>OW971944.1:995324-2246555 GCA_943193695.1 Acrobasis suavella
ATTCGATTTTAAAACCTATTCAAAGCTTTATTAGGGAGTCAATTGGTGTTGCGACCAGCAACACTACGACTACATATATTAGGGTAATTAAAATATTAGATAGGGCAATAAGTGTCAAGAAGCTTCCTGCATTTTAATTGGAAATATCCCAGAAACCTGACGACCAGAGCAAATAACAACAGTCCGCTGCTATAACAGTTGGGTACTGGTCGACATGTTTCGACCTTATGCAGTGGCGGATTTACCAATAGGCTGAGTAGGCTGAAGCCTAGGGCGGCAGATTGTTAAGGGTGGCAAATTTGGAAAACACTTATCCAAACTCGATATAGCACTTCGCATGACTATGTACACCAGTGACAAATTGTTCAAATGAGAGAAGCTTTTCTTGCTTGAAGCGGGTAAAAAACTATCTAAGATCTTCTTTAAGTCAAGAAAAACTTAACGCCTTATCTCTTTTGTGCATAGTGTCAGAACTAATGAACAAGATTTCATACGACGATATAATACCCAGTGTCACTCACACTGGGTATATCAAAATAAAAATGAAAAACAAAAAAAAAAGGCAGTCGGGTTTTTGGTTTTTTAGCATGATTGATACTCACGTAGAGAGCCAGCCACTGGCCGACATGTTTCGACCTCATCCGGAGGTCTTCATCAGGGCGAATGTGGCTAGAGGACGCGCGCACACGATTTCATCATAAGGTCAGTGGCGCATTTATAAATTTGCCGCTAGTAAGCTATTAAATTTTTGCCGCCCTTACTGACCTTTGAAATTCAATACGCTAGTTTAGTTCTAGGTTATTTCTGTAACCCACGATTTAGAGAAGATTAAAATGTTGACCTAAAAACAGCAGCATAAGCATATGCTAAGATAATTATAAGGTGAGGAAAGGTATGCCTTAAAAATACATATACTATATGAACACAGCTTACACCAAATAATGAGAAGACGGTAAATGTTGTTTTTGTAAAAAAAAATATTGCACTTACAATTCAAAAACAATACAAACAATGATGACAATGAAATTATTATAATTAAATTTTACATTGCCTCTTTGCGAGATTTTAAATTCGCAAAATCATCAATTATATCGTCGTATGAAATCTTGTTCATTAGTTCTGACACTATGCACAAAAGAGATAAGGCGTTAAGTTTTTCTTGACTTAAAGAAGATCTTAGATAGTTTTTTACCCGCTTCAAGCAAGAAAAGCTTCTCTCATTTGAACAATTTGTCACTGGTGTACATAGTCATGCGAAGTGCTATATCGAGTTTGGATAAGTGTTTTCCAAATTTGCCGCCCTTTACAATCTGCCGCCCTAGGCTTCAGCCTACTCAGCCTATTGGTAAATCCGCCACTGCATAAGGTCGAAACATGTCGACCAGTACCCAATTGTTATAGCAGCGGACTGTTGTTATTTGCTCTGGTCGTCAGGTTTCTGGGATATTTCCAATTAAAATGCAGGAAGCGACTTGACACTTATTGCCCCATCTAATATTTTAATTACCCTAATATATGTAGTCGTAGTGTTGCTGGTCGCAACACCAATTGCCTCCCTAATAAAGCTTTGAATAGGTTTTAAAATCGAATAAGGACATTTTAGGTTTGGAACCCTTGTCCGTCTGCAAAATATAACTAACGATATGTCATCGCGACGACGTCTGTGCTCGATTTAACGGCCACTTCTCCAAAAGTAATGCCCCAAGAAACGCATTTTTCCCATGTTAGGGGACAAATCGTCCCACTAAATGTTTTTTTCTAGAGACCAGTTGTCTATTTTCAATTTTATTGAATGGATCAGCTGCTTCTCTTTCCGTTTAGATCGTATGAGTCAAGGAGCAAAAATATCTTGGATACCAATCAGTAGGCATTGCGCTAACACAGATTTTATTCACCTGTCCTTTTTACATGTCACCTTTAAGCTGAAAAGCCTTAAGCGCATAAGACTCAATATATACTTTCAGCGTTTCATCCTCCTGATCCTTTAAGCCTTATTGCCCTAGGGCCATAAGACTACTTTAAAGCTCACTAAACTCAGTCTTCGTTCCTTGCGGTAGTTCTTAGCTATGTTTGATGGAAATCGGTTCAGCGGTTCAAGACTTATGGGGGGGTGAAAGTCAGGGTTTTTTTTTAATTTTCCTGGCAAATAAACTTGATAATCAGTTTTCAATGAGCTTATTGGTATTTTTGTTTTTTTACCGATTAAAAAAAGGAGGAAGTTTGTTGTTGCCTCTGTAACTCTGTAAATTCCGATAAATAATTCAATCGTACGCGGACATTATCCACCAGGCTTACAGAAATCCCTAGCATATATTTATAGTAAATACGATAATACGGCAAATTGAAATGGTCGGACTCTGCGCGGTCGTGATGCAGCGGTCACAGCGACCGTATTTACCCGGATTGTACACGGTCGTGATGGCTTGAATAAAACCTTTCCAGTCTATTGGCTAGGGATGTTAATTAACGATTGGTTGGTTTTAATTATATTGTTTTATTGTATAATTGGACAAAGATATCGGATGTCCTTCGCAAATATGTTCCGATTTGAATTAAATGCGTACAGATAGCCTATGAATTTTTCATGGTTTAATTTTTTTAAAAGACTTCCGGATGTGGTTATCAATTCGTCGTGTTTTTTTTTATGTATGTCCAACGATTATTCTAAGGCGCGAACCGATTTAGAATAATCTTTTTTGTTTGTCAAATTATACTTGTCAGGTGGTCCCGTAGAAGTTTTATCATAATCGGTTGCGTCGTTTGAGAGTGAAGTCGGTTTTTAGTTTTGAGAATTTATTATACTGAGATAATTCGGAATAGTAAAATACTGTGATATTCAACTTCAATGTCATAACAATACAGAATTTTTATGATCATTTTCATGTTGTTTTGCGAATCACCGGAATGCTTTGGCGACCCTTCACTATTTTCATTCCTCATGTCTTTGGTGTTGTGTTCAAAATGTTCGTGTCATTCTTTTTAGGGTCTAGTACACAGAATCAACCCAGACGGGAGGTAACTAGGGACGAGACGTCATCTCATTTTGATGCGCTCGCAGAATTTCCCCTGCGACGCACGCACGCGTCCACTTGACGTGATTACACCTCAGCGGCACAATGCGACACAACTCCTGCCCTTTGCTGGGGTCCTGGTAGATTTGGCGAACTAGTTATTTGTAATTATTATAATTGCTGATTTGTAATTGTGTGAAAGTGGCCAAATTTCTTTTGTAGCTGATCTGATGAAAGACATCCGAATAACTCGACGACTGCCATCTAATGTTGACAGCCGGATTTAATGGTTTAATTAACCCTATATTTTGAAGTCCGTAGGGCTTAAGATATTGAATGGACATTTGTGCTTGTGGTCACTAATCCGTTCAGGATTCCTTGAATATGTGGAAACTCTAGTAGTAAGTTCTTACACCAAGCCATCCAGCTTGTCATAAGCAGTTGCTGCAAATTTTCTTTCATCATTTTGTAAAAAAATCTTCAAATATACAGCCCCGAGGTAACTTGGCACGTGACGTCATCTCATTTTAATGCGCTCGCAACTCGCAATATTTCCCTTGCGGCGCGAGCACGCGTCCACTAGACGTGATTACTCCCTCAGCTTGCACATTGCACAATGCTATGTCAAATCTGATATCCTAGTAAGATTACTAGAATATTTTAGTATTTTAGTCCGTTAAATATTATGGCAAATAAATACTGGGCATATTAGGTACGTATAAAACATTGTAGTAAAGGCCAACTAAATAGGTATGTACTATCTTCTTTCTTCAACAATATTTGTATGAGTAAAGCCAAAAACATATATACTGCCTATCTTTTTCCATGTGTCAATTGAAACGTCATTGGTCATTGAATTGACATTCTCGCATAATATTAGTAGATCATCGGCCTTAAATGATTGCTGCTTGTCCTCACTTTACCACACTTCATGAAATAGAAATTGTCAATAAAGCATAACCCTGGTAACTAATTTTCACGCGAACAATTCCTCCGTTATTTTACGTTCGCAGTTCCTAATGACGTAACAAGAGGTAAGTGCCAACCTTATTATTAGAGGCTATAACCGGATATATCCGGATATAGGGTTGGCAATAATAACCGGCGGCACGCAATCGAATTACCGGATGCTACCGTCCAGAGTGATGTGGGTTGTAAAAATTAAATATCGATGTTTTATATTATAACCTAACGACTTATTCCATAATAAGTTGATTTAATGTCACGGTAGAATATCTAGTTAGTGCACTCATGGCGCGGACTTTAGTTGCCGGGGCTCGAAACCTACATTTAATTTAGGTCTATCGACTAGTTTTATAAAATAAAAATAAATTTAAATAATAAAATAAAAAAATAAAAAAAAATAAAGAAGAATAAGACTGTAACCACTTTTATTTGCAATAAGTACAAAATGTGTTCATTTTTCTCCATTTTGTTCAATTCATTGTTATCTTTTTGTGTTTCTGCTTTGTTCGGCATACCTATGCTCTTTACACTCACTGTCCATAATTTTTTTTTGTGGATGGGAATCAAAATGTTTGGAATTTATACCGTGCACTTACCTGTCGTTCTGTTTTTTTCATAAAAGACCCGTTTTTAGGGTTCCGTAGCATACAAAGAACCCTTATAGTTTCGCCATGTCTGTCTGCCTCTCTGTCCGTCCGCGATTTTACTCATAGACTATTTATACTAAAAAGCTGTAATTTGGTATAGGTATATATATTAATCTTGCCAAAAAAAATGATAAATTACAACATTGAAAAATCATTGTTTAGGGTAGCTCCCATACAGGTAAAGGAGTATTTTTTTTCTCGATTAAATCATCGTGTGGAAATCGTTGAATAGGTCTTTCAACAATATTGTTAAACAATATTTTTCTATTTGGGGATCCGGTTCTGAAATATTTGTTTTTATCTTGCAAATTTTTGTTAGAGTCAAGTGTCCCCCCCCCCCATCTGTCTTTTAAACGGTTATATATAGAAATGTGAAAAAAATCACAGCAGTAGTATATGTAACGACATTTAAAGGAAAACTATCAGAGCTAAGTAGGGTTTAAAAATGAAAAAGTTATAAACGACCAACTTATAAAATATACTCGGAAAAGTTCATACAGATTCAATAGAAAATTAGTCCAAGGAGGTTTTTAGTGGCATGAACTCAAAGTGTGCATTCGCAACTACAGAACCCTACACTGCGCGTGGCCCGACACGCACTTGGCCGGTTATTTAGCAGGGTTTTAACTTTATCGATACTTTAAAAATTACAATCGATATTTCACCAACGTGGCTAGAACATCCTTACGCCGCGCCCATTCCCGATAATAATCGCATTAAGTGACATCGCCTCGTTTCTGTCTCCCGGTTTTAACCCTGTACAGGTGGGCGGCCTCTTTTTATTGGCATCGTAATTTTTAACATCAGTACTTTAGGGTTAAGTGTGTTCAGCCGCGTTGGATGATGATATTTGCGTTTTGTTGGATTAAGTTATTATCTTTTATCGTTGTTTTCAAAGAGCTTTGTTAGCTTAATTTTAGAAACTTTCAAAAGTTTAGCATTGTAAACTATTATTTTAAAACATTATTTGTGCCAACCTTAGATATTGATATGATTTATAGTTTTAAAAGACCCAAAATGTTTAAAGTAGAAAATATTTAATGATATGACATTATTTGTAGGCAAATAGGATTATGAAAGTACGTAAGATAAAACTTCTTTTTTACACTTACTTTTGTAAAACAAGTCTCCAGGTTTTTCCAATTTTATAAAAATAGATTAGCGTTAAAAATACGAGTACAATATGTATATAAAACAAAAATGTTTCCTATTTTATTTTTAATAAACTGAATGAAAAATTTCTCAATTCGTAAGGCTGTTACTTAGCTCTACCTTGCTTCTACTATTACGAGTTGAGTGCGTAACATGTTACACATAGAAACCCCTTTTATTCCGTAACGGTTTTGAATGCGGGCCGGCCATTGAACGGTGCACCCCATTGTGCGAACAAAGAGGGTGGCCCACGATTACGAGCTCCTATTCAGCTTTGTTCGCCTGGTAGCTAATGTTAAAAATAACACGTGACTATTTTAACGTGTGTGTGAAAGAAAAAAATCGTATTCAGACCCTACCTAGGTATACATCCCTTTTAAAACTGAGACAGCGATATTTAAGACTCTTTTTCATTTGAATTATGATCCATTTAAACAATATACCTACTATGGGTGCATATTTTATGGGAACCAACCCCTCTGTACTCTTCTGTACTTATTATCGCCTAGTACTTGATCACCATAGGGGTTGAAAGCCTATTGTTTCCGTAGATAGGAAAATGTATGAAAAAGTCCAAATTTTAGATTTTTTTTATATCCAGGTATTACGAATTTTTGATATTGATTTTGAATTATTGTAAGTACCTACTTACATTAAAAGACCTCGAAAATCTTTTAAGTTTGCTTGTTATAGGTACTTGGACATAATAAAATACAAATGGTAATAGAAACTCCGCCCCCGTCATAAAGGCTTTGTTTGCATTGACGTAGCGTGGGGGCTACCGATCCCATGGTATCGTTGTACTCTTTCATGTTTATAACCGCCTAGTACTTTAACACCATGGAAGCCATTGTTTTCATGGTGTGTGGTTTTCCTACAAATTATGTTATGTAATGTAAGTGCAATGTTTAGTTTATCAATATAATGGGTTCCAAAACTTCCAAAGTTATAAATCGAAACAAGAATAAATATGTACAACATTCAACAAAGCTTTAAGTCCATATTTGTACCATTGTGGTCAATAACGATTAAGTAAATAAACTTTGTACACCACCCTTGTTTAGTCACAATAAATGTTTTCGTAGACAGGTAAACAATTTACTTTCGCATGTCTTTGAACTTTTTTCAGATAGTACGTAGCTACCTACGAGTATTTTGCGAGGGTAAAATATTGGCTATATCTTCAAAAGCCAATAGGACAATAGGGTGTTGTCCCCGTCGTGTTCAACGGACATTCAATTTGTGCGATCGGTCAATCTCTGTATAGATTCTGTGCGCCTGGTGCCTCGGTCCTTTGTGTTCTCAACAATGGCGTCAGCAAGAACATGAAAAATAGCTAACAAGTAACGACTCACGTTTTTATGTCATTTCCACCCATTTTTACTCGGATATTTGTGACGATACGCCATTTTACATTTACTTGGGTCTTGTCATTAAACTATATGTAAATATAAGTACGGGGTAGACAGAGTCTGAGCCGTTAGACATACACATACATACAACAAACGTAATTTTTTATAGATAATAATAGTACGGAACCTTTCGTTCGCGTGTTTTACTTGCACTTGGCCGAAGATATATAATATACATTGTATGGCTCTGTAGGTACCTTTAGATATACGTATCGACATAATACATAGGTATCGATTTACATTCATGTTTATGCTTACCTCAAGTAAATCCGGGGTATTGATACAGATACACCTCGTACCAGAGGAGAATAACTAACGAGGAGATCCGATTTACGCTTGCGTCTTTTGAAGGTTTGAGCGCGTGGGTCGAGAAAGGATTTCATGAATCGTTCCGGCAACTATGTAAAGGAAAGGTGTGCAATTTTGTCTGCAAGCGTTTACGGTTGGTTACGGTAATATTTAGGGACATGTGAAGATTTATGATATTTTAGTACTTTTGTGTGTGGTATTTAATGACACCGTATGTCACATGGCTTATTTATTAGTAATAATACTATTGTAACAACAATAATAAATAGTAGTAATACTAACAGCACTCTCTCTTTGTTACAGTTGGTGGGCGGCGAGTTCGACATGGAACTGAACTTCGTGATTCAGGATGCTCAGAACATACAGCACATGTTGGAGCTGCTGGACCACTGCCCGCCGAGCTTGCAGGTAAGACCTATTTGAAACTTCTGATTGCTTGGTACTCGTACAACATCATTTTAGCCGCAAGAATTTCCACTTGAATGTAGACTTATTGTGATTGAAGGTCTGTATCCTCCACCATTATCCTGCAACCTTGTAGTGTGACCACCGAGAACTTAACCTGTGATTGCTTGCTTTGTTCCTCGCCCACCGCCACTTCTTTAGGCTTATGTTATTAAAGTTTTTGTCAATGACTTTCGTTCTTCGACAAATTTTCTAATTTCTGGCCAGAGATTCTGACAGAAAGTTGTTCAATATCACTGAATCAAGTTGCCCGATGTTTGCAATTTATTTTAATTTACCATAAGTTATAATAATTCAATCAAGCTAATGTGAGCGCTATATTCATAGAAATTAATACATTGAAGCTAATATTCCCTAAATGCGGGTGCACTTATTACAGTCGTACGAGTGCATATGCAATGCACGTTCGTTTCATATGCGCTGAATATGAAGTCACCAATTAATGTGCTGATTATTATATTCAGTGCAGAAATTCGCAAGTAGAGCTCTTGCAAATTTATGCATACCGTCTTGCATGCTAGGATATAGTAATATAATAAACAAACAAGGCACATATGAAATTCAGTAGGTATGCTAAATCTTTTTTCGAGTATTATTTATTTATTTAATTGAACTAGGAATGTAAACCGCTAATTGGTAATTTTTTAATAGGAGTCAATTTAAATTCAACAATTTTTTTTTAATAAAAAAAATACTACAAACTACACACTAATATTTAGAAATAATAAGGTCCAGTAATTCTTTCCCCTGCGGTAACGAGCCCAGAAGGCTGGCAGTATTGCCACGTTGTATGTCACTGCTTATTTTCTGACCCAGATATAAGCCAGCCTTCTGGTCACGAGAAACTTCTAAAGTTTCAACCTCAAACGGCTCACATGTGTAGTGATTTCCGATACCTTCATATTTGCGCCCCGTTTGAGGTTTTCAGCTGATGCAGCTGCTGAGCCCGCTTTGATCCCTGTGGCTGAAAGATGAAACGGCGCCAGTGTGTCAACGCAAGTAGCGTCTCACACAAGCGGCCGATCCATCTTCCAGGGCGCAAGGGACATTATGTAGGGTCTCTTGCCATCATTTCGTGCCAGACCGCTTGGTTCTAAACAGCTGGCAAATGTATGCTGGCAAGAGCCCGATAAATAAATATTATTAAAGGTCGCTTGCCGCCCCTAACGGCCGGCACGTTAACGGCATGAGAGACCATGGTGTCCTATAGTCGATCGGCGCTATCGCCGCAGAGGCTACGATGTGTAACGTTGCATACTGCACCCAGCCTTAAAGATGTCGCCATTCTAAAAAAAGTGTCATCAAGGTGGGTTCCCAAGTTGGTAGAAGGGAGGGGGTTTGTAGTCAAAGTCCGGATTCCCACTCAGCCACGGCTAGAAGGCAGGCGCGCTGGAATATAAAATCTCAGAATCGCTAGATGAATTTTATTCACAAAAAATTCAACAAAAATTAAAAAAAAACTGTAAAAGTCAATTCTTTAGTCAAAAGATACAAAGATGTCAAATTACCTACAAATCCACTAGAAACTTTGTCCAAAAAACAATGATTTCTTAATCCCTACCCTAACTGAGCCGTTTTTCCTTCATATTACACATCGTACGTTTTCCTATAGCGATACGTTTCAATATCCTTTATTAACATTCTAATGGTAACAATAACAATAAATGTCCCATAACATTAAAAATCCCTCATTAACAAACAACGATTGTCGGTCACCCTGTTACCGTCCAGGGTTCTGTTTGCAGACCGCAGACCCGACAAGTTTTAATGTGTAAAGTTGCATGTTTTGTTGGGCGGTTTTGTTTTAGTGTACGTTAAACAGATGCTTGTATAGTAATACCTCATAAGTAACATTTATTGTTGTACCTGGTTGTACCCGCTGGGAAATTTCGCTATAGTAACTGGCTAAGTGCAGTCCCATTATCTTTAAAAAATCACGTTTGTTGCGTGTATTCCCGTACCTTTTGTAAGTACAATGTGGAGTTTTGTTCTATCTATCTTAATTTATGGCTTCATCATGTTATCTCTTTTCTTCATTCCCATTGTTTTATTTTCCGTTTCTGTCTGTCATCACAAAAACGTTGCGTTTTTTGCATCCGTAAGCGATCGTTTTTCTGGTAGGCGTTCCCTACCTGACTTCTCGAGTTTTTGTAATCTTAGAACTCCTGCTTACCTTTGCTGCCCTGGTGCTTAAGTAGTTCAAGTTAACTCTTTTACTAGTTAATTAAACCGTTTTAATTAAAATGCACCTTAATATGGGGTCATTTGCATAATTTTAATGAAATCTACATAAATTCGCTTTATTTATGTAGTTCTCTTCATCATTCCTTTACTTTTTCACGACGAACACCTAGCACCACGTAACTCCATAAACCGTATGAGTTCCTAGTAAGAAAGTAGATCAAGTTAACTCTTTTCAAGTTTGTACCGCATATCGACTATGTTTGTAAAAGATGTTGAATGCGTGTAATGAATGTTAAAAATAAAACACATATGTTTCTTACGTTTGGATTTAAGTTTCTCAATACGGTGCACATCAAGATTTTTTAAGTTATAATTACATATCACTAGTTGGGCGACTTTTTTATGAAAATCAATTTTTAGGCTCGTCGCTCCATAAATACAATCGTTTGTGCCGTTTCTGAGATATCATAATATTTACGTCCAGTGAATCTCAATACAATTTAAATAAACAAAATATTACATTTGAATTTGGAAGGAAGGAATTAAAGTTGATAGTTTAGCTTTAGAGATAGCAAATTCTGTTATACAACATTTGTTACTTTTTATTTTGTGTTTTCCACGGATCAGCGTAAAAGATAATAGTATTTTGTATCATAGTCGTATTTACGTCCAGTGGATCTCAATCCACTTTTGAGTCAACAAATTTTGTTATACATACAATGTTTGTTACTTTGCCTTTAACATTTGACAACAAAATATACCCAAACACAATCCATTTCGAAGTTATTCCTCCGCATACAACGTAAACCCAAACAATACGAAGCTTACAGTAGAAAAATTTACTATTGAATTATTAACCGTTCGATTGTGTGGTGTGCGCACACTGTTGAGTTTCATTAATTTATTTGCAGTTTCGCTATTTGTTCGAGATTTTGCGGTCGAGTTTTAATGCACGATGGGTTGGTTTATTATTTATATGAATCCAGTGGATTTGGTTGGACGCGAGAACCGGACCGGGTTGACCTCGAAAGTCGTTCTACGTTCAAATTGCAGATATTTTGAAGAAAGGTGAAGTACTCGTAAGGAGTAACTGTAACCGGAAAGCATGCATGAAAAGAGTAATGTGTGTTGACGAAGCAAAAGAGGTTTGCAAGAATCGTAGATTCGTAGCAAGTGGAAATCCATAGTCTCTGATCTACCCCTATGGGAAACAGGCGTGAAAATATGTATGTATGTATGTATGAATCCAGCTATATCACATATGGACACTCCATCATGGATACACATACATTTATAAACATTATACTGTAAATTATCTCATCTTTATTGATAATTTGTTTGTTTGGTTTTCCGGCCCTTGAACAGTCAGATGACAGATCATATTCTCGTCCATAATTGCGCTAAAAGTGGCCTTTGGGTCTTGCGGCCCTAGGCTCTTAAAGGCAAGATCCAAAAAGCTATTTCTGCCCCGTTAGGGATAAATAGGTGATAGCAAATGTATGTATGTATTTATTTATTTTATTTTTAGTTCTTCTCCATGAACATTTCGCACATTTTCTTTAACCAAGAATTCTCGCAAAACAATTTATACTTACAAGCTTATTAGATAAAGAATGGAATTTGGTGGAATCTCGCAAGTCGAACGGCGCGCAATCTTCGGGCCATCGTTCCCTGGGCGACGGTTAACGAGGTTCAATCTCCTCGCTGTATATGCGCTCCTGGTACCTATTGGGAGTTCACTTGAAGGGTTAAATCGGGTAACTTTAACCAAACAATGTGAACGCTAAGATATGGGAATAAAATATAACTTATATTTGCATATGACAGCTATATATTGTCCAAATATGGTGTTTCAAAAGCTATGGTGATAAGTAGAGAACGGATTTTATGCAATTGCATATTTGTATATTTAACCTATTTGCATCGGTTATTGTTTAGGTAATTTTCCTAAAATACGTGGGGCGCACTATAAGTTTCCGGAATGAATATGAAAAAATACTATTAAAGGTACAAAATTAATTTATTGTTTTTCAAAATAATCTCCCTTGGCGTCTACGCACTTTTTCATTCGATGAAACCAGTTTTGAAAACTTTTGTGCCACTCCTCTGTGGTGACCTCTGAAACGTGTTTTTCATACTCCTCGACAGCCTCTTCTGGTGATGAAAATCGTTGACCGCGTAATTGGTTCTTAATTTTTGGGAACAGAAAAAGTCACAAGGTGCCAGGTCGGGACTGTATGCAGGATAACTCATGAGTTCTACATTTTTCGCCTTCAAAAAGTCGTTTGTCTGTCTGGCCGTGTGAGAACTAGCATTGTCGTGGTGCAGGATGATACGGCGTTTACGGTTATTTTTACGGAGTTCGTCAATAACTTCCGGCAAACAAATGGTCGTGTACCAGTCACTATTCACTGTACGACGATTCTCTAAAGCAACAGTAGCCACGTGTCCAGTTTTATTAAAAAAAGAAGCAATCATCCGCTTAGATGCACTTTTCACGCGCGCCACTTTGGTTGGTTTCGGCTCATCTTGAAAGACCCATACGCTCGATTGCTGCTTTGTTTTGGGATCGTAGCAATAAATCCATGTTTCGTCACCTGTTACTATGTCCCACACCAAATTTGACGCACCTTCGTTGAATCTGGTAAGCATGGCACTGCACCAAGTGACGCGGTCCGTTTTTTGAGCCTCGGTCAAGTTGTGTGGGATCCACCGCGAGCACAGCTTTCTCACACCCAAATGTTTGTGTAGGATTATTTGTATTTGACTCATGCCTATTTCTAAGGATGCGCGAATTTCATGGTAGGTCACATGCCTGTCTGTTTCAATCATACGGCGCACAGCATCGATGTTTTTGTTGGTCACAGCGGTGGACGGCCGACCATCGCGAGATTCGTCACTGAGATTGATACGACCACGCTTGAATTCTGCAAACCAGCTATAAACAGTTGTCTTGCATGGTGCTTCATTGCCAAAAGCTGTTTCAAGCCGAGCGATGCTCTGTTGAGCTGTCAAATTACACTTAAAATCGTAGAAAATCATACTACGAAAATTTTCCCGAGTTAAATCCATGTTGATGCAGACACACAATTTTTTTAAATGGCGCCACAAGGTAAAAACAAACGACAGTCAGATGAAACAAACTGCATTCTACAGCCAAAGAGTTCTATTTTCAAATGTTGCAATAAATTTTTAAATATTGTTTATGTAAGTGGCCAGTTCCGGAAACTTATAGTGCGCCCTATGTATTGCAGTGATGCATATTTTCGCTTTGTAAACTGATATACGTGTAGAATATAATTATGAACAGAGTGTCTTAGTGGAAATCTTACAATCTTACATTTTTTTACATACGGGAGATGAGTCTACGAAAATAAATTGAGGTTCATAGGTTGAGGTAATTTTTCAGCATATATTACCATTAATAACTAGAATTTTCGGAATTAAAAGAAATCTTACAAATATGTAGTTCGCTACCTATATCTTGGTCGATATTCCTCGGGCGACGGTTGTCAAGATTCAACCTTCTAGCTATGTATGCTCTCCTGGTAAAGGGATACTTTGCCCAAAATAGGGTTAATACTGGTAACTTTTACTATAATTTAATTTCTTCACACACATAATACATAAGCCTAGGCACAGCTATATAAAGCAAGTTAAGGAAAAGGTGAGTGTCTTATCAAGATGTCAAGAGGTTGGCGGAAAACAGAATAGAATGGAAGAAACTCCACCGACAAGAGCACCGCTCTTAAATTATCTGTATAAATTAATAATTGGCCAAGTGCGTGTCGGGCCACGCGCAGTGTAGGGTTCCATAGTTACAAATGCACACTTTGAGTTCATGCCAATAAAAACGTCTAAAAACTAATTTTGTATTGAATTTGTGTGAAATTTTCATTTTGCGAATACAGTTTAAAAGTTGATCGCCTATATCTTTTTAAATTGTAAACCCTACTTAGCTCTGATAGTTTTCCTTTAAATTTCGTTATATATACTAAGCTGTGAATTTTTTCACTTGACTCTAACAAAACTGTTCACTTTAAAACCAAATATATCAAAAACTGATCCCTTAATCGAAAAACAGTGTTTACAAACACATAATATTTTTAAAAGACCTATTTAACGATTCTCCACATGATTGGTTAGTCGAGAAAAAGAAATTGACTTTTCACTTTACTTGTATGGGAGCTACACATACAAGTAAAGTAAAAAAAAAATTCAGTATTTTAATAGGTTGGGGAAAAAGTCTTTTCGCATTTTATATGGAAATTCAAAAAATTATTTAATATAGTTTATTTACATTTAACTAAAGTATGTAGGTACCATTTTGTTTGATAACTTTTTGCCATCTTATAGGTAGGGACATGATCCCATTGCTATAGAAATTTTGGGGCTTCTGATCAAAAAACTGTGTCAAGTATTTTTGGCAGTCCTCTCGTAATGTTAACCTGACACTGCCTAAAGAATTCTGAAGAGACCGAAACAGGTGGAAATCTGAAGGTGCCAGGTCAGGACTATACGGCGGATGCATTAACACCTCCCAGCCAAACTCTCTTAATTTTTTCTGAGTGGTTAAAGATGTGTGAGGTCTAGCGTTATCATGATGAAAAACCACACCCTTTCTGTTGATTAATTCCGGCCGCTTTCTCTCAACTTCTTGCTTTCACTTCACCTGTACCAAATTACAGCTTTCTAGTACTTATAGTCGCTGAGTAAAACCACGGACGGATAGACAGACAGACATGGCAAAACTATAAGGGTTCCTTGTTTACTACAGAACCCTAAAAAAAATTTCACGTGGTTTTACTCACGCAGTGTAGATTTAAAAGGCCTCTCCTCCTTACACTCGCCCTGATGACGTCTAAACCGATCGAAACTAGTCTGCTTTTTCCGACTGCACTACATGAGTAAAACCGTGTTAAAATACCTAGTAAGTCATCTCACGTTAGTTTTAGTTATATTATTGGATTAATTATGTTGTGACGTTTTAGTTTTTTAAATTTGAAATTACACTAGACTAGTACGATAAATACCAGTATGTTATCTAACTGTTTTATGGCAGTTATTCATTGATTGATCCAGTTTGCGTCATAAATGTATCAGTGATAAATATCAGTGTCTAGAAGTGAAAGTGTTGACTGTTTAATGTAGTAATGGTTTGGCTCTAAGTTAATAAGTTTCCGTAGTGTAGCGGTTATCACGTGTGCTTCACACGCACAAGGTCCCCGGTTCGATCCCGGGCGGAAACATTTCTTTTTGATGAAGGTTTGTTTTTTGCGAAACTCGCTTCTTATTTTCTTTAGGTAATTATTATAACTGAGACAAGATATATTTGCAAAAAATAAAAAATGACTTCAACGCCAAACTACACAGCTGATTTTGATAAAATTGATGTGTAACAAGTATGCTCTTTCAAAAATATAAAATAATTTTCCAAATTGGTTTAGGCGTCTTCGAGTAATCGGGGAACATACATCAAAATATAACATTCGAATTGTTACATCCTTTTTTTTTTAAGTCTGCTGAAATGCATTTTTTAATCTTTATTTATTAAAGATGGTTTTACCTTGACAGAATATATCACCCTCGAAGGTGCATCTAAACTAAGAATCATCTACGACAGTGTTTCCCAATTAATGGTACGCGTACCCCCAGGGGTGCACGAGGTTGCATCAAGGGGTACGCGCTGCAATCTTTTAACTAAGACATTAAATGAGTAAAAAACAATTTTGCAAACAACAATTGTTTCGCAGAGCAATCACTGGTCAATTTTCGGGCTGATCTTAAAGACATTTATCGTGTCGGCGAAGCAGTAATAAAATATTTATTGCCATTTTGCACGAAGTACCTCTGCGAGAGTGCATATTCCGCAATGACAAACTTAATAACTGAACATCGTCTCAGACTTATCTCGAAGACGACTTGAGATTGAAGCTGACTAAAATGCAACCAGATTTTTCGGAGTTGTGTAAAGAAAAACGTGCACATTTGTCACATTAATCAAAGTGGTGTTATCCATCATTAGTATAAATGTAAAAGACATCTGATTTAATTCTTTATTTACCGTTCCTGCAATAAGGGGTACGCGAGTTTGAGGTCTTTCTTGGAGTGGTACGTAGAAAACACTAATTGGGTACCATTGATCTACTACTAATTAATGACTTAAAAAAATTGTCCTCGCTGCCTCAGATGTGGGAGTGGCAAGTAGATTTAGTTTAAAAAAACAAATAAATAAATAAATGTATAGGGACAAATAACACAGATTGAGCTAGCCCCAAAGTAAGTTCGAGACTTGTGTTGTGGGATACTAACTTAACGATACTATATTTTGTAATAAATACTTAAACAGATAAACATCCAAGACCCGGGACAATTTGAAAAAGGCCATTTTCCAACTTGCCCTGACCGGGGATCGAACCCGGGACCTCTGGGTCGCGGACTAGCATGGTGACCACTACGCCACGGAGGTCGTCATTATTTTCTATTAGCTATCCAGACCAAGTTAAACATGTACTTGAGTAAAACCAAATATATAAGATTATAAGTGTTTATCTTGACCAAAGAACGTTTCAAAGTTGAAATTATACATATACCAAATGAATAATTATAATTTTTTTCATATGTATACATATAAAACATATTCATTAAACTCCCAACAGAGTTGCTTATAAACATAGTGATACTGAAACATGTCTCCAGATTCTATATGTAATCCGTTTGCGGCGGGATTTAATTATTTTGTATAGAACCTTGGAGCTTACAGAGTGTGAGCTTAAAAGGGCCTACAAGCTTTAGGCAGAGACTTCTACAGAGATTATAACATGCTGATGTTTCTTTCATGTTGGTCTTGGAGAAAAGCAAATAATTGGATTGTACCGGCTGCTTCTCCTCCCGCGCAGATCGCAAAAGCCGATTTTCGGCATTTTCGGTACGAGGGAAAGGGCGAAAATAGGCGAGCACTATTTTGATTTTCTTTTTAGCCCCCGACAAAAAGGGGGGTGTTCTATTATGATATGTAAATACTTTATTGTACAAAAATAACACACTAAAAATACAAAAGAAAAGATTACAAAGGCGGACTTATCCCTTTAAGGGATCTCTTCCAGTGAACGCAAAACCAGAGGAAAGAATGACATTGACTAGGGTGTAACATAATACATAAATTTAAGTTTGACCCTTAATGTCTGTTTGTGGCACCGTAGCGCTCGAACAAATTGTCCGATTTCGATGCGTTTTTTTTTTCACGTGAAAATAAGTTTCCTTGCGGTGATTCGTAGCCATGTTTGATCAATATCGGTTGAGCCGTTTAATAGTTATTGATGTTAACGCTTAATAGTCAGGGCTTTCTCTAGCAAATAATAGATGGCGCTACGGATATCCATCTTGTTGTGATGAGTACCTAGCGGAACTACCGATACGAGTTCGGTAGTTCCACTTATCTTCACTAGATGGTGTTTTTGTCAATGGGTTTTTTTTTGCCTATAGCAATTAAACTTGTCACACCTTCTCGCCCACCATCACCAGGCCTGTGTCACTCCCCGTTTAGGTATCGAAAATATACCTATATTATTATTATGCGCGCGGCGACCACTTCGAAGGGGAAAATTCAGTTACATGAAACTTTTTTAAGAGTAATAAAATGAAATTGGCTTACAATGGATGTCTAGGTATCTAAACGAAGAGGTGAGGAGTTCTGACGCGAGCTAAATTAAACCATAGCGCTAACCACATTAAGTAGATATTTCTTTGAATTTATTTCTAAGACTTCTGTACGTGAGTACTATTACTTATTCTGTGCCATCACGCTAAAAGTGTCCTAAACATCTTGCGGCCCTGGTCTATTCATTATTTTTCTCTATCGCGAGTCATACCTTTATCTACTCTAGGACTTTTATATATTTTTTTCTTTTTAACTCGTTAGTAAATAGGGGTTTAAGTTTGACGTTTTTTTATTAAAGGCAGACTTAATCAATATGTTTCTAAGCTATGTTTTGTGGAAATCGGTTCAGCGGTTTATAAGTTATGGGGGTGACGCTTAAAAGTCGTTTTTTTTTTATTTGACAGGCAAATAAACTTGTAGTATTAATTTATATCCACTCACTAATCTATATCACCTTTGGTACATATTTATTCATATCGCTATGAACTGTCGATGTGTTTCTTAAGTACATATTTTTTCTCATTATCAGTACATATTTCCGTGACGTCAACTAGGCTCCAACGGAAGACCAGCGCTGGCAGTCCTCACAGCCAGCATATGCTGAGTTGGAGCCTTTTTTAGGTACACCACTCAAGGTTTATTTGTGATTTCTTTTTATGTTTTATACTTTTTTGTGTATCTCAAATAAAGCATTTTATTATTGTTTTATTACATATATACATAAATATATACATATGTGTATACATACGAAAAAAGCATTTTGTTCAACCCGGACAAAAAAAATAGGCGTAATAAAAATATATTTTTTGATAAGAAATACAAAAAGCTTTTATCGGTTCTTTCAAGTGAAAAGATTTTATCATTTAAAAAAAAATGTGTACCTCAAACTGGTATACTGTTCCTTTGGTTAGATTTTGTCAGCCTGCAAAATGTAGGTACGTTTTAAGTTTGTTAAACATTTTAGTTAAGAGACCCTGTTTTGTTAAAATAAACATTTCAGTTGAAGCCAATTTTCTTTTTCGTTTTAGTAATAAAAAAAAGGAAATGAAAAATATCAAAAACTTTACTCGGGTGTGCTCTAGCGGCCAGGTTTCAGGAAAGCGAAAGAGGCGACACTGGCTTGGCCTGTCCGTGCATGAAAACGAATCCTGCGGCTCGCGGCTATGTGTGCGTTTCGCGCCGTGCGTGATCGGGGGCCGCGAGGTTCTCTGTACCTACTGGCTAGTGTCGCTCCTTTGGTTCCTTCGTTCGCTAAGGGGCAACTACGCTGAAAGGCAACTTCGCTAAACGGCGAACTCTCTAAATGGCAACTTCTCTTAGTACCGGATTAGTCTCTGTTCCGTTTCTTTACTCATGTGGCCTAGTGTGCACCCTCATATACACCAGGAATGCCATGGACAATTTGGTCTTTTTGTCTTTGGTCAATTTTAAACTTTATATTGGTCACTTTGCAACTTTGGTCATTTTGTTACTTTGGTCAATTTTAAACTATAGATTGTAAATTTTGCAAATTTGGTCTTTTTGTTACTTTGGTCAATTTTAAACCTTGGTCATTAGACTCCGGAAGGGAAAATCACACAAGTTTAGCGTAAGTTCGAGACTTGTGTTATGGGATACTAACTCAACGATACTATATTTTATAGCAAATACATATATAGATCCACAGCCAAGACCCAGGTCAATCTGTAAAAGATTTTCCATCTTGGCCTGACTGGGAATCGAACCCGGGACCTCCGGTGTGACCAGGCTGGTATGATGACAACTAGGTCACAGAGGTCATACACAGAGGTCGTACATGATACATAACACACCTCAATTAAAACAAATTATTCACGACGTCCGTGGCGTAGCGGTCACCATGCTAGTCCGCCACCCAGAGGTTCCGGGTTCGATCCCCGGTCAGGGTAAGTTGTAAAATGGCCTTTTCAAATTGTCCTGGGTCTTGGATGTTTATCTATATACATGTATTTGTTTTAAAATATAGTATCGTTGAGTTAGTATCCTATAACACAATTCTCGAACTTACTTTGGGGCTAGCTCAATCAGTTTAATTTGTCCCTATATATTTATTATTTATTTATCAATCGAGATGCAAGTTCATTTTCTAGTTGTAAAACTTACTTTCAAAACGTAACAAACTCTTAAAACATTATAAATTGAGAGAAGCTAATTTATGAATTATGTTCATCCCTTTGCGGCTTTTAAATGAGCAATTTATCTTAACGGGTAATAAACCCTACCCCGCAAACATAAGTTGTGGAGATGTCGGCTATAATTTCTGATTATGAGTTTTCATTATCCATTTGTAAGAAAAGGAAATTAAGAAAAATATTAAATTATTAATATAATAATTGCATATTTTTGTTAATTGATAAGTTCCTTTTCGGACGGTACGGACTTGGCAGATGTATTTCAATATTTTTCCGTCACGAATTTTTTTCCAATTGAGTGTTCCATTTTTAGGGTTCCGTAGTAAACAAGGAACCCTTATAGTTTCGCCATGTATGTCTGTCTGTCTGTCCATCCGCGGTTTTACTCAGTGACTATAAGAACTAGAAAGCTGTGATTTGACATGGGTATGTATATTAACTATGCGAAAAAAATGGTAAAAGAAAATATAAAAAAAAAATTTTTTAAGGGTAACTCCCATACAAGTAAAGTGAAAAGTCTAACAAAAGTATTCGGCCGGCCCGGCAATTTGTATGAAACGGTCGATTTTTCTTCGAGTTTCAAGCCTTGGTCCCATAGGAAAAGTTGTTCATATTGACGGTCTGAGTTGCTCCTACAAGGATCAGACAGGGTTTTTGTTACATATTGGCAAGCGGATTTTATCTTAATTTATAAATATTAACCTAGTATATATTTTTTTGGTCAAATAACACTGATTGAGCTAACCCCAAAGTAAGTTCGAGACTTGTGTTATGGGATACTAACTCAACGATACTATATTTTATAACATATACCTATATAAATAAATAAACATCCAGTATACAACCTGTAACGGAAAGGGGATATCAACCCGAAATGGAGTTAACATAGTAATCAATTTGAACATCCTTTACTATGCTTCTGAAAAAATCTAAGCTTCATTTTGCAGCAGTGAGCAAATACAGTCAAGTTACAATTATATTTCGAATTGAACTACTAAAATAGATATAATCTCTTCATTGAGCGAAACAAGCAGACTAGTAAATCCCTTTCAAATAACCCTATTACACCTAATAGCGCTGCTATCTCACAAAGGGGTGATTTATAAAATGACTCGATTTAAATAGACAGACAGACACACTGAGCCTTCAGACAGATGTTAGTTATTTGGTTATTTGAAGCATTGCTTTGAAATCTAGTATTTCTCAAATTTAAGGCCTAACGAAACATGAACATGTTGGTTGATGCGACCGGAAAGGTAGGCAAAATTAGCAACATTTTGGTTACCAGAGCCGTCGGGGTAGAGCTAGACCCAGAACCAGGTGGCGAGATGATCTGGATAAGTTTTTGCCTGGTTGTGAAGAGCTTGCAGCAGTCGGAGATGAGTGGAGGACCAAGGGGGGGACCCCTTTGCCCAGCAGTGGGACATAACAACAAAATTCTAGTATAAAAATATATATGAAACTGTTTTCAGGTATAGACTAGCTCGCATTGTATAGAATGCCTAGGCATTGTATAAAATGCCTATTTACACATAAACACTGAAAAACTATTCCCTGCGATAAGAAAATAAATTGCTATATTCGGATCAGCTTATTTTTTTTTATTTGAATGGGAATCCAACCTTTTATTTTGCTATAAGCATGTAAGTACCTTAAGGAAATAATAACTGAAATTCACTATACACATGCAATATCCTAAAAACTCCGTTAATTACAATCTCCTGCGGATTTATAACCGCCTGTTAATAAGCCTGAGAATCATTTGCATGCGACCAGGAGTGCAGGAGGCCAGCGGTCGGGAAACTTTTCCCATTAATATTCCACGTGACGGAGCGTCAGGAAACGTGGAAAAAACATGGACTTAATTTATTTTTCAAATTATTATTATACGACATGTTGGAAAGAGGAACGTATTCCGTGTGTAAGTTTAATCGACTTTCGTATGTGAACTTATGAGTGTATTAGATTTTTCTGAACATGATTTTTTTACGACGTTGATAGAGTCGGGAAGTTTCTGATTAAAAGTTGATTAACTATTGCATTTTTATCACCTATTTTATCTGAAAAAAAGAGCAAAGTATTCAATGTTATCTACACATTATGATTTTGTGCCTGTCGCCGTAGAGACTGCTGGCCCATGGTGTCTGGAGGCTAGGGACTTTATTAGTGAGATAGGACGTCGCTTAAGGGATCGTGGTTATGACTACCGCTCTGGCTGGTACCTGGTTCAAAGGATATCCATTGCTATTCAAAGAGGAAATGCAGCTAGCATAATGGGTACCTTTGAGCCAGGTACAATCCGTGGGGGCATTTTTGATTGACAAATTTATATTAATTTTTAATTTTTGTATAATTTCCAATATTTTATATGAAATATAATACACACATACATAGATTTTATCTGACTGTTCGCCGAGAGTTGATAAGTTACTTGAATAGAGGGCTTCTTAACTCTTTCTCATCATTGCAGTCGATACGCGCTCGGCAACAGTCGCGTACCGCCGCATTGCACTGTCACGAATATTTATTCGCGAATTGCGCGGCTTAGCCGCTGCCCGATACCGCTATGAGTTCCGAAACACTCATAGCGAACGAACTGTTGGCGTTCATCCAGCACGCCATCGATACCATGGACGAGATCAGCATCTTGCAGATCTGCAAGTCGAATTTCAAGTTAGAGGAGATTTGCAGTGGCAAGGAGCTGCTGTACAGGAGTCTCGACATGGCCAACCGGATGCCATCTCGCAGAAGGGATGAAAAGGGGGAGAGAAGTTTGCAGGACATCATCAACCTGCTGATAGTCACAGACCCGGATGACGTGCCCACATTCGTGGCGAAGCAGCTGGATAAGTTGCCTCCCGTGACCCGTCACGTTCGACCACGTCGACGTCACTAGGCTGCTGAGGGACATCACCGCCCTGAAAGCCAGCCTGGCCGAAGTACAGTATAGGTAAGGGGTCTCCGAATCTACCATCAGTGAGCTACGTACCGAATTATTAACATTAAAAAGTGGTGATTCGGTAAGTAGGTCACCGGAGATTGCTAACGTAAACACGCGACGAGGCGGCGCGCAAAATGTCTCCGTCAGCAGTTTGCCGTCGCCGCCTGTTGTTGTGCGCGCTACACAGGCCGCCGCCCGCTCCCCCGCCCCCGCCCCGGTGACGTCGAGCCCGAATGCGCCGCAGCGGCCGCGGGCCTATGCCGCGGCTGCCGCTGCGCCCGCGCCCGCCGCCACCCCCGCCGCGACCACATCGCGGCCTTTGGCACAGGGGCCAATAGGGAGACGGCGTAAGCCAGCTCCTACCAAGCCGTTGCCACCACCGGGTCCCGAGAGGAATCAGCGCGATGAAGAGGGCTTCGTCAAGGTGGAAAGGAAGAGGAGGAAGCCCGTGAGCCGCAACAACTGCGGAACCGCGTCGCCCGGACCGGACTCTCCCCTGCGTCCTGCCATACCATCGACGCAGCTGTACGTGTCCCGTCTGCACTGGTCTACGAGGACAGAGGAGGTCGTGGACTACGTCCGATAGAAGTCTAACTTCACCTTGAGGGTTGAGCGGCTGCAGTCTCGCCACAAAGCGAATTTTAATTCATATGTGGTGAGAGTGCCGACGCATCATCTGCCAACCTTTATGAAGGAGGACTTCTGGCCGCAGGGTATCGTATTTCGGAGGTTCCGAGGTCGGCTGCCCGACGACACCGTGCGTCACACGTCGCCGACACTACGTGTAAATTAGGATAGGAATTATATATTATGTATGTTAGTTATAAGGTATTTATAATATGTGCCTCTGGCATTGTACAAATTTGTAAGTACAATGCTATTGCCTGAAATAAATGAATTATAATAATTATAATTAACTCACTACAATTTGCCGCCCGCTAATTTAAACAAAACTCATACACACACAGAACACATCACACAAACATACAAACGACTCATTCGAAGCGCTCTGCAGAACGGAATGGCAAATTATGTGGCCGCCGTGTCCGCTCGCCCGTTCGGGCCGCGGTTGACATCAACTGCATGCCTCGTACCACGAAAACGGCGAAAGCGGGAGACAAGCGACGGCCGCCATACTATTTGCGATAATTAAGCGATGAATGAAAACTGATAATCAGATAGTTTCGATGTAATCGCAGCTTAATCTCGTTCAAAATCCATTGTAACGTTAACATAAGCGGAATTGTGAAGTATACATTTCCTGCGGCCATAAACCGAAATGTACAGTCGCTCGCGTACATAATGAAGCGCGTCGCCGTCTAACTTTTCACTCACTTAGCGCGACAAAACTTTACACATTGCGACACAAACGGATGAGGCTCCCTCATTATCTGATGGAACTGTTCGCCTCATCAACGCCTCGCGTCTCATGTTCTCCTGGTAACGAGGCAACTTTATCAAGTAACCAAACAGAAAACTGATAAACCGTGCTGTATACTTACTTGTGATGTAACCTCCAGGCAGTATCATAACTCGTTGAGACGTACAGAGTTTTAGAGATTTAATCGAAAGTTTTGTTAAGGCGATACTTGAATTTTGCGAGGTCTAGAGCTGCTCACATTTGAAATAAATTATTTGAAAGGAAACTGAGATATCATTTAAAATTTTGTGTAGACCAACCCTTAACTTACCCTTTAAACTATTTTATGATTTTCTGTTTAAAGTAAGAACGTCAAGCTTTTCTACGCACATTGGCGAAAACTTCACTTTTGGCTAATGTGTATGCACTTTAAACTGTAAATAGTAGTTCATAAAATAGTTAATTTATCATGGGGGCAGCACTGGATCCTGAACTATTTAAGTGTCCCCTTAACAAACAGTTAGTTATCTTACGAGTATATAATATAAGAAAACAAACGCTTCACAGAAAATGAAAATCACAGTCTGTGTTTTTTTAGGGTTCCGAATAAAAAATGAAAAAACGGAACCCTTATAGGATCACTCGTGCGTCTGTCTGTCCGTCCGTCTGTCTGTAACAGCCAATTTGCTCCGAATCTACTGGACCAAATCTGGTGAAATTTGCTAGGACGGTGTAATCCCGTGACCCAAACACAGATTAGCAAAGTAAATAATTATTATTTTTTTAGATAATGGTCTTTTTTTGGGAAAAAATTGTAAATAAATAAACGTTTTGCAAACTTGACTGTGTTATATATCAAATGAAAGGGCTCATTATGAGGATCTCAACTATATTTTTGTTATAATCGTAAAAAAATAGTTTTAATTTTATTCATGAAAAAAGACTAAAATTGACCATTCCCCTGATCTTCGAAACTGCTGAGCCTTAACTTTTAAAAAGATATACAATGCATAGTTCATTGCTTGTAGATTACAGGAAAATTATCAAGAATTCTATCAATTAAAAATAAAGTGGTAAACTCAATAAAATACATTCCCATACGGAAATAGTTCACTAAAAACCACTACATGGCTCTATTATTAGTTAACTCGCGTCTTACTATGACGATTTCAAATTTATTATTTTATATTAAATTAAAAACTGGCATATTGTACGGAACCCACTCCACACGAGTTCAACCCGCACTTGGCCGCTTTTTTTCTTAAATTGTTATTTTCCATATCCATCAAGAAAACAAATATCATAATGCGAGATGGTGAACTTGTTAACATATTTTTTTTATAATCCTCAAAGAATACAAAGTGGAAGACAAGAAATAACTCAAGTGTTATAGACAAAGTTCTTTCTTTAAAAAGAATTGACTGTACATAACACACATTTTATTTGAAAAGCTGTTAATCCGCTCATGAAATTAAACGACCAAAACATTTAAGTTTTATAAATGAACATACTTTAGAATGCTTAATATAAATTTACAAAAAGAAATGAGAAAATTCCTGCTGACGTAATACTCACACGGCAACCACTATCACTATGTCCAAAATTCCGACCTAAATATTTCTGCGAACACAAAAAGAATCCTTAACGCCACTAATAGAAGCCCTGTCAAGTGTAATAGCGAGGTAGCCCTTTGACGGGCCCATGGAGGTCTGCACAACGCGTCCCTTAAGAAAAACCGCCTCATAAGATGACTCGCAGGAACGTTGCCTCGTTGCCTCGTCCATCACTCACGGAGCCAACGCCTCGCCGCTGAGACCTTGGTACTCCAAGTGATGTATCACTTAATTAGCTTTAGAAAACATTTGAAGTTAAAATTTTACTTATTGGCGTGTTGTGGAAAGAAATTTAAAATAAAATAGGTATTTTCAAATAAATACCTGAAAATATTAGATTGTACTACAAGGGGATAAGGTAATATTTTGAAGGCGAGGGCGCTACTTTGAATACAGAGCAATACGAGGGGATTCTACGGTGGAATCCTGAGTAAAGCGAGGGATTCATGTATATCGCCCGAGATAAAAATATTACCGTACCCGACACTCTCTACTTTTCATCTCCATCACATAACAGAATATGAAGAAAAGTAGAACACCTACCCCAACCTACCTAATCCACGAACAATTTAATACTAACCTTTGTTTGGTGTCGTTTTCATACAATAAATAGGTACTAAGAAATAATTTTTCGAAGACCACCAACTTACGATAAAATGTTCACTTATAACTTAGTTTTTTTATTTTTATAAGTAAACTTGATGAAAAAGTATTCACATTAACACAAATAATTATATGTCAATACAAATAACCTAAAACTTCTGTAATTACTTGAATAAAAGAGAGAAATCGCACTTTTTAACTATACTTTTTTTCCGAACGGAAGAAAATTAAACTGTTTACCTATATTCATCCACGTTCATGACGATATGTATTCCAAATTTAAAAAATCAGGACGTCTGTGCCATTTATTTTTTATTTTAAAATAAAATTCTCCTTTTTCTTTTGCTGGACTGCCAATATTATTTTTGATTCTACATAGATTACACTCGTGTTCAGTTTTCAAATTGGTTTTAATCCCTAGAGATTTTCTTTTTCACGTTTTAGTCCCGAGAGAATAAGCAGTAACTTTAGCTCCAAATGTTTTGGCATGAAAACATCGTTTTTCGAGTAGATGAGATGAAAAAAATATTTTCTTCAGATTAGTAGCCTGTGCTAGCTTACCTTGCCTAATAGACGTAACGTACTAATGGCTTACCTTGAATTTTATTCGAAACTTTGCAAGAATAATCCCGGCGGTAAATAAGTAAATACATGATTCAGGACTTTTCAAAATTCATCCCCTAAGGGAGTGAAACCGGGGTCCAAAGTTTGTATGGAGAAAAAAGATTAGTTTTACCATTTTATTCGAAACATCGCAAGAGTACTGCGGCGGTAAATATGTGAATACGTATTTTAGGATTTCTCAAAATTCATCCCCTAAGGGGGTGAAATGGGGTCCAAAGTTTGTATGGACAAACAAGATTAGTTTGATCATTTTGAAGCGTTCTGTCGAGAGATGAGGGAGAGGGAGAGGGAGAGGGAAAATCTTATTCAAAGATTCAAATGTTTATTCAGTAATTAGACCTTTACAGACACTTTTACACGTCAATAAGTATAATTTATGTTACGTGTAAAGTATATTAAAATTTAATTTATTTTTAAAGAAAAGCTACCGATACCAGCGCTTCGTAACGACCACTGCTGAGAAGAAACGCCGAAAGAAACTCATTTTCACAGTATTGGTCGCCTATACGCCAGAAGGGCTTTGTCATATTATTATAATTGTCTTTTAATTAATAAATACTTATAATATAATACAATGTTGACACATTATAACAGAGGCGGCGTAAGGCGTGGGCGGTGTGAGCCACCGCTCACGGCCTCGCGGTACAAAGGGCCTCGCGCCTCACATCCGAAAATTAATTTGAAAAAGTATGGAAAATCCAAAAGTACGCGCACGCCACAAGAGTTTTCTTATTTCCACTCTTTGGCGCACGAAATGAATGAGAATGAAGCAGCTTTGGCAGTTTTATCTATTGAAGTAGATATAGCATGTAAGAAACGAACCAAATCAGTAAAATCAAAAGTAGAAAATTACTGTTCCTGTAACTTTCTTTTCATTTTTGTTTAATGTTCCAAAGAAGTATAGTAAAAATTTAGGTTTGTTGGTACTTTTTTATTTTATATTCCCTTCTTGCAACATCATAGGGCCTCGCGAAATGTACCTTGCCCACATTAAGTTTAGGTCTTGCGCCGCCACTGCATTATAACATGGAACGCTTGCGAACAAGTAAACAAACATAAATTGCGTAATAAAAAATAAAAACTATTAAGCAGTCAAAAAAGCGAAGCCGAGCTGTGGACCGATTTAAAAAATTCTTTTTTTGTTTAAAAGGGTATACTTTCCAGATGGTACCATGGAAATTTTATCAAAATCGGTTGTGTAGTATAGGAGCGAAGTCGGTTTTTAGTTTTAAAAAAATATTGTTCATAAGAAATTATGACGTCATTAGTCTATATTTCATCGCGTAGCGAAAGACCGCTCGCGATGGAGAAAGACTGTTGAAGCCCTCTGCCCCACCGAGGGGCCTTAGGACCTTAAGTCAAGTCAAGTAAATCAAGTCTATATTTCATACAAATTATTGTTTTGTCGTTTAGAAAAATGAATTTGATTTGAGCCATCGTTAAACTCAACCATATTAGAGGGAATCCAACGACCCGACCAGCGACGCCACCACCGGATTGGACATTTTAGTGAGCATGAAAAACCCGAACTCGCAGACCTTGTCAAGAGAAAATATTAGTTATATGTTCGTCACCTATTAATCGCTGAGCATTTACATGTTTTTACAGTATTAGAACCATTTTTGACTTCTACTCGGACGAAGTCGGGGGTTGAAGATGGTAAATTTATAAAAAATATGTGTGGGCTAAAAAAGTAACTGAACACAATAAAAAATCCGTCTGACTGTATGAACATATGTTCTCGCTAATCATCGAAACCACTGGACGGTTATTAACGCGGTTTCCAATAATAGATTAAGCTCAGCTCAGAGCAAATACAGACTTTGTTTAGTTGAAATCTAATATCAGGAAAGAAACGTTGTCATCATGTTAAAATTTCATGCGAATGAAGCACCAGGGCACCAGCTAGTAATAGTATATATAAATGGTCGAATATATTCACATTACAAACTTTAGATAGTTTTCACGTTTCATACGAAAATAAAGAGGTTTGTCAGGATCGTAGCAAGTGGAGGTCCATAGTCTCTGCCTACCCCTGTGGGAAATAGGCGTGATATTATGTATGTATGTATGTATACGAAAATAAACTTCAAAGTAAATTAGGACAATGTTTTTTTCCACTTTTTCCGACGATCCGTTACGTGAAATATTAATGGGAAAAGTTTCTGCGGCCCGCGGCTCGCTGCGCTCCTGGTCGCATGCAAATGATTCCCAGGTTTATTAACAGGCGGTCATAAATCTGCAGGAGTTTGTAATTAACGGAGTTTTAAGATGTTTTCGGTACGTATAATGAAAATGTGAGCGATGTAGTGGCATCAATGAGAAATGTCTTGAATTAATTTAGGATAAAGATGAAATAAGTCCACTGACTGAACCATAGAAACTCATTGGTTACACGAGGAGCTCGGTGGCCCGGAGGGAGTGCGAATTACTAGCACTTTCGCAGGTAAAGCGACACCGGGCGTGGTCCGCACTTGGATGGGAGACTACAAGTGACATAAAAAATTCTCGAGCTCCTCCATGCTTCAGAAGGCACGTACATATAAGCCGTTGGTCCCTGCTGTCGTCATTATATGGCAGACGTTAAGCTATGTCAGAAGCCTTTAGGCAGCCTGAAAAATCTGACACCAGTGTTGGCCACTTATACACACGAGAAGTTTTTGGCGGGAAGTCAAGGGGTTCAGTTGGAGTTTGCTTTAAATTGTTTTGCAAATTGATTCTAGTGGACTTTATTATATGAAATTGGTGTAGTTTGGTGATCTAAATGCTCATGGACAATTATATAACATGTTTAAAGTGGATAATGCGGCTGTAGTGATATTTATTTGCGGTTTGTAGTGGGCGTTTTTAGGCGCCGCCCGC
Organism: Acrobasis suavella; assembly: GCA_943193695.1. Taxonomy (NCBI): domain Eukaryota; kingdom Metazoa; phylum Arthropoda; class Insecta; order Lepidoptera; family Pyralidae; genus Acrobasis; species Acrobasis suavella. The sequence continues at coordinate 1,025,284 of OW971944.1, forward strand.
CACTCAATTGGCTATGAAAACCAGTGAACTCGTATAGATTTGTCGTCAGAATCAATCAAAAGAATTGAAGCAATCAAAGGCCCTACACCAACCTTTGATTGTGTAGAAAATAAACACATGAAAAACTACAATAGAAAGTAGATTTGATGTTATGGCCCTAGACTCTTTTTGCACCGTTAATACGAGTAGAAGATCAGAAGTCAATTGAATAATATAAAGTACTTATATATAATATAATAATATAAATTAAAGTACTTATGTATAATGTACTTTATACCATTCCCCCTCTAAAAAGTTGTTTTATTCACTGAAAACAGTGAATAAAAGGCACTTTCACTCACTATTTTGGTTGTTTATTTTATTCACTGAAAACAGTGAATAAAATGCTTTTTTACTCACTATTTTGGTAATTTATTTTATTCACTACAAACAGTGAATAAAAAGCAGCTTTTAATCACTATTTTGGTGTTTCAGTTTTGAAAAATTACTCTTGATTTGAGTAACTGTTCCAATTTCAACTTGCATTTTAATTGATTTAACCTTCCTTTTTTTCTTTAAATGTCTATTTTTGTTTGAATGTTTCTTTTTCTCATAGTCATGGTATAAAGTAACTATACTTTATACCATGTTGTAATCCGTTTTATTCAAGAGTTGCATACTAATGCAACTCTTGAATGAAACGGATTCAATCGAGGTCCATGAATCACACGCGTCGCTCAGGATTCTAACACTTGAATCACTCGCTTCGCTCGTGATTCAATCATCATGAATCATTCCCTACGGTCGTGATTCAATCGTTAGAATCCTTCACTTGCTCGTGATTCATCTATGGCCCTCGAATTAAATCCATCTTTTATTTACTAATTGCATAATATACTATTTTATTTCCAGAAAGAGTTAAAAAGATTCTTCTGCAATTTGTTAAAAAAAATCTGAGCAATATCAACCTTGCAAGTTAAAACAGTACCAGGGCACCAAAAGGAGCGTAGAACACAAAAGCACTTGCACTGGTAACGAGGGCCGCTGTAATTACATCACATTCTTCTCCCGTTAACGGAACAATCTCAGCGAAATTACAAGTTGAGTGAATTCCCACGCCTCACCCACCGCGCCCGTAGGAATTCCGAATGAAAAATATTTTTATTGCAGACTCCGTTGTTTCCAAGCAGTGATTAAACAGAGGCCGCCTTTAATTTTCTACCGAATTCTGATATACGGAATATTCTCGAGCGTTTCTGATCAATAATTTAATTATATTCGCAAGATTTCAGCGTATTTAACGTTGTTTGCTAGTTAATTACGTATGGAATTACAGATCTTCTTGATTTTTTAATCGAATGTCCATCGTTTCTAATAATTTGTTTTGTTAAATAATACTAACTGGATTCTCGAATTTCTTAATTGAATTAATTCTAAAATTACTTGCGTTAAATTAGGCATCAAATATTTGAATTTTTAAAAGGTGTTTCAGTTATTAGGGTTTCGTACTAAAAATGAAAAAAAAAAACGAAACCCTTATAGGATCTCTCGTGCGTCTATCTGTCCGTCCGTCTGTCACAGCCAATTTACTCCGAATGTACTGGACCAAATCAGGTGAAATTTGGTAGGATAGTGTAATCCTATGAACCAAACACAGATGTGCAAAGTAAATAAACTTTTTTTTTTTAAATAAGCGTCATTTTCTTAGGACAAATAAGAAAATTAAAAAGTTTTGCAAACCTTACTGTGTTATGTATCAAATGAAAGGACTCGTTATGAGGATTGCATATGTATTTTTGTTATTATTATAAAATAAATAGTTTTGATTTTATTCATGAAAAAAAAGACGAAAATTGACCAATACCCCTCCTGATCTCCGAAACCACTGAGCCTAAAATTTTGAAACACATACAAAATATGGCGTAGTGGTCACCATGCTAGTCCACCACCCAGAGGGTCCGGATTCGATCCTCGGTCAGGGCAAGTTGAAAATGGCCTTTTTAAAATTTTCCTGGGACTTTGATGTTTATCTATGTATATATTTATTTGTTATATAATATAGTATCGTTGAGTTAGTATCCCATAACACAAGTCTCGAACTTACTTTGGGGCTAGTGTTATTTGTCCATATTTATTTATAACACACGGAAAATCTTTGTCATTGTACGGAACCCTCTCCACGCGAGTTCAACTCGCACTTGGTTGGTTTTTTTTCTACCACAAGTTTTAAATGTGTGAAAATTGGCGAAAGCTCGGCCTTATCACAATATGGAAATCTCTACTAGAAAACTTAAACATTTGAGGTATGTAAAAATAGTTTTGTGTTGACACATTCTTCACCAGTGATGTTGCCCTGGTGACTGTCAGGGCTTGCATAGCAACCATTCTTTGTTATTTTTTTTTAAGTTTTTACTGAACTACCCCTTATAAGGAAGTAAAAGTTGCTCAACATGATTTATTTATTCTGATTAACTTTGTTAAAAACATTATGCGTCCAAATTAATGAAATCGACTGAAGAAATGATGCATTGACAGAGGAAATACCGGCATTTTTAACCGACTTCCAAAAAAGGAGGAGGTTATCAATTCGTCACGATCCTTTATTATTTTTTTTATGTATGTTCACCGATTATTCAAAAACGCCTGGACCGATTTAAAAAATTCTTTTTTTGTTTGAAAGGGTATACTTTCCAGGTGGTACCATGGAAATTTTATCAAAATCGGTTGTGTCGTTTGGGGGTGAAGTCGGTTTTTAGTTTTGAAAAATTATAGGTACTAGATTTCAACTTATTTAGGGTGGATTATGATTTAAACTAAGTTCTAAAAATAAGCCCGTGCTTTAATTAAGTCAGATAAAATCTATTTGTGATAGAGCCAGGCTACCGGCAAAACTCTGTTTTGCTAGTAGCATGAATGGGCCGACTCGTCCGGGGAAGTATCACACTCTCACAGAAAATCGACGTCTGAGTAGTAGCGCCACCGCTTCTATGCTCCGTTCGGTGAGTGAGAGCGCCGGAGTCGATCCCCCCCCTCCCACCCCTCCTCCCCCTTCCCTTCCCCCACGTCTTCCCTTCCTGAAAGGCCGGCAACACTTCTGTTACACCCCTGGTGTTGCAGTTCAAAAAAAAGCTACCTTATTTTTTAAACGCGTTCGCAAGCTATGCAGCTTCTAATGTAGTCCATCCTTAGATGATGGACCACAAATGGTATTCAAATTCTCGGGCTACTTCCTGCTTTGGAAATACGTTAAGCCTTCATTGTTTCATCAAGCTATGTCTAATACCTTTAGCAACTTGAAAAATCTGATACGTGTTGGCCAATGTAAAAACAAATAAAAATAACTAGCCAAGAGCGTGTCAGACTCGCGCACGAAGGGTTCCGTACCATCCAATTAAAAATTTATGTTATTCTTTTTTTAGTATTTGTAGCTATAGCGGCAACAGAAATACATCATCTGTGAAAATTTCAACTGTCTGGCTATCACGGTTCATGAGATATAGCCTGGTGACAGACAGATGGTCAGCGGAGTCTTAGTAATAGGGTCCTGTTTTTACCCTTTGGGTATACGGAACCCTAAAACAATTATAGGTACGTATTCATTTATTTTATGTATCAATTTATGTACACGGAAAATGTATACACACACTGATTATTATCTTATTATATTATTAAATTATTTTAGCCTATTATCAACAATTACAAAACATTATCCAAAACCATGTAAATACATTCTAGTCTAATTCAGCGATAACTCAGGTAACAAAGCAATTCTTTGTAGATGACGTGATTCAGTAGCTAGCTTCATTTAGCTAATGAGAGAAGAACAAGTGAGTCGGCGACATTCCGACATTGCTCCACTGAGGGCAGGTAATAGTGCTGCGGAGAGGTCGGGATTTCCATGTCTTCAATTATTAATACTGTAGTTTTTTTATGAGTCATTATTTTGATTCCCTTTTATCAACTTTGCGCCCACCAAGTAAAACGGCGTAGAATGTTTAAGCAATTTACAGAAAAAACAACGATTTTAAATCAATGACGACACTAGACTCTAACAAAAATTTTCACTTTAAAACCAAATATTACGGACGGACAGACAGACATGGCGAAACTATAAGGGTTCCTTGTAGGTACTACGGAACTATAAAAACAGTATTAGTAGTTTGCCCCAATTTGTAAACTCGCGAACCCTCCGAACTCGGCATGTTTGAACGTCAAATATTTACACGCCCACCACTTAAAGATCCCATCAAAATTACTCAATTATCGTCAAACAAACATACATACAAACGCCTGATTGTTCAAGTATACTCGGAAGAATTTAGCTCACTCATTCAAGTGAGTACTTTCCTCGTGTATAAATAAATTATTTGGTACTGTTAAGGAAATAAAACTTCACAAAATAATGTCACTTGTCATGAGCATATCCATTTTTAATCTGATTTTAAATTTATTATTGCAGAAGACCTGATATCAAGAGCAGCCTTCCCGTCTTACTGTTCATACAAACGCTCGTACGTAATTATGGCGTTATAAGTGATCTTTCTTGAAAACTTTTGCACTAACAGATATCTTGTGCACTATTTCTAGGTTTCTATCGAAATAAAAAATGAATATTTGGAAAACCAAGTTCAGTATGCGCCTCCAAAAATCTGCTTTTTTTGCACAAATTTTACCTGAACTTCGACCGTTCGTAAAGTACTCATAAATTGTAAAAATAAAAAATAAAAATCGATAGAAACCTCGCAAATGTAATGAAAATTTTAAATAAAAAACATTTATTTCACAAACTTGTAAGGCTTACTGACAAAAACGTATATCCTGGAATAAGTTTTATGAAATTTCCCCACCCTATGAATAGTTAATATTCGTTCAATGGATAGTAATAATTGTATATAAGTAAATTTCATTCAATACGGTGCAAACCGTGCCCTAAGGCGCTATCTCTCTCTTTTTGGTTTGCCTTTTTTTCTAGCATTGCCCTAAAAGAATGGCCAAGCTTTTCAAACTATGTTCGCTTTGAAAACAGAGCGGCCGGGAAGGGCCGCCTTAAGAGCGGCCTTTCCGTCTTACTTTTCATACAAACGCTCGTACGTGATTATGGCGTTGTATCTGACTTTTCTTGAAAACTTTAGAACTCACAGGTATCTTGGGCGCTATTTCTAGGTTTGTATCGAAATAAAAAATTAGAATTTAGAAAAACAAAGTCAGTATAAGCCTCCAAAAATCTGCTTTTTTGCACAAATTTTAGCTGAATTTTGACCGTTCATAAAGTACTCATAAATCGTAAAAGTAAAGAAAATATTTCGATACAAACCTCGCAAATGTAATAAAAATTTTGAATACAAAACATTTATTTCATATACTTGTTAGGCTTACTGATATACACGTATCACCTGGAACAAGTTTTATGAAATTTCCACACCCTATGAATAGTTAATATTCGTTCAATGGATAGTTATTAATAATACTAATTTCATTTAATGCAAACTATGCCCTTAGGCGCTATCTGTCTCTTTTTAGTTTGCCTCTTTTTCTAGCACTGCCCTGGATGAAACACCAAACTTTTCAAACTATGCTCGCGTTGAAAACAGAGCGACAGGGAAGGGCCGCCTTAAGAGCGCTATTTGACTTCAAGAAACTATGACGTCATTAGTTTGTATTTCATACAAATACCGTGGAAAATGTTTGTTTTGACGTTTAGAAAAAAGTATCGAGTTGAGTTGTTGGGAAGGAATGAACAGTCAGACTAGTTTAAATAAACGACTAACAAAGACTACATCTTTTACATCACTATCAGGCACCTTCTCCGTACAGACGCGAACGTCTCTGTTACATTAGCATAAATTAGTGCAAATTAAGGCGAGCGCACAGTGTTGTGTAAAATTAAAAGTACTGCAGCGCCCCGCTGAGCGGGGAGAAAAGAATTTCATTAAAAATACACCGCGCGCCGGCTCTGTTTGGTCGTTATAGTGCTATGTGTATTTTGCTGGGCTTAATTGGGCGGGCCAATATTGACTTGATTAAAGGAAAGAATCTTTTTCGATATTTGTCAAAAACTGAAAAAAAGAAAGAGTGGCTTCGATAACAAAGTATACTCACAGACGTTAAAAGGGTTGCGCGACATTAATCGCGATAGGCTGGTAACAGGGTTCATGATGCAAAGCGTTGGTGGTGACCGTGGGGAGAAAAACGCCCACAAAGATGCGTTGGTACGATGACATCAAAACGACATCCGGATCGAAGTGGATAAAAGTTGCTCAAGATCGAGAACGACGGCATTGTCTGGAGGAGGCTTACAGCACGAGGTCGAGAATGGCTGATAAGCAGAAGAAAATGAAGAATTATAATTTTATATTTTCTCCTGTTATTGACAGTCTGTTGTCCAAGGACCATTCCATTCTTGTAGATGTTGTAAGAGCTGATTAAAGGATTAAGCAGGTTGCATCCTCAGCTGTGTGATACGTAGGTGGTCATTCCCGTATTTTCTCCTCCAAATGGTGTATGTCAATTGTCAACCAAGGATGTCGAAGACCATGCAAAATTCAGAAAAAATTCGCCGGAACAGTTACATTATCTGGCTATAGTTTCACGAACGACCTGCCTGTCAACTCTCTTTTGGAATGCATGATCTATTCTTACTTCTTAATACGTCAAAAATGCGACCCGCCCAAATGTGCTCGTTCCTACAAAGCTTTGAAATTTTCAATTTCTGGCTTGATGCTCAACTGGCACGGCCGAGTAAACGCGGAAAGTGGATTATGCTTTCCGGGTACTTTGTTTCAGCGAATATGCGATTAACTTTTTAAAGACCCGTTTAAACAGAGGCAGTTGCGGGCGCGGGCGCGTCTTTAACACATTTGTTTGATTGATTTGGCTCTGGATACTATTCCCTTACAGCCTGTCTTTAGTATTTCGATTTTTTTAATCCTAACAAGTTTCAATCTAGTTGTTGGTGCTTTGATTGCTTCAAGGGAGCTTTTGGCTTCTAATCAATCCATCCATCACCAGCCCACTGGTTTTCATAGTCGATTGAATGACGGACGATGCCTAAAGACGCCCACCACAGTCCGCTATACAAATAAACTACAGTTAGATAGATAATTTTACACCAAAAGAAAAAAACAATGTGACACAAAGAAATAATTTTAAATTAAATGAGTACAATGGGCGGTCTTATCGCTTAAAGCGATCTCTTTCAGACAACCAGTGGATGGAGTGGAATGTGAGAAAGACAAAGACGGTGGTGCAACTGACTAAGAAGGAAAAAAAAAAATTAAAGCAACTATAAACTTAATAAACTTAACATAAATGTACAAACCTTTATAAATACAATAAAACATAAATAGGTATATGTAATATACATACATAAATTATATATTACACATATACATATACAATACATATTTATAATTCAATACATATAATAGCAAATAGACTTACTGATAACTACATAAAATAGAGTTATTTATAATGTAATAATTCCAATTAATTTCTTTTTGATAGGTAGTAGTCTACTACACTTTTCTTAAAAACGGGGAGAGACTGTGCCTGCCGTATTAAAACTGGCAGTTCATTCCACAGGCGCACTGCTTGGACCGTAAAGGACTTATCGTAAAAGTTGGTCCGATGCATAGGCATGTCCAAAGCTAGATTTTCTGATGACCTTAAATTGTGCCTATTCCTAGAATGTAGAAATTCATAACGTTCCTTAAGATAACAGGGGGATGGGAGGTATAATAATATGCTATGTATAACAACAGCTGTACTATGATATGACTGTTCACTTTAACTATTTCATTAGGCATTTATAATAATAACTAATAACACCAAAATACACCAATATGACATTATAAAGTCCACTAAAACCAATTTGCAAAATAATTAAAAGTTAAATCCCTTGATGTCTCGCTAAAAACTCAATTGCTTGCAGTGCAGTGAGAACTTGGACATGTCTAGTATGAGTCTGACACCATAACTACGAGTATTAGGTATACTGAGCTTATATCGGCGTTTGTAGTAGATTAACTTTTCCCCTTAAAATTAAAAAAGTTTAAAAAAATCCTTTAAGAGATCAATTTGAACCAAATCGAATAACATTTGTAGGCTTGACTTTGAAGAAGAAGCGGTCTGCAACCGCATCCGCTAACGCTACCGTCTCCGCTACCGCCGCTGCCGCCTCCGCTGACTAATCGCTTCGGTCTGTTTGAGACTTTACTCGCTCGGATTGTTTATACGAAGCCATTAAGTCGATTGACTTGCGACAATATTTCCCGGATGACTGCACAAATATTGGTTTTCTAGAATCTGCAGTCGGGTTTTATCAATCCCAAGTCATGTACAAGTTTGTACTTTTAAAGCATTCTTTTAAGCTTTAAAGTACCACAATTCAACATACTACTAATTTTGGTTTCGATTTTCGTTTTTCGTGTGTGTAAGTGGCGTTAGCCACTTACACACACGAAAAACGAAACACTGGTGTTAGATATTCAAGTTGCCTAATGGTATCTAACATAGTTTGACATTAGACAATTATGACAGCCGAGACCAACGATATAACGTGCCTTCCGAAGCATGGTGGGGCTCTAGAATTTTTTATGCCACTTGTGTTCACCCATCTAAGTGTGGACCACGTCCGGTGTCGCTTAACTTTCCACAGCGCTAGCAAAACGTACAGTCAAGTACCTCCAGCCAGGTCCTCTACTTATATCTTGAATTTTCTCTTAAACTAAAAATGATATTAACATGAAAATTTATATTCAAATATATTTTAATTCAGTGTTTCTGAATAAAAAATTGTATAGAACAGATTAATAAAAAGTAGAGGGCCTGGTCAGGTATCTTGGTACTTGACTGTACTACCGAGCGATTAAGCTCCTATAATTCATCACATCAACTAATCGTTAATTCTTGTTTCAGGCGGAGATATGGTCAGTTTTCATCGCGATCCTGCGCAAGAGTGTGCGCAACCTGCAGGCCTGCACCGATGTCGGCCTCATACACCACGTGCTGCAGAGGCTGCCGCGTGCCGAAACCGTCGTGGCAGGTTTGTTCCTGATGCTTCTCTTAGAAGAAGAAGAAACTTTGGAAAGAGCCAAATGGAAGCCATTTGGCTCTTTCAAAGTTTCTTCTTCTTAGTAAAGATTTCAAAATATATCATTTATTTTTATGTGTCATTTATACGTAGGTACTTATTCTGCGGTGTTCAGTTTATGTGAACTTATATACGTAGACATTCTGATATACGAAGCATTTCCAAAATAACCGATAAAGAATAAGTCTTCTTCTTTCGATTCGAAAAAGAATAAGTATATTTAGCGTTAGCCATAAAAGTGCCTACCGCAGTGTCAGAAATAACTTTTTTTGACAAAAACTTAGTGAATATAAACAAAATACCTACAAATTAAATACATAAACCTGCCGGAATAAACGATCTATCTAATTGTGAAACCTACATCAAAATTCGTCCAGTAGTTTTTTATTTATAAGCGTACAGACAGACAGATATACGCGGCTGGCGACTTCATTTTATACTACGATTATGTATAGATATCATTTCTTGACATGGAACATGAGCGGTGAATTGAAAAACTACACGTTTTGTGTTTAGTTGACTCTCGCGTTTAAAATAGGTCTCCTGATTAAGGTCGGCATTTTGAAAGTGTTATACTTAATAACCGTAGATATTTAGACCAATAATTAAAACATTGAACAGTCCGTCTCAACGAAATATTCTCTTTATTTCTGACATTCTAGTAAGGGTTTAAAATCATGCCTGATTTTTTAGACATTCGACTACCTGCGCTTTGCATTGACTCCGCCCTTTTAAGAATAAAGTGATTTTGTAAAAGTTTTAGTTTTTTTTTTTATAGTTGCACAATTTTGTGCCACACTCTGTCTACGTTATGTTTTCTTGGTACTCCTGAGAAGAAATGATACTAACAAACACAAGCCTTTCCACTTTTGTTACCTCGCTTTTCAATGCATATAGATAGTGCTTACCATCGATACGAAAGTTTTTTTATAGTTGTACAATTTGTGCCACTCTCCATCTATGTTATACTTCCTTGGTAGTCCTGAGATTTAATAATATCAACAAACACAAGCCTTTCTACTTATGTTACCACACGGTAAAAAAGGATTTTTTGATCCAAGAACGTATTCGCATATATATGCACCATGCAGTAAATTGTCTCCAGTTAAGATATCATATTGCTTTGAATTTCAAAATAATGTTTATTTAAATAAATAGAAAATAGATTCAACCAAAATATTACTGGCGATTTATTGAATGTTATGAAATCTTGAATATAGATTATCATTCTCTTCTTTCTAATGATCGGTTACTGAAAAAAATAAAGAAGACAATCAATTCATAAACCTAACGTAACGGATGTCTCGACCTGAACTCCGATTTTCTCAATTTAAGACAATTAGATTGTTTCCGATAACAGTTTTGTACTGATATCATTTTAAATCAAAATAACTTTTGTCTTAAATTAAGATGGTTCGTTGTCTAACACTTTCTGTAAGCCTTTTCTTTCTTTCACTCAATATAGCGGTTTTCTAATTTTAAACTCTGTTTATTTAAATTAAGGTGATATATATTTCAACAGAGAAAATAGTGCTTTATACCAAGAAAATAAGTGTTACGAACAAAAGCTAACATAATTCCGATAAAAGTGTGTACGGTTATACAGAAAAAATTATAATATTGACTTAACGTTGTATTCGATTGACATAAAGGGAAAATTATGTTGGCCTGAACTATTTTTTGTTTTATCTGATATTGTACATATTTTGTCCCAAAGTATGAACCGGTTCTTTTAAATATTATATTTTTTAAACCAAATAAGCAGTTATATTATATGAAAAGTGAAGTATTTCAGATAATAATTTATTTTACTTGCCTCAATTGAATCAAATATTGTGTTGAGAAAATATTGTCTAAGGCCAAATTATATGTGTTCTTATAAGAAACTGACAAAAGCTCGACTCAAGAAAATTTATTTGTTAAGGGGATACATGATTTTTTCGAGGCACAGTGCTTGCCCATTTGAAATATATTATTTGAAAGGAAACGGAGATATCATTTAAAATTTTGTTTTGCCAACTCCGAGATAACCCTTCAAACTATTTAATGAACTACTTTTTACAGTTTAAAGCGCAAAACTGGCCGTTTTTCGCCAAATGTGCGTAGAAAAGCTTCACGTTCTTACTTTAAACTGTAAATAGTAGTTCATAAAATAGTTTGAAGGGTTATCTAGGGCTTGGTCAAGACAAAAATTAAATGATACTTATCTCCGTTTCCTGTCAAATGATATAGTTCAAATCCGGGCAGCACTGTACCCCGAAAAAATCATGTATCCCCCCTTAAGGGGTGAATCCCCTTAGGGTAGTACCGTTCAACATTCCTTAGTTATGTCTACTTATAATCTGTTTTACGGCATATTGGCACTCGCAATTGTTTGCTGGATTTTTTTGTATATTGTGACTCACATCTGCGATGTATCGTTTAAGCAGATGTGAGTCACCATATACTAAAAGATCAAGTTTCAATATGTAATGTAATAAATGCTGAACTGTGCTACCCTAATGGAATTTTTCCCTAACGAATCAATTTCATGAAGTCGAGCACATATAAATCCAACTGCTGCTGAAACATAACATAAAAGAATAAAATAGTAAAGATGAACATTGTCAGTTTCCCTTTTAAGCTAAACTTGTGTGTTGGGCTGGTGAAAAGATTGATTTGAAAAAAAAAAGTTTATATATAGTAATTTGTTATTTATTAAAATTAATAACAATACAAGTTATTCATTTACATTTTAACAAAAAGAAAAAAAATCTAATTTACTTTTTTATAAGTACTAAGACGAAAGACTGCGAAAAAGTGGCCTTCAAAATTGTCATACAAAACACAGACCTAAGTCCTAAGTTTCATAAGTATTATTATTTTTATTCCCCTGTTTCCTATATCAAAACAGAACTAACTTTTTTTCCAGCGTTTGTATAAGAAAGAGTCATTTGCCTGTATGTTTTTTTACCAAGCCACTTATTCTTTTAAAGTCAAGCAAATTGAACGCTTTCTTATATATTGGTAGAGTTTGAAGAAGGGAACTATAGTAATAATACGAAGTCTTCTAAAAATTTTGAAGGCCACTTCCACGCGTTTGTTCCCGATGAGTAACACCATCTTGAGTACCACTGTTACTCAAAGGGAAAAAACTTCCCGATGAGTTCCAGTGTTACTTATTGCAACTAACATTCTTCCCAATGAGTACCACTGTGTCTTATCGGGTCTCCAACGGCGCACCGTATTCCCGCAGAGTACCACTTTAGACAGTGTTACTTGACGGATTTTTTTTTATTCCCGTTGAGTAACAGTGGCGTGTAATGAAGTACTTAAAGGCTAAATAAAACACCCCTAAAGAAATTAAAAAAAAATATTATATATATATATATATATATATATATATATCTGCTTGATATATGAAAATACATACACGATTATTACATACTAAAATAAACAATATTATTTTAGTACATTAAGTAAGTGTCCAATCGATCATACCTACATACATATAACAAAATTTGTAATTTCTACAGTGGGGTTTTATTTAACCTTCGTTTGTTCCCGATGAGTAATTCCCTGATGAGTACCACTGTTACTTAAGGGGAAAATACTTCCCGATGAGTTCAAGTGTAACTTATTGCAACTACATAACATTATTCTCGATGAGTACCAGTGTCTTAACGGTACTTCAACAACGTGCCTTATTCCCGTCAAATAACACTGTCTTTAAGTGTAACTTGACGGGAATACAACATTCCGCATTCCCGTTGAGTAACAGTAGCGTAATTAAATGAACAACGCTAACGCTAAAGTAACACTTAAAGTCAGTGTTACTTTACTGAAACTTTTCAACAGAAAATTGAATAATGATCATATGGCCTAAAGCAATATGTTTCCAACGGATCGCTTCCTCAAGTCTTACACTGTGCCCCGTAAGTAAATAACTGACCTAATCGTAAACCTTCTATTTACTTTCAACAAGCTTATGACAAAGACACATGGGTCTAAATGAGCTCTCAGTATGAAGTAATATGACAAAGCCTTTTTATTCTATAAACTCTTGCAATGAAAAAGTCCTAACACTGCTACAGGATGGGGAAGTGTCGTCATGTAGCAGTGTAACTGGCTGGGAATATTTCACTCCAAACATATCTAAAGTGGGAACAAATATATAAAACATTTTTTTCTTTATATTTTTCCCAACGGGTCACACTGTAACAATTGGTTACGTTGAAGATTCTTTACATACCTATGTCATTTCTAAAAGAAAAACCTGATCTTAAAAACCTAAATATATTTGTTACATTTGTTATAGAATTTTTTTTTTTGCATATGAATAAAAATGAAGTCTACGTCGCCGGGACAATAATGACGAATCGATTCACAGTTACATCTGTTAAGTACTTATTGGGATTTTTTCCCATTGCGTAAGTGTTACTCAAGCTAAGGTGACTAAAAATACTAAACTAACTAAAATTTTCAGGTTGACATCCTAGTTACCTTGAGTAACACTGTAAGGTACTTATTAGGATTTTGTCCCGTTGTGTAAAATACTAAAGGAACGAGAAATACAAATCTTGAGAAACACTGTTATACAGCGGAAAAATCCCGATTTGTAAAAGTTCACTCAATGCCGCTATTATTTTCCTCAATGACCCTGTGACTCAATAGCATTCTGACTTTCCGGGGAGTAACAAAGCCGCCACTGATGTAACACTGCCGACCACTCATAAAACTTTTATATTTTATATACTCCATCAACTGAGTCTAAAGTAGAGTGAAATTTAATATAGGCATAAACTGAACTATTTGAATCCTGCCTTGATTAGTGTAATTCAAATTTTAAACTCATTGGCGGCAATTATTTGCGGCAGTGTTATTCAACGGAAAGAAATTGACGTTTATTAACAGAGTTACTCATTGAGAAATGTATGAACCTTTGTAAACAAACCAAATAATCAAACCTAAGTGTCTAAAATCAGGTTCTTCTTTTATAAAAAATAAATAAAATTAAGAGTTAACCTTTTTAATAATGTTAAAAAGGTTAACTCTTAATTAGTCAAAGTAATGAATATATTTAATGCCTGATATTATGTACATTTTCATAGGAATGATGTTAAACAAATCTTCTAAACGCAATAAACTAAAATTATTTTCTATTTCTTCTACAACAAAAGATTGATAATGATTATCATAGTGGCAAGTTTTCAATTTTGAAGTATACAAATAAAAATCGAAACAATTATCCTTATCTAATAAAACTTGTTCAATTTTGCAGAAACGAGGTTCACAATTATCATAATCATTTACCAGATAATCACCAATGGAATATTTAATACCATTACATTTTATCCACTTTACTTTACTGTAAGTTGTATTATCATCACAACCAAGTGACAGAACCTGCACGCCTTTAACTTTACCATGATCAATACTTTCAGGAAAACCTTTTTTTGACAAAAATCTATAGCAACATTTAAGCTGACATTTTATTGCCAAAGACAAAGGTACATTTTTTTGAGTGTTAATTGAATTTGACACGCGTTTTAAATCCAAATGTTTAGATTCATATTTAAACGTGCTTATCAATATTAGCGGACCCATTTTTGCAATCACATTTGGGTAGTGAGTAATAAAATGATGTTTTGGTTTAAGAGTACCAAATAACTCTATATATCTTTCATGGTGTTCACAAATAAGATTTTCTAAATATTGCAAAAGCTCGAAATTGAAAGTTTGTGACATAACAATATCGGTAAGTTCCAACATAGTTAAGTAGTAAAGCCAAATAACATGTTCGTGAGGTATTAGATCGCCCACAAGGAATTGAAAATTTCTTACTAAACACAGCATTTCCGAAGCAGAGAATACAATTGATCCTTGTTGTATATGGGGTTTTGTGACAAGAGGTGGTGGGTTGCTGGATTTGAAATCGAAAAATTTTATCCTTTGATTAAGTTGATCAAGAGTGAAAAAGTTTTCTGCAATTAATTTACCTATTACAAGGGCCATACCATATCGGTGAATGCCTTCACAAAAATCATGCATTACGTCACAATATACGTTCTTATAAACATGAAATTCTCTGACGTCATTCCAGATACAATACTCTTTGATCCCCCTGCGATTGGTGACATCGTCTTCGTAATTAACTAGTTTACGGTTAACATTATCATTTGCAGATATTTGTGTTTGGCATTGTTGTTTAGGTAAAAGGCAAAGCCTACAATAATTCAAGGAAGCAAAACTTTCATTAAATCCCATTAAACCATGAACACCCAAGTTGTCTCCAGAAATGCAAGCTAAAGTAAACTTCAATGTCTTAATAGCCCCGTTGACATTTATAGTAATACCGTCGTCATAAAGTAAATTTAACTCTTTAATCAACATTTCAAAAATGGATTTGTTTCCATATAGTATTCTGTCTTTACTATAAAACAAAGTTGCTAAAAATATGTTTTCTAACCTACTGGCATAGTCTGGTGGTATCGAAGCTATTGAAAAATACACGGCTCCTATTTTGTTCTTCCCTGCGTGACTACCCAAAGGATTACCAGTTTCAAGATCGTCAAAATAAATAATTAAGGGAATGTGATCTTTTTGAGCTAAGCCTTGCCACATTTTTCCTTGTATAACATTTCTTATAATACCTTTCTCATTAGTCAACTCTTTTTGGTATTTAGTAATAGTATCATATACGCCTGGCAACTCAAAAAATAATCGCAGATTTTCTTTGATTGGAATAAAACATAACGTTTTATCTTTAAGACTCATGACTGTAGTATTACTGATATTTGTTTTTTCTTGATTTGAACCTATAACTTTTAAAACAGGTTTTACATATTTATCTGATCTTTCAAAATGTTGTAGTCTTTTATATTCTGTATCAACGTATGAGAAACAATTAGACAATAAATCAAGTTCATTTTTAATGTCACTTTTTTGTGTTATGACAGATTTTAGATTAAAAACGATATCCATAATCATTTTCTTTACCGTTACTATTATCTCTTGAACAGACAATCTAGTTAAGTTTAGCCTGTCGTATAATTTAGCAACAAAATTATTTATCAACTGTTTTAGCCAAGATTCAAAGTTTGCGTCTTCTAACCTTTCTGAATCAGTTAAATTATTTGGTATATTTTCATAGTTTAATGTACAGTCGGGGGTAGATAACCCTGACGTTTAAAGGACTTACGGTAGGGTGGTCACTTTTATCTACCCCCGACCTACTACTTGCATTATCTGATGTGTTTGAAGTATCAGGAAATGTGTTTAAACTAGTCAAATTTAGGCAATTTGTATGGTCTAATTGGAAGTGACGTTTAAGAGAACGTTTTTTATTAAAAACTCTATCACAGCCTACACTAGGACAAGGATAATAATTAGCATTTTTATAACACAATTGCAAGTGAAAACAATACTTTTGAAGGTCATCAAAAACTTCACAACATTTTACACATTTCATGATGAGAAATGTAGTAAAAAATGTTATCTTAGAAATAAATGTAGAGAATTAAATCTTTATAGCTAAAATGTCAGCAATATATGGAACTGGATTATCAAATTTGGTATAGATATTATAGATACACTGCTGAATTATTAGATGAATGTGATCACTTGGTTTTGGATAACGTGCATTTAAAACATGATATGATTTGAAAAGAATGTCGAAAGCTTCTGTAACTGAGGCAAAATTATATCTTATTTTGTCTATAACAATATAGGCTTGGCAAACTTTTTGCAGCGTTCCAAGTAGAATGACGTAAGGTTGGACTTGTAATTTCCTTTTTGCAGCTCTATCGATCTGCCTCTGTAGAACAGTTTCAATATCCCCAGGATTCTGAAAAATAAACACAATATTAATATAAATAATTGGCCAAGTGCGTGTCGGGCCACGCGCAGTAGGGTTCCGTAGTTACGAACGCCAACTTTGTGTTCATGCCACTAAAAACGTCTAATAACTAATTTTCTATTGCATTTGTATGAAATATTCCTTTTCTGAGTACATTTTATAAGTTAATCGCCTATAACTTTTTAATTTTTAACTGATAGTTTTCCTTTAAATTTCGTTATAAATTCTATAGCTGTGAATTTTTTCACGTGTCCATTTATAACCGTTTAGCAGATAGAGGGGGAGAGGGGACACTTGACTCCAACAATTTTTTCACTTTAAAAGTAAATATTTCATAAACGGATCCCAAAATAAAAAAAACGGTGTTCTCAAACTCACAATATTTTTAAAAGACCTATTTAACGATACCCAACATGATTGGTTAGTCGAAAAAAATAATACTTTTCATTTTACAAGTATGGGAGCTACCCAAAACAGACAGACAGACATGGCGAAACTATAAGGGTTCTTTGTTTACTACGGAACCCTAAAAAGGAAAAACAATCTGTCCCTGATTGCACTTTTCAGAAAGATTTATTAATTACAGCATATTACAGTCTAGTGCTATTTGCTCAAGATCTTGTAAAGTAGGAAAGAAGAAGCCGGAAAGCAGTCTCTGGGCTTTACAACAGTGCAGCTGTGGATGCAACTGGGAATACGCTGCTGACATATGCTTCTCATAAGTAAAACTTTCAGTAGGACAATTACTTTGAGATATTAAAAATGTGATCGCGAAATCACCTACAATTTCATTAGTGTCATGTGTAGTTTCAAAAAGAAAATTAAACTCACCTCCACAATTATCATAATACTGTCCAAACATTCTTGAGTTGAAAACTTTCCAGTTTTAGACACACGCCCTTTTGGTGGAGCAACATTGGCAAGTAGTGTCAATTCCGCGGGTAATGTGTCTGCAAAAATACATTTCTTATTTGATGGAAAGTTGTATTTGTTATAATTTAGTTTGATAGTCACAATCATTGTAAAATATTTTTATACTAGGACGCTAGCAAACAAGCAGACAGCACACCGGATGGTAATTGGTTGAGACACACACACGCAGACAGACTTTAGCGTCAAACTTATAACACCTCTCTTTTTGCGTCAGTGGTTCAAAATAGCTGCTTGCCAAAAATCTATAAGACAGTGCTACCTCTATTCCGACGACTTTTGTACAGTTTTCACGTAATAATAAGTTTACATTTAGCCGCCAGAATAACATGATTACCTACCTTCAGTATCATTAGAATTTATTAAATGGAGCAAATCTTTCTTAAGTTCATCTGCATTTATTTCTTCTTTTTTTAGTTGTACAAGATTTTGCATAAAAATTTTCCAACATTCTCGAAAGCGATTTATTTTATTAGGATACAACATAGCAAAATCATCGTTAATCTGAAAATAACAATTTATATCAGTAACAACAGTAAGCAGAAGCGACGACAACCAATGACCCTTACAAGCACTGCACAAACGAGTATGGTAAGCAACATAATTTAACAACCATCGTGAATCACATCATATTATACTAAACCAATCAACAAATCATTGTTAGTACCTGTCACTACGTGAACGCACACTTATCCGAGCCGAGCGCGTCGAACGAAACGAATTTTGGAATTCTTTATATGTAATCCTATGAAACCGAACACCAAATGCGTCGAATCGTCCGAATCTGGAAGAAACACAGAAGTCCTAGACGAATTCGGATGACGTCAACAAATTCGGCGCGGGTAATGCAATCGAATCGCCTGCATTTTGGCAATGACAAATGTGTGCGTAAGAGCAACGAGAGTTATGCGATCGAGTAACTTCTATTAATTTTAAATGTTCCAAAATGAGTGATTTTGACATAATTGATTAATAAAGCACTGACAATAAATATCTCGTCAAGATTCACCACATTTCACATGTAATTACAGGTGCGACACATGTAAAGGAAATGGAAACGATTCTTTCGGCGCGGTTGTTTCTTTTGGTGCGGATAGATATGCGAGGCCTTAAAAACTTCGATCGATTCGACGCGTTCGGCTCGCATAAATGTGCGTTCACCATAACAAAGCAAAAAGATTTGCATTCTCAAATTATAAGAATTTAATACCTTTCTTTAATAATAAAA
This sequence comes from Acrobasis suavella, assembly GCA_943193695.1. NCBI lineage: Eukaryota > Metazoa > Arthropoda > Insecta > Lepidoptera > Pyralidae > Acrobasis > Acrobasis suavella. The sequence continues at coordinate 1,044,349 of OW971944.1, forward strand.
TCATGTTAATAATAATGCAAACATCCACAAGCATAAGATTTACATTTTGTATCCTAATAATACCTTACTATGGTCTTCAGCTCTGCTAATAGATGTCAAGATCTGCTCAAACCTATGTGATGATAAATCACTTTATAATGCATATAAATTCTCAGAATTCTGATTTGAAATGTCACATTATCTTTTAAAAAAGATAATGTGATGACATAATATCACTTACCAACTCGGCACCAGCTGGTAGCTGTAAAACTTTCCACTTAGTTACAAAATCATGCACATCAGTATATTCCAACTCATGGCGAATCTGTGCAGTCTTGTTCCATTTTGATTTTATTTCTGACCATGGTTCATTATTATTATTGAGCCATTCAATGTCTTCTTCATGTATACCTGAAAAGAATGGATTTTTAATTTATGGTTAATTTAGTATTTTTAGTCACCTTATCTTGTGAACACTGTTACACAAAAGGGAAAAATTCCCAATAAGTACCTAACAGTGTTACCTAAGGCAACTAGTATGTCAATAGATTCGCATTATTCTTAGGGTGATCCACCTGACCAAATTTTTTTTTCATACTTATGCAAAAAAAAAAAATAATAATCTTGTTTAAAAAACCAAACAATAAATAAATAAAATTAGAAGAAAAGAAGAAGTAAATAAAATTAAATAAATTTAATTTAATACATACTCAATAAAATTTCATTTGTTTTTTGTTTCTTTGCTGGATTATTTTCTAACTCTGCACCTCTCTTTGTTTCATTACTTTGAAATAAGAAGTTTCGAACTTTGTCGACAAGTTTTCCTCTAGCTGCAATGGATTTTCCAGACCCTGAAAGACTTTTTTTTACTGGCCTGGTAAAATATGTACCAGGACACTCTTTTGGGAATAAAGTTATAATTTTACCAGTTAATATATTGTAGTCATCATAGGTGAGTCGCCTGTAAAAAATAATTAGGTAAGTATATCAATAATAATTTTATTGCAATATATATATTAACTAAGCTTTAAGATCTGTTAATCAATACTCACTTGTTAATTATAAATGTAAATAAATGCCTAATTATAATATCTGTTAAGCGATTTTTTCGTTTTGTATCCAATTTGTTATTAGTAGTATAAAAATTCAGTATACTTTTTCCAGTGGGTGAAGTTTCTAATAATGTTTTTAGGTCAAAGTCTGGAAAACTTTGGTTGACACTTGTTGAAGGGAACAAGTCGCTAAGTGCTATACTAAGGTCACCATTATCTTCAGCGATGAGTGTATGTACACTTGCAGCGGAGTCACTATCATATGTTGTGACACTGACAGTGGAGGCCTAAAATTTAATAATGAAATTTTCACTTGATGAACATATGCTAGAATATAAAATCTCGTTTAATATACATTAATATACCTTTGATTCTAAATATTCATTTATGTTTTTTATTAATTTAAGCCTGTGGCCTAAATGTGGGCAAATTTCCTTAATATGGTCTTGACTTAGTTGGTCAAGCTGTTCAATTGTAATACCATTACCTGAAACAATAAAGTCAACTAAATTTTAACAAACATATTGAATGTAGGTATATGTTTGTTAAGTTTTATTAGTTTGTGTGCAACACAAATTGTTTGTTTATAAAGCTTTACTTTCGCTTTACAAGAGAAAATACAAATACAGAAACAGAAAACTAACAATACAATGGCATACTGACAGACTTCTCGTCAAACTTAATACACTCCTCTTTTTGGATCGGGGGTTGAAAAGAAACTGCGATCTGATAGTATAGTGTCATGTTATTCAATCTTGAAAAAACAAAAATTACCTACACTAAACTTTCATAGGTACCCCAAAAAGAAACCTTATGATTATGGTGTTCTAAGTAGGTACGTAGGTACCTTAACCCCATGTCTATACGAGCAAGTTACAAACTTTAGACTTTTTTGGGGATTATCAAATCAGACTGTCCAAAATACTTATTACAAAAAGTTATGATAATGTAGGAAGTACTCACTGCGAAAGGCTTCAATAACTTCTTCGGGCATCATCCATGCCGCTAAAAGCACTAATAGGTCATCCTTTTTTTCATCTTCCAGTTCCATAATTACTGATTAATTATCCTTGGGAAACAAATTCTAAGGATTTATTTGTCGTAAAATACACTCACTACACTTACTTTATGGAGGACATAAATTTCTTGTTCAGACCGGAGGACACTCTGGAGTCTGGATAGCACAAAGACAGAACGTGTCGCAACTCGCACGCAAGCAATAAAAAATAAAAATGGCGTAGCGTGCGAAACTGCGAACCTACCTAGGTACTAGGCTAAGCAGTGGTTTCGAACGTCAAAGTGTGAAATCGGTATAGCTGCCCACTATAGGTAATCGGTACATTTGAACTCAAATCGGTATATGATAAAAAAATAAAATATTCAATCAAATTAGTTTATTTATCAAATAATAAACTAACCGACTACTCAATAAATAAAATAACTCTGTTCCTCAATCAGTGAATTCCCGAGAAGAAAACCCCTTAGTACATCGAGTTGGACTCAAGCTCCAAAGAATATTCTGTAATAATCACTAAATTCTCATCCATAAGTACTAGTTACTATTGAGGGATCCGGATACTCGTAACGTAAAAAATAAATGAACAGGGTTGCCAACTTAGAAGTGTAAAATCGGTAAAAAATCGAGAAAAAAATCCAAAATCGTTGCATTTTGGCAGGTTAGAAGCATAAAATGGGAAAAAAAAACTAGAAAATCTCGGTGTATTCGTTCCCTGAAATCGTAAAAAATTTCAGGGGACACATTCATTTCAGTAGGACAAATCCCATATCCGCAGAAATACCGAAAAATCGATAGGTTTTAGACTACCGTGCCACAGAATTAATACTGGCTAGGTTAGGGATGCGGCTAGCGGCATACATAAACATCGAGTACACACCTACTTATAAACCGATATTTTTACACAAATCATTACAATATGATTTGATCAATTCAGTAAGTAGATATATGTCAACATATGCAAATTTAATTGATATTGAATAATACTTTGTCGATTGTGAATACATACTTATTGGTTAGATTGAGAAGAATGTAGATGCACCTAAAAAATGGGATATGGGAAGGACTATGGCACCTGCATGACAAATCAGCAGCCTCAGTCAATGGGCCCCGAAAAATATATGCACGATAATGTGCAGCAAGGAGGGCAGCAATAGTTGAGTAGGTAGCTTAGGGATGGAGAGGTGTCACTGGACTTTAAACGACCATCACTTGCACCCTTAGGGTACCAGCAGGTACGCCCACTCGCCACTGACGTTTCACATACCCTACCAGCATATACTCGTAGCTCTCGCGACTCCACTCTGGCCGATCATTTAGAGCAAGACAGAGGTAGGGCTTCCTGTTACCTTATCGGTTCCCACTCCGCCCGGCCATCAAAGGCAAGACGGAGACGAGGAACAGGGGCCTCTCCTAGGATCACTCAGGTCTGTGAGGTCGCTGTCGAATTATAAGCCGGTTGCTTGACGACTTTGACATGTAACTTAGCTTATATAGGCTTATATAGGCCCTTGTATCCTATGCATAAAGTTTTCTTATTACTCGTTAAATAAGTACAAAATTTCTGTGCTTTTTATATAGGATTATCCTTCTTGGCTTTATATAGAAAATATCGATAAATAACAATGTTATCGATATTATTCTATGGACCGGCAACACTAAAAAATTCGAGCCGATCAGTAGTCATACTAAAAATTAAAAATAGTTAAATCAAAGACAAATTAGATCGGACTGAATGCAAAATGTCTCCATTCAATATAATGGTACTGTTACTTAAATGAAACAAAAACGGTTAAGACGAAGTGGTAGCTAAAGTGGCGCCCTCATTTGAAATAAATTGTTTAAAACTTAATAAGGTGATAATTAAAAATTTGGTTTGTATAAATGTCTAGAAAGACCTTTAAACTATTTTATGAATAACCTTTGAAAGTAATATTGGTAATCCGTCTAGCTTTAAAACTGTTTTTCGCCAAAAGTGGCCACTTTTGGCTAAAAACAGTTTTAAAACTAGACGGACTATTAGTTATAATTTCAAAGGTTATTCATAAAATAGTTTAAAGGTCATTCGAGACATTTATACAAATCAAATTTTTAATTATCACCTTATTTAGTTTAAAACAATTTATTTTAAATGAGGGCGCCACTTTAGCTACCACTTCGTCTTAAGCTATGACCATTATGAGATTAAATGGATATTTTATCGACTCCTTTCAATATAAACTTCATATTCCATCCAAACAAAAACGAGTGTTTGTTTGAAAACAAACATTTACTTGAATTAAGTAGAAATACCTGTATGTCTTTACTTATTTCAAGTGATTTTTTATTTGTAACAAAATTTTATTACGACATGGTTAGCATTAAAGCAAAATACAAACTCTTAAACGAAAATATAGATTGTTTATGTTAAGATATCACGCGTTCCAACCAAGAAAATAGCTTGGTTTGGATCTAGAAAACAGTTTTCTTGAAGTAAAGTAATATTGCATTGTCCTAACATTCCATTAGTTCAGTGAAATGTGATTGCTCATGTTCATTGAAGATTATAAAATATTTGATTTGGCTGGATATGTTCTTTACACAAGCAAATTTCACTGTTTAAACAAGAATTTGAGTTATTTTTAGGTAAGGAAGATTTTTACTATTAGAACAACGAAATGTGCTTTAAGTTAAAATAATATTGTTCACTCGCTCTAAAAAATTGACGGATTCAATTTAATTTGCCAGAACTTTATTCTAAGACGTTTTACTTTGATTTAAAGAAATATGTTTAAAAAGATATATTTGCTTAACTGAACAAAATCTCAAGACTCTTTTTTTTCCGTGATGCTGTTTCCATGCATATAATAGTGCTACCCATCGATACGAAAGTTTTTTTAATAGTTGTACAATTTTGTGCCACACTCCACCTACGTTATGCTTCCTTGGTTGTCCTGAGAATCAATCAGTCAACAAACACTAGCCTTTCTAATTTTGTAACTACGCTGTTCCATGCATATAATAGTGCTAACCATCGATATGCAAGTTTTTTTTATAGTTGTACAATTTTGTGCTACACTCCATCTACGTTATGCTTCCTTGGTAGTTCTGAGAATCAATGATATCAACAAACACAGGCCTATCCACTTTTGTTACCACGCTGTTTCCATGCATATAATAGTGCTAACCGTCGATATAATAGATTTTTATAGTTGTACAATTTTGTGCCACACTCCATCTACGTTATACTTCCTTGGTAGTCCTGAGATGTAATAATATCAACAAACACAAGCCTTTCTACTTTTGTTACCATGCTTTTTCCATGCATATAATAGTGCTAACCATCGATATGCAAGTTTTTTGAATAGGTACAATTTTGTGCCACACTCCACCTACGTTATGCTTCCTTGGTTGTCCTGAGAATCAATCATGTCAACAAACACAAGCCTTTCCAATTTTGTAACTACACTGTTCCATGCATATAATAGTGCTAACGATCCATATGAAAGTTTTTTTAATAGTTGTACAATTTTGTGGCACCCTCCACCTACATTATGCTTCCTTGGTAGTCCTGAGAATAAATGATACTAACAAACACTAGCCTTTCCACTTTTGCTACCACGCTGTTCCATGCGTATATTAGTGCTAACCACCGATATAAAAGTTTTTTTTATAGTTGTACAATTTTGTGCCACACTCCATCTACGTTATGCTTCCTTGGTAGTCCTGAGAATCAATGATATCGACAAAAGCAAGCCTTTCCACTTATTTTACCACTTGTTTCCATGCATATAATAGTGCTAACCATCGATATGAAAGTAAATTGTAGTTATAGCTCGTTGGTGCTAACGTACTTAAAACATATTATCTCGATGGTTCTATACATGGTTACTGGGCGAAAAACCAACGAGCTCCCGGCATGTGGTTAAAATGTTGAACGGAGATGAGTGATGATTGCATAATTGCCTGAAAATAAATTGATAAACGATCGTCATCTATCTCGCTGTTGCGGGCAGATATTCCAATAAGGGTTAAAATTGCAAAATATTTAAAAAAAGAGTTTTCAACACAGCTCGTAAAGTGCTATTTACCACACTGATTTTACTTATGTAATGCCATTCATTACGCACACATTCGAAATCGTGCGATAAATATAACTATATTTAACTAATATAACTTTATTCCTAAATATAACTATATATATTTAGGAATAAAATTCTATAAATCCAAAATATCGAGTATTATTCTTGAAACATTTAATCTATACATGCAGCCAGCCTAGACTCATACCAAAACCTTACTTTACCCAAATTATTCCATCTTATATTCATTGAAATACTTGTAACAACAATAAAATGAATTTGCCCTGTTTGAAAAATAAAATCATTTTTAAAATAATCGTTTGGCTGTTGGTGGATTGATTTCTGTGTCTCTCGTATCACTATAGATTCGCGCATTCACGACACATGCGCAAAATGCGCCTGAAAAAGAAAATCTAAGCGCACTGTATTTCAAATTTTCTTTAACAAGATTTATTGTAAGTTTTTGTAAAGTGTTTTATTATTGAAGATTTATTTCCTCACTAATGTGTTGAAAAACGTAGTATGGCACACGTGTATATTGTCACAAGTCTCGGCTCCATAGAAACAGGCGCGGCTTGTGAGTCAACCCGCTTCGACTGTAATGAACAACTTATCGCACTTTTATCATAAACTACTATTAACAGATTCGTCAAAAATGTTTTTTAGTCCTCCCGGAAAGTTTTTGCTATATGAATGAAGAGCTGGTGATGAATGAAGTTTAAAAGTCTGAAAACTTGCATGCATGTAAAAATATAACATCTGATCTAAGACTGATGTTGAATTGATTTAAATGTTGTTTTTAAGGCATAAATAATTGTACTATATTTTAAACATTCCACTAAAAGTACTTTACGTGAATACGTTTTTAAAAACCCACGCAGCTTTACAATAAAAAGGTTGCATCTTAAACATTAGAAGATAATTTGAACTCCGCCAAGCATAGTTTACCATAATTAGCAAGCAGTAAGTACATAAAAGGACACGACACGTCTGTTCCACGTGCGCCATTCTCTCAACACCTATTGTGCGATATGCTCGCCTGATGCCTTCCCTTGATTTTGCTGCCTTTTATTCTACGTTACCTTTGGCAGGAAATGGGTCAATGTGCCTCGGTTTGAAATGAGCAAATATGTGATTCTGTTTCGGTACAGTTTCATTCAGACATCCTTAAGTACTTAGAATTAATTGTGCGTATTTAACAAAAAATAATAATAACTGTATAGGAAAGAAAAAAATGTAAGTTCTGAAATTAAACACAATCGTACAAATATTTCTCTTTGCAGTATTTTTTTTTTGTTTTTAATATTGATGCTTAAAGCGCTTTTGGAGTATAAAGTTACCATAAAAAGTGTGCACCACAAATTTGGAAAGGGTTAAACTTACTTCTCCCAGTATCAGGGTATCATGAGTAGAACGAAGGTTACATTCTTCAGTAAGACAGATTGATATTATAGCCAACAGGGCGTTTCCTTTTTTTATAGGAATGAACGATCCCTCTACCCACCCTTTCGAAATAAAGGCAAGTAGATATTGTTGTCTCTCTTGTTTATTTTAAAGGTCTCCTAAACATCTTAGGATTTCTGGTTTCTTGGTATGGGTGTGAATAAATGTTTATCTAATTTAGGTTTTTGACGATCGTAAATCATAATTTGCTTGATGCAGTAGGTTAAAATTATAGTGATTATACTGCTGATACTGATTTCTTTGTATGTGTGTGTCTTTCAAACTCAACCCAACTTCCTTTGCAGTCTGGTGTCTTGGTATTTTTGTGGTATTAATAATGCTCTGATTCCTGATGGCCCGGTAAAAAATAAGGCGCTAAATCAATATTGTCATTGTGAAATCATTTAAAGTTTTTACAATATCAAGTCATTATTTAATTTAAAATAAACAAACTCCAGAATAGGGGTTTTAATTTTCAAAGAGTTAAATCAAATCTCTGTGATTAGGATCACATGGACGTACAGAAGTTTAGAGATTCCCTTTTGGTAGAACTAGACTCATGGATACATACCTTAGGGTGTACTTACCTGACTGTTGAGAAATCAGCCCCTTTCTTCGGCTTCATTTAGTTTGAATGCGAGGGTTGCGCAGTTAGTAGATGTTGTTTCTTTCTACACAGCTTTAAATTCTTTTCTACATCCTTACATCTTCTAAGGTTCTAATAGGCAGGTTATTGTGTGATAATACATTTTCATATTGTTACCGTTTTTATGTAAACAGCCTTTCTTCACAAATACATTTGTTATTTTAACCAACAGGGCGTGCCCCTTTTCTTGAGGAGTAAACGATTCCTTTGCCTTTACGCTGGTAGAGACTGCAGGTAGAAACATCTTCTTTAGATTTCTGGTATCTTAGTAAAGGTGTGAATAAATATTTATTCAATAATTTTGGTTTTTGTTGTCGTAATTTGATTTATGCCAATAGTACATTACTGCAGAGGCCGGGAAATATGGCGTTGACGGACGAGTAATTTTCAATATTTAAGAGTCCGGCAATGCCATTCCCGCCGAGGCATATATAGTGTTTTTCTCAATAAATGTGAGGAAAGAAACTGCTTTCCGGCGTTTTTTAGTGCAAAGAAAACATAGTCCATACAGCCCCGTCATATTTTACGCAAAAAATGTATACCGTAGATTTTTTTCTACCGCAACAAAAATTAAGCATATTTTTGCGTGATTTTATAACACCATTATTTTAATAAAACTGTAGTCCTTAGAATATAAATAATAATAAATAATGCTCAAAGAGTGATTTTTTATAATGTGGTAGCAATTGGCTGTAAAACAAGTTATGGAATTATACGCTTAATGTCTTTGATTAATTTGTTTGTATAAACAGAACTGTCATCTGAAACTTCAATGTCACTGGCTTGTCATTCTGAATACACTTTATTCGTCTTTTCGTTTTGAGTAGCGGCCAGGAATGAATTTTCATACTACTTTTCTTGCCTAGTCCAGCAAAGTAATGCACGAGCCAAGAATTACAAACTTCGTGTCTTCTTTTTACTACAATAATGCCTACATTTCCGAGCATGTTTGAGACAAAGCTATTAACATCTTCTACATTCCTTTTTATTGTAAGAAATTTTAAGTTTTCGTGATATTATCTATGATTTCTTTAAAATGACTTTGTCTGTCTATATGTCTGTTGACGTTAATCTTTAAAACTACTGGAAGGATATTTATGCGACTTTCAGTAATAGATTACACTCAGCTCAGTGCAACATATAGGCTGTGTTTAATTAAAATCTGATGTCAGGAAAAAGCTGCCGTCGCTTTTAAATTTGACGCGAACGAAGTCGTAACAAATAAGAGTATCACGAGAAAGTAAAACTGACTTATGATACCATATTGACTTGACGGCTTGTTTTTACCAGGACATCCTTAATCAGAATATTCACTATCCCATAAAGTACCAAGACATCAGAATAATAATGAGGTTGGTTGGAAAAGAAAGAGAAAAAGAGACAGCGATATATTTTTATAACTTTCATTTGGTGTTCTTTAACCACATACATAAATTATTTTTGAATACAAAAAAATTGTGGCTCGTCCGTTCCAAATCTGTACACATCTTAACTGAAGCATCATAAATACTTATAAAGATATTTTATACCACTCTCAAAAGTTTTTTTTATCCACTGAAAGCAGTGAATAAAAAGCACTTTTAACCACTATTTTGGTGTTTGAATTTAGAACAATTTACTCTTAATTTTAGTAATTGTTCCAATTTTAATGTGCATTAATTTAACCTTCCTTTTTACCCCACTATGGCAAAGCCAAGATAAAAGGTAATAATTTTAACAGTCAATGTATGTATGTATGCAAGTATGTATGTATGTATGTGGGTATTTATTTTTGTTCCACTGCATAGCATCTGAATGCTTGTGTTATTTTCACAAATGATATGTCAATCGGTTCGTCATTATTGTCCGGGTGACACAAGCTACAATTTGTAAGCAAAAAATGTATGTAACGAATGATACATACAAAAAAGTGATTCAAGAATTATTATTTTGTTTCGATATCGAGTACGGTATCAAATGAAAGGTCTAGCACATTTCAAAAATATACAGTTAGCCGAATAAGGCTCGTAGTGGGAAATAAGTTTTTTAAACGCATAGGTATCTTGTTCTTTATTAAATGTCTATTTTCGCGTAAATCCTTCTTTTTCTCGTAGTCATGGTAGAAAGTTTAGTATTCAAATCTTGAATAAAACGGATTTATATCGAGGGCCATGAGGAGCTCGGTGGCCCGGCGGGAGTGCGCATTGGTAGCGACAGCGACAGTTTCGCAAGTAAAGCGACACCGGGCGTGGTCCGCACTTGGATGGGTGACCACAAGTGGCATACAAAAAAATCTCGAGCTCCTCCGTGCTTCGGAAGGCACTCCCTACGGTCGTTATTCAGTCGTTAGATTCATTCACTTGCTCGAGATTCATCAATGATCCTCGAAATAAATCCGTCTTTTATTCACTAGTTGAATAATATACTACTAGCTTTTACCCGCGGCTTCGCTCGCATCGAATCCATTAAATAATTGGATAGTGTAGATTTACGCTTCCGAGGCATTTTTTAGACATACGCTTTCAGTGACAGTTAAAAATAACAATGGTACCTAACCTCAAAAATTCCAAACAGCTGAAACTATAGAAAATGTTGATATTTGTTGTCAATTTTTTTTTTTTTTTTTTTTCAAATATTTTTTTTTTTAATAAAATATAAATATAAATATTTTTTTTTTTAATAAATATAAGTACCCTATGTTACTTCTAGTACCTCCCAGAATATGTGTACAAAATTTCATGATTATTCGTCAAGTAGTTTCACATTTATAATATTATAGTATTACGAGTTCACGACACTCCTAGGCAAGCACTTCTAAGTCTTTTTGTGTTATGTTACTTGCCCTCACTCTTTTTTCCATAAATTTATCAAATGTACAGACGGACACGCGATTTTTAATTTTTTATTACATGTATTGATAAACAAACTCCATGCTTAAAGGGTTTTAAGTTTATAAAGTTGAACTTACTGCTCAGTGATTAGAGTCACATGAACAGACAGAAGTTTAAGATTCCCTTTTGGTAGAACTACTCGCAAGGATACTTACGGGTGTACCAGACTGTTGAAGAACAAATCAGCCCCTTTCTTCGGCTTCATTTAGTTTAAATACGAGGGTTACGCATGGGTTGTTGTCCCTTGCTCTAAGAGTTGGATATATATTTTAGCTCCTCAGATGTTATGGATTTCTTTAGTAGGAAGGTAATTGAGTAAAATATTTGGAGTGAAACTGAGTATTTCTGTTAAATTCTGCTTTTCTAATGCGTCTAAGAATCTTATGAAGTTTTATTAAAATTTCTTAAAATCGTCTTAGACTTGAGCAGACTGACATTTTAATTCACAAAGAAACACAGGAAACTTTCTTAAAATATCCCATGGGTTCTCTATCTTAAATCTCCTAAGACCTTCTGCTTGGCTGGTAATGGTGTGAAAAATCGGATGCTATGTGGTTTCACAGAAAAAAGGACAATCCACCTCGGTTCTGTATTCCTATCGACATTTCTCAATTTCTTGTAAATTATGGCAATTTAAAAAGAAATTAATATAACAACCTTCAATATTGTACAATATTACATAATCTGATTTGAAAATAATCATGATACAAAATCGAAAAAGGGTTCGTTGAGGGCTTTGCCTTAATTCTTACATTTATCAGGACAACATGGGTTGTCGGCAGCTTGCTAACCGTATTCCTTTTAAAACGCCATATTGTATTCACATTTAATACCCTAATCTTTGAACAGACCTTTTTGACACTTACCTTAAAGATGCAAGACCAGGTAAAAGATTTTGTCCTTTTCTGTGGCAGTGTTTTATTTGATGGGTTTAATAAAGCTTCTTATATTTTCTGCTACCTTGATGTCTTTGTAACCAATGTTTTCATTTTCACTTTTAATTTAATCTCTAATAGTATATTATGCAATAAGTGAATAAAAGACGGATTTAATTCTAGGGCCATAGATGAATCACGACTGTAGGGAGTGATTCAAGTGTTAGAATCCTGAGCGACGCGTGTGATTCATGGCCCTCGATTAAATCCGTTTTATTCAAGAGTTGCATACGAGTACTATACTTTATACCATGTCTACGAGAAAATGAAAAGATTTAAACAAAAATAGACATTTAAAAAAAAGGAAGGTTAAACCAATTAAAATGCAAGTTGAAATTGGAACAGTTACTCAAATCAAGAGTAATTTTTCTAAACTCAAACACCAAAATAGTGCTTTTTATTCACTGTTCTTCTAAGTGAATAAAATAAATTAATAAAATCGTGAATAAAAGTGCATTTTAGTTACTGTTTTCAGTGAATAAAATAAACAACCAAAATAGTGAGTAAATGTGGCTTTTATTCACAATTTTGGTATATTTGGTTATTAGTGTTTTCAGTGAATAAAATAAACTTTTTAGGGGAGGAATGGTATAAACATATTTTGATGAATAAATGCCCTGAATTACTCTGTGCACTGGACTTTGATGCGCTGCTATGTCGTGGTCCCAGGATGATAGTTACCTTTATATAAAATATAAATGCAACAGCAGGTAGAAATTGTTGTCCTTTTCTGAGATATAAATGGTTAATTTTATAAGTCTGAATAGACTTCTCAGAGATTCCGCTACAACAGTGACGGTGCGATCAATGTTAGCATTTTTGCGTTAAATGTCTCAACATATTTGAATGAATTGATACTGAATGGACTTTTTTTTACAATTACATTATCTTAAATGCAACAAGAGGTGAATATCGCTGTCCTTTTCTGTGGTATGATTCATTTCATTCTAGAGGTTTAGATAAAATTCTTAGAAATTCTTCCACCTTGGTGGGTTAGTGTGACCAATGTTTCCATTGTTTACATTTTCACTTTTGAGTAAATGACTTTGGATGTCTTGTTTTGACAGTGAGAAGGCCTTTTAAGAATATAAAGAAAAGTTTCAAAGTCCTTTGCACAGATCTAGTAAGAATGAATTGATGCTGTTCTTATTTAAGGAAAGGGTTAGAAGTTTTCACCTTCACTTCACTCCGCAAAACATTCTTGTTTATCAGGATAGCATCGGTTGAAAGAAGTTAGCCGACACCTTCTTTACTAATTGACATGTTGCTTTGAAGCCTATCTCGATTTTTATGAAAGTGACTGAAACTATCAGAACTAGGTAGTTGTGATACTCGTGGTTGTAGATTTTTGTTATTTTCTATAACACGGCTACTTAAATATTTTCTTAAATGTTCTGCTACCCTAATGATGATGGGACCATGATGGTTTTCACTTTAAGTCGTTTTAATGTGGCAATTTATCTTAAAGAATTTCGTTGTTATATTTATTATATGATTTCCTTTTAACTATGAGAGCGTTTTAAGAATTGAACATTGAAAGTGAAATTTGCACAATGCTGGTATAAACGCCAAAATCAGAAAGCTCAGAATTTCTCATAATTATCAGGGCAACATAAATAAAAAGAAAGCTTATTTATGTAGCCCTTTTAACGGCATATTGTGTGTAAACGATAAATACGATGTTAAAAACGGTAAGAATATATCCTTTCCTGTGAAACGTTCTTCGATTTTCTGTACCTTTGTGATGGTATAAACATTGTTTGTTTTGATTTTCACTTTTAGAATTGACAGCAATATGCCATAAATGTTGAGAGCACGACATTGATGCTATTGTTAACTTAATAATGAATGAAGGTAAAGGTACAGAATTAATTTACGTGAAGTAAAGGGTTATAACATACTTTATTTCTCATGTTAACCAGGGGAACATGAAGAAAAAGGAGTTCTACATTTCAAAAATAACGGCATTGCATCTAACTATATTTTTTATCCACCAATGGTTTCCCGTGGAAGGGGTAATGTTTACCTGAACATTTTATGAATCCCCTTAGATAATTCCTTTGACAGTTGCTGGCTGTTGTTGTCCTGTTCTACGATAAATAAGGGAATGCCAATTTTCTAAGACGTCCTGCTTCCTGTTTAGGCGCATAATGTCAAAAGCGCAAAATGGTAACCGCTCGTAAAATGGTAAAGAGCAAAATGTTAATAGCGCAAAATGTTAATAGCGCACATAATAGTCACAATTCACCAATATGATGTTAATATAGTCCTGGAAGCTCATATACTATAGCACTGAAATCTTTACCATTCTTCGCTCTTACCATTTTGCTCTTTTACCATTGTGCGCTTTTACCATTTTACTCCTTTGTCATTTTGCGCTATTACCATTTTGCTCCTTTACCATTTTGCTCTTTTATCATTTTTTGAGCGGTTACCATTTTGCGCTTTTGACATTATGCGCCTAAACGCTGCTTCCTTAGTGATGGTGTGACCTTGTTTTTATTTTCGCTTCTAAACGCGTAAATGTGGCCAATGACAATATTCTTTTATTATAAACAGAATTCGAGAGCTTCTACCAAAGTTTTTGCAAGGATTTGCACTAATGTCGTACTTAACTTGGTCATGACATAAACTTGTTTTGATTTTCACTTTTGGAATGCACATCTTTTCAATTCAAGATTTGAAGAAAGTTTATCAAAAAAATGTGCAAGAAATTGCAGTATGACAGTTTAAGGGTTACTAGTTGTCATCTTAATTCTTTTTAAAATCATCAGGGTATCCTGAGAAGTTGAGTATTTGTTTGTATCATTGCTTTATATTGAGCGTTTACATGGATGTGATCATCCGTTCATAGTTACTTTGGCAGGTCAGATGGGGGCATTTGTCCTTTTTTAAGGTAACAAGGATGCTTGTAAAATACTTCTTCAAATGTAATGCTAATTTAGTATTGTTGTGAAAAATGTTTGTTTTGATTTTCTCTTTTGGAATGGGCATTCTGTCAATTAACGATTTCGAATTGTGCAAGATATTGCACAATTATCGTCAAAAGGTAAGTAGTTGTCAGTTACTATGCTTCTTCTCATAATCATCAGGGCAACATGGACAAACAGGAGTTCAGCTATTCCTTTGTATTACTGCGCTACCTTAAGCGTTTACCTGAATGTGATGATTCTACAACAGTTACTTTGGTAGGGTTAGGTAGAGGGGCTGTTGTCCTCTTCTACGGCAACGAATAAGAAGGATACTCTTTGTAAATACTTCTTCATATATTATGCTTACTTGGTCATGTTGTGAACAATGTTTGTTTTGATTTTCACTTTTTGAATTGGCATCCCCTAAATTACACGTTTCGAGAGAATTTATAAAAATTGCAGAATGATCGTAGAAGGGTTAGTAGTTGCCATCTTAATTCTCACAATCATCAGGGTATCATGAGTAAGCAGAAGTTTTACTATGTGTTTGTATCATTGCGTTATATTGAGCGTTAACCTGAATGTTATGATCCTTCGACAGTTACTTTGACAGGTCATTATGGGAGCTTTGTAAAACACTTCTTAATATGTTATACTAACTTGGTACTGATGTGCAAAATGTTTGTTTTGAATTCACTTTTGGAATGGGCATCGTGTCAAAAAGATTTCGAGTTGTGTAAGAACACACATGATCGTAAAAGGGTTAGTAGTTGTCTGTTACTATGCTCCTTCTCATCATCATCAGAGCAACATGGACAAACAGGAGTTCAGCTATTCCTTTGTATTATTACGATACATTAAGCGTTTACCTGAATGTGATGATCCTACAACAGTCACTTTGGTAGGGTTGGGTAGGAGCTGTTGTCCTCTTCTACGGCAATGAATAATAAGGATTCTCTTTATAATCACTTCTTCAAATATTATGCTTACTTGGTCATGTTGAGAACAATGTTTGTTTTGATTTTCACTTTTCGAATCCCTAAATTACGAGTTTGGAGAGAATTTTTAAAAATTGTGCAATAAATTGCAGAATGATCGTAGAACGGTTAGTAGTTGTCATCTTAATTCTCACAATCATCAGGGTATCATGAGTAAGCAGAAGTTTGTCTTTGTGTTTGTATCATTGCGTTAACCTGAATGTGATGATCCTTCGACAGTTACTTAGATAGGGTCAAGTAGAGGATTTTCGTCTTTTTCTATGATTACTTTTCCTGTGTTCATACATTACTGAAATGCTGTGCTAGCATGCTGCTAGCTTAGTTTTGATAATTATCTTTTTATTTTTAACACATGTGTGCAGCGGACAAAGTCCTCCCACTCTTAACGACTGCCAAGAGAAATTATAAAAAATTGCGCAAAAATTGCAAAGTAACCGTAGAAAGGTTAGTTGTTGTCATGCATCATTTCGCAATCATCAGGGTTTCATGAGTAAAAGAAGTTTAGAGAATTCTTCGTACTGCGTCATAGTTACCTGAACGTCTTACTACTTTGACAGTAACCCTGTCAGGTCAGATAGCTGCGTTTGTTCTTTTCTACAGTAAAATATAAGGGTGCTCTGTATAAACACATCTTTAAATGTTCTATTAACTTGTTAATGTTGTGATTCATTTATTGATCGTTTTAATTTCATAAAAACGAAAGAAATAAATCTTGGGATGTAATCTCTTTATCTTAATTGATAGTATAAAATATCCCATGTTGAAATCTACCTGCCGGCCGACCGTTACAATATAACTCCATCCTTGATTTGTTATGGCTTCAATAAGATATTATCTCTTTTTATAACGTTCACCGAACATATTCTTTAATACTTTGATAACCTGATGATTGTGTGAATGAAAATAAATTGGAAACATCCTTAAGAAAGTTGGCATTCTAAGAAAAAAGTGTTGCTGCAAAATTATGAATACATGCTTTTTTATCTTGTTCAGTTTTTACTAATATTTTCATTCATTGAATGACAGTTATTCGAATTCTGTTTTGCTTCTGTGTAAGTATATAGATTTTTCAAATATGTACGCATTCTTGTATTCACTTACAAATAGCAGGATATGTAAATCTAATGTTGAAATTTCACAAAGAATCCAAAATCTATCAAGATTTTATAAACATCTAAAATGTTTCATGTTCTACCTTTTAGTCTACCCTTATATCATTATAACCGAGCTTCATCCTTTTTAATTTTTTTAAAACTTTCTTGACAACATTCGTTGTCTCTTTCCATAATGACATTGCACTCCTTTATTGAACATCTTCTCATGTTCTCTGGTATCCTGATGATTGTGTGAATATTAAGAAATGGAAACATTCTTAAAGAAGTTGACAGTACCTGACAAAAGGAGTGAATAAAGCGTTCGAGTAACAATTTTCATGATCTCATATAAAGTAATTTTTTTTGCTAATTCCGGTTATCCTACGCGCCATTCGAGATTAAATTGTGAATAACTTAGCTCCACCCTTAATTTTTGTGTCGTTTTTATTACAAATACAATTTCAGTCTCTTTCTATAAATACACTCTTTAAAATTCTGATGCCTTAGTGACTGTAAAAATGCTAAGAAAATGCCTAGCAATTGAAAGTAAAACTTGCTTAATTTTTTTTTATAGGTGTATTTTGAAACGTTACGCAAAATTCTTCAAAATTTGCACATTCCGGAAAACTTTTAAAGGTTATATTTTTAATTTTTCTTAGGTAGGTTTGAATATTTCTCATGTTGATTAGGATCACATAGACGATAAGAAGTTTAAATATTCCTTGTTCTATTAATAAGTTCTACCTGCCACTCTGCCATTACGTTTGAACTCCATTTTGCTTCAGCTAGTATAATGTTACTTTTATTTCATGACAGTTTAAAATAACTGTTGCTGTCTCTCCATCACATATCGCCACTTTCTTAAACATCTTCTTTAACACTCATCATATGCTATAATTTTATTGAGTGAATGTCAAGAAATCGTCGAGAAAATTTAAAGTTATGCTTTGCGCGTTACGCAAAATATATCATTAATTTCCAAATACTTTTAAAAGAGTTAAACTTAAATCTCACATTTACTAGGATCCCATAAACTAAAGAGGATTTTTTGTTCTGTTATTCTACCTGCCGTTCTACCGTTAGCTCCACCCTTATACTTAAACTCCACCCTTAAGTTTCTAAGAAAGATTTTTGTTAATTCAACGGTTAAAATGTGGGTTGATTTTTATCTCTTTCTATAGGGTTGCTCTCCTCTATTGATAAATGTCTTTTAATTTTTTGGTGACGGTGTGAACATTGTGATCAATTACGCAAGATCTTACTTGAGATTTCTTGCACGTACGTTTCTGAAAGTATAACTTAAGAAAACGATTTCCTTGATAACAGTAGATTAGAGCTTCTGGCTATTCAAGAGGGCTACCGCTACTGTTATTGAAGTAGAGTCGAGAAAAATAATTCAAAACTGTCTCGCTTTTTCTCTCTCTAAATTTAAATTTTCCTGTAATTGTGTCAATTGCACCAAGGATACTAAGCGCTTAAGCCTGGTTTACATACTGACAAGTGACAAGTGCGACTGACAAGTAAACGCTGACAAGTGACAAGTAGGTATGAAGTATTACTATTCACTTTTCACTTGTCACTCGCAGTTGCCTGTGACAGTTCACACGCATTTGCCACTGGTCACTTGCACTTGTCACTTTTCAGTATGTTCAAAATTTAAAATATTCAAAATCCAAATGTTTATTCAGTAATTAGATATGTAAACCGGGCTTTAGTTTGGCCCGTTGAGTGTTGTTCAATTACAATCTCTCGCGACGTCACCTTTTCCTATATTAACTTAATTGAATTTCTGATCCCTTGGTAACGATACGAATATTACTGATGTTGATATCCTAGTACAAAAGAAACGTTATTTATTAAGATTATGGGCAGATATTATTTTGTCATTACCTACTACATAATTTAATTATGTGAATTCTCAGTTAAGAAGAAGAACATATTTGTTATTGGGACATTATGAATGCTGTTAAAAATATCTTTTTTTTTTCAGTAACGATTTGAATGCAAGAAGTTTTGTGAATAATGTACCGAATATGTGTTAGTAGTTTATGCAAGTCTGTGTAAAATATGTAAAAATAAAACAGATCGTCCATCTCTGTCGCTGCCTTAGGGTCTTACCTGGGTCCCTTCTAAAATTAATAGTTGCCTCCCCTCACGCAAGGGATAATGTTGTTTTCTCTTTCTATACACGTGCCCTCTTTCTTCGTAAACGTCCACAACATCCTGACAGTTTCTGGTGCCCTAGTAAAGGTGTGAATGTTAAGACATTTTTAAGATGATTGATGATGATTGCGGTTTCCTCAAGACGGCTTCTTATTTCTTTGAGATTTTTTAGGTCAAATTTGTTTTTGATTGAGTCAGAACCACCAACTCTGTTCTGATATCCTAATAAAGGTGTGAATTGGTGTCGAAAATTGGATTCCATTGAGACGTCAAGATTATTTTCGTAACGTATTTCGCCATCGATTTTTGTGAGTTATACTTTTAACATCCCCCTTTATTAGTTTTTTTCTTGAGTTGGCATAGTGGTTGTAACTTCGATATCTTTCTGCTGTCCTAGTAGTAGAGTGAAACTTTAATTAGAAATCACAGCAAGTGGTCTTTAGCTGCACAGCAAAGGTTTGTGTTGCACTTTATGGCAGATTTAATTGGGTATGTTTAAGCACGAAAAAAAAATGGGTTTTAATTAATCTAGTACATATTTTTATGTGTTAAGGGGCTACATGAATTTTCCGGGGTCCAGTGCTGCCCCTATTTTAAATAAATCATTTGAAAGAAAACGGAGATATCATTTAAAATTTTGTCTTGATCAGACCCTAGATAACCCTTCAAACTATTTTATGAACTACTGTTTACTGTTTGTAGTGAGAACATGAAGCTTTTCTACGCACATACGCCAAAAGTGGCCGTTTTTCGCAATTGTGCGTAGAAAAGCTTTACGTTCTCACTTTAAACTGTAAACAATATACATAAAATAGTTTGAAGGGTTATCTAGGGTCTGATCAAGACAAAAATTTCAAATGAAATCTCCGTTTCCTTTTAATAGATTTATTTCAAATGGGGGCAGCACTGGACCCCGAAAAATTCAGGTAGCCCCTTAATAAAGTATTTCACACAAGTTTCGACCTAAGTCAATTTTTCAACTTGGATAAGTCATATATTAACGCGTTGACACATAATTGAAGAAGGAAATTGAGAGAAAAGTGCGGGACTTGGGAAAAAAAATCGAGGACGTTGCAATCTATAAGAAAAATTGTAAGTACTCGTAGGTAAGTACATGTTGACGGGTTGAGTTGCTATGAAATGAAATGTATAAATTTGAATGTGCTTTATACAGTATACATGTATTAACCGCAAATGTTCTATTTCCAGCGTGCCTAATAAATAACCTTTCAGAAAAACTTGCTGATGTCACTACCCTTATTAAAAAATTGGAGGCGCCGGGTATCGATCCCGGTACCTCTCGCATGCTAAGCGAGCGCTCTACCATCTGAGCTACGCCCCCCGTTAGGGTTAAGAACGAATTTGCAATACAAGTTTACAGTGATAAGTGGTGATTATGCAATGTTGGTCAACCTTCTGACGCGTGGTCGCTGAGCGTGGTGTGACGTAATGTCAACTGGTTCAGTATTTATTGTACAACTATGGCACTTTAAAGAATAGATCTGTTTGCTTGTTCAGAATAGATCTGTTTGCTTGTTCTCTGAGCGAATTCATAAGATCAGCTTTGTATATAATGTGTTACAATAATTGATTGCTTTTCTATCGTATTGGTTATAACTGTAATGATAGATTTAAGTTTGTTGAAATAAATAAATAAATAAAATACTTTTCATCTCATCTACTCCTAAAACGATGTTTTCATCCCAAAACATTTGGAGTTAAAGTTACTGGTTATTCTCTCGGGACTAAAAAGTGAAAAAGAAGATCTCTATGGATTAAAACCAATTTGAAAACTGAACACGTGTGTAATCTATATAGAATCAAAAATAATCTTGGCAGTCCAGCAAAAACAAAGAATTTTGTTTTAAAATTAAAAAAATAATTGGTATTGATGTCGTAATTTTTTAAATTTATAATACATATCGACGTCAACATGGATGAATGTAGGTAAACATTTTTATACTCTTCGCTTCGGAAAAAGAAGTAAGTATAATTAAAAACGAGTAATTACAGACCTTTTTATGTTATTTGTATTGAACATTTTATCTTAAGTTTATGGTCTTCGAAAAAATATTTCTTAGTATTTCTGTATGAACACGACACCAAAAAAAGGTTAGTATTAAATTGTCGGTTGAAGTCAGGTATTGTAAGTGTTCTACTGTTCTTTATATTCTGCTTTGTATGTGCTATTTTTTCTCATAGATGGAGATGAAAAGTAGAGTGTGCTACTCGGGTACTTTGAATCCCTCGCTGCACTCAATTATTCCACCGTAGAATCACTCGCTACGCTCGTGATTCAACTGTTTCAATTTCGTTTCGCTCTGGATTCAAAGTAACGCCCTCGCCGTCAAAATATTACCTTATCCCCTTGTAGCACAATCTACTATAATCAGTTACAGGGTCTGTAGACAGAGCCTTTAGCCAAAAGATGCAAAGTTTTCAACATTTTGATGCCAAAATGCACTATTTTCATTTTGATTGGAATAACTTAGTAGTTTGTAGATTAAAATTAGGCTTATAGATTGATTCTCACTAAATAATCTCCCGTGTTTTTTTTCTACTGTTATCTACGGTTTAGAGCGACCTTCCTGTCTCACTTTTCATACAAACGCTCGTACGTGATTATGGCGTTGTATCTAATCTTTCTTGAAAACTTTTAAACTCACAGGTATTTTGTGCGCTATTTCTAGGTTTAAATCGAAATAAAAAATTTAAATTTGGAAAAACAAGTTTAGTATACGCCTCCAAAAATCTGCTTTTTTTGCACAAATTTTACCTGAACTTCGACCGTTCATAGAGTACTCATATATTTAAAAAATAAAAAAAAATATTTTGAGCAAATGTAATGAAAATTTTAAATAAAAAACATTAATTTCACGCACTTTTAAGGCTTACTGACAAAAACGTATATCTTGGAACTAGTTTTGTGAAATTTCCGCACCCTATGAATAGTTAATATTCGTTCAATAGATAGTTAATAACAATTCTAATTTCATTCAATGGAATGCAAACCGTGTCCTAAGGCGCTATCCCTCTCTTTTTGGTTTGCCTTTTATTCTAGCATTGCCCTGGATGAAAAACAAGCTTTTCAAAATATGCTCGCGTTGACGAGAGAGCCACCGGGGAGAGCCCTCCCCGGTGGCTCTCTCGTCAACGCGACGCGTCAAACGCGCGCCTTAATATCTTAAAACAGTCAATCAAAAACAGTAGACACTTTATTATCCTTAGAAAAGGTCATTAATATTTCCATAACGACATAATCTCTATAAAGAGATATTTTTTTTATTATATAGCCTAAAAGCAATTAGGTACTAAGTACAAAAATATAGTCCTGGAGGCGCCGGGTATCGATCCCGGTACCTCTCGCATGCTAAGCGAGCGCTCTACCATCTGAGCTACGCCCCCTGTTGTACAACCAGTAAAAACATCGAATTACTATCGCACTTACTGCGTGAGGTCATTTTATGACTTTCACTGACGTAAGTATTGTTTATCCGCATCGCCATAAATAATATTAAATTCTCAGATTAATAAATTTATGACTAGATTTAGATATGGTCATATCTAGATAAACTTATAATGCAGTGAGTTAAAAAACATCGTTACAGTAGCTTGGACAATACATTTTTGATAAGAAAACTCATAGTTTGTTTAGGGTTCCGTACCCAAAGGGTAAAAACGGGACCATATATTACTAACACTCCTCTGTCCGTCTGTATATCTGTCTGTCACCAGGCTGTATCTCATGGGCCGTGACAGCTAGACAGTTATTTTTCACAGATGATGTATTTTTGTTGCCCCCCTAAAACAACAAGTACTAACAAGTAAGAGAGTGCCAAACAATTTTATACATACAAACATACATACATACTCTCGAAAAACATAACCCTCCTTCTGGCGTAGTGGTGTAAATTCAGAATAAAATAATGATTTAAGGACGGCTCCCCATACAACAAATGTGTTTTTTTTGCCGTTTTTTGCTCGATATTAATAACGGCAACAGGTAGAAGTTTGCAATATTCGCAGAATATTAAGTTGTTTTTTTAAACTAAATAATTAAATTAAAATAAATACTTAAGGTGAGCTCCCATACAAAAAACGTGATAGATAATGGTACGGAACCCTTGGTGCGCGACCCCGACTCGCTCTTAACCGGTTATTTTAGTTTTATCACATATCAATAATGCCATTCCAAACAATAACGATAAATATATCATGACATCCACGGCCTATATTCCAATACATCGGCCGGCGAAAGGCGGGGCGCGCGAGGACTTTCAATAAAGTGTCCTCGCCTGGGGCCACCGAATTCAATAAGACGTTTAAATTCACAAGAAAATACGACAGGGGGCGTAGCTCAGATGGTAGAGCGCTCGCTTAGCATGCGAGAGGTACCGGGATCGATACCCGGCGCCTCCAATGTTTTTTATAAAAAAATATCATTTTCTTACTGCAGAGGTTTTTATTTTCCAATTTTTTTCTCTTTTCATACTTTGTTGAGAATTTTCCGTAACATTTGAGAGATAAGACAATAAAATATCACAGTTGATAAAAAAAAAACAGTTGCACTTAAAAATTTTGCATATTTTAAATTTCTTTGGATCAGTGTGCAATTTATTGTTGTCAAAATGTTATTGTCCCTTTTGTTTTCTACTCCAATAATTCACAAGCGAGATTTAAAACAATGTACGCTTTGCAACGTGGGCTATTCTTTACGCCTGCCTTCATAAATATTTCCTTCCGACACTCATTGTCCTGAAATATAAAAACGTTAACATGATTGTCCTGAAAAATAAAAAGCTTACGAGCATTCACGATGTTTAGAAAAGGTAAAATGGTTTGTTGAGAGTACTTAGCTTGCCATTGTAATAAATAAATAGACAGGAACTCGACTCTCGCTGCACCGAGACGTTTTAAATATCTTACAAATAAGAACCGATTTTTTTTATTTACCGAGGAGTGAGTGAAGTTAGCAACATAATCATCCGAGCGTAATCCCGGTTGCATCCTCAGCGGTAACGCTTCAGAGCCCAAAGTCCACTACATAACCAAGGAGATTGACGAGGTTACTGGTTTTTACACAGAGCGACTGCCGTCTGACCTCCGCAACCCAAAGGGTAGACTAGAACCAATCATTGGATAGGTTTGATGAGCAAACGGTTTAAACGTGCCTTCCGGAACACAGAATCATCAATCGAATGAAGCGAGCAACACCAAAAGCTGAATTTAGATAATCTAAATTTATATAACTCAAAGGTGATTGACTGACTGACATAGTGATCTATCAACGCACAGCCCAAACCACTAGACGGATCGGGCTGAAATTTGGCATGCAGGTAGATGTTATGACGTAGGCTTCCGCTAAGAAAGGATTTTGATCAATTCTACCCTTAAGGGGATAAAATAAGGGATGAAAGTTTGTATGAAACTTTGTCAATTTTAAACCGATCGGGTTGAGACTTTGCATAAAGCTACTACGACGTAGGCATCCCCTAAGAAAGGATTTTGATAAATTGCATCCCTACGCGAGCGAAGCTGCGGGCAAAAGCTAGTTACTTAATAAACTTACGGAGGGTCGAGTTTCAAGAAACTTAGACAAACCGAAATGGATAACAGAGATCAATTCATTCCATTCTATTTGACGACCTCTGTAGCCTAGTAGTCAACACGCCAGTCTGTCACACGGGAGGTCCCGGGTTCGATTCCCGGTGAGGGCAAGTTGGTAAATGATCTTTTTCAGATTGACCTGGATCTTGGGTGTTTATCTATACAATGTGTATTTTTTATACTTGATCAAACGAAATCTGCGGATATTTAACGAAATATTATCAATAAAAAAACGGAAAAAAAATATCGTCATTATTACTTTCTATTTTTATTATTTTTCTAAAGGTTGTGTTTCTTTTTTTATTTTTTTCTCTTTAAGTAAACTGCGTATTTTCTTCAAAGTTGTCTCATTTGAAAAATACAAAGTTTAAGAAGCTAAGAAAGTAAAAAATAATTAACAATACCAAACAGTATATTAGTTAAAAAAAAATGACGAAGAAATTAAAGTGCCTGTAACTAACATTACATTTTTTTTTTTCGTTTTTGTCGATAATATTTCGTCTAATATCCTCACATTTCGTTTGATCAAGTATAAAAACTACACATTGTATATGTATTCGTTATAAAATATAGTATCGTTGAGTTAGTATCCCATAACACAAGTCTCGAACTTACTTTATTGATAGCGTAATCTGTGCGATTTGTCTGTATTTATTTATTTTTTATTATTCCATGAAAAATGTTAAGGTATACTACGCTACAAAAACAAGAAACAAAACGTGAAATGTTTAAAAAAATTACGTACAAATACAGACAATTACAATATCCACAGTTTAACCATAAACTGGTACGCAAAAGCAATCTCATTCAAGAATGTGTCTTTTTGCCTTGCCAAAAATACCGTATCGAAAATAAACTTCGTATCTCGTTCCTTTATACATTCATTCATGCGTGGGTGGAACCGTTTCCAAATAACTGATTGACAACAAGAAGACAAAAGATGTCTTTGTAACGCACATCTCAATCAAACAGAAAACCAATAGCGGCAAAATGTGCTGATTGGAGATACTTGAATTTTTCGGGGTCCAGTGCTGCCCCCATTTGAAATAAATTATTTCAAAGGAAACCGTGATATCATGTTAAATGTTGTCTTGACCAAGCCCTACATAACCCTTCAAACTATTTTATGAACTGAAAGCATTTCTACCCACCTAAGTTTTTTGTTGTTGCCGCGTTGTATTTTTAATTCGGCAACCCTACCATTTTTCTAAGAATGAATTGGTATCTGAAGTCCATTTCACTTTGTGTAACTTTCTCAAAACCTGATCCTCCGTATGTTTATTAATTAATTAATTATCTAAATTCAATCTCCAGCCAAATAAACCCCTTTAACGCCGGAAATAGTTGGTTTCCTACAAATACCTAGTTACAAAGTAACAACTTATATTAGTTTATAATCAGAAACAGAACTTGAAATGTTTCTCGTAGGCGTACACTTAAATTCAAAGTCAAAATCATTTATTTATCTTTGGATTTTTGTATCACTTGAAGTGGCAGTGGGCGGGGTACATAGCGCGAAGAACCGATGGCCGATGGGGTAGAAAGGTTCTCGAATGGCGGACACGTACCGGCAAGCGCAGCGTAGGACACCCACCTGCTAGATGGGTGCAAGGATGGAGGCGCTGGATGCAGGTCACTTCCGATCGGTCGTTTTGGAAATTCTTGGGGGAGGCCTATGTCCAGCAGTGGACTTCCTGTTGCTGATATAATGATTTGCATCACTTGTTAATTGTCAGTATTTTTCTTTCGATTTCATAATAGGTAGTTGATTACGCCAGATCATTTACCTACAACCTACAACTAAGTTTACAAGTACAGGAGAAGCGGTAACTAACTGTACTGCAGCATTTTCTCCAAAAAGTCAACTTACAATTATGCTGATAGTAACATTAGATATGTGGACTGAGAATACATTGTTATGTCATAATTGTTAATAAAGAATCATGTGAAATTAGAAATTAATGTCAATTTGTAAACAAAGTTCTTAAACATGTACCGATTGTACTCAAATTATGACATTTGTCAGTGTACAAATACCGTCATCAAATCTGAAATGTTACTTATTGGTCAACTTTTTTCATAGTAGGTACTTGTTAGGGTTCCGTACCTAAAGGATAAAAACGGGACCCTATTACTCATACTAAGACTCCATCTGTCCGTCTGTCTGTCTGTAACTCATGAACCGTGATAGCTAGACAGTTGAAATTTTCACAGATGATGTATTTCTGTTGCCGCTATAACAACAAATAATAAAAACAGAATAAAATAAATATTTAAGGGGGCTCCCATACCGCAAACGTGATTTTTTTGTAGATGAATGGTACGGAACCTTTCGTGCGCGAGGCTGACCCGCAGTTAGCCTGATTATTTATAGATAATGGTACGGAAGGAAGCCTTCGTGCGCGAGACCGACTCCCACTTGGCTGCTTTTCTAAGTACTTACCACGGAGTGGCGACAGTTGTTTCTGAATAGTGTTATAGATTGAAACTACTCTGAAACTAGAGTCTCACTGTATTTAATTAGATCTTATATTTTTCCAGTGAGCAAGTTACAAGTAGTTGATACATATTTAAATACTGGATTTTTATGACAATAGACTCATATTCGCCTATTTTCTGGTGGCCTGGTTTCGGGGCACGTAAGTCAACAAATTAATAAGTTCATTTCTGTGCTATTGTTCTCTGCGTATTCAAACTATGGCGGCGAGAACGGGAGGAAATTACTCGTTATAATTCATGTTATCCTGGTACCTGTGCGCTGATGGAAACCATATTCCAGAACTAGTTTCCAAAAATTCTGTCTCACTTTCTGACTTTAATGTGTTAGTGGCCAACTCTGGTGTTAAACTTTACAAGATGTATGCACCTTTCTCATTTATTACGTAAGTATTTGGGTCAAACTAGACTAACTTTAAAGAGTAAATTTCTTGAGCTTCTTCGTGCTTCACTGTTATCGTTGTATGACAGTTTAAGCTATGTCAGATGCCTTAAGAGTTTTCTATACGTTTGTATAGACTTTTCTATACGTTTGTATAGAAAAGTCTAGGGTAAAGGGATTCTTAAGTCCGCTATACGTATTGTAATGAAGTTAAATAAATAAATAAATAAAATGCTCCCTTTTACACTGTAAGGCTGCGTTTGCACAATCTCGCATCGAGGAAATTCGCAACCCACCTTAGTCCCGACCTGGGCTCTAGTGACTATTACGTATTTGTTTTGAAAACCTAAGTTAGAATAACGGGGAGATTTTCTTCGGATGATGAAGTGTGTGCAGTTTGCGCCCGTTTTGAGAACGAAACTTCTGAGTATTTTTACAAGGGGATAGAAATGCTTTTTAAGAGATCTGAAATTGAGAGACTATATCAAAGAAAAAAAAATTATTTGTAAATATGTGCAACTATTTTCTTTGTCAGGCCAGACACTTTTGGACCTTCCCTCGTAGGAAGCCTACGAAAAATAATAAATAAGCAAATATAACTATTTTATTACAGTTAATGCATATTTTCCATAGTACATCAAGTTGTAGCCCTTCTGACTTGTTTTGAAGTCAGAAGTCAGAAGACTTGTTTTGAAGTTTGACTGATTTTGAAGGGTTATCTAGGATTATATCAAAGCTAAATTTTAAATAATATCTCCGTTTCTTTTCAAATGATTTATTTCATATGGGGGCAGCACTGGACCTCAGGTAGCCCCTTAACGGCCCCGATGCTAATAAGTTTATAAATAAAAACAAAACATCTACTACCGTAATTCTAAATCCTGAACTAACCGCGAAATTATCGAGAGTACAGAGGAAGAAATCATCCCATCAACCATCTTAAACATGATTCATTTTCACGTGTAATATTTTAAAACTTTAAATTTATACCAGTTTATGCCACAGGAAGTCCACTGTTGGACATAGGCCCCCCCAAGGATTTTTAAAACGACCGATCGGAAGCGGCCTGCATCCAGTGCATACCTGTAACCTTCCTCATTTCTAGCTTAGCTTATACCTTTGTCCTTTGGGAATTAATCTGCTATTGGCTGGTTATTTTTGTCAAAATTTGTTTTCTTTAGACTGTCTAAGGATTTAATAGCGCTTTTTTATGATTCTTATGCATACTGACAAGGGATTCATTTAGAGCTAGCCCGCCCCGGCTTGACACGGGTATTGTATTACGTTAACCTGTCTGGCGGAATGCTCTACCTATATGCTGTTGAAACCGCATTGAATTCGGCCCAGTATTTTCCGAGTTTATAGTATACGGACTGACAGAGAAAGCGACGGCGAAGAAATCTTTTTTGATGACTATTTTATACGGTAACAGTATATGTAAATAAACATGACCAAACACTTTATTGCCATTCTTCAAACGCGGAGTCGCTTAACGAATGGTTTTTTTTTAATGGAAAAACAATTCGTTTAGGTGACTCCGCGTTTCAAATATGGCATTTCAGAGCGCCTATCCGCGCTCGCTATACATCTGTAGTTTCGTTATTTTGTGCTGCAATCCCGGTCAGGCCCGGATTACGGCCGGATTAACCGGCGTCGCGACGTCCGGGCTTAACCCGGCTACAATACGGCTCCATTAGGTGACAGATGGACTTTCTGCATGGACGCGATTCTCCTTTTTTGCCACAACCGCGGACTGCAGCGAAATTGTCGCACCTATTTTGTGAGCCCCCTTCAAACCTGTACCTGAACCTCTTGTTTTCTATGTAATTTTTAACCGACTTCCAAAAAGAAGGAGGTTATCAATTCGTCGCGATTTTTTTATGTATGTTCGCCGATTATTCGAAAACGTTTCGATCGATTTGGGAAGTTATTTTTTTTTGTTTGAAAGAGTATACTTTCCAGGTGGTACAATAGAAATTTTATTAAAATGGGTTGTGCAGTTTGGCGGTGAAATCGGTTTTTAGTTTTTGTTAAGAACAACATACAAATATCGTCCTACCAGGCAGTGGCGTAGCTAAGGGGGGGCGGCGGGGGCGGCCCGCCCCGGGTGTCACCCGTTTAGGGGTGACACCCGAGCCCGACTATGACCATCAGTTATAGTTCTTTCTATTTATAAAAAATCGTAAATCTGCGGCAGAGAGCATAATCGCCACTAATAAAATTATCTAGGTAACTATAATATCGTACCACGAACATAATAATTGATATTAAAAAAAAACAATGTGCACAGTGTCAATCGATCAGGGATTCCCCCAAAATTTAATACCCCGTTCGCGCATAACCAACGCTAGTCAGGGGATTCCCTCGATATAGCGCTCGTCACTTGTATTGTGGATTGGGCTTCTTTTGTTTCCGACCGCATTCATTTCAATATTCGCTTACGTGAACGTGTGAAAGTCTAGTGCAAAGTGTTTGTTAATTATTAGATATTATAAACAACATTTTTTGTATAAAAGTCGATTCTTGAAGAAAATAAACAAGGTAAGTGAATTATTTTTGTTATTACAGGTAATACTTACATTTTTTATCCATTTAGTTTCTAATAGCAGTATCTTAGATTATTTTGAAAAACCCTTCAATTTTATTCTCTTTTAATTACTGTGTATTTTAAACTATATTATTGAGACGTCCTAAATGATAAATAGGTACCTAAAGAAGGTATTTCAGACGGATTGCAATAATATTTTTTTGTTTAGCCTGGGCAAGTATTACTTATCTACTAAAGGTATTTATTTATTAAAATAGGTTTTAAAGACTTTGCTGGTGTAAAAAGATTTTACTTATATTTCTACACGTTTTACGATATTACTTTAGGTAATAATGTTTAATTGTAAATAATATTCTTATTTATTATTAACTTACTTAATATTTTCCTATCTAATAGCAATGGGATTTGTTTACAAAAACGGAATACATTAAGTTTAAATTTTTGATTGAAAGTTATCATAATCATATCATACAACTTCGCGTACGTTGATTTTGCTCCGAGATGAGCAGCTCGAGCACTCGTGGCACGGATATCACAATTAACGGTGGAGTTTTTAACTAATATTTTTCTAATAATACTTAAAAACATATTTACACCCAGACGCAGGATTGTTAGGTAATATAAATTAACAATCCTGCGTCTGGGAAAAATATATTTCACAAAGCTAGTTACGTAACGTGTAGGTGTTTATTTACTGTTATAATTAGTTTATAAAATCAACGTTTCACTTACTAACTAAAAATATTTTTTAGAATACCCAGAACGAAATATGCCTCGGGGAATTCATACTTCGAAAAGACAAAGCGGGTTTCAACAGAGAAAAGCCAAAAAGGCTAAAATGGATGAAATTCAGAGCATGTCCGGTTCTCTTTTCAAATATGTCACAAAAGCAGATAGCGGCCAAAGTTCAAGTAAAGTACCCGAGTCTCCTGCTGACGAAAGTAATGATTCACATCTTGGAGACTCACATTCAGATAGCAACATCGACAATACAGAATCAATGAAGACGACCCAGGACCTTGACGGAATCAAAATAAATAATGAAAATGACGCCGTTAATGCTACTTTCGGAGATAGCATTAGCTTTGAAGAATCAGTTCAACACTTGAGAGATGTTTCACATTGGAGTTTACCGGTACCTGATAATGTTCGCATTGACATAATAAAAAAGGGCAGTGAACATTTCCAGAACAAAGAAGGACCGTTTCCTACTGTATCTCGTCATGGTTCAAAGATTAAAGGTGATTCTCGTCATCTTTCACAGGAATGGTTTTATAAACCGATGCCTAGTGGTGAAAAAATTCTACGATCATGGATGGTATTTTCTCCTATATCAAATAACCTGTACTGTTTTTGCTGTCGTTTATTTGCTGTCAGTAACATACAAACAACATTTACAACTGGATTTCAGAAGTGGTGGAAACTAAATCCTAAAGTATTGGACCATGAAACTTCATGTGAACATTTAGAAAATTTCGAAAAGTGGAAAACTTTGGAAATGAGATTAAAATATCACACCACAATAGATGATGCAGCCTTGCAATTAATGAATACGGAAAAACAGAAGTGGAAAAATCTTTTATCTCGATTATTAGATATAACATTGTTTTTGGCTAAACATTACCTAGCATTTCGTGGACATGATGAAACCAAAGGGTCGTCTAATAAAGGTAATTTCTTAGAACTAGTTAAACTGCTGTCAAAGTATGATGCAGTACTCAAAGAACATATACTATATTTGGAGCAGGAAAAATCACCTAAAGTAACATATTTATCGCCAGAAATACAAAATGAGTTCATAAATGTTTTAGCTAATCATGTAAAATGTCAGCTTGTAAACGAAATTAAATCGGCCAAATATTTCGGTATCATGTTTGATAGCACACCTGACGTTTCACATGTTGATCAAATGTCTGAAGTGATTCGTTATGTAAAAATTAATAATAGAAAAGTAGAAGTCAAAGAAGTATTCTTAGGATTCTTTCCTTTACATGGAAAAAAAGCAGCTGACTTAAGCGCTGAAATACTAAAGAAGCTTGAAAACGATGGCTTAGATATTATGATGTGTCGTTCTCAAGGTTATGATAATGCTGCAGTTATGAGTGGTATACACGGAGGAGTACAAGCTATTATAAAAGAAAAAAACAATAAAGCAATTTTTATTGGTTGTATAGATCATTCAATTAATTTATGCGGCCAACATTCGTTCGCACAAAATGTGACTTGTGTTACATTTTTCGGAGCAGTGGAAACAATATTTAACTTTTTTTCAACTTCCACAAGCCGTTGGGAAGTGCTCCTCAATCACAGCAAAGCATCTGTTAAAAGACTTTCGACAACGCGATGGAGTGCTCATTACGGTGCAGTAAAAGTATTGGCTGAAAATTTTGATGGGATAATATCTGCAATTGAGGAACTATGTGACCAAGACGTAAATTTAGAAACTAGAGGTGCTGCACAAAATCTTATGCCTGCTGTGTGCAATTTCTCATTTCTTTGTTTTCTTTTCTTTTGGAATGATGTGCTAAGGGAAGTGAACAATGCTCAGATTGCATTACAAAGTAAAGGTTTATGTGTTGATGAAATAATCATAAAACTAGAAGCACTTCGTCTATTCATTGGAGAGAAACGGTTGCATCTAGCAGAAGAGGCAATAGATTTTGCTGTACAAAAATCGGAAAAATACAACATTTCGATGGAACGACGAATTCGTCGCAAGAAACGCATGCCCGGTGAGTTAGCGTCGTCCACCGAGGCTGGACTTACACTTAGAGCGGAACTTCAAAAGGACATGTTAGAATGCATTGACAGATTCAATATTGAACTCGAAACAAGAGTAAAGTCCATTAAAGACGTAGCTTCATTGTTTGAGGTTGTGCAGTCAAAGACCTTGCTTTCGGCAAACACTGAACAGTTAAAATTAGCTATATCAAAATTTACTAACCTTTACGATGAAGTATCAGAAACAGAACTCCTTTTAGAAATACCAAGATTGAGAAGACATTTAAAAGCGGCTAATATTACTGTCTCTAATTGGGTGATACTGGACTTTTTGAAATTTATTGTGGAATGGGATTTTACAGAATCTCTTCCGAATCTAACGGTAGCACTAAAGTTATTTATAACAATATGTGCATCAGTAGCTTCATGTGAGAGAAGTTTCAGCAAATTAAAATTAATTAAAAATTATTTGCGGTCTACAATGACCGAAACCAGATTAAACAATCTTGGTATTTTAACGATAGAACATGAAGCAACACAAAATATAAATTTTGAAGACTCGATTTCGGAGTTCGCTAGTGTCAAAGCTAGAAGGAAGAAATTTTAATTTTTAACAAACTAAATTTGTTTTACATAATAAACAAATATTTGTAATAGGTACTCATATTTTAATAAAACGTAAATGATTATAACTTTTTTTTATTTTAACAGTTTCGATTGAGTTTTAGGGTGACACCTATAAAATCCGCCCCGGGTGCCACCTATGCTAGCTACGCCACTGCTACCAGGATTAAAAATCTAAATCTCGTTGTCTTTGACATCCGGTTGCCGTCTCGCTCTCTATTTCCGTAGCTCTCTCTCTTCTCTGCCAACCTTCGATCGAGACGCACGCGTCCAACTGTTGTATAGTAAAAATGTTCAGGACTAGTAGTTTTGGAAAATTATAATATGTAAAGAATATTCAAGTGCTCTTGCAGTGAAGACTACAAAAAAAAAACCGATGATGATGATGAAGCATTTTACAAATAGTATTACTAAATGTCAAGAAAGGATTTATTTCGTAGTTCGCGATTAAAACTAAAAACAATATATAATTCATACAAAGGAATTTTTATTTTTTCAATTCTTCTTACAAACACACATGATGCATGTTTGGTTAAATAAGTGTTAAGATAGTAGTGGGTCTTTGAGCTGTATACCTCGCGAGTCACCCCGAGTCATTAAAGTTAATCGGATAAAAAAGTTGATCAAACAAAAAAGTTGCGTCTTAATACGGGTAACAAAAAAGTTTTAAGACATTTGTTTAGAAATAAGTAGGTCTGCTGGAAGAAATTTCTTTAGAAATAAGTAGCACCTATGTACTATGTTAACTTTTATAAGGATTTATATGCAATGAACCAATAAAATAAATAAATAGAAATGCGACCTGAAGGTGAAAACAGCCGGACAAACTGACAGACAACCGGACAACCAGACAAAAGCCTATCTCGAAATTGAGACGCTTCGCTCGCTTTGCTCGCTCGGTCAATTAATGTTAGAAGTAATTTTTCACTTGCGTAATGTGTGTTACAGATGAAATAAAATGAATCTTTTATATTTTAAGCTTTTACTGTGAGGCCTAAGACCCAGCGCACACCAGAAGAGGCGTGGCGAAGATACTGAGAAGTTATAAAATTAAGTTTAGCCCTAATGCTTAAATCATAAGATTGAAAATGCCACGGAAAACATAAAAAAAATGCAAGCGATCACGAGAGTCGACGCGCGACTGCTCCTATCGCTGCCGCGGACGCCCGACCGGTCTCATTGACCCATTTCCTTGTTTTTTATTCCTTTTTCTCTGTTCTTCTTCATTTGCAAGTGCAGCTACAATAATAACAACGTCCCTGCCAGTCAACATCATGACTTTCCTTTCTAAAGTATCGAACAACCAACGCTAGCTAACTATTCGTAAGAAGTCACCGTGCGCCGCTCGGTGTCTCTCGGCCGCGTTCGGAGTCGCCGTGCGTGTTTCTTCGCCGCGCCTCTCCTGGTGTGCGCTGGGCCTAAGTAGGTATTTATCAAGACTTATTTAATAAGCCACTCGAGGGGCCTAGCCTAGCTCTGAAACGTGGTCCCTTACTATGTGTCTCATAAGAAGGCTCAATGTCGCTAAGCACGCTATGCAAAGGGCTATGCTCGGTG
Source organism: Acrobasis suavella (assembly GCA_943193695.1). Classification (NCBI taxonomy): domain Eukaryota; kingdom Metazoa; phylum Arthropoda; class Insecta; order Lepidoptera; family Pyralidae; genus Acrobasis; species Acrobasis suavella. Next base: position 1,079,452 of record OW971944.1, read on the forward strand.
TTTCTCTACGTGATCGAATCAGAAATGAAGAAATTCCTAGGAGAACAAAAGTCACTGACGTAGCCCAGCGGATAAGCTCGTTGAGGTAGCAGTGGGCGGGACACATACGCGAAGAACCGATGGCCGATGGGGCATAAAAGGTTCTCGAACGGCGATCGCGTACTGGCAAGCGAAGCGAAGCACACACAAGGTGGTCAGACGACCTGACCAAGGTCGCTGGAAAGCGCTGGATGCAGGCCGCTCTTGATCGGTCATTTTGGAAACCCTTGGGAGAGGCCTATGTTTAGCTGTGGACGTTATGCGGCTGAAGTGATGATGATGATGAACTTGATGGGGTTGCGTGGTTTAATCACATTGTTCCTATGGTCACCTTCCGACTCCATCATCAGCTCAGCTTCTTGTCACTATAATATTGCATTGTCATCTGATTTACATATACACTTTCATCTTAATCGGAAACCGGGAAGTGGGTCTTTAACTTGTAAAATTTAATTACAGACAGACAGACAACGGGACAGGTGAAACTATGTAAAATTGGTTTGCCTTTAGAATGACCAAAGCCTTTGTGAACACATAGTATGATATGCGATTTCGCTGGATTTTGAATCAAACTTAATAATCCTGGTAAAATAAACAAGCGTGCAAATTAAATAAAGCCTATTGCAACCCACTCTCACTTGGCCATGTTTTTGTTCAACCGCCCATCGCCGACCACCGGACTGCAGTAAAATTAGCCTCACCTGTATTTATGGCGCCCTGGTGTTTTGCTCCCGTTATTCTCGTAATGCTTTCCCATCTTTCACTCCTGTGGCGTAATGGCTATTTTTATGGACTTTATGGTCGTAATTTGCCTGTCAAAAGTTGAATATTTGTGGCCTTTGTGGTCGTGGATATTGAATTTGTAAAAATGTACCTATAGATACTAAATTTAAAATTTTGTGGTGTTAAGTGGTAGTCAATTGAATCATTTACGCGGGGCATACCTAATACGCAAAACAACAACTTCGCATTATGACTTAACTTTATATTTTTTATCATTGAAATATAGTAGATTGTGCTACTAGGGGATAAGGTAATATATTTTGAAGGCGAGGGCGCTACTTTGAATCCAGAGCGAAACGAAGGATTCGACAGTTGAATCACGAGCGGAGCGAGTGATACTACGGTGGAATCCTGAGTGTAGGGAGGGATTCATGTATATCGCCCCAGATAAAAATATTACCGTACCCGAGTAGCACACTCCACTTTTCATCTCCATCTATGAGAAAAACTAGCATATATAAAACAGAATATAAAGAACAGTAGAACACCTTCGCAGGAATAGACATACTTACATACACAAATACATGCAAACATACATAGACTGCTAATAGCATTACCTTTTCTCTTGGCACGGCTCTTGGCTTTGCCGTAGTCGGGTAAAATATATATATATATATATATTATAATTGACTAGCCGATGCCCGCGGCGTTGCTCGCGTGGAATATTTTTGACAATCCCACGGGATTCTCACATTTTCCCGGGATAAAAAGTATCCTATGTGTTAATCCAGGTAATAAGCTATCTATATGCCAAGTTTCATTCCAATCCGTACAGCAGTTTTTTTGCGTGAAAGAGTAACAAACATCCATCCATATTAGTAAGATATAAAATCTTAGTATGTTCTATGAATTATTATTTTTTAACATTCGTTAAATTGCAGTTAGCTCGTTCGGTCAAAATTTTAGCAAAAAGCAACAGAATCTCTATTTTTAAACCGAAATTGAAATCGCTTTTGTGTTGTCATACCGTTTCTGCAGAACAATTAGATGTTCCCTGAATTTTCATTTAGATGAAAGGGATTGCTTATTCTGTAAGCTCTTTGAGCGAGCTTAGCTCTCGGGAGCTTCGAGCTTTGTTTATTATTTTATTATTTCCCTTGGACCGTTACTAAGGAAAAAGGTTTATTATATAAAAACATTAAGTAACGCTCTGAACATTTTTTAATCAAAAATGACGTATTTTTATATTTTGAGTAACATTTAGCGGTTATAATTTTTTTCTACTATAGTTGGGATTTGCGGCTATAAACTTAAATTACATGTTATATAATTTTTTTAGTACCTAAATATGTACGAGACTGGCGGGACTAAAGATACAATTACATTTTGAGATGGGTTTACTGCTGAATGAATAGAAACTGCGACACGACCGCCTCTGCGACAAATTGTGTGCATGTCGGCAACTGTCGGCGTTTGAGCAGACTGCTTTAATTTACTCTGCGCTTCACCCCCGTCTGTCCACAACGTGAACTAGTGGTTACAATACTGTTGTGTAATTTATGGTAGCCTGGTAATTTAAAATTACTGTTAAAATCAAGGTTTTTTCAAAATGTGCTACCTAGTCCTATTTTGACAAGAGTAGATACAATCGCGCAGTCGATCGTAAAAGCTGATCAATAGAATAGGCGAAAATGCGAATAGGTGATGCAGCTCGCTATTTTGATTTCATATTTTCATTGACATGCTAAACTAGGCCTTTAGAACTTACGGACGTAGGTTTTGTCTAACTCGTTAGGATTTAGGAATAAAGATGTGCTGCACATAACGACAAAATAGAATACATCTTTTTGCCACCTTTTTTTTCTGTCGTAAGAGGCGACTAAGGGGTAAATAGTGACAGGTAACAGAATACGGGCAGCATCGTATTCTGTTACTCGTCACTATTTAGTTTACCTCTTAGACATTGCACAATGACTCTATAAGTAGCATTTACTACGAAAACTAACCTGCTTGGCTAGCGCGGTGGTTGTGGGTAAGTCCTCCCTTTATTAGAATTAGTCCAGAAATGAGAGTGAGAGAGCTGATACCGACGCTGGTGTATGGAAGTGAGAGTTGGTTATGGCAGAAAAGGCACGAAAGTAGAATTAATGCAGTTGAAATGAGAGCGCTGAGGAGTATGTGTGGTGTCGACTGAAAGAAGATGTAGTAACAAAAATTGAGAAATGAATATTGAGATGGGCATGTAGAATAAATGGATGAAAGGTGATTACTCAAAGGGTCTACAAACTGAATGTGAGTGGAAGAGTGGGTCACGGTCGTCCTCAACGAACGTACCGCAGACGTACCTAGAGATTGTAGACGTTTTTAAAAAGGACAGGTCAGAAGTACCCGTAACCGGCTGGCATGCATGAAGAGAGTAATGCGTGTTGATGAATCGAAAGAGGTCTGTCAGGTTCGTAGCAAGTGGAGGTCCATAGTCTTTGCCTACCCCTGTGGGAAACAGGCGTGATAATATGTACTTATGTATAGCAATGGACTAATAAATAGGCTAATGAAGAAGTGTATCGTTTACCCCTGACCTAATTTAAATCAGTAGTTTCGAGATCCATTAGACGGGGTTCCAGCACGTTTAGTGGTGTTTGAATAATTAACGCGCGAATGGCTAATTCTGGGTAACGTTCATAATGCATGGCCGACCCTGCCAGTTGGATACCATTTGAACTGCGACACGGAATTTATACAGTGTGTCTGGGATCATAACATAACTCTGATAGTTTAAGTACATGTTGTCATTGCCAATATGACCCAGCTGTCGCCATCAAATGGCAGTCGTCCTTTGCCTTATGGCGGTAGCTTGAAAAATATGTAACTAGTTTACGTAGACGAGATGGCCGTCAACTTACTTATTTATTATCCATGCTCAGCGAAATGAGTCTTGGCCTCCAGCACAAGAGCACGCCAGCGCTCTCGGTCCTGTGCTAGCTCTTGCCAGTCGCCACTTGAAGCTCGGGCAGGTCCGTCATCATCGTCTACGTTGCTCCAGCGTTACTTTGGACGGCCCACCGGCCTCCGACCGATCGCCCAGCCCTGGTATGCTCTCTTCACCCTCCGATCTTCCATTATTTCGACGTACCCGAGCCATGTACCTTTAAAGAATTAAGACATGTGTAAATATTAACAGTTTCTTTTCCATCTTTCCAGACCTCCTGATAGAGATGCTGGGCGTGCTGGCCAGCTACAGCGTCACGGTCAAAGAGCTGAAACAGCTGTTCAATGCCATGAAGGCGGTCAACGGCAAATGGGTAAGACACAATCCGCTAGTTTCCTTAAGGTCAAATTAAGGTGATCATTTTTTAAGAGTCAAAACAAAAATTTCCTATGCGATTTGTATGAAATACCGGACTGTGACGTCATAGTTTCTTTTGTGCATAATTCTTAAATCACGATCAAAATGGATGTGATTGACGACTAACATTATTTTGGGTCTTTTTTAAGGTATTTAAATAAAAGTTACAAAATAATGTCATATTATTTTTTACCCAGTCTTACATCCCTATTGTCTCAGGGAAACCCCTGATAGATAGTTGATAGATTAAAAATAAAGAGTTGGGTTCTGGAGCGTTCATAATCGTAAATAATTAATTAGTTTCTTTTACAAAAATATGCCTTAAGCAAGTAACAATTAATTAATAAATAATACCTAATTGCTAATTAAGCTTACTCAGAAAATTCAATCAACATCATTTATGCTGAACTGACTAAATTTGCAATGTTCCTTTTTCACGCCAAAGGGCGATTTTCAAAAAAGAATATTCAGCGATCCCAATTCCCAGGCAAACATAAACACAAAGTAACTAAACGTTTGTGCCAGCTAATTACCGTTCGCCGCAGTGGCGTACAGCGATACAAATTTGAAAAGCATTCGTGGCGCACCTAATTGTGCACTTAGTGGCTGCCTCTGCATTTGGTCGGGTTTTCTTTGTATCTATCTCCTTAAAGGTGCTGCTATCCTGGTGGAATTAGACGAGTTTTGCGGGGGCGTTGCTTTTTACGTCGCTTTTCGGATTAAACCAACGTTTTAAAGAGGGTAAAGATGTCTAACGGTCTAAATCTGGGTTTAATGCAGATGAGGAGGTATTTTGTATAACTTTGAGAAAGGTTAATTTTAAGAAATAAAAAGGGCTGGCATTTACTTACAAATTCGCGCAGTTTGGCAAAGGTAAAGAGAAGAAATTCTATACACAGCACTGACGGTAATAAGCATAACCTTAGATCAAAAATTAAAACATTGTTTTAAATTAAAATCCGAGTGATGCCGATCAATATTTTTTTTTTAATTAATAAATAAATATATAGGGACAAATAACACTGATTGAGCTAGCCCCAAAGTAAGTTCGAGACTTGTGTTATGGGATACTAACTCAACGATACTTTATTTTATAACAAATACATATATAGATAAACATCCAAGACCCAGGTCAATTTGTAAAAGACCATTTTCCAACTTGCCCTGACCGGGGATCGAACCCGGGACCTCTGGGTGGCGGACTAGCATGGTGACCACTACGCAACGGAGGTCGTCCAATATTGGATTGGTAAAAGGAAATGATCCCGAAATTGGTTTTACTATTCGACGCGATCCCACGAGAATTCGAGTAGGCGCGAAATCCTATGAAAGGATAAAAAAAATCTGTGTTGTTAAGTGATTCAAATCCAATAAATGTATTCATCGATCAAAGCGCAGTACTTTGTTTGACATATAAACATGTTGGGAAATTATTAACGACGAGAGAGGTCATAGAAACAATAACTGGTCAAGTGCGAGTCGGACCCGCGCATTAAGGATTCCGTACCGTTATCTATAACAAATCATTTTTGCTGTATTGAGAGGCCTACTTAAATATTTATTTTGTAATGTTATTAGTTATGCATATTGTGCTCCAAATTTGACAGTAAATTATTATCATTCTGGAGCAAAATTATAACAGGAGCTGTTAAATAAATGTACTTAAAACATTACTAACATAATTTTAAGAATAATTGTTACTAACATAAAGTGGACCTTGTAGTCTGAATAAACAAATAAATTAAATTAATTAATTAGTCTTTGTTGTTATAGTGGCAACAGAAATACATCATCTGTGAAAACTTCAACTGTCTAGCTATCACGGTTCATGAGATACACTGGTGACAGACAGGCAGACAGTAGGACAAACAGACAGACGAATAGACGGACGGAAATACGGACAGGGGAGTCTTAGTAATAGGATCCCGTTTTTACTCTTTGGGCACGGAACCCTAAAATAGATTGATTTACTCGACATAGTTTATTTTGTGTCAGACATGTCTAAAGCCTGCTCCGAGTGTCGTTAAAAAGATTCCAGTCCTTTGTTTTGCAATTCTAATATTCAATGAATTCTATGCTCTTACGTCTTCTTTTTTATTTATTTACCAATTTATGTACACGGAAAATTTATACAGAGAATACATCAAATAAAAGTTATACAAACGCACTATACTTATATATCAAAAGAGATCTTTCCAAATTTTGCGTGTCTTCTCTTTCCATAATCTTGTCTCAGTCCGAATTATACAAAAAAAAATTTAACATGTCGTTCTTTCTTCTCAGCCACGTCACTCGGCCAAGCTTCTGAACGTTCTCCGTCAGATGCCGCACCGGAACGGACCCGACGTGTTCTTCAGCTTTCCGGGCCGGAAGGGATCGGTGAGTACTAAGTACCACATAACGTTTTCTTATTTATTTACCATTATCAATTAATATTCTCTCTACACCTTCCATTACTTTTTTTTTCCACACTTTGTCAAGTCGGGTAATAGTAATTTCTATTTTAAGATTATCTGACTCTTGTCCCTTGACCCTGTTAGCCCAGTAATGGATAAAATCTGATAGTGAAAAGATTATTAGTCGTTGGCAGTAAGTACGCATTCAGAAACGTAATTGTTTCTCTAATTTATGGCAACAAAAGTCAAAATTAGAATTGCATATTAACAAAAACATTGGAGGCGCCGGGTATCGATCCCGGTACCTCTCGCATGCTAAGCGAGCGCTCTACCATCTGAGCTACGCCCCCGTTGGGTAACTCGACGAAATTATCATTACAATTGTAAATTAATTCGAATTAATGCGCCTCGAGCAAGGACGCCAAGTGCGTGATACGAAACGCGACGCCTTTCACTAGGTTCCGTTCCAATTGAAGCTGTTGTTATCGGTATAAAGATAATGAAAGTTTAGTTTTGAGTACAATGGAATGTCATATAGGCAAATGAATACTCGTGAGTATTCATTTGCCTATAGGATGGCATTCGATGTGTTCTCAAAACCAAACTTCCGTGTCGTCACACGGAATAATTTTTCAAAACGAAAAATCGACTTCACCTCCTATCTTAACAACCGATTTTGATAAAATTGTATGGGACCACCGGACAAGCATGCCCTTTCAAACAAAAAAAAAAGAGTTTTCCAAATCAGTCCAAGCGTCTTCGAGTAATCGTCACCGATTACTCGAAGTCTTTTCGTCATGCAAAAAAAAACATAAAATATTTCCGACGAACTGATAACGCTCCTTTTTGGAAGTCGGTTATTTGCGTTAGAAGGTACGCAAAGCCTTTATTAGTACCTATGGGTAGCATACGGAAGAAGGATCCCGATGGGACCCTTTTGTTAACGAATACGGAACCCTAAAAATAGACTTTAAAATAATGCGTTGCAAAAATTGTACTTTTAAAATTTTGTCACATTTTAAAAAGAACCAAAACGCAATCATTCTATTTACGGAATCAAAGGCAATTCGATTAACTATCTAACTAACTCTCAAAGCTATAAAATTGCCCATCTCTTTTCACAATTTATTCGGATTGACACTAGAATTGGTCCCAAAGAGAGCGTCACCAATCAAAAAATCAAGTGTCACTCGATTGAAATATCATGTGCGCGTGTGTTTTCGGAAGGGAAAAATATGTTTTATTATTGTTCTATGCTGGTTTGGATGTTAAGAAAACTTAGAATGTATCATCTGCTTCTCTTCCGCTTATATCGCGTGATATCCAACTTCTTGCCCAACATCACGCTAATAAAATTTAGGTATAAATAATAATCTTTTTTCCCTAAATCTATCCCTTTTGATGTTCCTGGACGACCTTTTAGAATTTGATAAGACCAGATCAGATTAATCTTTAACTCTTTAAACAGTCTGAAAGTCGGCGAAATCCTAAACGAATTGGAAACGTCTCGAAAGTTGCGAACTCAACCCTGAGTTCAGAACTTTGGAATCACAAAAACTAGCGGGCGAAGTTGTTACAGTTTGAACCTCTGCTGAATTTCGACTTGTAGCGTTTGGAGTAGTTTACTTTAAGATTGATATTGAATAGCGAAGATTTCTGAACGAGCGAGTGAAGCGGGCGATTTATAAAAATTAACATAGCGATTGGAACTTTGCTCGCCCGGTCCTTCTTAAGAGGCATTTCACATTTGGTTGGCTGTCTCGCTCGCACAATCAAACATTTTTAAAGATTATTAAAAAATGTGTCTCATTTGTAAAAAAGTGCTTCATTAACATTCAATATAATTATATTGTGGATATTTTAGTCATGTTTATTTATTGTGTAGACATTGACTACATCGAAAATTAGGTCATTAAAATATTTAAATTTTTGATGACCTAATTCTCGACACACACACACATAAACAATAAAAAAACATGTCTACAATATCTAACATATAATTATATATTGAAAGTTAATGAAACACTTTTCTACAAATGAGTCACATTTTTTGATAATCTTTAAAAATGTTTGATTGTGCGAGCGAGACAACCAACCAAATGTGAAATGCCTCTTAAATCAGTTGTATAAGCTACTGATTTAAGGTTTACTGTTTTTAACACCCGACAAATAAGAGGGGTGATATAAAGACGCTAATGTTTGACCGTCTGTTTGTTTGTGGCTTCGTAGCACTCGAACGGATGGATTGATTTGATTGCGTGTTTTTTTAGTGAAATCATGTTTCTTTGCGGTGGTTCTTAGCTATGTTTGATGCAAATCGGTTCAGCCATTCAAAAGTTATTGGGGGTTTACGTTTAAAATTTAGGGTTTTCCCTTGAGAATAATAGATGGCGGATACGGATATCAATTATAATATGTAGTTCCGCTACTAATCACTAGAAGGCGTTCATCATATTCGGTTTTTTTTTTCATTTGCCTAGCAGTTATATTTTTATCTTTCAATTACATTCGCAAAATTGTTAGCATATTATATATTACTATATGCTAACAATTTTGATTTTGAAGAAAGAACAGATTTTTTAATCAATATAAGGGGTTCGAAAGTACCTACTCGGAAAATCTGTCGGATTTTCCTATACTCTCTTTCCCTCATCGTTAGCGTGTTCATATGAAATCAATAAAATTTTAAAATCCGAACATGAGCCAATTGGTTATTGGTTACTAAGAAATTGAATGCGTAGGGAGCCCTGTACATAGATATCTAAGGTTAGTTAAAATTAAAGGCAATATTGACTACACCTGTGGACTGAACAATCAAGTATTTATTTCGCATAAAGTTGATCCTGGGTCTCCATATAACGGCAGTCCCTTTAGAACAACTTTTGTACAAAATCTTTGCACCTCTGTTTATGAAGTAACAAAATGTCCCCGGACAATTTGACCCGAAACTTGAAACAATATTCTGCAACTTTGCCCGCCACCTGCCGTCAAACCTTATAAGAGAAATGATGCGCTATCAACAACTGCTTATTTCTAAACTGTGTCCATGATTTAGGCGGTTCGCAGCAGGAGACGGCAATTGGTTTAGTTCGTGCCGTAGAAACAGCGGACTAGGAGTGAAATGCTGATTGAGAATTGTATTTTTTTTGTTTTATGTTTTTTTTTATACGAGTATATACAATATGTAACAAAAACCCTGTCCGATCCTCGTAGGGGCAACTCAAACCGTCAATATGAACAACTTTCCCTATGGGACCAACGCTTAAAACTCAACATTTTCATACAAATTGCCGGGCCAGCCAAACACTTTTGTAAGAAAATGTCGATTTTTTTTCGAGTTTCAAGCGTTGGTCCCGTAGGAAAAGTTGTTGGTATTGACGGGCTGAGTTGCTCCTACAAGGATCGGACAGGGTATTTTTTACATATTGTATACGAACAAATCACACAGATTGAGCTAGCCTCAAAGTAAGTTCGGGACTTATGTTATGGGATGGGATACTTACTCAACGATACAATATTTTATAACAAACTAGCTGGGCCCCCGGGGTTTACCCGCAGAAAAAGTAACCTACTTATTAATCCAGGGTGTCAGCTTCCTTCATACCAAATTTTATCAAAATTGGTCCAGCCGTTTGCGCGTGAAGAAGTTACAAACATACACAGACACTCACAAACTTTCGCCTTTATAATGTTAGTGTGATACATATTATATATAAATAGACATTCAAGACCTAGGTCAATCTAAAAAGATAATTTTCCATCTTGACCTGACCTGTTATAAAGTTTGCATGCCCTGTGGTTTCTGACAGAGTAGGACCGTGGTATTCCTGTGGATGTCATAGAAGGAATACAAGCTAAACGAAGCTTACAAGACATTACCTTAACCACCTATTGATTTAACTTATAGTTTTCTTTGCACCGCCGTTATTTCTGACGAGCCTACATTCCTCTCCATCCACCGGTTGTCTGGAAGAGATCGCTTTAAGCTATAAGACCGCCCATTGTACCTATGTATCTTAAATTGTAAAATTTCTTTTATGTGTTTTTTATGCAATAAAGAGTTTGTTATTCATTCATTCATACAAGATCAACGTGGCCTCTCTAGCTGACTGGCCAGCTGCAGTGACTGCTGTGACGAAGTAGTACAGAGAGGATCCTGCTACTGCAATGGAGTGAAGACTAATATAATAAAAAGATCTGATGATGGTGATAAGTAACCCTAGAGTGTATCAAACGCATACATGAGAACTATATCATTTGCATGGGACAAAATGAGTGTTCTGACTTTGCAATTAATCATGGCATGGTGTTTATAATTTTGCGTGTCAATATAAGTTATTATAGTTAATATTTTTATGAATATCAGAAGTTACACCAAACAATGTTTTTTTATAGTCATAATAAATAAGGTCGTATACTTAAAGCTTTACTGGCATGTCAATAAAAATCCGCTTTGACCATGGGGCGATTTCGTAAATTCTCAAAATTTTCCTTACTGGAGATGTTTTGAATATTTTAATATAATAAAGGATAATTTTGGACGCAGCGAATTCTGCCCGGCCTTTGTGCGTCCAGTAATTATTTATTTAAGATTCGGGAGGTCGGGACGTTGGGCGCAATTCGGAGATCAGGTCAGGAAACTCTTTGGCTCGTTATGTTTTCCTGGTTCATAATTAATTTTCAATCGCAAACGTTCTGCTGTTTTCATAATAATGTTGCCTGACAAGTATTGTGTTAATTTTAGTAATATTTTTACTTTATTTAACAGTAAGAAGAAATATTATAGCACATTTTCGCTTAGTCTTTTAGTGACCTCATGAATCTTACGACATCTAAAAAAGAGATGGAATGATATTATTCTATATGGTTTGCACTAAACAACAGTAACAGTGCGTGTAGGTACTACATTTTACAAAAGAAATTTAGATTTATATATTTGTAATTATTAATTTAAATAGCATTGGTTCAGAACAGTATCTAAATTGAAAACACAATTATTTATTGTCATATATCATGGATTTATTGTTAATATCTCTGATACATCGACAAGTAATAAATATATCAACGATAAGATATCATTGAGAAGTGAAAGCAATAAATTGTATCTAGTATAAACAAGTTACCATTTTAGCTTCATGACATCAAGTTTCCGTAGTGTAGCGGTTATCACGTGTGCTTCACACGCACAAGGTCCCCGGTTCGATCCCGGGCGGAAACAGGAGAAATATTTTATTTTTCAAGGGAATAGGGATGTAGACAAAAAAAATTTCCATCTCATTAGACAGATTATTAAAAAGTATGGATACAAATTTATTTTCCCTGATTAGCAATTTAATGGCGGAGATAAACCTCATTTTTTGTATTGACGTCCACATACCTATTGTAAGGATTTTTCTACAACGTTCATAAATCTACCAGCAAAGCAGAACATCGCAGGAGCTCAGTCCAAACGGTCTCCCTTATTGCCAATTCTTATTCAAATACGGGTCTGGCCGTAATCCGCGTGACATACTGGGCTATCTGAGTGTCCGTTTTTTCCTTATTTATCGCGCCCGGGCCGGACCATTTCTCTCTGTCGCGCTTATCCGGAGATCTGACGGGCTGCCGCCTCTTAGCCACGTCTGCTCGCCTGGTACTACGAGGGTAGAAACGTGGTTTCCGAGGGTGATTTATGACTGTTAATTAAATTATCTAAGCTTGAAGGAATAGGTTTAATTTAATTTAGGGTTTGTTAAGATTTGGAATCAGTACCTACTTTTCTAAATCTTTGACGTCTATATCTGTGAGATACGTCACTGTCTTTTTGCAGAAGTAAGCATACTGTGTTTCGTGAAACATCAATCTTATATCTATTTTGATAATTCTTCCCAATAGACAATATTAGGTAAACATTTTATATGAAATATAACCACACAATTTTGTGTATATTGTACACTGAACTGTGGTACCCATTAACTAAGGCAAAATATGTCTAGTGTCACAGTAATTAAAAAAAGCAAACATCATACTCTACCATACATGAAAACGACGAAACGACGGCTTGCGGGAAAAAGTTGGTAGTTATATAATTATGAGTATACCAAAACAACTTAAAATGCAAGTCCAGAAATGAAATAATCCTCGTAGCATCTGCAGCGGGCCGCGGTTGAGCTCCGCTGGAAACACTCGGCGAGATTCCCGGGACGAGGAAAATATTTTTCCGGGACTTAGCAATTTAATCTCGCTTGAAACTAAATCATTTCCTTCTTTGAAAAGGGGCATTAGTTTTATTTTAGCATGTATGGTACTGACGTCTAATAAGAAATTTAGAAACAGGTACATCTGTATGTACAAATAAGCTTGGATATACAATGTATATGTATATTCGCTTACTCTATCACTTATTTTCTTTACGGGGATAAATGTCAGTGGTAGCGTAGAATTTAATGTTATTGGAATTAATGGTTTTTTCATCTCTTTTGGAATGGGCCTTTATAGTCTGGTCCCTTGTGAGACTTGCGTGGAGACAAGTAAATGCCTTTTGGGGAAGTTGAATGAAAGGGTAACCTTTTACCGATAGAAAATTGGCCATCTTACATACACGAAAAACAAACAAATTTTATTTTATTTACGGAAAACCTATTGTGCTTTGTTTTGTTATAACCACAGAAATCAGTAAGACTCGCAAATAAAAATACAAACAAGTTGTTTATCGTAAAAAAACTAGGTCAAGAAAATAAAGTCGATAAAAATACTAGGGCAGCATGAGCAGTATAGACGTCTTCCGGATGAATAAATCACAAACATAATCCAAAATAGGTCTCTTATTTTCTCGGACGTAATATTTTTCCATGAATATGGGCGACATGCGATAAACACGAGAGAAATATCCTTTTAACATAAATTACCGTCAAAAATAAAAATGGGCCGTCCCCGAACGAGCGACCGTAAAAATATTCGTACGGGAATTATGAATGATATGATAAACGACGGTTGAGTGATGGTGTTTAGTTGTACTCCTAGCGTTTATGATACCTTAGTTGTTTAGCTATTTAGCATGTAATTTTGTGAGTTCCGTACTCAATCAAAGGGTAAAACGGGACCACTGTCCGTCTATCTGTCTGTGTGTCTTTCTGTCACCTGGCTGTATCTCACGAACCGTGATAGCCTTAGATCATTTAATACAGGATGAGTTACGCAGACAAATCTTTTTACAAAATTTTCTGCCGCTTTTGGTGCGGGGGTAAGCTACTATTACATCTAAACAAAATCACACATTCACAGAAATAATTTGTGTCGCTATAAATGCACACTACAAAAAACTCAAAGGCTAGCTTAATTTTTTGCACACCAATAAAACTCACACTGAAAAAAATACTAATAAAAATACACTCTTGGCAAGAAAGAGAGAGAAGACAAAAAAATATATACACTCTAATGCACAGGGAATAAAGACGAAGGTTGTAAATCATAAATACATAGTCTCGTGAGGAGTGCGCCTTAGTCTCGTGAGGATTGCGCAGCAGTGCGCTATAGTCTCGTGGGGAGTGCGCCTACGTCATCAACTAATCTTTTTTCAAATTTGAACCTTATTACAGAACCTTAAGAATGTAATTGATACATTTAAAACGAGGGGTAATGAACTAGTCTCGTATGCGATCTTAGATTATTTTATGGGCTGGAAGGAAATGAGTTGCAAACTTGATTCGATTATTTTTTCCGTAATCGATACTAATTTTCAGAAATTACATTTAAATAGAAAACAACGTTAAGAAAATAAAAAAAAATACTAATGAAAGTTTATACCATCTTTTGGAAGATTAAATGTGTTTGACCTCTTTTTACACGAAAAATATATAATGCATAATATGGCATATTTAACGGAGCACTTTTAGACGTCTTTTCGATGCCTTACCGATTCACATAATGATCATAAGCGATTACGCAACTAGTTTTTATGAACGTATTAGAATTTTGTTCTTATACTTTGGCAGAAGGGAACGCGCAGGTAAGGCTTATCCTGTATTAAATGATCTAAGGTGATAGCTAGACAAAAGATAAATCAAAATTGTGACGGGTTGCCACCCGCATTGCCTTTCTTGTATCCGTATTCCCTCTTATAAGATTTTGCCCTCGCGGTAACAGAAATGATTCGTTTTTTATTTCTCCCAGAATAGCATGGAACTAAAATTATTGAAAAACCTAGCAATCCTGTGTCTTCCTTTCAACTTGTATGATATTGTTGCAGGCGGTGGTGCTGCCACCCCTGGCACGGTGGCCCTACGAGAACGGGTTCACCTTCACCACGTGGTTCCGCTTGGACCCCATCAACTCTGTCAACATCGAGCGGGAGAAGCCCTACTTATATTGGTAAGATCATCATCATTTCCTTTTATGTTGGTTAAAGATCCGAATCAGATACGAACTTCACCCATCCTGTTCAGGAAATTGTATTTTAAATTTTTTTAAAAATATGGCATAATAAATAATTTCTGGCCAGACTTTGCTTATTGCTCAATAAAGTTAGATTTTATACTAGTCACAATATTAGCTAGGGGTCTTAGTTTGGTCGTTGATAACTCCACACATATAAGTACATGGTATAATACGAAATAAAGCAGTATTTAATTTACAAAATGATTTTTGTAAATTAAATACTGCTTTTTGATTTACAAAATCCTAGGGACGTCAAATTATTTTCAAAAATTCTTAAATTATGTCACTAGAAACCTTGAAACAAAGTATTTTTTTTTTCACTAGTGTACCAAAGTCTATAAAGGTTTTATGTACTTTAAATCTTGTACTGGTAAAACCTCAGGGAAGGTAAATAAAGTAAGTTTGTGCAAAATAAACTTCTTAGTTGCTCAGGTGATTAAACATTCAACCTAAGTTCAAACACAAAATACAGAAATTAACAGAAGAATATCTGTGAGCGCAAATCTCTGTCTCAATGATTTATAGGCCAATCATTATCAATATCAAACATCGCATGTATGAACGTTTTTTTCGTCAATCAATGTGTTGCGGAAATAGAGTTAAACGAGAGATCGCTAGTTTACAGTTCGAGGCGAACTACTAGTATATTTGATTTGAAGTGTGCGTCTTTATTCACTATTAATTAATTATTATCCAAGTTCTACTAAGCCAGTTCTAAGTTGTGTATTTGCAGCGTCAACACAGTCAAAGGCGTGGATTACACGACTAACACGGCCCATTTCGTCCATCCACATTTTCTTTCCTGTCTGTTAGAATGCCATACCGTTACCCGTTTATTTTTATTACCCAAATAATTAATCCACTTTTAAGCAAGTTCTTAGTTAATGTGTATTTGCAGCTTCAACACAAGCAAAGACGTGGGCTGCTAGGCCCATTTCGCAAACATTTGCCTGTCAGATGAATTCCATATCTTTACCTTCTATTATCCCAGTATTTTCAAGTTCTAGTTCTAAGCAAGTTCTAAGTTAATGTGTGTTTGCAGCTTCAAGACAAGCAAAGGCGTGGGCTACACGGCCCATTTCGTAGGCAACTGCTTGGTGCTAACTTCGATGAAAGTTCGAGGCAAGGGGTTTCAGCACTGCGTCAAATACGAGTTTCAGCCTAGGAGGTGAGTTCGCTCGATTAGTGTTAGCTCTTGGTGATTGATGTTCGTCTAGTACTTTGTGAAACAGTAAATGCTTTGTGTGCTTGTTAATTTCTTAATTTGATTTTATTAATACACGTGGAAATTTTTTCTTTTATATAAAGTTTTTACTATCCTGCGAGTGGTCCGACAGTGGTGGGTGGGCAAAAGAACAGAACCCGAACGGAAAAAGCTGGAATGATCTTACGGGTGGCGCAAGTACTCAAAGTAATTTAAAAAAATATGCGTGCCATTTTGACATCCGTAATACTTATAAGTACCATAACTCGAGAGATGTGTTGAAAATGCCGAACCTCTTCTTTTGGGAGTTATTAGTATAAATGTTTTTTTTTTTAAATATTTATTGATATGTATTTTTCGCGCAGGTGGTACGCGATAGCGGTGGTGTACATCTATAACAGGTGGACGAAGAGCGAGATCAAATGTCTGGTGAACGGCCAGCTAGCATCCAGTACCGAGATGGCGTGGTTCGTCTCCACCAATGATGTAAGTTGATTTTGGAAAACATTTCTACAGTCTATATGAGTCTACTGCTGGAATAAAAACCTCTTCTAATAAAAGGATGATTTGCCCATAAGTACCACGCTGGATAGGCGGATTGGTGATCACATTAAATGGTTAAAGTAGTTGCACAGAGACCGGGCAGCGGCCCGTTCTCTGTTACCTCATCATCCTCCCGTATCCCCGGTTTCATCCTCAGCGGAGCTTTACAGGCCGGGGCCAAGGTGATTTAACGAGGTTACTGGTTTTCGCACAGAGCAACTGCCGGCAAAGATTCAAAAGATTCGAATGTTTATTCAGTAATTAGAACTTTACAGTCACTTTTATTTATTCAACTTTATTACATGACATTGTAATCGGTGGACTTAAGGCCGTAGGCCTTTTCTACCAGTCAACCTACAAGGTGGTGCTGGCATACACGTCCATAGGTATTTAATAATTTACGTTACGTGTAAAGTATATTAAAATTTAATTTATTTTTAAAGATAAGCTACCGATACCAGCGCTTCGTAACGACCACTGCCGAAAGAAACTTATTTTCACTGTATTGGTCGCCTACTCGTCAGAAGGGCTTTTTCGTATTATTATTATTGTCTTTAAATTAATAAATACTTATAATATAATACAATGTTAACACATTATAACATGTAATGCTCGCGAATAAGTAAATAAACATAAATTACGTAATAAATAATACAAATAGTCAAAAAAGTGAAGTCGAGCTGACCTGTCCCTCCGCAACCCAAAGGGTAGACCAGGACCAATCCTTGGATAGGTTTGAGCAAACGCTAGATGGCGTTCGTGACCCTCAGTTTATACCTGCCTTCCGAAACACGGAATCATCTTTCTTTTCAAATAATCAGGTGATTCAAGCCCGCAATATCCTAACCAGACTGGAAACAACTTTTCATAAAGTATGCTATCCAGTGGGATCCGTACCCGACCTTCCATATTACAAGACGAACGCCTTGACCACTGGACCACGGAGGCAGTCCGTTCTCTGTTACCGATTGCTTTCTTTTTGTCACGTGTTACGACACCCGTGCGCAAAAAAGGGGTAGTGAAAGGGGGCATTTATTTCTTTATTACAATACCAAACTGTGGAATCAACTTCCTGCAGCAGTGTTCCCGGCCTGATACGACATTGAAACCTTCAAAAACGAGTCTATATCTTCCTGAAAGGCCGGCAACGCTTCTGTCACACCCCTGGTGTTGCAGTTGTCCATGGGCAGCGGTGATCACTTACCATCAGGTGACCAGCTTGTTCGTTTGCCGCCCTATGAAATAAAAAAAAAATACGTACCAAGTGTCCTGGCTGATGACAAAGACGGTGGGCGTCGCTAGGTATTGATCAAAAAAATAATAAAGAAAGAATAATGAAAGCTGCGTGATGTTAACGAAGACAAAGAAGGTTTTTCATGTGTGAAATGTGGGAAAATACTATATTTCATACTGTCGCTCGTCTGTCTGACCCGTATACACGGAGGTTAAACAGAGCCGAAAATAGGGAGACATGGTAACTCCACCAACAAGAATCTAGTCCTTAAGTTTTATGATGAAAAGATTTGACTGCAGAACTTAAGAATCCCTTTACCCTAGATTGTTCCAAACAGACGTAGTCTAGCTTTTATTTTTAAACGACATACGAGATTTCGGCAGTGTTTTGTAATTTTAAAGAAATTGCATAATATATCTAGGCTGATAACTAGTTCTTGACAGTCAAATATGAACTTGAAAGAAAATATGAGCGTGTATCATGACTGTAAAAACTAGTTATATGCCTTTACGAGTATATATGCAATTTATTTGAAATTACGTAATTTCGCCAATATCTGACATGCCGTTTCAAAGCAAAAGCTAGACTACGTTTGTATGGGAACGTTTGATTCTGTCTAGGGTAAGGGACTCTTAAGGCTTGAAAATAACTTTAACGTGCTTATTGTGTCAACTGCTGGGCAAAGGTCTCCGTAATTTCCTTCCATTTGGTAGTTATAGACAAGGACCTATATTTTTTTACGTGATGTTTACTTAAGACTCAATACTCGTATTTATAGGTACTAACTAATTGAGGTATATAATACCTTAACTATACTCATTATTGCCCGCTTCAATGGCAATAAAAGGTGACCTCGTTGAAGGTAATAATGTCAACTCCGTGACCGAAATAACAAAGTCACTTTCGTCCCATCGAAAGCGTCTCAATCCCAAGGGATTAAGGTAATTCGTTTCTCATAAGGTAGTTTGTAAGCTATTTATGTAAACTCCTTTATCCAGCGTCGACTACCAGGCATTTATAAGAGCTTAGCATAATATATTTCGTTATCTACACAGAACATTCAAGTTGTGTCGAATCGTCACGTACGTGTCGTTAGAAGCAATTTATTACAAGAAAAGCAATGCAAATTCTACTGGCCGTACCAGGGTAACATGAGATACAGGGAGTTGCTAAGTTGAGGGTAAGGTGAATGTGTTCGGGAGGACATTAATCTTCGTTATTTAATAGCGTTAACAATAAAGCCATGGCTGGTAAGGGACAAAATTGGAGATGTTTTTAGATAAGATTTATAATAAAAATGATGATCAGTGCTTTGAGAGTGGAAGCCGTTTTTAGGGTTTCGTACTAAGCCTCCGCTGTCCGTCCGTCTCTGTCTGTCTGTCTCCAGACTGTATGTCATGAACCGTGATAGCTTGACAGTTGACATTTTCACAGATGATGTATTTCTGTTGCCGCTATAACAACAAATAATAAAAACAGAATAAAATAAATATTTAAGGGGAGCTACAAGAAACGTATTTTTTTTTCCGTTTTTTGTTTGTATATCGGCAACAGTTATACACTTGAAACATTCACACAATTTTTTGTATTTTCACTTTAGAAATGAATAATGAAATTAAAATAAAACAAATATAAAATGGGGGCCTCCATACAAAAAACGTGATTTTTTTATACATGATGGTACGGAACCCTTCGCGTGCGAATCCAACTCGCACTTGGTTGGTCATTAAAATGTTTATTAATATTGCAAAATTCAGTAACCATTCATCAGCTGATCCTTGTTGGAAAATAGCGGATTGCCAAGATAATCCGCTATTTGCCAACAAGTCAAATCAGAATTTTTTTTCGAAACGTCAAAACAAACTTTCTATAGGATTTGTATGAAATACAGGCAGATGACGTCATAGTTTCTTGGAGTTTTTCTGCCATAATAAGTCTATAATCACGTTAAAATGGATATGTTCAAAGACAAGTGACATTATTTTGTGACTTTTTATTTTCTTATCAGTACAAAATAATTTATATTTGACCCAGGAAAATACCCAATTGCCACAGGTTATAAAAAACTACAAACCTTCATCCTCAAAGTTCATATTCTGGAGTGCAGCAAACTATGCGAGCGCACGTACCTACTGAGCGTGCATAATTTGAATATTCATACGCGCGAGCTGTGTGCTCAATTTCACACTGATGATAATAGGTTTAAGTGATACTTTCAATATACACGAGTGGCTATTGATCTATAATAAATAAATATAAAATATATGTATAGACAAATAACACTGAGTGAGTTAGTTCCCCAAAGTAAGTTCGAGACTTGTGTTATGGGATACTAACTCAACGATACTATATTTTATAGCAAATACAAACATAAATAAACATCCAAGACCCAGGACAATTTGAAAAAGGCCATTTCCCAACTTGTCCTGACCGGGGTTCGAACCCGGGACCTCTGGGTGACAGACTAGCATGGTGACCACTACGTCACGGAGGTCGTCAATCTGGAGACATCGCGATTCAACATTTATTTAGTCCGAAGCTATGCGAAATAGGGGATTTTGCATAGCTTCGGACTAAATAAATGTATACCAGTAAATACCAGAGTCGAATATGAGAGGGCTAAAGTAAATATGTGATTCGAGGCTCTTTGCATCATCGCGGTTACCGATATTTTTTTTGGAAATTTTATGAATTCTTTACTCCCAAATCGACACAAACGTTACGATATTTTTTTTGTAAATTTTATGAATTCTTTACTCCCAAATCGACACAAACGTTACGATATTTTTTTTGTAAATTTTATGAATTCTTTACTCCCAAATCGACACAAACGTTACGATATTTTTTTTGTAAATTTTATGAATTCTTTACTCCCAAATCGACACAAACATCTTATAAAATTAAAAAAAAAATCTTCTGTTACAAATTTGATTGCAATGAAAGATTTTTAATTTATAACAGATAGGTTTTTATTTACGCAATTTCAGTCGCAATTGAGTAATTTTCCCAAATAAGGTATACAGAACATCTTGGATCTTGCGGCTCAATGAAATCAATAATTCGAGAGGTTTTTAAAAGAATTGTGTACAAAAATATTATTATAAATAAATAAAAATTATTTTAAACGAACAAATAACACTGATTGAGCTAGCCCTAAAGTAAGTTCGAGACTGTGTTTTGGGATACTAACTCAACGATACTATATTTTTATAAAATACATATATAGATAAACATTCAAGACCTAGGTCAAACTGTAAAAGATCATTTTCCATCTTGACCTAACTGGGGATCGGACTTGGGACCTCCGGAGTGACAGCGGGGCATGATTACCAATAGGCAAACGGAGGTCGTCATGGCTTACTGTGTCAGTTTCAACTTTCAAAAAACTGTTTCGCTCTTATTTGTTAGATAAACAGAAAACTAACAATCCAATAAGTCGCCGGTAGGTATCGCCTGTTGCTGCCACTACAGTACACTGACGCTGACACTACACTCACACAAACTCCTAGGGCACTATTTTTTTACTTTTCTATCCTTGTCTGTAGCTCTTCTGTATTCTTCTATCTATATATGTATGATGTGTAGTTTTTCTATTACTTTTGTGTAAACATATATTTAACATTTAGCTTAGAACAGTTTTCCCTCTAGTCGTAAGATTCCGTAGATGCGCAATCGCACCTGACAGGCCGTAGCTGAAAATCAGTGAGCTACTCTCTGAGCAGCACCAAGCACTGAGCTATGACCTTTTTGTATTGCTGTGGCACACAGATGCAGGGATATTGATATATGTTCTCAGTGCGATGTTTTATCATGTGTTATTTTGGAATTGTGTATATATTTCTTCTGTATGTGTGTGACCATAGCAACAAATAAACATCTTATCTTATCTATCTATTATGAAATATCCCTAGGTATAAACTCCAGGTAAACTGAGAATAAAGTCAAAAGTTACGACACAGCTGTGCTAACACCGAGGATAATACGAAAATATGCCCGGCCACGTCTCCTTGCTATACACAGCACACTTTTGTTCTATTTTAAGTACCCAAACTTACCCGCTACTATATTTTTATTACCCTACGAAAATTTTTAAACCTTGTTGCTAAAATTTTTCGCTCAAAATATTCTGTTGTAAAATGTAAAAGATAACTCTAAACGGCGGTCTGACATTTCGTGAACCTTGTTACCCGACTACGGCAAAGCCAAGAGGAAGGGTAATGATTTTAGCTGTCTATGTATGTATGTGGGCAGAGTTGGGCGTAGTTAACTACTATTGTGTAGTTTGTTTACAAATTACAATTACATGTAGTTAACTAAAAGTAGTTGGAATTACATTAAATTTAACTACAACATTGAAACTACTGTAGTTGTGATTTGTAATTGTAATTAAGTAGTTATAACTACAAATTACAATAAAAATTTATTACCGCGGGCGTGTGTTAAAGGTGTTGTATTTCGAAATTGTAAGCGTAAAAAGTAGTAAGCAAGAAACGAAAATTGATAGGTAAGTAAATCTTTATAAAATGTGTAGTTTCAAAAAGTAGTTTGTAATTGTAATTACAACTACTTTTTGTAGTTTATAGTTCAACTACTTCTCAATTACTGTTCGTAATTATGCAGTTGCAATTACTAACTACAAAATGTAATTGTAGTTAGTAATTAGTAGTTTAATTACATTTTGCCCAAATCTGTATGTGGGTATTTATGTCTGTTCCATCGTAGCATCTAAATCGCTTATCCAATTTTCACAAATGATATTTTTTCACAAATATTTTTGTTTCTGTATCAAATGAATGGTCTTGATTAGCACATTTCGTAAATTTATACATTACTAGCTTTTGCCCGCGGCTTCGCTCGCGTAGGGATGTAATTTATCAAAATCCTTT
This sequence comes from Acrobasis suavella, assembly GCA_943193695.1. Classification (NCBI taxonomy): domain Eukaryota; kingdom Metazoa; phylum Arthropoda; class Insecta; order Lepidoptera; family Pyralidae; genus Acrobasis; species Acrobasis suavella. Next base: position 1,102,238 of record OW971944.1, read on the forward strand.
CTTAGGGGTGCCAACGTCATAGTAGCTTTATGCATGCAAAGTCTCAACCCGATCGGTTCAAAATTCACAAAGTTTCATACTAAATGTCATCCCCTATTTTATCCCCTTGGGGCTAGAACAGTGGTTTGGGCTGTGCGTTGATAGATCACTATGTCAGTCAGTCAGTCAGTCACCTTTGAGTTATATATATTTAGATAAGCCGTCGGTGGCTCCCGTGGTCGTGTGTTAATTTTTCAAACGTAAATCTTGTTTCTTTATTCTAAACATGCTGTGTTTTATTCGTATTTTAAATAAGGCCGTACTGTAATTGTTTAGCCTATGACAAATACAAAGTTACTAAGGGCTCTTGCAGACAAGCGACAGTGTGCGGGCGAGAGTTCGTTACCTTGCTCAGCAACGGTGGACAAGTTCACAGAATAAGTACTCACGTACAGAAGTCTCACTCAGGAAATAAATTTAAAGAAATATCTTCTCAATTGTAGTTAGCGCTATAGTGTAATTTAGCTCGCGTCAGAGTTCAGCCCCTCTTCGTTTGGATACCTAAACATACACTGCAAGCCAATTTCATTCTAATTACTCTGGAAAAACGATTCATATAACTGAATTTACCACTTCGGAGTAGTCGCCGCGCGCAAATGTAGGTATATTTTCATGCATAAACGGGGAGTGACACAGACCTGGTCTGAGTCTTCAAAGTCGCGTTTCGTGGAAAATATTTTGTTGACATAGTGTTTCAAAGCATCGGAGTTTAATTTTATTAGAAATCTTTACTATTTACAATTTAGAACACTAGAACACTCTGTCGGCCTGATAAAAAACTCGTATGTAGCCCGCTCGGATGTCGTTTATAATTCAGAGCAGTGTAATTGTGGCCGCTTGTTTCGTGGCCACTCATTTACTATGCGCTCTGCTTTGCATTCGTAATACGAGGTCATGTGGGTATACAATATCTCTAGTTACAATTAGTTTTATACCTAACTAGCTGCGCCCCGCAGTGTTACCCGCGATATGTATAAAAGGTAGCCTATGTGTTAATCCAGGATGCCTGCTTCCTGCATACCAAATTTTATCAAAATAGGTCCAGCCGTTTGCGCGTGAACAAACTTACACACGCACACTCACAAACTTTCGCCTTTATAATATTAGTGTGATATACCAAAACAAACCCTCAGTCCTTAAGAAGTTACATATATATTATAATTTATAATGCTTATAAGTAGGAAGTATTGTTTTAGAATGAAGTTTTTTCTTGTAGGCTAAGGGACGTGGAGGGTGTTCCACGATTCGCGTTAGTTCCACGAAATGCACGCCACGCACACGAATTGATATTTAGTGATGATTGACAAAGCATTAACAGTGTAAGGAAATTTCGCCTCGCCTTTTAGCTAAGCGTTGGCCCAGTTAGTTTTACGATAGACTGTGAAACTAAAGGTTCAAGGTTTGACTCTGGAAGGTCGATTCAATTCTTTTTATTTTTTTGTCAGTGAATTTTAGCCGTCGTACTCTTAGGGTGCAGTTTAACGATAGACTGTTAAACTAAAGGTTCAAGGTTCGACTCTGGAAGGTCGATTCAATTCTTTTTTTTTGTCAATGAATCTTTGCTGTCGTACTCTCAGGATGCAGTTTAACGATAGACTGTTAAACTAAAGGTTCAAGGTTCGACTCTGGAAGGTGATTCAATTCTTTTTTTGTCAATGAAACTCAGCAGTTCTCTTAAGGTTTTTACAAACAACGACAGTATGCAAGCAACAGTTCGCGACACTACTCGGTTACTGTCGCCGACTGGGGTCGCGGGCTGTCGCTCGTTTGTCTGAGCCCTTACAAAATTGAGCAGAGATTTTCCACCAAAAATCATTTTAACACTTTTATTCACACATTCAGTAAATCAAGACAACGGTGTAGTGACTTATTGGATCAATTGACTCGAGTGCACCAGAGTCGGCACTCTGGCGCGACATAACTTGGCGAATTATTTCACGTGTGAAATTTTTGGGGCATAAGTGGAGAGATAAGCGAGGATTTACATTTTATGATTTATTTTTTGTAGGTTTTGTAAGTTATTTTTTAATATATTTGTTTTTGTAATTTATTAAGTACTTAGTTAGTTTTTTGTTGTTTTTCAAGTTTAATTACTAAATGGAAAAGATTACTTAATTATATATAGCCAAATTTATTGTTATTATTAATTTGATCCTAATTAATAAAAACACGTTAATTTGGTAAAAATTTTTGCGATAAAAAATGATAAGTCTATAGGGGTGAAGGAAGGTAACCATTTTCACTATTTGCATGAAAAATTTTCAGATACACCATACTTTAAAAGAATCTTCCCATTTATCTTCAGAAAAACAAATGAATATCGAGAAAACAAGAAACAAGATACCCGTAACTTAAACCACGCACCAAAGCTGTTATAAAAATTCTGAGACTCGCTTACCCGTAATTCGGTAAAGGGAAGATTTCCGGTGGTGCGCTTAAAAAGTCTTTATCATAAAACCGATTTACAGCGATGTTGGGTTTGGGAAATTGTCAAAGTATGAAGTATGTTTTGTATAGACAACAATGTAAGAGGTAAACACTTTTGAAGCGGACAGCGAGAATTGATCTACGAAATTGATCAGGACCCGTGGGTCAGCAACCAATCAGAAGCCTTACATTTTCACCAATAGGGTACTAGAGAAAGAGACGGAAGATAAAACGTCTAAGCTTCTGATTGGCTGTTCGACTCACGCGTATCGCAATAGTTCGAATCGTAAAATTTGTAATAAAAAGCGGCCAGTCCCGGCCCTGTTAAGTAAGTCAGTCAGTCAGTTAAATCAGTATCAGTTCAAAAGGAAAAATCCAGTGTTAGATCATCAGGAAGAAAATAAAGTGAAATCAAGAACCAGTGGTGTTTCAATTATACAGTCCTCAATAACTTTAGTAAATGGGAAATTGCAGCTTGACGAAGTGCGTATTTTGTTGAAATCAAAAGGCTTTTAATAATACGATTTATTCATGAAAATACTATTCATCGGAAAAACACAACTGTTATTTGTCTGACGGCCATTTCATAACTCAATTCGTGTTATAATAAAACATGGCGATAGAACATAATGAGAATCAAAATGTGCTATATTTTGACGTCACAAAATTGTCAATGAATCTTTGCTGTCGTACTCTCAGGATGCAGTTTAACGATAGACTGTTAAACTAAAGGTTCAAGGTTCGACTCTGGAAGGTGATTCAATTCTTTTTTTGTCAATGAAACTCAGCAGTTCTCTTAAGGTTTTTACAAACAACGACAGTATGCAAGCAACAGTTCGCGACACTACTCGGTTACTGTCGCCGACTGGGGTCGCGGGCTGTCGCTCGTTTGTCTGAGCCCTTACAAAATTGAGCAGAGATTTTCCACCAAAAATCATTTTAACACTTTTATTCACACATTCAGTAAATCAAGACAACGGTGTAGTGACTTATTGGATCAATTGACTCGAGTGCACCAGAGTCGGCACTCTGGCGCGACATAACTTGGCGAATTATTTCACGTGTGAAATTTTTGGGGCATAAGTGGAGAGATAAGCGAGGATTTACATTTTATGATTTATTTTTTGTAGGTTTTGTAAGTTATTTTTTAATATATTTGTTTTTGTAATTTATTAAGTACTTAGTTAGTTTTTTGTTGTTTTTCAAGTTTAATTACTAAATGGAAAAGATTACTTAATTATATATAGCCAAATTTATTGTTATTATTAATTTGATCCTAATTAATAAAAACACGTTAATTTGGTAAAAATTTTTGCGATAAAAAATGATAAGTCTATAGGGGTGAAGGAAGGTAACCATTTTCACTATTTGCATGAAAAATTTTCAGATACACCATACTTTAAAAGAATCTTCCCATTTATCTTCAGAAAAACAAATGAATATCGAGAAAACAAGAAACAAGATACCCGTAACTTAAACCACGCACCAAAGCTGTTATAAAAATTCTGAGACTCGCTTACCCGTAATTCGGTAAAGGGAAGATTTCCGGTGGTGCGCTTAAAAAGTCTTTATCATAAAACCGATTTACAGCGATGTTGGGTTTGGGAAATTGTCAAAGTATGAAGTATGTTTTGTATAGACAACAATGTAAGAGGTAAACACTTTTGAAGCGGACAGCGAGAATTGATCTACGAAATTGATCAGGACCCGTGGGTCAGCAACCAATCAGAAGCCTTACATTTTCACCAATAGGGTACTAGAGAAAGAGACGGAAGATAAAACGTCTAAGCTTCTGATTGGCTGTTCGACTCACGCGTATCGCAATAGTTCGAATCGTAAAATTTGTAATAAAAAGCGGCCAGTCCCGGCCCTGTTAAGTAAGTCAGTCAGTCAGTTAAATCAGTATCAGTTCAAAAGGAAAAATCCAGTGTTAGATCATCAGGAAGAAAATAAAGTGAAATCAAGAACCAGTGGTGTTTCAATTATACAGTCCTCAATAACTTTAGTAAATGGGAAATTGCAGCTTGACGAAGTGCGTATTTTGTTGAAATCAAAAGGCTTTTAATAATACGATTTATTCATGAAAATACTATTCATCGGAAAAACACAACTGTTATTTGTCTGACGGCCATTTCATAACTCAATTCGTGTTATAATAAAACATGGCGATAGAACATAATGAGAATCAAAATGTGCTATATTTTGACGTCACAAAATTGCGTGGTCAAGAACTCCTCAAAGTTTTTGTACCCCTTGTCTCTTGATAAATGAACGAGATAACTTGGTCCTTTTTCCCCAAATCTAATGATACATTCCATTTGATTAATTAATTTAAATGGAGTCTCGCCTTACTTTTAATTAACCGTGGAAAGTGGAAACATTATTGAGTTTTTATTATAATGAAATTTCAGTGGAAAATTTTCTAGTCCCAGTTCTTATGAAACATTTCCACAGCGCCCGACGATCTTATGTAAATTTCCTCCTTTGTTTTGCTTTTAAATTTGGCCTTCTTTATTAATTTATAAAATAAATGTCCACGGCCAGTGTTTTTATTCCGTTTCGTTTCTAACAATTCTTTTTTTAGAATAAAAATGGACGATTGTAATAAATTGATGAATTGCAAGAATTCTTTGCGAAAAGATTTATTTTTATTTTAAACCATCTCAAAACACGTGCACACTTTTTATCTTTGATAAAATCGGGCACGTATTTATATAGATAGTTACCTACTCCACTACTATTTTGCTTCGCTAGCTTAGCGACCCGAAGTAAATCTTAGTCTCTGGAACGAGATAGCGTAATTTTTTTCTATTCTGCGCAATACTTTATTAGCTGACAGTTATCATGATGATATAGTTATATTCTTTTAAATATTTACTAAATATCCTGGCTCAGCGACTCTAACTGAGTCTTGGCCTCCAGCACAAGTAAGAGCAAGCCAGCGCTCTAGGTCCTTTAAATATTTTATTAAAACTATTGTTCTTTTGCAGCCATTCGACAAATGCTATATCGGTGCGACGGCCGAGTTGGATGAGGAGAGAGTCTTCTGCGGGCAGATGGCAGCCATCTACCTTTTCGGAGAGGCGCTCACCACTCATCAGATCTGCGCCATGCACAGGCTCGGCCCCGGGTATAAGGTAAGCTGTAGTGTATTTATGATCTCCTGGTACCTTGGTGACTGTAAGCCCCAAATAAATTCTCAGTTTAGTTGACCGGTTATTTCAAAATCCAAAACAATACCAAATATTCGTGGCACTAATTTACCACTGTACCTATTGAATCTCAATCGTGGGGCTTTAAAAAGAAACCTAATATTATTTTGCTTTAAATTTATTGTATTTTAGTTTTCCAACACTCGCACGAGAAGTTTACATTTCATTGGAATTTCAAATGCGAGGCGATGGCCATGCGAATTCTCGTATTGTATTTATAATTTTGCCTAGTGGGAATACTCTGTTTATTAATGTTATTAAATAAAACGAAAATGGCGTGGTGCGCGGTAAAGTTTTAAGCGCTCACTGCGGATTTTTATGGATACCCAATATCAGAAGGAATGTTGGATAGCATAATGTTGGCGTGTAACGCGTGAACTCATGCGCACAGGTTTATATTCTGATGTATAAAGCACGGGGCAAGCACTTAAATGCTTGACTAAAGCATCAAGCTAAGATTTAGTTCAACATCAAGCATAAAATCAATGTGCTTGCCGTCGCTGTTTGACCATTTCGGAACTCCTTTACTTTGTACCTGTTACCTATTTATAATTATTTTAACTTTCTTTCCTGCTAACCCTGGACAGAGTCAATTTCGATTCGACAACGAATGCAACATCAGTTTACCGGAGAACCATAAAAGGGTGAGCGACGCTCCGCCGAAGCTTGACGCTGACATCCCTGTCCTCGACCCAGATACCCCCCAAACCCCTGAACCCCAATCCCTTGATAGCGCTTCGCCAACAGAAGATACCAAGGCGACAGAAACAGAAGAAGTTTGCGTTGTAGTGAAAGAAGACGCGACACCTAGAGGACGACGCATGGCAGATGAAGCGAAAGAAGTGGCCGCCGCGCATGCGTCCCTGCTCGTAGATATTGAAGCATGCAAGCGCGTAAGCATGTCGTGCCGCTCGCTCTTATACTAGTTTATATGTTTGTCTCGCTTACCGTGTAAATTTCGACTCACAGCTGTGTATCATCACTTTGTAATGTGTTTGCTATTGTCTGTGTGGTGCCAGGGTCAATTCCGATTCGATGCTGAATGTCACGTGCCTCTTCCGACGAGCGATATAAGGGAGGATCGCTTCGGAGACCTCGTCCACGATCCCGTGCAGAATATTCATGACGTAAGGCTCGGTTATTGGTTGGGAACTTCACTAACTTTATGGTGTCTTGGTAAATTGTGATTGATGTATCGTTAAGATGGGTGGATTTCTTCGAAATTGGATTGATAAGTTGCATGTGGGTTTGGCCAAGTTCCCATATGTACCCATATGGGAACTTGGCGTCAAGAACTTTTGAAACTAACACATAAGGGATGAAATTAACCTTTTAACCGCCAGTGCTTCCAGACAGAATAGTAAAACAATTAAGGTATATCAATAATGATACATCGGGCGCTGAATGTGAGGTTTTCAAGACACTCTTTGGATTGTTGGTCTTATACTTACTAAACAACCTTTTGTTTGTTTCGTGTTAGGTCTTCTTTCTTAATTTTCTAATTGACTACGAAGCATGAATAAAGGATAACACGAATCAAGCGACGCAGGCGGTGATATGGTATTTTCACAATCCAGTTATAATTTCCTTATAGAATTTGCTACGAAATAGAAGTTATAGTATTTGCTAGATACGTAAATTGCGGACATTTAACTCAAGTTTCTCTGTGACCCTCGTATAGTTTCAACCCCGATCACACAAAACCAAATAACAAAAATGGACCCAAAAAGTCGATATGTTCGCATGAATTGAATAATGTTTTACGGAACCTTTATTAACCAATAACAAACAGACCAATCGCAAATGTACAACCCAATAATCACTTACTGGCATAATTCGCTGCCATAGCGAAAGGTTCTCATTTATCAGTGACAACGCCCTCAACCCAGCTAGGGTTGCCACACATTGGATGTTCAAAGTCCCGACAAAGAAAATTCTTCATTATTATTTAATAATTTAAACGCGGCCGACTGTTGGGCGTTTCTTGTCAGCAATGGTCGTTGCGAAAAGCTAGCACTCATAGCTTTTCTTTAAAATAATGATGACGTAAATACTAACTCGATGACCTCTGTTGTGGTCACCATGCTAGTCTGCCACCCAGAGGTCCCGGCTTCGATGCCCGGTCAGGGCAAGTTGTAAAAAGGCCTTATTCAAATTTGTCTTGGGTCGGTCTTGGATGTTTATTTATATATGTATTTATTATAAAAAATAAAATATAGTATCGTTGAGTTAGTATCCCATAACACAAGTCTCGAAATTACTTCGGGGCTAGCTCAATCAGTTTTATTTGTCCCGATAAATATATTTATTTATTTATTATTTACTAACTGTGTCAATTTTGACGAAGCATGTAGCGAATTACTAACTGTGTAAATTTTGACAAAGTATGTTGAGTATTACTATTGTGAAAACTTTGATGAAGCGTGTTGCCATTTTGAAGCGCGTTGGAGATATTATTGGCGTTAAACCGTAAATATTCCAGTCATGACTTTTTTATTTTGTCCGGATATTTCAGGCTTACCATCTGGCAACCCTGAACGCAACCGAAGTTTATTTATTGCCCAAATTGTTCAACTTTCAGGTACAAATTCACAACTTCATTAGTCCTAAATAAATAATGGGCACTGTTGGTCGATTTGTTTTCTTTGTAAATACTAACTCTTGTAATAAACAACTAATTATTAATAAAAATATTATTTATCCACAACAATGACTTAAAAAGTTAAATTGCTCTAACACGAATCAATCGAACCCAAACTCGATGGGGTTATGTTGTTTAATCACAGAGATGCTATGACCACCTTCCAGATCCATTATCCGATCAGCTCCATGTCAATATAAAATTGTATTATCACTCGATATATACGTCTGTGTGCAAAATTCCAGCTCAATCGGAAACCGGGAAGTGCGTCAAATTTAACTTGCAAGACTTGATTACAGACAGACAGACAACGGAACAGGCAGGGTTGCCAGATACGGAGTTATCATTTCCGGGATATTTCTAAGAAAAAATGGACGAGCTTAGTCTAAAACTCCAATTTCGCCCGGAAATTTGAGTTTTAGAGTCGAATCCAACTAAAATGTTGGTTGTTGGGTGGTTGGAAGGGCAATGAAAAAAAAAAATTACTAATTAGGTATTTTAAAAGAAAAAATGCAAATGATTTTAAAACATATATATTTTTTGTACTTTTTGAAATCTTTACCTAACTAGTTTTATAGTCTTCTATCTATATATCTAACCTTATAAACTTTTATCAGTGATTGTATACAATCATAGATAAAACTTTCACTGGACGCGGGACCACAGGCAGAATTCCGGGACAATCGCGGAATTCCCGGCCATCTGGCAACCCTGGGAATAGGTGAAACTAAATAAAAGCTTGTAAAAGCCTGCACTCCTTTATATAGAGTATCGCTACTGATATAAGAAGCGTTGCTTTTCTGTCAATCCGCTATTATTCAACAACTCTAATCAGGTGCTTATTTCTTAATGTCAAAATAAACATTTTTATGGGATTTGTATGAAATACAGGCAGATGACGTGTCAAGTTTCTTAATATCAGTTTTTCTGCAATAATAAATCTAAAATCACGTTAAAATGAATATGTTGTAAAAAAAAAGTGACATTATTTTGCGACGTTTTACTTTTTTAGCAGTACAAAATCATTTATTTTTGACCCAAGAAAATAGCCAATTATGTGACTTTTTTGCAATAGGATTATGTTTCTAAACATACGCATTTTTACATATAAAATTTCACTTAATATATATAATTTCATCACATGTTTTAATTTGCATAAATATATACTACTGAAAAACATACCCTTGTGTTTTTGCTTTTGCAAAATACACATGATTACTTTTCTTTGCAGCAGTCGTTAAAAAATTAAGTTAAAAAAAGCAATAAGTGTTAAAAAAAATTAAAAACAAATAAAATAAAGTATTTATAATTATCTTTATTTCTGCTTTTTATTTGTTAGTAAAATTAGAAATATACATCAGTCTTCTCATATCTTCTGCTTCTTACATCTTACAATTACCATCTTCTTCTTCTAAACTTACTTAATACTTGAATTTTTCGGGATCCAGAGTAGCCCCCGTTTGAAATAAATTATTTGAAAGGAAACGTAGATTGCATTTAAAAATTTCTAGTCTAGTCCAAGCCCTAGATAACCCTTCAAACTATTTTATTAACTACTGTTTGCAGTTTAAAGTGAGAACGTGAAGCTTTTTTTAAATTTTAAATGATACCTCCTTTTCCTTTCAAATAATTTATTTCAAATGACCCCGAAAAATTTACGTATCCCCTTAAGTCAATGTTTCTTTAAGTTTGCACTTTCATCATGTCAGGCATAGATATTTCCAAGGATTTCCAAAATTACCAATCTAATGCGGTGTGCACCCAGTGCTTTCCAGCGTCTTTGCTCAGATCGTCTAACCACCTTTTGGGTGGGTGTGCTACGCTTCACTTGCCAGTACCTTTTTGCCCTATCGGCCATATAGGATCGTTGCGCTATGTGCCCCGCCCACTGTCTCTTCAATGAGCTGATCTGCTAGGCTATGTCAGTGACTATTTTTTCTAGGATTTTTTTTCATTTCTTATTCAATCATGTACAGAAATACCTAGTATAAACCTTTCTAAAGCGTGTTCAGCGACTTTGTCAAGCCTTTTTATGAGACCCATAGTAAGGGAATACGTTTCAGAGTCATAAGCCATCACTGGTAACACACATTGATTTTTCCCCTAAACCATCAAAACTTAACTCTACAGTTAAGTTTTGATGGTTTAGGGGAAAATGTTTTGGTCGTAAACTCGGCCTGCTTTTTTAGGGTTCCATACCCAAAGGGTAATAACGGGACCCTATAACTAAGACTCCGCTGTTCGTCCGTCTGTCCGTCTGTCTGTCTCTCACCAGGCTGTACCTTATGTTCATATGATATTATATGTACAGTATGATAGCTAGACAGTTGAAATTTTGACAGATGATGTATTTGTGTTGTCGCTTTAACAAAAAATAATAAAAACAGTATATAATAAATATATAAAGGGGGCTCCCATACAACAAACTCCCAAACAACAAGCCATTTTTTGCTCGATATTAATAACGGCTATACAGGCAGTCGCTTGAAATATTCACAGAATATTTAGTTGTATATTCACTTTAAAAATAAATAATTCAATTAAAATAATATAAATATTTAGTTGGGGCTACCATACAATAAACGTGATTTTTATAGATAATGGTACGGAACCCTTCGTGCGCAAATCCGACTCGCACTTGGCCGGTTAGTACTACTAGGATTACATCAGTGTTAGGAACTAGGGTTCCGAAACTGGTCGAACACATACCAACACTGGAATGCCGCACATAGTTTTAAATGGGTCTCGGGGTCGCTCATTTGTGAATATGCCGAGAATTCACGGGATCATTAATGTTCTGATACATGACTTTTACTCCAAAAGCTGTGCAATATGCGTAGGTACGTAACTACTTTTAAAATATCTCTTTGCAAAATTGGGTATTTTCCTGGGTCAAAAATAAATTATTTCATACTGTTCAGAGAATAAAACGTCACAATATAATGTCACTTGTCATTGACCATATAAATTTTCAAAATGATTATTGTTACAGAAAAACTAATATTAATAGCGTTTTTGACTCCAAAAAACTATGACGTCATTAGCCTGTACTTCATACAAATCCCATACAAAATGTTTGGATTGACGTTTATAAAAAAAGTATCTGACTTGAGTTGTTAAAAGTAGCGAATTTTTAAATGAACAGGAATTATTATTAAAGTTTGAAACGTCAGCTAATAAATAAAAAGGTACGAATCCGTTCATCCTTTCAAGAGTAACATGACATAGACAGACACACAGACATAAAATACATTCGTATGCAGATACATAGAGTATCTACATTTTTTTTTTCTGACTTATTTTAATTTTTTACGGTTAATATGTACTGTTAATAGATAGACCTGAACGTTTCAAAATATAAAACTTCACTACCCTAAAAACCACTCCACATATCCACTCATATTAAGCGATAAAGCATTCTTTGAACTCCTAGAAACTACAAAATATCAGGGTAAGAATGTCACATTTGGGACATAGTTGGAAATGGGTAGGCCATTTGTGCAAATGGGGTAAATTCACTGTAACATAAAATTGTTTTGTAACACGCTGTTTGAAAATTTTGACGAAATTAAAAAACTGAATTTCTTTTTGTTACACTCAAGTTATTTTATAAACTAGGTAGACTGCATCTAAATCTATTTTATAAATGTCCTTTCAGCTGTCTATGAAACCGTAGTTAGATGCCAAATCAAATTTTAAAGAAACCTTCACAATTATCCTTTATACTTACTGCAATACTATTATTTTACTATAATTATTTTGACGACCTCCGTGGCGTAGTGGTCACCATGCTAGTCCGCCACCCAGAGGTCCCGGGTTCGATTCCCGGTCAGGGCAAGTTGGAAAATGGGCTTTTTCAAATTGTCCTGGGTCTTGGATGTTTATATATATATGTATATGTTATAAAATATAGTATCGTTGAGTTAGTATCCCATAACACAAGTCTCGAACTTACTTTGGGGCTAGCTCAATCAGTGTAATTTGTCCCTATGTATTTATTTATTTATTTATTTATTTATTTATTATTGCAATAAAATGAACCGGTCTAGATTGGTTATTTTGGAAATGCGGCTAAAATGATGTCAATGATGAAAAGTAATGATCCTAAAAAAGTGAAGTTAAACGCCAACCTTCGCAAATAATTGGACTATAACTCGGTTCCATTGCCAACTTTTTATTGGTTTAATTTGCACGCAACCCCGTAACTTCTTCGCAACTCCAACATGGTAGATTTTCGCGTAATACAATTACTCAAGAAATAAAGTACCTAGCTTAACTTCTACAATTTAGTTAGGTCGGGACTTCAAGAGCTGCTTGTACGGTTATAGGCCTTCTAGCTTTACCTAGTTTATATCTGTCCACTTTTGGACTGGAGGGGTCTTCTAATAAAAGGAGGATTTGTTTATAATTAGTACTTTAATTTTATGCATATTTCTTTTATTCGCATGAAATCTGTAAAGAAAATAAAGTAAGAAAATTTGCTTGTGGTAAAGTAATTCATAGACGAAAAATCTTATTAGCCTCAATTTTTTTTACCTGACCACGGTAAAGCCAAGAGGAAGGGTAATTGACTAATGATTTTAGTTGTCTATGAATGTGTGTATGTGGCTATGTATGTCTGTTTTACCGTAACATCCAAATACTTTATGGATGAAAAATGGAAAATAACCGCCACTAGAGAGTACTTAGAGAATGATAAATATTTAAAGGCAAGCCTTGTATACCAGGGCGGCAGCACAGGTAGGTAGGTGAATATTTCATGCGCCTCAAAGGCACTGATACAGCCACTTTGTTTGCCGCGTATAAAGTTACTCGTGATACGCAAAACCGACCATAACTCATCGAGGCATCAGTCACGGACATATTTATTTGAATAAGGCTTTTTTGGGGAAAAGCTAAGATTACTCCTCAAACATGTGGAGATAAATTACATAAATTCAATCATACTTGTATCACAGAACTTTCAAATTGTTGCGTAAGTGAAAGAGTTTCTCTGTGCTTTGAAAATAGTAGATTGTGCTACAAGGGGATAAGGTAATATTTTGAAGGCGAGGGCGCTACTTTGAATCTAGTGCGAAACGAAGGATTCCATATTTGAATCACGAGCGGAGCGGGTAATTCTACGTTGGAATCCTGAGTGAAGCGAGGGATTCATATATATCGCCCGAGATAAAAATATTGCCGTACCCGAGTAGCACACTCTACTTTTCATCTCCATCTATGAGAAAAACCATCACATACAAAACAGAATATAAAGAACAGTAGAACACCTACAATATCTAATCAGACTTCAACAGACAATTTAATACTAACCTTTGTTTGGTGTCGTTTTCATACAATAAATACTAAGAAATATTTTTTCGAAGATCACCAACTTAAGGGGCTACCTGAGGTCCAGCGCTGTCCCCATTTGAAATAAATCATTTGAAAAGAAACTGAGATATTATTTAAAATTTGGCTTTGATGTAATCCTAGATAGAAATTTTAAATAATATTTCCGTTTATTTTCAAATGATTTATTTCAAATGGGGGCAGCACTGGACCTCAGGTAGCCCCTTAAGATAAAATGTTCACTCATAACTTTGTTTTTATAAGTAAACTTGATAACTATTCACTATTGACTTAAACTCACGAAAAAGTATTCAGATTTACACAAATAATTACATTTACACAAATAATTACATTTCAATACAAATAACCTAAAACTTCTGTAATTAATTGAATCAAAGAGAAAAATTGCGCCTTTTTAATTATACTTATTTCTTTTTCCGAAGCGTGGAACATAAAAATGTTTATCTACATTCATCCATGTTGACGACGATATGTTTCAAATTTAAAAAAATCACGACGTGTCGTTTGTGTCGTTTATTTTTTATTTAAAACAAAATTCTTTTTTTTGCTGACCTGTTAACTTTATTTTTAATTCTACATAGATAACAGTGGTGTTAAGTTTTCAAATTGGTTCTAATCCCTAGAGATCTTCTTTTTCAGTTTTTAGTCTCGAGGGAATAACCAGTAACTTTAGTTCCAAATGTTTTGTCTCCAAAACATCGTTTTTCGAGTAGATGAGATGAAAAATAATTATATAAAGCTGTAGGTCAACACTCAACACTAAGGTAGATGACGTCATTAACCCTTTCTGAGACACTATGTCTGGTTAACTATGACGATATGTGCAAACACATTGCGATGTTAAAAAAAAACAAACTTAAATATGTAAGTGACCAGAAAGTAAGTAAAAAAAACTTCTAAATTAATGAGAGAAAACATTGAAAATTAATTATACCAAGAAATATATTAAAGCGGTAGTGCATATTCATTAGGTACCGGGATCACATGACCGTTAGGCCAGATTAAGCTCATCAGCGGGCAGGTGCGCGGAAACTCGTTATCACCTGTTTTAACGGCCTTGCGAATATGTTTTCCTGGTAGCAAATTAATTAGTAATTAGCATTTATAACGGAATAACTTTGCTAAAAACTATATATAATCTACTTTTTTTTAATTGTCATTAGTTTGTTATTTTGATAATTTGAGTGGAGCCTGTAAAACAAAATTTATTGTAAAATAGATAGATAGATAAAATTAAAGACAAACGTATTTTTCGTGAACTTAAAAAAGTAATAACCTTCAATTGTTTACTTCATTGTACACCAAAAGAAAAATGTAAGACAAATGAATATTTTTAAATTAAATGAGTACAATGGGCGGTCTTATCGCTTAAAGCGATCTCTTCCAGACAACCAGTGGATGGAGTGGAATGTGAGAAAGACAAAGACGGTGGTGCAACTGACTAAGAAATAAAAAATATATCTAAAGCAACAATAAACTTAACAAATTGAACATAAATTTACACAATTATAAACCTTTATAAATAGATAAAAACATAAACTATACTTACTTAAATAGGTATAGCTGGTTATATACATACATAAATAGTATAGGTATTACACATATACATATACAATACATATTATTAAATAGAAAATAAACTTACTCATAATTTGATAGCTACATAAAAAGAGTTTTATAATATGTAATGAGATAATTCCAATTAATTAGCTTTTGATAGGTAGTATAGTAGTCTACTACTACCTTTGTCTTAAAAACAGGGAGACAGTGCAAAATATAATGTGTAAAAATACAGGACAGTATAGACTTTAGTACTAAATACGGTAGAAAAGTCAAACGTCACAAAATAAAATCACTTGTCATTAATCATATCCATTTAGAACACCATTTAAGATTTATGAATTCAGAAAATCTAACAAGAGCTCTACTCTAAGAAACTATGACATCACGGTTTGGTATTTCACACAAATCTCGTAAAAATTTTTTGTACTAACGTTTAAAAAAATATCTGATTCGACTTGTGGGAAACTAGCGGATTCTTCAAAAACTCGAAGAAATTTATCAAACATCGACGTTTACAAAGCGAAGTCGGTGTTCGAGGAAAAGTTGGCAACTGCTCGCTCAGACTTATTCATGCACATTCAGACATAGTATGCAATCATTGAATGAGAGAGCGGTTTAGTTGCGATAAGTCTAAAGTTTGCAACTTTTTTATATTGAAACTTTAAAATATTAAAGGTAAACACAGTGTTAAATTCCTATTTAAAATTATGTGAAATAATTTTTCTAAACTAAAAACAGTCTTTAACACCAACCAAGCGACAGCGATTATCGAGCTCTATCATCTATCACTATGTGGCTGTACAAAATAATAACGAGCGGGATGGCGCTAGTCCGTCGCGCGATACAATCTTTATCTGGGTTTATCGACGGTGCCATGCTACGGGGGCTGTACTTATAAATTATTTCAGCAAAAATAAAACGTTGCGGTTACCAGTTAAAAAATGAATATTCCTTGTTCTTTCTTTCCCCCGACGTAATTACCATGCAAATTCATATTTAATTTGAATTCTCGTTTTTCCAGAAGCCTCGGAAGCCTCCATTAGAAGACATTAATTATTTCTGACGTCTCTTTATTCTTTTTAAATAGTAAAGGACAAATTACTGAAATTGAGCTAAATTAAATTTTAAATTATAGGATACTAGGTGTTATAGGATACTAAATACTCGTACTAACGCAACGATACTTTGTGATAGAACATACATCTGTAAAGATAAACACCCAAGACCCAGGACAATTTAAAATAAATAATTGGCCAAGTGCGTGTCGTTACACGCACAGTGTAGGGTTCCGTAGTTACGATTGCCAGCTTTGAGTTCATGCCACTAAAAACTAATTTTCTATTGAATTTATTTTCCTTTTCTGAGTACGTTTTATAAGTCGATCGCCTATAACTTTTTAATTTGTAAACCCTACTTAACTCTGATAGTTTTCCTTTAAATTTCGTTATATACAGCCGTTTAGCTGATAGAAGCGGGGCGGACACTTGACTCTGACAAACATTTTCACTTTAAAACCAAATATTTTAGAAACTGATCCCTAAATCGAAAAACGATGTTCACAAGCTCATAATATTTCTGAAAGACCTATTCAACGATACCCCACATGATTGATTAGTCAAGAAAAACAAATTGACTTCTCAATTTACTTGTATGGGAGCCATACAAAAATTTCTTTTTCCATATTTTATTTTACCACATTTTTCGCATAATTAATATACATACCCATGCCAAATCACAGCTTTCTAGTACTTATAGTCGCTGAGTAAAACCGCGGACGGACAGACAGACAGACAGACATAGCGAAACTATAAGGGTTCCTTGTATGTACTACGGAACTATAAAAATTTCAACAGCCATTTTCAACTTGCTCTAGCTGGGGATCGAACCCAGAAACTCCGGAGAGGCGGACTCCGTGGCGTGTTAACCATCACGCCACGGATTTCGTCAACGTAATGACATGAAAGTGACATTTTCACTGTCACGTACAACGCCATCTATACAACGAAATTGGTACTTGTGCTGACACAATAACTTCTTGACTCTTAGATACCTGACTGTATTTGCGAGCAGATCACGAAACTGCAAACAATTCCAGAAACGAGATGTCCTACCCCTTCCACCTCCACCTCCACCTTTCGGTTGTTATTTTTAGTTGTTCTCAGGAAGGATAAAATCTTTATCGAAATAGAACATGATAAAAAATATAAGGAACTTAGGTACATAGGTATATCTAAGACTTAATTGTTTTTGATAAAAAGTTAAGGAAGAAAGAAAAGGAAGGAAAAATATGAAATATGAACGGACGGGGCACAGACGCGACCGGGCAAATCAGGGTAAGGGGCGGGTGTGAGGTGACTCGCGCGTCGAGGTGTTGCCATAGATACGGATTTATCTGTCACGTCCGTGCCTCGTCTATTCTATCTGTTTTTCAAAAGTCGCGACGGGGCCCCGTCTGTGCTGTGCCCAGTCCGTGCCTAGTCTGCGTCTTTCGTCTTTCTATGTATCCAAAGCCTTACAGCTTGCTGCCGCTTCCAAAGCGCTAGTGCAGCTACTAAATAAAAAGAAATGTGGTGTCGTGGGACACCAGGTAGGAACGAAGTTCCTTCAAGAGAAAGGTATTATACACTACTCGCTTGTGTATACGACTGTCGCGCCTGCGCACGTCTCATTTAACGGTTTTATTTAACGAGGTCATCCTTACGGTTTTACTATCACATTTTTTTCAGTTCGGTCGCGCAGCAAAATCCCTATCTCCTCCAAGCCTGCCGTAAGGAACTTCGTTCCAATACTTGTTTCCAAGTTCGAACACGAGGGAAGATAGTTTTGCTCTACAAGAAGTCAACTCGCGATTCACGATATTTACTCCCGGATCACGATATAGTTTGTGAACTCAATTCCAGTTATCCGCCATGCTGTTGTAAGTACGAGAGGTTTCAATATTAAATTCGCTGGGAAGAAGGTTTTGCTCAACTTTTTGCTGAATGTTAGTTATGTCAAAGATATTAGTGTGTTCCTGTTGTTACTAAATTAACATGAAAGGGACATAAATCAAACCACGGGCTTATACTACATCGCTAAAATGTAATCAAACAAAAATAACCGTCAAAAAGCAAAATAAAAAAATCGGCTTTTCCATACAAAAGGGTCCAGCCGCACGGGCAATTTGTAAAGGAATGTCGAAATTTTTTTTTCGTTTTTTGACTGTTATTTTAATTGTATCATACAATACTGGTCTAGTATAGCCTGTGGTTCAATTTATAACGGGTATGTCCCTTTCACGTTGTATGAAGCAGATACAACGGGTCTGACTGATGTAAGCATTTATGTCATACATCATCATCGTATCAGGAAGACCACTGCTGGATATAGGCCTCCCCCAAGGGTTTTCAAAACAACCGATACGTCATAGTTATCCTGTTAAAACTGTGATTTTTCTTTTGTAGTTTTGATTATTTTGTGGTTAGTCATTTAAATTGCTGAAATTTTTACTAAAAATACGAACTCATGCTTTAGAAACGACCATGATATAGGACTTACATCTTATCTAAAATCCATAGGTCTATATTTAAAGATTCTATACAATACCAATATATATTATAAAAATAATTATTTTCAAAATCGGTCCAGGCGTCTTCTAATAATCGGTGAACATACATACATAAAAAGGAACTTTATATTTCAAAAAGGGGGAGGTTATCAATTCGTCGGGAATTGATAACCTCCTCCTTTTTAAAAGTCGGTTAAAAATACGACCTAACTTTAATTACTTAGTTGAAACCTTTATGTGTCTAAATCAAGTTGACATTTAGTAAAATGACACTATCTCTTCTTTCAATATTATTTTGATTATAGAATGTGTTTTACAATTAGACGGTTATGGGAGTACTACTAATTCTAGCCATTTAGATATAAATAAATAAGAAATAAATATATAGGGACAAATAACACTGATTGAGCTAGCCCCAAAGTAAGTTCGAGACTTGTGTTATGGGATACTAACTCAGCGACTAAGGTTTTGGAGCCGAAGGCCACTTTATAAGAATCGTTAGTAAGACGTAATTAGCTAGTCAAAATAAAACTTCTGAAACAAAAAAAAACCGACGGGTTGCACTCCGGGAGTGCCGGCCGAAGTGAAAACTTGAATATTAACAGCAGGCGCAGGCATACATTTTCGCCGCGCCGTAGAAAGAGAGGGGGACACTTCCTTTCCTACGCCGCGCCGGCTGTCTACTCTCCATCCATCTTACGAATTTTCGATCAGGTTACGTGTCCTGCCGCGACTTCAACATTTTTTACCCATTACAAAAAAAGTGTACAACGCCGCTAAAGAAGTTTTCACTTCAAAAATGTTGACTAAAATTCGAAAGTAAAATCGTGAGATCACTTAGTAGTACCGGCGGCGCCTAGAGGCGGCCGGCCGCCTAGATCTCGAGTTCACCGGGATCACGCGGCAGTTTTGGACGGGCGTAACTACGTGGTCTCGATCGAAAATCATTTTCGCAACTTTTTTATCTTATGTCATCGTCATACACAAATTTGGAGTATATGGATAGAGGAATTTATTTACCATGCGACATTTTTTATTTCTCCAAAACCAATGAAAAGTTAGCGTGTATCGATAAACATGCCTTGACCGGGGATCGAACATATATACACATCGAACTTTTTTGTTTAAAATAAACAGTCTTACTTAGGCTTTAATTAGTACTACGGGACTTACCGAGATTAATATTTTTTTAGCCAGATATTTCGCAGTCTTACGTAGTTTTTTTTTTATTATTAATTATTTTTTTCCTCCGAGCTTCAATGAACAAAAAATATAAGCCAAAATTCAGACGAAGTCGAAAACTTATTTTTCAACTCGATTGAATTTAACCGCGATTGAGCAACGCTTTGGTCAAAACTTTTTATTCCCTGGAAATTTTTCGTATCCCGCAGCGGTTGCCAACAGGAACCAACCGTTTCCTTACTCGGGTTTAAATTACAACTGACTTTGCAAGCTTTAAAACTAAGACACTTAGCGTAAACTGGATAAAGTATAAACTGTTTTAAGCCGTATCTCGCTGTTAGGACTTGTTATTGTGAAGTTAATATTGATGTCATTGTAATCCTACAAGGCTTATATAGTATCTTGGGAGATATTGAATTTTGCTTTGACGTTCTTTGTAGGTTGAAATAAAATGAAGTGACTTTTGGCGGGTACACGTTTTAAAACTATACTGATTGCAAATAACACTTCTCTTCTCAATCTTACAAAATTATAATATCATTTTATGTGCGATGAAACATTTAAGTGCGCCACAGGACCTTTGCCCTTAAAAAAGCTTGTAAAAGCAATCGGCTAAATCTTATAAATAATAAAAAATAAAATATAGGGACAGATTGAGCTAGCCCCAAAGTAAGCTAAAGCTTGTGTTATGTTATAGTAACCCAACGATACTATATTTTATGATAAATACATATATAGAACATCCAAGACCCAGGACAATTTAAATTAGATTCCCTCTAATATGGTTGAGTTAAAAGATGGCTGATCCGTGCGTCAACTCGTGAAAGGGTGCTGCCGGGAGAAACTGGTTTTCTTATTATTACGTAAGTTATGTTTGTGAACTTGTTCGCAAGCATTACATGTTATAATGTATCAATATTTTATTATATCAAAAGTATTTATTATTTTAAAAACGACATAATATTAAGTTGACAACGCCATTCTGGCGAGCAGGCGACCAATATTGTAAAAATGAGTTTCTTTCGGCGTTTCTTCTCAGCAGTAGTCGTTACGAAGCGCTGGTATCGGCAGCTTTTCTTTAAAATAAATTAAATTTCAATATAAACTACACGTAATGTAAATTATACTTATTGACGTGTAAAAGTGCCTCTATAGGTCTAATTACTGAATAAACATTTGAATTTTCAATTTAAAAAGTTCAATTTGCAACTTGCCCTGGCTGGGGATCGAACCCAGAACCTCCGGATTGGCGGACTAGCGTGTTGACCATTACACCACGAAGGTCGTCCGTCACGTCGCAACCATTTCAAAATGTTTTAAAAATCAAGCCTTAATTCTTTAACCTATTTTTCTCATTATCTGCTTAACGTGAGTTTTCTTTCCGGGCCATTATCTCGGGTAAACACTTTACTTGCAGACTTCCTGGAAAATTCTAGCTCAAACTTGAGTGCACTTAGCTCTGCCGCAGTCATGGCCCTCTGGTACGCTTAGATTTATTGTGTTGGTTTGTCGATTTACTTAAGGATAGATAAAGAACTCTTAGATAAAGTTTTAACCTATTTTTACTAGTTCGTAAAACTGAATACCATCAGAAGAAGAAACAAATTGCATAATTATAGATGAGTAAATGTATTTTTCTACCCCTGTACTATTATGTGGCTTTTAAATGGTCCCAAACACTAATATAAGAACATGGATTATATGATTTCAGAAAAGTCTATAGTCAATTCCTAATATAATAGCACATGTGTCGTTATTTCGCCAAAACGATACTCCTAGCCATAGACCTATAACTTTTTTCCTTTAGATCTACCATACTGCCAACATAATAAAATCGTTATTTTAACATATGGTGCCATTTTTCAAACATGGAGTCACTGAACAAACGGTTTTTTGTATGAAAAACATTCGTTTAAGTGACTCCATGTTTCAAAAATGGCACTTTTAGTCACTAGGAAGACGTCAATAAAAAAAATTAAGTCTTCCATAGATACTTACCCTCATATTCATAAAAATAAACAACCGTTTGCTAAACCTATTTTAATTAAAACATCTTTTGTCCCTTTCCCTCTTTTCAGTATTTAACATAGTAAGTACGAGACAAAACACATTTTAACTAAAAGAGGTTTAGCAAAGGTTTGATAACTTTTATGAATATGGGGGCTAGTATCTACCAAACATATGGTAGGTTTGTACTTTTCTTTGTTTATTTTTGTATTTATTTTAGTAAATGTAGTCGTAGAAAAAGTATTGTATGCACCGTTGTATAAGTAGTCAAAAAATGCTCGATGGCGTCAATTTACGATACGTAACCTGCGCCACTCGCATTTTTAACCCTCCTTATACAACTGTTCCATAAAATACTATTTTATCTTTAAACAACTTCATTTCAATAGTGGCAATTATTCTGCGACGTGGTCGTTTTGGCACACATTCGGGATCCGGATGATCTCTGAAACGAATGCCACAGGGCACGCATTCGGGTGACCGTTTCACTTGTCGATGTAGCCCGAATTCGGGATACGAGAGATTTCCGCAACTTAAACGGGTAGCCGTCAAAAGTACCTAGATTACTCAATCTACAGTCAGTATAACTGCAGACCGCGTAATGACCTATGTATCGACTTGTGGCTTCCATTGGTCGGTAGCCCGCATACGGGTAGTCCCCGCGCCGCGTGCTGTACCTATATCGACTGAGTAAGGGTTGGATCGCACCGGCCGTGCTATATCGTTCCGTCGCTCTCTCTCGCTCTAGCTAATGACGGTTCTGAGCGACAGAAAAGGATAGCAGCATAGAAAAGTGCTGCTCCGTGCTGACAAGTGAGATCCAACCCTTAACGACCAATAAATGAGAAAAGTTTTTTTAATTTTTAAACATATATTCACAATGAAAATAAAATCGACCAAGTGCAAGTTCGACTCTCACACAAAAGACACGTCCTAGCGAGCGATATTGTTAAGGGGCTACCTGAATTTTTCGGGGTCCAGTGCTGCCCCCATTTGAAATAAATCAATTGATAGGAAACTGAGACATCATTTAAAATTTTGTCTTGACCAGGCTCTAGATAAGCCTTCAAACTATTTTATAAACTACTGTTTACAGTTTAAAGTGAGAAAGTGAACCTTTTATACGCACAATTGCCAAAAACGGCCACTTTTGGTGTATGTGCGTAGAAAAGTTTCATATTATCACTTTAAACTGTAAACAGTAGTTCATAAAATAGTTTAAAGGGTTACCTAGAGCCTGGTCAAGACAAAATGTTTAATTATATTTTTAAATGATTTAAGTCAAAGAGGGGCAGAAATGGACCCAGAAAAATTCAGGTAGCCCCTTAATATAGATAGAGGAACATACTTAAAAGTATACATAAATTGCAATTTATGGACAAATGACGTAGCGTAGTATGTTTTTGAGTCAACTTTTAGACAATCCGGTGATGAAATTTTGGTAGGCGGCTCAGATGAGAACAACAATTCATGGTTAATTTTTAAATACCAGCAACATTTGAGGAGCAAGTTTAGTCCATGGTAATAAACTATTTTCTCAAAAAAAAAACATTGAAAATCGATAAAAAAAATTGTACTCCCATACAAAATCCATTTGGATGAGGGCTGATTTGTATGGAAAGGCGAATCGTTTTTTTTTTATTTTTCGATAATTATTTTTATGGACTGAACTTTCTCTAAAGTGTCGCTGGTGTTTTCCTGTATTTTTTTGGTTGAACATGAGCCAAATCTTAACTACTTATAGTGTTGTCAAGAAATCGCGAGATTTACTACGAGTAGTATATTAATAAAAAAATAAATGGTCTCCATTTGGCATCCTTCGGGTGCGGAACCCTACAAAAAACAAGTCAAAATGACGCGGCGGAAGCTTCCGCTCAAAGTTTGCAGAATGCGGATAAAAAGCCCACGGCTATTTGTACTTCAGCAACTCGAGCTTTTCGCCCAAGTTTCCCGAAGCTTCCTTTTTATTCGGCGGAAGTTTCTTCGCACAATAGATACCTTTTATTAGATAGGAGTTATTGAATTACGATTTTTTGCTTTTTTTTTGGTCGAGTTTCGAACTGTTTGTATTGGAAATGTGAGGATGGATTGTATTCGAGTTAGAGTACGTTTCGCAATTTCGAAAAGGCCCTGTTGGATTGTTTGACAGTTTCACTTTTCCTAAAGTTTGATTCGTCTAGTTTTTGAAGTATTATTTTACTTGAATACCAATAATTGTTACGGATTGAAATTTGATTTGAAATTTTGTGACTCAACTCCCAGTAAGTTTATCTTTTGATTTAGGATGGTGATAATAATTTCGACATTCCTAAACATATTTTTCGGCCAGCAAGATTTTGTATAAGACAGTAGTTTCATTTCTTAATTCCTATATCTCCTTTTGGCTGACAATGTCTAGAGACACTTGACACTTGGTTAATATGATAGTCGTTCGATAGTGACGCATATTTCTATGTCAAACTAAATTGGACTTTATCCGCATACGTTAATGCTCAGAGCTGCCTGACACAAACGGGATACACAGTAACGTCCGGGTCCGTCATAAGTACTGCTTTTTGAGTTATCCCCCTGGACTCTTAAACGCATAGGATATTCAGCGACGTGCACAACTTTTTAAAGGGAAGGTACTACTTACTTATCTTACCTAAATTACGAGAACGGTTCCATATTGCACAAAATACATTTTTCGCTAGTATCCGATAGTATAATAAGGTGGCAAAGGGACATATAAGTAAGTAATAGTACTCTAACGTACGTCTCACTCAGCAAAGAAATTTAAAGAAATATCTACTCAATGTGGTTAGCGCTATGGTTTAATTTAGCTCGCGACAGAACTTAGCACCTCTTCGTTAAGATACCTAGAAATCCATTGCAAGCCAATTTCATTCTTGTTACCTGCTCTGGACAAACGATGCTTATAACTGAATTGCCCAATCCGGAGTGGTCGCCGCTCATACTAATAATGTAGGTATATTTTCGATACCTAAACGGGGAGTGACACAGGCCTGGCACGAGTACCTAAGACAAATTCTATGAGTCTGTATGAAATGCAGGCTACTCAGGAGTCAGGACATTGCAGGAGACAAGATATTGTCAGCCAAATGGGAGATATGACAATGTCTAGTCTTCTACAATAGGAAATGTTGATAAACTTAGATTATAAGGCATGCAGGGAGTGTACATTTATGTTCCGTACTATACTTTAGTAAGAAATGCATGTGTGTAGCTGTTGGTTCTATAATATATGCACATATTTGAATGTGTTTATGTTTACTGTTTAGCCCCTCCGGTAACGCAACACCGGACGGCTTTTAGTGGCCACTCGCTACTGTAGTGCGGACTGCGGTCCACTCACTGAAGGGTTAACAAGGCTAGGGTTGCCACAGTCTAGCTAATAAATCTTGACAAATGTAGGCACGATATTGCTGCCAAAAACGGTAATTGCAAACCTTTTTTGTCTTTCGTTGTTTGGAACGAAAATGGTTCCGTGTGTAGACCATAACTCATAAACCGGACTTTATTAATTAGAAAGTTTTTAAAAACAAGGTTGTGGTTGCTATTTATTGGAAATACATATTCTTGATTGCGTCGGAATTTACTTCAGATTGTACTATTGAAGAATGAAAAATGTATGTAGAACATGCTCTTCGAAAAAAGTCACTTTATTTACGTCTTATTTGCTAGCTTACGCTGCATTTTCTCATTTGTCTACCTACAATGTGTGCTTAAAGAAAGCTTCAAGACATTAGTGCCTTTTGTCTTTACTCCTGGTAAGCCTTATGTGTAGTCAAAATGTAAGGATAAACGGCAACGATCGATTGCTTTAACTGGAAGTTTGTCAGACGTAGTTTGAGAGAAATCTTCATTTTATTCGTCCTAGTTTTTCAACTGGCATTATCACAAAATCACGACAATAAGCATATTTTTTATTTTGTACCTAATTTCTGTTACTAACTTATTTTTAAACTTATGTAAGTCATAATTTAAAAAAGATTTTAGCAGTGCATGATTTTTTTCTAAAAATTCTTTGTATACTCTTTTACAACTTTTGAAAGAGTCTTTGTTGTTTTTTTTATTTTTGTTTTCTGTGTTGTGATAACCCTAACACCTAAACTACGTGTAGACCCGTGAACCGCTAACCCGCGTTAGTAACATGATCGTTATTACATATGTTTGTTTTGATGTAATGTTGTCTGTCCACATATCACTATGATGTTTGTTTTCTGACGGCGAGATCCCAGACTAGTGTTTTGCTCAAGAAAATCTTCTTACATTACTGATGTCTTGATAATTTAGGTTGCGTAAAAACTTTTTTGTTACTTACTGAATGATAAAAACTTGTTAACGTTCCCCGTATCTAGAAAGCGACGTATTTTGTCCAAAACATTAATTTATTGTTTGGGAGCGGTGATAAAAAGGCTCAAATTATATTTTTCTTGTGATCTTAGAAATTCGGTATTTGACTCGCTTTTTTTTTCTTATTCATATCAAAAAGTAGCATAATACGAAACCGAAAACATAAATAATAATTTTACTCCGCTCAAAAATAAGCAAGTTGTAAGCCTTTCAAATCCGGTGGAAAGCGAAACTGTCAAATAACAGAAAAAGGATGCACATACACCCGTGTGACGTCACTGCCATTAGGTGTCACGCTTGCGAAAGAGATAGCGAGATGTCCCCACCACGCTCCCACTTTTATATTTAAAATGATAATTGCCGCCTTTTAAATAACCAATTTTCTTTCTTTTTTCGCAAAACGGCTTCTTTAGTGTTATTTGTTATTCGTACAAAATATTGTCCAAAAACAGACTTAAGTCAAATAGCCTATTCTTCGTTTCACCGTTCCTAATGCGTTTAGTAATCTTCTATTTAAGCGTCAGTAATAAATGATTTGTGGATAAGTACACCATTTTTGACATACTCTGTAAATAACGGAGAAATTATACAGTCGGTAGGTACCTACAGTGTGCAAGTACATTGAGGTTACATTCAACCAACAGGAATATTCCGAGCTCATTTTGGGTCAAACGCAACATTCCATTTTAACTCAAAATGTCCACTGTTTACTTGCGGTCTAGTACAGACAACAGCAGAGTTAAGTTGGTGCGCCTTTACGCACAGGTAATAGTGGCGAAATTGCAATGAATTTGGGTAGCTTGATGTGCTGTATACTGTACAGTCGTTGAGTACCACATTCTCTGAGTATTTTCGCGCAATGTTGACTTTCGTAATAGAAAACAGACATTGTAGTACTTAATTGGGTTTGGTAAATGTGATGTGCGCTAATTTTATTACTCGTACTGTAGTGTTATGTTGTCTTGGTATGTTTAATGCATGTTTGTATGTATGGTGAGCTTCCTGTGTTGTTTCTTTTTTTATGGAAAATTTTCTATGTTTTATTTATATTTTATGATAATTATGGTCAAATTTGGAAAATGTAAAGACAGGTAGAACAAATGGTATTACATTTCTCCATATTTCATTCAATAGTTATTTATGCAACTGTACTATAATAAGGGGTATTAAAACACGAATGTGGGTTGATAATAGTATCACAGTAGAGTGTTTTAATACCTAATTATTACAGTTGCATACAAAACTTTATCTACACCCATGATATGAATCCTCTATAAAAGGTTCTAAGTCCATAGGGGGTTGTAAAGTGTTAAGAACTCTATGTAAATTCCTGGTAAGTTTAATTGCTGAATATCTAATACAAACTATGTATGTATAGGTAATGTATGTACTTATGTTTATCTATATATGTATATATTATAAAATATAGTATCGTTGAGTTAGTATCCCATAACACAAGTCTCGAACTTACTTTGGGGCTAGCTCAATCAGTGTTATTTGTCCCTATATAGGATCGTACAATTATTGGAATGCAAATTATTTTTGTTCGATATTAGTAACTGTCGAACAAAAATGGCGGGATACGACGTGAATTCGAATAACCAATAAGTTCCTTTTTTAAATTACGGAGCTTTGCTAGTGAACCGCGCGTACATGACAATGTTCTTTTTTTGAAATTCATGAAGAATGTAGCTGTTTGATGAGTATGGGATCGAATTCGCGTTGCATAATGAAATTTAGTACTACATTATAACACTCGTTTGGGTGATATAATGGTAACTATGACAATTAGTGTTTTAATGTTGGCAATAAGCTAACTGTTCCAGAAACTTTTATAGAGGATTTATAGCATGGGTGTAGATACATTATATTACAATATTTTCTAGAAGCAAATCACAATTAGATAGTCAGTCAAATGTAATATCAAAATGTTACACACAAGTTAGTCTACATAGGTATAGTCTTATTATAATACAAAACAATCTCAAGTTTTTATATAAAATAAGTACTTTATGTTTTCTGAGTTTGATCCATATAACAAAAAATTTAATATTTATAACATTAAGAATTTTAAATGTAAATCTAATCAGTTTTGATTTGAGTACCTTATTTTAAGTTATTTTGAGCATGTACCTCCAAAAATGTAAACATGTGTAAATATAAAGCTATAAAACTCAACAACAACGACTAATGTTTTGTTTTATCAATGGACAGGTGCTATACGACGGCAAGCTGTCATCTGCGATAGTGTTTATGTACAATCCGGTGGCGACAGATGGTCAACTGTGCCTACAGTCCGCGCCGAAAGGGAACGTGTCCTACTTCGTACACACTCCTCACGCATTGATGCTCCAGGTAACAACCTCTTTATAACTTATACTCCCCTGGTACATGTGGGAATGAAACGGCAAAATTTTAAAAATATACCTAACCGTGAGAATTTTTCTGACTGTACCGAGCTTTGCTCCCATGCGTAGATAGGATAGCATAAGGATTTAAGGAGAACTTTTGAAATTTGAGTCGAAGAAGTTCCCACGTTCGATCAAAGCGGGGATTGACGGTTGGAGATAAAAAAAAAACGATAAAAATTAAAAACAGTTTTAACCGTTTTACAACGTAAAAATACCACCTATTTGGTTCTGTTCACTTAGTACATCATCATCATCCGAGCGTATTCCCGGTTGCATCCTCAGCAGTAACGCTTCAGAGCCCGGGGTCCGCTACCTAACCAAGGAGATTTGACGAGGTTACTGGTTTTTACACAGAGCGACTGCCGTCTGACCTCCACAACCCAAAGGGCAAACCAGGAACCAATCCTTGGATAGTTTGATGATCAAACGCTAGGTGGCGTTCGGGACCCACAGTTTTACGTGCCTTCCGAAACACGGAATCATCTTTCTTTTCGGATAATCAGGTGATTCAAGCCTGCAATATCCTATCCAGACTGGAAACAACTTTTCACAAAGTATGCTTCCCAGTGGGATTCGAACCCATGACCTCCGGGTCACAAGGCGAACGCCTTGACCACTGGACTACGGAGGCAGTCACTGTTCACTTAGTACATGTGGGAATGATATGCATACCACTTCACGTTAAAATGTAGAGTCCCTTTTTATCTGTCAAATTTCAATAGACTTTAAATGTATTTGTGGGAATTAAAGCACTAAATCAGAAAAACCTTACCGTGAGAACTTTCAGACGTATACTTTACTCTCATAGATACTAAGATAACATAAAGATATAGGAGTAGATCAGCCGAACTCAAGAAGTTCCCACGCTAGATTGAGGGTTGAAAACGGTTGGGCCAAAGGCAAAAACTGTTTTGACTCTTTTGCAACGTAAAAACTACCCGTTTAGTCCTGTAGACGTGATACGTGTTAGAATGTATATGTCGTAGCCATATCGTAAATTTAATCTCTTCATTAAATGATCGAGAATTTCATGAAATGGTCGCATTTCATGAAATGTTGCACTGGCTACTGGCCACATCGTGATGTGGATTGGGCAGATCAATGATAAGAAGTTGTTTTTGATATGATCAAATAATTTCTACCATTTCATGAATTTACCGTGTCACTTCATATATATGAAATGGTTGATTATATCGTAAAATTGTTATATTTTTAGTTTACACTATACATTCATGTTGTGCGGCTTGGGGTGGCCCAAGGGCCACCCCGCCGCAACCTTAACCTACCTATAGCGCTCTGTCACAAGTTTTTGTTTTTGTTTGCTTTTTTCAGCCTGTTTATACGATCGTGCCAAACGTGGATGACAAAATCGTGAAACGTTGACGATTTTATGATCTGGTCAAATTAAGTTGGGCGTTTTATGAAATGTTCGATCATTTCATAAAGTGATCAAATCTACGATATGGCCATGACTATACATTATGCACATCTGCTGTTAATTTTGAGTTACGTTAACGATTCTGAAGGAAACTAAGACATTCTGAAACTTTAGGTAACCGTGTGATCTTTTCCGACCCAACTATAGTTTCCTCCCACGGATACTAAGGCAGCATAAGTATTACGAAGTAATTCTGATCTACTCAATCAGTTCCCACGTTTGGTCGAGGGTTGAAGATGGTAGAATAGAAAAAAAAATTAGGACAAAAACGATTTAGTCCGTTTTACAACGTAAAAATGCTTCCTGCTTGATTTTATACAATTGGAAAGGATATGCATATCGCTTTACGTCATAATTTTGAGTTACGTCATCCGTAAACCTACTTATGTGTGATGGAAACTATAATTCTGAAACTTAGGTAACTAAGATATCTAATATATCCATGCTTAACTCTCATGAATACTAAGATAGCATCAGGATAGGAGTGGTTCTGCAATTCGAACCCAAGAAATTCCCACGTTCAATCGAGGGTTGAAGACGGTTGGAAAGAAAAAATGTGGGCAAAAACAGTTTTGACCGTTTTGCAACGTAAAAATACTACCTGCGTGGCTCTGTATACTTAGTACGCGTGGGAAGGATACGCACATCTTCATTATTACCAACAAAGAATAATTTTAAATTACGTCATCCGTAACCAAAATCCATAAGGACTTTTAGCGTTCTTTATTGAGAAGGAAACTAAAATGCATTCTGAATTTGGGTAACCGTGAGAATTTTTCCGATACAGCATAGTTTGCTCTCATGGATACTAAGGTAGCATAAGAATTAAGAAGTAGTTCTGGTTCTGACTAACCCAAGAAGTTCCCACGTTAGATCGAGCGGGGTTGACTGTAAAAATGACAGTGGTTTTAACGGTTTTCTAACGTATCTTACT
This sequence comes from Acrobasis suavella, assembly GCA_943193695.1. NCBI lineage: Eukaryota > Metazoa > Arthropoda > Insecta > Lepidoptera > Pyralidae > Acrobasis > Acrobasis suavella. The sequence continues at coordinate 1,133,347 of OW971944.1, forward strand.
TACCGCCTGCTTATGTCTGCAAACTTAGTGCATGTGAGAATTTCTAGCGCATATCTTTTATATCATAATTTTGAGTGAATTTTGAATAGGCTATCCCGAAAGCGTATTTTCTCTCTCCCAGGTCGCAAGTGGCATTTTACGTCCGTTGGACGTTAGACGTTGTTGGATATCTTTAACGTATTTTAGACTGAAAAAAAAAGATCATTAAATTTATCATCCTAGCCTTCGCTAGATTAATTCCTGTAATCTGAAACATTTACCCCCTTATTTATAAAAAATGTCAAACATTTGTTAGCAAACGGTTTTTAATTGGAACGAAGTTCCTTACGGCAGGCTTGGAGGAGATAGGGATTTTGCTGCGCGACCGAACTGAAAAAAATGTGATAGTAAAACCGTAAGGATGACCTCGTTAAATGAGACGTGCGCAGGCGCGACAGTCGTATACACAAGAACTTTTGAACTTCGTTCCTACCTGGTGTCCCACGACACCACATTTCTTTTTTTTTGTGAAAATGAGGGTTAGATTTAAACAATCTTCGTTGTAACCGTCAAATCTACTATTTAGTTTATTTCCCCGTGGGAACAAAACTACATTTTTTTATAATTTAATTTACCCGTGAGAACTTTTCCGACACAACCATGGTAACCTCCCACGTATACTAGGATACCATGGGAATAAAGGAGTATTTCAGAAATTCGAAACCAAGAAATTCCCAGGTTTCATTGAGGGTTGGAGATAAAAAATGTTAACAAAAACGGTATAGGCCATATTTCGTGTGAAACTAACTTTATTTTAAATCTACTACTTGGTTCTGTAGACATAGGATATGCAAATTTTAAACTCTTTTATACACGAACTGAAACCTTTGAGTCTTACACCCCTGGGCTCTGTATACCCCGTCAGGGATAAAGACATGAAAATGAATCTGTACTTAAAGATCGATAACAAAATAGATATATGAGAAATTTTTGTTGTAATTTTTTTAGTATTAGGTAAATAAGTAAAAATATGATAGTAAGAGCTGCCTTTATTATCTTTCACCCACGATGGTATTTCTACAATTTTACCTAGTTTCCTTATTGGAATTGGCATATTCGGCTTTTAACTCCACTGACTAGTAGTTTCGTAAACTGATATAAATAAAACGAGGTATCATTGATTCTCAGGACTACCAAGGAAGCATAACATCGATAGAGCGTGGCACAAAGTTGTTCAACTGTATTTAAAAAACTATGAACCTTTTCAAACTTAAAAGGGCGGAGTCAGTGCAGGGCGCAGGTAGACGAACGTCTTATAATTCAAACCACGACGAATGACAACCAAGTCTTTGCGGAAAAATATGGAACTTAATTCACTATAGCACCGCCCACAACCGTACCGTAATCGGCGGACATGATGAAAAGAGATATGTGTAGATGAAGTGAAAGAGGTCTGTCAGGATCGTAGCAAGCGCAGGTCCATAGCCTCTGCCTACCCCTGTGGGAAACAGGCGTCATAATATTAATGTATGTACCGCCCACAACATACTACATTCATCACTCGTATCATCATATACATTTATCATCATGTCTGTATTCCCAATGGGGTAATCAGGGCATTTTGCGCAGACAGAGGCGCAAGGGCAGACCCAAAGCCCGCTCTTAGGTTGAGAAGGTGGTAAAAATCAAAATAAATATTACTTGCTAGCTATATGGATTGAATACATGGAGACATGGACGAGAATTCATGGATTTTTCGGCGTCCAGTGCTGCTCCCAATTGAAATAAATTATTTGGATAGAAACGGAGATATAATAACGGCCAAAGTGGTAGTTTTTAGCAAATGTGGGAAGAAAAGTCACTTTAAACTGTAAACAGTAGTTCGTAAAATTGTTTGAAGAGTTATCTGTAGCCGCATCAGATAACATTTTAAATGATATCTCCGTTTCCTTGTAAAGATGAGGCGCCTTAATTAAACGAGTGTTACCTTAATACTCCTGATTTATTCAACATGTTCATTATATACACCGTATATCGGAAAGCGGGTATCAACCCGAAAGGGAGTAAACATACTAATCAATGTGAACAACTTTTACTATGGGACCATTCTGATTTTATTAGATATACAATTGATTAGTATGTTTACTCCCTTTCGGGTAGATACCCCTTTCCGTTACACGTTGTATATAGGTCTTTACACATACACACACTTATATCTATGCTACCACACTACATCCTTTCAAGTAATTTATTTCAAATGGGGGCAGCACTAGAGACCGAAAATCCTTGTTCCCCTTAAGACGATTCACATTTTCGCGTATGCAATCCATTGGCTTTTACGGTGTGCGCGGAGAGAGAAGCAGCTGTTACATTCTAAGATTTTAAGCTATTGCATAGCTTTTAAAGCGGGCTTTGAGCGCGGCGACCGAATCAAGAAATTCCGTAACGAAAATAAAACCTAACACCCATCGTCTAACGTCGTTTTAGTTCGGCAGACTTCGGCACGGTGTTTGTGTGCGTGCGACTAGACGTATGCGTGTAGACAGAGAGTACTATATATAGTGGTGTAGACTAGCTGCTAACTGCTCATAATAAAAATTCCTGAATAACGTACATGTTCTGTAAGTTAATAAAAATATTTTAAACGATATTAACTTCTCATTTCTTCAATAAAAGAAAAAAAGCTTTACCGCGGCAGTCCCCGAGTGCCATACGTTTTTTTTTTTCTTCAAGACCAGCATACTAGAAACAACAAAGATAATAAATTCTTCCTTACTCAGTTGTTAACTTTTTTCGCAGGAGGTGAAAGCGGTAGTGACGCATTCAATCCACAGCGCCCTGAACTCGATCGGCGGGGTCCAGGTTCTGTTCCCGCTGTTCGCTCAGCTGGACTTGCAACACGACGCCCCCGCCACAGACCCCAAACGAGACCCTATGCTATGGTAAGAAACTAATATAAGTTCTCAAAGAAATAAAGGGTAAAAGCATGAACGATAGGGTAATGAAGAACGAAGATGTCGTGTTTCGGAGATATCAGGGACGGTTACCTGACACCAGTACGCAGTGCAATGCGTCACAAAAACAATAAATAAATAATTAATATTCTATAAATTTTAGGTTAAGGTATGTATATACCTCCGTGGCGTCGTGGTCACCATGCTAATTTGCCACCCAGAGGTTCCGGGTTCGATCCCCGCTCAGGGCAATTTGGAAAATGGCCTTTTTCAAATTGTCCTGCGTCTTGGGTGTTTATCTATATTAGTATTTGTTATAAAATATAGTATCGTTGAGTTAGTTTCCCATAACACAAGTCTTGAACTTACTTTGGGGCTAGCTCAATTAGTGTAATTTGTCCCTATATATTTATTTATAATCATATTTATGCTAGTCTGTAAGGTATTCATTCTATTGGCCTTGTTGCCTGAAATAAAACGATTTGATTGATTGATTGATAAATTCTTAAATATTTATATCTCTATACGAGACGGTAGTATACCAATTGCCTCCGTGGTCCAGTGGTCAAGGCCTTGTGATACGGAGGTCGTGAGTTTAAATCCCACTGGGAAGCACTTTGTGGAAAGTTGTTTCCAGTCTGGTCTGGTTAGGATAAATTTTTGAAAACCGACTTCACCCCAAAACTACACAACCGATTTTGATAAAATTTCCATGCAAACCACCTGAAAAGTATATCCTTTCAAACAAATTTTTCCTAATCGGTCCAGGCGACTGTAATAAACATAAAAAAGATTGCGACGAATTGATAACCTTCTCTTTTTGAAATTCGGTTAAAAAGAAAGATATTTCTGTGTTTTGGAGCGCACGTATAAACAGTGGGTCCTAAGTATTGGTTCTGTTCTACCATTTGTGTTGCGGAGGTAAATAAATAAATAAATATATAGGGACAAATTACACTGATTGAGCTAGCCCCAAAGTAAGTTCGAGACTTGTGTTATGGGATACTAACTCAACGATACTATATTTTATAACAAATACATAATATAGATAAACATCCAAGACCCAGGACAATTTGAAAAAGGCCATTTTCCAACTTGCCCTGACCGGGGATCGAACCCGGGACCTCTGGATGACGTACTAGCATGTTGACCACTACGCCACGGAGGTCGTCATACGGCAGTCGCTCTGTGTAAAAAAATTAATAACATTGTGAAATAACCTTGATTGGGTAGCGGACCCCGGGCTCTGAAGCGTTACCGCTGAGGGATGAGTTATGGGATACAAACCCAACGATACTATATTTTTATGATAAATACATGAATAGATAAACACCCAAGACACAGCACAACTTGAAAAAGGACATTTTTCAACTTGCCCTGACTGGGGATCGAACCTAGAACCTCCAGATTGGCGGACTAGATGTTGACTATTGAAGATGGAACATAACATTCAAGTTTCATTCAAACTAGATTAACTTTCGTCGTTCAAACTATGCACGAACTTCCTACATACGTTGAAAATTTAACTCTGAATTCCGCGAAGGGTAAAAAGGGCCGGAATTCTGAACAAAGTTTTAGTTTGCAAGAGTTTGTTTGTCGATTTAGTTTGCGCTTAGAAACTACAGACATTGCACGTTAATTTTGTTGAATTTCATCGACTTTAATACATATTTCGTGTATCGAATCGAAGGCTATAAATAAAATCAATCTTTTATCCTTCTAGTAGGTTGCCACTTTCACTGCGTTATCTAAAGCGGTGTACACACAGAAAAGACGTAAGAAGCGGACGGGGCGCAGACATATGTCTGCTCCGCGTCCGTTTCATACAAAATGTATAGAAGCGTCGCAAAGCAGAACACACAGACAGACAAATACATTTTGTATAAAAAAAGACGCGGAGGAGACATATGTATGCGTCTCGTCAACGTCTTACTTCTTCTCAGTGTGTCCGGCGCCTAAGGCCTCCTATAGTTCACGCTCAGGGCAGGCTTAACCATGACAGGGCCTCTAGGCAATGTATGGCAGGAGGCCTCCAGGGCCGGACTTGAGTAGGGCTCTTAGGCAATGTAAGGTTGGAGGCCGCCAGATTAACTATTCTTGGGGCGCTAGGCGCAATGCTGGCTCTAGCCCTTGATTTGGGTAGAGAGGGGAGGGAGAAGAAAAACAGAATGTTTGGTTTTAGGCCCTTAACAAGCTGGACACGTGACAAGACTCGGGGGACAATGAATCTCCTAAAAATTGACTGGGACTTGACGGTGGTGGCGTCGCTGGTCGGGTCGTTGGATTCCCTCTAATATGGTTGAGTTTAACGATGGCTGATCCGTGCGTCAACTCGTGAACGGGTGCTGCCGGGAGGGACTGGTCAGCTCGGCTTCGCTTTTTTTGACTAATTAATATTTTTTATTACGCAATTTATGTTTGTTTACTTATTCGCAAGCATTACATGTTATAATGTGTCAACATTGTATTATATTATAAGTTTTTATTAATTAAAAGACAATTATGATAATATGACAAAGCCCTTCTGGCGAGTAGGCGACCAATACTGTGAAAATGAGTTTCTTTCGGCGTTTCTTCTCAGCAGTGGTCGTTACGAAGCGCTGGTATCGGTAGCTTTTCTTTAAAAATAAATTAAATTTTAATATACTTTACCCGTAACATAAATTATACTTATTGACGTGTAAAAGTGCCTGTAAAGGTCTAATCACTGAATAAACATTTGAATCTTTGAATCCTTGAATCTTTGACTGGGCCGTTGGGCCCATAGTCGATGAGCCCAATGGTTAATCCGGCCCTGGTCACGCTTAGTGCAGCTGGTGAGGCACAATGGGCAGAAGAGGAGGTTTGACATAGTCTGTTCGTTATGACCATATTGACACTGTGTTGCAAGATTTATACAAAGATGGAGTTTGGTGTCGGATGTCACTTGGTCTTAAAAAGTCTCTTGCTTTTGACTTTGCTCAATGGAATACTTGTACCTCTCTAACTTCCAAATGCCTTTCACAGAATTTGCAAGCCGAGCCAGTTCCAAAGTCATTCATTAATATTCCTAGTAGCTCCGATCGTATTAGCCGCCCAAATGCACTTTCACTGTAAACTCCCAATCGGCTCTGAAACTGTTCGCACTCCCACCCGGCGTCGGTTAATAGCTGTGAACTAACTCCTCGCAACTCCTAATTGCCTGGTGTCGTCTCCGCTTAGACTGGTTGATTTATCGGCGACATTTTGTGGCGCAATTTATTGGGATGGGGTTGCGGGTGGGTTATTAAATTATTTAAGCAGATAAATGAATATTATAAGAAAATTGGACAAATATTGTCGAGCCTAAATTATACTTACGGTATTTTTTCTCGTTTATTTTTTATGGTACGAGCTCTATTTAGGCCATGTTTTTCCGAGAAACAACATTATAGCATAATGTTTTTTAAATAATGTAGAAACAAAAACGAGTATTTGCCTCTCTTAATGAAACAGGCGTTCTTAAGCTACGATAATCACTTACCAACAGGTAGACTGTATGCATGCCTGTTTGCTTTCCAAGTTCTATAAAAAGGTTGTAGAAAAACACGTCATTTTGTATCCGTATCTGCTATTGGGAAAGTTGTTCATGAACTTGCGTCGGAACTTAAAAAGTTATGTGTATATTTTTCGGAATACATACTCGAATACCTCAGTCAACAACTATTCTTAACATCAAATACCTAAATTGTATTTTCGAATCACCCTATTATCATAATGATCAGCCGCATAGAGCAATGCTAACGACACAACATAGGGAGGGAGCTGTGTTTCCTCATGTCAACATGATCAATAACTTGTCCTAACAAGGGATTATCCAGTGGAACAAGAGATGTGATCAAAGCCAATCTAGCTGCCAGGCAACAGGATAAAGCTTGCGAACAGCAGTAACGATAATATATTATTTCTATAGTGACCAGAGAGAGGCGGAGAGAGATTAAAATACATGGAAATACATATATTAGGAAAAATAGTTTGTTTGAATTCACTCAAGTTTAGTGCTTATACGGTTAATTTCTTAATTTATTAGTAGTCATTAAAAGAACGATTTTTTTACTATCTTTTGACCAGAAAAATTCCTTTTGTTTTATTCTTAACACCTGGTGACTTAACTGGACCGCTTTCATATTAAAGACCCTAAAATAGCATTTGAAGTAAATCTCGACTCCAGTGAATAAATTTAAAGGAGTACTGACGTTATGAAGTCGCCATACAGAGAAGAAAAGCATGAGAAAGTTAACTTTTGTACAATTCTTGCATTTCTTACTAGAACGTTCACTTTTCTAATAAGGATAAGTTGCCAAGGAAGATTCCAAGGAAATCAAAATTTAAAATTACGCAATCTATCGACAACCATTTACGTGATTACGTTATTATCGTGGGTATGTCCATTTTGACTCTATTTTAAAGAAGAGTAGGAAATCCCAAAAGGAAAATTAAACATGAAAACATATAAGGAGTTAAGAACTTAGAGAAAGAGAGACATGAAAAGCACGCTACTGACAAGCGCCCAGCTCTCAAATATAAAAAGAAAGGAGAAGAAAATTGTAGATATCGCAGTACATTCAATCCCTTAGTTAAAACGACATTTGTTGCTTTAGCGCATCATACATAAATAAATTAGAGAGATAAAGAGTCTTCATTTTTTGAGATCAGATTATTCATAGATAGCATGTAGTGAGTTGCAGCCCCTAGTGTAACTCCAGATATTGTACAGTACGAGTACACGGTAGGTAATTAATAATTATACGTACGTTACAGCTTACAGCGTATCATGTCAAGTCATTATACGGGGATAATAACGCCTAAATCTGAGTAGCTTTAATGTAAGAAAGACGCCGTGGTAAGGCGCGATGTCTATCGTACTAAAATACGTAATTAAAAGTAAATACTGAAGTAGTTACCTACAGTCTGCCTAGTAAGTTAGTCGTCTTCAACTTTGCGGCCGCCTAAACTGTATTTTTATTTTCATTTTTAGACGTATCTTTAAAAACAAAACCTATAGAACCTTAGACGACCTCCGTGGCGTGGTCACAATGCTGGTCCGCCACCCAGAAGTCCCGGGTTCGAACCCCGGCCAGGGCAAGTTGGAAAATGGCCTTTTTCAAAATTGTCCTGGGTCTTGGATGTTTATCTATAATTCTATATATGTATTTGTTATAAAATATAGTATCGTTGAGTTAGTATCCCATTACACAAGTCTCGAACTTACTTTGAGGCTAGCTAAATCGGTGTAATTTGTCCCTATATTAAATATATAGGATTATTAAGAATTATTTATTATAATTATAGGAATTAAACTTAGAGAGCAATAGTTTTGTATTCTCATTATTATCCTAGCGTTTGTGCATTGACAGTTAAAATGGTTTCAGTTATAGGTATTAACCCCGAAAATTCATGTATCGCCATGAATTTTCGGTGTCTAGTGCTGCCACCATTTGAAATTAATCATTTGAAAAGAAACGGAGACATCATTTAAAACTTTGTCTCGACCAGGCACTAGATAACATTTCAAACTATTTTATAAACAACTGTTTACAGTTTAAAGTGAGAACGTGAAGCTCTTCTTAGCATTTTTGTTAATGCAAAAAAAAAACTCTACGCATTATATAAATCTCTTTCCTCATTCACAGCTCTAAACTCCTCGGCTTCGTGTGCTCCCTGGTGGAGTCGTGCAGCACAGTGCAGCAACACATGCTGCAGTGTCGTGGGTTCCTGGTCATCTCGCACATGCTGCAGCGCTGCAGCCGCGACCACCTCACGCCCGACACGCTGGCCTCGTTCCTGCACCTCACGAAACATCTTGTCACATGCTGCTCTCCTAATTCGGATCTGCTTTTGAAACAGGTATTTGTTTGGTGTTTATTTTTGGAAGTTGGATAAAATGTGCTTTTTTTTCAGACGATAATGTGAAGACAGTTTAAACTGCTAACAGAGATACAGGCACCGTCACACCTACTAAACTACTATATTTAAGGACGTCCTTACCTTTGCTTTTAGTTTTTAATGTTGATGGTTCAAAAATTATGACGCACTATATTGACCGTTGAAATCCTTCATCAAGTCTAATTACTACGCAAATTTAAAAAAATCCCCAACTACGCCATCTGGTGATGAGTGTCGAAACTACATATTCCAACCGATGTTTAGTGTAATTGATATTCGAAGCGCCATCTATGATTTGCCAGGTAAATTAAAAAGCCTTGACTTTCAAGTGACAAGACTTTTCGTCACACATATCTTAGGACCACCGCAAAGGAACTTTATTTTACGTAAAAACCCGCATTGAAATCGGTCCATCCGTTCGAGAGCCACGATTCCACAGACGGACACAGACAGACATTAGCATCAAACTTCTAACGCCACTCTTTTTCGTCGGGGGTTGAAACTACATAATTTTGCTAAAAATGAAAGGGTACGTTTGTGTGGAAAAGTTTAGGGTAAGGGCGTTCTTGAGAGCCAAGTTCTCATTGCTGACATGGTATGTAAAGATTAACGAATTTTTGATAGTGATAATGGAGTGGCAACATTGCCAAGTAACACACTATCACACTCCACTTAGCAGTGTTTAGGATTTGTCACGATGATTTCTTTATCGAAAGCAGCAGAACACCTGACAGGTCCAAAAATAAAAACTTAAAATCTTTATTTCGCAAATTATTAGTTTATATACTTTAGGAATTAAGTACATTCTATTTATTTATATTGAATTGTACACCAGAATGGCGGCACATTTGTTTGTTACATTACACATTATACACATGTTTCAATGTTTAAGTACCTGTTTTTAACATTTGCTATTTTTTTTGGACCTTAAAAAGTTCGTTCCTAAAAGAATATTTTCTTTATTTTATAGTCTTTGTATTTTGCATGTTTTTACTTGTGTAAACTTTAATAAAATGAAAAATAAAACTCAGTGAAAATTTTGTTTCAAAATAAAGGTAAGGGTGTAAGTACTTTAAAAACTGTTTTATACGTAATGAGAATCATAAATTCCACTTTTATCGTTTAACAACGTAACATCAGTATTAAATCATGGATATTTCCATAATTATGGCTTTTAAAAATGCCCGTGGTGCAACATGTCGTAAATTTAGCGCGAAAATTGCTTTTCTAAATAAATTTATAGCGCATTTTGTGAGCGCTTGTGGAGATTCATTTCACCTTTGTTACATTCAGGTGTTTCTTCTGAACATACATTGAATACGGTATGTTAAATGACACGGCTTTTCTTTATGAAACCCTGGTGTATTTTTCATCTTGGCAGTCAGGGTTTCTTTTACTTTTCACAATTCGCATATTGAATTACTTTTTTTTTCGTTTAGTGACTTACGCTCATATTCATAATAAAATACAACCGTTTGCTAAACCCATTTTAGCTAAAACATGTTTTGTCCCTTTTCCTCTTCTCAATATATGACATTGAAAGAACGAGACAAAACATATTTTAACTAAAATAGGTTTAGCAAACATTTGTAATTTTTTATGAATTTGGGGGTTAATATTTATATAAATATTTTCATTCATCAAGTAAAGTTTTGGCTTAAAAATTAATTAGGTAAGAGGCAAGTGACCAAAGAAATTTATAAGTTTGTAATTTTAAAAAAATTCATAGTTATTAAAAAGTATTAAGGATATTTGAGACGATTTTTGAGTAAAAAACATGTATTAAATGCAACTTTTTAAGTGTTTTTCGTTGTCTGTTTCACAATGTGTACTTTTGTGTTTCGTGATATTTTATTGAATTTACTTCACAGCAATTTAGGTGGCGAATTTGATACATAGGGAATTTTCTTCTGTTATTCTTAAAAATCGTGAATTTTAAAGTTTAATATACTTACGACACTCCTTAAAACATACATAACATCTAACAAAAAATACTGGAACTATTTTATTTTAATGACGGTCTCAGTCCTTAAATACACATTGAAAATAGTTTTAGTAAATTAGACGTTATTACTTAGGGAGATGTTTACAGAATCTAAATATATATAACTCAAAGGTGACTGACTGACTGACATAGTGATCTATCAACGCACAGCCCAAACTACTGGACGGATCGGGCTGAAATTTGGCATGCAGGTAAATGTTATGACGTAGGCATCCGCTAAGAAAGGATTTTGATCAATTCTACCCCCAAGGGGATAAAATAGGGGATGAAAGTTTGTATGAAATTTTGTCAATTTTAAACGGATCGGGCTGAGACTTTGCATGCATAAAGCTACTATGACGTAGGCATCCCCTAAGAAAGGATTTTGATAAATTCCACCCCTACGCGAGCGAAGCCGCGGGCAAAAGCTAGTTCAGATATAAATAAACAGCAAGTTCGTTCCATGATTCTATTATCGAAGAAAGATATGGCGATACAATAAAAAAGATCCAATAAAACGTAACACAAAATTTGCGATGGGCTTTCCTCTAGTCTTTTCATAATAATCGTAATCTAGCTGTAGTTTTGAAAAAAAGCTAGATTACTTCTGTATGAAACAGTACTAGGAAAGAGTCTTCTTGTAAGCGTTCACAATATTTTCCCTTAAATTATTTGCATGTTAAATGGACCTAGTTTATCTGATTACCTTCGTATTTAAATTCGCCACCTTTAAGTTAATCGACGAATGCAGCATACATGGATATTCTTTCCGCTCAATCTGCCCAAATGCCCGTCTGCGGGCAGTTGCGATATCCGATCCATATGTAAATCTTATTGCTCGACCCTTTCTCGATTGGAACCGTCGTCTTGTACTGACGTTCTGAACGAATGTTTAGACGTTTATTGAGAATATGCATCCGCGATATGTTTCGCTAGACAAGTATTTTTATGCACATTTACAAATAAAAGATCACAAGAATAGGCATGACGAATAGAAAAAAAATTTAAGCCCATCGGTTTGATTATTAAAAAATATACACGTTTTTTTTATTTTCTCTGAGAAACAAAAATGACAGAGATACAGCGCTTTGAAATTTCGCATGACGTCACGGCTATGTATGATTTTTACATAGAGGTGACGTTGCAAGCCCCTACTCCAGAACTTTGATGCTTCGTATCTTTGTGAATTTTTACTTTTTTGGTAAACTGAAATATAAGGGGCTATTATTTTTGGATAAGGTAAAAGACGGACTAATTACAGTATACTTTTCTAAGTCTGTCTTCACTCCTATTCTATAAAAGAAGGTAAAAGGATTTTTTCTACCATCAATATCAGTTCGATTTGACGCATTTTAAAAATATTTGAAAAAAAAATAAAAACAATTTTTGCCCCTTTGGTTGAACCATTTAATGCAAATTATAGACATATGAACAATTTTAGAGGTAACCTGAGACATTTTTTTATTGCTTCAACTTCTTACGTAATTTTTTTGCTCAATTTTTATTTGTTTAAAAATGTGTGCTAATATTTTTTGGATCTTTTTTGTGCAACAAATGTGTATGACTTTTTTTTGGATGGATTCCATTCGAGATTGGGACCCCGCACTACACAACACAGCCCTACCTACAGTTTTGTTTCGATGGTTGTCGGCGCATGCTCCTCTTGCTTTCACACCTCGACTATTTTTCAACATAACAATTTTACACTCGATGAGAAACAAACATACATACATTTACATAAAATCGATTAATAAAATTGTCCTTTGAATTCATCTACATTTTCAAATTGTATTGCAGACTTAATAAACAAATAGAAATGTTTAAAGACATATTTCGTTATTAATTACGTCATCCTTTACATGAAAATCGTTTGTTTCTCTCGAGTTAACGAATTCACAAATTCTTCAAAGTCTTTTCCTGTTTATTTATGTTTGATCTTAGTCCCTTTTTTTCATTTTTAAGATTGTCTTTATTGAGTTATGTACCTCCCCACTGAAATGGCTTTATAATTTTGAATGTTTAAATAAAACTTTATAAAATTCAATTTGAAACAGAAGTATTTGTGAATCGGCCATTTTGTACCAATATGTCCCACCCCCACAAGTCACACCCCCTTATATAGACCTCGGCAAGCTTTCAAAACCAATAGAATGACACACAAATCGATAGAACGGTGACAGGTAGTAGACCCAAAAATATATTGTACAGATATGGAGAACTCCCGCAATTTCTGGGCTCCTAGTACCTTTTTTTGCCAAAATGGTAGTGACACAACACTTTGCATAGAAAAATGCACTTAGTCGACAGCCAATGGTGCAGTTTCGCATCACTCACACAATAGCTTATGCACTTAGTGCTTTGTGCTTAGCCACCAAGGTTAATGGGGCTAATTTGTTTATTTCAATAAAATTTTCCTATGATTGCTGTAGTAAATATCAAGTTTAAAAATATGTCTACGAAAACGTTGTCGTTTTAAAAACTTCTGTTTCGTTCATGACAAAAAATTACTTGATTTGGAAACTTGAAATCACTCATCATACATCAATGTCTTGTTTCTAGAATTAAGAAGCTCTATAATTCATTAATATTTATCAGTTACTCGAAACAGGACAAAGTAGCAAAATCCAACCACTAAAAGTTTTTCATGATCTCGTCATAAATAAAGTATCTCACTTGTAGATTTCTGTAGCTCTACAACCCATAGACTTACTAAAAGTTAGACACGACAAGCAAGAGAGCACCACGCTGCCAACCATCGGACAGTCATAAGTCTGTGCTAATGCAGTCTTTCTGCCAATCTTTTCTGACCTGGCAGCTCCTGGACCACATCTTGTTCAACCCTGCGTTGTGGATCCACACCCCAGCTGCGGTGCAGGCGAGGTTGTATTGCTACCTGGCTACGGACTTCTTAGCTGACGCCCACATCTATGGAAGCGTGAGGAGGGTCAGCACAGTCTTGCAGACGGTGCATACGCTGAAGTTTTACTACTGGGTGGTCAATCCTAGAGCGAAGAGTGGGATCACGCCGAAGGGATTGGGTAAGTGTTTACTTTTGTACCAAAACAATAATGACAAATTTAACGCAGGTTTTAATTACATTTTATATTAACTAACACAAAGATTAATTTTAGATGGGTAATTAAAAATATATTAAGACCATTGTTTGAGGTTGCAGCATTTATGTCATGTAAGTACCATGAACAATTACCATGTAATTCCGCAAATAAACTACTATTAAATTTTTGCTATGTATTTCAGGGCGGTTACTTCATAAAATAACACGACAGCCGCCCGATAGTGTCGTCGTATTTCGGTGTCAAAGTAAATTAGTTGGTTGACACTGCTACGCGGACACGTAGCAACGTACAGGGTTGGATTATCCATAAGGCGGATTAGTTAACTGCCTAACCTAATCCGCCTGCCTGGAAAAAAAAGTTTCATTGCAGGATGTTTTTTAAAATTTGTATATATCAAAATTTGGAGTCGATCTGATCGACTCGACTTTTGTAATAGACTAAATGTATTCTAAAAATAAGAAACACGTAGCAACGTACAGGGTTGGATTATCCATAAGGCGGATTAGGTAACTGCCTAACCTAATCCGCCTGCCTGGAAAAAAAAGTTTCATTGCTGGATTTTTTTTAATTTGTATATATCAAAAATATAAATGTATTCTAAAAATAAGAAAAAGGGTAAAGGAAGGGGACCTCGAGATTTGCATTACCTAGGGGTATGAAAGGGTTAATCCGGCCCTGGATACGTAATAAGTACGTACCTACATATGTTGTGTCTCTTTCAAACCATATTTTTTCGGATTGAACGATTGACGAACTGAATTTAAACGTAAAATAAATTAATATATAGGGATAAATTACACTGATTGAGCTAGCCCCAAAGTAAGTTCGAGACTTGTGTTATGGGATACTAACTCAACGATACTATATTTTATAACTAATACATATATAGATAAACATCCAAGACCCAGGACAATCTGAAAAAGGCCATTTTCCAACTTGCCCTGACCGGGGATCGAACCCGGAACCTCTGGGTGGCGGACTATCATGGTGACCACTACGCCACGGAAGTCGTCGATTATGATGAATATCAAATAGCCGACCCTTAAAATTCCCCGTTAGAAATCTAAACGATCGCATAATAAATGAATAAAGCCATTAATTCAAAGATAGAAATATGAAACGCAGATCAAGGGCCCGACCGGGCACAGACTAAAAATAAAAATATAATGCCGCTGTCAGTTACTAATTGTTTCGTGATTTGTCGCCGGCGAAATGGCTGCTAAGCGACGAGAACGCCTTTAAATTGAGTCCGAGTCTTTGATCTGGGAAAGGAGGAGATTTATGCAGTAACACTGTCGACCGTAAAGTAAATATTTTTGACGACATCCGTGGCGTAGTGGTCACCATGCTAGTCCGCCACCCAGAGGTCCCGGGTTCGATCCCCGGTCAGGGCAAGTTGGAAAATGGCCTTTTTCAAATTGTCCTGGGTCTTGGATGTTTATCTATATATGTATTTGTTATAAAATATAGTATCGTTGAGTTAGTATCCCATAACACAAGTCTCGAACTTACTTTGGGGCTAGCTCAATCAGTGTTATTTGTCCCTATATATTTATTTACTATATATTTTATTATTACCGTAGTTTTGTTGTGAAGAATAACGCTACTCTCTCTCTGGTGGAGAACATATTTATTTTCTGAAAGATTTTATTTGAGTTATTTATTAGTTAAGTTTTCATGTCATCTAAGACAGGCTTTACGTTGTTTTGTTTTTCGTGTACGATTTACGTATACGATTGTCAATTCTTGTGTTCGACATCAGAATTTGAAATTTGTATAGGCAAAACATGAAAAGACAACAGCTGAAAATACTTTAGCTGCAATGGATGCAAAAAAGCGCGGAAGATGTATTATTCAGCAATCACAGTTGTCAGCAACAATTATTGAATTCCGAAGCACTAACATTCTCTTGAACTAGTTACTTGAATTTCATAATGATTGAAAAATTGAGTCGTCTGTGTCGTATTAGTAGTAGTTTTAATTTACTATTGCAGATAATTTTAAGATAATAACAATAGTGTAGTATTTTTAAAATAAACATATAAAGAATAGGAGCAGTAGGAAACCCAAAAAAAAACGATCAAATAAAAGAAAAATTAAACGTTTAAGGAGGTTCAGAAATTGGTGGAGGAAAGGGACCTGGAAAGCACTCCACCAACAAGAGCCCAGCTCTTATATATAACAAAAAGTATTTTTTAATTTCAAATTAAATCATTTATAAAAATGTATAAATGATTATAAAAACATGTAGAAATGATGTCACATCT
This sequence comes from Acrobasis suavella, assembly GCA_943193695.1. Classification (NCBI taxonomy): domain Eukaryota; kingdom Metazoa; phylum Arthropoda; class Insecta; order Lepidoptera; family Pyralidae; genus Acrobasis; species Acrobasis suavella. Next base: position 1,149,512 of record OW971944.1, read on the forward strand.
TGTTAACTCTCTGATCTAGATCAAATTGAGTCGGAATTTATCTCTGTCAGAAACAAGTAAAGATCTCGCGATACGAAGATATTATTCGCAGAGATTGGCGGATCTTCGCGCCAACTTTCGATTTTACATAGATTTATAGATAACGTGGACAATTTTAAGGGATTAAGGCTTAATGACTTAAGTTTAGATTCTTAAGTTGCATTTACCAAAACGCTTCGTTTTAAGGAAGTGATTTTCCAACGAAAATTTTGAAAGCAATTTGTAAAGAATGGACAAATACGTTATGTATTTTATTATGCAAATCTGCAAATAAAATCTAATTTTAAAACAATAAGTTTTAGTTATATAGCCTGAGTGACATACTTATGCGAGTACAGTAAGTGTGGATACAACCCCTCAGGTGAAAGAGAGCAAGTCGCATGATTTCTACAATTCGATTAATAGAAAATAACATTCTAAAAACAATATTCGTTTGAAAAAACACATTTTTCAACCTAAAAGAAAAGAAAGGCAATAAAAGAAAGCTCGAAAAATTTCAGGGAAATACCGGATTTCCATTTTTTAAAAATTAAACTCGAATTAATATTACTTGAACTTCAGCTTTGATTAGTAATATTATTAAAACTGTATGTAATATTTTTATTAAATACTTCTTATAACGACAATAAATATTACAATCAAACTAAAAACTTAATACAAAACTTAAATAAAAACGGAATTACGAATTAAAACTAAATAAATAACATAAAACTTACACATAAAAACGTCGTGCAGATGATATTATTATTAAAATATAATTTGCCCTAATTTTCCAGAAGGTCCGCGGCCGGCCCACAAGGACATCTTGACGATACGAGCGTACATCCTTCTGTTCCTCAAGCAGTTGATCATGATCGGCAACGGTGTGAAGGAAGACGAGTTGCAGTCGATACTGAACTACCTGACGACTATGCATGAGGTATGCTCTCCTAGTATATATGTTTCTAATAATCGGCCATCGAGACCTCATCTTTATCTACTTCGTTCTTCTCCATTCATCTCTCAGCGTTATTTTCATTAAATTATTCTTTTTCTTCTTACTCAACCCATTTCTATTCCTTAATAACTCTACTAAAAGAAGTCGGAAATTGATCCTCCCCCCCCCCACCCGGATCTCCGAAACTACTGAGCCTAAGTTACTTGTAGATTACAGGAAAAATAATCTAAGAATTCTATCAATTAAAAAAAAAAGTGGTAAACTCAATATAATACGTTCAATTGCGGAAAATCTTTGGCATTGTACGAAGCCCTCTCCACGCGAGTTTAACTCGCACTTGGCCGGGTTTTTTTATTTAATTGACATACTGTGCATTGGTTATGAATTCCTGGTAAGTACTCTTTGAGGCATTATTTGATATTGGTTTTTCTGCATTAATGAATCTTAAATCACGTTCAAAATGAATGACAAGTAGCATTATTTTGTGACTTTTTATTTTGTTATCAATACAAAATATTTTTTTTCTACTCCTGTACTGTTATCTGTCTTTTAAATGGTCCCGAACACTAATATAAGAACATAGATTATATGATTTCAGAAAAGTCTATAGTCAATTCCTAATATAATAGCACATGTGTCGTTATTTTGCCAAAACGATACTCCTAGCCATAGACCTATAACTTTTTTTTCTTTAGATCTACCATACTGCCCATAAGCGTAGCCAGCCATGGGCTCAGGGTGGGGCAGCAATCTGAAATAATATGAAACTAGCAAACTACACGGTCCGCCGCTTACCCTAGTTAATTTTTACATATAAAATGTCGAGTGTGAATTTTCTTACGAATATTAAGTATTGTAGTAAGTACCTAGATAATTTAATTTTTAGGTTTGATTCGGTAACTTAAAGGTTTGAGCCAGGGTGGGGCAAGCGCCCCACCGTGCCCCACCATGGCTACGCCCATGATACTGCCAACATAATAAAATCATTATTTTAACATATGGTGCCATTTTTCTAACGTGGAGTCACTGAACAAACGGTTTTTTGTATGAAAAAACATTGGAACAAACAAAAATGGCACTTTTGGTCACTAGGAAGACGTCAATAAAAAAAACTAAGTCTTCCATAGATACCTAGTATCTAGCAAACATATAGTAGTAGTATTTCATACTTTTCTTTGTTTATTTTTGTATTTATTTTTAAGTAGATGTAGTCGTAGAAAAAGTATTGTATGCAACGTTGTATAAGTATGTCAAAAAATGCTCGACGGCGTCTCCTTACGACCTGCGCCACTCGCATTTTATGAACCTTCTTATACAACTGTTGCATAAAATACTATTTTATCGCCCAGTCCACATTTCTATTAATGCCATGCGCATTTGATATTTCCAGGATGAAAATCTACACGACGTTCTCCAAATGCTGATCTCACTGATGTCGGAACACCCGAGCTCGATGGTTCCAGCTTTTGACGCTAAGGTGACATATTTTTTCTACTCCTTTACTGTTAGCTGTCTTTAGTCACGAACATTAATATAAGAACATTGTTAATTTATGATTTCAGGAAAGTCTAGAGTCTATTCCCCATAACAACACATGTGTCGTAATTTCGCCAAAAAGATACGCCTAGCCATAGACTCAGAACCTTTTTTATTTAGATCTACATTACTGGCAAGATAAGAAAGACGTTTTTTTTACAAGGGTCTGACACGCTTTGATAGAGCAAGATAGTTTTATTGCGATTTCTAAAAGAAGAATAAGAAAAGAGCGCCGTGTTGTCTCTATCACCGACCGAACATTTTTCATGGTCGGGTTATAGGTCCACTTCAAATTGCATATATTTTAAGTGTGCCTATAACCCGACCATGAAAAAAATATACGTCGTATCATTAATATGTCTTTCTCTTACCCCCGGCCGCTCAGTGGCAAATCTACACTACTTGTATATCGATATATATATAGAGGTCAATTAAAAAAATTACGTTTATCAAAAAATTGCAAACATGTACGTCAATGCTCGACGGCGCCTTCTTACGATGTTCGCTAAAGATCGCATCGTAACTCGCAACACTCGCATATTTTAACCCTTCTTTTGCAACTGTTGCATAAAATTAATTTCGACCCAGTGATCTACCCAATTCTTTTTCTTTAATTAGGATCTCTGAAACTGATCTAACGGTTTAGATTTTAATATTTGGTAAAATATTCATGCGTTTAGAAGTTATTGGTGGTTAACGATTGAAAGTCAAAGCTTTCCGGACCCAAAAATAGATGGCGCTACGGATATAGTCGTATAGGTAGTTCCGCTACTCGTCATTAGATGGAGTTTACAACAATCGACGTTTTTTTTTTTAATTTGCCTACTATCGAACGAACTTATTAGTTCATATAGCGAGATACCTAGTGAAAGATGATAGCACTCGATATTTGCTCGCCGCTGCCATACCAGGCTTGTCACTCCCCGTTTAGGTATCAAAAATTTACAAATATACTAATACCACTCCGGAGTGGGAAATTCAGTTATCTAAACGAAAAGGTGCCGAGTTCTGATGCGAGCTAAATTAAACCATATCACTAACCACATTGAGTAGATATTTCTTTGAATTTCTAGAGTACTATTACTTATTCTATGGCCACGGTAAGGGGGCTGGAGTGACATTTTTCGCGCGCATTAATTTTGTAACTTCAATATTTCAGGGTGGAGTCAGGACAATTTTCAAGTTGCTAGCGTCTGAGAGTCAACTCATCAGGCTGCAAGCTCTCAAACTTTTGGGGTTCTTCCTGAGCAGAAGTACACACAAGTAAGTTCCTTGTCTAATTTTCATCCTGTTTGATCTGAGTTGTTTGGAGCTAGTAACAAGATATACGTTTAAAAAACTACCTAAAACTAACTAAAACAATGTACTTATATATTTTTGAAATGTGCTAATGAAGACCATTCATTTTATACTATATATTTTTTTAATAAAACTTTTTTTTTATATTAAATTCTATAAACAACATGTAACAAAAACCCTGTCCCATCAGAATGAACAACTTTTTCTATGGGACAAATGCTTGAAACTCGAAGAAAAAAGTCGATATTTTCATACAAATTGTCGGGCCGGCCGAGCACTTTTGTATGAAAATGACGATTTTTTGGAGAGTTTCAAACATTGGTCCCATAAAAATAGTTGTTCATTTTGACGGTCTAAATTGCTTCGTCAAGGATCGGGCAGGGTTTTTGTTACTTATTGTATATTTTTTTTTTGCATATAAATTGTAGCCTATGTTACCCGGACAATAATGACGAATCGATTGACAATCATTTGTGAAAATTGGATAAGCGTTTCGGATGCTACGATGGAACATACGTAAATACCCACACATATATATATATATATATATATACATTCAGAGACTGCTAAAATCCCTTGCCCTTCCGTTTGGTTTTACCTTAGTCGTGTAAAAACAGTAACTTTACGATATGTTGTATGTGGTAGAGCCACGCTACGGGCAAAACTTTGTTTTGCTAGTAGCATGAATGGGCCGGCTCGTCCGGGGAAGTACCACACTCTCACAGAAAATCGCCGTCTGAGTAGTAGCGACACCGCTTCTATGCTTCGTTCGGTGAGTGAGAGAGCCTGAGGCCCCACCCTCCCTCCCCTCCCCCCTCCCCCTACATCTTCCCTTCCCGAAAGGCCGGCAACGCTTCTGTTACACCCTGGTGTTGCAGTTGTCCATGAGCAGCGGTGATCACTTACCATCAGGTGACCCGCTTGTTCGTTTGCCGCCATATGACATGACAAAAAAAAGATATCTTTCAGGATCCTTGCTAGTGGAGGTCCATAGTCTCTGCTTACCCATGTGGGAAGTAGGCATGATATTGTGTATGTATGTATGTTTCAGGCGAAAATACGACGTTATGTCCCCACACAACCTCTACACGCTACTGGCGACGCGACTGGCGGCGTGCGGCGAAGGCCTAGCGCTGCCAGTTTACAACGCGCTGTACGAGCTGCTCACCGAGCATGTTGGCCAACAAATCCTGTACACCAGCCATCCCGAGCCGCAGCCGCATTTTAGGCTCGAAAATCCAAGTAAGTATCTTTTATTTGTGATTGTTTTATACTGTTTGATAAATGATTAGGTGCATAAATGTTGTGCTTTGCAACTCACATTTAGACTATCTGTATAACCCAAAGGTTGACTGGTAGACAACGCTTTTAGCGTTAAGTTCGCCTGTTGTTCTGTACAATTTGTATTTGATGAACAATAATAAGATGAAATAAAATAAAAATAAATAAATAAAAAATATTTTTCTCTAGAAAAGTAAGTGTTATAACAATTTTTACTCCAAGTAGGATATCGTCAGCAATATATTTAACTAAGAAGGTGCAATATACACTTTAAATACTACTTTTACAATTTTAACATGGTGGGTTAAAATTGTAAAAAGCGACATCTGTTTTTTACTCGTAACACTACTAGTTAATGAATCAATATGCACTCGATTTAGCATCCCTATAGCATACACACTGCTGCAACAAGTCATTTAACAGTTTTTACTCTTACGAACAGATGGCGCTTTCCCTTTTGTATTTATACTCCGCGGGCTATGTCGGAGCCCTGTTTTTCCTGCGAAAAAAACCGCTCAAGTAAATACGCGCCTACAACAACCTTCTGGATCTCTCTATTGTTTCTTGCCACACCATGTTATTATAAAATCTGCACTTCTTCAATCAGATAAACAGCACAATGTTAAAACTTTAGATGCGCTTATTTTTCATTAAAAATCTGCAATTAAAATAACAACCCTTATTTATCCAGGAAAGGGTCAAACCGAATATCGCACACCACTACTTTTTAGAATGTACTTACGGTAAGCCTCAAAAAGTGCAGTCTCAATTTCTCATGCAATTAGTATAAGAAGTTGGGACTCCACTTCTGAGGCCTACCGTACATACGTTAGCTTGAAAACATAAGAGTTTGAATCTATTAAACTGATGTCAATTTAACATTTTTTTTATTTTTTCCAGTGATCCTCAAAGTGGTAGCGACCTTGATCCGGCAATCCAAGCAGACGGAACAGCTGCTAGAAGTGAAGAAGTTGTTCCTGTCGGACATGACTCTGCTGTGCAGCAACAACCGGGAGAATAGGAGGACGGTGCTGCAGATGTCGGTTTGGCAGGTACGATGAAGTTTTGCAACCAGTTGCCTACGTTGACCCTCCTTGGGAATTAAGTGTTTGCACCAGTCGCCCTTAGAGTACTACAAAAGCGTTGCATCGTCGGACACACGGAATAGAAAAAAGTAGTGGAAGGGCTATGTGATAAAATTTGTATTGAAACCAAACTCACACAAGTAGTATCAATTTACATTGGGGCAGAGACTCGCCAAAATCGTACATAGCATTATGAACTTTTTCTATTCCTGTACTGTTATCTGTCTTTTAAATGGTCCCGAACACTAATATAAGAACATAGATAATATTATTTCAGAAAATTCTAATATTCGATTTCTAATATAATAGCACATGTGCCGTTATTTCGCCAAAATGATACTCGGAGCCTTAGACCTAGATTTTTTTTCTTTAGATCTATGCACCATAGTACCTATGTAGATGCACTTAGGTTAAGGTTTACTCGATCAACACTAATTCAACATAAAAAGAAGCTCAACTACCAACTTAACAAACAACTGAATTCATACATTCCGTATTAAAAATAAAACTTTCCGAAATAAATTCTTTACTGTCAAAATAAGAAAAACTCTTTCTTAATATAGTTACTTACTATAGGAAGTAGAAGTGAATTTAAAAAAAAATAAGTTTACCACAGGTACCTCGTTTCTGCCTTACATAATATAACGAACATTTTCTTTTTTTTTTTTTGTTTATTTTTGTATTTTATATATTAAATACAGTCGTAGAAAATGTATTGTATGCAACGTTGTATAATAAATACCTTGTTGTATTGATCGATGGCGTCTCACTACAATGCTTGCCAAGGCTCGTATCGTAACGTAACCTGCGCAACTCGTATTTTTTGACACGTCTTATACAACTGTTGCATAAAATATTGTTGATGTCAATCGTATAATGTTCAAACAATGGCGTTGCCGGCGGCGACGCGCAGAGTCGCGCCGATTCGCTTGCCTTTTTGCCCGTATTTACTGATTTACATGTCTGTAGATTTCCATTTCGACAGAGTATTTTTTTTTCAATAGTCAATAATCCCATACGTTATGTTTCTTTCCCTACAGATTTCCATTTCTGTCGATTTTTAACCCCCTACAAAACCCCGACTGTCTGTGGCATCGTAGTGCTCGAACGGATGGACCGATTTCGATGCGGTTTTTTTTTTACGCGAAAGAATATTTCTTTGCGATGGGTTTTAGCTGTGTTTGATGATAATCGGTTCAGCAGTTTATAATTTTTTGAAGTTTAAAGCTTGAATGTCAGAGTATTCAGGCGCTGTAGATATCAAGTCGTATCGGTAGATCCGCTCTCATCACTAGATGGCGTTCTTGATATTCGGGTTGTTTTTTAATTTGCCTAGCAAATATACTTGTAGTTTAAACGATATTCCGTCATAATGTTTATGTACTAGGTATTGTTGTTATTTATGTATATTATTATATTATATAGTCTCTGTTGTAGTCTTCAACGCCACCAACTTTTTTCTTTCTAAAATCTCATTTCTGATACTGGTTTGGCTGGAAGAGATCCCCTCTTGGGATAAGTCCGCCCTTGTACTAATTATATTAAAATCATTGTTTGCTCCTAAATATTATTTTATGTTCAATGAAGAGTTTACAAACAAACAATAATAAATAAATATATAGTAGGACAAATAACACTGATTGAGCTAGCCCCAAAGTAAGTTCGAAACTTGTGTTATGGGATACCAACTCAACGATACTATATTTTATAACAAATACATATATAGATAAACATCCAAGACCCAGGACAATTTGAAAAAGGCCATTTTCCAACTTGCCCTGACCAGGAATCGAACCCGGGACCTCTGGGTGGCGGACTAGCATGGTGACCACTACGCCACGGAGGTCTTCAATGTTTTACTTGTTGTTTTCCAGGAGTGGCTGATAGCCATGGCGTACATCCACCCGAAGAACGCTGAGGAGCAGAAGATATCTGACATGGTGTACTCCCTGTTCCGCATGCTGCTACACCACGCCATCAAGCACGAGTACGGGGGGTGGAGGGTGTGGGTCGACACACTGGCGATCGTGCATTCCAAGGTTGGTTTTCTTTGGACGTGTAATGGCTTTAAGGCGGCCCTTCCCGGCCGCTCTATTTTCAACGCGAGCATAGTTTGAAAGGCTTGGTGTTTCATCCAGGGCAATGCTAGAAAAAGAGGCAAACTAAAAAGCGACAGATAGCGCCTTAGGGCATGGTTTGCACTCTATTAAATGAAATTAGTGTTTTAACTATCCATTAAACGAATATTAACTATTCATAGGGTGCGGAAATTTTATAAAACTTGTTCCAGGTGTTATCAGTAAGCCTTACAATATGTGAAATAAATATTTTGTATTCAAAATTTTCATTACATTTGCGAGGTTTGTATCGAAATATTTTTTTTACTTTTACAATTTATGAGTACTTCATGAACGGTCGAAGTTCAGCTAAAATTTGTGCAAAAAAGCAGAAGTTTGGAGGCTTATACTGACTTTGCTTTTCTAAATTTCAATTTTTTATTTCGATAAAATCCTAGAAATAGCGCCCAAGATGCCTGTGAGTTCAGGAGTTTTTCAAGAAAGATCAGATACAACGCCATAATCACGTACGAGCGTTTGTATGAAAAGTAAGACGGGAAGGCCGCTCTTAATGTTACTCTTTTTAACCACAACACAAAAGAGGGGTGTAATAAGTTTGACGCTAATGTCTGTCTGTTGCTGTGTGTGTGTCTGTCTGTGGCATCGTAGCGCTCAAACGGGTAGACCGATTTGAATGCGGTTTTTTTACGTAAAAGCAGGTTCCATTGCGATGGTTCTTAGCTATGTGTGATCGGTTCAGCCGCTTAAAAGTTACTGAGGGTTAGCTTAAAAGTCAGGGCTTTCCCTAAAAATTAGAGATGGTGCTATAATATCGGAACTATTTAGTAGTTACGCTTTTCATCATTAGATGGCGTTCTTGAAATTTTCGGTCGTGTCGGGGGTTTTTTTATTTGATTTTTCAAATAATTTTGTTGGAGCAATATTTAGCCGTGATGATCTGGGAGAAAGAAAAAGCTTAGAATTTAACCCGCTCCTTCTCTTCCCGCGCAAATCGTAGAACTCGATCGAGGGACTGGGTGAAAATCCTTATCATTTTATTAAGCGATGCGGCTATCCAACACTATTTGGATTCCTTTTTCCACCTTCGCCCACCATCACGCTAAAAGTGGCTTTTGAGCCTTGCAGCCCTTGCTTAGAGCCGCAAGACCCAAAGTGCTTGGCCTTCCCCGTTAGGGATAAAGACGTGATAGTATGTATGTTACATACATACATACTTAGCAACATGAAAATTTTGTTAACTAGCATTTCAAATGTGACTTCAAGAAGAGTAAGATCGGTGTGAATCAGTCGCGTTTGTAAAATAAAAAGAAATATTTATTCTATCTGTCACTTTTTCCAAAATTTTAAAAATTCCCAAAGTTCCCTGTTGAAGTAAATGACTTAAACGGGGAAATCTCGCAGCCCGCGATAACCGGTGTAGGGTGTTGCCAATTTTTGAACGCAATCTTTAAAAAAAATTGCTTTTCTCTGAAATAAAAAAAGGAAGTTTTTGCTTACGTACATTGGGGGCCCCCGTGGTTCGGGGGCCCCGTATAATTGATACAGCACATACGGCACCGCCGTATCTGCTCTATCAATTATTAATTAGCTACGCCCTGGTGTGAATGCACCATAGTTTGTAAACACTGGTGTTCGATTTTTCAAGTTTCCCAAATTCATCTGGCAACTTGACAAGAAGGCATCTGGTCATCATCTGGCAAAAATCGCCATCTAATGATGACAGATTTGATCAATTGGATATTCTCGAAATACCAATTCTAGTGCGGATCCAGCGCGTTGTAGCTTGTGATGCATTTCTCCGGCAAACTATCAAGCTACTCATTCCAATGCATTGGGAAAATATACGAATACAGATACAAAAAAGATCCTTTTGCAATGTAGTGAAAATTCTCTTTTATTAATTGATTTTATCGTATATTTCAGGTGTCGTACGAAGAATTCAAACTCCAATTCGCTCAAATGTACGAGCACTACGAACAACGGCGTGCTGACAACATCACTGACCCAGCCGAGCGGCAACAGAGGCCGATCTCGACCATCTCGGGCTGGGACAGACACACGGACACTCACAAACCACGCGTCGTCCCAGACTCCGACAGCACACATAGCTCCCCCATCTCCATCCGCAAACAAAACGTCCTCAACCACGGAGCCCAAACCGAAATCGGCAAAGGACTGTCTCTCAGAGAAGTCGAAGCCTGCAACTGCAAACTAAACCCCAGTGAAAGTGAAGAAGACAGCCGGACTACAGTAGTTTATAGTGAAGTGTGTAAAGTGCATAGTCCAATTAAACATACCGAAGTGCCCCGCGACGGTTGTGATAGTGTTAAATGTACAGATAGTGTCGAACACGCGGTCGACAACACGGAAAGCAAATTGCTCAACGCAGATAACGAATTAGTGCAATCAATTATTAGCGAGAATAAATTACTAGAGAGCTCAGAGTCCGGTATCGGGACTGAGAACTCTGAGAAAACTGAGAAACCATTGACGAGACAAGGAAGCCTTGATTACATTCCAGTACGAGACGTAGGAGAAAACGTAACGAAAGACGATAATACTGATAAAAGCGAAGGTATACCTTCAAGTTTGTCTGCAAGTGAAACGGCGAGCCCTGAAAGGGTAGCCGAATTAAATATTACAACGGAAAGAGAATCGGAACTCTCTGATCCGTCCGAGTTATACTTGACTCCGAGTGAAGCGACTAGTCCTAAGAAAACAGAAAAGACTGATGTTATTCCAGAAGAAATTACTGATGACCCAAAACACATTGCGATTAATATTGTCAATGACGTGCTAACGATTGCTCTAGAAACTGTCAGATTAAAAGCAGACGATGACCCTGATTCGGGAGCCATTTCTGGCGGCTTGCATTCTGAAGGTAACACACCAAATGGCAGAGAAGACTTTGAACAAGAAATCGAAGATATTATTGAAGAGAATCGGTCGGCTGAAACAATAGCTAATGAATTGATTACTGATATAATATCGACAGTAGTAACGAAGTGTGAAGAGAAAGTGGATCAAGATAATACTACTGAAACTGTAGAAACTATTGAGAATATTGAACATTCTAGTAGTGTTGCGGATGATAACAGTCCCCAAAGAGTCATACCCTCCGATCATCCACATGAAGGCAATGTTTTGCCTCTAGATGGAGAATTTTTAGTCAATTCAAGGCCCGAAGAGCCACAAAAACGAGATACTGAAGTGACTGACACGGTAACGGAGGAAAACGCAAAGAATGAAAGCCAAAGAGTAGACATGCAAATACCAGAGGAGCATAAAACTCCAGAGATACCGGCGATTTCGACGATCAGTGAAAATATTTCACTTGCGAATAAGAAAGAACAGCAACATGAAGAGGAGAGGAATCGCGAGTCAGAAAGAGACAAAAGACGCGTGAGCTTACCCGGCGACGGTGAAATGAAGCAGGACGGCAGTAGAGCTGACGGTGTGTCCACACAGGGAACGAATACGTCATCGTCACCGAAAAGGCCACGTAGTGCGTCTACAAGTACGCAAGTGGACTCTAATCATTTTGGTAAGGATTATTTTGTATCATAATTAGCTGCTTGGAAATAATACTAATGCAATGATGCAATTTTAAGCATTTTTCATCTAAAAACTGCCATATAAATCTTATTCAAACATACGGCATACGATTAGACGTAGATGCAGCGACATATGTGCCAATAATTTTGAGACGACATAATTTTATGATCTGCACAATAAGCTTTTAAAATTAATCTGCCCTACATGATTTCATTCTTAGGGTTCCTTACAAAAATGAAAAAGCGGAACTCTAATAGGATCACTCGTGCGTCTGTCTGTCCGTCCGTCTGTCACAGCACAGCCAATTTTCTTCGATTGTACTGGACCAAATCAGGTGAAATTTGGTAGGGAGGTGTAGTCCTATGACCCAAACACAGTTGTGCAAAGTAAATAAATATTTTTTTTTAAATAAGGGTCATTTTTAAATAAATAAATAATAAATATGTAGAGACAAATCACACTGATTGAGCTAGCCCCAAGGTAAGTTCAAGACTTGTGTTATGGGATACTAACTCAACGATACTATATTTTATAACAAATACATATATAGATTAACATCCAAGACCCAGGACCATTTGAAAAAGGCCATTTTCCAACTTGCCCTGACCGGGAATCGAACCCGGGACCTCTGGGTGGCAGACTAGCATGGTGACCACTACGCCACGGAGGTCACGTCTTTTTTTGGGGGACAAATTAGGAAATTAAAAAAAAGTTTTGCAAACCTTACTGTTTTACATACATCAAATGAAAGGGCGCGTTATAAGGATCTTAAATATACTTTTGTTATTATTGTAAAATTAATTGTTTTGATTTTATTCATGAAAGAAGATGAAAATTGACCATTAAACTTAATAATAATAACGGGCCAAACGCAAGTCGGGCTAGTGCACTAAGAGTTCCGTATTATTTTGTATAAAAAATCACGTTTGTTGTATTGGAGCCCCTTAATTATTTATCCGGTTTTAAGTATTTATTGTTATAGCGGCAACAAAAATACATCATCTGTGAAAATTTTAACTGTCTAGCTATCACTGTTCATGAGATACAACCTAGTGACAAACAGACAGACAGCGGAGTCTTAATAATAGGGTGACGTATTTACCCTTTGCATAAATACGGGACTGTTATCATCCGCAACACTACTAGAATGTTCAATATAATCAATAGTGCGGAACCCTAAAAATGTTATAGGCGGACTTAAGGGCTACCTGAATTTTTCGGGGTCCAGTTCCTGCCCCCATTTGAAATAAATCATTTGAAAAGAAACGGAGATATCATTTAAAATTTGGTCTTGATCAGACCCTGGATAACCTTTCAAACTATTTTATAATGAAGCTTTTCTACGCACAATTGCGAAAAACGGCCACTTTTGGCGTATGTGCGTAGAAAAGCTTCACGTTCTCACTTTAAAATGTAAACAGTAGTTTACTAGACTAAATAGACTAAATTTTAAATGATATCTCCGTTTCTTTGCAAATGATTTATTTCAAATGGGGCCAGCACTGGACCACGAAAAATTCAGGTAGCCCCTTAAGGCCTTTTCTATCAGTAATTTATGTAGCTGTAGTTATTCTATGGGGATTTCATTGATTTATATGTGCACCTGCAAATTATGATTAGAATTGTTTTTTTTTTCCTCCCAGAAACAAAGCGGCCGTCGATGTGTTCCCGGCCGATGTTCTCCCCCGGGCCGACGCGGCCGCCGTTCCGGATTCCGGAGTTCCGGTGGTCATACATACACCAAAGATTGTTGTCTGACGTCTTGTTCTCACTCGAGACTGATATACAGGTAATAATGACTGCCTCAGTAGTCAAGGAAATCGCCTTGTGATCCGGAGGTCATTGGTTCGAATCCCACTGGGAAGCATACTTTGTGAAAAAGTTGTTTCCAGTCTGCTTAGAATATTTTCTTTATTTTTTGATATTGCAAGCTTGAATCACTTTATTGTCCGAAAAAAAAAGATGATTCCGTGTTTCGGAAGACCGTATAATCTGTTGGTCCCGAACGCCATATAGCGTTTGATCATCAAACTATCCAAGGATTGGTTCTGGTTTACACTTTGGGTTGCGGAGGTCAGCCGGCAGTCGCTCTGTAAAAACCAGTAATAGAAAAAATACATGCGTTCTGTCACAAATCCTTTTAATATCTGTTTTATCTTACCATAGAGCTGATTTAAATGGTAGTACTTGACGAATATCAAAAAAACCATCTTTATGAGTAAATTTAAACTATTTAGTGCTATGAGAATCTTATATAAAGCAGCGCGTACACACCACTATCTAGTTAATTTATGCCAAACGCCATAGATGGCGTTGTAGACATTTTGTGCCTGTGTACACAATCCTTGTCAATAAGTGATTTGAGTAGCCGGTGTCATATTGTAAGACCGGAATACAAACTTTTTTTTTAATTTTCGTTCTCCTTTTTAACGCACTTTAGTAATAAGCAGTCAACTCGCAATAAACCGATAGATACCAATTTCTTTTCTATTCGGCACCTATTTTACACAAAAATTGTTTATACCACCAGACCCCGTAGCATGACACCATTGATAAACCCAGATAAAGTTTATATCGCGCAACGTGCTAGTGCCATCCTGCTCGTATTTATTAGATAGCGAGATAGTGATGGATGATAGTGCTCGATAAACGTTGTCGTTGGTGCCATGCTACGGGACCGTTATTCCGTTTCGTTTTATCAGATACCCGTATTTACTAATTCCCATGTCTACATAATCCAATTTCTTTACAAGTACAAAACGCTCAAGAGTCAACAGTCCAAGAGCGGTAAAAACAATCAGAAACAGTCTGTTAACTCTTATTGAAAATTGCAGGTCTGGCGAAGTCACTCGACGAAATCGGTGATCGACTTCGTGAACAGTAGCGAGAACGCGATATTCGTCGTCAACACTGTCCACCTGATCAGCCAACTGGCCGACAACCTAATTATTGCTTGCGGAGGACTACTACCATTGCTGGCGTCGGCTACCTCGCCAAATGTAAGTAAGAGAGTACGGTTTTGTAGAGGGCTGGAGTGTTATGGTATCCTGGTATAGAGCAGAACTTTTATGAAAAATGGACAGTCTACGGGCTATAGTTTTCTCTCTCTCTCTCTCTCTCTCTCTCTCTTTATTATTCTATTTCATTGTCTCTTTTTCTCATTTATACAAAATATATACGTAGTCAAAACCGTCCACCTGATCAGCCAACTGGCCGACAACCTGATTATTGCTTGCGGAGAGCTACTACCATTGCTGGCGTCGGCTACCTCGCCAAATGTAAGTAAGAGAGTGCGGTTTTGTAGACGACGGCTAGAGTGTCAGCCAACTGGCCGACAACCTGATTATTGCTTGCGGAGGGCTACTACCATTGCTGGCGTCGGCTACCTCGCTAAGTGTAAGTAAGAGAAGTACGGTTTTGTATACGGCCGGAGTGTTATGGTGTCTGGGTATATCATAGTGCGGAACTGTGATAGAAAATGGACAGTCTTAATACGGGCTATAGCTTTCTCTCTCTCTCTCTCTCCTTCTCCCTCTCTCTCTCTCTCTCCCTCTCTCTCTCTCTCTCTCTCTCATTCCATTTGACTGTCTCTCTTTCTTTTTTATTCACAATAAACGTAATCAAAACCGTCCACCTGATCAGTCAACTGGTCGACAATCTAATTATTGCTTGTAGGTAGCCGATGCCCGCAATGGTAGTAGTCATCCACTACCATTGCTGGCATCGGCTACCTCGCCAAATGTAAGTAAGAGAGTACAGTTTTGTAGACGGCCGGAGTGTTATGAATGTTATGATGTCCCCGTATAGTGCCAAACTTAGACGGAAATCGGATAAATTATGGACACTTTACCTGCTTACGGGGTTTCTCTATTCGAGTTTGTGCGTATTTTATGGTCTTCTGGTATTTTTAATGCCAAATTAAGATGGCAGCATTTATTGCCAGCCTGAAAACAGGCTAAAATAGCTTTCTATCTTTCACTCTACGCAAGGCGCGGAAGTAGTTTATGAACTAAGAATTTGAACCTATTTTAACACGTTAACAACGTCTTGAACGTTATGTCAACCTGGTAACCATTGAATACAGTGTGCGTTATGCGACTAATTCGTTATGCTTGCCTGGTTCGCAGGGACTTCATGGAATACTTTATAACGCGCCATGTGTGTTTCATGCAATGTGAAACCAAAAATGTTAACCCTTGTTCATTATGTTTGCCTGGTACCCCTGGTACCCAGTAACTTCAGGGTATACTAACACGCCTCGCGTTTTACAGTGTGGTGCCCAAAAATGTAAACCCTTTTTACGTTATGTCAACCTAGTAACCGTTGATTAACTAAAGAATTCCTTGGCTTAAATGCCCGTTTTCACCGACCATCTCCTATTTTGAGGGACCACTTGGGCGACCTTTACAATGAAATTCGTTTTCGTCTACGTTTTTAGAATGTTACCTAACTGTTTTAAGGGGACCCTTATGTGGGACCCTAATATTTTGAGCCCCATTATTTATTGTTTAAAAGCAATATCTAAACTATGTTGGCAGTATGGTAGTACTGCCAACATAATAAAATCGTTATTTTAACATATGGTGCCATTTTTCAAACGTGGAGTCACTGAACAAACGGTTTTTTGTATGAAAAACATTCGTTTAAGTGACTCCATGTTTCAAAAATGGCACTTTTAGTCACTAGGTCAATAAAAAAAAATTAAGTCTTCCATAGATACCTAGTATCTACCAAACATATGGTAGTATTTCGTACTTTTCTTTGTTTATTTTTGTATTTATTTTAGTAAATGTAGTCGTAGAAAAAGTATTGTATGCAACGTTGTATAAGTAGTCAAAAAATGCTCGATGTCGTCAATTTACGTTGCTCGCCAAGGCTCACATCGTAACCAGCGCCACTTGCATTTTTTAACCCTCCTTATACAACTGTTTCATGAAATACTAATATTATTCGATTGTTTAAACCATCGTTATTTTTTTTCATTAAAGTAATCAATGGTTTCCAGTTTGATATAACATAAAGCCTAGCCTTAAAATATGGTCTATAATTTTGTATTGTAATAGGTATTTAACCTTATTTTAATTTTGTATAATGGTCTGTTTGGGAAAATTTTAACTGAATAGCCATCAGGATGCACATTATGCAGTCCTAGTACGCACGGACTGTTTTCAACGCACTGTGTTTAATAAAACGAGATGCCAGGAGAAAATGTAAGCCCTTTAATATTATATCCACCTAGTAATCATTGGTTAAATTGAAGAGTTGTTTAGTGGTGATATGCAGCAAAACTTTTACGAAACTAACATCGTTTAAGTTTAGAATATAATCATCGGTTAAGTACCAGGTTGACATAACCTTCAATGGTTTCCAAATTTTTGTATTTTATTTTAGTTGGTTGGGTCAAAATTTACCCGGGTCACCAGTCGCCACTGACTGAATACACATTCACTTGTTATGCATTCCTAATACGCATGGACTGCATACAACGCGCTTATCGTGTTTTCAATACAACGTGTTGTAAATTTGTCAACCCTTGTAATTATGTTTGCCTGGTAATCATTGAAAGGGTATAACTATACAACGCGCTCTTGTTTTTTTTTTGTTAGCCTAGTACTCAATGACTTCACTCACATGTTATGCATGTTAGAATTTTTTTTAAACCCTTGTTAATTATGTTTGCTCGGTACTTAGTGACAGAGGATAACTATACAACGCACTTCGCGTGTTACATACAATGTGGTACCCATACTGCGCCTCGTGTGCTAGAATATAATGTGTTGTCATAAACATAACGCTTGTTTTTTTTATGTTTGCCTAATATTTAATGACTTTATGATCTACTATAACACCGCGCCTCGCGTGTTTTAATGCGATATTATGCCTAAAATATAAACCCTTGTTCGTTATGTTTGCCTGATACCCTGTAACTTTAGGGTATACTATATAACACGCCCCGCGAGTTACGATGAGGTGGTGCCAAAAATGTAAACATTTTTAAGTTACGTCAACCTGGTAACCGTGGATGAAATAAAGTATTCCTTAGCTTAAATGCCCGTTTTCACCAACCATCTCCTATATTGAGGGACGTCTAAGGCGACCTTTACACTGAAATTCGTTTTCGTCCACGTTTGTAGAATGTTACTTAACTGTTTTAAGGGGACCCTTATGTGGAACCCAAATATTTTTGAGCCCCATTATTCATTGTTTAAAAGCAATATCTAAACGATTTGTTGTCGGTAAATAATATATTTTATTATTCAATTGTTTAAACCATCGTTATTTTTTGTATTAAAGTAATCAATGGTTTCCAGTTTGGTATAACATAAAACGGTCTATAATTTTGTGTTGTAATAGGTATTTAACCTTATTTTAATTTTGGATAATGGTCGGTTTGGAAAAAATTTAACTGAATAACCATCAGGATGCACGTGCACTTATTATGCAGTCCTAGTACGCACGGACTGTTTTCAACGCACTGTGTTTAATAAAATGAGATGCCAGGAGAAAATGTAAGCCCTTTAATGTTATATCCACCTAGCAATCATTGGTTAAATTGAAGAGTTGTTTAGTGGTGAAATGCAGAAAAACTTTTACGAAACTATCATCGTTTAAGTTTTGAATTTAATCATCGGATAAGTACCAGGTTGACATAACCTTCAATGGTTTCCACATTTTTATATTTTACTGTAGTTGGTTGGGCAAAATTTACCTGGGTCACCATTTGCCACTGACTGAATACACGTTCACTTATTATACATTCCTTATACGCATGGACTGCATACAATGCGCTCTTGGTTTTTTGTTTGTCTAGTACTCAATGACTCCACTCACATGTTATGCATGTATTTTTTTTTTATTAAACCCTTGTTAATTATGTTTGCCAAGTACTGTGACAGAGGATAATTATACAACATACAACGCACTTCGCGTGTTACATACAATGTGGTGCCATACTGCCATAATGCGCCTCGCATGTAACAATACAATGTGGCGCCATAACTCGCCTCGTGTGCTAGAATACAAAGTGGTGTCATAAACATAACGCTTCTTTTTTATGTTTGCCTAATACTCAATGATTTCATGATCTACTATACAACGCGCCTCGCGTATTTTGTAATGCAATATTATGCCAAAAATATAAACCCTTGTTCGTTATGTTTGCCTGATACCCTGTAACTGTAGGGTATACTGTATAACACGCCCCGCGAGTTACGATGAGGTGGTGCCAAAAATGTAAACATTTTTAAGTTATGTCAATCTGGTAACCGTTGATTAAATAAAGAATTCCTTAGCTGCCCGTTTTTACCAACCATCGCCTATTGTCATGTCAACCTAGTAACCATTGGTTTTTAAGAGTTGTTTAGTGGTGTAATGCAGAAAAAAATTAACGAAACGTTGAACATCGTTTAAGTTTTGAGTCTAATCAATGGTTATCAGGCTGGCATAACCTTAAAGGGCTTCTACATTTTTGTGTTTTATTGTAGTTTGGGGCAAAATTTACCTGAGTCACCAGTCGCCACTGACTGTATACACATTCACTTGTTATGCATTCCTAATACGCATGGACTGCATACAACGCACATCCGCGTGTTTTCATGTACAGAATGCTGTAAAAAATGTTAACCCTTCCAAATTAAAACATGTGATGAAAAATTTCGCCACGAGTGGGATTCGAACCCACTTCGTTAACGCCGTGAGTACACTACTAAGTACCGTGGCTTTGAATCACCCTGAAGAATTTACTTATCACACAGACACACGCATTTGAAGCATGAGTTATTCTTCATTTCTACCTAGTTTTTAGGTAAATTAAAAGTTTATTTAAGTAAAGAAGGCTTTGTTTTACTTATTAATTTTTAACAGCATTACAATGCTCGGATTTATTATACAAATTAAAACATGTGTTGAAATTTTTGACGTAACAACGTCTTATAATTCGATGGAGCCGGCTGCACGCACGAAAAAACATGACGCACGCGGCGTTACCTCGCTCTGAGGCGTTCCATTTAAGGCTTGAAGTGCAAGCGAGAGCGCGCAACGAGCGACAAAGAAGCACAATCGGCCTCCGCGAAATCGTTAGGTTTCATCCGTTTATCAACATTTACAGAAATATCCAAATGATAAATAGTACAAAAATATGTAACTAAATTTGAGTCTTCACAAAAACATGCAATTGCACTTATTAAAATGGTGATAACAATAATCTAACTCGACTATTCTTATAAAATATATAAAAATATTTTGTGAATAAATTATTATTATGTTATTATCATTTGCTTTCTTCTTCCCATACGAAATTTTTGTATAATCTTGAATGAAACATAACCAGACTTTTCAGTTCAGAGTTTTATAATCTCAAGTTTCAACAGTTGTTATTGGAACTTTCTAGTATAGATTTGAAATAAAACTATGCGAAAATTGATAAAAATATTTATTTTGAGTTCTATTTGCACCAAATAATACCTGTTATCCACAAAATTGGTCATTTAACATGAGGAAGTTGATAGAACCAATCCACCAGCTTTAGTTCACAAAATCACAACTACCACAATTGTAGAGAAAGTAATAAATCACGACAAAACAAAGAAACATTGTTTCTTTCTTATCCTACACTTCTTTGTTTTATTACGAAGCAACAAATCACAATGAAAGCCGAGACAAACGGTAAACAACTTTTGTGCGAAACGTGTATGAACCACCATAGTGACGAACCCAAGCGTAATAACGCTTCTTTGTCAGTATTCGTTTTTGAACGACTGAATGGTGTTGGTATCAAATTGAAGAGCATCTCTTCGTCTCTATTTTTGTTGTAGACATTTCATACAAACAAAAAAGAGACAGCGAACAATAAAGGATTATTTAAGTTGGTAACATTCTCGCGCAAATGTGCGCGCGCCCCGAGCATACGGATGGTGACAGTACTGCGCGCACATATGTGCGCTTCCTGAGCGAAAAGGTCTTAAATTTAACCAAAGGTTACTAGGTTGACATAACATAAAAGGGCTTACATTTTCTCGTAACATCTCGTTTAGTTTGTTTCATAGCGCGTTGAAAATAGATCTTGCATACTAGAAATGCATAATAAGTGCATGTGCTTCCTGATGGCTACTCAAGTAAAATTTTCCCCATCCAACCAATAACCAAAATTAAGATTAGATAAATACCTATTAAAACACAAAACTGTAAACCCTAATATGTTATGTCAAACTGGAAACCGTTGATTTCATCAATAAAAAATAACATTGAATTTCAATGCAATATATTATATACCGACAAGAAATCGTTTAACACTGTAAAACAATGAATAATGGAGCAACAAGATAGGGTCCCCTTAAGCATTTAGGTAACATTCGCTTCGAGTGTTGAATACACTGTGATGCCATAAATGTAAACCCTTGTTTGTTATGTCGACCTGGTAACCGTTGATTAAATAAAGAGTTCCTAAATTTAATTCTCGTTTACACCAACGATCTTCTATTTTTAGGAACCTCTTAGGTTAGGCGAACTTTAGTACCAAAATTGTTTTTTTTTTTTAACGTTTACAGTTTTAACTTATATTTTAGAGCCGCATTAATCTATGTTTAAAAGCAATAATACCTACCTAAAAGATTTGGTGTCAGTACATTTAGGTACTTTTGCATTGAAAAAATCGGTATTGGCTTGCGTTTAACATTTACAGTTTTACCTTATATTTTGGAGCCCCATTATTCTATGTTTAAAAACAATAATACCTACCCAAATGATTTGGTGTCGGTATATATAGGTACTTTTGCATTGAAAAAATCATATTTTTTTTTGTATTTGATCAACGGTTTCCAGTTTGACATAACATTCTTTCTAATAGTACTAGAAATCAGTAATTTGGCTTAGATACGAGTATGTATAAGAAAGTAGTAAAACACAATCTTGAAGATGTAATTTTTAAGCGTAGGTCCCACACTTGTAATTTGGGAATCAATTTTATATTTCCCGACTTACCCATCATGGTATGGGTATGGTTGTCGTTGAATAAGTCTTTGTGAGTTTGTGAACACAATTTCTCAATTTATGAATCCGTTTGTGAAATATTTGGTTAAATCCAAATTTTTGTAATTGTCCCCCCTTATCAGCTAAACGCACATGGCCAACTGTAACGAAATGTCGAAAAAAAATCAAGCTCTTTTTTTGATATGTCCACCTTTATGCAACTATGTAACTATTGGTTAAATTGAAGAGCTGTTAAATGGTGAACTGCAGCAAAAATTTTACAAAGCTTTAACCATCGTTGAAGTTTTGAATTTAATCAACAGTTACCAGGCTGACATAATCTTTAAGAGATTTCACTTTTTTGATAATTGAAATCTGTAGTAATTTTTTTAGGCAAAATAACAACATTTAAAAGTTTACATTTTTGTGTTCTAACAAGTATTAAATTTAGTCTAAACTTTGGCTATGGGTTGGTTGAGGAAAATTTTACCCGAGTAACCAACCACCAGAATGCATGCACAATGCACATGCACTTATTATGCATTCCTAGTATGCACGGACTCAAACGGAACGAGATGTCAAAAGAAAAGTGACCAATTTTATTTTATATCAACCTAGTAAACCGTTTGCTAAATTGAAGTATGTATTGTTGAATGGTAAACTGAAGCAAAAATTTAACTAAAATTTAACCATCGTCATCGTTTAAGCTTTGAATTTAATCAACAGTTACCAAGTTGACATAACCTTTAAGAGTTTTGTAATGTAATAAGTATTTAATTTTGGATATTGGTTGGTTGCGGAAAATTTTATCTGATGAGCCACCAAAATGCTCATGCACTTATTATTTGCACGGACTGTTTTCAACGCGCTGTGTTTAATGAAACGAGATGTCTAGAGTAAAGTAAGCCTTTTTATGTTATGTCTACCTGGTAACCATTGGTTAAATTTAAGAGTTGTTTAGTGGTGAAATGCAGCAAAACTTTAACCTCCGTTTAAGCTTTGAATTTAATCAACGATTACCAGGTTAACATAACCTTCAACGGTTTCCACATTTATGTGTTTTATCATAGCCTACTCATGAGATGGCTATGGTTTTTTTTTTTGTAGTTTATTGCGGCAAAATTTACCACGCCCCTGACTAAATACATATTCACTTGTTATGTATTCCTAATACGCATGGACTGCATACAACGTAAAAACGCGACTCGCGTGTTTATTACATAAAATTAATGTTTGAAACGTTAATTTTTTTGTGTTCTATATCTGCCGGTTAACTATTGATAAAGTGGAGAAAAAACAATCTACAATACATATTTATTAATTTATTTGGTTTTTCAGAACGAATTAGACGTTATAGAGCCGACCCAAGGCATGCCTGTCGAGGTAGCAGTGACGTTCCTCCAAAGGCTGGTCAGCATGGCCGATGTTCTCATCTTCGCCAGTGCACTGAATTTTGCCGAATTAGAAGCAGAAAAGAACATGTCAAGCGGTGGAATACTCAGACAATGTTTGCGCCTGGTAAGAGCATGAAAAAAAAAGAATCTACCAATATGTTTCCATAAAGTTCTTGAATTTAATCAGTGACTTGATTTCTTTCTACATGTTCTGTGTTGAAAGTATTTTTTAGATAAAAATTAAAAGTTTAAATATGAAAGTAGTCGATTAAAATTAAAAATGAATGCTTAGATTTATAAAGTTTTATTCTTCTTTCCTGTTCTGTACAGAGTTCTAGATGAAAAATAGTTCTTTAATCTAGAGCAAGTTGGTGTAGATTATCTACTTCATGAGTTTTTTTATAGATTCTATCTTAGACAACCGAACTCTTACCCTTTTGATCGTAAATCTATAAAAATTATCTTGAATTTTATTATCTTGCATACGTAATACGTTTATAGTAATCTGATTTCCGTAATGAATCTTAATGGTTAACCTAAGATACCTACTTATTTTCGAGGCGATCTTAAACTAGATAATAAAAACAAGATGGCCGCGTTATCTGATTCAAATCGTTCACGCGTGAATGATTAAGGGTTAAGAAAATACCAGGATAACATGAAGGTGTAAGAGTTCGGCGCCGTCGCTACAGTAGAGGTAGTTGTGTAGCGATAGTGGGCGGCAGTAGTATGTGTGCGTAGGTTTGCACGTGTGCGGTCCGCAACTGCCTGGAGTGCAAGGAGCGGCAGCGATACGTGGCCGCGCGCCGTGCCCCTCACGCCGCGCACCCCGCGCACCCCTCCCATTCGGCTGACTCGCCTGATAATAAGGTAATATAGACCCTATTGTGTGTCGTATTAGAGCACATTTTCGGTTGTAGCATTTTACATTTCCCTTTCTTATGTAATCTTAACTTCAAACTTTGAATAAATCAGACAAAGACAGCGTGATGTTTTTTTTTTGGATGAGTCATAAAATGCGTACGAAAATATTTAAACAGATTTAAAATGTTCTTACATTTCTTATAAAATATGCAAATTGTTTACTTACGTTTTTGGTGTACGTTGCTTTTGTTAATTGGTTTTATTTAGGTTGATTGTACTCTACCTAAAATAATACTGAATGCATGTCGTGTATTGCACATTTTAAAAGCATAATTAACTAATTTAGTTGTAAATTATACTAATAATATAAAAATCTTTAATACATAAGTATATGCGTACGCGCATACGATGAACTCGGAAATATGTATGTGCAAATTACAACGTTTTGCCGTTGAACAAATTGATCCTCCTTCACATTTATGGAATCCTAATACATTGCCCTAGTTACTGCACTTATACAATAATGCACTATCTATACAAATATTGAATGCTGCATAAAAACCACTGCACCAGAAAGTTTCTACCTGCTTTATACATGCGGCATTACTTTTGTCTCGCTCTTGCCTTGTGATGAACTGTTTCCTTATACTCCACCGCTTATGGTATTATGAAATCCTAGTTTTCAGATATTATTGATACGATACTTGAATTAAATACAATACTAATTTAGGGTATGCGGGAAGCGTACCCCAAATTTTCGTTATTCCTTTCTAACTGGCGCAAAGTATACCCAATTTTTTTAACAAAAATGTTTTTTGTATAACGTCAGAGCGTCGTCGCAAGTCTGGCTGATTCCTCTAGTCCTGTGAAGGACCCAGAGAGGTTGCTACAAGACATGGATGTGAACAGACTACGAGCAGTTATCTACAGAGACGTTGTAAGTATATTTTTGGATAAGATGGGATATTTTAAGAAAAAAAAATTCTATTCTAAATACCACCCAACAAACTCTCGGTTAAGTCAAGTTTGAGAAAAACAAATACACGTTATATTTATAACTTGTTGCGTTGGGGGTAATTTTTTTATTGTTAATGCACTGAAAACTTTCTTATATCAGGCTGGGACCCATTCCTTGCACAGTCTGCATCTGTTGTAAAGGGAAAAGGATGTAATACCTTTTACTCATATGTTCGTTTGCTTTCATGTACATGTTTATCTTTTATTTTTTTGTGCAATTACATCCGTACATGGCATTGATTTAGGTATGACTATGACCAACCGCTTATAGTTTTAATTTCTTTTTGACATCGAATATATTCTAAAAAAACAAAAAGATTTCTTCATTCGTGGATTTTCTTGTTTATTTTCAAATTCCAGGAAGAAACAAAACAAGCGCAGTTCTTATCCCTGGCCATCGTTTACTTCATCTCAGTGCTGATGGTGTCCAAATACCGCGACATACTAGAGCCGCCTGCGCACGCGCCGCCGGATTGCGCGCGTCGCAACCACCACCCGCACGAACACCACGGTACGTTTATGGAACCCTGGTACTTCACGTGACAATTTTGTAGTTTTAGGCAAATTAGTGTCATTTTTATGAATTTTATTGTCACGTGGTCTTCTGGATTATTTTTATTTAGTTTTGGATTTTGTTAGTCACCAAAAAGTGGACTCGATCTTAATTGTTCATTGGAAACCTTTGATAGATTTATATGTCTAATATCACTGAACACAGTGCAATAGGAGTTATATAGAATAGTTTTAATGCTAATGAAAAAAGCAGAAAGAAATATGTTATTTTTACAAACTGGATACTTTTTAAGTATACAGTTACCTATTGTGAAAGAGTTATATTACATTTCATGATGCAAATTTTACAGCACTATTTAATATTATAACTCCATCTTATAATTTTTATATAATTTTTAAACACTTGTGTACATAATTTCAACATTACACTTTAAAAAGTAGTTTATAACACAGTCTATATTTACTGCATTCACGGTTCTATGTAGTAGGATATCAAACACAATATCTATTTATCTACTTATATGAAACTAAACTGTTTTTCTTTACTATTTATAGAACTGTCCGGTTTGTTTCTTAGAGGTTTCTAATAAATGCTATTTATTTCGCTTCTTTTGTACGCTTTAACGCACTATTTCTTATTATATAATACTTAGTACGTATATTATTGTTAAGATTTACTCAAAATTTATCATGAATCAGTTATTTATCATGTGCTGTCGCAGTCAAATTCATTTAAGTAATTTATTGCAAGTAAATATTAATTATTTTTTTTTTTGTATTTTAATAACATGAATGGTTGAAATGTTTTCTGTATCGAATTTGACAGCAGCAGTACAACCTAGGATACTAATAGATTTGTATATCTGAAGTGTGTCGTTTCTCCTTTTTTCACGCCGCTTGATATACGCGTCACATTTGGGACACTGGTAAAATCGTCTACATTTTGCTACACTGCGGCACCGCATCTTTGGTACACTACACAATTTCGAACGTTTTATTTAAAATTCGAACTTTTAATTTAATTTTCGAACCTTCAATTTAAATTTGGAACTTTGAATTTGCATTTCGAATGTACGAAATTTACCATACCATTTGCGCCTGCGAAATTCGAACGTCCATCGACGAATAGCCGGCAGTCGACCGCTGTTCCCGCAGTGGTCGCACCACGTTTATCCTCAATTCCTGCCGGGTGGGCACCCTGCGCATCGCCACCCACACTCACACTGCAAGCTCGATTGCAGCCAACACGTTAACAATAACACGCACGCGCACACACGCATCGCTAGTTACCACCGCGCGCACGCAGGTAAAGCGGCTAGACTCCGCCTGCGAAAAGCACAGGGCAAGTCGGATGGAAGCAAATGCGAATATTGACATCTCAGATAAAGATTTCAACCTCAGTTGCAGCTATGCAGCTCTAGTAATATTAATGCAAATGTTGCATTATTAATGTAAAATGCTTACTTTTGCAATGTCAAAATTTCTGTAATTTTAAAATGCACTTTTTATTGTAAGAGTTGACAGTGGTTTTTTTTTATGCCATACAACATAATCAAATTTTTGTAACGAATTGTCTTCGTTTATTTATGGTTTTCCCTTACTATGGTTGCATTTGTTTCCATTTTGCCCGTCAGTCCTGCGTCACAATCACGCTCAGGCCAAATACCCCTTTTAACGAATATGCCTATTTTTTTAAATATCTACTAAATATTGATCTCATCTTATATTTTGGCGTATTTTTATTTAAAAGGGGCGGTATTGACGTCATAATTTTTGAGTAACCTTTTGAAAAATTTAAAATTGTGATGTAAATGTTGTAATTGATCAAAATAAATATTCACATGGTCAATATTTAAACATTTTTTTGTTCTATTTGAGAAAAAGATTGACAAAAATACCAGTAGAACATAAAGTCACAGAAGACAAGACAGTGACGAGAATGCACCGCTGGAGCACCGCTTAGACTTTTGTTTCTTTTGATATAAGTTGCGTCATCATTTACAGTAGACAGAGTGACATCATCAGTTTGATTAATGCATGTAGATTATTTTTAACAGTAAATTAATTTAGATTTTAAATTTCTGAATTCTGTACACAGTTTTCAAATTCTTTACTTTCGATTCACCGACACAAAATTATTCTGATGTAGAAAATTTAATGTTTAGAAAATAGACGTGCAGAATTCTGTAAGATGTTTAGAATTAGATCTCCTTAGTATAAACCCGTCTATAACTCGTCCTACCCGCTTCATAAGCAAGCTTATTCGATGTTGTCTAACGGACTCCAAATGATAACTGAATCTAATTCAACATTTCTTCCTTAGATCATAACGGGGAAGACGTCGAATATGCTATGATCGTCGTCGATGAGAATAATTCTACGATACCTGAAGAAATGGACTCTCCTTCGATGAAGGTACGTTCCGATTTTGATGTAGGATTTGGAATTGTGCAACTTTGAGATGACAGCATGTATTGATTTGATAGTTTTCCCCTTTCCAATGAGGTACAGTATTATGGTTATGAAGAATTTTAAACTTGTTTTATTTTTGGAGACAACTTGTGCGTAAGGGTAATGTTTGTAGCTACTATAATAAAGCTTAAATTGGGATGCGAGTCGATTGAAGCCAAGCAGACGCATAAATTGACTAATCGCAATAGTGAAATAGAGATTTCGTGCATTGTGATTGGTCAGTTCTCCGCTTTAGTCAAAACGCAGCCTTAAAAACTTTGTGTTATCTCAGATACTATGTTTGGAAATTTAACTCATGATTAGTTAATAAACGAATTGTTATTTTCAATAACAACATTACCCTTTGCGCGTATATCTAGTAAATTCATGTTTTTTATTTAATAATTTACGAATTTTATCTAAACATTTTTTCAAACGCATGCTCCCCTGGTATCCAAATTAAAATATACCAATTTTTATCAATTTTCTTCTTAATAATCCAGTAGCTTAGAATCATGATATGAGAAATAGCATAGACCTAGTATTTTGTAGACTCCCAATGCATGACATTCAAGCATTACCCCAGAATGTCATCTCATGTAAAATCCGCTATTCATTGGTTTTCGATGTGGCTAAGACTGTGTTGTGCGGTGGCGTCAACTGTGGCCGCTTTTTATCATTGGTTTTGTTGCAATATAATTGTAAGGAGTCCGAGAAGGAGGAGGGAGTTGCCAAAATTGAGACCACCACCGACGAACTGAAGCCGAACTCTGGGGAGAAACCGAAAGAGACTGAACCAAGCCCCGCCTCGGAAAAAGAAGTGCCGCTTTTCAAGTCAAGCCTTCGCAAAATGCAGCCAAAACCAAAGGTTAGTTGGAGCTGCTCTGGACGGTCTAACTCTATTAGAACTTGAGTCTCCTTCCGACTTGGTCTGGATCCTTTCGTTGTGGTTTCATTTGGATTCACTTAAGTGGGATCACTTATATTTCATGTCGTCCTGTTAGCAATATGTCTCCCTGTTTATAAATGCTAAACACAATTAAAAGAACAAAATCAGGTAAAAAGACATTTGACTATACAATACGAGTAGTTTTCCTATGTATAAAATTATAACAGTTAACTAAAATACTTTCATTAGAAGTATTTTTTACGAATGGTTTTACTATAACGTTATTTTGGGGTTTTTAATAAACTTGAATTGAATTGAAATTACAAGTCTCAATTTAAGTTATCTAATTTAATAATGGGTTTTTACCAGTAGGATCTTACTTCGCTTGTAAAATATTCAGAGATTAGCTTCTATCTCATTACTTTCGTAGTTTTTAGCCTAAATTATAATAATTCTGTTACATTTTATCCCACTTTCGTGAACGCAGATTTAATTCTTAGCGTTCCTGTATATCTATGTTGGAATTCATTGTACTAAATATATGTTATTGTCCTTCCGTAAGCCTCCAACCGCAAGGTCCAAAACATTATCTGGGATAACGGTGTCTGTGGTCGATTTGGTTTGTACACAAGTAATTACATTGACACGAGTTCTATCTAATCTTTACATGCAATATGTTTATGGGAGCCTGGTACACGATGGTGTAATTCAAACGACATCAGTTTTTTTGGAATTACATATGATTAAATATTTCTTTCTTTTCTTCTTTGATGATCATTCGTGTATATACGCGTATGGTGTTTTGTCTTTCTGTAAATAAAACGATGGTAATTTGGTGTAGCCTTTTTAACTTAATCATTAAATTCATTCATTCAAAGAAACTTTGTCATATTTTTTAAAATACATAACGTTCAATTGACTTAGGTCCGCAAGGCAGCGTTCTGGGACCATACATTTCCATATTTTTTTTTCATTTTTAATTGGATAGTCGTTTGAATTTACCAAAAAATATATACTAACTGTCCAACATTCACAATATAGACACAAGCTTGGAAACACTACATTATGTATAAAAGGATGTGAAAACACTAAGCTAGCTATGCTCACTATACATTATTTCTATATGTTGACAATGGCACTTCGCACAAACACAAAAAACCATCATGTTTACTTGTGATTTCACTTGACATTAGTGTACATATTTGCTACTGTGTAAAAAAGAGAAAAGTATGTTTTGTGTTTTGTCCCGATTCGTATACATGTTTTTTTTTCTTCTATATATTATATTAGAGTAAAATACTCACAATATTTTATTAATGTTTCACAACTTTATTTACTAACGTCTAAACACCTTTTCTCTAAAAGAAACATTTTAAGTATCATATTCACTTATAATAATTGAAATTTTACATGACAGTACTTTGAAAGAATGTTCAGGTCCTCAAGGTAGCGTTCTGGGTCTATCATTTTTTATAACTTACTAGATGCGCCCCGCGGTGTTACCCGCGGAAAAAGTATTTGTTAATCCAGGATGTCAGCTTCCTGCGTACCAAAATTTATCAAAATTTGTCCAGCCATTTTCGCGCAACAAACATACACACACACACTTACAAACTTTCGCTTTTATAATATTAGTATGATAGTGTGATTTCCTATTAAGTCAGCATTTTTTATATAAATGTATACTCGTTTGAATTTACCAAAAAACTAAATACTTACTTTAACTATACAACAAATGTAAACATTATTAAACGGTCCTAGCATACTTTACTAAATACTAATATATGTAATTTGAGGAGCAATAAAGTATTGAGAACTTATTTAAAAAGTTAGAGCACGGAGCTCTTTTAATAAAAATCATATACATATGTTTTTTAATATGTTTAGTGTAAGAATATATGTTAAAAGAATATATTAGGAAACTCGTGAGGTACGTATGTATAAGTGGGGTTTGCTTGGCTCGCTTCTTTCACCCACCTTGGTTTGCATGACTCTGGCACTATCACTCACATATTTCAAAGTATTTCTATTAGAACGTATGTTTTTCTATACTGATATATGTTTTAGAATATTTGTTGTATAATAATATGTAAGATAAAATTTATATGTAAAAAATAAAATGTTATTTTCCAGTTTATTCACAATTATGATTTGGAATACTGAGCTAATTCCTAATCCATTTGAAACAGAAGCGTTTTAACGAAGTAACTAATGTAAATGAAATTAATATTATAAGTATAATATCCTATGTTTAATTATTCAATTAATATAACAACAGGTTAGTTTCATATAACTGGAAAAAGATTGATTGGTATAATATTTTATGAAAGCATATACTTTGATTAACATGAAAAAGTATTTTTGTATTTTTAGAAAATAATGTTCATTACAAATAAATATATATGTAATTATACATACATGTAATTATATTACATTAATTGTGTTCAACGCACGTAAGTGCACTGTGTTATATTCACTACACCAATCACGTTTAGCCAAAGGCTCTCGCTATTGGAATTTGAATCTTATGTCTTCACGTTCAGAGCGTGGATTCCATCGAGGACGCTGGCTCGTTCCACCTCAACTCCACGGAGACCACGAATAATGATCCTGAGACGTCCAGCGAGATTGCTATGGACGATAATAAACATCCAGTAAGTCATAAAAATATATAAACTATTACGTCATCTCTAAAATAGTAGACAGAGCCCAGAGCCATAAACCTTAATGGCCACGTTTACCGCATTCGGAGACCACGTGATGAGCCTCATGGAAAAATAAACTTCAAAGGCCACGTTTAGCTCCTGAGTGTGCTTAGAAATTGAAAAAGGAATCAAAATAGTGATGGATTGCTAGCCGCACATGTTATATTACATTACTTTTGTAATTTTGACGACCTCCGTGGCGTAGTGGTCACCATGCTAGTCCGCCACCCAGAGGTCCCGGGTTCGATCCCCGGTCAGGGCAAGTTGGAAAATGTCAAATTGTCCTGGGTCTTGGATGTTTATCTATATATGTAATTGTTATAAAATATAGTATCATTGAGTTAGTATCCCATAACACAAATCTCGAACTTACTTTGGGGCTAGCTCAATCAGTGTAATTTGTCCCTATATATTTTTTTATTAATAAAGTCAAATAAATAAATAAGTATATTTTTAGGTTAAAAGCACATTTGACTCGAATCCCTTGATAATAAGGCTCATGCTTTAAAAATAATACGAGGTCTCGCGAGTTTACAGTTCGGAGTAAATTACTATCATGAGTTTGGAATAAAAAAGTTTGTTCGACATTTTTAAAATAGTCGTTGATCATGATTATGTTTCCAAGATCTAGAGTTGTTTGCATCCAGTGCTACTTAGGCAGAGGCCTATGTCCAGCAGTGGACGTTATGCGACTAAAATGATGATGATGTTATGTTTCCAGGTGAGCAACGACGAATCCTGGACTGACGTGAACCTAAACGAGGACGGTGAACGAGGCCCTGCCACCATCACGGGGAGGACGAGGGACCACGAGGGGAACATACATGAGGGTAAATAAACATCTAAATTAAAAATAAGTCTCTTTCTCTCTCTCTCTCTCTTTGCCTAATCTAATCCTACTCGTATTGTGATTGTATGAAAACTTTCGCCACGAGTGAAACTTGAAGACAAGCACTCACGTCTGTACCGCGAGTGGATTTCCAATTTGGCTACCGTGACTTCTAATCACTTTTATTTAGATATAACATTCCAAGCATTGGTATACTGTATAAATCAATACGTAATATAAGCTGTATAGGATATTTTCAATTAATGCGCATGTGGCCAAGCGGTTTAGGTTGACCTCAAGTTGACTTTGAAAGCATTTTTGTACAAAATGGCCGTAGCCGGCGTATCATTTGTACCTGCGCCGATAACCGCCATTTCGGTTCAACCTACGTGCCGAGAATTTGCACAAAAATGCTTTAAAGTCCGCCATTTTTGTTCAAATTATTTGCGTGTCGCATCGCACCTCGGAGTTTGTTCTCGTGCACGGTCATTTTCACCGTAGTTCGGTTTCGCATCTTCGACACTGTCACAGTATGTTTTGACGCTTAATAAACGCGCACTATTTCCGCTATTTAAAACTATAGTTTTAAAATAATGTTTGTGTGCATATTTTCAGACATAGACAAACAAATTCACATGAGAAACACCGAGTCTCATCACCATTTGCAGCAGAGGCATCAAAACAGGAGTTTGCAGGCAGCACAAAGGCATCTACATCCGGTAAAAAAACACTTTATCCAGTTTATTGTTATAAACCATCCATCGAATAGTTATCACATCATCATAATCATATCAGCCGTTGGAAGTCCACTGCTAGACATAGACCCAAGGATTTCCAAACCGAATGATTGGAAGCGGCCTGCCACCTTGCTAAGGTCGTCCGACCACTTAGTTGGTGGATGACTACCTTGCCGGTACGTGGTCGACATTCGAGAACCATTCTGCCCCATCGGCCATCGGTTCTTCGTGCTATGTACCCCACCTACTGCCACTTCAATGAGCTTATCCGCTGGGCTATGTCGGTGACCTTTGTTCTTCTACCAATCTCCTCATTTCTGATTCGATCACGTAGAGAAACACCGAGCATAGCCCTCTTCATATGTTGGAATAGAATAGTTATCTAAACATTCATAAAAAATTGATTATCAAGAATACAAAATATTTTTACGTCTCTCCGGTCTATCATTTTCACCGACTAATATTAGTTTTACCGGACACCGCGGTTAATATCATTTTTATACCGAACATCCATCGCAGTTCCTCAGACTGCCAGTGTGATCTGAGGCTTCTTATTTCATAACCTCCGTGTATCTGTTATGGACCAAGTATTAAGGCATTATAATAAATGTCCGCGCAGTATGATAAATGCCCAAAATGGGAGAGCAGTGTTCAAAGATTCAAAGATTCAAATGTTTCTTCAGTAATTAGACCTTTACAGACACTTGTACACGTCAATAAGTATAATTTATTTTACGTGTAAAGTATATTAAAATTTATTTTATTAAAAAAAAGCTACTGATGCCAGCGCCTCGTAACGACCACTACTGAGAAAAACGCCGAAAGAAACTCATTTTCACAGTATTGGTCGCCTACTCGCCAGAAGGGCTTTGTCATATTATTATAATTGTCTTTTAATTAATTAATACTTATACTCGTAATATAAAACAATGTTGACACATTATAACATGTACTGCTTACGAACAAGTAAACAAACATAAATTGCGTAATAAAAAATATTAAGTAGTCGAAAAAAGCGAAGCCGAGCTGACCAGTCCCTTCCGGCGGCACCCGTTCACGAGTTGATAAAGAGTGTGATAAAAACTATTAAATCAAATCAAATCAAACTGTGATTATTTAATCACAGTTTGATTATTTTAATAGTTTTTAGCCAAGCATTGTTATAATGTAGCATACTCGTTCTTGCAGGGTCATGTAGACCACCCACCCAAATCATTAATGCGGTTAAGGTTATAGTGCGACGGGGGTGGCCCTCGGGCCACCTCCTAGCCGCCAACAGTGTTCTTCTAGAGCCATCATCAAGGTCATGTAGTATAGGCTAAGGTGCCTAAACATAACCTATTTTCATTTTTCAAAATGCCCAGACATTATAAAAAATACCCAATTTATCACTTGGTCCATAACATATCTACAAAGTAGTTAATTTATTTTCAGGATAACGAAACCCTAGCCGGCTTGAACGCCATGAACGCTACCATGTCAGCTGATGGGGTCTCCCGCGAGGCCTCCCTGACCCACAAGCTGGAGACTGCCCTGGGCCCCGTGTGCCCCCTGCTTCGAGAGATTATGCTGGACTTTGCGCCGTTCCTGTCCAAGACTTTAGTCGGCAGTCATGGCCAGGAGTTGCTCATGGAGGGTAAAGGTAGCTTGTTATTTGGCATGCTAGTGATTTTTTTTTCTTTACCATCTTACAGGGCTTGAAAAACCAGTATTTATGGGAACCGGTACCATTGACCTTGGTGCCAGACCAGTACAAATCACGTCAGAGTGAGAAGGTAGATACCAGTAGATACAAGTATAAGCAGGTCGCAGCAGGTACCTAAATTAGGTATTTGTACTTTTGAGGAGGAGTACCGGTACCCATCTAGTACAGGTACCCAGGAACCGAAATGAAAAGAACCTCTAAATACCGGTACAGAACCTGTACTTTGGTACCGGTTCCAAGTCTTGGTTGGCAGTTATGGCTAGACTTTGCTCATTTAGCAGATATATTATTGCGATTTTTTAATACTTTACTCAACTAGCCACATTAAGAGCGGCCTTCCCGTCTTACTTTTCATACAAACGCTCGTACGTGATTATGGCGTTGTGAGTGATCTTTCTTGAAAACTTTTGAACTAACAGGTATTTTGTGTGCTATTTCTATGTTTCTATAGAAATCTCTATTGCTTTTTTGCAAAAATTGTTAGCTGAACTTAGAGCTTAGACCGTTCAAAAAGTACTCATAAATTGTAAAGGTAAAGAAAATATTTTGATACAAACCTCGCAAATGTAATGAAAATTTTAGATGAAAACATTTATTTCACACACTTGTAAGGTTTACTAATAAACACTATATCAATAAATTTCCGCACACGATGAATTTAAGTTAATATTCGTTCAATTGGTAGTTAATAATAATACTGATATCGCTCAATTGAATGCAAACCGAGCCCTCAGTTGCTATCTTTCACATTTTGCTTTGTCTCTTTTTCTAGCAGTGCTCTGGATGAAATAACAAACTTGTCAAACCATGCTCGTATTGACGATAGATCGGCCGGGAAGGGCCGCTTTAAGGCAAAGCTTTAATTTAGAGGTGTAAGATATGGGTTTGTTAGGATATGGGTTCAACTGCATTTCTATCATACTCCGGTTTAGGTATTATATAATAGTATTAGGTGTCGGCCATTTCTTTTGTATTAGATGCCGTAAAAATATTTTTACGCCATTTTGCTTTCAATTGTTGCTTACTCACTAGTGTCTTATTTTATATAGCTTTGCATGTTAATGAGCATGGAAAGGCTCAAGATGATTTGTTAGGCCAATTGAACCTTTTTGTATAAACTCATTGGTGGATAGCATCAAGCGCGCAGAAATAATTTGGAACGCGTTTATATAAAATAACAGCCAAATTATATCTTTCTTTTTAACCTCCGTACGAAAAAAGAAGGATATTATAATTTTGACGTGTCCGTCTGTGGCATCGTAGCGTCTAAACAAATGGAATACCATGCTTTTTTTTTTGTTGTCTGAAAGCTGACTAGATCGCGATGGTTCTTATGTTTGATGGAAATCCGTTCAGTGGTTTAAAAGTTATGGGGTATGAATGAAAGCCTCCAAAGCATCACAACTGGGAACGCGCTTAGATGTAAAATATTACTAATCATAAGAGATATGTTGATCATAACTGACCTGTCTCTTCCAGGTCTTCAAACCTTCAAATCCAGCACCTCCGTAGTCGAACTGGTGATGCTGCTCTGCTCCCAAGAGTGGCAGAATTCCCTCCAAAAGCACGCTGGCTTGGCTTTCATTGAGCTGATCAATGAAGGACGGCTGCTTTCGCACGCCATGCGGGACCACATCGTGAGGGTCGCCAACGAAGCGGAGTTTATCTTGAACAGGATGAGAGCGGACGACGTGCTAAAACACGCTGACTTTGAGGTATTGAAGGCATTATTTATGTTCATATATTTCTTTATTTACATTCTTCAATTTACGAAAACTGACTTGACCTTAAGAGTATACATTATTTTTTCGGGGTCCAGTGCTGCCCTCATTTGAAGTAAATTATTTGAAAGGAAACGGATATATCATTTAAAATTTTGTCTTGACCAAGCCCAAGGTAACTCTTCAAACTATTTTATGAACTACTGTTTATAGTTGAAATAGAGAACGTGAAGCTTTTCTACGGTCATTTGCGAAAAACAGCCACTTTCGGTTAATGTGCGTGGAAAAGCTTTACGTTCTCTCTTGAAAGGGGGCAGTAAAGATAAACAAGTTACATAAGTATACATAAGTTCATCCAATCATGTTTTACCATCACAGGTGTGCAAATTTTCAGAGAGGCTGTATCAAAATACTAGAAAAATATAATACTTATAATATAATGAATCTATCAATCTACCATAATATAATACATTACTTACTAATATCAAAGTCATTACAAATTATCAGATAAAAAATCTTTTATACTATATTAACAATTTTCAGTCAACAATAACTATCAATAAAATCTTTTCTTAAATAAATAAATAAATAAATATATATATATATATATATATATATATATATATATATATATATATATATATATATATATACATATATATTATTTCTTTTCACTACATCAGATAAACTAGGAAAGAGATGAGAATTAGTCTTTACAAATATTGCTACTTCCATTATATGTAGTGACGGGAGTGTTAGAATTTTATGTTTTTTAAACAGTGGTACACAACTATCTGACGAACACAGACCGAACACAGCGCTTTTGCATTTTGAATGCTATAACTTTATCAGTGGAATTATACCATATTTAAGAACAGATTCAACTAGGCCATAGTATGTCGTTATAATGCGAATGTGTATTTTTTTTTTAATATTATCAAATGTTCAAAGATTCTAATGTTTATTCAGTAATTAGACCTTTACAGGCACTTTTAGACGTCAATAAGTATAATTTACGTTACGTGTAAAGTATATTAAAATATAATTTATTTTTAAAGAAAAGCTACCGATACCAGCGCTTCGTAACGACCACTGCTGAAAAGAGACACCGAAAGAAAGTCATTTTCACAGTATTGATCGCCTACTCGCGAATTTTAATCTGTGTTGAATGGTTTTTTTTTACAACATTCATTTCATACGACCATGAAGCGATGTCATATAGGTAAAATAAAAGTTTGCAAAACAATAGGCATGATGACTGAATAACGCTATTTGAAAAAAAAAACAAATTTAAACAACATTATGATGAAGTAACGACCACTGCTGAAAAGAAACGCCAAAAGAAACTCATTTTCACAGTATCGGTCGCCTACTCGCCGGAAGGGCTTTGTCTTGAAGGGCTATCAATTTTGTTACAGTGCGTATGCGCAAATACGAACGCGGAGAGAGCGGAGGAGGAGCGGACGTGCGAGCGGCTGATCGCGGCGGCGCGGCGGCGGGACCACGCCGCGGCCGCGCGGCACCTCGACAAGCTGCGGCTCGCGGCCGGGAACAACCACGTCGCCGGGTACGGCCACCTTGCACTACTCTACGATCCGCTATTTGCCAACAATTCAAATCAGATACGGTTTTCTAAACGTCAAAACAAAAATTTTCTATGGGATTTTGTATGAAATACAGGCAGATGACGTCATAGTTTCTTGAAGTCAAATAGCGCTATTATTATATGCAGCGCTAAAATCATATTAAAATGGATATGTTTAAAGCCAAAGTTTTCAGTACAAAATAATTTATTTTTGACCCGGTCAAATGGAACAACCACGTCGCCAGGTACGGGCACCTTATATAACTCTACGATCCGCTATTTACCAACAAGTCAAAACAGATACTTTTTCTAAACGTCAAAACAAATGGTTTCTATGATATTTGTATGACATACAGGCAGATGACGTCATAGTTTCTTGAAGTCAAATAGCGCTCTTATTATATATAACCAATGACCTGTATGGAGGGTCATTGTATATAGCGCTAAAATCCCATTAAAATGGATATGTTTAAAGACAAAGTTTTCAGTACGAAATAATCTATTTTTGACCCAGGAAAATACCCAATTCCCTACTTTCCAACAGCTCTACTTGTTACTAGAGCTACTTGTGTTAGAGCCACGCTACCGGCAAAACTCTGTTTTGCTAGTAGCATGAATGGGCCGGCTCGGCCGGGGAAGTACCACACTCTCACAGAAAATCGACGTCTGAGTAGTAGCGTCACCGCTTCTATGCTTCGCTCGGTGATTGAGAGAGCCGGAGGCGGTTACCTTTGCCAATACCAATAACAACTTATTTTTTAAAAAATAGTTTACTACCATCTAGCGATAATAATGTGAACTAAAACCTTTATTTCCTGATACTTACTTACCCGTAAGGAAGTCTATAAGGCAAGCAAGATGCATGACGTTTTGCTTTATAGGCACTCTTTATAGTAAAAAGTTTTGAAGCAAGATGTCGCTACACGACATGTTTGCGTTATGATTCTATGATTTATTTATGAATAAGACAAATTTATTTGCCTCGCAAATAAAAAAAAGAGACTTTCAAGCGTTCACCCTCCATTAATTTTTGAACCGCTAAACCGATTTCTGTGAAATATAGCTAAGTGGCTTTCACGTGAAAAACCACATCGATAATGGTCCATCCATTCGAGAGCTACGATTCAGACATAGACAGACGACTGACATTGGCGTGAAACTTACAACAAAAAGTAATTTACTACATGATTTTAAGTACTTTGTGCAATTCCGCCATCAGTTAGTTCATGCAAACTATTGCCGGCCGGCGCCCGATGCGGTGTCCGATGTTGCTGCAGCCGCAGCAGATTGGGCAGCTGTTGGTGGCAGGTGCACACGGGTTGTTGGTGGCAGGTATGCTGGGACTAACAGTAGTGAGTGGGCGCCGGCCGGCAATAGTTTGCATGAACTAACTGGTGGCGGAATTGCACAAAGTAATTCAAATCATGTAGTATGTAACTTTGACTTCCGCAAAGTAAAAAGTAATAGTTTAGTAAGCATAGGTACCTATTTTCTATTGCAGAGTCAGTACCCAATTGTGGAAGCTAGACTCCTGGGAAGATGACGCCCGCCGTAGAAGGCGACTGGTGCCGGACCCCCGCGGCTCGCGGCACACCGCTGCGGCGCTCGCGAGGGACCCGCCCGCTGCACCTCCGCTAGATGCCATATTGCAGGTGACTATTTTGTACTTAAACCATGTTTTCATCATTACAGGATAAAGATGACGGATTTTGAAAGAAACTTGTTTCCTTTATAGATTCAGAGAAAGGGCGAGTGACAAGTGGCAAGTGCGTGTGAACAAGCATTGACAAGTGCGAGTGACAAGCCGTAAGTGACAAGTGGCAAGTGAATAGCAGTACTGAATTTCCACGTGTCAATGACGTGTTAACACCTTTTTTTCAGTGTCTATTTGCCACTTGTCACTTGTCAATATGTAAACCGGGCTTAATGATACCTATCTATCTTCAATACAATTTAATTTAGCCGCAAAGTGATTCGCACTTATAAGCGAATACGTGTAATACTGAAACCCTGAATAGCAGTCGTGAAACAATGCCAGATGTCTTTAGGCAGCTAGTAAAACATTACAACAACAGTGTTGGTCACACACACACGGAAACGAACGATCTCATAACGTTGACTACCAGGAGACTATAAGCTGGAGATGATGTAATTTACGTATCCTTTACCACTAGGCTACAGAAGAACTGCACGCGAGATTAGCGGCGGGCGGTGCGGGGCGGGGGGCGCAGCTGCCCACGCTGGCCGCCGCCGAACTCTTGGACGACGCTGAACTCCTGGTAGATGACAGGGAGATTGATGCGGACCTTACAGGTACGTCTGCCTTCTCTTACTTTTTTTCAATCCGCTATTTTCCTACAAGTCTAATCAGATACTTACTTTTTTCTAAACATCAAAACAAACATTTCCTATGAGATTTGTATGAAATACAGGCAAATGACCTCTAAGGGTTTTTTGGAGTGAAATAACGCTCTTATTATCAGTTGTTCTGCAATTATAAATCTAAAATCACGTTAAAATGGATATGTTAAGTGACATTACTTTGCGACATTTTATTTTCTTATCCGTACAAAAGTAATTTACCCAAAAATAAATTATTTTCTACTGTTAAGAATTTCGACGTTTTGAAAAAAGTATCTGATTTGCCTTGTTGGAAAAATAGCGGATTATAAAAGGGCATTTCGGTTGGTATGATTTACCAAAATAAAAAAAAAAACACTGCCTGGTACCAATATAAAAGAAAGGACTTGGAATGTACTAGCTGCTTCTATTCCCACGCAGATTGTAGAAGCCGATTGTAAGCATAGGCGAAAATACGAATTATATATGTTATGGGCGATGCGGCTAGAAACGTATTTTAATTGCTTTTTCCACCTTCTTAAAAACCATCACGCTAAAAGTGGCCTTTGGGTCTTGCGGCCCTAAGCTCTGTTTGCTTAGAGCCGCAATGCTCAAAATTCTGTGTCTGCCCCATTTGGAAAAGACTTTGATAGTGTACTTATGTATGTATGTTACGTATTTTTAAAGAAAAGCAAAGCTTTACCTTCTACAATGCTCGCATAGTTTACTAAAGTCAAATCCTCTATCACGCATATTTGCTGTCAATTTTCATCAGACGCGATACTATCATTCTTCCACAGGTCCGGTAAACATAAGTACGAAAGCGATGCTGGTGCTATGTATGTTATCTGCGTATTTTTAAAGAGAACCAAAGGTTTACCTTCTACAATGCTCGCATAGTTTACTAAAGTCAAATGCTCAGTCACGCACTTTTGCTGTTCATTTTCATCAGGCGCGATACTATCATTCTTCTACAGATCCCGTACACATAAGTACGAAAGCGATGCTGGTGCTATGTATGTTATCTGCGTATTTTTAAAGAGAACCAAAGCTTTACCTTCTACAATGCTCGCATAGTTTACTAAAGTCAAATGCTCAGTCACGCACTTTTGCTGTTCATTTTCATCAGGCGCGATACTATCATTCTTCCACAGGTCCCGTAAACATAAGTACGAAGGCGAAGCTGGTGGCTCCAGGATTGGTGGCTCCGGGCACGGTGTCGCTGACCTCCACCGAGCTGTACTTCGAGGTGGACGAGGAGGACCCAGAGTACAAGAAGATTGACCCTGAGGTAAGTACTTACCTACTCTAAGATTTGACGTTGGCAACTTTTAATAGGCTATTTTACCGTCTATGTTTTGGTTAAATTTTATATATGCAAAGTGGAAGGGACATATTCGTAATAAATCGAACCACGGGAAAATAGATCACTTAAATGTAATGAAAAAAACAGTCAAAAAACCTAAAAAAAAATTCGACAGTTTCATACAAATTGCCCGGGCAGCTGCACACTTTTGTATCGACGTGCCAAATTTCTTTGTTTGTTTTTGACTGTTATTTTATTTTCATTATACTATAGTGGTCTAGTAAAGCCTGTAGTTTGATTTATTACGGGCATGTCCCTTCCACTTTGTATAATAAAACAGTACAAATCGCGTTTCATCGCACATTTAAAAATGAGTTTGGGCGAATAAAAAAAGTAATTAATTACAAAAAATTTTTTGTCTGTTTGTATGTATTTTTACGTTAATCTTCGAAACTTCTGGACGGATACTTACGCGGTTTTCAGTAATAGTTTAAGCTCAGCCCGGAGCAA
Organism: Acrobasis suavella; assembly: GCA_943193695.1. Classification (NCBI taxonomy): domain Eukaryota; kingdom Metazoa; phylum Arthropoda; class Insecta; order Lepidoptera; family Pyralidae; genus Acrobasis; species Acrobasis suavella. Next base: position 1,191,854 of record OW971944.1, read on the forward strand.
CATTATAGGCTTTGTTTCATTGAAATTTGATGACAGGAAAAGAAAGTTGTCGTCATTTTTAAATTTCACGCGAACAAAGTCGTATGCACCAGCTAGTTTTATATAAAACAAAAATAACACTGAAAAGAAGTATTTTGTTTTGAAAACAGCAATAAAATTGGTTAATTATTAGGAATGAAGCAGCAATTAGCATTTCACATATAAGAGTGGGAGCGCGGTAGGGACATCTAACTATCTCTTTCGTAAGCGCGAAAACTAATTGCAGTGACGTCAAATACGCTGTACGTGCATCCTTTTTCTTTTACTGGACAGTTTTTCTTTCATTAGATTTTAAAATCTCATAACTTGCTCATTTTTGGGCAGATTTAAAAAACACACATTTTGTTTTCGGTTTCGGATAATGATACTTATTGATATGAATAATAAAAATAATCGATTAAAATTTAAAATACCGTATTATAAATAACTAAATAGCTGTTTCCCGCAAGCGTTGCAATATAGTTTTTTTTATGTAAAGCTGAAAGATCCGCAGTTTTTGTGTTTATCCATAACATAATTTTCCAAAACCAAAAACCGAATTAGCCCCCAAACTACTCAACTGATTTTGATAAAATTTCTTTGAGACTTCCTGACAAATACCCTTTCAAACAAAAATTCGGTCCAGGCGTCTTCGGATACCTAAATATTTAAATAAATAAATATATAAGTACAAATCACACAGATTGAGCTGGCCCCAAAGTAAGCTTAAGCTTGTGTTATGGGATACTAACCCAACGATACTATATTTTATGATAAATACATATATAGATAAACACCCAAGACCCAGGACAATTTGAAAAAGGCCATTTTCCAACTTGCCCTGGCTGGGGATCGAACCATATTATTATCGGCGGTCTAGCGTGTCGACCATTACGCCACGGAGGTCGTCAAATAATCAGTGAACATCAAAAGATTCTGACGAATTGATAACATTTTCTTTTTCTTAAGTCTGTTAATAACCGTTAACCGTTTTGAATGATAAAATAATGTAGCTTTCTATAGGTGAATCAAACGAAATTTCAACCGATTGATCATATAATGTATGTACTTATAAACTCTCAATTCCTGTTCATAGTACTCATTTTTATTCTAATTCTTTCTCAGTTCAGGCAGTAAAACTCTGGAATGCCGTAAAGTGCAATCACTGAAAAGATTCAAAGATTTAGTGACGTCCCATTACCTTTCCTCTCGCTCTTACTAATATCTCTTTTCTTCTTTTCTTTTCACTGGCTACTTTCATTTACTTTTCTTAATGTTCGTACAAATTTTATAGTTCATGTACCTACTTATATTACTTTATTGATCATTTATTTGTTATAGTATGTACTCCTATTATTTAATTGTACCTATACTTATATTCTTTTACACTGTAATACTCTAACTGCGCCAACTCCCCCACATCTTTTATAGTTTTCTTTACCCAAAGGTTGGCTGGAAGAAATCGCTTTAGTGATAAGCCCGCCTTTGTACCTACTAGATTTTAAATGTACTTTTTATTATTGTCATACTTAGTTGGTGCAGTAAAGAAATTTTATCTTATCTATATCTTATAATGTAGTGATATAAACGAGACCCTATTGCACTTTCCATACTCTCTGTACCCATTGTATAAAATACGATTGAAATACAAGTACCGTCGAATCAGCCAGTATCAAAGATATGGAGTCTCCGGGCTTCGTGAAATGATATCCACAACAAATCAAAATCATAGGCTATACGCTTATAAATATCATATGTTTTCATACACCTAGAAAACCATATAATATGGGTTCATTCACTTGATAATGTTACACCTACAAAATCTTATATCTTATAAGTATGGATTCATTCACATGTGATCATATTTGACGACCTCCGTGGCGTAGTGGTCACCATGCTAGTTCGCCACCCAGAGGTCTCGGGTTCGATCCCCGGTCGGAGCAAGTTGGAAAATGGCCTTTTTCAAATTGTCCTGGGTCTTGGATGTTTATCTATATATGTATTTGTTATAATGAGTTAGTATCCCATGACACAAGTCTCGAACTTACTTTGGGACTAGCTCAATCAGTGTTATTTGTCCCTATATATTTATTTATATTAAAATAGACCTACAAACATATATTTAAAAAAGTAATATTAAATGCATGCGTTTCTATTTAAAAATAAGTAGTGATATTTAAAAAACTTTTAACTTTTACTGTACGGGCTCCGTTGCAGTTAAAAGGACCCCCTTAACATTTTTATTTAGGTCAAGATATCCAACTAAACTAAAATGTGTACATCCTATACAGCAAATGCTTAGCTTTGGACATGGTTACTATTAGCTAGTACATATAGTACTCTGTGCTGTTAGTGACGCGTTAGCGTACTCATAATATCGTATAAGACATATGATAAAGTTAATAAATGTCGTCCCAGCACGTAACTTAATTTTAAAACGGCCTTAAATAAATTTTACGGCCATGTCACCAATAAAAAAAGCTCGCCTATTGTAAAAATCAATAAACAGATCATTACGAAAAATACCAAAGAACACGAATTCCTGACGCAATAAAAGTTAAAACAAAAAAGACAATAAATATCTTTATGTTATAGCTTTATAAATTAACTTTTTTGTTCGTGGCTATTAAACAAATATTATAAATAAAGGGACAATCGCTTGACATAACGAAACTCAAATACGGCACGACGTGTAACTTTTGTTACCAAATTTATGACGGTTTCTGTGTGTCCAAATTCAAGTTATAAAACGAAAATTATATCATTTTTTCCACGCACATTTTTGACGTATCAACCTGTATCACCCACGTGCAAAACTCTACCTTATTACATTCATTAATAAGGTTTAAATTTAATTGACTTAATACGGGACTAGTGATGTTCTTGGAGTGTTATGACAGGTATCGATGTAAGGTATAGGAACGTGATACTGGCTGGTAACCGAATATGAGGCACTTAGATGCTCGAACAATGAGTCCCCGCGGCGCAGCGGCCCACGAGGCGCCACTCAGTGTTGGGGGATTTCATATCGATGAAAATGTTTATAACTCAGCGAAATATTTATGCAACTTACTTTACATAAGTGGCTCTTTGAATCTGACGAGGTGAGGTCAACCTAAAATTTTTGATAAATTTAGTCTTCGCCATCTATGTTTGTTGTTTTTAAAGTTTTATTCTGAGTCATTAAGTAATTATCAAAACAGAAGTTGTGCCTTCTTCGAGGACGATAAGTTAAACAGTTTACCTCATTTGACGAGTTCCGTTCATCACGTTTGACGCTACTGAAATCACATTTCATATTTCAGTCCATCAACAATCTTCTCTTTTTAATCTTGTATGGGACAGCAAATTTATTTGTTTGTTAAAACTTTGTTGTATCTACACAAAAATAAATGTTACAACAGGACAACAATATGTATAACTGTTCCCACTTTAAGCACAGAATAAGCACTAGTACTCACGTATTCAGGCTTACTCAGCTAATAAATTCAAAGAAATATCTACTCAATGTGGTTAGCGATATGGTTTAATTTTGCTCGTGTCTGAACTCGGCACCTATTCGTTTAGGTATTATAGTTTATTTTCGATATCTAAACGGGGAGTGACACAGGCCTGCTTTTAGCCCCTTAATCAAGGCAATGTTTAAATTTTCGATATCGAGTATCGATATACAACATAAAAGGGATATATGATACCCGTAATAAATAGAACCACGGGCTTTACTAGATTACCATAGTATAATTAAATTTAAGCTATCGACCAATTAACCAAAAAGAAAATCGACATCCCCATACAGTCCAACAGTGGATAATCGGTTGCCGGCTGATAAATATTTTTAAATAAAGTAAAAAAAATGTCAATTTTTGTCAATGAAATGTATTGAATTGCCCATGGTGTCCTGAAACAAAGAGCTTTATTTGTGAGATAGGACGTCGCTTGAATGACCGAGGATATGACCACCGCTCCGGATGGTATTTGGTTCAAAGGATATCCATCACTATCCAAAGAGGAAATGCAGCCAGTATAATGGGTACCTTTAAGCCGGATACAGTTTGGAGTGGCATTTTAGATTAGTATTATTAATTTTAGTTTTTGACTTACTAAGTCTTATCTGATTGATGTATGTTTATTTGGTGTCGTTCTCTATTGAATTTGTATAAAATAAAGGCAGATGACGTCATAGTTTCTTGGAGTAAAATAGAGAGCGCTATATAACTATTATTATCAGATTCATTATCAGTTGTTCTGCAATAATTAATCTAAAATCACGTTAAAATGGATATGTACAAATACAAGTGACATTATTTTGCGACATTTTATTTCCTGATAAATAAAAAAAAATTTTTTCGATGACATTAATTGTAAAATATCAAATATGATATTTTACAATTAATGTGATGTATACCATAATTCTAAGTTCTATAATATTGACCTGTAACAAAATGTTATCAATAAGTAATAAACAATAAACAAAATGCCCGGGCGCGGCTGCACACTTTTGTTTGAAAATACCAATTTTTTTTTGTGTTTTGACTGTTATTTTAATTAAGTGATCTAGTATAGCCTGTGATACGATTTATTACGGGGATGTCCCGTCCAAGTTGTATAAATATCGATGCTGATGAGAGGTGGATATATCGAAATCTCTATCGACCTGTGCGGCGGCGGTCTGCTCAGCATTGGCTCAGCACGATCTTATCTGACTCTCGGACGTCTTGTTTGTTTAGTGAATACACGTACAGATACCCTCGTATCGTATCTGATGGAAATATTCTCAATTCTTCACCAATCTTAGTATTATAACAGGCGAAATCTAAAGTACAGTCAGGGATCTGGAATAAATTAAATATTCCCATACAAATTCTAATTCTGACTTGAAGTTTGAGATTTTCACCTGTTCCCTCAATCAACTTTTAAAATTTTCTCTCTCTCTCTCTCTATTTGCGTTACGTTAATTATCCAATTTCATTTCGGGTTGGCTCTCCTCGTTTTTCTTCGCCTAACTCTTTGATTTTGGTCGTCATCACATTGATTTTTCCTTTCTTTGTGTCATTTTTGAATGACGGATATCCCCTACAAACTTTGTAGGGGTCTTCCTGGCTTTTTTGGGCCAATGTCTATGTTTTTTTTATCGAAAAATTAAATGGACATTACAAACAATAAGGAAACAGTATGATAATTGAAAAGTAGTAGAAATTGTATAAATTATATCTAGATTAAGTGCATGTAGAGTTTTCCTGTTATCATATTTTGTATTGATGGCAAAACTGTTAATTTTATATAATAGAATGATAACTAAAATGACAATAAAGTTCAACACTTTATCAACTTTTACAATTGTTAAATAATAATGAGACTTACTAAAGAGTTCTTGTATGTTCTTGCCATGGAGCGACCCGTGCTCGGCATCAAACCTCAAGATCGAGTTCCCAACACAGTTGTTCGGCAATGAACAAAAATTGTTGGAAAACGAGTAATGGAACTCAAATGGATTTGGGCAGGACACCTAGCAAGACGCGGTGATGACAGGTGGAAAACATTAACAGTGTCGTGGCTCATGGGTAAGAGCAGCGTAGGTCGTCCGTTAACAAGATGGGTCGACAACATCAGAAAATGCGCAGGCGGAACCTGGATGAGTGTAGCTCAGGACCGTGGTAAATGGCATTCACTAAGAGATGCCTATTCCCGGAGATCCAAGGTGCGAATGATGATGATGAAATAATAGTTCTTATAAGAACAACTCCATAACAGTCTTGCAAGAATAAAATTCTGGCATTACTAAAATATTCTAAAAATGGTGACATACTATCTCATACAAGAATACAAGTTAATCTACATGGTCGGATGGTCGCGTATTGATGATCTTGTATAGTAATATGTCTACTATATCTGCCCAAATTGAAATGAAGGTACACGGTTACACTAAACGCTCTTCGAATGTGTCTCGGAGATATACCATATTTACGACTCTTGAATCATAAGCGCAGAGCGGACTCTACAGCCCGAAAACTGTATCAAAAGTTTATTCATCGACGACCTCCGTGACGTAATGGTCAACACGCTAGACCGCCGATCTGGAGTTTCTGGGTTCGATCCTCAGCCATGGCAAGTTGGAAAATGGCCTTTTTCAAATTGTCCTGGATCTTGGATGTTTATCTATATATGTATTTATCATAAAATATAGTATCGTTGGGTTAGTATCTCATAACACAAGCTTAAGCTTACTTCGAGGCTAGCTCAATCTGTGTGATTTGTCCGTTTATATTTATATTCATCATCATCATCAGAGATCTTTTTTAGTCTTCACTGCTGGAACACGACCCTCTCTGTACTAACAGAGCCATACTTAGCCAGATTTTTCACAGGATTCAGCCAACACTCCACGCTACGCCTCCACGCTAGCCAGACGTTTTGGAGATTTCTCATTGATGTTTATAAGCTTTGTTTAGCTTATAGGTATTTCCTAAGTCACCTCCATCCACGGGAAGACTTGGAGTGATCATATTGTACTCTGCCGGTAAGAACAAAGCAAACATTTTATTAAAAATTCTTAATTCAATTACTCTCACCACACCAAATTGGACTACTATTACCCTACGGACTGGTGACCCTACTGCTCTTTACAGTTATTAAAATGATAAACCAAACTATAGGATGTCTAACAACATCATTTGATTACAATAAATTTCGTGCTAATAAATGAATGATGATTAATTAAATAAATTTGGGCATTTGTCCCAGTCGTGGGGACACATCAACATTCAACAGGCTAGATTAAAACTCATAAACCGATTTGTTCACTAGTTGACGCAAGAGGCAATGATCCATGTTGACTTTTTAGTCTTGCATAAACGCTGCACGCTTGTGACTTGACTCCACCGCTCTCATCGGAGACGTGTCCGTCGTATTATTTACTGCGACTAATTCAGCGGATTCCGAAGATTGTAAATTGAAATCGTAATGGGGCATTTTATTTGTTTATGCTAATATACAGTTTTAATTATAGTTCGGTTATGATGTGTGCGAGCGAGACGAGAACGGTTGTGACTCTTGTTACTCGCAGGTTCGTCCCTAAACAAACTCGTCCTCTCTGTCTCTCTTCTTAACACGTCATTTCAACGAAATTATTTAATTGTAAATAAAGGTCACAATTAAAGTTATTTTTATGAGGTATTCAGAACAATTTTTCCATACTGATCTGGGAGACGATGGAGAGAAACTTAAAATGTGCCAGCATTGAGAGAATTAGCAAAAATGCGAATCAAGTCAATAGGCGACGTCGCGGGCAGCAATAGCAACTCATCACTATTTTAATTCCTTTTTTATCTTCTCGCTCATCAGCCATTGGGTCTTGCGCCCTTGGGCTCTGTCTGTTTTTTATTTATTTATTTATTTAACTTTATTACAAAAATTGTAACAGGCGGACTTAAGGCCCAGGGCCTTTTCTACCAGTCAACCTACAGGTGATGCGGATAAAAGCTAATTTTGGACGACATGGTACATTATAATTTAACTATAATTTAATTACTATCTTCAAGTTTTACCAAAAATACATTTAACGATAATTTTATTCATTTATATACTTATCTATATATTCATAAACATACATGGAAAAATACACAAATATTGCATAAATTCATAAACCCTACATAGACTACATAAATATTTATAATACTCTATGACAATTGGTGAAGATAATGAGCGCGCACAGCCCTCTTAAACGCTTGACGACTAGGGGCTTTGAGGACGTCAAAGGGAAGGGCGTTCCAAAGCATCACGGCTTGCTTGGTAAATGATTGATCGAAAAACCCACTACGGCAGCGAGGCACATCGAGAAGAAGATTGTTGGAAGAACGAAGAACTCTGAGATGGGTATCACCCGGAAAAGTGAACTTGTTTTTGAGATACATCGGAGTTTTTGGGTCGAAGAGTATGGAGAATAGAGTAGTGAGAATATGCAAATTGCGACGTTGACGGATAGGTAACCATTTGAGTTGAGACCGGTAAGCCGACACATGTTCGTACTTCCGAAGGCCAAAAATAAAACGCAAACAGTTATTTAGAAGTCTATCAAGTTTGTTGAGAAAGTTACAATTCAGATCCGAGCAACATACATCCGCGTAATCTAAAATTGGAAAGATGAGAGAGTACACCAGCATAGTCTTAATATTAATAGGGAGAAAGTTCTTTAACCTGTACAAAGAGCGGAGAGCCCCCGTTACTTTTCCAGAAACCTCTGCAATATGAACATCCCAACGAAGGTTTGTATCAATGTGGAGCCCGAGGTCTTTGACGCTAGAGCAAAATGGGATTGGGATATTATTAAATTGAACTGGAGGAAGTGAACTACTGTCAAGCCGGCTTGTTAGATGTGAACTACCAACTATAATGGCTTGACATTTATTAGGGTTGACAGTGACACCAAAACGTCGAGACCAATCAGCAATTGCCGCTAAATCTAAATTTATTTGATCGATGGCTTTATCAACATTATCAACATCTGTTTGTACATAAAGTTGCAAGTCATCGGCATAAAGATGATACGTACACTGAAGTTCTTTGGTGATAAAATCAATGAAAATGGAAAATAATAAAGGAGAGAGGATGCCACCCTGCGGAACGCCAGTATCCAATTCACACCAACTTGATGATTAATCATCGATGCGAACTGATTGCTGACGTCCACGAAGATATGAGGAGAACCAATCCACAGCCGAGGGAGAAACTGAATGGTGGGAAAGGATCGCGAGAAGGATGTCATGATCGACGGTATTAAACGCATTAGAAAAGTCTACTAAACCCAACACAGTGACTTTAGTATTATCCATACCTGCTCTAATATCATCGATCACTTTAAGGAGAGCTGAAACAGTGCTATGTCCAGGTCTAAAACCGGACTGTAAGGGATTTAGTAACCCATTACGAGTGAAATATGAGGTGAGTTGCTTATGTACGCAAGCCTCAAGAACCTTTGACAATAGCGGGAGAATAGAGATGGGACGGAAATGATTTGGGAGAGAAGGCTTGGAAACTTTGGGTAGGGGGCATATGAAAGCTTTCCGCCAGAGTGAGGGAAACTGACCTGAAGTGAGTGAAAAATTAATAATATGGGTGATGATAGGGACAATAACGTCAAGAATTCATTCAATCATACGTCGATTAAGTTGATCAACGCCCACGGGTCTGGTTTTGATGGCTAGAAAAATCTTTTTGACTTCTTCTTGACTAACCGGAGAAAAATTAAATTCAGTTTTGACACCAGAAGGAAGAGCAGCAATGCAGGAAATAGTATTTAATTTCGTTAAGTCATCCAACTGAGAAGATGTGGTGAAATGTTTGTTGATGTCGTTTAACGAAATTGAAGAAGGGATATCAGAATTGACCGTCTTACCAATACCTAAAGTTCTAAGGAACTTCCAGATATCGGCAGAAGATGAAGAAGAGACATTGTCAAGAATTAAGCGGCGTTTGGCGTCACGTATCATTCTGTTACACCGATTTCTTGCAACTTTAAACAAGGTCCAGTTTTCCTCCGAACGATCCCTCCTAAACTGGCGGAATGCTCGGTCCCTACGTCTCATGTACATTCGGACCCCAGGAGTAAGCCAAGGCGCTGGAGGACGCTTAACTTTGACCTTCCGTACAGGGGCGTGTTTATCATATAGCTTAGTGAGGGCTTCGTTGAAAATGGCTACTTTGTCATCCACATTGTTTGCCGACCATAGATTTTCCCAATTTATGTTAGCAGCATCGGAAGCCAGTTCCTCAAACTTTATTCGGGCAAAACTGCGCCGGTAAACTGTTTTTGGAACAATTTTTGAAGGGATTGAGTTTATAAGAGCAGTGGATCAAATCGTGTCGGGAGAAAGCCGGGGCTGGATGCTGTCCATGTGAGGAGATAAGATCAGACGACGAGGTTATAATCAGATCTAACCAAGTATCTTCGGTGTCGGTATTGTGGTGAGTAGCATTAAGTGGGAGTACTTGAAGACTGGCAGACTCAATTATGCGGCCTAAGCTAAGTGTTCGTGTTGACTGAATGTTAAGAAGGTTAGTGTTGAGGTACCCGAGAATAATATGATGCACGTACTCAGAGCTGAAGGAATCCAGAGCGATTTCAAGATCGGAGAAGTAATTTGTTGAAGGTGGACAATAAACCACGCCGAGAACAGCCTTGGAACCCCCCACGATGATTTCCAGAAATATAAATTCCGCAGATGCAGAATATAAGGCCGGAGACACGGATAACACTTTGTACGCTATTTCACGTCGAAGATATATTGCCACGCCTCCACAGCCTTTGCCTAGACGATCATTACGAATGAGAACAAAACCGGGCAATGGATAGGAAGTAGACGCAAGTTCAGGTTTTAACCATGTTTCTGAAATGAGAACTGCATGTACGTTAACATTCGAGAATGTTTCTAAGAATTCCGAGTAATGACCGGGAAGGCTTTGGGCATTAATGTGGCAAACGTTGAAGTGAGTGGAATGTTCAAATACACTGAAAACATAGTCGCCAAGGGAAAAAGAGGTGTCCGCACTTCCAAAAGAGGTGTCCACACTTCCAGTACAAGAGTAAAACTCAACGCTAGACTCACTATCAGTCATTGAGAGTATTTGTTAGTATAAATATATAATTAAAAATACTTATATCAATATACAAAATAAACTAATAATAATGTAAAACAAAAATAAATAATAATAATAATATTAAAGTAAAAAATATACTAAAAATGACAAGCAATGCAGATGTAACTTGCTTTCACTGCACCACCTGCCAGTCAACCTAAATTACACACGAAACTTAAAACAAAGTAAAAATGGCGGCTAGAAAATAAAATAATTAAGACGAAGTGGTAGCTAAAGTGGCGCCCTCATTTGAAATAAATTGTTTAAAACTAAATAAGGTGATAATTAAAAATTTGATTTGTATAAATGTCTAGAAAGACCTTTAAACTATTTTATGAATAACTTTTGAAAGTAATATTGGTAGTCCGTCTAGTTTTAAAACTGTTTTTCGCCAAAAGTGGCCACTTTTGGCGTAAAACAGTTTTAAAACTAGACGGACTATTAGTAATAATTTCAAAGTTTACTCATAAAATAGTTTAAAGGTCTGTCTAGACATTTATACAAATCAAATTTTTAATTATCACCTTATTTAGTTTTAAACAATTTATTTCAAATGAGGGCGCCACTTGAGCTACCACTTCGTCTTAATAATGGCGTGCAGCAAAAGAAAAAGTTGAAATGTTTTAATCTGTGACAGTCAGGTGTCACTGTCAATTCAAAACTTCAAAGTCACTGCCATGTCTGTTCTGAGCTGCAGGACCCTAAATGTTCTGTGACAGAGCATTTTGGGTATTGCGGCTCTATACAGACAACCTCTGTCAGTCCCGTTAGGGATAGAGATTTGATAGTATGTATAGGTATATGTATACAATACAATACAGTACAAAAATACTTAATGCACCAAAAAAAAATATCTTATCGCCGAAGCAACTCTTACAGGAAACCTTAAAGAGAAGGAGTGTGAAATATATAATTACATAACAGGTATGTATTTACATATATCCACATATCTAAACTCTAATATCAGTCTAATTGTAATTTGAGGTATTTTGAGAAAATGTTGCAGTGCATTTTGCTGCCGCATCTTCTGTACTTGCGCTTAGGAAGCGGCAATAAACTTGGCTGCAAGTAAAAGATCTGACGTCAAAAACTATTATGAAATCAAAATAAAAATTGACAATTATCAAATGATACAAATATCCAAAGACAAATAAATGATTTTGACACTTTAAATTTTTATGGAAGGGAACCAAAAGGAACGCACCAAAACGCGTGCCATCGGAATTCGGGCTATGCCGCCGCGTCGCCCCGAACCGAACCGAATTTATAGCCGCATCATTTATAATTAAGCGTTTTAATCAATTGATCATACTTCTCAGTCGTTAGTTGTATGAATATTTTATTATAATTATTAACGACCCGCCCCGACTTCGCACGAATCTGATGGGAACTATCTTTTAGTCTTATCGCTTAGGTTTTGACGACCTCCGTGGTGTATTCGTAAACACGCTAGTCCGCCACTCGGAGGTATTGAGTTCGATCGCCGGCCAAGGCAAGTTGGAAAAAGGCCTTTCGCGACATTTTGCGAAAGAGACATTGTGCGAAAGAGACATTCTGCGAAAGAGATATTTTGCGAAAGAGACGTTCTGCGAAAGTGACATTGTGAGAAATAGACGTTTACGACTAGGGGACATTTTGCGAAATAGACGTTTTGCGAATAAGTCTTTCAAGGATTGAGTCAAAAATTTCTTTCCTGGGTCAAAAATAAATTATTTGGTACAGTAAAAAAAAAAAAAACAAAATAATGGCACTTGCCATCATCATATCCATTTTTAATGTGATTTTAGATTTATTATTACAGAAAAATTGATATTAAGAGCGATATTTGACTCCAAGAAACAATGACGTCATATAGTCTATTTTATACAAATCCCATACAAAAATTTTGACGATCGATGGCAGAATTACGTAAATGTATTTAGATAAGCATGTATCTTACTTCTTACTTAATATTAAAAACGCGAAAGTTTGTATGTACGGATGGATGTTTGTTACTCTTTCACGCAAAAACGGCTGTACGGATTAGAATGAAACTTGGCATGTAGATAGCTTATTACCTGGATTAAAACATAGGATACTTTTTATCCCGGAAAATTGTGAGGCTCTCGTGGGATTGTCAAATATATTCCACGTGGGCGACGCTAGAGGTTTATAAAATTTTATTTTGTAATTGTTTGTTATCCCTGAATAAACAAAAACAAAAAATGTTTGTTTCGACGTTTAGAAAAAAAATCTTATTTAAGTTGTTGGAAAGTAGCTAATTGTCTTAGGCATTTATATGTGTAATTATTATAAAATATAGTATTCTATAATAACTATTCTATAACACAAGTATAAAACTTGCTTTGGTGCTGACTCAATCAGTGTATTTTGTTAGAATCTATTTATTTATCTTTTTATGTAAAATCTAACATAACATACTGAAACTATTTTAATGGTGAATTCAGTCCATGAAACTGAACAACTTTCCCCAAGGAACAAGTATCGAAATACGAAAAGTTATTTTATTTTATATAAAAATTAAAATGGGGAACAGGGACGCATTTTGCCCGGGACCCTAGGAGTTTCTGTTGTGTATGTAATACTTTTTTTTTAGGGTAGCTCCCATACAAGTAAAGTGAAAAGTCGTTATTTTTTTCGCGACTACAAATCATGTGGTGTATCATGAAAATGGTCTTTTAAAAATATTGTGAGCTTGTGAACACCATTTTTGATTTAGGGAACCGTTTTTGAAATATTTGGTTTTAAAGTGAACATTTTTGTTAGAGTCAAGTGTCCCCCCCCCTCCCTGTATCTGTTCAACGGCTACATATGGACATGTGAAAAAACTTCACTGCTATAGTATATATAACGAACTTTAAAGGAAAACTATCAGAGCTAAGTAGGGTTTACAAATTAAAAAGTTATAGGCGATCAACTTATAAAATGTACTCGGAAAAGGAAAATTTCGTACAAATTCAACAGAAAATTAGTTTTTAGACGTTTTTAGTGGCATAAACTCAAAATTCATAACTACGGAGCCCTACACTGCGCGCGGCCCGACACGCACTTGGCCAATTATTTATTTTATGAGATGTTAACCCTACAAGCGGCCAGAAATAATTTACCTACAAGTTTATAATAAGCCATTCAACTATACTAGGAACATAGGACAAACTATTTTCATTGGTAGTTCTTGCGAGATCTGCAATACAGTCCGTATGTTATTGCTAATGAAATGTCAATGGATGCTGCATATAATATTGGTATTATGCTAGTATTATGATGTCCGATTTAATATTTACATACATATTGTTTAAATCAACATAGCTGTGCACTTGCTATTGATATTTGCGGGATTGCATTGATTCGCCTATTTTTTTTTATTTCTGATATTGTTTCTCATAAACACCTAATGATATTTGTGTTGATGTAACCATACTTTGAAATAATTTCGAGCCCCATAATATTAATCACACTCAACTCACATCACATCACACTAATATTATCCCAACATGGCAATGAACAGATGGCAACCTCCGTGGGGTGATGGTTTACACGCTAGACTGCCAATCCGGAGGTTCTGGGTTCGATCCCCAGCCAAGGCAAGTTGGAAAATGGCCATTTTCAAATGGTTCTGGGTCTTGGGTGTTTATCTATATACCTATGTATTTATCATAAAATATAGTATCGTTGGGTTAGTATTCCATAACGCTTATTTTGGGACTAGCTCAATTATTGTGATTTGTACTATATATTTATTAATATGATAAAGGCGGAAGTTTGTGAGTGTGTGTGTATGTTTGTTGCTTCTTTACGCGCAAACGGCTGAACCAATTTTGAAAAAAATTGGTATGCAAGAAGCTGATACCCTGGATTAAAACATAGCCTACTTTTTATATACACCGCGGGTAACACCGCGGGCGAAGGTATTAACATATTAATATCAAAAATGTATAGTATGGGTTAAGGCCCGGTGGGGGTGGCCCGAAGAGCATCTCTAAGTCGCAAACAGATCCGTCTTATTAAAGATTATTCGAAACATGTTTATCTAATGAAGAATATGGTTTGTTTTGTGAATGCTAGTTATCTATACTATAATAAAAGTGTAAAAAAATGTGTGTGTACATTGAAAATTTTTCAAAAAAAAATATTTGTGGCGATGGAGATATAGTAATAGAGTAAGAAAATAAAAAAAATGTCTGTCTGTTTGTCTGTTTGTACACGCTAATCTCCGGAAATACTGGACGGATTCGAATGAAACTTTTTTTGTTATATAGCTGTGAAGCCTGGGCAATATATAGGCTATAATTGATTTTGGAAAATGGAACACATGATGCAGAACTATAATGGTCCAGCTAAACTATAAAAAATATTAAAATGCCGCCTTAGCAAAAGTTGTTAAGTCTGATGAGAACTTTTTGTTGAGTTATAATACAACTGGCCAAGCGCGAGTCGGACGCGCGCGAAGGGTTCCGTACCATAATCTATGAAAAATCACGTTTGTAGTATGGGAGCCCCCCATAAATACTTATTTTATTCGATTTTTAGGGTTCCTTACCCAAATGGGTAGAAACGGGACCCTATTACTTAGACCGTCCGACTGTTAGTCTGTCTGTCTGTCTGTCTGTCACCAGGCTGTATCTCATGAACCATTATAGCTAGACAGTTGAAATTTTTATAGATGATGTTTTTTGTTGCCGCTGAACAAAAACATACTAAATGTATGTATATATGTAATATAATAAAAGAGTAAAAAAAATGTGTCTGTACATTAAAATTAAAAAAAAAAAGTTGTTTCGTCCGAAGAAGAACTTATAAGTTCAGAATTTGCGGACCTTCAGAGCATAACACACCAGAAAAATTCTTGGATATGTGAACGCGCCATATTGACACCAAAAAATTAAATATCAATTATTATAGAACTTATGACGCAAATTATTGTTAATTTCTTGGATAGAGTTGTTGACGACACCACCAATTATCCAGTTGAGTTTCTTAATTCACTTGCAGCAAATGGACTTTCGGCTCACAAAATAAGTCTTAATGTCGGAGGGCCAATAATGCGAGTGCGCAATTTGACTTCGCCGAAACTGTGTAACGGAACCCAACTTAGTGTCTCAGCATTGTATGCCGAAGTTCAGCGGCTGAATTTCAGCCAATGCATGCCTGCAATGTTATTTGCATTACTAGCAACACATAATGCCGAACTTCCGATGCTTTTGCCTGAATCGGACCCGTACCCGTACCCGTACCCGTACCCGTACCCGTACCCGTACCCGTACCCGTACCCGTACCTGTACCCGTACCCGTACCCGTACCCGTACCCGTACCCGTACCCGTACCCATACCCGTACCCGTACCCGTACCCGTACCCGTACCCGTACTCCTACCCGTACCCGTACCCGTACCTGTATCCGTACCCGTACCTGTACCCGTACTGCCTCTTCCGCTCCCGCCGCTGCCGCCGCTGCCGCCGCCGCCGCCGCTCCCACCGCCGCCGCCGCCGCCGCTCCCGCCGCCGCCGCCACAGCCGCCGCTGCTCCCGCTTTCGCCGCCGCCGCCACCGCCGCTGCCGCCGCCGCTGCCGTTTCTGCTCCCGCTCCCGCTTCCGCTCCCGTTCCCTCTTCCACGTACCCGTTCCGCTCTCGCTCCCACTCCTGCTCCCGCTCCCGCTCCCGCTCCCGCTCCCGCTCCCGCTCCCACTCCCGCTCCCGCCGCCGCTCCCGCCGCTGCCGCCGCCGACGCCGCCGCTGCTGCTGCCGCCGCTCCCGCCGCCGCCGCTGCCGCCGCTCCCGCCGCCGCCTTCACCGACGCTGCCGCCGCCGCCGCCACTGCCGCCGCCACTGCCGCCGCCACTGCCGCCGCCGCTCCCGCTCTCGCCGCCGCCGCTGCCGCCACTGCCGCCGCCGCTTCCGCCGCCGCCGACGCCTCCGCCGCCGCTGCCACTTCCGCTCCCGCTCCCGCTCCCGCTTCCGCTTCCGTTCCCTTTTCCACTTCCGTTCCCTCTTCCGCTCCCGTGTCCGTTCGCCGCAGACGCGCCAAAGACGGAAGATTAAATTCTCATATCGGCACATCACTACAGTCCGGCGTTTCCACCGAACTTCAGCGGCTGAACTTCAGTTTATTTAGTGTGTCATCCCCACCGAACTTTAGACACTGAACTTTAGCCGCTAAACTTCGGCATAGTCTGCTGAGACACTTAAAGTTTACTGTGAGTGGTGCCAGTGAAACTGTATTTATTCAGCGTATAACAATTTTCCTTTTGAAAATACACAGTTTTACAAATACACAGTGTTTACTTGCTTTCCTATGAAAATAAGTCACAGTTTTAGAGGCTTAAAGCTGCTGATGTCGATCTAAGGACTGGTTTTTCGCATGGCCAACTTAATGTGGCTTTCTCCAGGGTTAGTAACACTTCAGCTCTTTTCATATTGGCTCCCGAAGGAAAGAATTAAAATAATATTGACTTTTAACTCCTAACACTGTTACAAGTACTTTCTTATCTCTCTCTATCTTTCTCTCTCATTAGTTGTTATTTATATTAATACGCCGGAGTCATAAAGTCCACGCGAACGAAGTCGCGGGCATTAGCTAGTTTTTAATAAAATAATTTATAAAATATAATATGCATGTGAAGCTACATTGTTTATGGCAAATTATTTTATGAGATTAAATAGAAAACCGACATGCAATGCAATAACAGGTTCAATAACAATGATCTTATAGGTAATTGCTAGTGAGGAGCTAGATGACACAACGGGCGTACGCATTTCAAGCGTTTGCGGATGTTAAGTAACTGGGTATGTGTGGTACTTGGATTGGTACAAGTGGCATAAAATATCTTGAGCTTCCGTGCTTTGGAAGGCATGGATAATCAGTTATGTCGGATGCCTTTAGGTAATTTGACACTTAGTGTTTGACATAATTACACAAACGAAAACATACACAAACAAGGAAGTATCGCTTCACTTTTTTGCATGATCCATGGCTCATGGGGCTTGGGCTACCCCATATCGCCCATTCCCACGTCATCACTGACAACGGACACCCATAAATAAACATATTACCTCACTTTGACAGCTACTATAAAAAGAAAAACAATAGTTTTAAAACGAACTCTACATTTTAGTCTTAAAGTTCATTTTTATTATTAGATTTTAGAAGAATCGATTTAACTTTAATATCATCACTTTCACAAATAAATTTAAACTCTATTCACTTGTGATAGAGGTCAGTGTCGTATGAATGTTTTTTTTAGGGATGGATAGACTGCTTTGTTTTTGTCGATCTGTGATCACTGATTGTGATAAGGATTGATATTCTTGTTAGTGCTGCATGTTTGTTTGTTTATTTTTTTTGTTCTAATTCATGCCAAAAGCAACTTTCTCTGTGCTATACTTACTGTTTCTTCTTTTAATTAAAGCCTCAATATGTACAGGTTAAAATTGACAAGTTTTCCGTAGTGATAGTCTAGCTTTAAACCTTATTCTAGGTTTTAAAACAATTTATTTTCATATTTCTATGTAACCCATGAGATAGGTCAATTTGTCTATCGATACGCATAACTTGGTAGCTCTACAGATGATCTTAGAATCAAACTTTTTATATATTACAATCGATAGCAATACCATTAGTTCAAATGATAGTAGAACATTTTTTTTAAATAAAAAAATCATAAAACATAATTTTTCTTACTCAAAGTTTTCCTATTAGGTATACTAATACCATTAGGTACCATTATCGGTGTCTGGAAGACATGCTTTAAGCGATAAGACCGCCCATTGTACCTATATAACCTGTCTTTATTATGTTTTCGAATGGAAATTTTATTTATTTTTTTTGTATTGGTGGAATAAAGAGTTTTTCATTCATTTATTCATGCCACAGATTTATATCAATCATTTATTATTATCATTTATTCATACCTCAGTTTATAATCTTCTGTTTAATTCAGAATAAACTTCTAAATATTTTTAATTAAACAACTTACCTACGTATACTGTGTTTTAAACTGCCCAAATCCAGACAATGTGGGCAGGAATTTAGGCGCCAGATGCGACGATAAGGGCCGCCTGTCGCGTCGAGATCTATCGAGCGATAGCACATCACTATATCGTCGAGACGAGTATGACAGGTGCACGGGTGCTTCTCTCATTTGCAAAAAAATATTTGTTTAAGTTTGTACGGTGGAACTCTCCAATTTTTTGCAAAGTTTCTGATGAGTTTCGTTATTTTTTTACGGAAGACTTATAATTTTCTTACCCAAATTGCGAACATAAATATCAGTCCAGTAACTATCTGTTTATTCAGAAGCAATATGCTGATTTTGACTTTACCGCATTGAGTACTTGGTGGTTTTAAACTCTAAAGACTTCTTAAACTAAAAGTATTTTACATACGGCACGGATGAATCATCGAAATAGATCGAAGTATGTAGGTATCAACCTGTTTTTTGAAAAAAGTTCATTTTAAAGTCATACTGTATGTCATATTTGGAAAAAATACACTAGGTACACAGAAGCGTTTCCGGCTACCCTGATAAACAAATAAATCAACGAAAGTACTTAACTAAGTATATTATAACTCCTAAAATTAGTCAGTAAAGTCATAGGCCATGCATATTTATCAAGCGTAATCACCAGGAATGCATACCCGGCAAGAGATGAGCATCCGGCGCGTTCCCGGGGGCGCCATCGGAGCCCTAATTGCCTCAGTGGTGCGCTAACCTATGCTAAAGTAGGGCTGTCATCTTTAGAGTAAGACAAACTCTGAAACACCCAAAAATTGCCATTCGTTTCGGGACTCGTCGTTAAAATTGTCTTCGTTTCAAGTGTACACTCACTGGTTTTTTAAACTAACTTTTTGAAATTTCGCAAAAGTGATAAATGAAATAGAAAATATTTTTTTCTTACATTATAAAGGCATAGCGCTTTTTCTTCTGTGGGAGGAATCAGGCTGTATAGTATGTTTCTACCTTAAGTATATTTTCACTTAAGTTTAGTTGGTTTACTTGTGATATTGCTGCTTCATCAAGGTCCAAGTCGCATCATTATCATAACTTCAGACGCATAAAAATTATTATTCATATTTTATTAGGACAATTGTTTTGCTTACATCGTGGTCTGAATCTTCTTTGTAAGACGTATTATACACATGTCTACATACACTCTTTTTACTTCAAAGTAATACCTGGCCCACTATAACTTTTCAAAACAAAAACCCTACTTCATCACCAAACTACCCAACAGATTTTGATAAAACTATCGGACCGCCAGACATGTATTTGATAACCTTCTCATATTTTTAAGTCGGTTGAAAATAAGATGAGTGTAAGCCCTGGCGGAACTGCAGAACGCTTCCTAATTGATACCAGCCGAAAAAACTATATTTAGTGTACGTTCACGTGGGTTTGATCAGGAAATAGCTTCGATGCGGTTGGTCTCCGGGGAATACTTTTCGAGATTGTCTCACGTTTTTGCTAATATCTTGATACCTCATCACATCAGCAAGGTTTTCTGTCACCGCTTCTCAGGAACTGTTAAGACGCTCATTTTGCTATAGTCAAATGGCGACTTATTTAAAAAGGAATAACTAGCCATGTGTGAATGGGACTCGCGCACGAAGGGTTCCGCATCTATAAAATATCACGTTTCTTGTATGGGTGCCCCACTTTAATATTTATTGTTCTCTGTTTTAAGTATTTGTTGTTGTAGCGGCAATAGAAATACATCATCTGCGAAAATTTTAACTGTCTAGCTATTACCGTTCATGACATGTCTGGTGAGAGGTGGTTCAGATAGACAGACGGAAGGATGGACGAAATTTCCTAATATAAAAATTTCCTAATATGGTAAGATGGAAAATGGTCTTTTTCAAATTGTCCTGGGTCTTGGATGTTTATCTATATTTGTATTTGTTATAAAATATAGTATCGTTGAGTTAGTATCCCATAACACAAGTCTCGAACTTAATTTGTGGCTAGCTCATTCATTGTTATTTGTCCCTATATATTTATTTTATGTCAGTTTGCCTGTCTATCTGTATGTCTGTCCGCGGTTCTAATCAGAGACTATAAGTATTAGAAAGCTGTAATTTGGCATGGGTATATTAAAAAATTGTTTTAATAAAAAATATTTTTAGGGTAAAGTGGGACATGTAAAGTGGGAGTAATTTTTTTCTCGCCTAACCCATTATGTGCTATATCGTTGAATCGTCAATCGTCATTTATCGATTTAGGAATGCGTTTCTCAAAATATTTCGTTTTATAGTGCAAACTTTTGTTAGAGTTAAGTGTCCCCCATCTCTATTTGCTCAACAGTTGTATAAGGACACGTGAAAAAAACACGGCAGTAGTATCTATATATAAATAAATTACGAAGTTCAAAGGCAAACTATCAAAGCTAAAGTACGGTTTGTGGCGACCTCTACGGCCACTACGAGGAACTACAATCAAGAGACAACCGACAATATAGTTCACGTTCACAAGAAGCGTATGAGATGGCGCCAGTAGTGTCCTACATCTCGATCTCAGAGTTCACTCGATTCGCTGCGTATATACAACTTCCGACGATACACTGTCGAAGCCGCGGTTCCCCAGGCGCAACACTATGCCTGGCGGGAAGATCTTCCTTTGTGGTGGTACGAAAATAAGTTTTTTAGAAGTTTTTAGTCGCGTGAACTCAAAGTCGGCATTCGTAACTATGGAACCCTATACAGCGCGTGGCCCGACACGCACTTGACCGGTTTATTTATTTAATGGACCTCGAGTGCGTGGTAAAATTTCGGATCAAAATAAAATCAATTAAATGACCGGCATTGCACTAAATTAAACTATACATTCCATCATTATCTTAAATCCTTATAGCTATGATCCGTGTCATCAGCGGTCGGCTTCTCTTACCCCGTGTAGATCCTTTAATACAGTCTTTTTGGATGCTTTTATTTCTGATCATTCAAAAGAAGGAAAAATCTATAAGGGTTTTCTATGCTGCTATCCATTCCTGTCACTTAAAACCGTCATTTGCCAGAGCGAGAGAGAGCTGTCTGGTCCGTGCTGACAAGTGAGATCCAACCCTTAGTGCTCAAGCGAGGACTGACAACTATTTTCAAAATCAATAAAGGTGTTAGTGGTAAAGGTCCCCTTTGATAACCTTGACCTTATAGACGAAACAAAAAAGAAAACAACCAGGAAAGAACAAAAACACAACCGCAGACGTGACACGCAACAACTTTGCTCATTCCGAGAAACTATCACATGTTTTATATGCACATTTCACGCTATCTGTTTAAGGCACTATTTCACATTTATACATATTTAGTGATGATATATCTTGACTTTGAACAGCTGTTAACTAAAAGGACGTTAAAATATTGCATGTTGAGAAATAGATGTAAAGCAGGCTAAGTAATGTGTGTTTGTTTTTTTTTTATTGTAATAAAAATCCACTAAGTGCAAGTCTAACTGGCGCACGAAGGGTTCCGTTTCATTATCTATAAAAAAACACGTTATATGGGAGCCCCACTTAAATATTTTTTTCTGTTTATGTTATTTGTTGTTAAAGAAGCAACAGAAATACATCATCTGTGAAAATTTCAACTGGCTAACTATAACGATTCTGCTGCCTGTTATTTGTTAGGTGCCTCATTGCTCTTGGTGTATAAAAAAGATATATCAATCACATAAAGTACTAGGCTCTTATAGCAGCTTAGAAGATACCGTTGTCTAACTTATGACATCCGCTAGAGAGGAAAAAGAAATGTGGTGTCGTGGGACACCAGGTAGGAACGAAGTTCCTTCGGCTAATGTAGAATCGACACAATTTGCAAAAGAAAAATCGTGCTCAAAGGTATTATACACTACTCGCTTGTGTATACGACTGACGCGCCTGCGCACGTTTCATTTAACGGTTTTATTTAACGAGGTCATCCTTACGGTTTTACTATCACATTTTTTTCAGTTCGGTCGCGCGGCAAAATCCCTATCTCCTCCAAGCCTGCCGTAAGGAACTTCGTTCCAAAAGGGTAATGACAAAATGTAATTTCTACACGACCGTCACAAAACGACTTATGAAATATTAATTGTTTCGAAGTAACAAACGTTACATAAATGTTAATGGATTAATTAATAACTTTGAACACTTTGAGTGACATGTGAATTAGTGAATTTCGGCGCCGACATTCACTCACGTACCGCACACAATGGACGATAAAATACAAGCGTGCAATATCAAAATAAAGTCATCGCGTACGTGATAAGAAAGCAATATGGCAGAATTGAAAATCAAAATTTCTCGGAAATCATTTTAAGAATATGGGACTTTCTTGCTCAGCGTTTCCCAACCTTTTTCAGTCCACGGACCCCTAGGAAATCAAGCACAGCTTTCACGGACCCCCTTAATAAAATACGTATATACAGCAAAAAAATCGGATTAGGTATTTATTTTAGTTATTACAGATACAAAATAGGTACTCATAACTGTTTATTATGAAAAATTTAATGTGAAGTTTGGTATGTATGGGGGTCCGCGGTGTCATCTCTAGACTCTAGAGATGACACCGCGGACCCCCATACATATACTCACGGACCCCCAGGGGTCCGCGGACCACAGGTTGGGAAACGCTGTTCTTGCTTATTCGATGTACATACGTGTTGTTAATTTTTAGGATTTGTAAGTTTTTATTTACGTGGTTAGCGTAAAGGACCGTTATATGTGCTCAACAATCATATTGAAACTATATACCTATTATATGCGTGAATTAGTTCATAAAATGGAACAAATTAACGATAGTAGTAAAAAAAAAGAAAAATAGACACAAGATCATTTTTTTACATTATAGCGGTGGCAAACACCAGTTTATGGCGGGAAGACCTAAAACTGTATACTTAGACTCGTGGGGCGATGATGGAGAAAGCTGTTTTACTTTTTTAGTACCTAACTTCGCTTTTGGCTTGGCTTGCAAATTTCTTTCATTGCTGGTGCATAAAATAGATTGATTAATAGATATATCAATCAAATAAAGTAGTAGGCTCGCATAGCTCAGAAGATACCGTTGTCTAACCTGTAGATGGGAGCATTTTGCAGGTAAATTTGCAAGCGCGTGCTCGCCTCGGGGCGCTCGGCGGGTGGCCGCCCGTCTGTCCCTCTAAGCATACCTTTTGTCAGAGCATGATTGCCTGGTACTTGAGTGAAAACTTTGCACTGGTTTTAAGGGAATGCCAAGCTTGTTTGATTAGTTCAATGGCCGCTGTGAATATGATTAATAAACAAAAATTTTAGAGGAAGATTTTCCACATTTACTGGTAGTTCGCATGACACTTATTGTAGGTACATTCCCTGAGAAGGAAATGGTAGAATTGATTAACTACAGCTATACTACTAAAACCTTGTCTTATATAGACTTGTGGTGGCTGATCGAATGAATATGGGAGTAGATAGATTAAAACTTCGGTCGCAAAAACCATATCTCGATTAGTCAGTTCGTGGGGCTAAAATGGAAAATGGGTAGGTTTTATGTGTCTAGTTATGTTTTCCTTTTCCTTTCTTCATAACCCTGTACTGTTTGGAATTTACGAAATACATAATAAATTTAACACCAATGAGACCTTTCCAACCAGCCAGCAGCAGCATGGAGAGTGTAGGCTAAACCCTCTGACAGCTTTGACCAAACATTAGCTTTGGTAGGGCTAATATTTCGTGCACTAGTCTCCACTGCTGACTAACAACGATCTGGTGATGATGATAATTATGGAAAAAATAATAATGAATAAAGTGTTTGATTGAAAGACTATTAAAATAATACTCCGTACTATTAACATGTTTGTTGATTTCCTAAAACGAATACTGAATATACTTATTTGAGTCGGTGCGTTTGAAGTTTAAAGCGTAATCAAAGGTGTAATGACCAAAGCCAGTAGCGACTACTGTATTGGTTTTGCTAGAGAATCAATCATAGATTTTAATGGGGCCGTCTGCTTAATGTATGGGAGTACCAGGCGGTCAGGAGCCGCGTGGATGTATTTCACCCATTTATTACTCCGTCAGTCGTTATCCTGCATTCTTTCTATCTCATTACTCATTATTAAAAGTGGCTACCGTTACCAATGATGTTGGATTATGAAAAAATAGACACGAATTTAAATTTAAAAATACACAGGCAGTGACAAATGTTGAAGGGAAGTTTTTTACGTCAAAATGAATTTCCAAATTGGCTAACTCTGAAGTTGAGAAAGAAATTGCAATGCCCCACAAAATTAAAGACTTAGGTAACTACCTAAGTATTTGCCATGTGTCTTATTTTATAGAGTTATTTTTACTTATATAATTGTGTTGTCTTGTGAGGTCACTATTATAGTAGGGTCATTCTAGATTAAGGTTTTAAGGAATAATATCAAGCGTATCGGTAAATAATGTTAATTCTTTTTAATTTATTGGCAAACAGCTTCGGAGCTGTTTTGGACGATGTAGAAACGAGCTTTTATGATTTATTAATAAATAAGCGTTAATGACGTCCCACGCATCTTGAATTTTTAAATAATTATGTTGTTTCGCTAAGATTCCTTTCTTTTCCATTTAATTCCTAAATTTCCACATTATTTATGTTCTTACGAGTACTACTCAATAATCAGATTTAAATACAACATACTAGAGTCGAACAACTCTACTCAACTCTAAAACTAGTAATTCATACACACACTACCGATCTGATTATGTTTTTTTTATTGTTAACGACGTATACAAAACTTAGTGTCATATGACCCAAATACCATTTTCAGCGTGATAGTGGTCGTTACTAGTGATCTCGAGGACTATAGGCTTTTAGCCTTTTTTTTGAAGCCTAGACTCCTAATAAAGGGGCTTTAAAGATTGGGCTAAAGGCTAGGGCTGTTGAATAGGCCGAGCCTAAAGGACTATAAGTCTTTATAGGCTTTTGGGTCGATGTTGTTTTGGCGATATTTAAGTAAAATATAATTTTTCTTTCCTTTTTTCAATATTAATTAAAAATAAAATAAATCCATCATTCATAATTATTATATCTTACTCAGGCTGATACTAAAAAATGGCTTTCGCCTAAATATAAGCCTACTCTAAAAACCTACAGTCACAAGAAAGGCTTTTTAGGCTCATAGGCTTTTAAAAATGACATAGCCCTAAAAAAGGACCGATAGGCTTAAATTTAGGGCTAAAAGCCTATAGTCCTCGGGAACACTAGACGTTACATTCAAAAAGGGAATCAAAATAGTAATTGGTTGCTTACCGCATTACCTGTTTATTGTTTGTTTCTACCAAATTTGTATTTGAGCCAGGGATTGAATCCATATAAATAATCAGGGAACAAACTAAAATTGAACGTATGCACTTCTATCTACTACTTCCACCATTCTACGCGGGCGTGTAATTGATATTACATACAATACATGGTACTATACTGAACCCTAATGTCTTTATGCATAAGTTGTAGACAGAGTAGCCAGTACACTTAACCTAGGATCAAATCAATAAAGATGAGCAGGGAATAAACCAAAAATAAACACATGCCACCTCTGCTACTTGCGTCATTCTACGGTTGCTGTAATTGGTAATTTATATGTAAAACGTTGCGCGGGCGGCGCGGCGCGTCAATCACCCAACAAGCTTGCCTCGTTTTGATGTTGCATGAATGTTGGACAAATAAAATATTTAACATTGCTACCTGACACGCAGTGATGCTCTCTGGCTGTGAATCTTCAGTATTTATTACAATTTAAGTTTATCACAATTTTGTTCAAATATGTTTTTTTCCAAATAGCATTATTCAGTCGTCATGCCTATTGTTTTGTAAGCTTTTATTTTACCTATATGACGTCGCTTCATGGTCGTATGTAATGAATGTTGTAAAAAAAACATTCAACACAGATTAAAATTCGCGAGTAGGCGATCAATACTGTGAAAATGAGTGTCTTTCGGTGTCTCTTTTAAGCAGTGGTCGTTACGAAGCGCTGGTATCGGTAGCTTTTCTTTTTTAAATATACACTACACGTAATGTAAATAAATTATACTTAATGACATGTAAAAGTGTCTGTAAAGGTCTAATTACAGAATAATTAAAAAAATAATAATATTGTACCGCCTGGAATACGAGTAATTTCTCGTAAATTGTCAAATAACAAAATATCCACGCAAGTAAATTACTGCTAGTCAGTCAAAACAAGCCAATCAGTTTTTTTCAGTGACCAGGGTAACATGAGACTACAGAAAGTTTATCGAAACTTTATTAATTTAAATACCACACACCTCACGCGAAATAGCATTTTAATTTACGATCCGTCCAATATATCAAGTGCTAATTGATATTCGGTAATTGCTCGTAACTCTTGCTCGACAATAAACCAAAGATGTACTAGGACAAAGGTTCTCAAACTTTTCTTGGCACGACCTACAATAATTATTTGCATCGGAGCTCGATGTGTGATTTCCAGATTTTTCCATTTTAAAGGTCATTATGTACCTATATAAATATCCAGTCCATGGTCTGTGCAAAGTGGAGTAGAAAATCTTGGAACCATTGAATCTTATGCTGGTCTGGGAGAAAGAAAAACTTAGAATGTACCAGCTATGCGGCAAGCAACCCATCACTTTTTTGATTCCTTTCTCCACCTTCTAGCCGACCATCACTGGGCTCTGGCGTAGAGCCGCAAAACCCAAATTGCTCTGTCTGCCTCATCAGCGATATAGACGTGATATTATGTATGTATGTATTTATTGAATTCTTAGGTTTAGCTGCAGTTTATTCACGACCAGTAGCTCTTTATTTCCTTGGAAATTTAAACACTTTACTTTGTATTTCTCTTGTGGAAGTCGTAAGAGGAAAGCCTCTTAAGAATCCCCTTACCCTAGACTTTTTCATAAAAACGTAGTCTAGCTTTTATTTTGAAATGACATGTGAGATTTCGGCAGTATTTTGTAATTTTAAAGAAATTTCATGTAATTAGGTATAAAATTAGTTTTCGACAGTCAAATATGAATTTGAAAGAAAATATGAGAGTGTAGAAGGTTTCCATACAAATATGATTATACAATTTATTCTCTTTTAGTTCATATTTTGACTGTGAAAAGTAGTTATATGCCTTAATATATGCAATTTCTTTGAAATTACATAATTTCTCCAATATCTGACTTGCTGTTTTAAAATATAAACTAGACTACGTTTGTATGGGAAAGTCTGATTCTGTCCAGGGTATGGGGACTTTTGACTTTCACTTACATTTCATTCTATAAAATCAAAATTTTATGTAATAAAATGAAATCGCTGAAGATCACACAGAATACATGGCAAAGTTTGAGGGTTTTTACGTGTCTTTTAACCCCCGATAAAAAAGATGGATGTTATAAGTTTGACGCTTATGTCTGTCGTTTGTATGTCTGTCTGTCTGTGGCATCGTAAGGCACGAACGGATGGCGAGTGAAAGCAAGTTCCCTTGCGATGGTTCTTAGCTATGTTTCATGAAAATCGGTTCAGCTGTTTAAAAGTTATTATGGCTAACGCTTGTAAGTTAGGGTCTCCCCTAGCAAATAATAGATGGCGACACGGATATCAATTTTACTTTAATTTTATTTTATTTGGGAAACAAACAGTTACATAAATTATCAGTAACAATAAACTTAAGTAATGCAAATACCAATCAAGTTGCCTCAGATAGCTTTTACAGAAATACCGAACAGACTGTGAACAAATTAAAAGAGAGAAAAATAAGAAGTGGGTAGATTAAACCTAAATTTTTACCGAAAATTACATATTAATTTAACTATATTTCAAGTGTCTGCACTCAAAGTAGACCTGTGCCAATCGATCATTTATCGTAACCCGGGTCGATCATGACCCGATGTTAAAATGACTCGATCTTCTCGATCATTTGGGTCACTGAGTCACAGTTCATTTTGTCGGCACGACCGACACGTCATTTTGTCGGTAGTACAAATGAACTGTGATGTGAAAACTGTGATGTAATGTGACCCACCCAACCCAAGTGATATGCTATGCAGGTTATTACTGCTGAACAACTTATATTCATGCATAGTCATGTACCGTTTTAGTTAGTAAAACCTAGATTTAGGATCTAGGAGGATAGATGAGATAAAGGAAAGACTAGATATTGGCAAATGAGATAGGTATAATGAACAACCATTACATTACATTAGTTACAAAGATTCACAAGAACACTAGGTACAGATTAGGTAGTCAGGGTCGTGAGTTATAGGCACTAGATCCGTTGAGTAGCCCTTCTAGGTAGAAGAACTACTTAGCTTGAGATGCAGCCGAAGAAAAAGAGGACGAGCGCCGGCCGCCGCGCCTTATATATGGGCATGGGCCCCCCCCGCTGCGCCGAAGAGGGGCGGAGGAGTGCTGGAGCCCGCGCGATGTCACAGTCATAGGCATAGGTCACCGATGCAACTACCTATTTTGTAAAACTCAAAACGCAGATCGCGGGCGCCTGGTCTCGGTCACGACCCAAATAAACCGGTTTATTCAACTCACGAGAGAGAGAGAGTGCGAGCGAACGAACTCGGTTTGTAAGTAAACGACAGAGATAGACACTTTTTGTTAGTTACTTACGTCTCATTCACTTGACGTAAAAGACTCGATCATTTAGTAAGCAAGCAATTAAATACTAATAACTGTATGACAATAAGGTGCAATTTGGTTTGCTTTGGAATCGGGTCAAATGATCGAATCTTTCAAAGATCCGTGATTCGATCAATCGTATACAGGTTGCGATCGAATCAAAACGATTCGTTTAATCGCGATCGACACAGGTCTAACTCAAAGACCTTATTCCCCTTTTATTCATATAAACCAATAGCCGATATAAATATATCAAGATCATTAAACAGAAAATTATAATTATAACAAGCACGATAAATGAATGTATTTTTTGTGTAATTTAGTTTTAATATGTAGTTACGTTACTCATTACCAGATGGTGTTCTTAGCAGTCTCTCAGACTTGCAGTCGAGAACAAAGCGAGTCTTAAATACCCAGTTTTAGAGCCGCCTACGTCAGCAATAAACCCCAGGCGCCACTTTAATAGCGCCGTAAAACCGCGGATCTCGTTAGAGCGTTCTTTGGTGCGTTTTCGAGCTATCCCTATCACGGGACTATTGTGGCCGTAATTGGTAGACTAGGAAATACAATGCGACTTAAATTATTGATTTATTCCCTTGAAACTTAAAGGCTTTGCGACAATGGCAGTGGTGCTCTCATTTATAATGAATTGATTTCTTATTAAAGATGAAAAGCTTTCGTATGTTTGGGATTCTAGGCTAGTCCGAGAGAAGCAACCTAAAATGTTGTATTGTATCTGTTCCAACTCAGATCGTAAAAGCCGATCGAGGGAAAATGCTAATCATGTGAATAGGTTACCCGTCAATATTTTGATTCCTTTAACATCTTCTTGCACACCATCAAGCTAAAAGTGACCTCTCGGTCTCGTTCCTTGGGCTCTGTTTGCCCTATAAATGTCTTACTTTGAAAATGACTTTCTTTCGGCGTTTCTTCTCAGCTGTGATCGTGGCGAATCACGAAGCGCCGATGGCTTTTCTTTAAAAATAATTAAATTTTAATATACTCGTAATGTAAATTATACTTCATGTAAAAGTGCCTGCAAAGGTCTAATTAGCGAATAAACATGAATTTAATAGATATGTCTTACTACGCCACCAGACCGTTTCTTGGGTCTAAAGTAAACATCAATAACTTCTAAAATTATTAAATTATATTCTGGAAATGAAATTTTGAAAAATTTGACTTTTGTATAACAAATAGCTGTGTCAAAATTAACGAGTACATTAAAATTTGAATGAGCCTGTTTTAACTATAAACGATAAATACACATCCAAACATCCGGCACACCATGGCTAATTAGATTAAAACAACTGCCATTCTGTCCCTGTCCGATGTTACCCCACATTTTATTGACGTGTATCCGAATATTCCCCTTATCTGCCCTTATCAAAGGCCAGGAACCTGTAAGTACGTACTTTTATGCGTTCCTGCCAATAATTTACTGCCTTATTTAAAAATATGTTAATTTATACCATTACCCCTCTCAACAGTTTATTTAATTCACTGAAAACAGTGAATAAAATGCACTTTTACTCACTATTTTGATGTTTGAATTTAGAACAATTTACTCTTAATTTTAGTAATTGTTCCAATTTTAATTAATTTAACCTTTTTTTTTATTTATATATTAATTGTCTATTTTCGCTAAAATTTTTGTTTTTCACCGACTTCCAAAAGAGGAGGTTATCAATTCGTCGGAATCTTATGTTTTATATATGTTGATCGATTTATTCGAAGACGTTTGTACCGATTTAGAATATTCTTTTTTTTAAAGGGCATACCTGTCAGTTGGTACCATAATTTTTTTTATTAAAACCGGTTGTGTAGTTTGGTGGTGAAGTCGGTTTTTAGTTTTGAATTTTTAATTTATTCTCGTAAACTTGGTATAAAGTATAGTATGCAATTCTTGAATAAAGCGGATTTACATCGAGGGCCATGAATCACTCGCATTGCTCAGGATTCTAACACTTGAATCACTCGCTACGCTCGTGATTCAATCATCATGAATCACTCCCTTCGGTCGTGATTCAGTCGTTGGAATCCTTCACCTGCTCGTGATTCATCTACGGCTCTCGAAGTAAATCCGTCCTTTATTCACTAATTGCATAAAATACTATTTTGTGTCCTAATGAGATCTTTTTTTCTTTGAAAATTGTTAAGGTTTTTCTTTTTTTTTATCGGAAGCGAAGTGTATGATCGTTGATCAGATAGTTTGGTACAGTTCTATGACCCCTTAAAATATTATTTTTTTACATAGGTTCTACCAGGAACCTATGAAAGTACGTAGTCTACGTTTTATAAAAGTACTTAATAGAAGTATATAAGTACTGGTAGTAATATGTCAAATTGACGTATCGAGTCATTTATAAGAAAAATTAATGGGTGCGTTCCTAATCAACATTTCTTCTAGGCGCAATTAAAATAAAGTACTTTGACGTGCCTATGAAATAACATTTAATAACTTAGAAGTAATTGACACCTTCAAATTGAAAGTTTGGTCTATCAAGCAAATTTATATCGAAGTAAGTATACATTTTTAATAAGTGAAGTGTAAGTAAAAAATTGGCAAAGAAATATGCCAATATACATGCACATTTTTTTTTAATAGCCGTTCAAAAGGCGAAGGCCTCTTCTCTTTCTTTTCATAACTTTCTGTCCTTGGTCTTAACTTTCCAATCCTGTTCGAATGCCTTTAAGTCGTCTGCCCATCTTGTCTTCGGTCTACCTCTCTTTCTACGTCCGTCCGTCGGAACCCAGCCTGTGGCTATGTGTGCCCATTTTTCTGGGTGAATACGGCCGACGTGCGATTAGATTTAAAAAAATCTTTGAATTATATGAATCTATAAAAGCAAGCAATAAGAATATATGAACAGTTTTTTTACCTCTATCATATAAGACTTACTTTTATGTGTGCTATTTATATACTTACCCTCATATTCATTAAAAATTAAATACTGTTTGCTAAACGTATTTTAGTTAAAGCACGTTTTTCCCTTTTCCCTCTTTTCAAAATTTGACATTGAAGGAACGATACAAAACATATTTTAACTTAAATAGGTTTAACTAATGGTTGTAATTTTTTTTATGAATAAGCGGGTAAAGCTTTAAATTCTTCTGGGCTCCGTCTGCTTAGAGCCGCAAGACCCAAAACCCAATCCGCTATATTCCAACAAGTCAAATCAGATACTTTTTCTAAACGTCAAAACAAACTTTATCTATGAGATTTGTATGAAATAGGACGTAGTGACGTCATAGTTTCTTGGAGTCATATAGCGATTCTATTATCAGTTTTTCTGAATAAATAAATCTAAAATCACGTTGGAAATGGATATGATGAATGTGACATTATTTTGTGACGTTTTATTCACTTATCAGTACCAAATAATTTCTTTTTGACCCTGGATACTACCAAATTCGGCATAAAGACGTGTTAGTATATATGTATGTAAGTATTACATTTTGACAGTAAGTTCAGCCTATTACGAAAAGATAAACAGAAAATATTTACATGCTATGGGACTCTTAGACACTTTATAAACACTTTATATAGGAACTTAAAAAAAGCAATATCAATTGATGCCTCAGATATAGGTAACATATGTTGGCAATCAGATTACGATAGGTAGACGACAGTTGGCACGAGGGACTTGACAAGTAAGGTCGGCAGGTCAAGTTCAGTTTTTGGGGAAAGTTGAGTCTAAGGTAAAATTTTAAGCCAATACGTTTTACGTTACCAAAACTTAAGTTATGGGGGAAACTTTAAAACTTTTTTGATTGACAGGTCAAATATACTTAGTTTTTATAACAATTTAGATATGAAGAGTAAAAATTTAAGCATGGGGCAATATTGGTTAATTTAGCTTCTGGTTTTTTATTTAACTTAGTTTTATTATTAGTTAAGCTTAGTGATTTATTAGTAGTCAATGTAAAGTTTTAAATTGTTTTATGTACATGAGAGTTTATTATGTAAATGTAAAATCATCAAGTCCAATACTTAAGAGTCCCCTTACCCTGGACAGAATCAGTCGTTCCCATACAAACGTAGTCTACGTTTTATTTCGAAACGACATGTCGGATATGGGCAAAATATGCAATTTTAAAGAAATTGCAATTATCTAGGGTATTGGTTTCCAAATGAACCTAAAAGAGAATATAGTGTATTTATATTATATTTGACCATCAGTATGGAAAACTTCTATACCCTTATATTTTCTTTCCAGTTCATAATTTTACATTTTGTTCATAGTCAGAAACCAATTATAACCCTAGATATTTGCAATTTCTTTAAAATTACAAAATCTTGCCCATATCCGACATGTCATTTCAAAATAAAACGTAGACTACGTTTGTATGGAAAAGTCTAGGATTAGGGGATTCTTAAGTCTCTGCGACAGCCCGCTTAAGGACAAGTTCAGTTTGGGAAAATCCATCAAACTATTTTTTTAAGTTTTATGCTTTTGTTTAGTTTTAATATTATTATATAGAGACTTGGGCGGTGAATATTTATAGCAAATTTACGATCTCACAATTGCTTCTCCAACAAGTCATAAATATATTGATGAATCTTCTAACCTGTGTCATTAGATATCCTCAACCCTAAAATATTAATTTATACGTAGAAATTTTAAAGAATTTATCTCGGCGCCGCGGGGAATTCGTTATTTTTATTTGGACAAGCCAAAGTTAAGAGATGCTAAGGTTATGATGGATGGGTTATACCCTGCGGGGGCGGGCCTGGCTATTAAAAAACAATAAGCCGAGAACGGACACTGTCCGCCACAATTTGTACCCGTGGCTACTCATCTCTATACCTTTATGCATCAATGAAAAATAAACCGTATAACTGTGATGATTAAATTCAAATTCTTATAAACTTATGTTATCCTAGTAACAAGTTTTTATTACAAAATAAACCATTCAATTTTCGATCTTAATATCATTGCAATTAGATTTGAAATCTTGTAGATGCATGTTATTCTAGTTAGTAATTTTGGGTAATGTATTCTGCCAGTAAATTTTCGATCTTATCTCTATTGTAGTTGGAGTTGAATTGTCGTGGAGTTCTGCTATCCCAGTTAGACGCAGATTGGTTTTGACGGGTAAATTGTTAATTACATTTTAATTGATGGCCGACACGTGTCTTTAGTTTTTTGTTGATTTAACGTCAAATGTTAAGAAGCATAAATAGCAAGTACTTATTGTATTGCAAGTTTATAAGATAAAAGTGCTGTATAATGTCAAAACGGTGACTAGACTCTCTCTCGTATTATAACTAGCTGACCACAGATTCTTTACCAAGACAGCATATGATTATATTTTATAAATTATAATTAATAATAATATTTTATAAATACATAGAAAAATATACTTACATGAACTCTTTCGAAGTTAGGTATACCCAAATGATCAGTTCACAGTTATGTCTGAATAACTTTAGTTCTATGTTTTTGGAACGAAGTTCCTTCTCGCAGGACGCGGGGTCGGGTCTTATTCAACAAGTCTTGTGCATTATGTGCGTTCCACAAAATGTGTGACATAATTGTTTGACCTGTTCCAGGTTATTAATGATTGATAAACTAACTAGTTTTAATAGAATACTAATGTCATTAATGATTGTTTCAGGTAAGTAACCTTCGTAGTAAATAGATCCTGAAGTCTTCAAAATCAGCTAAAGGTAAGTTTGTTTTGGTTTCCGTTTGCATTGATTTAGTAATGACACAACGCGATTCTTTAATATTTGTGACATATTGTCGCTGCTGACTTTACTTACATGCAATTCGCTACCATCCAACGAGTCAAATCAGATACTTTTTTCTAAACGTCAAAACAAATATAGTCTATGGGATTTGTATTTGAAATATATAATGTCCTTTTTAATTAAGTACAAATATTTTAAGGGGTTATTCAGTCCATCATTTTGAACAACTTTTCCCAATAAATGTATATCGAAATACAAAAAAAAAATATTTAGGTTCTCATATAAATCGAAGTAGTCACGTGATATCGTTACTATGAAAAATGCAAAAAAAAATTTCGTATTTCGATATATATTTATTGGGAAAAGTTGTTCAAAATGATGGACTGAATCACCTCTTAAAATATTTGTACTTAATTAAAAAGGATATTGTATACTAATGACGTCATAGTTTCTTTATGCGCTCTTAAAATCAGTTTTCTGGATGAATGTACAATCACTGGGAAAATTAATATTAACATGACAAGTGATATAATTTTGTAATGTTTTGCCAAATTGTTTATTTTTGACCCATGAATGTACCCAATTGCATTATACATATGTGTGTGTGTGTGTGTGAATATAATATACAGATAGCGGCACGAAACTGTAGCGCTGACCTTGCTTGCGCTAAGTTAAAAATTAGTACCGTACCCGTGCACAGTTTCCCCCTACATGTCGCTCAGCGCTAAACTTACGTGCCGCTACGTGTACCTATATGTATGGCGAAGAAGAAGTATGTAGAAGAGTTATAAATGTTATAATACAAAGGCGAATAAATTGAATAAAACAGCGTTAATGTCGCCGACAGCAATGTCGAGTGTGAACAAATAAATTAGCCGTTTTTACTCGATTAACGAGGGCTCGATTGTATGCGGAGTGCACTTACAATAAATACTATCTTCCAAGCGGTGAGTGAAACAAGGAGATGTGTGATAATTCATGCTGTGATAAAAGTTTTTGGTTGTAAATTTCACAGCCGGCTACCTCTCCGACGCCAAATCTCTTGGGATTACTTTTGTTGCACAAGATTGTTATTGCTTTGTCCATTAGTTGCACTTTACGACATCCATATGAAAAATGGAGTGATCCTACTCTAGGTCAGGAATGGCATTTTGGCAATGATTATGAATTCGTGGGAGTGCGTGGCTATTGTAAAGAAATAAGTGACGACCTCTATGATCTGTTGGTTAACAAACTTGTAAGTCATTTAAAAGACACTGAGTTTAATTAATTTTCTTCTATGGAATTACTGACACCGAAGTTTCCATTCAGAAGAGTATTTTGATGAAACTAATGCTAGTCGCATTGCGACTAGTACAATATGTGAGTCTCAATGGTTTGATTTTTACCATCCTCCATGCAACGGAAAACGAAATAAGGTAACGGTTTTGGGATGTTCTGTTTTTGGGGTGCAACTAATACGACTAGTGCAAATATTATTCTTAGTAGTCCTAGAATTTGTGGTCCATATATCTTATTCATGTCATCTTTTCCCATCTTATTTATCTTATTTCCTATTTTCTGTCATCCACGTACATAATAATGCATACGCTTATTTTTAATGCAAGTCTGTTCATGCAGTGGGAGACATTTATTTCTACTGAGAATTAATCGTTTGTATTAATTTTACATTTTCGGCAAAATATTAAATCCTTGTCAGGAATCCATGTTCTTGATTGCTGTCGCTGGACGCCGTCCCGTTAAGCGATGTCATTGTCACATCGCCTTGGTTCTGTAGTCTTTCTCCCGTACACGTAATGCATGCACTGCTTGACAATGCAAGTGCGTTTGCGGAGACGTTTATATCTGCCGAGAATTAATTGTTAACGGTGTGCATGTGTCCTAAGTGCCTCTTATATTTATTATGTTGCTATTTTATATGTTTAGATGTTTAATTTTTGTGTAAGGAAACTTAGAATTAGAAAAAAGACATCGATATTTTAATCAGTAGATAAGAACCGATCACACTGATTAAGCGAGCTCCAATCGTAGTTTAAACTTGTGTTATGGGATCCTAACTCAACGATACAAAGTATATTTTATAATAAATAGATAAACACCCAAGACTCAGAAAAAATATAAAGGCAAGTTTCCAACTTGCCTGGGCTGGGCATCAAATTTAGACCCTTCAGAGTGGTGGTCTTATAAATAAATAAATATTTTTTCAAAATTAAAAAACCGACTGACACCAATCTACACAAACCGTTTTAATAAAAAAAAAAAAAACTAAAACGATTTTTTCAATTAGTCCACGTATCATTGCGAACATCGAAAAAAATATATTTACATTAGAATTGATAACATCCTCTTTTTTTGAAGTTGGTTAAAACACCATTTATTGCCGAAAAAACGTACAGAGCATTAAAACTAAATTAGAAACTTATTTGCTCTATAATACTAAAATTAAATGTAACCGAATTTTGGGCAAAGGAATTCCTCAGCTTGTTACCTCGAACCAAGGCTCGGAGTTCTAGATAAGATAAAGCAATATTTTAATACAATCTCATATAAAATAATATTATTAGGGTTTATAACGTTGTCCAAAAAAATCTTTGAACAACTTAGTTTTTCTTAGAAATTACAATTCGAAATTCGATGTCGATTTTTTGTATTCTCTACACGATCTGAATGAATTGAGAATACCTAGGTTCGTGAGAATCGTGCACACTGCACGTACTGAGCTTCATATTCTCTCTGACGCATCGCAGGATGCATTCGGAGTAACCCTGTTTTTCTTATTTATCCAAATAGCATTTTATCCTATTTTCGTAATTGACGCCCATAGCATTTATTGACATGACAAATCATGCAAGAATCGAAGTAGTACCTTTTTCCACGTTCAAGTCGGTCTCCACTACGTCGCCAGTATATTTCCATCTTGTAGTGGGCGTACGAACATGATTACTGTAATCAAGAGATCGCGTCAGAACGCGGTATATCATGTTGGGGATAAACGTTGTTGAAGTGAGGTTCGTTTCGGTTCATGCCTCAACTTTTGTGCTAGCAATTATTAGTATATTTATTACTAGCCGACTACCTCCGTGGCGTAGTGGTCACCATGCTAGTCCGCCACCCAGAGGTTCCGGGTTCAATCCCCGGTCAAGGCAAGTTGGAAAATGACCTTTTTCAAATTGTCCTGGGTCTTGGTTGTTTATCAATACATGTATTTGTTATAAAATATAGTATCGTTGAGTAAGTATCCCATAACACAAGTCTCTAACTTATTTTGGGGCTAGCTCAATCAGTGTTATTTGTCTCTATATATTTAGTATACAGAGTGACTTTTTAACCACCAGCCAAATTTTTGCAGCAAGTTGTCTCCATGATGTCTGCTTTCCATAAAAATAATTAACAAGAACCAAATAAAATTTTCGGTTTCTCATTCAAATCGGCGCTCGGCCAAACGAAATTTGTATGTAATGACGAATTTCTTTTATCGATGTTTAATAACTGTTTTATAGAAAGTAGTTTAAAATCATGGACTGAAATTGCTCCAAAAATTTGATGGTGTGTAAAAAGTCATCCTTTATAATAGTCCAGCTGCTTCCCTTTTCGCGCAGATCGTAAACGCCCATCAATAGAAAAAGTGGAATTGCGAATCATATTAATAGAATAGGCGATGCTGCTAGCGACTCCTATTTTGATTCCTGTTTACACCACTGTTTACTGTTTACTCCTGTTGCCCACCATCATGCTAAAAATGGTTTTGAATGCTTAGAGCCGCAGAACGCAAACTGCTCTGTCCCCCTTCATCAGGGATAAAACGTGCAAGTGATCTGTATCTTTTGTAGGCTAGTATCTTGACGAAGGATAATATAATTACATAACAGATAGCCAACAGAAACTATTAAAGGGGCCGTAAACAGGCAATACTGGAGTTGCGGATAGGCACACAGAGATGTCAGCACACACGACTAGCAAAAAAGTGACAAAGAAAGTGTTGAAGGCTTTAAAAATATTTATTGCATCTTATATAATATTTAACTATTTAGAGTACTACTTCATGTAAATAATGGCAATAAAAGATTTTAATGTTTTAATTAATACCTATAGCGCCATCTAGTGACAAGAAAGAGAAATAATTATATTTATAAGGCGATGGGTAGGCATGCCTCTGGACTAAATATAAAAGAACAAATGGCATTTTAACCAACCGTTTCGAACCCGAGTGGGCGCGGTGAGCACGTTAACCACAGAGTAGCGTGGCCAGCTACCGCTACGTGTGTGGTCTGTGACTCCACGCGTGGGGTAACTGTGGCGTTTGGTTTCAGAGTTTGGGGGTTTGATGGACATTCTAGGCGATCGTTAGAATGGAGAAATGATGAAGTGGTTAGTAAAACTTAGATATTACTCAGCAGAGTTCATTTAAAAATGTTATGAAGCTATAATTTTTCAAAAAGTATGAAGCTCTAATTTCTCAAAACTAAAAACCATCTTCACCCCTAAACTACAAACGAATTTTGATTAAAATTCTATGGGACCACCTCACAAGTTTTCAAACAAAAGAAGAATTTTCCAATCTAGGCATCTTCGAATAATCGGTAAACATACAGAGAAAAAATAAAAACAAGAGATCGCGACGAATTTATAACTTCCTTTTCAGAAGTCGGTTGAAAATACTGTTTTATTAAGACGATTGATATCGGTTTTCAAAGGCTTTTTCATGCTAGTCTATAGTGCGTTTGTTTAGGTGTTTAAATATATAAATAAATAAATACATACGGACAAATTACACTGATTGAGCTAGCCCCAATGTAAGTTCAAGACTTGTGTTATGGGATACTAACTTAACGATACTATATTTTATAACAAATACATATATAGATAGATAAACACCCAAGACTTAGGACAATTTGAAAAAGGCCATTTTCCAACTTGCCCTGACCGGGGATCGAACCCGGAACCTCTAGGTGG
Organism: Acrobasis suavella; assembly: GCA_943193695.1. Lineage (NCBI taxonomy): Eukaryota > Metazoa > Arthropoda > Insecta > Lepidoptera > Pyralidae > Acrobasis > Acrobasis suavella. Next base: position 1,231,737 of record OW971944.1, read on the forward strand.
CGGACTAGCATGGTGACCAATACACCACGGAGGTCGACAAAAGTCGAGTTTAAAAGAATGTAAACAATCTTGACGTGTCTTTTTATTGAAATATACACTTCATAAATCAATACCTTAGCAAGTTACAAATTATTTATTTTATAAATTATAAATTACATAATTTATTTTTAATTTGCAAAGGTATTGATTTATAAAGTGTATATATCAATTTAAAAAAAAAATGTCAAGATTGTTTACATTCTTTTAAATACCTAAACAAATGGACTATAGAATAAAAGAACGAACTAAGAATGTACTGATTGCTTTTAAATAATGTAAATGTTATCTGATCCCAATAACACAATAAAAAAATTAGGCCTATAAGTATTTCCTTTTTAGAAATTTGCTAAAAATTATTTTTAAGCATATTTTGAAAATAGGAAATCCTATAGGACTAGTTTTAATAAAATTAATGTATCCCGTTAACAAAAAAAGACTAGGTGCCTTTTTTTATTGTTAAGGGAATACATAAATTTTTCGGGCACCTTTTTCTACGCACATAAGCCAAAAGTGGCCGTGTTTCGCTAATGTGCGTAGAAAAGCTTCACGTTCTCACTTTAAACTGTAAAAAGTAGGCGTAAAATAGTTTGAACTATCTAGGATCTGATCAAGAATTTTTTCAAATGATATCTCCTTTACCTTCCGAATGATTAGTTTCAAATGGGGGCAGCACTGGACTTCGAAAAATTGATGTTTATGTAACAATGTTTGATAATAAACTTTTGCTTTCCTAAAAGTTGACTGGACGAGAACACTTAAGCATTATTTATGACCACCTTTTGTACATTGTGGTTTATAATTTATTTATATTTATTATTGTGTGGTTTTATAAACAAAAACCTACGTTAAAAATATTTTTTTTATAAAGGAGCAAAATTGAACAATAAATTTTAAAAACACATTTAAAAACAATTATTGAATGTGCAATAACTGTTAGTTTTTTGATTTAAGTGTAGTTATTTATTTATTTTGTTACTGTTACTAAACTTGTACCTAGTTGTCTTGTCTTATTTTTAACTTTTTAATACTCACTCGACACACTAGCTTCCTATTTAAACATAAAATAGTAAAACCTTTGTATCTCATGTGAGTGAACTATAGTTCTTTATGAGATATAAAGATTCTTTAAACGGGCAAATCCCACAGATTGACCTATCTCCGAAGTAATTTAGAAACTTGTGTTATGGGATACTAACACAACGATACCAATTTTTATAAAAAATGCATACATACAATAAATAAACATCCAAGACCCAGGTTAATCTAAAAAATATCATTTTTCATCTTGACCTGACCGAAAATCAAACCCGGTACCTCCACTGTGACGGCCTGGCATGATGACCACTACTGAAATGAGTAGGTTTACAAACGTTGCAAGTTTAATAAAAGCTGGTAATTAAATATTTCTGACTGTGTCTTTGAGACCGGCGCCTTGGCCCGAAATTACGGTCACGCGATGCTGCGTTGCGTGCGGAGCGGACGTAATGTGCTTACACTGCTAACTACCAGACGAGGCCGGGCTAAATGGTTAGCCTGTTCACACCAGCGAGTAGAGTGGCGAGACAGTGCTCTCGGCCTAGCACTCGGTGTATGTAAACACCTAAACCGAGTTCTCGGCCGAGCGCTCGGCCTAGAAACAGGCGAGACAGTCACTCGGACTCCGTTCTATTTATTAGGCTGAGTACCCCCCGCTTCCCCGTACCACAGATTAATAAATAAATACTACCCGTACTGTCTCGCTCGCTCACTCGGTAGATCTGAAATCTGACTGAACACGTATGCGGCGATCACTCGCTACTCGCCACTCGACGCCATCTTGTCATTGTACTGGGTATAATCTGTACTGACTTACTGTCTCGCCGCAGTTCCAAAACTACATGTAAACCCTCACTCGGCCGCAGCACTGTCTCTGCCGAGGGGCATTTTACTGCTTGCCACTCTTTTCGGTAGCTGTGACCTTGTTTGTGGTACAATCGACTGTTCAGGGTGACTCCTTACCCACCAGCCAATTTTTTGGAGCAAGTTTAATCCATGATATTGTACTATTTACCAAAAAAAAGTTATTAAACAATAAAAATTTTTCGTCCTTCCATACAAAACTTTTTAGTCCCCGGCAATAAAAACGGGTGTTTATAAGTTTCACGCTAACGTCTGTCTGTCTGCCAGGCTGTCTGTCTGTGTGTCTGTCTCTGGCATCGTAGCGCTCAAACGGATGGACCGATTTAAATGCGTTTTTTTTCGTGAAAGCAACTTCCCTTGCGGTGGTTCTTAGCGATGTTTAATGAAAATCATTTCGGTTGTTTAAAAGATTTTAGATGTTAACGCTTTAAAGCTGGGGTTTGTAATTTACCTGGAAAATAATAGATGGCGCTAGGGATTAGAATATTATGTAGTTCCGCCATTTAACACTAGATGGTGTCGTCAGGGGTTTTTAATTAGCCTGCAAATCAACTTGTTAGCGTAAGTTTTTTAGTATCATGGACAGAACTTGCCCCAAAAATTTGGCTGTAGGGTGGAAATTCACGACGTACAATGTACATATATAATAAATAAATATATAGGGACAAATAATACTGATTGAGCTAGCCCCAAAGTAAGTAAGAGACTTGTGTTATGGAATACTAACTCAACAATACTATATTTTATAACAAATACATAAATAGATAAACATCCAAGACCCAGGACAATTTCCAACTTGTCTTGACCAGGGATCGAACTCGGGACCTCTGGGTGGCGGACTAGCATGGTGACCACTACGCCACGGAGGTCGTCTCAAGAACAGTTTTTTTTTTGCTCCTTACACACCCTTTTTGTACTATCTTACTTGGAATATACTTCTTTTATGCTGGTCTGGGAGAAAAGAAACTAATAATGTACCAGCTGCTTTTCTTTCCGCGCAGACCGTTAAAGCCGAGCGAGGGGAATGGGCGAAAGTTCGAATCATTACGACTATTTTGATTTCTTTTTCTACATTTCTCGCATACCATCACGACTTACGCTAAAATTGGCTTTAGGGCCTTTGGCCCTAGGGTCTGTCTACAAAAAGCTCTGGCTGCCCCATAATGACATGATAGTGTGATTTAACCTCTTCGTCAAGACTTTCAACAACTTTAACCAAAAATGGAATTGGTCATTTGTCAGAAAATCAATTTCACGCGATTTTTGGGCATTTTGCGTGCTATAACTCACAAGACGATCGCCGGTGTTGTACCAATATTCTATAAACAACAATTTTCCCAGGGTTAAACTACCAATTTACCTTTACACTTATTATAGACTTTATTTCTATTGGAGCAAAGTTTAAATTGTAACAATTTTTTGAAAAATTACTTTGCTCATCACTCATAGTAGTGTGTTAACCCTTCAACGCTGCGCGCGTTTTCGTGAACTGTAAAGTGAATGGGGTAAGAGTGGTTTTGGTGTTTTTGTGTTGTAATTATTTTTGTAAGGGTATAACTAGCCAGAGTGCGTATTAACGTCCTGGTTTTGTTGCGAGCGCCTAATTGTAGGGTCTCGACGCCTCGTGAGTCTTGTTTGTAGGGCTGCCAAAACATGTATTTTGGCCAAAAAAATCCATTGCATTATGCGAAAAGCTTCGTGTGGGTGTACCTACATCTAGTTCTTTATTTTGGCAACAAATAAAAAATTAAATGACGTAGGTACCTACTATTTCAAGCCTCGGACTTTCTTTTCCGGTCCATGCAAAGAAAAATGGGAATAGAAGTGATTGGAAAAATTACTTAGTAGCTCTGAAGGTGGACACAATTTATAATATGGTAAAATCTAATAAGTATTTACATATTTATAATTATTTATATAGTGAAAAAATTAAGTTCTTTAATTTGATAATTTGTAAGAAATTCAAAAATATTTAATTAAATTAACTCATCAATTCAAATTTCAACTCGTCATACGTAAAGTATTCTTACCATAATATGAGAACTATAAATTACTCACATATTGGGACATTTTCGAATATCACAGCTAAAAAATGAAATAAACAATAAATTTTACAAATTCTTACAAAAGTGAAAACAAAAAATTATTCAATAACATCCATCTAATTTTCATAAATTGACAATCACCGAGCCAGGGCTGAACACTCGGGGCTAGGGCGTGCACCGCCGGCATTAATTTGTCGTCGCCGTGTGTGGCGGCCCTAACTCAGCGGGGTCCGGCCACTGACGAGTTAAATTGAAAAATAAACATAGTGAGTGGCGCAGGCGCAGGTTGTTGACTCACTGACTGACTGACGGATGACGCGAAATTTGCACGGTTATTGATATTAATCGTGGATTTAACGAGATACGCTGTTGCAATTTTACCGTTGCACCGATTCAGAGTTAGATGTTGATGGGAAGTCACACATTTTCTACAAACTTTTATATACTTCCCATTTCATATTCCATCACAAGTTTGGCGGTAAAAAGTAATTTTTCGTAGGTAACCGATTACAAAGTTTCAGTCGATAGGTTATAAAATTAAATGCTAAACTCTGACTTTCGAATATGTAAAAAAACAATAAAGCTAATTTATTTATTTTTTACTTTCCCATCGTGTATCTAATAGAAGTTAAGAATCTTAAAAAGTGGCGTGCTTTGTAGTAAAAAATGTTTTTTTTTTCACTAAACCTATCCATTTATTTGACATTGGTTTAACAATTTTTTGTACTTGTTCGACGCGCACAATCCAGACCCGAGGAAATAAATAATGGATAGCACTCGCAGGTTAACGTTGGAATTAATTACACAGTGCGCCAATGACTGTGCAAACAAAGCAAAAGGCGATAAATCTCGATGTCGGTGTGATGGGCGGACGCGGCATCTCCAGAGCGGGTATGCTTCCCTAGTATTTCAAAAATTTGAAATCATATCTAGCTTAGACAACAGAGCTTGCTATGTAAATTCCGGCCAAGTAGGACCACTTCATCTCTCTCTATGTGTGTCGTAAGAGGCGACTAAAGGACTAAAACTCGGAAATATATGCGAACCTCGCTGGAAGGCGGTTCCATACAACCGAGGTTCACAGACATTTCCGACGAGTTGTAAGTCCAAATATCTAGTGCAACAATTGTATTCACATGGCGGGTTGACATCGGGTAGCAGCCGGTTGTAAAACTTAAAGCCTCCCTGACCCCACCCTACCCTAACCCTACTTAGAATCCCTGACTATACTTCTGCGTGCTATTCTCACTCCTCTGCTCAAGCGGTGAAATTATGGAACTACTACCACACACTATATATACGAGACTCCAAATCATTCTCTGTTTTTAGGAAGCGAGTAAAAGAGTATCTTTTCTTAACGTAATGAAGAGTATATGTTTATATATTTATTCTTAATATATATAATTTTATATATTTACATTTATAGTTATATATTAAATTAAAGCAAAATAAATCGTATTACTTAAGTAATTGGTCCTTTTTCTTCTCGACTTCACATGGTTTTCGACATTTTTCATTAATCTTTGCAGGAGAAAAAGTGTACCCTAGGCTCATAAGAGGCACAGATTCAAAGGCAGAGTCATAAAATTACACCTATATTGTTTCAAGGTTGCAACCGTAAAGTTCTTAAATGAGAAGAAATACGAAGAGCGAAAAAAGTTTTCTCTCGCACGAATATTCAGTCCCATCTTTAGTCCATTAGTGCAGGGCCATAATATTTCATCTATGGCTTGTGTAAACAAAGGTGGTAAATCAATGAAGGAGATAGTGGTCGCCCGCGGCCCCGCCCGCCTTCGCCGCTTAGCGCCGGCAACATGGGGCTTGTACGCCTTTAGGATCGTTTACACCTACCGTCTACTTTTCGAGTTTTTATTAACGATGAATATTTTTGCCTCCAATTTTTTTGCTGATTTTACCAAAAAGCAGAATAGGCAATTTGATGATTTTTTTTAAATCTATTTTAATTTGATCTATACGTAACTTTAAGTCAACTGGTATTTTCAATTCTAGATAATTTAGCAGTTTAAGAGATTTTTATACTTACAATTAAAACAAAACTCAAAATAAACGTTTCAATGGTTATTTTATCGTTACAATCAATCACGCAGGATATTTTTATCGATTTCGAAACATTGTGATGTGAAGCGTCCTTTTCCCCGTGCTCTTTGGCTGAATTGTTTTTAATGGCGTTTTAACTGTTTAATGGTTTGTTATTTCGGGTTGTGAGTTAAAAATTACAAGCGTTCGGGCGTAGTTAAAATTAAATCTTAACTGGTAATTGATGGCGGGGTTGTGTTATTTTAACTGTTAAAGAAATACTAAAATTATTACTGTTGAAGTAATAATAGGAAATTCGTATTGTTTAACCCGTTCCTGCAGACATGATTTTTGGTTTTCATTTAAAATGCCCTTTAGATAATGTCTATAAGAATAACATATTTTTTTCATGCATATTCCCTATTGTTGACGTGAAATGGTTACTTACAGCTAAGTTTACTGCCGCTTCCAAAGCGCTAGTGCAGAAGAAGCGGCAACAATTTGCACTGCAGCATTTTCTGCAGGGACGTCAACTCAGAATGAATTTAATATTAAAGTTGATATGTGGACAGAGAGAAAATTTAATTTTTAGGATTTAATAATATTAGACTGCTGGCTTTTTGCATGCATATGCAATAAGTTTATTGACTTTCCAGTTTCATAGCCCTTTTTCTCCACGCGTTTGGAGAAAAAGGTAAAGGTAAGTACTACACGCTTGGTACCCTTTTTGTTTTTACATCGTCCATCAAGCATTATCAGTTTCGACGTCAATTAAGATTTCGCAAAAAATGCGTATACTTAAGAAAATCGCGAAGGTTTTTAAGAAATTGATAAACACCACAGCCTTGGTACGGTCGCGATAAAATCGCAGCGCTTTTTCAGAAATTGATAAAACACGGCCTAAGTACAGCCGGCAGTAAAAATGCTCGATTTGTATACGTCGGCGGTCTAATCGTGGGGTTGAACGCGTTTTGTGCATCCAATTCTTATTTTTTTAAGCAAAATACCTACCCTAATTAGGTATTCATGATCAATCAATATCCTATTGTTCTGTACAAGTTGTATTTGATGAACAATAAAGATTTTTTTTTCATTAACCTAATTAGTCCCATTGTTGGACAAAGGTCTCTCCCATCTTCTTCCATCTATCTCTTTCTTGTGTTAGGCTCGACCATCCTTTTTGGAAGGCGTCGAGATCGTCTCGCCAGCGCTTTCTTGGCCTACTCTGTTGTGATTCACAACCACTCTGTTGTGATTCTGGCCCGTCTCTTGCTGTGCATCCTACTGATATAAATAAAATAAATAAATAGCTTCTTATCGAGCGTTTTTTAACCGCCTTCCAAAAAAGGAGGAGGTTATCAATTCGTCGCGATCCTTTATTTTATTTTATTATGTATGTTCACCGATTATTCAAAGACGCCTGGACCGATTTAAAAATTCTGTTTTTTGTTTGAAATGGTATACTTTCCAGGTGGTACCATGGAAATTTTATCAAAATCGGTTGTGTAGTTTGGGGGTGAAGTCGGTTTTAAGTTTTGAAAAATTATAACAGTTGACTTAATTCATGAATAACTTCTTATCGAGTATTTTAACAGCTGACATCATTGTGTGAAGTAGTGGTTGGTAGTTGAAAATGACCGGACATGAGTACAAGACGTGTAGTAAAGACTGAACTTGTGTCTCAAAGATAAACAGGCTCTGCCTAAACCGCTTGACGTCCACTGCCTAATAAATACTGTACTAATAAAATTATAGCATAAATGAACTTTCTCTTCGCTCAAAATCCCACTTCTGCAAATAAGCCTTTCTTATCAATACATACACTACCTAGCGTTTTTTTTTTTTAATTTTAATTAACCAACATCATATGGTGTGTGTGTGTGTGGTGGTGGAGATTAAATGCTATTTCGTTTTCTACCAATCAGCCTTAACAGAAATTAATTTTTTGCGATAGGCGCTTAGAGATGGTCATCTACGTGCCTTTCAGGTGTCCTACCTAACAATAATATCAATTCCGGCCTCATAAACAATCGTTCTATGTCTTAAGACGATAAATAATTACTTAACCACATATGAATATTACGAATTTTTGTAGAAATGCAGCCGCCCGAAACTGTGTCAGCCTTATGATTGTGGCATGCATTTTATTCGCCATCCAAAGAGGTTGTGTTTGAACTCGCCGAGCTGATATTGCTAAAAGCGTCCATCCATCTGCCTCCAATGCAATTTTGTAGGCTTTCGTGGAAATAAAGGAGTTATTTCAAAGCTATATGAATTTTGAGACGTCTTCCTGGCTGGGCATGAGAAAAGAACATTTAGAATGTACCAGCTGCTTTTTTCCCGCACAGATTGTAAAAGCCGATCAAGGAAATAGACAAGATTAGAATCATGTTAATAGATAGATAGAAAGCTTATTCACAAAAATTGCATCGCATTTAATTCCCTTTTCCATCTTAATGCTCACCATCACGCTAAGCGCGGCCTTTGGTTCTTACGGCCTTGGGCTCAGTCTACCCTGTCACGGAAAACTATAACTATATATGTATATGACTACGGAGGGAACCAATGCTCGGCTGTGCTGTTTCTTTGTAGTCAGATGATCTTAGCAAGGTTGGTCCAGACCGTGCAAAGTGGAAAAAGCCGTAAAGCGGGCTTCGCAACATTACAACTGAGGATGCAACTGGAAATACGCTGAGATAAGAGAGATGAGAGAGAGAGATCTCAGCATGGTTGTATTAAAACGCTGGATGGACAGCAGCTTTCTATCGGCCATTTGGGATATCCTTGAGAACAACTCCTATTTTCACTGTAAACTTCATTCGGCTTAAAATACGAAAATACAAATTCGCGAAGTCTGGTTTACAACCAAACGATAGTTCTTTGTGATATTCTTAGTGATGTGGTGATAGATTGCTACTTGAAAAGTTGGCTCCATTACTGTTATGTCGATCCATTTTTGAACTTTTTGAGGAGGTTCTCAATTCGTCGGAATCTTTTTTATATAAATAGTAACTAATGCATTTCCCAATGTTCACATCAAGACAAGATAAACAATGTCCTGCGACCTACCTCGATAACAAAACCTAATTTATATCCGAATAAAAACAAGAAAACATGATACAGATTAAGGCAGCATGAATATTCAAGAGTCCTTTGCCCTCGGGCTCGGATTTGCATGTGAAAATCTCCATTGACCTCCGTCCCGTGAGTGCGGCCTATCTTTGTGCAAGCTCCGTCGAGAATATGCGACCCTGGTATTTTGATCTCCCATTAAGTACATTGTAACTAGATTCGTGGAGACTTTGAGAAAGTAATGTTTGTAGAATGTAAGTACATACTCGGATCCTATTATAGACATTATCATACAACTGTTTATAGTGGTTTAAAGAACACAAGCTGGTTCGATCCTCGCAAGTTAGGGCACACAATAAGTACTACTTTCGGTTACAAAAATAAAAAATCTTTTGTGGGTCTCGGCTTACCCTTCTATATTACGATTCCAGATAATGTAGTAGCGTTACCATTATCTAAGTTTTAGACTGCCATTAAAAATCATTTAATAAAAAATGCGTATTATCATCATGTAAATGAGTATTTATCATCACAATTCTTGGAAATAGATGACTGTAAATTTTAATTGTATTTTTTAAATGTATAATATAATTATTTATACCTAGCTAAAGTGTAAATCTTTATTGTAACTGTAACATAGCCCATCAGACTAGGTAGGGACCAATACTGAACTGGGTTTCTTTCGGCGTAATCTTCCCAGCAGTGGTCGTTCCGAAACACTTTTACCTTTTGCACTAAAATAATATTTAAAAAAAATAAGCTTCAATAAGATATAAATTTATCATACTTTGAATAAAAAAAAAATTTACTTTGACTTTGACTACTCTCGTATAGAAAGCTTACTCAGAAAAGAAATTTAAAGAAATATCTACTTAATGTGGTTAGCGCTATGGTTTAATTTAGCTCGCGTCAGAACTCCTCACCTTTTCGTTTAGATAATAACCAGAGTAATAACAATGAAATTGGCTTGCAAAGGGCAAGCCAATTTCATTGTTATTACTCTGGGTAAACTATTCATGTAACTGAATTTGCCCCTTTGAAGTGGTAGCCGCGCGCATTGTAATAATGTAGCTATATTTTCGATACCTAAACGGGGAGTAACACAGGCCTGGCTAGAGCAAATTTTTGGATGTTTAGAATATATTGATTATATTACTTGTAGTTCGCCGCGAACTTAGACCTCGCGATTATTATTCTAACACAATTCAATTCCCTAACTTACACCTCAATTGGCGCTATCCAAAGTAAGAACGCGCTATGGTTTCGTTTGCTACATAATCACCATTATTTTTGTAAATATTTCAAAAACTTCTGAGTCAATTTTGATGCCCAACGAATATGAAAATTCTATTGATATTTCCTACATGCCTACCAAATTTCATCAAAATCGGACCTTCGGTTTGGCAGTTATCGCGGTACAAACATGTATACATACAATGTAATTTCGCCCCAACTCGATTTAGAGACCTCGCTCCTTCGCTTCGCTCGCTCTGTCAATTAGAATATATTAGTTAGTATCATAATATATTTTTGCTTTAACACTCATTCAATCTTTTGATTTGTCCTTATGTTATTATCGTGGACTAAACTTGCCGTATCGATTTATTATAAAGGCCCAACGTTGTATACAGCATACTAAGTATTAAAAAAACCGGTATTCAATTACCTCAATTGTTTTTGGAACGAAGTTCCTTACGGCAGGCTTGGAGGAGATAGGGATTTTGCTGCGCGACTGAACTGAAAAAAATGTGATAGAAAAACCGTAAGGATGACCTCGTTAAATAAAACCGTTAAATGAGACGTGCGCAGGCGCGACAGTCGTATACACAAGCGAGTAGTAGGAACTTCGTTCCTACCTGGTGTCCCACGACACCACATTTCTTTTATTATTCTCTTTTCTTTTCTTCAAAATTCAATTAAACAAAAGCAATATTTGTTTATTCAAAACTGTCAGTTGATTAAAACAAAACAATTATGTGTGGGTTTTTCTTTTTTCGTCTAAAAGGTGTGCGAGTTTAGGCGTGGCTATAAAAAAAGCGTTTCACTAGATTCTGATATTGTATTTGGTGAAGATAATTATCTTTGTCAATGTTTGCAGATTTTCATACCAATTTTGGTATTTGCTTTTAAAATTTAGTATCCTAAATTGGTTTTATCAATCTAACAACGGGAGCTTATTAAATTCGCCCAAATCAATTGTTAAACTATTATTTAATTTTTATCGTCTGGTAAACCTAAAATAATCTTTATTATCCACCTCTTATTGTATTTGTTTGTGCGTAATTATCATTTAAACCGAAGCAAACTCTAATCGTAAATCAATGACCGCTGGTTACTTTAAAACGTTCTATTTTACTAGAAGCCTGTGTAGAAGTAACTGGTATTGTAATTTGTGCCTGCACTACTGAGTTCTTTCGATATATCTTCAAAATGTTGATATCCTATAGTATTTAAATTAAATTAAAAAAAAACATATTTTTACTACATCGCCTTGTTAGTGGCCTCACACTGAACGTCAACCAGCGAAGCAGTTGTTCGCCGACAAGAAAGGGAATGATTGACCGTTTCCTCTACTCCGCGTTTTGATTTATGCTAGATCCTTTGTTTTATGCGACCCTGGTACCGGCTGCTTCGGAATAATTAATTTATGGTGATTTAATGAGGGGGGTTAATCAAATTTGTATTTTAATGTCGTGTTTATGTTATTAAAGAAATTTTGGCTTAAATAGGTCAGTAAACTAAATTAAAGTACGTTTTGTTTTTTTTTTTTGTTATTTTATACTTAACAGTTATGTATGATCTTTTGTTTAATGCGAGCCTGGAGCATAATTAATAAGTTGATTGAATTTTAAAGCCTTGTTTTTATTTCGTTAGGTCTTACTTACTTTTTTTTTATTAGTCCGTAGACAATATTTTGTCAGGTCTAAGTCGTTAAAATAATACAGAATTGGCAACTTAGCAGCTTTATTCAGTGGCCTATGAACATTTACTATTATACATAACTATAAAATTGTATATTGTTGATACTACATGAGTAAAACCTTTGACGACCTCCGTGCCGTAGTGGTCACCGTGCTAGTCCGCCACCCAGAGGTCCCGGGTTCGATCCCCGGTCAGGGCAAGTTAGAAAATGGCCTTTTTTCAAATTGTCCTGGGTCTTGGGTGTTTATCCATGTATGTATTTGTTATAAAATATAGTATCGTTGAGTTAGTATCCCATAACACAAGTCTCGAACTTACTTTGGGGCTAGCTCAATCAGTGTAATTTGGAAAAAAAAAACCATATTGATTTTTTTAATGCGAGTCACATCTAGTCAACATGCTTCAAAATAGTAATATCAATTGAAATAAATAGTTTTCAATGATGTTGGTTTTGAAATCAATTTGGAAACCAGCAAGTCACCCCCGTCGATACAGACGCGTCCCACCAGGGGGCTATGACCACAGAGGCAATATTTCTATACGAACTCGATTAGCCCCAAATCGGACCAATTAATGAGCCCGATCACACACGACGTAAAAGACAAAAAAAAGGGATATATTAATAAAATGATTATAGATAAGTTTGAATTGTAAATTAATTTAAATGGCAAACTTATGAATCTTTGTTATAGAGATGTTCAAAAGAAAGATTCATTAATCATGATCAAGATTGATATATTAACAACTTTCTGTAAAAAAAGGGATATCTGTATTATTTATTTATACTTTGAATATCGTATTAAAGGTACTTATTCTAATCAGTGCATTAAAGGAATATTGCGTATGCGCATCCGCTAATGCAAAATCTCAGCGCATGCGGTTGCAAATTATTGGGACTAAAGAAATAGGATCGTGCTATTAAGTATAGAAATAATAGTTTGTCTTATTAGGCCGTATGTCAAAATGGGTTTGCAAAGATATTGGCGCCACAATATGGTCTTTATGTAATAATAAAACTTGTAAAACAATAATTAAGGTTTTGATGATAAATAAAATCAGTGGGTGAAAATCCGAACCGTGTTAACGCGGCCAGCAATCCATCACTATTTTAATTCCCTTTTTAGGGTTCCGTACCCAAAGGTTAAAAGCGGGATCCTATTATTAAGACTCCGCTGTCCATCCGTATGTCTGTCACCAGGCTGTACCTCATGAACCGTGATAGCTTGACAGCTGAAAATTTTACAAATGATGTATTTCTATTGCCGCTGTAACACCAAATATTAAATACAGAATAAAATAAATGTTTACGTGGGGCTCCCAAATAACAAATATAATTTTTAATAGATAATCGTACGGAACTCATCGTCCGCGAGTCCGACTCGCACTTGGCCAGTTATTTAACCTACACTCCGCTCTGTCTGCCCTATACAGATAAAAATCATAAAGAAGAGATAGTGTTAAATAAATACCACCTGCTCTAAAATTTGCAAAATATACTTTATTTTGCTGTAATACCCCAGTCAAATATTATATCCAGAGGTCGGAATTAGGTAGAGTGATTTATGTACTTGCACTGATTTAATACAGTGAAAGAATAAAGTGGATATGCCTGAAATCCTGGGATTAATTTTAAAGAGCAAAAAGTCCCGTGATTTTAAATAAAAAGTTATTAACTTCTACACAATTTAAACCACTATGTAAAAATGAATAAAAATACTAATGTATATACTAATCAAAATTGTATCTTGATTAACTTTGTTTTATTTGTCTTATCTGTCTTTATTATAGGTTTAGGTACTAGGTACTAAGGTTTTTATTATTATTATTATTTATTTGTAATATTGTTGGCAACACGGGATTTTCCATTAGAAATCCCGGTAAGATCCATATTCATATCAACATTTTGATGCAAGTACATAAATAACTCTACGTAATTCTAACCTCTGGTTATATCACATCTGTAACTTCTATAATTTGTGATTAAAGCTTGTAAAATGGAGATTACGAAGGTCTCAGGTTGGAATTAGCATGTGTAGACATCCTTATGTGCCTAATTTATGGTCAATTGAAGTACATAATGGTATATTTTGACATAACACTATGTATTCGTACTTAGTACTGTGTTTTACAACATTTTATTAATTCCCACCCAAGGTGGTCTAGGAAAAAAAAATGAATGGGTGAATACTGCATGGTGTCTTAGAAATTCAAATAGTAGTCGGTTGCAAGCCGCAACGTGTATCTAACGATTTTGCGCGGGAAGAGAGGTTTTTTTATTTGGTTTTTCAACCCTCGACGAAAGAGATTACATAAGTTTGACGTGTCTCTGTGTCTACTTATCTTTGTGTCGTAGCGCCTAAACGAAGTTTTTATTTTGTTTGAAGCTAACCTAATCAAGTTGGTTAAACCCGTAAAAGTTATGGGGTAAGGTGAACGCTGTTTTTTATATAATATCTAACAAAATGCCTGTCCGATCCTTGTAGGAGCAACTCAGACCGTCAATATGAACGACTTTTCCTATGGGACCAATGCTTGAAACTCGAAGAAAAAATCGACATTTTCATACAAATTGCCGGGCGGCCGAACACTTTTGTATGAAAATGTCGATTTTTTTATTCGAGTTTCAAGCATTGCAGTTTTATGTTGACGGTCTGAGTTGCTCCTACCAGGATCGGACAGGGTTTTTGTTACATCTTCTAAATATATATATAACTCAAAGGTGACTGACTGACTGACATAGTGATCTATCAACGCACAGCCCAAACCACTGGACGGATCGGGCTGAAATTTGGCATGCAGGTAGATGTTATGACGTAGGCTAAGAAAGGGTTTTGATCGATTCTACCCCAAAGGGGATAAAATAGGGGATGAAAGTTTGTATGAAATTTTGTCAATTTTAAACCGATCGGGCTGAGACTTTGCATGCATAAAGCTACTATGACGTAGGCATCCCCTAAGAAAGGATTTTGATAAATTACACCCCTACGCGAGCGAAGCCGCGGGCAAAAGCTAGTATTGTATATGCCTGGCAAATAAAGTTTTATTTTTATTACGGTTTGGAAATGACTTTAAAACAAATATGTAGGTAGATCAAGAGATAGATTTCGTGTCTAAGACCGGGAGCCTGTTCATCCGTCAGTCGGCTCCCGATACGTTATTGAATATTAATGCTGGCCTTTGGCCGGCGGCTGCGGTCTTTTTATTATATGGTCCTTTGGCCCTCTATAAGCTCTTGGTTGGAACGAAGTTACATTTTGTTAAAATGATAATAAGTTAAAAGACACTAAAACTTAAACAAATCGCGTGTACTTTGTTTGAACCGGGAACATCGATCATCTTAGGCAAACGCTCTAGGAACTGAGCAATCGACGAGATACTCAAATTTGTGAAATTACCTTTCACTTTCAATTTCAATTCGTGACGGAAAAATTATCGTTATACTGTTTTTTGCTTAGTTCCCGTCCGTGCCGTCCGAAAAATAACTTTGTTCTAAAAAGTTCTTTGTTTGTTTGTAAAATCTTCATTGTACTTAAACACAGGATAAAAATACAGGTTTGAACTAGAGAACAGTACAAAGGCGGACTTATCCAAGATAAGTAAGATAAGTAGGTAAGGATAAACACAGTTAATTTAGTTATTAACTTGTGTTATGTGTACATACTTATGAGTGAAATGACGACCTCCGTGGCGTAGTGGTCACCATGCTAGTCCGTCACCCAAAGGTTCCGGGTTCGTACCCGGTCAGGGCAAGTTGGAAAATGGCCTTTTTCATATTGTCCTGGGTCTTGGATGTTTATCTATATATGTATTTGGTATAAAATATAATATCGTTGAATAAGTATCCCATAACACAAGTCTCGAACTTACTTTGGGGCTAGCTCAATCAGTGTTATTTGTCCCTATATACATATATTTATTTATAAATTCAACGATAAACCCCAAAGACACGGAGTTCGTCAAAAATAGTAAACCGAAGATCTTTTTTTTAGGGTTCCATACCCTATTACTTAAGATTCCGCTATCCGTCTGTCTGTTTGTCCGTCTGTCACCATGCTTTATTTCATGAACCGTGATAGCTAGACAGTTGAGCTTTTCACAGATATGTATTTCTGTTGCCGCTATAACAACAAATACTTAAAATAGAATGAAATAATATATATTTAAGGGCCCATACAACAAACGCGTTTTTTTTTCTTGCCGTTTTTTGCCTGATATTAATAACGGCAGCCGCTAGACGCTTAAAACGTTCATAGAATATTCAGTTGTGTATTCACTTTAAAAATAAATAATTACATAAAAATAAAGGGGTCTCCCATACAACAGACGTGATTTTACAAGCTTTTATTTAGTTTCACCTGGCCCGTTGTCTGTCGGTCTGTCTGTCTGTAATCAAATTTTGCAAGTTAAATTTGACTTATTTCCTGGTTTTCGATTCAGCTGAAATTTTGCACACATACGTATGTCGCGTGACAATGCAATATTATGTTGACATGGACCTGATCTGATGATGGAGCCGGAAGGTGGCCATAGGAACTCTGTAATGAAACGGCGAAACTTCATTTTCAGAGAGTTTGGGCTCGTTTAATTCGTTTTGAGGAGGACTTTAGATCAAAGCTTGTTTTAAAAAATATTTTTTAAATGATTATTTTTTTATATTTAATGGTACAGAACCCTTCGTTGGCCTGTTATTCTCTATCCAGACCATAATGGAAGGAAATGAAAGATTAATCACGTCAAAAAAGGTATAAAATGTACTGTAGGTTTATCTCGCGATTTTTATAAAAAGCTTGTCATCTCATCAGTCACTCAGCTTCCGATATTGAATATTAATGCTGGCCTATGACCCCGCGGTCCACGGACCGGCGCGACGAGCAGAAAAAAAATAGTGGTTCGGCTGGAGAATGTTTGGTAGCATTCCTGCATACATTTTATAATTCTATGAGAATAAAAATCTCAATATATTTTTTTTTTGTTTTCGGCTTTTTGGTTTGTTTATTTTCTTTAATTTGCATGTAATACATTACTTTTGGCATTTTTGATTTTTGCTAGGTGTTCTACTCGAAACATGCTGCATAAATTGTAATAGGGGTGACGACAGGTTTAGAAAAGTATTATTGGAATTATTCCGTCTTTTAGATAATCCAAAAATAATGGATGATTTTTCAGTTTGCCAAAAAAAGTAAAAAATTTATAAAGATATGAAGCATCAAAGTTCCGGAGTGGAGGCTTGTGACGTCACCTCTATGTAAAAATCATACGTAGTCGTGACGTCATGCGAAATTTCAATGTCATTTTTTCAAAAAATACATACACATTTTTTTTTTATAATCTAACCATTATTATTTTTCCATTCGTCATGCCTATTGTTGATAGAAAGATAAGTCAACTAAGTTAATACTTACTATTTTTTAAGTGTTTGAAGAATTTTATTTTTTAGAGTTTAAATTGTTATTACAACGTCAAGTTATAAAAGTGCACTTGTTAGAAATGAAATACCAGGATGAGGAAGGAAAAACAATTTATTTCAAATAATAATATATTTCCCTCAAAACAACTATTTTCTTAAAATAATTCTTAAAACTTTCTAAAGCAAAGCTACAACTATTTCAGTTCATCATATTTCACTATTGTTATAATTTGTAGAGTACATTGATTTACTTGGAAAAGATTTAGTACATCTGTACTTTACTTATTGGTTATTCTATCACGGTTCACAAAAGAATAATACAAACATATTATCAATCACAGATATCTGTAGCGATTACAATAATATCACATCATTACAATTTATTAATAATATACTCAGATAACCGTTAATAAAACAATTCAAGAGAAAACAGTAATTGTTACTTCAAGAGATACAATATATGAGAAATGAAACTAACCTTTACTAGGTCGCTGCCGGATCAAAAGTGAGGACCATTTGATTATCACAATATAAGTAAGCTTCGTATCCGCCATTTTGGCGTTACACTTCTTTTTAAAATATCTCGGCCAATCACCGCCAATCTTGCCACAAGAAATGTTGCCACATGAAATATACTGTTTTAACATTTGAAAATATAAAGTGACTTGTGTAAAAGAAATATTTAGTATTATTCAAAGAAATACAATTTTTATTTATTTTATTATAATATCTAACACGGCCATACTGACAAGTGCTGCGTCCCGAAGCACATACTAGCACTACCACCCTATAGTTACTTTATTCACCATAAATCCATTAATTTAATTGCCCATGTTTGGACGACATTTAATATAGTGCTATTAAAAAATATAAGTATAACTTGGTAATATCTGACACAACTTGTACATACATGATAGCGAGTATAAATCTACAAGATAATAGCTAAAATTCTTTACCGCCCGGCCTTACTGACCAAATTATAAAAATTTACTTTATGATTATCCTTTACCACAACATACACATGGCAGCCTGTTAAGCTGCTGCTGACATATGAACAGAAATATAACAAGCCATTCTCCTTGATCTCTGACGAGTCAGTAAAAATTCAAATATTCATCATCAACAACAACACACTTACGTAACGGCTAGTTACGTCTTAAACAACAACAGTGTAATTAAATTTACTTATTTATTCGAAATTTATCAGAACAGAAACACAGCATCTTGTAAATAGAATATGTAAAATTTACAAATATAACATATTTTAACAAGTTTTATTAAAATAACACTTTCACATATTTACTTCTGATAACTTTGGTAACAACTGCAATTATTCATTAACAACAACAACATACTTTACGTAGCAGCTAGTTACGTCTTAAACAACAACATTGTTAATATAATTATTTATTCTAAATATTTTCATTTGACCCTGATTAGAATAAAATTCCATTATATTTTGGTTGAACCGACTCGTATAATATTGATCGAACTTCACATGGCAAGTTCGTGTAATCTAATAACATAATTTGGCAAACATTTTACTTCGTTTATTTTTATTTGAAAACTTGTAAAAAATAACGATTTAATCGAAAACGAAAATAATGTATAAACTTTATTTTTTACAACTTGAACAAAATCATTTTTCCGTTATATGTTTTACGGCTAAAATAATTATTGTGTTAATACGAGTATGAATACGCTTAATAATCATTTCTAAAATAAACAGCAATTATAGTGACTTTGAAAAAAAAAACTCATAAACTTATATCTTACCATATCAATTTGAAATTGAATTTACGTAAAACATACTTTATCTGCAAATCCATACATCCATATAAATATTAAAAATGTAAGAAACGCTTCAAGCACTTAAGCGATTGAGATGACATAGGATATTTTTATCTCAAAAATTATCTATTAAGGCAACGAAAAGGGAAGTGAAACTTTGTTCTGTACTTAAATTCTATTTTGCTATACAAATAGAAGTTGACTTTTATAAAGTACTAAATTCACGCAGTAACGGGTAAAAACTAATAAAATAAATATCTAAACCAGATCATAATTCCATAGAAATGTAGTTTCACTTAATTACAACATGTCTTTTCAACAATATCATTTTAAGGTTTATGTAATAACGTCGTTTTTACAATAACCGAAAGGAAAAAAAAAACTGTAAAATTCTTTTCAACAACAACAGATTAAACACATTATTTATAGCTGAGACAACAACAGTAACCATATTTAAAAACTAAATAAATATTAAAGGTTTACCACTTCAACAACAACACTTAGTTTCATAACAATCAGTCATGACTATAACAACAACATTTATTTGCTACTCTTAGCGGTGTCAATTTTTATAGTTTTTTTTTTTTTGTGTTTAACCATTGCATCTTTTTAATACTTTATTAATGTACTTATGTTACACTTAATCACTAGTTTGGTTCCAAAGAAAACATTTATTTTTTATATAATTGTACTGTCTAACATAAAGACTCGTGGACTTATTGTTTTTGAATTCTTACACTACATAATATCGTATGTTTTATGACTTATACTCATATTGTGACAACATAACTTTCATCGTCTTAGATCGCCAAGCCAACAACATTGAAACATTTTACACTGTAAGTACCATACAAATTAATCTATGGTAAAATTTCGAAATAAAAACCATGCTTTTGGAGATCCTAATAAATCAATATTTGATAATATACTCATTTTTAATAATGTTTGTCTTAACAAATCCTCTTTAAAGCGTTATCAAAACAATTCAATATGCAATATTAAAAAAAAAATTGTTCCAAAAGCTTTTCGATGAACACTACTAGGCAACGGGTCCTAAATAAGATCCATATTAAGAGTTTCAATTTTTAGATTGGCGAGTAAAGATAGTTTTCTGATAGGCTATTGAACCAAAAAAAAAGCTCCATAATAATAATTATTAACTCAAATTTTATATGACTAAATTTACTTAATTGGCTAGGTATTTTATCAGTCGTGGTTCATGGACCTTATTTGATATTATTTAAGCCTGCCAGTACTTGTTATTAGGACTATCAAATTCTGATAAATCTGTAAAATTTATAGACAAAATGTTGCTTTGCAGCTGTGCAACACAAACACAATAAAAAGAAGAAAGTATTTAATTATACACTTAATTTCAGCCAGCACATGTTAGCAATCTACATTCTAAAAGTTTAAAACAGTGCTTATTTAAAATAAAATACTTCATAGGAATATTGTTTTGCTTTTACCCAAAGCATTCAAAATATTATAGGCAGTATTTTAATAACTGAAACATGTTCACCGACCGCTTCTAACGTAAAACACAGTTTTGATAATAAAATGGACGTTACGACTGACAAATCATGGGTTGGTATGAAGGTTTTTCACGTCGCTTGACTTTATTTTACGATTGAATAGCATGAAGATTTGAAATATATATCTTTAAGGAACCAGGTCTTTTATGAAGTATTCATACAAAATCTCTATTTTCACTTCAAAAGTTTACTTTGTGTTCCTATTAGATTTAAATGCTAATTTACGAAAATAGGAAAAGAAAAACATAATTTAGGATAGCATTTCATAAATATATTATAGGAATTGAGTTTGACGTAGATATGTACTTAGTTAAGAGTATTATGGCAAAGTGGCTGACACTGTCTGTAATAAATCACACTGTCTTTATTAATTCAATAACGAGTAATATTTTTATTTTCTCAAGTTCTTACAAAAACGTCAGAATGTATGTTAATGTGAAATAAATTTGAAATAAGATAAAAAATATATATTCTGTGTTGCTTAGTCAGCAACGTATACAAGAAAAGGATGACCAAAAAATATATAATTCATCAAACAAAAAGAAAAAACTTCCTTTTTATCCCCATAAAACGTGATTCTACGAGGCAATTAGTGGAGGCTTTACTGGGCTTGAGAGGTAAAAAGACTAAAAAAGTATATAAAACTGGATCCAAAATAACTTAGATGAAAAAAGTAACTTCAATGAAACTAGCAGCATCAATATCATAAAAGTCTCAGTTATGAAATATAAACTATGTTCGAAAATTTTCAACAATTAGGCTGGGGAGGTAGTTAGGGGAGGTAAAAATGTAATGCCGATAATGGCCGACTACTATAGGGCAGATGCGTATTTTTTTTCATGTCCAAGAAAAAACTACCTTGCTAACCCAAAACCTCATTAAGATATAAAGGTTACAAAGTCACGTCCATCTTTGGACGGCGTCTCGGAGCGCCTCTGAAAAACCGGACAGGAGTGTCACTTATGTCGCAGTTGTAGGCGTGATATAAGAACATTTGTTCGGGGGCTATGTCAAATATTGCGTTAACAGGATTGGCCTCATAACAAAAGTAGCTCTATTTTTTTAAGAAAATCCTATAGTAATATTATTTTTAAACTTAATCAACTAAAACCCTAAGTTTATGTTACAAAATCAGAGACATTTATCAAAATCTACTCATTACGCATCTTATGTATTGTATGATTAAACGTGAAGATCATTATTGGTCTCGAAAAAAATTCACAGAACGTTTCAAAAAAAAAAGGAAAGGTCTCACATGATCACATTTAAAATGTCAATTTTATCCACCTTATTCAGAAAAAAAAATGTTTTATAACTCATTATTCAGTTATAGGTTTCTTTAACCTGAATACCCAAAAACAAAATATTTCATTTTAGCAGTTGGAAGTGACAAGAAGCAAAAAAAAAATTATACTATGTTATCTAACAATTTGTACAATGTACGTACGTACATACGTGTTTTTTTTTTAAATCTTTGTCAAGAATCCGAAACGTGACAATATCTTAATTTAATAAATTATGGTAAAACTATATGTGTTGTAGGTACATGTAATACAATAAACTTTAAATTTAAATAGCATTTGAATTTCTTGTCTCGGTAGTTTCAATGGCACAGCCTCGAAAGGCCTTACCTCCTTTTCCAAAACTTCAAGTACTAGTTTATCCATTTGACTCCTTTCTTTGCTGTAGGAATTGCCTGGTTACCGCGTCAAGGCTCTCGATCGAAAATTTGAAGAGACACGTGGCTGCCACCGCGTCAACTCGCATTTTTGTGGGCAGGATTGTTTCCAACACGATTCACATGAAAAACAAAAAAAAAATTAGTAATTTTATTTAAGGAATCGTGGCATCCCACTTCTGATGTTAGAAATGAAATACCAGGATGAGGAAGGAAAAACAATTTATTTCAAATAATAATATATTTCCCTCAAAACAACTATTTTCTTAAAATAATTCTTAAAACTTTCTAAAGCAAAGCTACAACTATTTCAGTTCATCATATTTCACTATTGTTATAATTTGTAGAGTACATTGATTTACTTGGAAAAGATTTAGTACATCTGTACTTTACTTATTGGTTATTCTATCACGGTTCACAAAAGAATAATACAAACATATTATCAATCACAGATATCTGTAGCGATTACAATAATATCACATCATTACAATTTATTAATAATATACTCAGATAACCGTTAATAAAACAATTCAAGAGAAAACAGTAATTGTTACTTCAAGAGATACAATATATGAGAAATGAAACTAACCTTTACTAGGTCGCTGCCGGATCAAAAGTGAGGACCATTTGATTATCACAATATAAGTAAGCTTCGTATCCGCCATTTTGGCGTTACACTTCTTTTTAAAATATCTCGGCCAATCACCGCCAATCTTGCCACAAGAAATGTTGCCACATGAAATATACTGTTTTAACATTTGAAAATATAAAGTGACTTGTGTAAAAGAAATATTTAGTATTATTCAAAGAAATACAATTTTTATTTATTTTATTATAATATCTAACACACTCGTAAAAAAACTCCGTAACTCTTACCCCCTTATTCATAAAAAGTTATAACCATTTGCTAAACCTATTTTAGTTAAAATATGCTTTGTCTCATTCTTTCAATGTCAAATATTGCAATGAGGAACAGGGACAAAACATGTTTTAACTAAAACGGCTGTTAATTTTTATGAATATGAGGGTAAAAGTGGCCTTTGAATATTACAGTCCCAGGTTCTGTCTACCCCGTTAAGACGTAATAGTGAGCCTATATCGAACATAAAATAAAAAAAAAAAACAAAAAAAAACCTCGCGGCTCAGTCGGCGACACGCTCACCCCGGGCGCTTGTAATTGCCGCCCAATGTTTGTTTTGTTCACCACAGCCGACTTTACTCTTCACTATATCCCCATCTCTTTCACACCTACCACCTCTTACATACCTCCATCCTCTGCCCGCATGAGCTACTTAAATTTTATTTATCACAGTAACTCTTTGATCGCCACATTGATTCAAACGACCTATACGTTAAAAACTATAGCCGCATTATGTATGTTAGCTACTAAAATTTAAGGTTTATTATCATCTGTTTGGAATTCAATCGGCTCTTTAGACCAAGATCCCGCTGAATGATTTTTGAACTCAAAATATTAAATAATACTTACTAGTTCTTTATTAAGTACGACTTTGGTTTGTCTTTACACAAACTTAAAATCCTTTCTTTTGACGAAGTAAAAGTTTATCTCGTTATTTTAACGATGACGCTAATATTCAGCCAACTTGGTGTAACTAATAAAGGCATTTTAAATAAAAATATCATATTACATCATACCTTTTGGCAGTTTGTTGCTATTTGCTTTATGTATCGTCTACATTGTCACCATTGTCACTATTATCGTCATTATTTTAACGACCTCAGTGGCCTAATGATCTAGGATCACATCACGCCACGCTGTCACAATAGAGGACCCGGGTTCGATCCCCTATTAAGTCAAGATTCGGGTCTTGGGTTCTTATCTACATGTATTTGTTATGAAATATAGTATCGTTGAGTTAGTATACCATAACACAAGTCTCATAACATATGTCCGAATTGCCCTACGTCGTGTACCATCGAGGACTTAAATGAGGCTAACGACAGAGGGATCGCCGTGGCCACATACTGGTCAAATGTCATTTGAATTAGAATCTATACTTGAACCATTTTGACTCGACAAGAAGAACACAACTCGAACTTACTTTGGGACTAGCTCCATCTGTGTTTTTTTACAATATGTAACAAAAATCGACATTTTCATACAAAAGTGTTCGGCCGGCCCGGCAATTTGTATGAAAATATCGTTTTTTGTTTCGATTTTCAAGCATTGGTCCCATAGGTTGTTCATATTGACGGTCTGAGTTGCTCCTACAAGGATCTGACAGGGTTTTTGTTACATATTGTATATTTATTTAATTTAATAGAAGAAAATATAAATGATCACTTTTATTATTTACCATCATATGTTCTCAAAAATGAGATATGTAGTTAAATCAATACTAAGTCCCTTACTGCAAGAATGTTTATTAAATAAAATATTCTGCAGTAGCGTCTCAGCCTATGGATAATATCTGATTAATCGTTGCTATTCGCTTTATGTATCGTGTACGCCGTATCGATTATTGATTGTAATTACCATGGCGTCCTCAGCTAAACACCACCCGGTCACGCGATCCCATGGTTTATGGTGAATTTGTGGATTTACGGTGCATTTGGTGGAGTCCTGAAGGGTCAAGTGGTTTTGCAAAGATGTATGATGCAACATTATTAAATATGGTTTGTTTTAACGGGTTAATTCCGATAATGATAATAATTTTATTATAACCAATTACTTTCCTTTTTACATATCCAATTATTTTACACCCACCTAAGTGTCTCTTACAGCCCAAACGTTGGCTGTTAGATAATGCTTTTAGCATTAAGTCCGCCTATTGTGCTTTACAAAATGTATTTTGTACAGTATAGGTTAAATAAATAAATAATGGCGCTTTTATCCATCTATCTATTCGGCCAAGTGCGAGTCTGACACGCGCACGAAGTCTCCCGTACCGTTATCTATTAACAATGTTGTATGTATTACAGGTTTGTTGCATGGGAGCCCCACTTAATTTTTTATTTTATTCTGCTTTTAGTAGGTATTTGTTGTTATAGCAGCAACAGAAATACATCATCTGTGATTTTTTTTCTAAATTTCACAGATTATTAATTTCCTAATTTTCCTGAAATAAGGCCTAGTGACAAACAGACAGATGGACGGTCGGCGGAGTAGTATAAGAGTACTGCTACTACGTACCCCAAAAATGACCTCTGGCGCGTATATCTGTTTTCTTTCTTTAGCAGCCGTCCACTGCTGTACTAAAGACCTCTACCATTGAAAGGAAAATTTACCCATAATCCCCAGGCTGGCAGGCGTGGTGTTCGTATTAATAGTAAAAAGTCGTTGCACAGAGGCTGCTGCTAGTTCTTCCCATTCTCTAAAAGATACCAAAAACGGCATCAAAATCTGCACAAAGTAAGCCATTATTTATCTTTGGACATTTTCATCACTTCATAATTGGGTTGTTTCTTGGATCAGAAATAAATCATTTTTTACTGAGAAGAGAACAAAACGTCGCTGTCATGTTACTTGTCATTAATCATATCCTTATATTTCAACGTGGTGGTTTTAGATTCATTAATGCTGAAAAACTGATAATAAGATCGACAAACCCCCAAAAAAATGTATGTTTTGACGTTGAGAAAAGTATCTGATTTCTCTTTACAACGTAGCGAATTGTCAATTTCTCACAGCTTAGTTTTATGCCGCTTCCTAAGCGCAATTGCAGAAGAAGCGGCAACAAACTACATTGCATTTTCTCCAAAGACTGAAAATCATCATCATCTAGAACTAGGTTCTTTTCGTGTTTCCAAAAATGTAAATTTACAATTAAATTGATAATAAAATGGTTTAGAATTGATAAAAATTATTGATACAATTCTTGGATTATTATGAGTGATAAAAAGGTAACAAATAGTTAGGTGTGTAAGAAAGGATGTTACAGAAACGGAATGTGTGATAAAATTACACCTTTATTGGTAGGTATAACTTTTATTAGGCTATTTAGCGCAGTCACAAAAATGGTTCTTTTTAATGGGAAAGGCACGCGAGGCGGGAATGGCGGCGCTTTGAAGGTCCTTTATAGTCGACACGCGAAAATGTTTTGCGGCGGGAATGAAGCAATTACAGTTTTTGTTGACGAATCGGAAAGACTGGTCTTATAGCTACTCAAGTATTTGCACACACCTATCTTATCAAGTCTTCATGTCTTACGGGGAAAACAGAGTCTAGGGACGTAAAACCGAAGAGCAAAGTCAAAAAAATCAAAAATCATTTACTTTACTTTGGATATTGGTGTATCACCTAATAAGTGTCAATTTTTTCTGTCGATTTCGTAGTTCGCTGCCACTTCCTAAGCGCAACTACAGAAGAAGCGGTAACAAACTGTACCTACTGCAGCATTTTCTCCAATAGCGTTAACTTACAATTACGATATTAAAATTAGATATGTGGACTGAGAACCTGGTAGTGAGGTGATTTATTTATTTATTTAAACTTTATTGCGTAAAAAAGTGTATAAAGGGCGTTCTCTGCCAGTCAAACATTGGACCAAGTAGGGAACAGAATGTGTAAACGAAATAGTAAGGTTTTCATTGAATAACTACAAGAAAAAAAAAGATTATGGTGGGCTTGAAAATGGAAATCGGAAATGCATAGGTATACCTACTACACGATTTCTCTTTAAGCCAATTTCCTCGATCACCTTCGCGCTATCTGCATACCTTCGCGCTATCTGCGTTTAGGTATCGAAAATATACCTACATTATTACTATGCGCGCGGCGACCACTTCGAAGGGGAAAATTCAGTTACATGAATCGTTTGTTCAGTGTAATAAGAATGAAATTTGCTTGCAATGGATGTCTAGGTATCTAAACCAAGAGGGGAGGAGTTCTGACGCGAGCTAAATTAAACCATAGCGCTAACCAGAATAAGATATTAATTCATTGAATTTCTTTCTGAGTAAGACTTTTGAGTACTACCTGTGTACTAGTACTCATTCTATCAGAGAAGCAGCTGTTATTGTAGTATCGGAACATACGTCAATGTCAACTTGACATGTGTCAATGTCACGGCCTATGCCGATAGTTAACTTACTTTATTACATACTACTTCTTCCTTCTTCCCAGCAGTGATCGTTTCGAAACGCTAGAAGTTTATAGCTTTTGCACTTAAATAATCTTTAAAATGACCCTCAATGAGAGTTTTTATCCTACATTGAATACATTTTTTTGACTTTGACTTTGACCTGATCTGGAAGAAAAGTAAAGAAAAAAAAAAGGAAAATATACGTTGATTCTTTCCACCGTACCCAGCGTTAGGAATGTATTTGTAGTAATAAACATTATAACTGTTAAATAAATAAACGCGCGATAGCATCGGGCCGTGCCTTAAAAACGCAATGTTTTAATTCCCGAAGGTTGGGAAACTCGATGCGGCGGAGATAACGCGGGGATTCTTCGACTTTTTCTTTTTCGACGTTTTATTTTTCAAACTTCTCGAGTTTTTAACAGCGCGAGTTATGTTGACGGCTGGGTTAAGGTCTGTCGCACATTAGAGCTAGGATAATATAGCAGTGGATTCAAAAGAAGGGATAAGATAAGACAACAAAGTATAAAGAGTACTAAATTTATACAATCGCCTAAAATGGTGATGGACACAGGACACATGTTAAGGGAAGAAAAAGAGAAGTCGACGTAACGGAATGGTACGCACGAGACGGTGAAAGAAACTAAGGTAAACAATATAAACGATGGGAAGACAACATTAAAAAGATAGCTGGTCGAGAATGGATACGCATAGCAAAAGACAGAACAACATAGATAGCTGAGACGTTTGTCCAAGGGCAAGCTGTAAAAGAAAAACCGGTCACCAATACAACTTTAATATTGTTATAAATTGTAATTTTTTGGCAGCATGGAACAGCGCTTTTCTATGCTGCTATCCTTATCTGTTGCTCAGAACCGTCATTAGCTAGAGCGAGAAAGAACGACGGAACGCTTTAGTATCGGCCATGCTGAAGCGTTCCGCGCTGACCGATGTAGCTCAACCCTAACACGTACCTACTTTCACATTTGGCGTAATATTTGGATGGGGCCATCCAAAAAAGACGTTACTGTAGTTGTTGTATAGCTTTATTGTAAACAGTTTACAATGATAGGAACAGTTACAAACCATATAATGTACAAAGGCGGACTTATCCCATAATGGGATCTCTTCCAGTCAACCAAGTATTAGCGTAAGGATACAATAAATGGGCAAAACGGATAGAGGTCAAAGTGTACATGACCAAAAGAAATCTAATCTTTACTTTACTACATAAATTAGTATTTATGTAGTAAAGTAAAGATTAGATTTCTTTTTTATTTTATTTTTTATTTATAAGAAACTCAAACAGATTACAACCAATACATGTTTCAAAGTAACAGTGTTATAGTTACATATTTTATAATATAGTATATACATACGTATAAATACTATAACTACCTATATAATAACTAATGCTGCACCAGTAAACTACAATAATATAAGCTCTACATATCTAAGGAATCGTCATAATATCTTCTAAGTCTGACCTTGAAGGAATCGAGGGAAGGCGCGGAATTTCACGTCTGCAGGAAGCGCATTCCACGACCGGGCAGCGAATACCAAAAATGAATCTCCGTAGGACTGCGAAATATGAGCAGGAATTAGCAGCTGAGGGGTACCACTACCACGCAGGCGAATGTCGATCTCTCTGAATGAGAATTTCAATGTTACTGCTACGTAATGGTCAGGGCTCATGTGCGATGGGCTCTATTCCCTCGTCTTGAAACCACCGACATGCTGCGGATGCCAGCGATCGTGAAATAAAGCCGCTGCGCTTTTTTATTGTCCACAGATTTTATCAGCCTCGTCGTTTAAATAAGAATCTGGGGGTATTTTGGACCCCGAACATTTGTGGAGGCGTCTAATGGTCTTCCCTAAGAAAGAACCGGTTTTTGTTGAAATTAGTAGGAGAGGACATTAAGGCGCGATGAAACTACGGTTACCTTTTCTTCTCACCATTTGTCAGTATCTGATTAAGTTTGAATTGGTACTTTTAGGTGTGGGTATGTCTGGTGTGTTATGTGCATACCAAAGCTATATCAATAACAGTTTCAATAAAATCTACGTGGAGAAAATTGTTGTGATATTAGTTTATGGAAGGTAGAATAGTCCCATATCGACGCAACTATATATCGATCCGTTTGATAATTTCTTTCAAGTTAGGTAGAGATGTTTCTTGTTACGTGGGGCGCACTATAAGTTTCCGGAATGAATATGAAAAAATACTATTAAAGGTACAAAATTAATTTATTGTTTTTCAAAATAATCTCCCTTGGCGTCTATGCACTTTTTCATTCGATGAAACCAGTTTTGAAAACTTTTGTGCCTCTCCTCTGTGGTGACCTCTGAAACGTGTTTTTCATACTCCTCGACAGCCTCTTCTGGTGATGAAAATCGTTGACCGCGTAATTGGTTCTTAATTTTTGGGAACAGAAAAAAGTCACAAGGTGCCAGGTCGGGACTGTATGCAGGATGACTCATGAGTTCTACATTTTTCGCCTTCAAAAAGTCGTTTGTCTGTCTGGCCGTGTGAGAACTAGCATTGTCGTGGTGCAGGATGATACGGCGTTTACGGTTATTTTTACGGAGTTCGTCAATAACTTCCGGCAAACAAATGGTCGTGTACCAGTCACTATTCACTGTACGACGATTCTCTAAAGCAACAGTAGCCACGTGTCCAGTTTTATTAAAAAAAGAAGCAATCATCCGCTTAGATGCACTTTTCACGCGCGCCACTTTGGTTGGTTTCGGCTCATCTTGAAAGACCCATACGCTCGATTGCTGCTTTGTTTTGGAATCGTAGCAATAAATCCATGTTTCGTCACCTGTTACTATGTCCCACACCAAAGACGCACCTTCGTTGAATCTGGTAAGCATGGCACTGCACCAAGTGACGCGGTCCGTTTTTTGAGCCTCGGTCAAGTTGTGTGGGATCCACCGCGAGCACAGCTTTCTCACACCCAAATGTTTGTGTAGGATTAATTGTATTTGACTCATGCCTATTTCTAAGGATGCGCAAATTTCATGGTAGGTCACATGCCTGTCTGTTTCAATCATACGGCGCACAGCATCGATGTTTTTGTTGGTCACAGCGGTGGACGGCCGACCATCGCGAGATTCGTCACTGAGATTGATACGACCACGCTTGAATTCTGCAAACCAGCTATAAACAGTTTTCTTGCATGGTGCTTCATTGCCAAAAGCTGTTTCAAGCCGAGCGATGCTCTGTTGAGCTGTCAAATTACACTTAAAATCGTAGAAAATCATACTACGAAAATTTTCCCGAGTTAAATCCATGTTGATGCAGACACACAATTTTTTAAATGGCGCCACAAGGTAAAAACAAAAGACAGTCAGATGAAACAAACTGCATTCTACAGCCAAAGAGTTCTATTTTCAAATGTTGCAATAAATTTTTAAATATTGTTTATGTAAGTGGCCAGTTACGGAAACTTATAGTGCGCCCTATGTAGAAGCTCTCCATTTCATAAGTACTTAAGTATGTTCACATTGTGCCTGGAAGAACTATTCGTGATCTTAATCATATCATCATCAGTCTCACTCCACATCAACCTTCGTCATTTCAAATTGTCCTGGGTCTTGGGTGTTTATTTATCGGGTATTTATTATACAATATGGTATCGTTGAGTTAGTATCCCATAACACAAGTTTAAAGTTAGGTACTTTGTTGCTAGCTCAATCAGTGTGATTTGTCCGTATTTATTTATTTATCAACTCACTGGTGGGCATGACCTTTACTTTTTTCGCGCCATTTTCTACGGTTCTGTGCTAGTCTCATTCATTGTTTTCCCTCCAACCTCACAATGTCATCCGACCAATAGGCTGATGGTTTCCATACTAGTCTTTTAACTTAACTATCCGTTATGAATCTAAATTATTAGATATCAAATTAATTATACACAAGATTTTATTATATACATATTCAATTTTTTTTAAAATCATTTATTCAAAATTCAAAAAATAATAAAGTTACCCCACGAAAACCTCGCAGGGTTTATCTGGGTTTCAGTGAGTCGCCGTTATGTGGTGGTAAATAATACTGCCTTAACAATCTTGCAAAATTTTTGGGAATTTCTTTATAGATGTTTTTGTAAATATGTAAGTTTTGTTTTATAAATATGAAATTTTATTGTCTCTTCAGGGATAAATAAAAAATTTCTTGTCTATGGACTTGGAAATTAAATAATATGTGTCGACAAATATTGTAGTCAATCTTTGGACTCTGCCCTTCACCTGAAAATTTCGCACACATCGCCAGACACATTCACTCAGCCGGCATTCTCGTCTATCGATCTTTTATCGATTCAGCGATCGATTCGTGCCGATTGATCGATGATCTACACTTCAAACGCGCCGCGCAGATTAGCCAACTGATTGGTAATAGAACGGCTCGTCTGTTTATGCGTAATTATTCGGTGTGATTGGTAATCGTAATTTGTGTTGTGATTTAAGTGATTCTATGTTCTCCTTGTCTAGATAACATTTTAACTATAGACATTCATTACTTAAGACTATTGTGTGCCTGACTTTTTTATACAAAGAGCAATAACGGTTTTAATACCCTTAACCTACTCCGATTTACAATATATTTTAAAATGTTGTAGATATTATAAAAAAGTCTGTTTTTTTATTAATTTCATATAAGTACGTTGGATTTTATTTAAATGTCAACACCGATTAATTTTTCCGCAAAAAAATGTTGGCTGTTTTACCATATTTTTTAACTAAATAATACCGAATTATAAAAAAATCCGACCGTCAAACCTAATCTATGTCATGAGTCGAACAATATCAATATTGGCTTATTTGATATAGTTTTGTAATTGCCAGAACCAAAAAAAAATACCGCTTGTTTTCTTTGCGGAAGGCATAAAAAATATGAAACAGGAATCAAAAAACATCCCTATTTTCGTCGCATAGTTTACACACACAAGTCTTAAATATGCGTTTGAGTGTTTGGCCTGAGTAAAACACTTTTTGCATCGGAAATCTCGTTGCAGCGGCAACCATCACGCGGACGATGTCTCGCGTATCTTCACAACGATTGACAAAAAGCACGCGAACAAACACAATGGGATATAAATCATAATTTTGTTATTCGCGCCCATTATGTTGTAGGTACTTTGGGAAAAAGTAACCAGACAATAAGGCTTGCACAAACATTATAAAACAATAAAAAATACACGTATAAATAAATAAATAAATTTTTACGGACAATTCCTGACGACCTCCGTGGCGTAGTGGTCACCACGTTCGATCCTCGGTCAGTGCAAGTTACAAAAATTGCCTTTTTGAAATGGTCCCGGGTCTTGAATGTGTTTATCTATATATGTATCTGTTACAAAATATAGTATCGTAGAGTGAGTATCCCATAACACAAGTCTCGAACTTACTTTGCACAGTGTGGGATTTTGCCTTGGTTCCGGACATATTCAGTTTGTATTCTCATTTGATGGATCTAAGTAAGAAGTAAAACTTTCACGAAGAAACCATGGGCTTGTTCCGTTTTGTTTAGAAGATATTTTAAAACTCGAGAAAATTCCATCGGAACCATAAAAATGCATTATATCTGATCGTTTATTGTTTTTTTTTTTTACAATTCTAGTACATCTATCTAATATATAAAATTCTCGTGTCACAGTTTTCGTTGCCATACTCCTCCGAAACGGCTTGACCGATTTTGATGAAATTTTTTGTACTTATCCGGTATCTATGAGAATCGGCCAACATCTATTTTTCATCCCCCTAAATGTTAGGGGTAGTCCACCCCTAAATTTTTTTATGGCAAAACAACGTTTGCCGGGTCAGCTAGTTATTATATACAATCTTATTAAGTACCAGCACACGAGGAAATAATGAATTCGGACACTTCTAGGCAAAGAAATATTTATTTTTCTTAAATACGGTAAAATATTTTTTTCTCGAAATTCTCATTACATTAGCATTTATTTTATGTCTTATGATGACAAATAGCAATCTGAAAAAAATCAAACGTTAGTGCTTCAGGTTCTCCGAGATATGAATTTTCGAAATTATAAGTTTGGGTTATCAATTGTTTAGGTTTTCCTAGTGTACTTTGTCAATTTAAGTAACGTGGATTTTTATCGAAATGGAGGTTGTTCATGTGCGAGGTGAACATTTATTCAGTTTAACCGCAGAATATTATAATAGTACTGAAGTAGGATAAGCTATAAAAAATGTAAAAAAATTCATAGAGCTAAAAAACTAATAGAGCTGGCATCATACCAGGTAAAGACAAGGCCGGAATGCCAAAGTGGTTCCGCAGCGGAGTCACGTAAATTCCTCCAACTCCTCTTAGTCTGCATATCAAGCGATCTAACAGCGTGAGATTCGAGACGCATTCTATCCCCATTTAAGCTGTATGTGCTACGAGTATGTGCAATGATTGTAAAACTTTAATAGAAGCTTTTGATTTTAATGTCGAAAGTTGAGATTGTGGAAAAATGAGGTATGCATGTTTTATTGTCCATTCTACATTTTACCCTCTGGCCGTTTTCGTTATCCATAGATTTGTTGGATAGATACAGAAAGAATTTTCTTTAATCTATTGTACTATTCACACTTCATTAACAAGTCGATTTAATAACTGGCCAAGTGCGAGTCGGTCTCGTGCATTGAGGGTCCCGTACGATTATCTATAAAAATTACGTTTGTTGTATGGGAGCATTTAAATATTAATTTTATTCTGTTTTCAGTATTTGTTATAGCGGCAACAGGAATACATCATCTGGGAATTTCTGTATGTGGAAATAGGGAATATGCACGTATTTTTTTTTAATTGCTTAGTAAAATTCTTATTATCCACAGTAAACAAATATGAAGGGTTTTTAAAATATCTTAATCAGCGACGAACATGTGATACTTTAAAGTTTCAATTAGAAAGAGAAGTCCAATAAGGACTGGTGACGTCAAAGTCCATATCATCTATACATTTGCCATAGAAAATAGCGTTTTTGTAAGTGAGATAGACATATTTTCGTAAAATCGTTATATCTCGTTCCTTTTTCAAACAATTATAATTCTGTTATTAATGTTAGTAAACATTACTAGTTAGATAACACATATTTTCCTGCATATTCTCTTTTACCACTTCTGGTGTCAGATTTAGTCACATACACATCCGAAACTCAAGCATGGCCCGTACTTAGAGATTGGTGAATATGGTGAATACATACACACAAAAATATTTTCAATCCTTATGTGCTCAGGATACCAGGAAGATGGCTTTCTTTCATTAGATGGCTTTTCAGTTTTAAAAATTCTGACACCAAATTTGGCCACTTCCACACACGAATCAACACCGAGCCCCCCAAATCAATGGAAATTGTATTCTCGCAAAAACTTGGACCTTCTGTTCCAATCTCGTCAACAACACGCTTAAGAGTCTCCACATCGGCTACAAGCGTTCGGAATCTGTCTGTCTGTGCCGTGGTCTCGTAAAAACTGGCCGGCCGTGTCGGACAACCGGACACGTGTAGCGATGCATTAAACATGCGCTGGAAAAACTGGCAACACATCCCAATTGTGAATAGAGAATTAAACAACTGGTCGGATCAACTTTTCAGTGCAGGTGGATGTCTTTTTAGTCATGTTTTGACAATAATAATATATATTTTTTAGGGTTTCGCACCCAAATGGTAAGATGGAATCCTATTACTAAGGCTCCACTATCTGTCTGTCTGTCATCAGGCTGTATCTCATGAACCGTGGTAGCTATAGGCAGTTAACATTTTCACAGATGATGTATTTCTGTTGCCGCTATAACAGTCTTTTTGGTCATGTTTTGACAATAATATATTTTTTAGGGTTACGTACCCAAAGGGTAAAAATGGAATCGTATTACTATACTAAGGCTCCACTATCTGTATGTCCGTCTGTCTGACTGTCATCAGGCTGTATCTCATGAACCGTGATAGCTAGGAGGTTGACATTTTCACAGATGATGTATTTCTGTTGCCGCTATAACAACAAATATACAATAAAAACAGAATGAAATATATATTTCAGTGGGACTCCCATACAAGAAACGTGATTTTTTTATAGATAATAGTTACCCTTCGTGCGCGAGTATGTATATCGACTGAGCCCAGTCCATAAAGACCCCAAATCTACTTTCACGGTTTTTGTGAGTTGGTGATAAAGAGATCAAAATAGTAACGGGTTGCCAACCTCCTCACTCAATGATATTTGAGATTCTCATCCATTCCGTACCCGCTCGTTCCTTTAGATCGCAAATACCGATCTAAAGTTTTAACGATCTGTCTAGAAGCAGCTAGATCATGGAAGGATAAAGGTACGCCGCTCGATTATCCAAGAAATAACTCATATTTCAATTACACACAGATTACTTCCAATCATTAAGCTCTATGCAAACCTTTTTCTTATTCGAATATTTCCAATCGGATACTTTATTTGGCCGCGTATCGATTTATTTATCGTAACGATAAATCACGCGTGATCATTACGTACGATAATTTATCGTAGGTAGGCAGGGAGCCGGCCGCCGATGGTGATAAATCAAAGGTGCGCGTCGTGTCATTGTTTCTGTGTTTGTTTTAGAGCGAATCCGGCTATCAGCGTGTTGTTTAGATGATCGGGTTTAACAATTTGAGGTCTTGGTACTTTGATTCTTGACAGTCAGGTTATTTAATTTGCCTAGCAAATATACTTGTCATTTGGATGCTGTTGCTCGCGTGGTCTGGT
This sequence comes from Acrobasis suavella, assembly GCA_943193695.1. NCBI lineage: Eukaryota > Metazoa > Arthropoda > Insecta > Lepidoptera > Pyralidae > Acrobasis > Acrobasis suavella. Next base: position 1,267,952 of record OW971944.1, read on the forward strand.
CTCAAAAACGCTGTTAGATATTCTCTCTGAAACCCAATTTTTGTCTGGATTCTTTTTACGCAAAACACACGGTCTGTTTTTCAGCAGTCGAAGAGAAATCCTAGGCGAGGTTTACACTTGGATCGGAGACTACAAATAACTTAAAAACGTACCTCGACGAAGACCACGGTTCGGTCTAAGTGTGCAACCAAAAGTACTAAGGCTTCAGGAATACCCTGGAGATGTGTCCTTGTATGATAACTGATCATACAAGGACACATCTCCAGTAGGATTCGCGAACAAAGGGTTCTGTACCATTAATCTATAAAAATCACGTTTGTCATGTGGGAGCCCCAAGGGAATATTTCAACTGTCTAGCTATCACGGTTCATGAGATACAGCCTGGTGACAGACAGACAGACGGACGGACGGCGGAGTCTTCGTCCCGTTTTTACCCTTTGGCTACGGAACCTTAAAATGCTACAAACAGTACTAAGGTTAAGGAATACCCAGGAGATGTATCATTGTGTCATCGCTGTCGCAGCGCGCTCAAAGGCCACAGATGGCAGTCAGATAAAAACAACCAAACTGCCTTAAGCCGCATACAACAAACAGCCAAAAGTACTAAGGCATCAGGAAAATCCAGGAGATGCCTTTGCGTGCTCGCTGACCAGTCGCAACGCGCTCAAAGGCCACAGACAGCAGTCAGATGCCTTTAAGCACGTAAAACAAGCAACCCACATACAGCAAACAGCCAAAAGTACTAAGGCATCAGCGGCCTTAGTATGGTGTTTTAACTGAGAAGTCTTCACATATCTTCCCTCTGTAAAAATTTACATGACAAGATAAAATTAATGAATGGACAAGTAGTAAGATTTGTCGTCAACGCAGACAATTTTTTAACAGGGTTTCTAATGTCTACTAAGAAAATAGAATAATTTTAAATTAAACATGCGTTTTGTTAAACAGTCACGATAGATAAAATAATTATATAAGAACATACGTAATAATTCTTAGAAATAATATTGGAACCAAAGGGTATTAAACGTTATTAAAATGAAATGTTATTAAAGTAAATGTGCAACAGAACGTTTCAACTCTTGTCGTACAGCCATCATAAAAAAAAACAGCCGCCGAGACTCACCGGTCACCGCCACCAAAGTGGTAGTTGGATTCATCAAAAGATAGCGCTACAGTTTCGTAGTTAAATATTTTTATAAGATTGTGAACTTCAATAATACATTGTTAAGAGATGTCTGCCTACATTTAAATATTTAAATATCTATTTAATATTAATTCAATACAATAACTGTTTAAAATGCGATTGCAAATGGTTTAGTTGAGTCTTATGTGGGTCTAGCAAATCGACGACAAATTTACACGATTTCAAGTTGCCAACCGTCGTAACGTCTACTTCGACCTGTCAAAACCCTGCTCGCACGTGAGTAAGGCATGAGATAAAATACGTTTTATGAATGAAAGTTAATTTTCGCTCAATTTGTCTATATTTGTTGCGGTAAATTACGCAAAATGCGACATTTTACAAGAATAAAATTTGTCGCCTTCACCATGCTAGCCATGCTGGAAAACCCAGGAGATGCTTTTGCGTGCTCGTTGAGCAGTCGCGGCGCGCTCAAAGGCTGCATGCGCCCGCGCCGGTCCGCTCGCGGCTGTTGATTTATCAATCAATAACCGCATCGTTAGGCCGCCGGGCAGCCTTTGTGCGAGCCGCCCGATTGCACCCAAGAAAGAATCTCCTCTGCACTTGCATATCAAAAGTGCAAGAAATAAAATTAAAATTTTAAAGTAACCCCGACACATATACATAATTTATTTTTGACTCAGGAAAGGAACTAACTTTCCTGAGTCAAAATTAATTATTTGATACTATTCAGAAAATAAAAGGTCACAAAATAATGTCGTACGTACTTTCTTGGGAGACTATAATATTAATACGCGCACTTCATTAAATAAATAAATAAATATACCTATAGGGACAAATTACACTGATTGAGCTAGCCCCAAAGTAAGTTCGAGATACTAACTCAACGATACTGTATTTTTATAACAAATACATATATAGATAAACATCCAAGACCCAGGACAATTTGAAAAAGGCCATTTTCCAACTTGCCCTGACCGAGGATCGAACCCAGGACCTCTGGGTGGCGGACTAGCATGGTGACCACTACGCCACGGAGGTCTTCAAAATCCCTCATCATCGTCATTGGTATCCCTAAATATCGGCGTCTGCTGAACCAAACAGGAAGCGTCTGGAAGTAAAGTCACCTTAAAGTGTCCTCCAGTAGCCAAAAAATTACCTATCTTACTTTTGAAAAAATCTTTTAAATTAAGTATAAGCTGTTGAAATGATGCACAGAAGGATTCTTAAATCCTTCTGTGCATCATTTCAACAGCTTATACTTAATTCCAGACGATTTACAGGAAACACTTGCAGATATATGAGCGACCGCAGGCAACATGTTAAACATGGTACATACGTATCCGAGCCTTACCACACTAGATCTGGGGTAAGTCAGGGCTCAGTTCTGGGTCCACTTCTTTTTCTGATCATGCTACACGATCTGCCTAATGTACTTACATCCGCAAATCGTTTCTTATACGCGACGACCTTAAACTCTTTTTGGAAATTGAATCGCCTTAAGATTGTATTAAATTACAAAATGACTTGAATCGTCTCCACGAAGGGAGTTTGGCAAATAAAATGCCTTTTAATATTAATAAATGTTTTGTAATGACTTTTGATCGAAAACGAAATCCTGTTCACTTTAAGTACTATTTAAATGACACAGAAATGAAGAAGTAAGTAATAGAAAAGACCTTGGAGTGGTATTTGACCGCGGTTAGACTTTTCACGACCACGTTACTAGTGTTGCTAAGGATGCCTATCGCCGCTTAGGATTTGTGCTGCGAAATGCTAGGGAGTTCCAAAACCCGCAAGTCATTAGAACACTGTATAGTGCTCTAGTAAGAAGCAAACTACAAATACAAATACAAATGCGTTTATTTATCGAACTCCATAAACTAGTGATGTTTACTGGTGGCCCCACACTAGGCAACAATGCTTGTCCTGTGGAAGCCTTTATTAACATTTCCAAAAACTGATTTTATTATGTAAACTGACTTAAGCCGGCAATAGCTTATTATCAGAAAAAGTTTATAAGTAGTATAGTTTATTCTATTCTATTATACTAGTAAATTTTTAAGTTGGTATTTTATAGAATAAATGTGCATAGTTGTAAGTAAATCCTAACAAAACCTAAAAAAACTAGAATCCAGCGCGTGTGTATGGATCCGTATCTTGTCACATATACACGGATGCTTGAAAAAGTGCAAAGAGTCTTCCTAAGGGCCTTATATAAAAGAACATAATGGCTACTACCCATACTTGTACCCAACTAAGTTCTTGCTTGGTCAGCTAAGATATAACTCATTGGAGATGCGGAGAATGGTACAACTGATCACCATTTGCCTCAAGGTTCTGAGAGGTTTGGTCGACTGTCTTCTTTTACACAATCTTCTGTGCGCGCTGTCTGTGTCTAAGGAACTTGAGATTCCGGTGGACAGGCACGCTCGCAGTAGGACACATGACATCTTCCATGTAGACAGTGGTCACACGACATCTTGCGCAATGTCGCCATTAGTAAGGTCACTGGACAATCTTAATGCATTCCGTCGCGCCAACATTGATTTTAGTTTTAACAAATAGTCATCCATTGTAAATGCTGTATTGATTTATTGTGAAATTTGTGTGACCAATGATAACACCAATAGAGGTGAAGTGATGATAATGAATAAGTGACATTAAGTACGGACGGACGGACATGTATATTTTTTGGCATAAGCAATCATATTTTTTTTAATTTATATTTATTTTTATATTGATCTGTTCTTAGTTAATTATTATGGTCTTTTTTGCATGTACAGTGGGCCTCATAGAAAAGTATACTACCACTATACTTTCGGTACTACGTAATTGTTCTATTGGTGGTATACTTTTCTATGTGGCCCACTGTACGTATAATCTTATAATTGTAATGTGTGATAATGATAAATGTAATTGGTGTAAATCGTTTTTATCACAATCAACAAGTAAACATAAAAAAAAACCGGGTGGGGACGTTCAATGCCGACCAGCAACCAACGGTCGGAGACTTCGTCATCATCTGCGATCCCAACTCGCAGAGAAACACCTGGCCGAGAGGACGGATCGTGCAGACACAACCAGGCGCCTACGGGAGTCTCACCGTTGGCGCCTGGCTGTGTCTGTGGGATGCGTGCCTGTGCATCGTAGACATAACAGCAGCGGTAACGTGCTTCAAAGGTCTACGAGTGAGATCGTCGTGTTAGCAGAGGTATCGCCTTCTGGCGATGGCGGAAGAATGAACACAACGTAATAAATAATATGTACCTAACGTGTAACATATACCTGTGTTAGTTTTAGTATTTATTTTTAATTATAAGAAATGATTCGGCGCAGGGATCAGCACTATTTTACAAAGGCGCCTCCCTATACATGGTTGCGTTCGAATCTCGTTTGAAGCGCGTATACGCGCGTCATCTGCACGTTTTAAATACGCCGTGTGCTGAGACTCTAAGATGAGTGTAAAGGTTTGCAGCAACCTCTGAGCTCTTGGATATAGTAATGCTAGTATCTCTCGAAAATGAGATATAGTAAATCTTTAAAATTGAGTATTTTCCATTTGCTAAATAAAACTTTAAATGTAGCAGATATTGTATGAACTTTGTTTAGATTAATAATATCATTGTTTTATAATTTGTTACTAGATATTTTCTGTACCCGAAAGGGTTAATGAGACGGATTGTATACTTAATTTAGTTTCTTCGTTAGCAAATAATAAATAGGTTCGTTTTTGTTTATACATACTTTATAATGTTAGTTTACTATACGTATAAAACGTGGAAGGAACATACCCGTAATAAATCGAACCACAGGCTATACTAGACCACTATAGTATAATGATACTAAAATAACATCTAAAACACAAAAAAAAAATCATTTGCATTTCCATACAAAAGTGTACAGCCGCCCGGGCAATTTGTATGGGAATGTCGATTTCTTTGGTTATTTGGTTGTTATTTTTAAAAAAAAAAAACAATTTTTACCTTTTTACTGAGAGACAATATATTATGTGCATGCTGTGTTCGCTCCTAGAAGGTTGTACATTTAATGTCATGTGTACTTCTCTATAGAACAGTTAGTAATATTGTTGGTTGCTTATAACTTTTTCGTTTGTAAACCCTACTGAGCTCTGATAGTTTTCCTTTAAACTTCGTTATATATACTACTGCTGTGAGTTTTTTCACATGTCCATATATAACCGTTTAATAGATAGAGGAGGGGGACACTTGACTCTACCAAAAATTTGCAATATAAAACCAAATATTTTAGAAATGGATCCCTAAATCGAAAAATAATGTTCACAAGCTCACAATATTTATGAAAGACCTATTCAACGATACCCCACACGATGGGTTAGTCAAGAAAAAAAATTACTAATTCTTACTTTACTGCACGGGAGCTACCCTAAAAAACATTTTTTTTTTCAATATGTTATTTTAGGACTATTTTGGTATGATTAATATATATGACATTCCTATACCAAATTGCAACTTTCTAGTCCTTAAAGTCTTTAAGTAAAACCGCGGACGGACAGACAGACAGACAGACATGATGAAACTATAAGGGTTGACGACCTGCGTGGCGTAGTGGTCTTTTTCAAATTGTCCTGGGTCTTGGATGTTTATCTATATATTTATATGTTATAAAATATAGTATCGTTGAGTAAGTATCCCATAACACAAGTCTCGAACTTACTTTGGGGCTAGCTCAATCAGTGTTATTCGTCCCTATATATTTATTTATTTGTTTACTACGAAACGCTAAAAAGTTTGATTTTGATTTGAAAAGAAATAAATAAAAAGCCACTTAAACGAATTTTTTCAAGTACGAATGCACTTTAGGTAAACCCAATAAGAACATAATGCAATAAGTGCAAATGAAAACTAATGTCGATGGGGTCCGGACAATCTAATTTGGGACCCTTGCTCTGTTGTGATGCAGCGAGACAGATATATGAGAACTGTGTTGTATTATGTCGTCTTATTTTATAAATAGGGGTGACGACAGAGTTTAAAAAGTATAAATGTAATAAGTCCGTCTTTTAGATCATCCAAAAATAATGGACCCATATTTTTCAGTTTGCCAAAAATGTATAAATTCACACAGATACGAAGCATCAAAGTTCCGGAGTGGGGGCTTGCGACGTCACCTCTATGTAAAAATCGTACGTAGCCGTGACGTCATGCGAAATTTTAATGCGCTGTATCTTTGTCATTTTTAGTTTCCCAGAGAAAAGAAAAAATACGTGTACCTACAACATTTTTTAATAATCTAACCGATGGGCTAAAAGTATTTTTCCAATCGTCATGCCTATTAAGTTGGTAAACAGGCAAACGGGCCACCACCTCCACCATAGTGCCAAGAGTAACACAAGTTTCACGACGGCCTCACGACGGGTACGGAACCTTAAAACTATAATTTAGTTCAGTACCTGAAACCAAGTTAATACTAACAGTATGACTACTGGGAATTTCGGCCTAGTCTTAAAAGACTTAACTTAATAGACCTAGTGAGACCTACTGGTTGGTCCTAGTCCTATCAGTAAATCTAACAAGAATACAATACAATACCCTTTATTGCACAAAATAAATAAATACAGGACATAATTATCATATAACTAGGAAATGTGCAAAATGCGGCCTTATCGCTAAGCAACGTCTTCCAGACAACCTCTCAAGAAGTGATGGAAAGAAAGGAGGTTAGGTAGAGTGCGGAGGTCAATATAATAAACATACAATTAGGAATTTTATGGTATGACTGTGTATGTATACTTGACCGCATAGTTTGCTAATTGATTGTCATACTGTCCCGGGTTCGATCCTTGGTCAGGTCAAGATGGAAAATTATTTTTTTGAGATCGACCTGCGTCTTGGATGTTTATTATGTATTTGTTATAAACTATAGTACCTATCGGTGAATTATTATCCCATAACACACGTCTCAAACTTACCTTGGGGCTAGATCAATCCGTGTGATTTGTCCGCATATTTTTTTTTATTTTATTTCAGGCGCCATGTTAGGATTTCTTTCTTCATTATTATATGTTGGAGCTAGTTAATTATTTTTATTCTTAATTCTTTTTTAATCAATACGAATGGTATCAAGTATGGCAATCATTACAAAGAGAATCAAATGTCACACTATAATCACCGCTCCAAAACGTCACAATGGAATCCTGGAATTCGTCCCGCTTGCACCCCTCGAAGGGTTGTAATCATGTTAGTGCACAGTAATCTCATTACCCCCCTCCCGCGAGTCATTACCCCCTCTAATCTAATTCGGATTTCATTAGCACCCCTGTTTGCCTTTTGTTTACGTGTCATCGCTGTGCCGGCGTCCGATTCTACTATCAATACTTGTCTTGAAGAAAGATGTGATGCTTCAAAACCCGGAATGAGCTTTATTTTTCACTTAGCTCGGTCTTCAGCCGCCTTTCCATATAAGCTTCATTCATTTATAACGTAAGGCGATAATGGACTGTTTTTCAATAAAGATTTGCGTTTCCATTGTTTTGAACTGTAATAGGAAAATCATATGAAAACTAAGGAACTTAAAACTTAGAATTTATGAGATAACTACATTTGAGATGCAATGGGACACTCCTAACTAGGACATTATAAATGTAAGGGCACGTGTCTAGCACGCTCTCAGCCGTCACGCCTGTGTCTCCTACGCGTCGCTGCTCGCCTGGTCCGTGAAATGAGATTTTAGATGCAGTCCTGTGATTTTCATGGCTCATGGATTTCAATGTAATTTGAATTTTATAAACTGTGTAATTTTTGGTGTGGAAATAAATAATGAATGTATGAAACTGCAATTTCTTTAAAAGGGTGGTCAACTTTTTTACGGTGATAAAGGGTGGTTTTAAGGGTGGTCAACTAATAGTTGTATGCACCAAACTGCGAACTAGCCTCGTATCTAGGCAACTCTTTGAGGGATTTGGTTCAATCAGTCATCTACTCACCTATCAAAGTTTATGATGCTCGAATAAAGATGCCGTTTCGTTAGAATAGGACCACTCCAAGTCTTCCCGTGAATATTGTAGAAGGCGGTTTAAGGAATACAAGCTAAACAAAGCTTATGTATTCTTAGACATTAGTGAGACTTCGATCAGTCTGGCCAGCGTGGAGAGTGTAAGCCAAATCCTCTGGCTACTCTGGCCAAATATGGCATGGCTCTGGTAATAGAGAGGGTCGTGCTTCTACAGTGGAGACAAAAAGACCTGATGATGATGATGATGAATCAAGAGAGTTATTGTACTCGACTTACTTTATGTACATACATAAAGAACGCTCAATGCTCGGTTTTACCCATCGAATACGAAATCGGTGAAAGAATGGGCTGGACACATCTGCCGCAGGGTTGATGATCGATGGAGCCAGAAAGTTCTGTATTGGCGACCCCGTACAGGAAGGCGAAGCATAAGCAGACCAGCAGCCAGTTGGTGCAGTTGGTCGGACGACATCAAAAAGACGGCAGGACCGACCTGGACTAGAATTGCCGCAGCAAGATCTGAATGGAAATACATGGAAGGGGCATAGTCCAGCAGTGGACGCAGACATGTTCAGAAGAAGAAGAAGATTGTATATGCACACAAATGTCCCAATGTCCAAATAGACTGAGGACTTCACACGCTCGCTGGTTCTGAAACTCTAAAAAAAATTGAAGATGGTGTGATGTAAAAACATGAACGAGGAACAAATCCGAACGATTTCAGGAGCCCGCCACGCCCCCGCAATATGTTACACATCGCTGCCCATTCATTTTATCCGAGCGTTTCCTGCAGCAGTAACTCATTGGTAACTCAAGGGATTTGCGTGAGGACACATTGACTACAAAATAAAATGGATCGACGACGACACAAAACGAATAAAGTGATGTCAAGCGAGTTTTCTTTAATTTTATGATTAAAACCAACGTGAGACATAGACATTATTAACAAGCACGGGTTAAGTTGAGAGTCAGCAACTGGCCTACATGTTTCGATTCGACCTCATCCCGAGGTCTTCATCAGGGCGATTGTGACGCGCCTACACGAAGCCGCTACGCGACACACTGAGGTCGACACATGGCGGACAGTAGCTTACTCTTTAACCCTTTCACCGCGAACGTCGGATTTATCCGACAAACATTGACGTGCCCATTCAGCGAGTGTCGGATATTTCCGACAAAAAAAAATTGCTCGTATTGCACATAACTTAAGTATCCACATCCCTTTTTGGTTGTAGGTGTATATTTTAGATTTACTACCCGTCGCGCTGGGAGCACGGCAACTGATATAAAGTCTCGCGGTGAAAGGGTAAGTATTCTTTAAAAAAAAAAATGTTTTGCTAGCTTTACAGTTTTATTATCAAACATAAGATATCGTCTAAGAACTAAAACCTTGTTTAAAATAAATAAACAAAGCCTTAGCTCGATCCGTTTTCGTCGTTTCTGTTAAAGATAAGAAAACGCGAAACTGAGGAAAACAAAAAGCAATCTCCACGCGAGACACCAGGCGCATTTGTTTAAATATTCAAAAGTAGATTTTCTTTTTTCTCACATCCACATCATTACCTCACGGCTCAGATACTCTTTATAATCTTTTTTTACATTACGAGTATATCAGTGCTATGTATTATAGTAATTTTATTTACTTTCTACTCCTGTACTGTTATCTATCTTTTAAATGGTCTCGAACACTAATATAAGAACATAGATTATATGATTTCAGAAAAGTCTATAGTCTATTCCTAATATAATAATAGCACATGTGTCGTTATATCGCCAAAACGATACTCCTAGCCATAGACCTAGAATTTTTTTTTCTTTAGATCTACCATACTGCCAACATAATAAAATCGTTATTTTTACATATGGTGCCATTTTTCAAACGTGGAGTCACTGAACAAGCGGTTTTTTGTATGAAAAACATTCGTTTAAGTGACTCCAGGTTTCAAAAATGGCACTTTTAGTCACTATGAAGATTTCAATAAAAAAAAATAAAGTCTTCCATAGATACCTAGTATCTACCAAACATATGGTAGTATTTCGTACTTTTCTTTGTTTATTTTTGTATTTATTTTAATAAATGTGGTCGTAGAAAAAGTATTGTATGTAACGTTGTATAAGTATCTCAAAAAATGCTCGATGGCGTCAATTTACGATGCTCGCCGAGGCTCGCATCGTAACCTGCGCCACTCGCATTTTTTAACTCTCCCTATACAACTGCTGCATAAAATACTATTTCAGTATAGTTAAACATATAAATAGTTAGCAGATAGTGAAGTCCCTTTTTTCGTTACTGGTTTATGGTACGATTTGTTTGTATTGTCACACAATTAATAAAAAGCATTGTTAGTATCGTTTGGTTTTAGTGTAACTTAGCCCATACTTGTGTCATATATTTCAAGCTGCCCAGGCTGTTGTAAAGCTCTGACTACCTCACTCGACTAACTACTTTCTACTCTACACTGACTCCTCTACTCTACTCTCTACTGCTCTGACTGATTAACGACGTAAAGGCATCTGACATAGCTTGACGACTGTTAGACAATGATGACAGCCGAGACCAACTGCTTAACGTGCCTTCTAAAGCACGTAGGGCCTCAAGATATTTTTGTGCCACTTGTGATCACCCGAATCTCTGCGAAACAAGAAAAATACAATTGACTTAAGGTCCAAAGGCCCCCAGGCAGGGCAGAGGGCTTTAAAGTATTTTCTCCATCGAACCACCTTTATTTTCAATTACTTGATGTGTTACGGTACGGGCCGATCCTAAGAAAAACACTAGTAACATATATAACAGTCTGGGTTATCTCCGCCACCAGGCTTACCCAGAAAAGGTAGATTCCTAGTACACACGTTCATATATCACTAGCATTCCAAGTTTTCGTCGCAACCACAAATTGTGTTGTCGCGGGGATTTCGCTAAGCGCATCTAATCCACGGATTATTTCCACGAGCGCATGATTTAGCATCGCCAGCTGTCATCGCCTTAAACGCTTTAAAAAAACTAAATCCCACTGACAGCTGCTTTTCTGAAATCAATTGGTGTCTTCCCGGCGTAAAATAAGAACAGTGACAGAAGTATAAATCATGTTAATAACTTCCCGATCCTTATAAGTTAATTCCACTATTATTGACTTTCTTATTTTACTCTATTTTATCTTTTTTAGGAAGATTATATATTTTTTTATTTATCTATCTAGAATTGTCTAATGACTTTATTGACCTTTAAAAAAAAATCTTTTTAGATACGGCACAATAAAGTTCGATATCTTAAAATAAGCGGTGGTGGCCAAGCGGTTAAGGGACTGGGTGTGCGTCTATGATGCAAGAGTTCGAACCTCACTAGGTGCGCCTTAAAACGTTTGTAGTCATGTACACAGGAAGCATCCTAACAAGGAAATATTGTGACGAAAACCTGCATTCTGGTTAACTGATGTTTAAAAATGACTTTGACACTAGATGATAATGCGTCAGCTCGAAAAGCTGATACCAGTGTTAACTATCATTGGCACACCTGAAGAAGACCGAACCTCGGCTGACACAATACTGTGTATCTGGATTTAACTAGAATATCCTTACAGAATATCTTTCTTACTAAAATATCCTTACAAATTACTCTTAAAACTATAAATTCACTTCTTAATGATCCTATCCCGGCAAAATTGGCACAACTTTATAATTAAATACTTGCCTTGTTGGAAAAGCAGAGCAGGCTTGATTTTCAATCAAGACTAAACTCGTCGTAGTTGCCCTATATTTCTACTAAAAATAGCACATTCTCTTCCTTTATGTCCATAATTTCTGCCACACAACGTCCACAGCTGGACATAGGCCTTTTCCAAGGATTTCTAAAATGACCGATTAAGAGCGGCCTGCATCCAGCGCTTTCCATCGACCTTGGTCGGATCGTCTGTCCTAAACCTGCATGACGTCAATTAATTAGTGTGAAAAGTTTTGCGAACCGGCGTTAACACTCCTTGGGAATGCAATGTGAAAAACTGCGCTAAACACAAATAGCTCACTTTTAAAAACTAAAGTTATCTTTAAAAAATCAAAGATGAACACTAACGTATAGATGCAGTCTTATCTAGATCAACATCCAAACAGCCCTTACGAGTGTCAGATCTGTACCCTCTTTAATGTATGTCAAGGGCTGGACTTTACACATGTTCCACTTATCCGACTGCAATAAATCGAAGGAGTTTACGAGGATGATAACTTTCCCATTAAAACAACTGTAATGTCACATGATGGGACACTTATATTAGGACAAAAAGTCGTAAGAAAAAATTTATTGATTAAAATCCTTAAAATCGAATTAATTTTTTTAGTTTTTATTAAGATTATAATACAAACTAAAACAAATACCTAATTGACTAATTATACATTAATAATACAAAAATAATAGCAATGTTTTTATATATAAAGCCCTGCATGTCATAAAAACAAATAAGGTCAATTTAATATTGCTTTATTTGAATACTTTTAATTAAACTAATTAATTACAATTTGTATTTTTATTAATATCTAAGTTTTTATTTAAATTTTACTCAGCTAATTTTAACTAAATTTTTTCGCAATACATCTTTTTTTTTCAATTAAATCTAGGCAAAAAATAAGGATGTACTTTACATTGAGTATTTAGGGCGAAAATCATAACCCTCCTTTTGGCTTTCCTGTACTTAGTTGGATAAAAAGAGAGTAAACGCTTGTCGTCAATGCGAGAAAGGGACATACTCATTACTCGGTTGCGTACAGAGTGGGCGGGGCCACGCCGCCTCCGGGCCTAGTGATGTCTCATAAAACTTGTCGATGGTTTTACCGCCGCACTACGTCTTCGGTTTTATCGACTGAACACAGATGAATGATAAAGGGCTGTTACTAGTAGACGTTAAAATCACAACGGGGAGGCAGAAAATTACTTTACGTTCTTAATAGAACATGCGTTTAATTAGAAATATTCAGTTATTTATAATCGTGTTTCGTTTATTTATCGATATGTACGGATTTTTACATGATGTGTAGTCGCGATAGGGGGTTACTCGGAACGGATGGAACGCTAAGCAAAAAGTCGTTAAACCTTGCTAATTACCGCTCGTTTATAAATTTTGAATTTAATTGCTAGAGTGTGTTACTGTAATGGTAATTTCTTCATGTTTAACTTACAAGCGTGTGAGTTGCAAATGCAGTAATATTATACGGTTTTCGCACAATAAATGTAGTACAACCTAATTGTAGTACACTATAATTCTATTGAATGCTCACATGCTTACTAATGACACAAAAAATTACACTTTTGTTATTTATCTCATTTCTATAATTTTTACACGGTTTTTGCTTGTTCCATATACCTACAATTTATTATTCTAGATATTACACACGCAATTGATTTATTATTATTATTTACATAGTGTTTATTATTATTATTATTTATGCTTTAACCACAATAACCACTCTACTTAAGAATATTCTGATGATATTTCTGGGTATTTTACTGCAGTATTTATAAAATGCTACTAATTTGAGAAGTTCTAATCTTATTTGTCAAATTCATTAAAAGCCTGTACTCTTTAAATTGGTAAGCATACTTACTGTATGACTATTTTAGGAAGACAGGTTATTTAATGAATATGACAGTTAGATTTTAAAATACCAGTTAAAAAGAATGAAAATAATTTTTATGTACCAGTAAGATTAGCTGTACTCAAAATACGGCCAAGTACAGGGATAAAATGTAGTGTCATGAGAGCTAATCGATACGATAAAATTAAAGTAAACATTGCGAAAGGATCTTAAATTTACTATGATTTTTTAAATCTTAATTACTTCTGTAATTTAATATTGTAATAATAATTAAGATACACATTGATGTCTAAAACACAAAGATGGGCCTTTTACATTTCACACAAAACCGACGATTTTTAAGTGGGTACTATACAAGCATCTATATATTGTATTTATCAGAAAATGCAATCCGCCGATATTTATATTTTTATATGCTCGATAACTTCTCGGCTAATTTTGATGCGGCTTTCACTTATATGTTAAGTATTTCTCCAAGGAGATTTGTACGTATAAGACACACTCGGGCGAAGACGGGGCGGGCCGCTAGTTGTCTTAAAATGCAAAGTAATAAAGCATAATAGACTGGCAGAGCATAACAAGCATTATTACCAATTCATCGGACGCAACGTGTAACGCGATACGTTTGATATGAAACGTTAAGCACGCTCCATCTCGCGATGAAATCGATACGATTTGACAAGCGACGCGGACGGTGGACCACCTACCACTCTAAGTACAATATCTTATGCTAGTCTAACTTATGTGACGCTGTCCTAATAATGACCAGTTTGATGTTGTTTTTAGATTGAATATCATTAAATTTATTTAAGTAGAATACGTTTCAGTATTTTGTGGTATAAGTTATGCGTCAAAATACTCTCGTTTAAAAATTACATTGTTAATAGGTTACTATTCGCGAACCTACCCCTAGTTCAAGAAATTTTAAACATTTTGTTCGTTATCATGAAGATACCACACTAAAGAAGCCATATCAAAAAAGTCAAAAGTCATATAATTATGTTTGGATATTTGTATCAATTGATAGTTGTAATTTTTTTTCCGATTCATAATAGGTAGTTGTTGACGTCAGATCATTTACTTACAAGTTACAACTAAGATTACTGCCGCCTCCTTAGCGCAAACTATATTTTTGCAGTTTAGTAACTAGTGTTACTAAGATAGTGTCTCTTGCTATGTGTTTTGAAATTCGATTGCGATAACTTCAAAATTTACTTTTGATATAACATTGTTAAATTATACCACATTATCGACGAAAATACAAATGCAAGTTTTTATGAATATTAATAAGCAGACCTTTAAAAGTACTCAATAATTTATATACCTGTAATTTGCAATGTTAAATATCACATTTTAACTTTTTTTTTACAAAATTGAACTTTATCTTAATGTGTGTACCTACTTACATAAATTTTCATTTAGATAAACTTTATATTTAGTATTGATACTACGTAAATGCACTTAGCGTTTACAAGTAAATATGGGGTACCTACGTTATATTAACTTGAATTATTAATGAATATGATTACATTTAAACTCATTAGCATGTCAATGAGTTGTAAAGAATTATTGACAAGAATATTAAATTCCCTTTTTAGTGCAACAACTAAGTTCAGAAGTGCAATGTGAAACTTTAAAATAAATATTATTAAAATATAATGTATTTAAAGTTTTATTTGAGTATATGTATGCTTAATGTCGTTTTTTATTTATTTTATTTGGTATTGGTATTCATTTTAAATAGTATTTAAGCAGTGTAGTGCAGTGCAGTTATGTGTTATCAAATTATACCTACTCGGCTACCCTGTTTCATAAAACCTAATCCCTTTCAATTCAAGGTTGACTGACGTCTGGAAGAGATCCCTATCTGGAATAAGTCCGCTAATAATAATTATATTTTTGTATTTATGTGTGTAGAATAAAGTTTTAACAAACAAAAAAAAATATTTATAGTAAAATAAGGTGTTTAATGGTGTTGGTCTATCTATTTGTTTCCTTCATTTATTAATATCTTCATTAAAATATTTTTATCTTTACTAAGTGAATTTTACCGCTACAATACATAGATAGGTACCGTAGGTCGTAGGTGACTCAAAATCATAAAGATATTTTAAAGGGGTCGTTGCAGAAATGTATGGCAGCTGGGCCAGGTCATGGTACACCTACCTAAAATTTTTAGTTATTTATGGTAAGCAATATTTTATCGATAATTTCCAAAAAATCATTCTATTTTTAATGTAGTACAGACCTGGCACGGCGGCCGCTTTTCAGCGGCCTCGGCTTGACTCACTCACGGTATCCTCTCAATTAGCGAGAGGGGTCGGAGTGGCCTGCGGGGTGGCCCGTCGGCCTTCAGTTCTACCCGCTAGGGTAAAGGCGTGTGTTGACACAGACGCGCCTTTCAACCCGGAGGACCATATTTGTCGAGCGATGGAATCCCGTTTCCATCGCCCGACTGGCCCTCGTTATGAGGGCAGCAGTTGCAGGCCATAGGCCCGCCTCCTGCGCCCTGTGCGCCGGCGGCGGATGACCAGGTTGGTCGTCGCCTCCCGGTCTCTCTCTGCCGCCTTTTTGCGGAGCATGACGCTCTCCGCAAAGGCCTGCACTGCTGTCCACGACGTCTCACTGTCGACCATGTAACGTACCACAGTCCACATTCGGCAGTGAAAGGTCGTCCCCCACAACCGCGCGCAACTCTGCGCAATCTTCCGCCCAGGCTGGGCAGTCCGCTAGGGTGTGTTGGGCATCCTCATCCGGGCAGCCGTCACAGTGGTGACAGGCAGAAGTCGGTTCCCGAAGCGCCCTATGACACAGATACCGACCGAAACAACCATGTCCGGTGAGCACCTGCGTCAGACGGAACGTCAAGACGCCGTGCCGCTTCGTCAACCACTGAGCCAAGATTGGCCGGACTGCTTCAACGGTTCTGAGCCCAAAACTGGGCCGGTCCAGCCTGTGGGCCCATCTTCAATGGCGAGCTGACGCAACTCATCCCTGTATCCTTCTATCTCCCGAGGTGTACAATGACCTGGCCCATTATAGCACAACCCCTTTCCACTAAGCTTAAAGGCGTTTTAGTAGTATTTCATTTATACCTAAATTCGTCAATGTCAAAATTCCATCATCTTGTATTTAACCGACTTGTGAAAAAGGAGGAAATAATCAATTTGTCGGAATCTTTTTATGTATAAACGCGTGGATCCATTTGGAAAATTCTGTTTAAAAGGGCATCTAGCGAGGTGGATTAATACAAATTTTATCAAAATCGGTAGTTCAATGTCGAAGTAGGGTTTTAGTCTTAAAAAATTATTGAAACAAAATGTCATGTCCACGAACGAGCCTTCGTCGCTTGTCGGCGTCGCCGGCGCCGGCCGCATTATATTGGGTCTGGTGCGCGCGTGCGCTCCACTGCCTTGCACTAATCCTGCGCCGACGCATGCGGCATTGTCTTCTAATTGAGCGACGATGCAATCTATGAGCGAATGCGGTAGTCATCAACACCCTATGAATTCTAGTAGTTCTACAGGAACATTCTTCTTTCTTTTTTATATTTTTACATATGTTAATTATTTTATGATATCAGCTGCCTCGTTTAGGTACAGTCAAGTAGGTACCACGTTACCTGACCAGGCCCTCTACTTATATCTTGAATTTTCTCTTAAACTAAAAATGATATTAACATGAAAAATTATTTTCAAAAAGTCTTAATTAAAATCTGTCTGAATAAACTTTTTTATGTTAATATCATTTTTAGTTTAAGATAACATTCAAGATATAATTAGAGGGCCTGGTCAGGTATCTTGGTACTTGACTGTACTAGACGATTTACGGACTAGACGGATTACGGATCTGGTGTTAAGATGAGATTCTTAGTTGTTAAGTGGTGGGCTAGCAACATGTCACTGATAGTATTATATTACTAAATCCCGTTTTCCATCTCTCGCCCATCATCTTGCTAAGCATAGTTTGTTGTTGTTCATTTTTCTCTAATACAAAACGTAAACGAAGGCGATACGAATGCTTTGACGCAAGTATTCGTGCTTTCATTATAAGGAGTAAACATTTGTGCATTCGAGTGTTTACTCCATAACATAACATGACATTCGTTCGATAGTGTCGTCCTATTTCTATGTCAAAGACTTTATTATTATTATGTAATGCTCAATGTTGGTTAACACTGAAACGCGTTCACGTAACTACGTTTATCGTGCTGGCTTTTGGAGTAAGGTTCCTTCGTAGGTTCCTACCGCTTCTCGCTACATACTTAGACGGCACCTTTGTACTTACATATCTCCATGGCCACCGCTCTGTGCCACGACCTCTGTCTCCGCGCTATCGACCACATCTACGCTCAAATGGACAACACTATTATTGCAGTTCCCAACTCCCCTTGAATTCTGCTCTTATCCGTGATCGGTTTCATAATTTGTTCTTCTTATCGAGTCAAAAATGGCCAAAAACAATTTTTTTAGACCAGAATTTGGCCATGGTGACCGGCTGGCTGTTTTGGCGTTAGCCTCATTGAGATCTGTTTGAGATGTTTTTTTACTTTAACTTGTTAAAAACTGGTTACTTTCTATGCTGGTCTAGAAGAAAAAAACAAAACCAGCGGCTTTTATTCTCGTACAAAATCTCTCTTTTCACCTTCACACCTACCATTACGGTAAAAGTGATACGATTTGGCTCCCACGGCTCCTTAACTCCGTCTACTCTGTTAGGGATAAATATGTGTATGTCAGTATCTAAGTTTTTTTTTTTTTTTATGACATTTTCGGGTAAATTGTAATGTTTTTCACATATAAAATGCATAGTTTAAAAACCTCATCCATTACAAAAAGCTCAAGTGTAAATAAGGGCTTGCGTACGCAGCGCCTCCCTTTTGACGCGCGGCGGCAAAAAATACTATTGCTCTCACTACAATCACACGCCCTTTTAGGGCTTTGCACAAAGACGATCCGACGCCGAAAAGGGATTCGGAGTACTTGAGAACTAGGTAAAGTTGTGGTGCGAATGTTAGCAGAATTTCACATTGACGCATTGAGTTTTAAGTCTAAAATGGCCTGCAATAGTTGAGTTAGGATGTCTTCTACTCCCCCCCCAATGGGTTCCCGGTTTGTCGTACCGGGGGGGCTCAGTACCCGTGGTAGTCGGTGGCCACGGGGAAGCTAAGAGGAACCCGCGAGGGGGCGCTCCTGCTGGCGTGCACCAGCAGAGAGCGCCCACATTGGGGCGGCGGGGGAGTGGGAAGTTCTCCCCCCACCCGAGGAGGGGCGCTCCCGCGGGCTCGGCTTCGGCCTTGAGCCTGTAGGGATGCGCCCAATGGGGCGGCGGGGGAGTGGGAAGTTCTCCCCCCACCCGGGGTGGGGCTGCCGGGAGGGGAATGTTTCATTGCCCTCCCGGCGCTTCAGGCGGGGCCACACCGCCGTGGTTGTGGTGGGAGATCGGTCGCGGAGGAGGAGGAGTGTCGGTGTTACGTTGCCGCTCTCCCTATCCTCCGCGACCGAGCGGTGCCGCACCGTGTTTGCGGCGAGGGGCAAGCGGCGGAGCCTTTCATCTTCTCCGCCGCTGGGAGCCGGTTTATCTGGCTCCCATGGGTCCACAGGCGGTAGACTGCGTGGGAGTTTGCCGCCTCTCAATTGGGCCGAGGAGGTACGGCGCGTCCGTGAGTTCCGGACGCGCCGACTTGGTGAGTGGGGGGGGGCGCTGTGACGCCCCCGAGGAGGGGCCGCTTTGGCGGCCAGCCGCGCCGGGGTTCGCGGATGTATTTCCGTTCCCGTGTCCCCGGCAAAAGCGGTTGAGATGGAACTCCGGAGGTTTTTTAGTGGGTAGGCACGTCGCTCTGGCGTGGAGTCCCACATAACCCGACAGCCTCCCCCGCAGGCTGACGGGTATCCGTAACAGGGATCTTTCCTCCGAAAAAAAAAAAAAAAAAAAAAAAGGATGTCTTCTACTCATACATTGGTAATCGGACATCTACGCATAAGCATGAAGTCTATTGTGCTATAATAATTGTATTTTGTGCAATTAAGGTTGAATAAAAGAAACGTATCTGATAGGTATGTTAAAAGATACCTAATAAACGAAACAAGACGATTTGATATACCTAGTTGATTTATATCAAACAAGAATTCTGATAAAATAAATAATACGAGCTTTCTGTTTTTTGTTTTTGTTTATCCAGGGATAACATTATTCTGACATATCTAATCAGGGCCTTTACTGTTAAAGCATCACGAGTTCACGACATATGTATTAACTTAGCCACGTGCTGTGTCAAGCAAAATTGACCAATTGTCATAATTTTTTGGCATTGAAATAAAACGATAGATAGTACAGAAACCATAAAATACTAAAACCACTTCAAGAAATTTAAACCTAGCTATCACGCTGTAACTAAGGCCATACGGATCACGGTCCAGTTGCCTCAACTATAGAAATTTAAAAGGCCTCAGAAACAAAAGGGATTGAACCAAGGGCCCTTTGAATCCAAATCCAGCCGTAAGCCTCCAACGGGCATTGTTTGTCGGCCGAGTGCCGTTTCATGCCATTTTTTCTTTTTTTTTTTTAGTAATGCAATATCTCATTGTTAATCCGTATGGATCTATTATCGTTGATCTCACTTTTGTCGGATCTAGTTCTGTGTTTGGCTGTAGTGACGTGGAGAATAGTAAAATAGTGAAGATGTAAGTACTTGACACCTGGTGCTAGTATCATTTTCCGTGTTTGTATCGTTTGTTGTAGGCACGTTATCTCTACTTTTTATTATTATCTATGTAAAAAGTTTTTGATCTACGCCATTATCGACTGTTACTATCGTGATTCAGTTGCTGCGTATTGTATGTGAGTGTATGTTTAGCCACCTCATTTCTTTGTAACTTTGTGGCGCTACCTATGACATAAGTTTCCAATTAAACATTCACTTACATATCTACTTAATCTTACTTTCAATCATATCCCCATAGATAATTTACATTCCTTGTTTCACATTTCTAGAAAATTGAAATAAGTCGTCGACGTAGTCTTACCTAACCAACCTTTAAACCCAGAAGTCACCACAAGTTTCCAAATAATACCATCAAAACAAATTAACATTGTTACAAATGGATATAAAAAGTAAAACAAAAATTGAAATGATCCAAAATCCACAATATCGCTAAAGGCAAAAGCGGTCAAACAAGTTTTGTTTATTTTTTGGTTCGCTGACACATTGGGCAAACTTACTTTTAAATTATATCTTTTTTTACAACCTATGTTAATCTAAATGCTTTGTTGGTGCTGAGAGAGTTGCCCATAGCTGCGCAAAGCTGGGAGGGTTGGTGATAACAGATGGTATGACATCGCTCAGCGGTCTATGCTGTCACATTCAAAATCTTTTTTTATCTTTGGATATTTAGATCATTTGATATTTTTCTATTCTTCTATGTATTTTATAATAATTGCCTACGTCAAAACATTTACTTACAGTTAAATTTAGTATCGCTTCGCTTCCTTAGCGCAAGTGAGAAGCGGCAACATACTGCTTCAGCAATTTCTTCAGAGACATTAACTGACAATTTGACTGATACGATTTTAAAAGAAAAGGGGTTATAAATGATTCTAAAGGAACTACTGACAAAAGCTAACGGGACATATTGCATCAGTTTCATGGTAAGATGACGCTTCTGAAGAAAATACTGCAGTGCAGTTTGTAGCCGCTTCTTCTACACTTGTGCTTTGGAAGCGATTCTGCCACACCACACGGCCAAAGTAAAAGCTAAATACATTTTCTCAAGTTCCAATCTTCAAAAACAACAATTACAAATCCAAAAAAAATACAATAGCTCAAACAAATTACAATATAACCTGATACTCCCTGAGGCAAGCGCCGCCGCTTTGTCCGTCTGTTCGTCATAATCCCCGAAACGATTGTGTTGACAACCATTGTCCGAAAATACGTTCGCCCCGGTGGCGCTATCCCTTTTATAATTGAAACAAAAGTTATAAATATAATGAGTTCGGCAAATACATGCTAATGAGGTCATTTGCATATTATCTTATTGATTTTTTTCCTTATTGGTTTAAGATGAGAATAAGAAATGAATAATTACAGTTTGCAGGTATGCATTTTGTGTTGATAACAGAACGAAACCAAAAAGTTGTAATTAGAACTTGTAGCGTAATATGGAAAAAACATCATAGAAGAGATATAATTAATGAAAACTGAAGCTTATTGCTTGCCCTAAAACTTATTGCTTGTAAATAAGACAAACATTCATTTGGAGATGTATGATGAAGTGTAGGTGAAGGAAGAATTTCGCCTAAACTATATTAATATGTAGTGACCGAAGTCCAAACACACTGATCAGTATATGCATCTTCAAAACCCAATACAGGTCATAGGTATGATAAAGTGTAGGTAGGTGAAGGAAATACTTCGTGTCAACTACATAAGTGTGTCGTTTTCGAAATGCATCGTACTTTATACGCATCTACAAGGTGAACGACGTTTCTTAATCGCGTGTTCATATTTTAATGCACTATTTTAGATTTAATATTATTGATATTGACCGCTGTGGTATTGAATGCTGCCCATATAATTCTGATTATCATTCCATAACAACAACCAAACATCGAACAACGAGAGTCACTTTACATTAGTTCACGTCCGAAGGTACGCGTTAATGTCCCCTTTCCGTCTGACCGGACCACTAATTTAATAAACTATACCTTCCAAAGTCGACGACATCCCGAGCACGAGCATATAAAAATTTCGGGTCTTGTCCAATCAATCTTGGTTCCGTACCTGGCAAGATCGGACCCACAAGATAACCCTTCCTCAATGCGTAATACCATTAAAACAACGGTGACAATCCAACCAAAAAATAATTTTCAACAGCTTTTTATCGATAACGCAATACCAGTTTTGTCTCTATTTCCCCGCACTAAAGTCACTTTTCGATTGACAGTTGGAATTTTATGTCCGATGATTAAAAATGTGAGATGATGATCATTGCGGGGGCTCCCACTGGGCAGGTTTGTTTAACCTCTTTGTTTTTCTGGATTCCTGGTCGTGGGTCCGTTTTAATTAATGCCCATCACGTATTTTTTTCGATGTTGGTTTTTATGTTTTAACTTTTTATCTCGTTTTTTGAAATATGCCTGTGGGTTGGCGTGTGATGCGATATCTCGGTGTCGTTCTATTGTTTTCGATTTGATATATTTATGTCGGGGCCGGAGTGGTGTTTCGCTGTTTTTTGTGGAGCTCGCTGACTGCCCGGTGACGCGGCTCCATGCCTCATCGATTGTTCGGACGCCGACTGTTGAAGTTATTTATGTGCTCGGACAGAATTTAAAATGTCCACGAAAGTGACAGCCGTCTCCCTTCGATTGTAGGAGACGCATCCCTTTGTTTAATATGCATATCAAGTATGTTATCCTTGGTCTTGGTCTAAAAGAAGAAATTATGGGCAGCTTGCTGGTTCATAAGAGTTAATCTATGGAATGAGCGAAATGTCTTGCCATTAATCTACATGAGTGATGGAGTAGCCGTTTCTGAAACCAAAGAAGGAATTTAAGTAGGTGTACTTAGGAAAGTTTCAGTCAGTTCGTCTCCATGGTTTTTACGGTTCATCGAATAAAAGAACTTGCATATAGGTAATCCCTATATCTTGATAAGTAAGTACTGTTAGACATTAACGTTGTCATGCGCTTATTTTTTTTCTAAAATTTGACTAAGGAAGAATATCTTAGCATCAAGACTGCCCATTGTAGATTCTTGGCTCCACAAGATCTTAATATAATAATATCATCACATCATCACACTAATATTATAAAGGCGAAAATTTGTAAGTGTGTATGTTTGTAACTTCTTCACGCGCAAACAGCTGGACCAATTTTCACAAAATTTGGTATGCAGGAAGCTGACACCCTGAATTAACAAATAGACTACTTTAGGTGCGGGTATATAACACCGCGGGGCGCAGCTAATAATATTATAAACGCAAAAGTTTGTATGTATGAATATTTGTCACTCTTTCACGCTAAAACGGCTGTACGGATGGGAATGAAATTTGGTGTGTAGATAGCTTATTACCTGTATTAATACATAGGGTACTTTTTATCCCGGGAAATGTGAGGCTCCCGTGGGATTGTCAAAAATGTTCCACGCGGGCATGCCTGCCTATCGCCTTATAAACATAAATATTTATTTTCCTTGTCACTAGATGGTGCTTCTTCTACTTTTCTTTATTTTCTGTGTTTTATTTGCTAGTTTTTCTCATATATGAAGATGAAAAGTAGAGTGTGCTATAGATAAGGTAATATTTTTATCTCGGGCGATATACATGAATCCCTCGCTTCACTCAGGATTCAAAGTACCGCCCTCGCCTTCAAAATATTACCTTATCCCCTTGTAGCACAATCTACTATCAAAGCATATTCAACACTGTCACTTTTTTGCTAGTCGTGTGTGCTGCCATCTCTGTGTGCCAACCCGTAACTACAGTTTTGTCTACTAACAGACCCTCCAATAGTTTCTATGGCGTTGGGTATCTGTTATGTTAGTAATTATATTAAATTTGACGCGGGCAACGCAGCGGGTCCCAGCTAGTTTAAAAAAAAATGGTAAAAATAACGTTACAGTACCTATATCAAACAAGTTAATTATGTATTCTTGTTGGAAGCTGTGAATCATTTGCCCATAAAACTGTTCAATAAACCATTCCGTTATCTAAACTAGTCGAATTCTTACGTTATCTAACAGTTAACTCGCCTAATAAATATCTTAATTAAGTTAACTCCAAGTTTATTACTTAAGTTTATCAGTACAAGTGGTACAGTTTACCTTTTATGGGCGACACGATTTTATAGGCACGACGTAGTGTCAGGAATAAATGTGTCTCTAGAGAACTTATCTTGTTAATTATATTGAAGTAAGTTTACGTCTTTAATACTTGGTCTGCAAGGCAAAACCTCTGATACATCGTAGGTACATTTTTGAAGCTTACCGTACATACGTCATTCTGATACATATAGTGATGTAAGTACAAGACTCTAGTCCTCCGAGTTCGCATACTTAGGATTCCGAGTCGTTTACAGGGTTCGACTCTAAATTTTAACGGAAGGCTCGACTAGTTACTGCGAGCTTATTTGAACCTCAGAGCGTGAGATTAGAGCTCGAGTCTTTTTCTGCATCCGAGCCTTTTTCTGCGCCCGACTCTTTTGTCCAACTGCGAAGAGGGAGGGTTATGTTTTTTGAGTATATGAATGTGTGTACATATATCTTTTAAAGATCTAGTCGTTGCTCAGAGAGCTTGGGCTTAAATAGACTCGGGACACCGAGCCTATCATAGTTCACAAAGCCTTGCAAATTTGACTCAAGTCTCCAAAATTGGAACTCGAGGACTCGAGGCTTGTACATCGCGTTTCGAGCTTCTCTTGCAGACTCATGTAAATTTTATGATCGCTTTTTCGAAGGCTCGAGTCGTTGTTCAGAGAACTCGCGCTCGCGTAGCCCTGGTAACTCCATGCCTGTTGAGCTCATAGAGCCCAGAAAAACCGACTCGAGTATTCAAAATTAGAACTCGAGGATTCGAGTCTTGTACATAACTTCACATGAACCATATTGACTTGAAGGTTAGGGTTTATTGTGATGCTTAGGAGCGCTTTCTGGCGTTTTTACTGGCTGGCTTAGCATTCTTTCTCGTGAAGTACTATCTATACTCTTGGCGATGAACTTGAGGCAACTTTTCTTGGGTCTACCCCGGTTTTGTTCTAATAACATTTGAACTTATACATTATGTAACAAAAACCCTTCCGATTCCTCTAGGAGCAACTCAGGCCGGCAATATGAACAACTTTTTTTATGAGACCAATGCTTAAAACTCGAAAAAAATCGACATTTTCATACAAAAGTGTTCGGCCGGCCCGGCAATTTGTATGAAAATTAGATGCCTAATCTAATTTTCATACAAATTGAGATTAGATTTTTTCTTCGAATTTTATCCCATCCCATAGGAAAAGTTGTTCATATTGACGCTCTGAGTTGCTACTACAAGCATCGGACAGGGTTTTTGTTACATATTGTATATGCGAACCCTTAGGTCAAAAATGCACATCATGCAATAGGTGATACGCTTAGCAGCCTATCACTATTTTGATTTTTTGTTCCACCTTCTCGCCCTCACGCTAAAAGTGGCCTTCGAGTCTTGCGGCCCGAGACTTGTCTCCTTAGATCTGCAAGACTTAAAATACTCTGTCTGTCCCATCACGGATAAAGACGTGATAGAATATGTACACCTGAACCTATTCTCTTATTGTATAAATCACATAGATTGAGCTAGCCCCAAAGTAAGTTCGAGACTTGTGTTATGGGCTTCAAACAACAAGTTATAGGTTACTAACTCAACGAGTTACTATATTGTTATAACAAATACATATATAGACTAGCTGCGCCCCGCGATATTACCCGCTGTTTATATAAAAAAGTAGCCTATGTGTTAATCCAGGGTATCAGCTTCCTGCATACCAAATTTTATCAAAATTGGTCTCCTCTCACAGGCCTACTGAAAGAGATCTCTTTTGAGATAAGTAGTGCCTTTGTAAAACTTTTATTTGATGTATTCTCTGTATAAATTTTCCGTGTACATAAATTGGTAATTAAATAAATTGGGCCAGCCGTTTGCGCGTGAAGAATAACAAACATACACACACACACTCACAAAATTTCGCCTTTATAATATTAGTGTGAAAATAAGAAAAGTGTGAAAATGAATGCTCTGATGTTTCTGCACCGTTATAAAAAGGTTTTACTTTTGCCTAACCAAGATATTTCATACACAGTGGAAAATAATATCTGATGCCCAGTTATTGTAACTACATTTTTAGTCAAACAATGAACGAATTTATGTGATTATGACATCGATTTGGCGTACAATAGTGAAATACGATATTATGACACTTCCTAAGCGCTAAGTTAGTTGAAAAATTAATGTAAAATGAGATAATATACATCACGTTATGTAAATAAAAACCTCTAGTGATAGTAGCCTCCTAAAACGAATTAATCAAATCTGTGACACTTTAACAGCGTCCAAGTATGAGATTGTACAATTAGTTGACTCCACTCAGACCCACTGACTAGCACTTCTGTTCTTATATAAAATGTAGATTTCTGTAACCTATACCTACATACACAATGTAGTTTGTGTGTAGATCTGGCAGTTCGACATCTTTACAAATAGTCAATAAATGACCAATTGAAAAAAAACACCCCTCTTGTTTGTGAGAAGTGGGGCAAGCACTCTTAAATTGGACGATCTATACGAGTTTTAACCGTAATTCACCAAGTTAAAGTTGACTCTGACATCCCTAATTAAGGGCTCCGCTACCTTTTCGAAATTTCGAATCACACTGGTAGATGTTACATGTTTTTGGGTTGTTAATGGTTTAAAAGTTACAATTAATTATCTAGAGAGTAATATAATAAGTTTGCATTTTGTAATAATGTAATCTATTTTAAGGCATTGGGCCTTAAAATAGACAATTACTAATATAAGAAATTGTTAAAAATTCTACCTGATTATCCAATTTGGTTCTGATACAAAATTGTGCCATGACTTTCAGCCCCAATTGTTTCATTGTAATACACCATTATTGTTTTATTATTGTGTCTGGAATCCATGACGGTGATATAGTTAACATTATTGTTAAATGTATTTTGTATGCCGTGTAAATGCAATGTTAATTACTCGGTTCATCGTTACTTTTGCAAAATAAAAACAGTCTTTTAAGTTTTTTTTTAACTAAGTTATTTGCTTTTGTATAATAAATGAGATTGATCTTTGCCGATGTCATTGGTAGGTGCCAAACTAACGTCTCCAACGCGCCCAAACCAAAATAATAGAAGTCAAAGCAACACGATAACACTAATGCTTATGATTCATCGATTACTTAGTAAACGGCATCTACGCGATTAATCATCTTTTTTCTTATTTTTCTCCAAACTAACTTATCTTTGCATCTTTCCAGGTAAGTTGGCGAAACGGAGATGTGTCGGACGATCTGATAACGCTCGCGTGTGTGCCGCGCAACAAGGTAAGGGAAGGTAAGTCGTTGCGTGTCGAGACTCGGCGTCGGGATTTTTTTAAGTTAATTTAGGATCGCGTAATTTTATTTCTTGTAAACAATTTGTTTGAGTTTACACGTATACCATACCTAAACATACATCGCAGGCGCATTCTCCATAATGTGCGCTAAATGTGGTTTGTGTGTTGCCGACTACCACAAGACACAGGTCGTCAACCGTCGCCGGCCGTCGCCAAACAGGGTCATGGGCAGATAGTCGCGCGTCGTAAGAGCCCTGATGCAAAAAGGAAGCCGGTTGTAGGGAGTTAACAATAAGGTGGAACGGTGTAGCCATAAATAATAATCCTACCCCAAAATACCTGGGGGTGACTGGACCGCATAACATACAAACACAATCGACGTGAGCTGAAGTCCAAAGTTAGCTCAAGGAACAACATTCTACGCCGCCTCACCTCCACCAGTTGGGGTGCATCACCTCAAGTCCTCCGAACGAGTCCTCCGAGAGCCCTGTGTGGGCTCCCTCCGCACACGCAAGAGGTTTTGACATAGCTCCAAACGATTCATGCCCAACCATCACTGGCACTCTTAAGCCTACACTACGGTCCCACCTGTACACCCTGTCCGGTATTGCTCCGCCAGGTATCAAATGTGATGTAGCATGTACGGTGGAAAAATTTAAGCAGTCAACTGATAAGAGGCACCTTCTCTACGGATAGACTCCGCCACCTGCAATAAATCAAGATTCGTAACAGCTTCCTCAGGCAGTCAAACATACCAGCCGCAGAAGCTCCTGATGCAAGAGTTGCGCAATGGATAAACAAATATCCATCTTACGAGCCAAAACTACCACCTGCAGCGCAACTCCGAGAAAACCGAGTAAGGTGGCGTCACGCTGATAACGTCTTTGCGACTGCGGTGCCATTCAGTCGATGGATCACCTTCTATGTTCGAATTGCCCTACGTCGTTTACCATCGAGGACTTAAATGAGGCTAACGACAGAGGGATCGCCGTGGCCACATACTGGTCAAATGTCATTTGAAATAGAATTTATACTGAAACCATTTTGACTGCATCTGGCAGCACGGAGTAGCACTTTTCTATGCTGCTATTCTTTTTTGTAGCTCAGAACCATTATTTGCTAGAGCGAGAGCGAGCGACTGTTCCATGCTGACAGTTGTATAGCCCGACCCAAAGGCGACAGTCATGAATGAAATAATTGAGTATTTTCCTGGAACAAAAATAAATTATTAGTACTGTTTAGAAAATAAAAAGTCACATAATAATGTTTTTCTTCGTACATTTGCGAAAAACGGCCATTTTTGGCAAAAAGCTTCTCGTTCTCACTTAAACTATAAACAGTGGTTCATCAAATGACGACCTCCGTGGCGTAGTGGTCAACATGCTAGTCCGCCACCCAGAGGTCCCGGGTTCGATCCCCGGTCAGGGCAAGTTGGAAAATGGGCTTTTTCAAATTGTCTTGGGTCTTGGATGTTTATCTATATATGTATTTGTTATAAAATGTAGTATCGTTGAGTTAGTATCCCATAACTTACTTTGGGGCTAGCTCAATCAGTGTTATTTGTCCCTATATATTTATTTATTATTTATTTATCAAATAATTTATATTATGTAGGGCTTACTCAAGACAAAATATTAAAAGATATCTCAGTTACCTTTCATATAATTTATTTCAAATGGGGACAGCACTGTACCCAGAAAAGTCATGTATCCCTCAAGTCGAGCCAGCATCTACGCAAATAATACTTATAAAAGCCCAACAAAGTAGCAGTAGGTACTCAAAAATAGAAACTTTACACCGAGCAGTGACAGGCACCATCATCCAGTGTAACTTAGTGTTATGTGTGTACAAATTTATCCGTTTGTCCGTCGTCTCGTGTTACGAGTCCCCCGGGCCCGGATTACAACCCCAGACCCGTGGAATAAAGAAGAAACAGAACTGTCAC
The DNA here is from genome assembly GCA_943193695.1 of Acrobasis suavella. NCBI lineage: Eukaryota > Metazoa > Arthropoda > Insecta > Lepidoptera > Pyralidae > Acrobasis > Acrobasis suavella. The sequence continues at coordinate 1,297,698 of OW971944.1, forward strand.
TTAGTAATTGCACTTCATAACGTCATCAGGTTCATCATGGGTTGGGTTAACTTTTACGTAGTCGTCAGGACGGTATATATATGTCTCTGTACAGCTTAAAAAATTTGACAGCAATGTTGCCAAATAATCGCACTTTATAACTTCATCAGGTTTATCAGAGTTTGGGCTTACTAAGTTGACTTAGTCGTAAGAATGTTATGTAAGATGCCTCTAGGCAGCTTAAAGAATCTGAAAGTAATGCTGGCACATACACGCGCGAATAAAAAAACTTATGACCATGATGGTGGATCGGAATGGCTTTCCCTGGTCCTTCACCTAGATTTAAAAATTCTTTGAAATAAAACAATACTTACGTCTCATAACTTAACTCTTTGCGGTCAAATTTTTTTTTTTGGTTTTTAGGGTTTTGTACCCAAAGGGTAATAACGGGAGCCTATTACTAAGATTCCGCTGCCCTCCTGTCTCCAGGCTGTATCTCATGAACCATGATAGTTAGACAGTTAAAATTTCACCGATGATGTATTTCTATTGCCGCTATAACAACAATGTGATTTTTTTTTGTAGATAATGGTACGGAACCCTTTGGTGCGCGAGTCTCGCACTGGCTCGGTTATTTTAACTATGATTTAATTAGGAAAAATAAACTTGAGTTGAGTGAATTAAGAGTTCCACCTAAAGTTTAACGTAACTTTATACTACTTCGACATGGACTGGAATGGTAAAAAGGCCCAAGAATATAAATACATACGGACAAATCACACAGATTCAGCTAGCCCCAAAGTAAGTTCGAGACTTGTGTTATAGGATACTAACTCAACGATACTACATTTTATAAAAAATACGTATATAGATAAACATACAAGACCCAGGTCAATCTGGAAAAGATAATTTTTCATCTTGACCTGACCGGGACCTCCGGAATGGCAGTCTGACATGGTGACCACTAGGTCACAGAGATCGTCGTAAGAATATCCTCAAGTTATTCTTCTCTGTCCTCAATATTTGGTGCCCGACCCCTTCGAACGAGTTTTCACTAAATAATGCAACAAATTGGTCCTCTGCCGCCGCTCGCAGAGTGCATACTAAAATTTGGCTAATATTGAATACACCAGGAGAACATAAAGTACAAGGAGTTGCGATGAAAAATTAATAAGATAAAATAGGTAGCAAAGATTGATTTGTAGTGTGTGTATACAAACAGATTTACTGAAAAATTTAATAATATACAGGTTGTAACAAAATATACTGAAACTATTATCACAAGCTTTTATTTAGTTTCACCTGTCCCGTTGTCTGTCTGTCTGTGACATCTTGCAAGTCAAATGGGCCCCCTTTTTCTGGTTTCCGTTTGAGCTGAAATTTTGCACGCACACCATATATCGCGTGACAATGCAATATTATGATGACAAGGAGCTGATCTGATGATGGAGCTGGAAGGTGTCCATAGGAACTCTATAATGAAACCCCATCAAGTTTGGGCCTATTTATTAACATTTGTTTTGAGAAGTACATAGGGTTCACAATAAAAGCTATAACCCACAATGAACTATATGAGTTCATAATACAACGTGGAAGGCACATAGTTACCCGTAATACATCAAACCACGGGCTATACTAACTAGATCTAGAAATTAAAATAATAAAAAAATTCGACATTTCCATATAAGTGTGCAGCCGCTATTGTATATAGGAATGTATATAGGAATGTCGATTTTTTTTTTTTGTTATTTGGTTGTTATTTTAATTTCATTACACTAAAGTAATATAGTATAGCTTGTGGTTTGATTTATTACAAGTATGACCCTTCCAGGTCATATAATTGGGTACTTTCCTGTGTCAAAAATAAATTAATTGGTACTGTTAATAAAATAAAACGTCACAAAATAATGTCACTTGACATTGATCATATCCATTTTCAAAGTTATTTTTGATTAATTTTTTACTCCCAAGAAACGATGACGATACAATGTTTAGAAAATAGTACTTATTTGATTTGTTGGACAAACAAGACCTTCGCAAGCACTTTCAATATACTTTCAAGCTATAGTATTCACACGTTCACCCAACACGTGTCCCAAATAATGAAGCAATTAATTTGCATGGTTCAGACAGCCCATTAACTTTTGATGCATCGCCATCTTCGGATCCTGTGACATCTGCGGATCCCATACATTACGGACCAATCTCGGAATCAGTGGGTCGAAAAATTGAAACAAGGGACAAGAGAGCATCACTAGTTCGATTCACAAACTATCTAGACTAGATTTGCTATCATTGTATATTTTATTGCGTTGGCATTAAAAACAAAAATAGCTTGAATTTGATTTTGTTTTGTGCTTGTCGGTGATTTTGATAGCTAAGTGAGAGATGTAGTCGTTGTAGACGTTATTTCGATGGAGTCAAGGTGGCTTTTGAGTGGTTCGGAGGTGTTTTGAAGTGGTAAGGTACTCCCATGCGATTTTTTAGGATTTGCGATGGATTATTGCGAAATAATTCAGTTACTGTTGTGTTGTTACTATAGGAATGTACTCATTGTATTTGGGTTTTATTTATTTAGACTTTTTAGTGCCGCAACAGACGGGGCGCAAGTTGCGTCGCGTAACAGCTAGAGATGGGCAGTGGATAGTACTCAATCTACCAATTTGAGTATTTACTCACTAGATTTAATAAATAGAGTAAATAGAGCGTGCTCAAGTATTGACATCGCATTTGATGTCTGTTTACTTATTTTTACATAAAATTACGTAGTTGCATACCTCCCACCAAAAAATTATAATTAGTCAAAGAAGTCTACTTTCAGTGTATGATTAGTATGGTATTTTCATATAATTTAGTGTCGCATATAACGTTTACCTACATTTTAAGCATATTATGGCATACGCACACACTTTCCGACAAGAATTGCAAGTGTATAATAGATTTAAGTTTCAAAATTGTCATGAAAACATGAAATAATGAATATGAATATGAATATAAATATGAGTCGCAACTCATATAAATTAATCTACTCGCCAAATGGATAAATAAGGATATTTATCGGGTATTTACTCAATCTACTGAGTAAATACTCAAATGGGTTGATTGAGTATTTATGCATCGCCCATCACTAGCTGTTACGCGGCGCAACTTGCGCCGCGTCTGTTACGGCCCTTAAGCATACATAAGTAAGGAAAACTATCTAGATCGACGCTAAAAATTTATTGTTCTTACTTAATAAAATATGATTGTTATTTGTTTTGCGTGCTGATAAAGAAATTAAATGAAACCAGCCAGTACGAAAACGATAATTTCATAGGCTAAACCTAAGACATTATACATATACGAGTATTAAATAGAATTTATATGAAAAAATGTGTATGTATAGGAACATAATCCTAAAAAGTCACATAATTGCCTTTATAAATGACCCCTACCATTACTCTTGTGACCTACATGGTCATAAGCCATTCACGTCACCAATAGTGAAAAAGTTCCAAAAGAGTATGATAATGGGCCTTAAGAAATTGAACTTAACAAAATATATGCTCATTTTATAGTCTTTAGTGTATTGTATTCAAATTGATTCGTTTAAGTATTTATTAAACAATAAATATATAATAAACGAGGACTTAAATGTAAATTTAAGTAATGTATGATTTTCTCATATAAAGCAAGCTTATACAACCACGGGCTACACGAGAACACTTTAGTATAATGAAATTAAAATAAAAACCAATAAACAAAAAAAAATTCGACATTCCCATATAAATAGCCCGGGTGGCTGCGCAATTTTGTATGGAAATACCAAATTTGATCACTTTAGTATAATGAAGTTAAAAAACAAACACACTTTTGTTTGAAAATGCCGAATTTTTTATGTATCATAACTTGGGAGAATATGAAATAATTTGGGGAAAAAGGAAAAAACTTAGAATGTAACAGCTACTCCTCTTTTCGCACAGATCGTAATATCCGATCGACGGACTGTATGAAATGTAAATCATGTTAATATGCGATGTGACTCTTAACCCATCCATTTTGATTACTTTTTCCACCTCACCCACCTTCACGCTAAAAGGACGCTATTTTGAACGATAATATTTTATTAGTCAAAGATTAGGTATACTTTTTAGGTTCCACACCCAATGGGTAAAAACGAGACCCTATTACTAAGACTCCGCTGTCCGTCTGTTCGTCCGTCCGTCCTTCTGTCTGTCTCTCACCAGTCTGTATCTCATGAACCGTGATAGCAAGACAGTTGAAATTTTCACAGATGATGTATTTCTGGTGCCGCTATAACATCAAATACTATAAACAGAATAAAATAAATATTTAAGTGGGACTCCTATACAACAAACGTGATTTTTTTATAGATTGCACGGAACCCTTCGTTACCTAGTCTGACTCGCACTTAGCTGGTTATTTATATTAGTTACAGATTTCCTAACGTTTGAGTCCTGAACTATCTTTCATTTTAGCATGGTGTGATCGACTATATGGGTCCCTTCCGAATCAACTTTCCTAATTTCTTTTTTTTACGTGGTTTAAAGTGGCCTTTAAGTCTTGCGATCCTGGGCTCAATTTGCTTAAAGCCGCAAGATGCAAAATGCTCTGTCTATCCCTTTATGGATAAAGACGCGATAGTGTGTATGTGTGATGAATATAACATTCGTTAAGACCTTAGTAAGTAATATAAAAAAAGAAATGTGGTGTCGTGGGACACCAGGTAGGAACGAAGTTCCTTCGGCTAATGTAGAATCGACACAATTTGCAAAAGAAAAATCGTGCTCAAAGGTATTATACACTACTCGCTTGTGTATACGACTGTCGCGCCTGCGCACGTCTCATTTAACGGTTTTATTTAACGAGGTCATCCTTACGGTTTTACTATCACATTTTTTTCAGTTCGGTCGCGCAGCAAAATCCCTATCTCCTCCAAGCCTGCCGTAAGGAACTTCGTTCCAATTAATCACTTTGATGTGAGACACCTGAAAGTTAAGAACAAAACATAATCTTCATAATACATCACTTACGAAATTGCACACAAAAAACGATAAATCACGACATTAAAAAAAACTTCTCCCCTAGGGTTGGTCCCCCGAGGAAATCGCAACTCGATAGTCATTTGAAAAATAATGATGTCATCAAACACTAATCCCAAAGCTTTCGCGTGGATTACTAGTGAGCCAACTTGTATGTGCACTTACAGATACAAAAATAATTCGATTTTCAACCTTATTCATCGCACGTAAGGTTCTTCTACAAATTTTGTAACTATATCAAACATTTGGTTTGATCTCGTTCTATCAAACCACGACTGTGTCTGTAACAAAGAAAATTGCACTTTAATGCCTGTATCTGCGTGCGCCAACCCTACTGCCTGAAATGTCTCAAGCCAATTGGAACCTTGTTGCTTTAATTTTAGAGTTGATTTTTGAAATGAAATCGTGTTAGGGTTGCCACTTGCTGGTGCGTCATTTCGATACATTAGGCGTGTGATTTATCCATGGGATGCTGCGGAGTCAAAACACCGGGGAGCTACTCCAGTGCCCGTACTCACTGTACCGTTTTATAAGGGATGAACATTTTAGATCTAGTTTTAGACTGAAATGTCAAATACTCCAAGTCTTACTTACTATTACTGATACTTAAATATAAAAAATAAAGCTTTTGTGTTTTTTTTCTTGGACAGTTTTAGCTATTTAGTATTGCAGCATTTTCCAGATAGTGGTTTTTAAAACTGCAGCCAAATTTTTTAAACTGTTCAGGCAATTTCTACTGGTTTTCGCATGGTCTTCAGCTTGCTTGGGTAATCATTGACAAGTTTATTATACATATTATATTTGGAAAAGTAAAAGCGGGCAAAGCGCGACTCGGCTTCCGGAGGAGCACTGTCACAGAATAAATATAAGTATTACATACAGAACATAAACTCCTAGGGTACCACGCAATAAGCGTCCCCTTTCCCCGTCCCCGCACCTCTCCTCCGTTCTCGCCTCGTTGAGTGTGTTCAGGGGCATAAATGAATCTCCGCTTCTATGAAGTTGTAGCACTGTTGAGGATGCAATTGGCAACGCGCTAGGATGCAGAGATTTAGTTCAGATAGGATAAACATCCCACTTTTCTATTTCATAAGCAATGGAAACACTACTTAAACTTCAACGCTTCATCCTTGTAGTAATTCGGCAAATTGTAAAAGTGCGCGCACGGTCCCTGAGACCCGGCCTCCCGGGGGACTTACTCTCGGGGTTGCCGCATTACAGTAAGCGGATATTGCTTTTTGCTGCTTGTTATCTGTGAGGATGTTCGTTTTTTGGACTCCACCATCTGTATAAAGTAGCTGAGATCAAAAATATGTAGGAGGAAAGCGTTGTTCACTCAGTGACATGTAAATTCTTTTCGTTTTTTTTTTTAGATAATTGGTAAAGAAATAAAACAACAATGTTTTAATATATTTAATGGAAGTTATTTGAAATGCGTTATTCAAAATATGACACTTTTAAAAGCAATGCACATGTTAACTTAAATTGATGTTAAATTACCCTTGCTTGTCTTTTTATAGTATGTAATCATGATTTAACTACATGGCATCAACTATTAGTATGTGGTTTTGTTAAATTGTTAACGGTACTTATAGTTTCCAAGACACATGAACTCTAGTTTGGAAATAGTAGCGTATCTTATAATTTTCTAATATTGGTAAAATCTTTCTCCTTTAATCGAAATGTTTTGTTTGTTACTAAAAATACTTTAAATGAGTAAGTACATCTATTTAATAAGTTGCACTTAAACTTAACATCTGTGTTAATCACCTCGAACACAGACAATACGCACACAAAGAACATCTTTTAATACATTTGCTTACAATACACAACTGTCCTGTCTGTCACCAAACACCGATCTATCATAATTTAAAATGGGGTCGATTCGACCCACCCGCGCGATAGGGTTGGGGGTTAATTCGCGCTGTAATTTTATAGCAACGAAGGGTTAACGAGGTACGCTAAATGTGTTTTATGCTTTTTAATTTGTTTTCGGGAAGCGATTTTGGGGGTGTCTCGGCTATAATGTAATTGTTTTGAAAGCTTGCAGAGTTGTTATAGGGTTAAAGTAAGCAGTTTGCTTATACAGAGTGTTTGCGAACATTTTTAAATCCGTTAATTTTTATTTACCCAAATTAACGGCCTTGGGCGTTGTATGCTTTGTTAACAATAAAGACGTGGCTGAGTGACGTAACTGTTTTCAGATTGATTACAAATGACGAAGGTGGACCTATTAATTTTTAAAAAAAATATTATAAGCTTTTCTTTTTAATATATCTTTGTCGTCAAATTAAGCGACTAATTTTATTAAAAAAATTAAGGAGAAGTATTTTTTTGCAGTTCAATTTGCGTGTAAATAAATCATGATAAAATTGTCTTCGATGAAGTTTAAGTACCAGAGCAGCATTTCCCGTAAGGAGGTGTAATTTACGAGGTGGCCTAATGGAACTCGACCATTAAAGGCATCTTAAAGCGATTACGTATTAATAGAATACAGGGTGCGCCAGGTGCTGTCTTCCTGGTAATTGTTAAATAGCCTCACTCATTAAAGGACGCAATAATTTTGAAAGGAAAAAGTGTAATGGCAGCATTAGCAGCTACTTTAACATGGAAGTACATTTAATTTATTTAACCTTTTTTGAAAATTCTTTGTGGATAACATTATGTAAAAAAGGTTTAAGAATATAAGTCATACACACCTTGTTGTTTGTTATACTCGTAGTAATCCGAATTAATTACACGAAAATCTTTAAGATTTTCCGCGCACTTAAAATTAAGTATTTATGATAGTGTTTCAGTTATAAATTTCAGAAAAAAAATATAGTTCATTGTTTGAAATATTATTAAACCATTTTTTTACACAATAACAAAATAATTTCCACTTTCTTTAAATCAATTCAAGGTTTTTTTTATTGAAATAGAATTTTTCTCAAAGCGTTTATTTACCGGGTTGCACACAGCTGTCATCAAAATTAGGATCATAAATAGAAAAAAAAAGACAAATATACGAGATCAAAATTCACAACTGTTTAAAGAGACCGACAGAAATATCGTTATTGTTTTAAATAACTTATTTACAAACTATAAATGTCGATCTCGCCGCGATGATCGTCTAAAATTCCTATTAAATTATAAACGTCATAATTCAGCGCCGAGTAGAGATTACCATCCCGCACTGCTTACAATCCCGCGTATACGGTATTGGTTTTAACCTTATCGCGCTAAGTCGTGTCATTGTCAGCCGAATTCAGTTTGAACTGGTGAACGGATTATACATTACCGCGTCTTTATATTATTAAAATTAGACCCATGGCGTAATGATCAACACGCTAGTCCGCCACTACGGAGGTTCTGTATACAATCCCGAACCAGGTTGTTGGTTCTTGTTAAATTAAAGCTATTACTTAGAAAGGATTTTGATATAAATTAATGATTAGATTGCTTATGCTATCTTATCGCTATATAAAACCCTTCCGAACCAGAAAGTAGAATTTTTATAAACTGTTGAGTTTGCAAAATTTTCAGAATATTGTATTCCAAAATGTTTTCTTTTAGGCGTAAACTGTGGCTGTGGGTTACAGATCAATATGCGACTTAATGCGAAATCTCACAAACCAGAATAGTAATCCCCGAAATAGCGGGATTCTATTAGCATAGCAATCATTACCACGGACAAACCGCAGCGGAAAAATAAACGTTATTAAATTCAATTCTCTATTTCGGCGCGTCGTGAATTGAATTTTTTATGGCGCGCGCGTGCTGCCCTGTCATTTGTTTTGATTACAACCCCGAGAAGAATGTGTCCGAGATACGGGAGGAGAGCCCTTGAACGTGGACCCGATTTTAAACAGTGTATTAAGTGTATTGAAACATAGTAAAATTGTTTCGCGCCATTTCCTACGACCCTGTGCCATTCTTATCCACAGCTTACCTGTCAACTTTACAATATCGTCTGACTAACGGAACAATGGTTTCCCTATTGGTCTGTTCCCCTGTCTCGGCCACCAATCCATTACTGCTTTGACCCATTGGCTGTCTTCTTTACTAGCCAAGTGTCCCGAGTCCCGCTTATTCCCTTTTAACTGCGTGAGCCGTCTACCTGCTCCTTCTTCTTCTCGTGTCATAAGCTCAAAAAAAAAGGTTTTTTTTTTTCTCTCCAAATAGTTGCCACTTTCACAGCGTTTTCTGAAGTAGTAACGAATAACACTGGTCGACAAAATTCTAACTGGAACAAGACTAATTGTCTTACAGATTTTTGTATAGTGTGTATGGACATAATTAACTTTTGTTTCTAGGAGGTCAGAATTGGGAATAATGTTATATCAAAAATCCTTTTTTTCCCAAATTTGGATAATCGACGCTCCACTACCCAATTTTTGAAGGGAGATAAAGTTTAAGTACTCATAGGTACTCGAATATTATTCCTCTCCACTCTCCACATCAAGTTAGTGTACTAATAATGCTTGAAGAACACTTACGTCAAGAGTACTTGGCTCCAAGCGTCACGTGGTCACTTAGCTCCCGTTGTACTGACTACGGTTAAATAAGGCTACGCCCCAACCCAACACAAGCGATAGAGATTTGTGGCTTTGTTCAGGAATATACCTAAGTTTTTATTAGATAAGCTGTGGATGTAGTATTTAGTGTAAACACATCAAGTGTACTTGTGTTAGAGCCACGCTACCGGCAAAACTCTGTTTTGCTAGTAGCATGAATGGGCCGGCTCGTCAGTACCACACTCTCACAGAAAATCGACGGCTGAGTAGTAGCGTCACCGCTTCTTATGCTTCGTTCGGTGAGTGAGAGAGCGGAATGGGTTACTCACGTAAAGAGTCAGCTATTGGCCGCATGTTTCGACCTCATCCGGAAGTCTTCATCAGGGTGAATGTGACCAAAGGGCGCGCGTGTACGATGTCGCTTCGAGACTCACTGATGTAAGCGGTGATTCGCGCGAGCCGTGTGAGCGATCGCTCGTTTATTTATTTATTTATAAAACTTTATTGATCAACAACATACAATAGGGGTGACGACAGGGTTAGAAAAGTGTAATTGTAATTAATCCGTCTTTTAGATTAGCCAAAAATATGGATCCATATTTTTCAGTTCGCCAAAAAAGTAAAAATTCATAAAGATACGAGGCATCAAAGTTCCGGAGTGAGGGCTTGCGAACTCACCTCTATGTAAAAATCGTACGTAGCCGTGACGTCATGCGAAATTTCAATGCGCTGTATCTTTGTAATTTTTAGTTTCTCAGAGAAAAGAAAAAACACGTATACAATATTTTTTAATAATCTAACCGATGGGCTAATACTATTTTTCCATTCGTCACGCCTATTGTTTGTCCCGTTGCGCCCGCGCATGTGCAGTGCGGTGGCTGGTGGAGGTTGCTGGTTCTCTGCGTCGACTTTTCCATGCGGATCTAGGAGAAAGAAAAATACTTAGAATGAGAACATTCTAAGGTTTTCATCAGCTTACCATCTTCTCTTCCAGCACAGATCGTAAAAACCAATCGAGGCAGTGAGTGGAAATGCGTGTCATGTTTATAAGCTATGGGGCTAGCAATGCTTTACTAATTTGATTCCTCTTTCCATCTTCTAGGGTCTTGGGGTCCTAGGCTGTGTTTGCTTAGAGCAGCAAGCGTAATGCTCGGTCTGCCCCGTCAGGCCTGTGTCACTCCCCGTTTAGGTATAGAAAATATATCTACATTATTACTATGCGCGCGGCGACCGCTTCGAGGACGAAAATTCAGTCACATGAATCGTTTTTACAGAGTAATAAGAATGAAATTTGCTTGCAATGGATGTCTAGGTATCTAAACGAAAAGGTGAGGAGTTTTGACGTGAATTATATTAAATAGCGCTAACCACATTAAGTAGATATTTATTTGAATTTCTTTAATGAGTAAGAATTTTGTACGTGAGTACAAGTACTTATTCTGTAGCTCCGTCAGTAATATAGACGTGATAGTGAATATTTCTAGGTCCCTGCATTCCATACTCACGATACGACCCCCGAGTATGAAGTTATGCGACGTTATAGGTATAAATTAAAATGAGAAACAGATACGACACAATGCAACTCTCTTCTGCACAACATACCTACTTATTTGAATTCATGCCACTCTAGTCTGTGTATCTAAAAACAAGGAGATGCGTGGCGTGGTACATCGGGTCCTTACGCTTTATTAATTCAATGTTTTGCAAAAAAAAAAAAGAATTTAAAACTTTATTTCCAGACGTCGTCTTGGTTTCCAAAAAACTTTTGATTCGGGTTCCGCGACCCAAAAATATCTCTGGATACCGAGTTTCAGTCAGAGCCCATGCAGTTGAGAATCGGCGGCCATCTTGCATTACAAGGGCTGTGTAGCATGTATCTGCTTTTTTTTCCACTCATAAATGTTATCTGATCTGATGATATTATCTGAATGATTTTTTTGTAATTTACACTATAAAAAAGTTTATACGATTTCCTTTTTTTAAAATTTAGTTTAATTTTTTTGAACTACAAAGTCAATAATATATTAAAAATAATTTAGAACAGAGATCTAACATAAAGAATCTGAAAAACATTTTCTCTTTTTGTATGTACGAGTGCCTACATATACTTCCCTCATAATGGAAAAACGCTTAGCCTTTGGTGGGAGTGGCTCGGCCTGCGGCCTCGCTGCCCAGCTCAGCCTACGGCCTTTCTCAGCCTTCACTCAGTCACTTGGGACATTTAGGTCTTGCGGGGAGGGGGGAAGTTTGGAGGGGCTTTGCCTTAATGATGCATCCACACTGATTTTATTCTTTGTGTAGCGACATGTAGGTTGAATTTCAGTTTGAGTTTTAACTATTTGTATGGCTAAGATATCACTATAGTTAAACAGTGCATTCTCGCGCAGATTTGTGCTGCCGCAGCGATGCGGTGTAGGAAATCATATTTTTTCTGATTTTCTTCACCATGGTGTAACGTATCCTTCTATAACCTCATCATTTTGCGTCCCCGGTCCGCCGGTCACGCGGCACGCGGCGCCTACCGCCCGCCGCGCGCCGAACAAAATAAAAAACCTATCATCATCAGCTCACTACCAGGACCCCCGGTGGACCTACCCGTCATTATGCTATCTTAGTACTTTCCGTTCGGTAAATAAGCCAAATTTTACTACCTACCACAACCAAGGTCTAGAACATACCTGATTATTAGATACAGGGTTACTTAATTAAAACTGAACCCCAATCGGCTTTTACTATATGCGCGGGAAGAGAAGCAGCTAGTATATATTACGTTTTGAACCTATCGTTCACTTTATTTTGATTACCTTTTTGGGTTCCGTACCCAAAGGTTGAAAACTATTACTATGACTCCGCTGTCCGTCTGTCCGTCTGTCTGTATCCAGGCCTTTAAGTTTCACGGCCTTACTTATTATAAAACATGGAGTAACGATTACTTAGTTTAAAAACCATTGGTAACCATAGTCTAGCCAAAACAAGTTGGCATCACGTAAAAAGCCATCTCTTTAGTTACTAACTTCAATTACAACTTGATTTAGGCGGATAAATAGTTTAACCTTAGTTTTATAATGGAGGAGAGAGAAAAAAATGGTGACTCGCTCTGGCTCATTTCTGGTGCAAATGTTGGCCATTGCCATTGCAGCGCGGCTAGTATATTGGGCACCTTTGCAGCAGAAATGTCAGGGCGCGGGTTGGGATTATTTTAATTAATTTATAATTGTATTTTGTCTAATTGTATTGTTCGTGTTTGTTTTTGTAAACTAGTTTTATAATGTTGTCGCGTTTATCATAAGATGGATTAAATATAAAAATAATAAATATCCTCGAAAATAATCCACAAGTTTGCTGTTGCTAAATTAATTGTCTTTCCATCGACGATAGACTGTCAAGCAGAATTCAAACGACTGTAAAACATACAATGAATATTCATCTGAATTAACATCCGAGCTATTACGTCTACCTCTCGACTAAACTGAACATGACATATGGCATAACATGAAAATCGCTACTAAAATAGTCCGAGATCCCACTGCATGATTTTTATTTGAATAAAAAGTTTTCCGTGCAAATGCATGTTTGCAATGCTGTCTGCAAACAAATTAAAAATCGCTTGCAAAACGGTTTAGAATGATAAATTGATGAAAAAAATATAAAAAAGATGAATAGCATAAGCCCGCCAAAAGGAAGCCTACCGTTGTACATTTTTATTTTTTTAATTGCACACGTTTTGTAACTTGATTATTTTTAAATGTGCAATAAAAGTCAAAACAAACCATAGAGCGGGTGTTTGAGTAATATCTTAGTTATTTTTTTAAATCAGTACTGCGTTTCCGTTTTATAAATTTGAATGGATTTGAAATGGCGCAGAAAAGTATTACAATAATCGATTGCGATGATAAAAAGGCTACAAATTGTACGACTGCAGAACAAGTAACAGGGCTTAATTTGGCAACCAGCTCTTTAGAAACTTTATAAAAACTTATTGTTGTTTACTTCCCCATTTGCAACAATATGTCGGAGCGTTATATGCAATGGCAATATAAAACTATATTCCTTTACTTTGAATAATTCGATGTCATGGCAGCAATTCCGTGTCAACTGTCCAAAATGACATTGACACGGATTGTTGCCAAACGTCATGGAATTATTCAAAGTAAAGGAATATAGTTTTATACAGCCATTGCATATAACGCTCCGACATATTTTTAATTAAGAAAAATATTTTGTTTTCACATACGATTACGACAATTCATTTACAAATTTACGTTTATTTTAAATTACAAGTTCGACAACTAAATTTCTGATCAAAAACCAAGTGAACTCAGATATCGTGCAGTGAGATCATCTACAGTGCAGCAAGTGACATTTGATAAATACGCCTACGCATCGTGCACTATGAAAATCAACTTTAATAAAAACGCGACCGGTTTGACGTCGGCTGTTTTACGACGCCAAGAAGAGTAACAAATAATTAAAATGTATTTCTTTTACTTTATAATCTTGTAATTTTCTTCTTATCGAGTCGAAATTGCTCAAATTATTAGACCAGAACTTAGCCACGGCAACCGCCCTGTCATTGACCACATTCAGATCTACTTTAGTACAAGCAGCCGGGCAGTTGGGACATGACAAAAGATGGTCCATGGATTGTGTGTCCCCACAGTCACACAAACTGTTGCCAGAGTTCCAACCCCATTTGGCTCTGCTCTCTCTTGCCCTTGGGCATTGGAAACTATGATTACTCGTATTGATTATACCGTTTTGTTTCCTCGACTATTTACTATATTTGGCAACATTAGCATTCAGCTATTTGAATACATAGGATCTAACAAAATATACTGAAAGTACAAAAATTATTTTAGAGTGAATGCAGTCCTTAATACTAAACAACTTTCCTCAAGGAACATAAATCGAAATATGTACTCACAAATGTCTTAATTTGAGTACATTCGGTACATGTATCAGTACAATTGACTTTATTTTCAAATTTGACATCATTCTTAATTTACTATTATAACATAACAATGTACTCCCAATCCACATATGTAATATTAATATCAGTATACTTAATTGTAAGTTGACGACTTCGGAATAATGCTGCAGTACAGTTTGTTACCGCTTCTTCTGTACTTGCGCTTAGGAAGCGGCAGTAAACTTAGCTGTAAGTAAATGATTTGACGTCAACAACTACTATGAAATTGAAAGGAATATTGACAATTATCAAGTGATATAAATATCCAAAGATAAATAAATGATTTTTGACTTTTGACTTTTTTAAGGGAAATATATTTTTGACCTTCCATTCAAGCTGGCTAATCAGCTGATCCGAGTTTGTGTGTATGAAAAGCAAAACGATAACGGGAAAGGAATATTAGGTAATATTCCTTGTATATACTCGTAAAACCAGCATGTGTATTGAGGAGCTCGGTGGCCCAGCGAAGTGCGCATTACTTTCGCAAGTAAAGCGACACCGGGCGTGGTCCGCAGTTGGCTTAGTGACCACAAGTGGCATTAAATTTTTTCGAGCTCCTCCATGCTTCGGAAGGCACGTATAAGCCGTTGGTCCCGGCTGCCATCATTGTACGGCAGTCGTCAAAGCTATCTCGATGCCTTTAGGCAACTTGAAAAATCTGACACTAGTGTTGGCCACTTATACACACGAAAAGCAAGCAAGCAAGCATGTGTGTGACAGCAAATGAATAAAGTTGGAGTGTACGGGTGAAGCCTCAAGCCAGTTTCTTATCAGGCAAAGTCCTTTAAGGTAGCATAATTGCCCTTCTTGTACCACTCTAAAGTTTTAGTGCAATTTTTATCTTAATGCATTTTAAATTGATATTGGGTGTTTATTAATTTTTGATGGAGATTATTATTACTTTTATAGGACTATTTGGCACTTAATTTTTTTCAAGATATGCCAATAATATTAAAATTACTTACTTTACTTTTATCACTTAAATTACAAATTTTGTTACAGTCCATTACAATGGAGTTAATTTTTGTAACTTTTTATTTTTTTATTTCATTATTGAATTATTAAAAACTTTATTTATCAATATTAAATGGTACAAAAGGCGGACTCCATAATAAAAGCATTATCTTACCAGTCAACTTTCGGGATAAGTATAGAAATCTAGCGTAATATAGGCGCAAAAGTAAGTTTTTTTTATTATATGTTTTTTCTTATAGTTACTCTCCCCGTAAATTAATAGTATGTTATGTAACAGTTGTATAAGAAGGTTCATAAAATACGAGTGGCGTAGGTTACGATGCGAGCCTTGGCGAGCATCGTAAGGAGACGCCATCGAGCATTTTTTGACGTACTTATACAACGTTGCATACAATACTTTTTCTACGACTACATTTACTAAAATAAATACAAAAATAAACAAAGAAAAGTATCTATGGAAGGCCTTATTTTTTTTTATTGACGTCTTCCTAGTGATCAGAAGTGCCATTTTTGAAACATGGAGTCACCTAAACGAATATTTTTTCATACAAAAAACCGTTTATTCAGTATTTCCACGTTTGAAAAATGGCACCATATGTAAAAATAACGATTTTATTATGTTGGCAGTATGGTAGATCTAAAGAAAAAAAAGTTCTAGGTCGCTAGGAGTATCGTTTTGGCGAAATAACGACACATGTGCTATTATATTAGGAATAGACTATAGACTTTTCTGAAATCATATAATCTATGTTCTTATATTAGTGTTCGGGACCATTTAAAAGACAGATAACAGTACAGGAGTAGAAAAAAAGTATTAAAAGTTACAAAGATTAAAACAAAAAAAAATCCTAAATAAAACTTTTATTATATTGGAAGATTGTTTTTTTTTTTCTATTTTACGCATACAGTAACTTGAATTAAATAATTAAGTACATATTCAACGACAATTACTAAGAGTTTTTCTATGTTTCTTATGAAATAACATGTACTCACTGTCATGAGCTATTATTATAAATTCATGAAGTAGGTTAATAAGACGTTCAGCCATTATTAAATTGTAATTACACAGTTTTTTTTTCAACCCTTGTTTCGCTAAGCCATTTCTTCATCATCACTTCTCAACTTTGGCGACCTCCGTGGCGTAGTGGTCAACACGCTAGACCGCCAATCTGGAGGTTCTTGGTTCGATCCCCAGCCAGGGCAAGTTGGAAAATGACCTTTTTAAAATTTTTATAGCTCTTGGGTATCTATATATGTATTTATCATAAAATATAGTATCGTTGGGTTATTATCTCATAACACAAGCTTAAGCTTACTTTGAGGCTAGCTTAATCTGTGTGATTTGTCCTTATATATTTATTTATTTATTTTAATACTTTTTTTTGGTTTGCCATAAAAGATTGCATGCATATAAATGTTAGTAAGTAAATTTGAATTGCGCGCAAAAGTATAATTTAAGTGCAAACTGAAAATTTTGTACTTAACGTTTCTCTATAAAGTTAATTGCAATACAAAATAAACTTCTAATAGTGATATATGATGAGACTGCCCAATAAGTACGCCAGCTAGCCATTCTTCTTTTAGTGTTAGTAATTTTGAATTGCGCGCACAAATATAATTTAAGTTGATTTAGGTTGTTTTTATCATAAAACTGATCATTTATACTAAAAAACTTTCGCGTATAAAGTTAATTGTATTACAAAAAATCATTCTAATAGTGATACATGGTGAGACTGCTCAATTAGTATTGGGAGCCATTTTTTCATTTGTTTATACGTACTTATGTATTTATAAGCATTGTGGACAGGGATAGATAGTGTGTGTTCAAAATAATCCACAGTTATACAGAATATACAGAAATAAATAAAATATATAATAGGAAAACATAAATGACATAAAATTCTTAATATATTTTTTCTTTTTTCTAATTTATGGCTTTTAATCAAAAGTTATTCTATAAAACCAAACTAACTTTATTGCATTGCTAATCATAGTCCTATAGTAAGTCTGCGTAATGTACTTTGCCTTTGCCAGTTTTCGATTCGTCTGTTTTCCGACTCAGAATAATAAGATAATAGATTTATATTTCCGCTGACATTTATTGTTGTGAATAGAAAATTAACTTTTATTTGTATATTCAACGCGTTTGTTTTTTGTGACCAACGAAGCCAACTAAAAAATGAATTATTCTATGCGTCTACCGCATTAAGGGGTCAAACCGTTCGTAAAGCTACTCTATATTCGTTTTGTAAGTAATTATGCCGGAAGCCGCCCATAACGGGCCGCACTTAATATAAATCATCCACTTAACACTTTTTTTACAGTGAAAACATCGCGACAATATCGTCTAAATATACCAGGAACGCATAAAAAGTTGGTGTTTATTTTAGAGTACGCCGATGAGAAACTATGCGGCGTGGCGTGAGCTACGGCCCACGTCGCACCAGTGGACGCCGCCCGTCCATCATACATACCTCCCTCCCTTTCCAACCTGAAGACAAATGTTATTCCTTCTCACGAGCAAGCGATGCGTGAATTGCTTGAAACAATAACGATGATAATTTGAGACAATAATACGAATTCAAACCTTATTGTTTAACATTTCAGTGCAAATTTAATTGACTGCTCCAAAACGTAGCCCTTTGATAAAGTCCGTGTCAACCGGAGCGTTGTAATAGCCTTTATTTTTACCTTCGCGTACTTATATTCGCCTAATATCTTTTTTGCGTCGATATTGAAAAATGTCGGATGCGTCACGGTTTTGCACGTTTTTTTTCTCGGACGACACAGAAATGCTTTTTGGCCGTCGTCGGTTATCGTCGAGAAAACAGTAAAAAAGTTTGCGGACGTCCCGGGATGGGACGTAGGTACTTTTGTATTCAAATTAGAAGGTTTGAATTTCGGTCTGCAGTCCATTGCTGCTGTATTTTGGACGGGAATATTTTATTGGTCAAAGATAGGGTTTAATTTTTTATATTAGTTACAGATTTCCTGATCTTAAAGTTTTGCATGTCTTTCATTTTAGCATGGTGTGATCGATCTTATGGGTCCCTTTTTCGATTTTTAGCAATCTTTTTTTTTACATTTTGAATTTCAGACTGGCCTCTCATCTATTTATTAGAGCGGTGGTGGCGAAGCGGTTTAGGCATTGGCGTTAAGCACACCTAGGCGCGACTTGTAGTACCTCTTGATTTTATACTCATTCACGGCCATTTTTAACTACATATACGCACTTGTTTCCTATGAAGGAAGACATCGTGACGAACTAGTGTGCAGAATGCACACTCTTTCATTAGTGTGTAAAAATGACTTTTGTAACTACATGACAGTCATCGAGCTCCGTCACGTCCTATATGCCTTTAGGCACATCGAAAAATTAACACTAGTGTTAGCTATATTAACGTAGGTAATCGATAAAAGAATAAACTATTTTTACAAAGTTGACTAGAAGATCAATTTGCTGTACAACAAATTTGTTGTACTACAAAAACTTACCTGTAGTTAAATCTTGTTTCAACAATAATGACAGATTCTCTTATGTTCTTGAAATACTTAATTCTTCTGAGTATGCCTTCCAATTTCATATTTCTATTTTAATTTCCCTACGCAGATGTTCTATCATGCTCAATTATTTTTCAAAGCGTAATATTTATTCAAATAGGTATTGCAATAATGTACGTCGGCTTATCTCCAAAATTACTCATTCATGTTTCTACCTTATTATCTACAATATGCGGCAACATAATGCGGCTCTTTGTATGAAAATTCAAACATTATTCTTTATCAACAAAGCGATATAATTTCTTAAAAGCTGGGGTGGTTTTGGTAAAAATTCAATGTTTTCCAGACCGGTGCATACTGTGTACAAGTAACAAGCTGAAGCGGATGCTGTTATACTAACCTACTCATTAACAGTCATTTGGCATGATTTTTGTATATAAACGGGACTAAATACGAACCTCTTTTGTTGGTTCTAACATTTCCACTAGAAGTTACATCCTTCCTGGTCACTGATAAAAGCGCGAAGTATAATGGAGATACAAATATGGCACTAGATGTGCGGAGTCTCACAGAGAGACCACGTGATGAACACCCTCTTTCGCGGCAGGCTTTATGCCCGTGACATACAGACAAACTGCAAGAGCATGCGGCCTCCGCCGGGTCCCGGCAGACTCAAGAAATGCTGGCTGTCACGTCTAGCGACGTCAGTCACCAAGAATGATATGAGTGCCAATGATCTAACAACCAATGATGCTCAAGACCGTGAGACGAGGAAAAGAAAAAGCGGATTCCAGGCTTCACAGCGTTACAGCTGAGGATGCTACAGGGAAAACGCTGAGAGAGATTAGCAAGAAATTAAATATTTTGTGAACTTTTAGAATTTGCCAATCAAATCAATAAAATAGATTTTAATGATATCGCATCTTTATCCCTGAAGCCTGCAAAGTAAACAAAGTCAGGATATACTTTGTGGTGTCTAATTTAATTTTTTTATGATATTTTTCGGCATGGTCGCCATTGAGTGTCTTCTTTAGGTTGAGGAGAGAAACATCATACATAACGCAATATAGATGTTTATTATCTTACCCTCATATTCATAAAAAATATCAACCGTTTGCTAAGTTTATTTTAGTTAAATATGTTTTGTCTCTTCCTTACTATGTTAAATATTGAAAAGACAGACAAGGACAAAACATATTTTAAGTAAAATAAGTTTAACAAACAGTTGATAATGAATAAGGGGGTAAGTCTCCAAATTAGAATGACAACCGAATTATATTTACTGAGAACTATATATATCTAACTATTGCTAAAACACATTGCTTACGTTTCACTCCATGATACACGTGCCGCAATAGGTATTTTGCAATGAGAGTAAAGTTCAATATACTACAGCTTTATTATGCAATGCACCTTGTAAACCGAACCGCTCTCTCCTATCGCTTGCACCACCCACTCACGTCCATATGCATTAGACGCTCCGACAGACACGCACTCAGATGAAATATGAAATATCCGACGATGCGGCTCTGTCTTCTTGTTCGAGTGTCGACGGCCGCTCGTGTTGCTTGCGTTTTTACAGATATAGTTACTTAGGGTAATGTAGATTAAGACGTATGTAACTATCTATGTACGTAAATATATAGGGCTTTGTGCAAACAAGTAACTACTAGTTGGGCCATGACGTCAGATATGTATGTAAACAAATGCGCCAGTGTATGCATTTTGACAGTTGACTCTTTTTAGTTTACCCAGGCGTATGACGTAATAACATGGTGGCTACTATTTTGTTTCCAAAACAGATTATAATGGCTGTGAACTTAAAATTGAAGTTTAAGATTTATTTTTGGTATTTTATGAACTAAAACTAACATTTTCTGACTGGTTTTAGCCTAAACTATCTTAAAAATATATTTTTACCCTCAAATTCATAAATAATAACAAGCGTTTGCTAAACCTATTATAGTTAAAACATGTTTTGTCCCTTTCCCTCTTATGAATATTTGACGTTGAAAGAACGAAACAAAACATATTTTAAATAAAATAGGTTTAGCAAACGTTTGTATTTTTTTATGAATAAGGGAGTTAGATTTTGTCTCATATGGACTAAAATATCGTATTGTCTAACAGACAGTGTACTTGTATGTCTGTCTTACAATGCAAAGTCCACAGACAGTATAACACATACATATAGAAGCGGCGACAGGTGCAATAAATCTTAGTATTCAACGCGAAATAAAGATGGCGGTCACGGGCGCGGGTATGATTCTTTGCATTCGGTAGCTGAAGGAAAAGAACCTACAGCAGTGCCGGATGGGTATTTGCATTTCAACAACATAAAAATTGACTATCACGCCTTCATCTTCTTTTACGAGTGTTACATCTTCTTTGCATGTCGATGGTATTTTTTGATGATGGTTTCATGGATGATGGTTCGTATTTTTTAAATATTTTATCAGCCCTATATTGAGCTACTCTGACGGCGTCGTCAGTAGTCACGTATAAGTCGTCCAGGGTGCAGGTAATAGGGCCCCTGAGGCAATATAACACATACATATAAAAGCGGCGACAGGTGCAATAAATCTTAGTATTCAACGCGAAATAAAGATGGCGGTCACGGGCGCGGGTATGATTCTTTGCATTCGGTAGCTGAAGGAAAAGAACCTACAGCAGTGCCGGATGGGTATTTGCATTTCAACAACATACAAATTGACTATCACGCCTTCATCTTTTTTTACGAGTGTTACGTCTTGTTCTTTGCATGTCGATGGTATTTTTTGATGATGGTTTCATGGATGATGGTTCGTATTTTTTAAATATTTTATCAGCCCAATATTGAGCTACTCTGACGGCGTCGTCAGTAGTCACGTATAAGTCGTCCAGGGTGCAGGTAGTAGGGCACCTGAGGCAAGAAAGCGCACTCGCATACGATTTGAGACCTACCAATCATCTTCCACCTGGACAAAAGCTCTCCACACCGACCTATTTGGGTTCGCAGCCTGTTAAGCGATTTCCAAGCAGGCCAAGGCAAATCATATAATAAGTAATAAAATTGGGTACAGCCGATATCAGCTAGCCGCATCGCCGATTTATGTGACTCGCATTCTTTCCCTCAAACGACTTTTGTAACATAATAACTAATAAGGTGGCATTTTGTTAAAAAAACACTAATTGTTATAGGTTCTTATAGAGAAACCTCGTCTGAGAAACTCTAGGCCGCCTACGTGCCCCGCGATGGGCAAAGACTACTAAATTATTAATTTAAAACCACAAGGAGCCCGATCTTTGTAATAGCGACATAAAATTGTTAGTCAGCTATATAGAATTTATTGTAGAGTCACAAAGAAATAGACCCGATGTAAAAGCAAACAACTCAGGCTTTGCAGGGGCAAATCGTTCGTGAGCTGTTTCTTTTGGCAGTTCTAATAGGACACTAAAAAAAACTAGCAACTTCATAATGTTAGGATACTAACAGCAGACTAAATAAAATAAAGTTTGCCTGCAAATTTACCTGGCATCGTGGTTTCTTTGTCTCTCTATTGCACTATTATTTTAGAAACAATAGTAAATTATACATCAAGGGAACTAAAAAAAGAGAATAAGGCTATCACAAAAATCAGCTAATTATGTCGTCTAAATGTGCACAGAAAACCACAATTTAGGCCGTGGATATGTAAAATCGTATTGCCATTGTCTAGACAAACACTATAAACATTCAATTACTATAACTTACTGCCAACGAGATAGATTTTTTTAAGGTTCCCTTGTTTGCCGAGATCTTACTCGCATGCGATTTTTTATAGTTTTAACATGACTATTTGGAGCTTTATGCTTCCTTCATTTGTCGGTTTTAAATTCGCTATGCCAGCTCTAGTATTTTAAGAATTCTACAAGAAAAACATAAAATGGGTAGTTGCAGCATTCCCTAAGACACAGGAGCGAGCGTCCGGGCGACAAATTCAATCTGTATAATATTACAATTTGCCCAATGAATTATTCAATATGGCTGCCCGATGTTTATTCGATTATTTCTAGATTTCCATACATACGCACATATTGGTAACCTGTTCTTGGGTCTATAATTCGCGGTGGACTCCCTTTGGGCTTATCAGAGGCTTAGCAAGAAGATCTTATAACAACGGTGAAAATAAGTTTCTTTCGGCGTTAATTCTCAGCGGTGGGCGTTACGAACCGCTGGTATCGGTAGCTTTTCTTTAAAAATAAATTATATTTTAATATACTTTACACGTAACGGAAATTATACTTATTGACGTGTAAAAGTGCCTGTAAAGGTCTAATTACTGAATAAACATTTGAATCTTTAATCTTTAATCTTTGACGACCTCCGTGGCATAGTGGTCACTATGCTAGTCCGCCAGTCATGCTAGGTAGGGCAAGTTGGAAAATGGCCTTTTTCAAATTGTCATGGCTCTTGGATGTTTATTAATTTATTTGTAGTATCGTTGATTTAGTATCCCATAACACATATTACGAACTTATTTTGGGGCTAGCTCAATCGGTGCTATTTGTCCCTATATATATTTATAGGGTCTATCAAAATATACTAAAGCTATTGTGGCCGAGTCCAGACCATGACTAAACATCTTTCTCAAGGACCATATATTGAAGTATGAAAAGCAAGTTTTGCCCTGCCATACAAATTGAACGATCAGCTGTTCCAAGTTTGTATGGAAAGCAAAATATATTTTACTTTGAGGACAGTTGTTCATTATCATGAACTGAATCTACCCATACATATCACGTATTTATTACCAATGACAAACAGATTGTTTATGATCTTGCGGCCTAAGGGGAATACTTATTTTCATTAAAATAATTTATTTCAAATGGGAGTAGCACTGGATCCCGAAAAATTCATGTATCCGGTCGTAAAGATGGAGAAAAGGAATAAAGTAATGATGGGTTGCTAGCCGCCTCGCCTATATATGATGACTAACATGGAAGCAAGAATAAAGAAATACGAGTAAGACAATAATATTTTATGATAAATAAATTGGCTAGAGAGAGGCGATGCTTTTGCCCAACAATGGGACTTAAATGGCTAATAAAAAAAATAATGGCTAAGTGCGAAGAGTAGAGTTTCGAAGTTGCACGCTACAATATGGAGATTTTAATTTGCACAATTTCATTTGAGAATTGATTTATAAATGGTTTAATTAAAATCTTAGGTTGAAATAGGAGTCCACCTGTGAGCTACTGAATGTGTCTGACCCCTGGCCCCATGGCTTACAAATTTGCGATGTGCCAACTGGTCATTAGGCGAAATTGATAAAATCTGTGTCATTCGATCCCGGCATTTGCATATTTGGAGCATTTGTCCGCAATTTTAGGTAGGTTTGCGTAACCCCAGCAAAATGTTGCGCCTTAGAGAAATAAGGGTATTACAGATAATTTATAGTTACGTGGAATTTGTTTGAGTAAAGCAAAACTTGTCCAAGATGTATTTTCGAAGTTATTCGAGAAAAACTAATTTTGCTGGAGTAACACAACCCCAGCAAAATGTAGAAGACGAGTCGATACAAACATTTTGAGCGTATAGCGAGGATTGAAATAGGATATTCTCGTTGGTCAAAATTAAATTAATTTATTATGTTATTTACATAGTCTTCACTTTAAGAAACACGAATGTAGTGTTAGTTTTGTACAAAAACTTAGGATTGATTTATAATTTCAAAAACAAAATCGTACCTTTATTGTCTATATGTCACGTGATCACAAACGTCGACCGCCATTTTATTTTCGTAAGTGACGTCAAAATAGCAGACACGAACTGCAGGTAAACAGTGATTAAATGATAAATCTTTATATTGTGACTTCAAAGTATATTTAGTGGCATTGCACACGATTTATAACAATAACCGTTATTTATTTATAAGTGGAAAATAAAAATCTACCGAGGATAGACACGATGATAATAGCAAAGTTCTGTGCTCATAATATTGACTTATTTTCTACTGAATGCAGAAATATTTAATAGAAGTAAGTACCTAATTTTATTCCATTTCATTTGTAAAGATAGCTTTTAATACAAAATACATAATACTGTGCATTATTGATGAAAAGTTAATAATCTAGCATTTGTAACTGCTGATATGTCGTCACCATGATGTCGGCTCTCGTTTCGGCGCTAGTTT
Organism: Acrobasis suavella; assembly: GCA_943193695.1. Taxonomy (NCBI): domain Eukaryota; kingdom Metazoa; phylum Arthropoda; class Insecta; order Lepidoptera; family Pyralidae; genus Acrobasis; species Acrobasis suavella. The sequence continues at coordinate 1,322,815 of OW971944.1, forward strand.
GTTTCGCTTAATTTTTGAATTGTATTTTATTTTTAGATTTTGAAAAAATCGTAAAGTTGCCTATTACATATTAAAACTGGAGAGGACCTCGGTGTCTCGGCGGCAGTACTTACGCCTTGCTAGGGCTTTCGCAAGTTAAGCGACACCGGGCGTGGGCCGCACTAAGATGGGACCACAATTTCTAAAGACACGTTCAGACGTTGGTGCCGGCCTTCGCTATCACCATTGTTTCATCATCATTTCAGCCGGACAAAGTCTACTGCAGGACATATGCCTCTCCCAAGGATTTTTAAAATGGCTGATCTAGATCGGCCTGCATCCAGCGCTTTCCAGTAACTTTAGTCAGATCTTCAGACCACCTTGTGGGTGGGTGTCCTACGCTTCGCTTGCCAGTACGTGGTCGCCATTCGAGAACCTTTTTGCCCCATCGGCCAACGGTTCATTATTGTTTGAAAGTCGTCAATTTATTCAAGGTGCCTTTAAGGAGCTTGAAAACTCTGACACCAATGTTAGTCACTTACACACACGAAAAAACAACAATATCTGAAGCGTTCTTACCACCTAGGATATCAAGTTAGGCACTGTTTTAGTGTTCAGTCATTGTATAACAAATTCTAGAATACATTTAGCCGTCTAGACTCTGGACATTGAATCAGCTTTGTTTCTAGCCTGGGGGTCGTCCATTAATCACGTTGAGGCTTAAAAATCACTAACTTAACAAACCAAATTTTTTTTACGAAAGTTTTGGAAATATTTCCGTGAAATTACAGTGGGAATATTCCCGTAAATTTGGAATATTTCCAGCGGCACATCACTTATCACTACTGCCTATAATTAAATAATATTTTCACCTGTGTTTAAGGATATCCCGAAAATTATTCAGTGGTACCAAAAATACACTTTGAGTAATCCAAAACCTAGTATATTACAAAAGCATATCATAAGTCGCAAAGTAGCTACAAAAGCATAACGATACACGTGATTAATGGATGGCTCCTTAGCCGTATTTGATGCTGAATTTATGTGATTGCGTGAAAATGCAATTCCATGGTCAGGCCACTGCGCTCTGTTGGCATTACCTTCACCAGACATATATGCACAAATATAATCAGTGGGTACGAAAATCTGGTTAGATGTAGGTATTATTGTTAGCGGTACCTCAAACATTGTACTCTATATTACGTCTTCATGCCTAATAGATAGCCCAGAGACACAAAACGCTTAGTATTAAAATATGTTTGCTGTCTTCTTTTTCTTTTCGTGTCGATTGGCTCAAATTACACAATATTTAGGTGTCTCTCTCCGACGCCGAGTATAGGTCGTATTTTGTACAGCTGGTCGGGCACGTTGGACACGAGAGAAGGTGCTGCATGGTCTGATCGACGTGACCACATTCGCACACGGCTGCCTCCGTGGCGTAGTGGTCACCATGCTAGTCCGCCACCCGGAGCTCCCGGGTTCGATCCCCGGTCAGGGAAAGTTGTAAAATGACCTTTTTCAAATTGTCCTGGATCTTGGATGTTTATCTTTATATGTATTGGTTATAAAATATAGTATCTTTGATTCAGTATCCCATAATACAAGTCTCGAACTTACTTTGGGGCTTCTCAGTACTTAGTCGATTTAGGCACCTCCAAGTTGCCTAAGGTTTTGCTGTGAATCAAATAATTAATGTGACATGATATTTAATCACGTATGAGGTACCACCGGTGGCCTGTTATTAGGTAGCGGCGCCTGCGCAGTCACGTGACGCATACTGATATATACATACACACACCGCTGCTTGTATTAGTATTACAATATTACTCTGCCACATGAATTTATAATTCTTTTCATGGTTAAGGGTCGTTGTTCACGTTATTATGTGATGTTAGAGAAAGGTTGTCCAAAAATGGGAAAGGTTTTTTTTTTATTGATACTTTGGTAACTATATTTACTTTTTTCTTTTCTATTAGACCAGCATGAAAGAAATAACTGGCTGAGTGCGAGTCGGACGCGCGCACGAAGGGTTCCGTACCATTATCTATAAAAATCACGTTCGTAGATGGGAGCCCCATTGAAATATTTATTTTATTCTGTTTTGAGTATTTGTTGTTTTGCGGCAACAGAAATACATCAACTGTCTAGCTATCACGCTTCACTAGATACAGCTGACAGACAAGCAGACGGACAGTCAGACAGCGGAGTCTTAGTAATAGGTTGCCGCTTTTACCCGTTGGGTACGGAACTCTAAAAATATCTCCCGAAATAAACTTTTTTTAAAGTACATCACTTTTCAATTATCGGCCAAATTTTCATTTGATAAAAAACTAATTGTTATTAAAAAACAAGTTTTATTATTTCTTAGACGGAATATGTATGCGTATTACACATATATATTCCGTCTTATAATAACATACAATATACATATGGTGTATATGTTTATAGGTAAGAGATGAAGTTATCTAAAGAAATACAAAAGTATATGAGAGATGACAGTTAGAAATTACAAAAAAATAACAAACAAGTATTGGATCTATCCAATACCCAGCTTTAGTGACAGTCGGGTTATAAAATATTGCTCGTAATTGATTACTTCATTAAAGTTTTATGAAACATTACTTGATTATCTATAATTTTGTTGGAAATCCATATAAATTAAATCAATTATAATAACATGCTTTCATTCTAGAGTAGCTTTTAAGGGGTCCGTATAAGTTCAATCAGAAGTTTATTTTCGAAAAATGCGTTAAATTGTTAATGTTATTCTTTAACATTTTTTACACTTTTCGAAAATTCTATTCCATGGTATAAATACATTCTGGATTTTATTGATACAATACGGAACCAACTAACCTTTTTTGCGATATACCATCGGCACTACCTATATCCGATATACAATGTCCTTTTTAATTAAGTACAAATATTTTAAGAGGTGATTCAGTCCATCATTTTGAACAACTTTTCCCAATAAATATATATCGAAATACGAAAAAATTTTTTGCATTTTTCGTAGTAACGATATCACGTGACTACTTCGATCTGTATGAGAACCTAAATATTTTTTTTCGTATTTCGATATACATTTATTGGGAAAAGTTTTTCAAAATGATGGACTGAATAACTCCTTAAAATATTTGTACTTAATTAAAAAGGACATTGTATTTTTGTGTGATTTGAAGCGGCGCCGTTCCACTCCCTTTGCCACAGTGTCTAAAAATTCTGTTCTGCGATATATTTACTGGATTTTATAAATACCAAGTAACCTCTTTCGCGATAATATATTTTTTAACAAACTACCTAATCTATATATTTTTTGTGTGTTTTGACTGCCACAGTTTCTTAAATTTTTATTCCGTTACATGCATTACTGGATTTTATTAATAGGTACCAAGTAACCTCTTTCACGATACCGTGTTTCGGAAGGCACGTAAAACTGTGGGTCCCGAACGCCACCTAGCGTTTGATCATCAAACTATCCAAGGATTGGTACCTGGTTTGCCCTTTGGATTGTAGAAGTCAGACGGCAGTCGCTCTGTGTAAAAACCAGTAACCTCGTCAAATCTCCTTGGTTAGGTAGCGGACCCCGGGCTCTGAAGCGTTACTGCTGAGGATGCAACCGGGAATACGCTCGGATGATGATGAACCTCTTTCACGATAATATAATAACTAACAAGCTACCTACGCTATATATCTTTTGTGTGTTTTGAATGCCACAGTTTCTTAAATTTCTATTACGTTACAGGCATTACTGGATTTTATTAATACCGTACGGAACCAACAAAACTCTTTTGCGATATATCATCGGAACTACCTATGCTATATAATAATATTGAGGAGCTCGGTGGCCCGGCGGGAGTGCGCATTACTAGCGCTTTCGCAAGTAAAGCGACACCGGGCGTGGTCCGCACTTGGATGTGTGACCACAAGTGTCATAACACCTTCTCGAGCTCCTCCTGCTTCGTTTATACGTGCCTTCACGTATAAGCCGTTGGTCCGGGCTGTCATCATTATATGGACGTCAAGCTATGTCAGATGTTTTTAGGCACCTTGAGAAATCTGACTCTAGTGTTGGCCACTTGCACACACGAAAAGCAAGCAAGCATTTATACCATACGGAACCAACTATAAACTCTTTCACGATACACCATCGCCACTACCTATGCGATATATTTTTTGTGTGTTTGACGCGGCGCCGCTACGCCCCCTTTCGCCTCTTCATTACTGCGATAATCTGTGTTATATTGAATCCCCCGGCGTGTACGTCCGCCCATTGTGTTATTTATAACTGTTATTTGTTATTTATAACTGTTATTTGTCATAAAAATATTAATAAATCATTCGGTTGCGTAATATTGAGGTTATTGATATCGATATGTAGACACCTGTAATTTTTTTAAGTACAAGTTTTTTCAAATATTAATATAAGTACTTACTTAAAGCTTAGCTTAAGCTCTTTTAACCGATTTCAAAAAATGAGGAGATTATCAATTCTAATATTTTTTTAATGTATGTTCCCATATTACCGATTACTCGAAGACGCCTGGACCGATTAGAAAATTAGGGGCTAGCTCAATCTGTGTGATTTGTCCCTGTATATTTATTATTCAAAGAAATTAAAATATATTCGAAAATGAGATCTTCTTTTTAACCTTTTATACGTCAATAAAAAGATAATTTTGAGGTATGGACATTTCAAAATATTTTTAAATTTTATTTTTAGCTGTTACAGTAATGTCAAATTTCAATTATCTATTTGCTCGTAATAGGCGTGACGAATGGAAAAATATTCTTAGCTCATCGGTTAGATTATTAAAAAATATTGGACACGTATTTTTTCTTTTCTCTAAGAAACAAAAAATTACAAAGATACAGCGCATTGAAATTTCGCATGACGTCACGGCTACGTACGATTTTTACATAGAGGTGACGTCGCAAGCCAACCCTCTAGAACTTTGATGCGCAGCATCAAAGGGATCATCTTTGGGATTTTTTACTTAATTGGCCAACTGAAAAATATAGGTCCAGTTTGGATAATCTAAAAGGCGGACTTATTACAATTGTACTTTTCTAACCCTGTCGTTACCCCTATTAATGCCATTGTAGAGATCGAGTTAAAGCGCTGAACAAAACACGTTTCTGTATGACGACCTCTTTTAATTTTTAACTTTGACTCTCTTTTTTATACATATTTGTTGTTATAGCGAACACAGTTGTACATAAATAATTGGTAAAAAAATTCTAGCTAGTACGGTTGAAGACCAGAACGCTGGGCTATGAGACAGACGGACAGACGGACAGCGGAGTCTCAGTAATAGGGTGACGTTGGCACACTTTGGGTAGTTTTTAAGTAAGTATCGCTAGAGTCTGTTCGCGGAAAGTTGATAAATATTATAATTCGTCTCAGACTAACGACTGTCGCTTGACTATCGCAAACTGTATGGCGACCATCGCTTGTCTTCCGCTTTCTCGCTTCTTTTTTGATGTCAATCGCCCGATCGGGCGAGCGGACGCGGCCGCCATTTATTGCCATTCCGTTCTAGACATTGTCGTTGAAATACCTAAGTCTCGAACTAAACGCTTCGACAATTCCTTTTTGGTTCGAGTAGCTAAGGTGTGGAATGAACTGCCTGCGTCTATATTCCCAGAGAAGTACAGCCCCGGGACATTAAAAAGTAGATTGAATGGGTATTTTTTGGATAGGCATGCTTCATCCTAGTCTTCATCGTCGCTTACCATCAGGTGAGATTGAGGACAAATGCCTAAACCAATATATTGTAAAAAAAAAAACATTACTGTACTTTTGATGGTGTAATATGCACACTTGTACATGATTTCATAGTATATATTTCGCTGCTCTCAAACGCAAAATAAACGTTTTATAAACTTAAATCTGAAACAGCGTGCGTGGGCGCGGGTGCGGCGGCCGACACTTTATGGAGGATCTTTAATTGCAGCTCCTTGCAGAGTTGTTCAATTACCAGTTAGTGTATCTAAGGAATTATAAAATACAAAAATAAAACAAGGAATGAATAAAATGGGCCAAGTGTGAAGTACAACTAGCACGAATTTCTTTCGGCGTTTTGTTTAACTTAGTTGTTCCCATAGGCATATACTATCACGATTTTATCCTCAATGTGACCACCTATGTAGCCTAGCGGTCATAATACCTCGCTGTCACATCGGAGATCCCGGGATCCATCCGGATCAGATCAAAATAGTAAATGATCTTTTTCAGATTCACCTAGGTCTTGAATGTTTATCTATATATGTATTTGTTATAAAATATAATATAGTTGCTTTGGAAACTTACTTTGGACTTGCTCAATCTGAGTTATTTGTCCCTATATATTTATTTATTCAATAGTCTTGCGGCTCTAAGCAGAGCCCAAAGGCCACTTTTAGCGTGATTATTCTTGCTAAATATTAAAGTAAAAATTTTATGAATATCTCAAATATTCCTTTTCATATACAATTACATACATACATCATATTTTTATTAGAATTATGTCATCAGGCGTCAATGTTTTGATTCTTTTTCACCTACACTTCCAATTGTGGCCTTTGAAGGTGTTGTAGCCCTGGGCTCAATCTACCTCATAATGAACAAATACGCGATTAGCATGTATTTTTGTAAGATTGTATGTAATAAATTTATACTTGGCGGGGGGGGGGACACTTTCGTGCCTTCAGATCCGTAACATTAACATCTTTGTATTTATGTACTAGAAAAGAACAATTTATGTGAACATGTTGTAAACGATTCCCATTCGAAACGACACGATCTCTGTTTCCTCGTGCGAAATTCAATACAGCCTTGATGTTTTTATTATATTATATATCTAACAGTGTATGAAGGTACGGCGTGAAATCTTTATGCGCACATCAGCCCACGAGTTTTAGTCTGCATTAGACCTTACTCGCAAAACGACTTACTTATATTAAAATCGCGTCTTAACGTATTCTCAATTCTCAAAATATTCTTTATTAAAAAAAATATTTTTTATTGTAGCGTCTTAAATGCCCCTAAAATATATATCTACCATACATGCAATAGATAAAGTTACTATAACGCAAAGTAGCACACTTCAACTATTGGTTTTAGTCTGTATTTTACCTAGTTCATAAACGGTTTGCAAAATAAATGCGTAGGTTTTGCGCTTTTGTAAAAATGTTAATTTTTTATACATTTCTCTTATTTGTTCTAAAGTTTTTTTTTTTCTGATATATTAATTTTCAAGTAACTAAACCACACACCATATTTAAATACTTTTTCCATTCACTTGCCATTATTTTTAGTACCTAATATATATATAGAGTGCCCTCAGTTTCTGTCAGCCTAAGTTTCAGTTGACAAGGGATATTTCGCAGAATGTCTTGTTGAATCTTGATTGAAATGTTCTTTAAATACTTATCTTATACATATATTTGTTTGAGTATCATATAAAAGTATTTTCGTTTTTTATTCGTGGCTTAAACGAAATCAATGTCATCGACAAGAGACTGACTCTTAAATATCTACACTGGGACCTACACATCTATAATAGACCTGCACTGGGAAATCATTTTATAAAGTTAAAAAAAATTACATATAGCGAATATAAGCGTATGATCCTTGTGACTACAGGTCATAATGCGAATCATTCCAACGTCGGCTAAGACAACCCACGTACTAAAATATCGCCGTAACCCGACACCCGTGGACGAAGGCACAGGAATGCCATCCTAGATCTTGTGTTCTTTTGTATATTAATTCCACTTATTTACTGCTCACGTGACTTTTATTAATTCTTGTTTGTTGGCTTTTATTTTTGAGGTGGGTTGTCGTTTTGAGGTTTGACTTTAGTATCTGTAAGTATAGCAACAATTCAGAAGCCGTATAATCCGCTAGTTTCCAACAAGTCAAATCAGCAACTTTTTCCAAACGTCAAAACAAACATCGTCTATGGGACTTGTATGAAATAGCACGGCGTGACGTCACAGTTTCTTGGAGTCATATAGCGCTTCTATTATCCGTTTTTCTGCAATAATAAATCTAAAATCACGTTGAAAATGCATATGATCTTATCTATGACAAGTGACATTATTTTGTGACATTTTATTATCTTATCAGTACAAAATAATTTATTTTTGACCCTCGATACTACCCTATTAAACTTCTATGGTCTGGAAGAATACTAAAAGCATAGAATGTATCTGCTGCATCTTTTCCCGCGGTGATGAGAGAAATGAATGAGCGAGACACTAATTCATACCCATAGGCGATGCGTATTGCAACCCACCACTATTTTGACTCTTTCTTTATCCATGTACAAGCCCACCATTACGCTGAAAGTGTTCTTTAAGTCTTATGCCCCAGGGCTCTGCAGGTATACCTCGAAAGGGATAGGAGAGATGAGTATGTAAAGGCTGTACTAAGGTCGTCGCGTTGTTGTGGCCGACGTTTGCACTAAGGAATATTCTCTTATAAAGTCGAAACCAATAATCTACTAAAGACTTCTGGCCATATTTACTACTGAAAAATCAAGTTGCGCTATTTAACCAATTGTTTTATTTTTTGCGCCGCAACCATTTATCTGTTTTTCCCTGTGGTTGACTGGGAGAGAAAGCTTTTAGCTTTAAGTCCGCCAATTGTAAACAATTTTTAATTGTGGATCAATAAAGTTTTATGAATGAATGAATGAATTAACCAGTGTTTTAAGCAAATAGCACAATTCTTGTGAGCGACTGGCTCAGCCACCATCAAATTTACATTAGATAGATAAACAGATAAGAATAAGGACAAATCAAACAGATTAAGCTAAGATTCAAGATTCAAAGATTCAAATGTTTATTCAGTAATTAGACCTTTACAGGCACTTTTACACGTCTATAAGTATAATTTACGTTACGTGTAAAGTATATTAAAATTTAATAGATTTAAAAAAAAAAGCTACCGATCAAGCGCTTCGTAACTACCACTGCTGAGAAGAAACGCCGAAAGACACTCATTTTCACAATATTGGTCGCCTACTTGCCAGAAGGGCTTTGTCATATGAAGAGCTAGACCCCAAAGTAAATTTAAATTTGTGTTTTGTAATACTATATAACAAATAACTTAAAGATAGACTTTATTCAATGATAAATATTAACTTAGGTCAGTATATCTTTCATGCATTAAGCATTCGATGATTATTACAATACCTAATCAATATTTATGATGTTTAACAGAGAACCTACAAAAAGTTATTGCGAAAACTTTCATTATTCTGTTTGAAAATTTCGCAGACGATGTAATACATTTGCAAGAGATTTCTCTTACACGATTTCTTTAAAGATCGCGTGTTTATTTTTTCTCAGGCAGACATTGTAATAAATTCTAATTTACTGCTCATTTAGATAACATATTGTTTTACTTAGTTTGTTGTGTTGGTGTGTAATGTTGCATTCACTTTAACACACACACATTTTCAATTAGGCCTATCTTTTCCATATCCTTTGATTCAACGGGTTAGGTGCATCAAAATCAAAATGGTTAATTATAATGTCAAATTATTTATTTTTACTATAGATTATATCATAGATATTACGCCTACTTTATAAGATTTCAGTCAAATAAATACAAGATGCTTTTAAATTAAATATATCACTAAAATTGTACAACAAGCTATTTACAGTATATCACAAAATAACGTATACAGTCCCTAGTTTATTAGTAGTATCACCTCTACTTACATCAGTCCGCTCCAAATGGAATATTCGAGACACAGAAAAAAACATAGTTCTTGTCACTCATCTCATAACACTTCTAGACTCAACACAACGAAATGCATCTTTCTAAAACTACTAAAATGACTCGATGACGAATATAAATTAGAGAAATCACTGCACGTACTAGGCTCACATAAATAAGAAGCGTTCACAACTTTTCAAATGCTCTGGAGTTGGTGAGCATTTCCCTCGTCAGCCTCCAAACTTGCTTCGCGGCGTTTTCTAACGCCGTCGGCGATTTTCCCTTAAATAAATCCACGTGTGGTAGGAAATAGTGGGGGCATCTGCGGCATTGGAGCGAAGAGATTAATTGGAGGAAGATCCCATTGATTCTGTCTCCTATAGCAGCCTCGTCCCATTCGTGTTCTCTGGGATGCTTCTCGCATTCGTACAGAAGCAGAGTTTTCATGTGATAGCATGTGACTGGGTTGCCGGGTAGGTCTAGATGCCTGTCTCGAATAGTCTTCAGTATACTCAAACATTTCCTTCGACAACCGCCTTGGAGTAAACGGTTTTCAGCCTCAAAGAAACTTAACACCCAAGCGTCGCCTTCCATAGCCGAATTCTTCCCTTGTAGAGCTAGGCATTCTTTTGATAGTAAGTCGAAACCTTCAGTTTTAACCTCGGCAACTATGTTCGGATGTGGCCAGGGTATGGCCGGTAGAGGCCAATGTGCGGCTGATCTAGGCCAAAGTCCGGCGCATTTGAAAGCCGGCGTGATTTGCACGATATACCGCTCCCGAATTCGCAATTTCACTTCAGTTGTCTCTGCGATCATTTTGACACAATCTCTATAGGAACACTTGTCGCAGGCCTGCGCGACTAACGTCTGGAATCTGGAACGGATTTTCCGCGCCGACAGATATCCTGAAGCGGTGATAAACTCCACCCAGAGGGACATGGAGCGCTTCCTGCCGTCGCTGAGCTTCAGCACGGCGCACCCCGGCAGAGACCCGTCATCGACAAAATTCAGTACTCCCATCTGATTCAGGTATATGACGATCTCGAACTCATGCGGCGAGACGACTTCCAAGCCGTCGAATCTTCCATTATAATCGGTGAGGGATGAAATGAACCTTGGTTCTTGTAGTTCAACCTCTTTGAGTACGTCTTGAACGATCCTACAGACTTCATGGATAGTTTTGGCAATTTGCGCCTTTCTGTTGGCGACTCTTTCGTTGTAGTACTTGTTCATCTGGTAGACTAGCTTGGATTGGGCCGCCATCATCTCGGGAGGCACGAGCATGATGCTGTCTTTGTGTCTACGCGCGCATGGCTCCGTGGTACGCACGCGCGCGCCCCGCGGTTCAAAGCCGACTGAGCCATGTCGGATTACCGGCGACGAAGGTTGGGGAACGCCCATGGAGTTGCATCTCCCAACTGGTTAGGGAAGTTTCACGTCTCGCTCGCTCTTATTACAAATGCAGTAGTGTGAGACAGGGATGGCGATGTTTCGGGTGGTGTTAGTGGCAGTATTGATCGTGCCGTGGCTCCGCCTCAGTGCCGTAGGTATCCCAGCGTAATTACCCAAGGCTCGTTAATTCAGTAGCTGCTACAAGTTTGGCTCTATTAATGACGGCGCTCTCGACGCGCTATCTCGCCTTAATTGCGTATTGATACATTTGATCGGAGACTAAATTCTGTTAATCTTTTATCGTTTGACGTTGTTAGTTGTCCACGGTGACTAAATTCTGTCTTTAATGATTTAACGTTGTGGGTTGGTCTATTTTATATGTTTTTATTTTTACGACACGTTTTGTTGTATCGTGTGTGTTAATTTGAAGAAGTAAATTTCTGAGCTAGAGCCCATTTATGAGGTTCTGTAAAAAGTGCAATAGTTAGTACCAAGTTCTAGGTTTAATAAATAAAATTTTGAAAAAAAAATGCAATAAGTGAGGCAATTTTAATTTTAGTTTAAATCATTGTGCCTGTTTTTTGTTCACTTTAAATGATTTTAAATTACGATATTTCATCACAATTTTAATTTCAATTAAATAAATGTTCGTATTTTTGATACTCTTACACCGAACTGTAATTTGACATCTAAAATAAAAGACATAAAAAAGGAGAGAAATGTCTAAATACTTCTAAAAAGTTGTTAAATGGTAGAGTTCGTTTCACGTCGTAAAGTTTTTATGTCCCCATAACGTATTGTAGAATTAACTGCAGTTATAAAAAGAACTAATAAATTAATCCCTTTACCACTCCGCTGGTTTATGTGTGCGTTCAAATGTTTTAACCAAAAGTATGAGTTAGCTTTTATTTTGAGTGTTAATGGCTCACCCTTTTTATTGTAACTTGGCTGTAACTCAGAAATGTGTACTTATCTAAATGTTTTAAATACAATTTATTTGTTAAATTTATACTAAAAAAAGGAACATGCGTCGATAATGTGAATAGCCAAATTATTAATTTTTTTATCAGCAATATAGTTCATTAAATGTAAATTTTAATGAAATGATCGGCTTATAAATTACTTGCAACTTGCTTTAGCAGAGGTTTATAAGCAAATTTGCGGTTAGACTATTTGATGATGTAATCTGTTTCTTTGACTGGTAGTTGTTATTGTTACTCTTAAATGGAAATGGGCCGGTCATGTGTATAGGTTGGAAACGAGAGGTGGACAAAGAGACCTACGGAACTCCCAAGGGATGGGAAAAGAAAACAAGGAAGACCAAGAATGCGATGTTCAGGCGTCTTCAAGAAGACGTGCGGTTCTTACTGGATGAGACTGGCAAAATAGGGAAAAGTGGATAAAACTGGGGGAGACCTACGCCGCAGAGGCGACTTCTAAAAATATATAGTGGACTGGAAAATAAATATTAAAGAGATATTATTTTAGGTAGAATAAATGCGTTTAATTTTATTATAAGATTTTTGCCTTAACTTTCATAAATACACAGAAATTGCAGCTTAGGTATTCGTCTTGAATACGTCTATTGTAGCTGTAGCAGGTTTAATTCAAAGTATTTTGAAAATATACGATTTATATTGCAACGAAAATTCTAGAGAAATCAAAGAAAGCCATCCCAAACAAATATACCTGAAAAATGTCAGGAGAACATAACCATACGTTGATTTAATTTAGGATTTTTCTACACGAAAAACCAATTCGCTTTTATCAGCACAAGTTGTTGACTGTAAACGCCCTGGGCTTTTTATACAATAGGTATACGATGCTTGTAATGAAGTTGAATCTATACTTTCCTTACTTCCTTACTAAAATCATGATCATCAACTCAGCCGCATAACGTCCACTGCTGGACATAGGCCTCTCCTAAGGATTTCCAAAATGACCGATCTAGAGTGGCCTGCATCTAGCGCCTTCCAGCGACATTGGTCAGTTAAATCTATACTTTCCTTACTTTCTTACTAATATCATGCAAAAGTGGCTCTGTCTGTCTGTCACCTCTTCATGCTGCAACCAGTGAACCGATTTAAATGAAATTTAGTATTCTTTTCGTTTGACACCCGGGGAAGAACATAGGATAGATTTTATCCCGAAACTCCCACGGGGAGCTGAGCCGACCTCCACAGCTAGTAAATAAATAAAAATGCCACTTTATTTAAAAATTCATCATACCTCACCATAAGATAGTCAATCATACCTAGAAGTAACTAACAAGGCCAGATTCCCAAAATGTCTGATCGTTAATGAAGAATGCCAGGAGAACATAGCCCAGCAGCGTTCGGTTTAGAACGGTTCCATGTTAGGCATGCCGCTATTTCGGGCGCGGAATTGATGTGGCGGCGGCGCTTGATGGATGGCCCGCGCTGGCTTGATTTACGTGCACGTGTCACCTATTCATGCGAGCCTGGTATCCGCCGGTGATAGTTTTAGGCCGGGAAAGGAAATAAACCTAAATAAGTACCTATGGGAATTCCGTTTATTAATCCAGAGCATTAGTATTGGATATTAATATAATTTTTGACGTATCATTTATTTATGCGGGCCTGGTGTCCTGGTAGCTGGTGGTCATTTTAGAATGACACTATCCATTTTCATCTCCTACTCCGCTTACCATTATATATTTTACCAGTCCAGTTATCTCTTCTTTGTAAGGTATATCTCTCTTTTTGTGGCCAACCTTAAGATACCCAAAACCCGTCTTGTTAAATTGTTTTTTCTACCTCTCCATGACATTCTTTTTTAGGAAATACGCCTCACCAAGAATGATACCTCGTTACATATATCTTATACAATAAGTATACAGTAACAACGTATGCAATAAAATATCCTGTATCTTCTTTTATATCTCACGCTAATTATTCAAATATCCGGCTAAGTGCGGGTCTCACTCACGCATCAAGGATCTCGTACCATCATCTATAAAAACTCACGTTTGTGGTATGGGAGTCCCACTTAAATATTTATTTTACACTGTTTTTAGTATTTGTTGTTATAGCGGCAACAGAAATACATAATCTGTGCAAAATTTCAACTGTCTAGTTATCACGGTTCGTTACATACAGCCTGGTGACAAAAGACAGACGGACAGACGGACAGCGGAGTCTTAGTTATAGGGCCCCGTTTTTACGCTTTGGTTACGGAATCCGAAAAAGCTATTAAATCTAAATTTATGGTAGAACTAATAAAGCAACCAATGACCTGATGATGATCACCAAAAACGTAATTTAAACTATGTAGAACATGTTTATTAATGGTTTGAATGTAAAACTGCCTTTTTTTCATAGGTGGTTTCATATTACTTTAAATCTAGCAAAAAAATCGTACGCTTTAATAATGAAAGCAGTTCATAAAAAGTAAAAATATTCGTAAATACCTGGAATAAAGTTCCAATAGCAATAAGCGGTTACGCATTAATTAATAAATTAACATGCTTGGGAAAATTTACATCCATTATAGTCATAGATTGATTAAATGCTCACAAGAAAAGAAAACATTTCTGTCTTTTTTCCATGCAATTTTGAGACGTTGAGAGATTATATATTTTCGCTGATTTTATTTAAGATAATGTTATTTTGAAAATACGGACCGAAATAGTCTTTACCTTTTGTCTTGAGTAACTAACTAAAGAAAATAGGCTTTTTTTCTCTTAAGAAAATCATTCTGAACATCAAAAATTTCAAAGATCTTTCATGAAATAGAGTTAAAAATATTAAAATCACTATGAAATGAAATTGTGATGATAAGTGACTGGTTAACAATTTAACATAGGAAAGTATTTGTTAAAAATTTCTTAAAAAGACGAATAAGTACGTAGATTTCCTTTCTATCTCTTTAACTTTAACAATGTTTCTTGCTGTCTTAGATTGAAAATTATTCCAAAGTCATCGACCACCAGGTCGTCAAAAATAAGTCTTGAAAGACGGTAATTTTCAAATTTATTTTCGATTCAAAAGCTACAATACTACATACTTAATATCAGCCTTTCGCAAGCACCAGTGCCAAGAAGAGAGCTTTCCATAGACCGAGATTTTTTTTACTGGAGCTTTCGGTAGCTTCAGCCTATTTCTATAACGCTTGTGGGAACTCCACCTGTCCGAGCTAGTAGGTTCCCACATGAATTATGCAAATCCAAAACAGTCGTAGAGCGAGAGACACGACAGAGGTTAATACATTTTCAATACCCCTGCTCGTAAAGTGGTTCTAATTTCACCGAATTTAGATATATAAAGCGGCTCATAAAACACGCATGCGTTAAGTTTGTTTAAAATCAAAAAGTTCAGTTTATTGGGTATTTTTCCACGCAAGTGTATTGAAAAAACGTCGTACGATATACGTGCGTATATTGGTTCAACACACTCGGCTCTATTACGCAAATTCCGCCTAGTGTGTTATAACCACCATCACGCGCTTATTATTTGTTAGCTCTGATAAAATTATATAATTTAACAATTATAAGTTGCTTGTATGAATGAGTCAGAATGTTGAGGATGGAATGAATGTGTCAAAAATTTTGAAATATAATTTGAAAATGAAATTTGAAAAAGGTGGACAGAATGAAATGATGGAGAAAGAAGGTATGTAGGACATGAAAGATGGAGTTTATTGCGACATCGTTACAAGCTTCCCGAAATAACCCCGAAAGCCTCCCAAAAGCTCGCAGTGCGCAGGCCCCGCGTCCGCAAGATGGCGGCTCCGCGCCCCGCCCGCCGGATGTCCGGGGCGGTTCGCTTGCATCCCCCACAACCACCTATACAGCATTAACTGCTTAATCTGCTAATTTATTTATTTTACCATCACCTAATAAGATAGGTGATTGTTTTTTTTAACCGACTTTCATAAAGGAGGAGGCTATCAATTCGTCGGAATCTTTTTTTATGTATGTTCGAAGACGCTTGGACCGATTTGGATCATTATTTTATGGTTTGAAAGGGTATACTTATAGGAGGTCCCATAGGAATTTTATCATAATCGGTTGTGAAGTTTGGAAGTGAAGTTATTTTAAAAAAAATTATACAATATGTAACAAAAAAACCCGGTCCGATCCTTGTAGGAGCAACTCAGACCGTCAACATGAACAACTTTTCCTATGCTTGAAACTAATTGAAAAAATTGCCGGGCCGGCCGAACAATTTTGTATGAAAATGCCGATTTTTTTTTTTCGAGTTTCAACATTGGTCCTATAAGAAAAGTTGTTTTATTGACGGTCTGAGTTGCTCCTACAAGGATTGGACAGGGTTTTTGTTACATATTGTATAGGAAGAAATGTTATAAGTACATTGCGCTTTTAGATTAGAATTCGCTACTTTCAACAACTTAAATCAGATACTTTTTTCTAAACGTCAAAACAAACATTTCTGTGAGATTTGTATGAAATACAGGCCAATAACGTCAAGTCAAAAAGCGCTCTTAAGGCGGCCCTTCCCGGAGACTCTGTTTTCAACGCAAGCATAGTTTGAAAAGCTTGGTGTTTCACCCAGGGCAATGCTAGAAAAAAAGGCAAACCAAAAAGAGAGATAGCGCCTAAGTGCATGGTTTGCATTCTATTAAATGAAATTAAAATTATTATTAACTATCCGTGGAACGAATATTAAATATTTATAGGGTGCGGAAATTTCATAAAAATTGTTCCAAGTGATACGTTTTTATGAGTAAACCTTACAAGTATGTGAAATAAATGTTTTGTATTCAAAATTTTCATTACATTTGCGAGGTTTGTATCGAAATATTTTTTTTACTTTTACAATTTATGAGTACTTTATGAACGGTCGAAGTTCAGCTAAAATTTGTGCAAAAAAGCAGATTTTTGGAGGCTTATACTGACTTTGTTTTTCTAAATTTCAATTTTTTATTTTGATAGAAACCTAGAAATAGCGCCCAAAATACCTGTGAGTTCAAAAGTTTTCAAGAAAGATCAGATACAACGCCATAATCACGTACGAGCGTTTGTATGAAAAGTAAGGCGGGAAGGCCGCTCTTAATATCAGTTTGTCTGCAATAATAGGTAAATCTAAAATCACGTTAAAAATAGATATGATCGATAACAACTGACATTATTTTGTGACGTTTTCTTTTCTTATCAGTACCGAATAATTTATTTTTGATCGAGGAAAGAACCCAATTGTTGACAATTTGTACGTGGGGCGCACTATAAGTTTCCGGAATGAATATGAAAAAATACTATTAAAGGTACAAAATTAATTTATTGTTTTTCAAAAAATAATCTCCCTTGGCGTCTATGCACTTTTTCATTCGATGAAACCAGTTTTGAAAACTTTTGTGCCACTCCTCTGTGGTGACCTCTGAAACGTGTTTTTCATACTCCTCGACAGCCTCTTCTGGTGATGAAAATCGTTGACCGCGTAATTGGTTCTTAATTTTTGGGAACAGAAAAAAGTCACAAGGTGCCAGGTCGGGACTGTATGCAGGATGACTCATGAGTTCTACATTTTTCGCCTTCAAAAAGTCGTTTGTCTGTCTGGCCGTGTGGAACATTGTCAACAAGCATTGTCGTGGTGCAGGATGATACGGCGTTTACGGTTATTTTTACGGAGTTCGTCAATAACTTCCGGCAAACAAATGGTCGTGTACCAGTCACTATTCACTGTACGACGATTCTCTAAAGCAACAGTAGCCACGTGTCCAGTTTTATTAAAAAAAGAAGCAATCATCCGCTTAGATGCACTTTTCACGCGCGCCACTTTGGTTGGTTTCGGCTTATCTTGAAAGACCCATACGCTCGATTGCTGCTTTGTTTTGGGATCGTAGCAATAAATCCATGTTTCGTCACCTGTTACTATGTCCCACACCAAATTTGACGCACCTTCGTTGAATCTGGTAAGCATGGCACTGCACCAAGTAAGGCGGTCCGTTTTTTGAGCCTCGGTCAAGTTGTGTGGGATCCACCGCGAGCGCAGCTTTCTCACACCCAAATGTTTGTGTAGGATTAATTGTATTTGACTCATGCCTATTTCTAAGGATGCGCGAATTTCATGGTAGGTCACATGCCTGTCTGTTTCAATCATACGGCGCACAGCATCGATGTTTTTGTTGGTCACAGCGGTGGACGGCCGACCATCGCGAGATTCGTCACTGAGATTGATACGACCACGCTTGAATTCGGAAAACCAGCTATAAACAGTTGTCTTGCATGGTGCTTCATTGCCAAAAGCTGTTTCAAGCCGAGCGATGCTCTGTTGAGCTGTCAAATTACACTTAAAATCGTAGAAACCATACTACGAAAATTTTCCCGAGTTAAATCCATGTAAATGCAGACACACAATTTTTTAAATGGCGCCACAAGGTAAAAACAAAAGACAGTCAGATGAAACAAACTGCATTCTACAGCCAAAGAGTTCTATTTTCAAATTTTGCAATAAAATTTTAAATATTGTTTATGTAAGTGGCCAGTTCCGGAAACTTATAGTGCGCCCTATGTATAGTGTAACAATAAAGTTGTAATAACTACTATGTAGCTATAATGTATTTTATTAGTTTATCTAAATGTATATAGTTTCATTTATTTATTTAATTTATAGTACAAAAGGTACAAAGCTCACATTGTCTACCAGTTTACCTTTAGGATGTAGTTAAAACAGATGGTAGATGGGGTCCAAACTTAATAAGTATATCGAAAGAAGTAAACTAGGGTTAATTTTATCCATCTTATTGGATACTTTAATACCTTTTAATTTGTAGCGGGAGCGAGGTGATATGCTCGACCGCCACAAAGGGAAGATCTTCCCGCCAGGCATGTTGTTGCGCCTTCGGAGCCGCGGTTCCCCAGGCGCAACAACCTGCCTGGCGGGAAGATCTTCCCTTTGTGGCGGTCGAGCATATCACCTCGCTCCCGCTACAAATTCATATAACAGTTATATAACCGCATTTACTAGGTCGAATGTCTTTAGGTATATAATGACCATCAGATTTTTATTAAATACCTATTAGTTTTGTGCTTCTGTAAATCATTTGTATTTATACTGTTAAACCATTATTTATGACAGTTTAGTGTGTTTATGGGCCAGCATTGGTGTCAGGCATTTGAAGCTGCATAGAGATTTTCGCTAGTATCCGATATTGTATTAGGGTGACACAGGGTGGACAAATTCTATGAATCTGTTTAAAATGCACGCTACTGCCTAAAGGCATCTGACAAAGCTTGACGACTGCTAAAACAATATTGACAACCAAGCTAGGCCTGTGTTACTCCCCGTTTAGGTATCGAAAATAAACCTACATTATTACTATGCGCGCGGCGACCACTTCGAATAGGAAAATTCATTTAGGTACATGAATCGTTTGTCCAGAGTAATAAGAATGAAATTGGGTTGCAATGGATGTCTAGGTATCTAAACGAAGAGACGAGGAGTTCCGACGCGAGTTAAATTAGATCATAGCGCTAACCACATTAAGTAGATATTTCTTTGAATTGCTTTTCTAAATCAGACTTCTGTACGTGAGTACTAGTACTTATTCTGTGACCAAGGACAAAGGGTTTACTTGCTAAGGGAGTTTAGAGATTGCACGTATGGTCAATCGGCCACCCTTTCACTGAGAAAAAAGATTGGTTGCTAGAAGGAAAAAAGATGCTATACGTTACCAAAATCAAGTGACTGCTGAGCTAAGAGCTACTATGCAGTTACAATTTGTATTAATTAAAACTACATGGTTCTGCTAATTAGAACAAAAGTTTGGTGGAAACACGCGTTTGTTTTAGTTTAGGAAAGCGCTAACAACGCGTATTCAAGACACACTATTGACGGTCAACAACGGTACTTGCCATTCAAATTAAAAAAAAAAGCCTTTCTAGTTACCCCCCGTTATTATTAAACCGCTGAACAATTTCATCTTACATAGCTAAAGACCATCTCAATCAAGTCATCTTTCAAACAAAAAAAGAAAACCTAACAAAATCAGCACATTCGTTTAGGCGCTACGATGCCACAGACATACATACAGCCACTTTAAAACTTCACCCCTTTTTTTAATCGGGTTTTTAAATTAGTAATATACATTATAAGCGATTAACGTGCATCACTTATAATAGACCTTTGTCTAGTAGAATTCGATAAAACACATAACATGATGGCTTGTCAATGCGTCTTTAAATTACTTGTTTCACTTTTAAATCAGGCATGCTTTTGTCAGATACAGCAAAAACATTGTTTTATTTTTTAAACGTCTTTCAATTAATTGATCGCACTAAAATAGACATTAGTAAGTTTACTTTATTTATTTAAAAACTTATTGAGCCAAAAGCTAAAATAGGTGGACTTAATGCTAAAAGCATTCTCTCCCTCTCAACTTTTCTACTAAGTAGAGTACTTACTTCGATAAAGCGAATAAATTACTTAAAAAATAGAAGTTATGATGTTAGTTCTATAAAGTCATCTATTCAGATAGGTAGTTGTGGAGAAATGCTATTCAACCATTCAACACATATTTCGCACAATTTTGAACGACACATACAATTTTGTCGATGTTATTTTCAATCGCTCCGTATCACTTTCCCAATATATTACATTTCCTCAAACCTTGAATAATCAAACGCAACAGATACTCCCTATTAGCACTGGCAAATCTGCTGTTTACACATACTATGTCACTTGTAATAGCTGGAACACATTTTGTAGCGAGAAATAATTTATGGCCGATTCAATTCGGGTTGGTGTAGTATGAGCGATGTGCGGCTACAGCCATCTGTCATCCCCCACTTCTGGTGCGCGACTGACGCGCGTCCCACCCTTGGGGAACGACAGTGGGGATAGCCCCGCCTATTCTGGAAACACCCTCAACAATAAAATGGCTGAAGTACAGATGCAACGCAGAGTAATTTCAACTTTATCACATTTTAATACAGTTGAAGTTTAGTTGAAGAAGAGTTCGTGAGGAAACGCTAGGGTTGTGCGCGTCGTTTTTTTTTAATTATCATTTTTTCTTCGGGTATTTCGGTCCCCCGAGCACGGTAATTGGGAACGTATCCGCGGTTGCATACGATTGAGACGTCCGTATGTCCGTTGTAATTATTATAAACATCGCGATAAGGATGTATCGCTTTCCTTTTGTGCGGTATTTTCGTATCATTAGCAACAAAGCCATCTGCAAAGCGGAATAAATCGATAACTCATTGGAACGTCACTATTGTTTACAAAGAGAATTACTTATAGCCTTATATCTAAAATGATTAAATTACTTTTTCGTAAAGAAAGTAAAAAAATTGTTTAGTAGTTAGATATGAATAGCGTAGCTGGTGTTAGGTTTATTTTTGTTACTAAACGATTTTTCAATTTTGTATTTATTGGTATGCTGTTGAATTCTCAATTCCAATAAGCTAATATACTTATTAAATATGGGTACAGTACTTTACTTAGTTTCAAAATCTACCACGTGATTTAAAAAAAACAGATCTACATAAGGTCTGCTCTTAAAATTTTTGTTGTGGTTACCTAAAAGCAACTGTATTATGTATTATTCTCCCCTAGAAAATGCGCTCGGTTAAACGCTAATTGCAAAAATCTTCAATTTTTTTCGTTTTTTTCTTTTATGGACTAATTTATAAAATTTTTACTTAAATAAGAAATCGATACGCCGCTTTGCTTCGGGAGCGGTAGCACTTTTTGTTCAAACACCCAGAATATCGGAACCATAGGTAATTCACATGCAGACAGATTTAAATAACTCGCCGGTTTTTATGAGTGTATGTAAATTTTGTAGTTAACATGTGTGCGGTGTGGCCGCATTAATTAATCTGAAGATGTTGTGTACGTCCAACGCGAGATAATTTGTATGCAAGCTGTCTGCATATTCAAATATATTGGATAAAGGTCTTGGAAAAGTTGAAGGATTCTTAGGATTCTATTTCAACGTAGGGATTCTTAGGTATTTATAAATAGAAAACAACCAATAGCTACTTATATATTGATAAATCTTGCAGTCAAGATGCGAATGAACACACTCACTTATGTCACATTACGATATATTTTTGTGCAGATCTGCTTAATAGTCTATTTGTATGGGAGTTCAGTAATATTATTTTTGTTTTGATAAAAGGATGTTCGTTCCATGGAGAAATTTATTTACTTAGTAATATTGACTCAATCCCTCCGGAACAACCAGAATACCAGTTAATGATTGAGAGGAAATTTACTTTTTTACTGATATGAAAGTTAGACTTTGTCTCCTTAGAGCCGCAAGATCCAAAATACATGATAAAGAAGTGATAGTGTGTATGTGTAGAACTGTAGGTATGTATGTTAGACGCGTAAAAAATTCATTTGACTCGTCGAAAACTTGCCTATTGCAATAATAAAAAGTCGCATAACAATGTAAATTCTACGATCAAACTCATTCGTCGGCCATCAAACACCTCATTAAGATACAGCACCTCTGTTTTACTGCTCTCCTATCTGTAACGGCCGATGTTAACCCGTCTCTTATCCGTTACGGTAGTGACGACACACGCCGTCGAGATTATTCGTCGTTTACCGTAAGATAAAAGAGATTCTATTACATTTTGAGGAGCTCAATGGGAGTACACATTGCTAGCTATTCTCAAGTAAAGCAAGAGAGGTTCCATTAAATTTTGAGGATCTCAATAGGATTAAACATTGCTAACGCTTTCACAAGTAAATCAAGAGAGATTCTATAAAATTTTGAGCAGCTCAATAGAAGTTTTTTTTAAATTTTAAGGAGCTCAATAGAAGTACACGTTGCTAGCACTTTCTCAAGTAAATCAAGAAATATTCTATTAAATTATGAGGAGCTCAACGAGAGTTCACATTGCTAGATCTTTCGGAGATCAACCCCAGGAGTAATACGCAGTTGGATGGGTGGCCACAAGTGGCATAGAATTTTCTCAAGCTCCTCTATGCTTCAAAAGGCACGTGAAGCCGTTGCTACCGGCTGTTATCATTGCTTCAGGCAATTGCGAAAAAATCCTAGATTGCTTGTTTACATTTGTTATGTATGTTATGTTTATTTTTTTATTTTGTTTATTCGGTGTTCTCGGAAGATCAGCGTTATGGTCAGGACGTTACATTATGCTGAGAGGAGGAGGCCAATTTGATAGCTGAGAACTGTTATTACAATTGTTAATCCGTGTTTGTGATATATCAAATAAATTATATTTCTTTCTTTCTTTGCTCTTATTACACTCTAGTGAACAGGGTGCAGGATTCCCTACGGTGTTTTACGTAACCAAGAGCAAGCAGTGGTAGTTAAAATCGACTGTATAAGAATACAAACTCAGATGAAAGATAAAGATAAAAATGTATTTATTGCTCTCCATACAATCTCACAAGTAAATAATTACAAAAATAATAAGCGAGCATATATAACACGAAAAGTGTGTTATACTTATGTTACCAACTAGATTGGGGGAGACTGGAGACTAATGTATACAGTGCCTGTATTACTGTTCTCAAGAGCTCTCCTATCTGGGCTCTTATTGAATATATAACATGTTGAATCTATGAAGATAAACACCTTATACATATAGTTAAGTTACAAGGTAGAGGCACAAGTCGCGCCTATTGAGGACCGAAATTGTGCATCTCAGACGTACTAAGTGTAAGTACATAAACCGCTTGGCCACCATCGCTCCAAATAACACTAGACTTTTTGTTTGTGAAAGAAACGCAGTATTTTCAAACCAAAAAAGCAAACGCCAACAGTAACATATTACTCTCACAAAATAATTTCCAGAACATTTCCGAGTAATGCGCGCCGTTTAGAGCAAATTGAATTCGAGATTTAAATTGTCAGCTTCCTCTTTTTTGCCGGCGACGGTGGCGCCATGCTAACCGATACCACGTGCGCGCTTCCGGTAAATCTGTGTCGAAGTAAATGATACTTGAAGTTATTTAAATTTAAAACTAGTCAAGTTAATAAAATATATTGCTCAGATGGAGTTATAAAGAATGTTGATATTTTTTTTTTTATTTGTCTACATGGAAAATGCGGCTTTTGATGTTTATGTAAGCTTGATAATAAGTTCATAAATGTAAACGGAACTTCATGAAATTTGGTAGGTAGATGAAATTAAGCCAAAGGAAATTAAAGGTTTGATCATTTGCCAAATCAGAACAGATGCCATTTGTAAATCGCAGAGTCACCTAAACGAATTATTTTTCCATACAAAAAACCGCTCATTTAGAGAGTCCGCTTCGAAATAAGGCACAACTGGGGTTCCTAACATACGGGGTTGTTAAAGGTGTCACGAGTTTTAAATTCAGGGCGAAACACTCATCTACCAGTTATTGCTTCGTAAATACGTACTTACCTTAATCTACCTACCTAATACTAAACGTATAAATTCGTTTTGTTTGTTTGTAAACTCTTGGAATACATTTATTACTAGTTATTATAATTATGTTACTATGACATTTTATTACTGTTACAGTGCTCATCTAATTTTGACATTGAGACAACCCTGTGACACGTGCAACGAATTTCGCGCGTCATAGCAAACGCTAAACGGTGTGGACGCGGTGGAACACTGGCTTTAAATACAGAGTACAAGAGAATTAAAAAGAAAACCCTACTAAAATAATACAAAATTTGAGAGAGTGAACATATTTTATGTTCCTATTTATTTTAGTATAGCGAACTAATTATAGTTCGCTATACTATAGAAGTAATATAGTATTATACTATAGAAGAGTAACTTCAAACATTTTGGCGTGAAAGGACAAACACTCATACGACCAGCTAGACCTTTATTCAAACACTGAAACTATAAACTATTTCATTTTATTCATTATATTGACGACCTCCGTGGTGTAGTGGTCACCATGCTAGACCGCCACCCAGAGGTCCCGGGTTCGATCCCCGGTCAGGGCAAGTTAGAAAATGGCCTTTTTTCAAATCCTGGGTCTTGGATGTTTATCTATATATGTATTTGTTATAATATATAGTATCGTTGAGTTAGTATCCCATAACACAAGTCTCGAACTTACTTTGGGGCTAGCTCAATCAGTGTTATTCGTCCCTATATACATATTTATTTAATATTTGTCCTAATATAGTATTATACTATAGAAGAGTAACTCCAAACATTTGGCGTTAAAGAACAAACATCTATAGGACCAGCCAGACATCCATAAAAATTTTTGTCGCACAAAAACAATGCATACGTGTGATATTTGGGGTATCATCTATAACAAGCTGTAGACCTGTGTTCAAACACTGAAACTATAAACTAGTTCATTTCATTCATTATATTGACGAACTCCATGGCGTAGGTCACCATGCTAGTCCGCCACCCAGAGATCACGGGAACGATCCCCGGTCAGGGCAAGTTGGAAAATGACCTTTTTCAAATAGTCCTGGGTCTTGGGTGTTTATTTATATATGTATTTGTTATAAAATATAGTATCGTTAAGTTAGTATCCCATAACAGACTCGAACTTACTTTGGGGCAAGCTTAAGCAGTGTAATTTGTCCCTGTATATTTATTTATTTATATTACAAATGGATTGAAAATGTAATAAAAAAAAACTTCATCACGAGTGAGATTCGAAGTTTACATCAGTACCATAAGTGCACTATCAAATCAAGTACCACCATGACTTCGAATCTCTTCGAAACTCTTACGAATTTCCTTACCACATAGTATTTACTCACGTTAACTGACGATGATCGTCTAAATCGATCCATCGTCATCCTTTCCAAAAATTCAAATGTTTATTCAGTGATTAGACCTTTACAGGCACTTTTACACGTCAATAAGTATAATATATTAGGTTGGGGAAAAAGTCTTTTCGCACATAGTATGTATGAACTTGTAATAAAACCACTTTGGCTATACTATTTGTACCTGGCTGGTTTTGGTATCATTTAAAAGTTTAAATTTTAAAGAAGATAATTCCAAATTCAAATTAGGAAAATGCGTGATTTTCATTTGTTTTTCTTACCGTCAAGATGAGTGAATCTAATGAAGAAATGAGATACATTTTAAAATTTTACTACCTAAAAGGTAAAAAGGCAAAGCAAGCCGCGAAAAAAAATTGCGTTGTTTATGGACCTAGTGCAGTGTCTGTGAGAGTAGCACCTTGGTTTAAGCGTTTTCAATCCGGAAATTTTGATGTCAAAGATGCACGTCGCTCTGGTCGCCCTGTTACGGATAAAATGGATGCTATTTTCGAAAAAGTGGAGCAAGATCGGCATATCAGTAATTACGACGTAGCTGAAGAACTGGAAATTGAACATTTGAAAAAAAAATGGGTACACAAAAAAGCTCGATATTTGGGTACCTCACGAGCTCTCTGAAAGAAACCTAATGAACCGTGTACTCATTTGTGATTCTTTATTACGACGTAATGAGACCGAACCATTTTTGATAAAATTGATAACTGGTGATGAAAAGTGGATCACGTACGACAAGAACGTGCGAAAAAGGTCATGGTCAAAGGCCGGTCAGGCTTCACAGACTGTGGCAAAACCCGGGTTAACTCGCAACAAGGTGATGCTGTGTGTGTGTGGTGGGATTGGAAGGGCATTATTCATTATGAGCTGTTACCACCAGGCAGGACCATCGATTCAGAACTCTACTGCGAACAACTGATAAGATTAAAGCAAGAAGTTAAGAGAAAGCGGCCGGAATTAATCAACAGAAGGGGTGTGGTTTTTCATCATGATAACGCTAGACCTCACACATCTTTAACCACTCAGCAAAAATTAAGAGAGTTTGGCTAGGAGGTGTTAATGCATCCGCCGTATAGTCCTGACCTAGCACCTTCAGATTTCCACCTGTTTCGGTCTCTTCAGAATTCTTTAGGTAGTGTCAGGTTAACATCACGAGAGGACTGCCAAAACTACTTGACGCAGTTTTTTAATCAGAAGCCCCAAAATTTCTATAGCAATGGGATCATGTCCCTACCTATAAGATTACAAAAAGTTATCGAACGAAATGGTACCTACATACTTTAGTTAAATGTAAATAAACTTTATTAAAAAATGTTTTGAATTTTCATATTAAATGCGAAAAGACTTTTTCCCCAACCTATTACATTACGTGTAGTGTATAGTAATTTTAATTTATTTTTTAAAGAAAAGCTACCGATACCAGCGCTTCGTAACCGCTTCGCTTCCGACTATAACAGTGGCTCTGTGAGCTGTAGAGGTCACCCCCAATCTATTGAATTTAAATGGGATAAAAGTTTTTAAGGCAAAAAGTTGCGTCTTTATAATGGTAACATACATACATACAGTTATTTCGCCCAAAGAATTTCTATCGCAGTGCAGAGAGGCAATGCTGCTAGCTTACTGGGCACCCTGCCTCGCGGCGACGCGTTGGAATCTCTATTTTATTTGTAAATTTTGCTTATTTTTTATTAATATTTGTATTTGAAATGTATTTTTAAAATGAAAGAAAAAAAAAATCTAAAAAAAAACATACATACATATTTACCCGTCTGTTTTCCATGGGGGTAGGCAGAGACTATGGAGTTTCACTTGCTATGATCCTTGCAAACCTCTTTTGCTTCGTCAACACTCCTTACTCTTTTCATACATGCTCTCCAGTTATTAGTACTCCTTACTTCAATAATTGTAATGATAACAAAAAAGTTATACATACGACATTAAAAAAAAAACGAAATGGCAGAAATATGGTATTATTTAAGTTTTCAAATCCCATATATCCGCCATTTAAAAAACAATCAAAAAACTAAAACGACATAAATATCTACGTGATTTTCGAACCAGTTCACAAAATTTTACGAGAATCGGTTGAGAAACGATACGAGAGCGACCTGTCAGGACAGACAAACTGACGGATAAAAGCAGTTTTGGCCCATCATAAAACTGGGACGCTTCGCTCGCTCAGTCGATTACGTTTAATAACGCTCACGCATATTAAGCGACCATATTTAGTATTACGCATAATTCTAAATATGGTCGCTTGTTAAAAGTTTAACAAATAACCCGCGACAAATCTCCTGTTATCCGTATAATCCCTTAATCGGCCCCGGACGCGTAAATCTGAGTTTGTTTTTGTGACGTCGTAAAGCTATCAAACACCGATCCCGGGCTTAGAAGATGATGGAACGACAAGATTTCTTGGTCATCTGGTTCCTTATAAACCATAAGCATGATTTAATTAATCAGTTTTATTCCTTTTTCAGGGTTCCCTACCTCGAAACAGAAAATGGTTACCATTTATTTAACCTTTATTGTATAATTTGTATAAAACAAAAGGCATTATCTAATCAGCCATCCTTTGAGTTGATAGAGAAATTTAGATGGGTATTTTTCCATGAACATATTTTAATAGCAAATTTAATCCATGGTGAACATGATTGATTCCCCGAAAATAGGGAGAAAAATAAAAATTATGATCGAGGAAAATGAGCGAAAATGCAAATTATATTGATAGGCGTTGCGGCTAGGTACCGATCACGGTTTTGATTACTTTTCCATTGCCTCGCCTACCGTCACGCCAAGAATCGCCTTTAAGTTTCACGGCCCTGGGCTCAGTCCGCTTTTAACTGCTTTCTGCCTCATCACTTCAGTGACCAAGTTGGTCCTTTATGAGAAAATATAATATACCTAATAATTCACAAATTATCAAATTAACACTCATCTCAGCGTTTTCTCAGGTGCATTATCATTTGTAGTGCTATTGAGGTCCTTAAAAGACGTGACAGTGTTCTTGGATCATCAATCATCATCATAGACTGAAGTTAAAGAAAAACACTAAGCACTCTCCATCTATTATAGAACTCTGTGCTATCAATTATAGCATCTGATCCTTATGGTAGAAGAAAAGTAATAAATAAATACACTTTTATATTTAAATCATTCACGAATAGACTCACAATTTATAAACTCATGATACGGAAAGAGCATGACGTTTTAAAAAAAGCATAAGATCCAGAAATAGCGGGCGATGACAGGGAATTTATTATCCATTCTGGATGACAAACTGCGAAATGGGGAAACGGGATTATTAACGGTTCTCGATTAGATTTGAAATGAGATTAAAGCGAGATTTACTTTTGTTTTTTTTGCATAGTTCTCGTCTTTAGAGTCTTTACATGTAATTTTTGCTTTTCCAATATAATGCCACGGAATCCGTTAATACGAAAACCTATCTGAAGAAATGAAGTCACAGGATATAGTCAATGTGATAATAGTGAATAATGGACCTATTCCATGTCAAAGGTGTTCCTGGCGAAATAATGCAGAAATATAAAAGATTTTTTTAAGGCTGGTTGGTTTTACCAAATTATTTTCCAACCACTTCATCGCCACATTATGGGCTTGTCTCCATGGGCGATACAATCTCGTCGATACCAAATCGCCACGATTATATCGTCGTGTGGAGTTCATGACATTTTGAATTTTTTTTTTTATGGCTGAGCTATTTTTATGACTCAAACTAACCGAGTTTAACTCTAAATTCAACGTTTGTCCATTGCATTTATGTAGATACTAAATTGGATTAAGAACCTCTTGGCTCGACATTTATCAAATGTGAATTGTAAATCAGGCATGAGTCGTTCCAGAATCCTACTTACTCGTATATGTGAGTAACATTAGCATCAAAAATAAGTAAAAAATAAAAAAAACTTTGTTTTTAAAAAAAGGTCAAGTTTTAAATCAATGTCTGTCTAATATCCCCGATGAAAACTCGTACCCTATATTGTTCGAGTTTTCATCGAGTTCAAATCGCTGTCCGTGGTACGAACCCCAGTAATAGAGGTGGCGTTCGCACGTGACGTGATGTATGGAGTTTTAATTAGGACTTCCTTTGACGACCACCGCCCGCGAGCGTGTGTTTGTTTGATCTGCCCTAATGAAGAGTTCATATTTTGTCTGAACAACATATTTTTATGATTATACATACGAGGTACCAATGAGAAATGCTAACTGAATGTTCTTTCCTAATTCGTTCGGATACTTGTTCAAAAATCCCTAAATAAGTTTTTATTAGACGGGTATTTAATTTATTTTGTTGTTTTGTCCTATTGTCACAAAAATCATATAAGTATTACATTTAGAATGGAAACTCCTAGGGTCCCGCGCAATATGCCTCCCCGTTCCCCGTCCCCGCACCTCTCCCCCGTTCTCGCCTTGTCTAGTGAAGGTATAAATTGCCGCTTGAACCAGCAGACAGTCACCTCTGTACATCGCCATCATCTATTTCGCCTTTTCCCTATTTGGGGTCAGCTTTGTATGTCAACTCCTTCCACCTTTTTCTACATCATTCATTTCTGTAGAAACTATTGTACAGATGCTATCTCTAAGAACACTTCTCAAGCAACGGTGAGTAAAAAATCTTCACAAGAATTTGTCTACTCTTTTTGTTAAAACAGGATATTAAAATCTTGAATGTCACCCGGTACCAGGGTACCAGGATGTCACAGGAGTTCTCCCCAAGGAGTTCTTAGAAGCGCGGCGCTCGGCTCCCACGACATAAATACTGATGCGCTGGGTTATAAAGCAATGTCAGACTATGCTTAGGATGTGTTCAAGACAAAACAAAACAAAAATTAAAAGGAAAAATACGAAGGAGTAATTTTATATATCCGAAATGGGGTTAGACTAAAACTTTGACAGCACATTATTTCACAAAGTTTTTTGAGTGGGGTATTTTATTTAGTGTCATTTTATTGGCGGCAGAGAAGAGTCATATTGTCACCATCCCTTTTCCACGGGTGCAGTAAAAGACGGCTAAAGAAAGTATTGGCACCAGAGAATGGGCAGCAGCGTTCTTTCGTCACCAGAGAATGGGCCGAAGAAGAACGGCATGGCTGCCCTTTGTATAGGCAAAATCTCTCTTTATGAGAAGAGGCTTTGTCCAACAGTGGACTAAACCGCTGGATTTAAACGATGTAAATAAGAAAAACATCTTTTTTAAAATGTCTTCAAAATGTTTACTGACACCAATGAAAGTTGTTGACACTTTCTATATAGCCAAACATATGTTATTCTATATAAAGAAATCGATCATTAAAGTCTATAAATAAGGGTTATTATAACATGTTATGGTAAGTATATTGAATTAAAATAATATAAATATAACGTAATAGAATGCGGCGACACGTGACGACAGCACTATCATTTATACTTCCTATCTGTTTTGACACACCTTGCCATGTACGGTGTGCACAAAAAACATGCTACACATATTTTCAAGTCAAGTATTTTCTTTCCCCTGACTTTCTAGCCGCTTGACAAATTTGAACTATCAACAAACTTGGCAAATTATTAGCTAAATAAATCGCATTTTGCCACATAAACTGTACCTACTTTTTAGAAACGATCTAACGAGGAGTTAGTCCGGTTTCAAAACTAATAAGTTTATTTGCCGGGCAAATTAAAAACCACCCGACTTTCAAAAACGCCATCTAGTGATGAGTAGTGGAACTACATGTTGTTTGTTTTTTTGTGTCCGATTTATGTATTTTTATGTGTGTTACTGCAGCAAAGAAATTAGTTTATCTATCTACATATTCCGATTGATATCCATAGCGCCATCTATTATTTTTAATTGCTATGAAAATTGGAACCCCGACTTTTAAGCGTTAACTCTCAATCACTTGGAATATGAAGTGTACACATCAGTCACTAGATGATGTCATCGGGAGTATGTTTCAAATTTGCCTGGCCAAAAAACGTGTCAAAAAACAAAAGTTTAGTTCAATTTACTTATATGTATACGACCTCCGTGGCGTAGTGGTCACCATGCTAGTCCTCCACCCAGAGGTTCCGGGTTCGATCCCCGGTCAGGGCAAGTTGGAAAATTGTCTATTTCAAATTGTCCTGGGTCTTGGGTGTTTATCTATATATGTATTTGTTATAAAATATAGTATCATTGAGTTAGTATCCCATAACACAAGTCTCGAACTTACTTTGGGGCTAGCTCAAGCAGTGTAATTTGTCCAAAATAAAAAAATAAAAATAATTTTGTTGCACACTGTACGGTTGGTAGGGCTGCCTCGCGCCGTTTTTTCGCCGTCACCGTCCTAATGGGCGCACTTGTCACACGGCCTTATTTACGGTGCGCGATAACAATCGGCGGCGGGACGAGAGCCACGCATCTTTGTAGGGGCGACAGTTCTTTTTGTTTCGAAAAAAGACTGCAGTTTTATTATATTTGGGCAAAAAAAATGTTTTTTTTTTCATTACTTGCTGAGTTTCTTAATATCCAGAAATGTAGAAGGCTTACGAAAATTCCCAGTAGTCCTACTGGTAGAACAAATTTGGTAGGGACTGGGACTAGCTCCTTGTGATGATCATTTCAAAAGCCAAAGCCTAAAATATAATGTTCAATGTTCATAAACCAGAAACCCCATCTATCCATCCAATGTCTGGGAAAATCTTAGCATTTAGTCCACCATTTGTTAAAAGTATGTGTTTACTTTGTAACCATTATGTGTAATAAATAACTAAATAAATAAAACCCCACTTTGTAGAATACAACTATTCACTGTTTAATCAAAAACTCAAAATGTTTTATTTGTCGCGTCTTTACTTTACTTACAGGAATTGACTGGGAATGGGCAAGATTTGAATCATGTTAATAGGCGATGCGGCTAACAACCCATTACTATTTTGATTCCTCTTTCCATCTTAACACCCACCATCACGCTAAGCGTGGCCTTTGGGTCTTATGGCCCTGTTTCCCCGTCATAGATAAAAACGTGAAAATGTATTTGTATCTTTATATACAGATAAGTTTGGTTTAATTATTTTTTTTAAGTTTATCGGACGATATATTTACGTCATGACAGATGCGTAACAAGCCGAACGCTTAGACCGATCGTGCCTCTCTATCGCTTTTTTTACGCTTCGCTTGCACGCTCTGCTCAGGCGGAGCGTGACAGTTTTTCGTGCGTGCAGGCAGCCAGCGTTCATCGGTTTATAAGACGTTGTCAAATCAATCGGTTTCATGAAATAACTATTGCAACTATATGAAATACGTATATTTGACTATATCCAACTACATTTTTTAATACTTAGACTTTAGACATTTAATATTCCCGCAGGGTCAGCCCTACGGCGGGTACAGGGCCGCCTTGTAAAAAACTCGTTATATGCGAATACGATCCCTTTCCGATACCTAGTTCCGCTACACGTTTTCTTTGACCAAATATCAATTCAACTCAATAATTTAACTTTTAATTTCTGAAAATAAATAACTTTAAACACCTGGAATGAAGTCAGGTTTGTAAATCAAAAATAAAAAAACATATTGTATTTAGAAGAATTTGTTGATGCAGAAAGAAATTGCATTTCGCTTAACGTCAAGGTAAAATTCTATGTTCTACTCACTTCTAGTATCATAGTAGGTATATTAACTTTTCAACGTAAAGAAACAATGAAAAAAAGAAATTCCTCACTAATATTTAAAAAAAAACTGCAAAATACAAGCGGGATGACCACCACCGAGAAGGAACTCTGGTAGGTATCCCTACCACGAACTGTTAAGGCCCTTTATCATTCATTTCCATTTTTTATATCTACAACTTCCGACTTTCATACAAAATATTATCGCCGCTCCCATACCACATTTGGGGCTGGTATCCCCCAAACTGATGCATCGTCACGACAAGCCTATTGACAGCTCCTCCATATTCATGAGCCCCTGGTAACCGCCGTGGAAATATTTAAAATTTACCCCCGGAAATATCCGTTCTAGTTTTTATGTCCTTGACAACTAGGGCGTTCATATTATTTGAATATTATTTTTTATTTACATTGATCATTAAAGCTGATCAGTGGATATTAAAGGATTCTCTCTCTCTCTCTCTCATCTCAGCGCATTCCCAATGCTGAAAAGCCCGGGGTCTGGTTTCTGACTTTTTCTTCTCCTTTTCGCACGGTCTTGAACATCCTTGGTTGTAAGACGATGTTAAAGGATTCATTTATCCAATGTCATTCCGACAGTGTCTTTACAATAATAATATAAAAATTTTAAAGCGAGAAAGGTTTTTGTTGACGTCGTTAAAAGTGTCAGGAGCGTAGATATCGTGTACTGCAACTGTGTTCTTAAGGAGGGTTTCAGATTGAGATTCAGATTTTTATCAGGTCGTTGAAAATAGACAAAAAAAGAGGCTTAATTCGCAAAGCGTGATGAAGTTCTGCATTTTTGGTAAGTTGTATGGGTCTTGCGACTTGCGAATTTGCAAAAAAATTCTAAAAACCAGTGGAAATTGAGAAGCGAAAACAGTGCATTATTTGCGAACGATATTGTGTACACTTATGAACTTTTATTTATGAGGATTTCTTTTACATTTTTAGGGTCCACTTCAGACTTGCAGCCTATCGTTAAAGCAAAGCCAAATGGTTTTAATGGTACCGGTTTTTTCTTCTCCAACCTTCTTCCCTAGCTTCGAATCAGCACAGTTAAGAATGCAACCGGGAGCACGCTGCGAGGACAATAATTTTACACATCTTTGTAAACATTTCCTAATGCATTTGCCTCCCAACTTTTATCAAATATGACGGGATATAAATCAGAAGCACCCGGGTTTCTCCCACGATGCACTCAGCATCCCCCTGGACATTCGTCCACAAATCACACCACAACATTTAAAACAGACTCTATTACTTGACAATAAGATCTATGCGTAGGTTTAGTACCATAAGTGTCATATTTCGTGATTAGGTCCCATTAGATCATGATCCTCATTGAGGGGTAATCTAATTGTTTCACACCTATTGCGTGTTTTCTATGCGCATTAATGATTATTGTTTGTTGAAGTGGACATAATACCGCTTTTTATTTATTTACATTTAGTAAAGTATGCCTACGTATAAAGAAAGAAAGAAAGATAAGCTTTATTCGGCAATCAAAACCATCACAACTTACATGTATTTGTAATAAATATAACATACTATATGATTTGAATTACTTTGTGCAATTCCGCCACCGGTTAGTTCATGCAAACTATTGTCGATTGCGTATGCGGTGTCCGATGTTGCTGCAGCCGCAGCGGAAGCAGCAGCATGGGAGGAAGCATGCATCAGCTGCTTGGTGGTGGGTGCACACGGGCTGTTGGTGGCAGGTATGCTGGGACTAACAGTAATGGATGGGCGCCGGCCGGCAATAGTTTGCATGAACTAACTGGTGGCGGAATTGAACAAAGTAATTCAAATCATATAGTATGTAACTTTGACTTCCGCAAAGTAACACCTGAATCTGAATCTATTAACTATAAATATAACAAGCTGAAAGGGCGACCAGCTCAGCTATGTGCTGATGGCGGTTTGCCACAGCGCTGATTTTCAGCTGGTGCCAAAATAAGTAGTAGTAAGTAAACTGTACTGTGTAGTACTGCTAAAAAAAAGCAGAACAAGAAATCAGCTCTGTGAAACTGCATCTACACATCATTTACGCTAAAATAATTTTTAAGGACAGAACACAATGGAGATGACTAACATGCTGCACCGACCCCACTTTAGAGTAGGATAAGGAAAGGAAAATAATACATAGGTATAAATCGGAGGGACTTAAGACCAGCCCCTTGTTGTTTGTGTTTCGTGTGTGTAAGTGGCCAACACTGGTGTCAAATTTTTCAGGCTGCCTAAAGGCATCTAACATAGCTTGACGACTACCATACAATTATAACAGCCGGAACCAGCGGCTAATACTTTGCTTCCGAAGCTTTATGCCACGTGTGGTCACCCAGCCTATTGCGGATTGTGCCCGGTGTCGCTTAACTTGAGAAAGTGCTAGTAATGCGCACTCCCGCCGGGCTACCGAGTGTAAAAAGTTTATGTCGCGCGATGGACTAGTGCCATCGCGCTCGTTATTATTGCGTAGACAGAGATAGTGATGGATGATAGCGCTCGATTAACGCTGTCGCCGTAGCCATGCTGTGGGGGCTAGCCTTTTTTAACAGTCAACCGATGCGTGATATTGGTGATAAAGTGGTATTTTTGGGGATAAATACGAGTACAAATAACTTCTATAACTCGATCGAATCATTTGTATCAAATTTTGGATTGCTTTTTTTATGTTGTGATTGAAATAGGGGGTGGGGGGAGGGGGCACATTGGAGGAAGAAGAGGCAAAAGAAGACCTAGAGACAGTTTTATAAAATAAGTCAAAGTTCAATCCATGTTTCAACCTAACAGAGATGTAAAGAAGTTAGATTTGTACAGAGAGAGATGGATGGAATAGGTTGCTCCACAGACAAGAGCTTAGCTCTTATAAGAACACGTGATTTGAATCTTATATTACGGTTTTATTATCCGCTGGCGACGGACGCGCTGCTTCTGAAAATAAATATATATGGACAGAAAATCTAACAAATTAAACTAAAATGTAAAATAAATTGAAACATAAATAGATTTGACCGTAAATACATTCCTGTTTGCTGCTCCTGTGAACCTGTAACCTGAAGAATTTCGGATGTGCGAAGGAGATAAGATATACGTTCCTGCATATTATAGATGCAAACGTTTGTTCGTATTAAAAAGCGGTTCCCTACCGCTGTATCCTTTTGTCGCACTTTTGATTCGCAACAGGATACGTCTGTTTTTATGTCCTACGCGCACCACGATTCGCCCCAAATATAAACCGTTTTTCTATTCAAACCACTTCCTGATAGACGCCTAAGGAACCACCCCCTACATTATCTATTTAAAAAATAAACAGCGCACGATGCTCGGTCTGGTCACCTAGTGATTAAATATAATTTTAAGCAACGACATGCTCTATCTAAAACATCAAATTACATCGACACTTAATCTTCTCGCACACTCGGTCCTTTGTAAACATTTATTTGCCAGACCGCGCGTTCGGAATTGAACCTGGTATGTACACAACCTGCCGACTGCTAGCCACGGGGGATCAGTTTGATAGCGATCTAAAAACTGTGATTGATTGTATGGGAACTTCTGGTGAAGCTGCAAGCATTTTGTGGAACTTTTTATTCCTACAGCGATTTCTATGTTAAGAGTGGTTACTAAGTGTCGAAAATAAATATTCTGTATGTATAATGGGAAAGAGTCTTGTGTGCGATGCCACATGTGTGGACACGTTAGCGCCTTCGCCCTTACCCTCCACTTCCGCACACGGTGGTGCGGCTGCGCTTGCTGCAGAGTTGGGGAAAATACGCAAATACACGGGTCTGGCAGCCCATCATATTTTCTTACCTTTCGCGGTGGAAACGATGGGTCCCTGGGGCTTGGAGGCTAAATTGTTCTTGAAAGACATCACGACTCGTCTTATCGAGGCAACGGGAGACTGCCAGAGCTGGCAGTTATTTTGCTCAGCGGATAAGTCTCGAAATTCAGCGAGGGAACACTGCCAGTGTTCTGGGCAGGTTGCCTCGATGAGAAGCTTTGGAAGATTTTTTTATATATAATTTAATGTAGATATTATTGTAATTTTAATTTAATTTAATTGGTGTTATTGTATATTGTAATTCATATTTAATAAACTGACATTCAATATGTTACTGCACGAATCCTAATATTGAGTAAGAATTGGTAGGTTTTTTTGCCAGTCTGCAACTGGCGAATTTGGTAATATTATTAAAACTAGTCGGCTTTACCCAACTACACTACGTGAGTAAAATCACTTTTATATGTTTATTTAGTTGTGGCGGAGTTGGAGTTAAAGTATGGATGTAGCAAAGTCCTCCAGAGAAAAGGTGTGTATGTATGAAATAAAAGAACTGGTAATTTCTGTTTTTGTATTTTTTTTTATTGAACAAATAAATCACACGCCTAAACGACGCTTTTGGAGGTCTAAGTGCTGGTGCGCATTTTGGCCAAAGATTAAGTCTGACCATGCAACGAAGCAATGCCGCTAGTGTCTTAAGCGCCCTGCCACCGTATTGTCGCAGGCCCCTTTGACCCCAGGGTCAGTCTGGGCTGCCTTGCCCATCACCTTCAACTTACCTCTGTGAAGTTCAACCAGCGAGCAATAGGGGTGACGACAGGGTCAGAAAAGTATGATTGTAATTAGTACGTCTTTAAGAATCCCCTTACCCTAGACTTTTCCATACGTTTTATTTTGAAACGGCATGTCAGATTTTGGTAAAAGTTTGTAATTTTAAAGAAATTGCAATTATCTAGGGTTATAAATTATGAACTGGAAAGAAAATATAAGGGTGTAGAAGTTTTCCATACTGATGGACAAATATGATATAATACACTATATTCTCTTTTAAGTTCATAATTTTACTGCAGGAAACCAATTATAACCCTAGATAATTGCAATTTCTTTAAAATTACTTAATTTTACACATATCTGACACGTCGTTTTAAAATACAACGTAGACTACGTTTGTATGGGAACGTCTGATTCTGTCCGGGGTAAGGGGACTCTTAAAATTATCCAAAAATGACAATATGGGTCCACATTTTTCAGTTAACCAAAACAGTAAAAATTCACTAAGATACGGAGCATCAAAGTTCCGCAGTAGGCACTTGCGACGTCACCTCTATGTAAAAATCGTACTTAGCCGTGACGTTATGTTAAATTTCGATGGGCTGTATCTTTGTCATTTTTTTGTTTCTCAGAGAAAAGAAAAATGCTTTTTTAATAATCTAACCGATGGGCTAAAAGTAAGAATATTTTTCCTATCGTCATGCATATTAATTTTAAAATATTTTAGATAGTCACTCTAGCGCTCCCTTGACCTGCCTGGCTTTTGTTTTCGTTCTCCCGCGGAAATCCACCCTGTAGCCAGCAAGATAACCCTATCGATCTGGGTGCTTCAAAAATAATTACATATCAATACAAATTTAAAGGTAATATACTTGATAAGTACTTACCCATAGATATTTTGGAATGGAATATAAATCATTCGATATTAATTTCTGTAAATAATTATTTCGATACTATTAACTTTCATGATCAATGATCATTCATAGCATTATTAATGATTCTAAATTTTGATCTACGATTTCATAGGTCTTACGTAGCAATCATTTGTTTTATACATGGAGGTCAAAGTTTGGCATTAAAAAGTATTTTACTTCTGAAGAACTAAGGAGTTTATCTATTCAAACAATTTGGCGAATATGTCTACAAGAAATCAATATAAGCTCGCCTGTCTTATACAATGTGTATTTATTAAACGTGATCAAATGAAATGTGCGTATATTAGATAAAATACTATCGATAAAAAAACTGGAAAAAAAATCGTTTTGTTAGCTATTTCAAAAATCCAGGCATTTTAATTTTTTCATTAATTATTTTTTAACTAATTTCTTATTTGGTATTGTTAATTATTATTTTCTTTCTTAGCTTCTTAAACTTTGTAGCTCACAAATGAGACCACTTTGAAGAAAATACGCCGTTTACTTCATCATCATCAATTTATTTAAGAACTATGTTCTTGTCGTTGGAGTATTTTCCATGCCTCCCGATCTTCAGCTAAATGCTTGACCTCCCTATACGACACGACTTCTGCCTTTTCCTTTACTTCATCCACGAACATTCAATCGTTTACTTAAAGAGAAATAAGTAAAAATCATAACACGACCTTTACAAGAAAATAAAGTGTTACTAACGATTTTTTATTGATAATATTTCGTCTAATATCCGCTCATTTCGTTTGATCAATTATAAAAAATACACATTGTATATTTATACGAGTATTTCAAAGTACAGCTAATCGATTACTGGTCGGCTAGTTTTTTTTTAAATATTTGTATGAAAAAAGTTGAACACAGTTTTTTGTCTTACTAAGCATGGTTTAGGGAATTACGAGTATAATCAAGCCGTAGTGTAGATCTTGCATGCTGGTCTGGGAGAAAAGAAAAAACTTAGAATGTACCAGCTGCTCCTCTTTTCGCGCGGATCGAAAAAGAACGAGAGAATGAGCGAGCGGCAATGCGGCTAGCAACCCATCACTATTTTAATTCCTTTTTCGTGATTCGACGTGATAATGTGTCTGTAGTGTGACCGCCTCCGTGGTAGAATGGTCATGGCGTTCGCCTTGTCAAAGTCAAAAAAAATATTTAATGTTTGATAAATTTATCTCTTATTGAAGGTATTTGTTTTTTAATATTGTTTTATTGCAAAAAATAAAAACTACTAGCATTTCAGAACGACCACTGCTGGGAAGATTACGCCGAAAGAAACCCAGTTCATTATTGGTCCCTACCCACCTTGATGTGCTATGTTTCAGTTACAATACAGATTTACACTTAAGCTCAGTATACATTATATTATACATCTAAATAATACAATTAAAATTTGCAGTCAACTATTTCCAAGAATTTTGATTAGATAAATAGTCATTTACATGATAATAAGCATTTTTTAATAAATGATTTTTAATGGCAGTCTTAAACTTAGATAATGGTAACGCTACTACATTATCTGGAATTTTATTATAGAGACGCAAGCTGAGACCCACAAAAGATTTTTTTTTGGTTATTTTTAATCGACAAGCAGAGTTAATACTATGAATATCATAATTTTTCTTATATGAATGTATATTCTGACGCACGTACATAATGTTTGCATAAATGAATTGCGAAGGCAGAGTCAAAATATTAATGTTTTTAAAACTCTCTACCACCTAGTTTATATATAGACCTAACAGCGCGTTTTTGTAAAACAAATATGGTATTTATTTCTGCAGCATTACCCCATAGCATGGGTTCGAATCCCACTGGGAAGCAGTGAAACTGAAAAGTACTTTGTGAACAGTTGTTTCCAGTCTGGTTAGGATATTGCTTGAATCACCTGATTTTCCGAAAAGTAAGATGATTCCGTGTTTCAGAAGGCACGTATAAACTGTGGGTCCCGTACGCCATCGAGCGTTTATTCATCAAACTATAAAAGGATTGGATCTGGTTTACCCTTTGGGTTGCGGAGGTCAGACGGCAGTAGCTCTGTGTAAAAACCAGTAACCTCGTCAAATCTCCTAGGTTAGGTAGCGGACCCCGGGCCCTGAAGCGTTACTGCTGAGAATGCAACCAGGAAAATACGCTCGGATGAGGATGATCAATGTATTTGTAGTATAGACCACAGATAATGAATTATGTAGCAATGTTTGAAATAAAGAAGAAGCTTTAAATTCTGCATACGGTACCAAATGCTTTTTTTTTTTCATTAACTCTATCCCAAAACCCGTAAAAGGGAATGCCTTTGTCCTGAGGGTACCAACCCTCTGGTCTGACAAATTGGTGCCCAACGAGATGGGACAGGCCCTCCGGAGCCGCTCCCTCGCGCCCTTCATTGTATTGTAATTGTATTTCAGTTTGTTTGTTTGGAAACTTGTAATTTATTATGATTCAGGTAATGCAGACTGGGAATTGTAATTGCATTTTATTGAGACTATTTTAGAAGATAAGAGAATATTTTTTCTGCTTATTTATTTATTTCATTTATTTACCGATTTATGTACACGGAAAATTAAACAGAGAATACATCAAATAAAAGTGGTACAAAGGCACTACTTATCTCAAAAGAGATCTCTTCCAGTAAGCCTGTGAGAGGAGATGTTTATGTAAGAGATGCCTCTCTTACAGGCGTGTTTATACATAAAATAAAGGAGGAAGAAAATTGAAATGTACTCATTATGTACAAGATTCTTATTCTAACCAAATGTTGCAAGACCCAAAAGGCTCTGTCTGCCCGGATAAGGATAAAGACGTGAAATTGTACACGTATTTATGTTCCGTTGTTTTCTGTTGCAAGGCTCTTTCAGGATTCATGTTGTACCTACTATTTTAAGAAGTCAAAAAAAAAAGAGTCAAAAGTCAAAAATTTTTATTCAATGTAGGATAAGTTTATCTTTTATTGAAGGTCATTTGTTTAAAAAAAAAAAGAAGTGACTGTGTACTGTAAACTGATATATATATTATAATATAATCTGAAAAGAAATAAATAAATCAAAATGTATCACATGACATTATCCTACTAGACTGACTTTTTATAAAATAATTTATTTCAAGTGAGTAAATTTAAAATAAATTATTTTATCAAAAACTATACATATTTATAAGGCAAATGTG
Organism: Acrobasis suavella; assembly: GCA_943193695.1. Taxonomy (NCBI): domain Eukaryota; kingdom Metazoa; phylum Arthropoda; class Insecta; order Lepidoptera; family Pyralidae; genus Acrobasis; species Acrobasis suavella. Next base: position 1,364,888 of record OW971944.1, read on the forward strand.
AAAGGAACAGTAGGGAAGGGTCGGCCTCGGCGAACATTCTGCGACCAGATTGCAGACGTTCTGAAAAAAGGAGAGGTAAAAAGTACCCGTAACCGAAGGGCATGTATGAAGAGATTGATGAGTGTAGATGAAGCGAAAGAGGTTTGTCAGGATCGTAGCAAGTGGAGGTCCATAGTCTCTGCCTACCCCTGTGGGAAATAGGCGTGATATTATGTATGTATGTTATCAAAAACTGAAATGAAAAATTATCTGAAGATTATTTTTAGGCTTGTTTCACGTGTATTCGTGAAGTGGGTCAATTTTATTAATATCTTATCAATAATTAATAAAACAAGAATTCCTATTTTTTTTTGAGAACTTGATCTTTTTTCCAACCCAGCGGCCATCACAGGCTTTGTATATTTCTATTACATACAAGCCTATGCGGTAAAACGACGATTTTCCCGGAAAAACGTTTTTTTTCTAACAAGTAAGACGTCACATGTTAATAAAACCGTATCAAAATCTGTCCTGTAGTTTCAGAGTTCATCGAGAAAAGACAGACAATGGATATATGGACAAGGGTGCCTCTAGCGTTCTTTTAGCCCCTTAAATCTGTGATCAATTAAGTAATGATACTGTGCTATTCACTACTAACAAAAGAGCATACTCCCCCCGGTACTACACAATCACTACAACGCGCTCCCCCGGCGTTGCCCGCTAATTACATGCGATATCACACCCTCGTTTTGTAGTCACCGTGCTCATTGTACTCGTATTAAGTGGTTGTTCAAACAATGATAAACATTTTATGAGTGAAATGGAAAATATAGTTACTTATGCCTTTTTTCATTAGGTTTGTCAGTGAGCGATGGAAAATAGCATTCTACGTTTCAGGCGAGTAGATTGCGAAAGAAACACCACATTGCGTTCCATCACTAAGACACAGAATAAGTACTAGTACTCACGAACAGAAGTATAACTCAGAAAAAAAAATTCTAAGGAATATCTACTTAATGTCGTTAGCGCTATGGTTGAATTTAGCTCGCGTCAGATCTTTTCACCTTTTCATTTAGATACCTAGACATAAATTGCAAGCTAATTTCATTCTTATTACTCTGTACAAACGATTCTTGACTGACATAACTGAATTTTCCCCTTCGAAGTTGTCGCCGCGAGTTATAATGCAGGCCTGACTAAGATAACTAATGTAGGAGTAAAAACAGCTACACTGAAATGGAACTGGAAGGGACACGTCTGCCACATGCTCCCTAAAATGTGGTCACACATTACCACAAATAGGATACCAAATGGCCGAAGAAAACCGGGACGACCAAGAAAAAGATGGGCGGATAATTTGACCCAGTTTGAAAAGAAGTGTAGGGTGATATCAAGGGAACAAGACGTATGGGACACACAGGGACCTAAATGGCTATTTAAAAAAATGCCTTTTCTCATTCGTAGGCTGGATTTACACATGTTAAAATTCAAAATCTGTTTTCTTTTTATACGCTGCCTGTTTTGTATAATGATTAATCAAAATTTGAGTGGACACTACATACAATATTTTCAGCATCTGAGTTGAAGATTTATGACCCAAAAACGTTAATGAAAGTTAAATACATAGTAAAGTTACATTGACTTCAACTATTACTTTTTAACAATCGTATAAGTATAAATAAAGAATTTTAATTATACTTGAAAACTGAAGTGACTACTTGTACAATTAAAAGATTTGTTTCAAAAATAACCGCCATCTAACCAAATAGGTACTTATAAACACTTCTTTCTGTTCAACATTATAGCAGTACATTTGGCATATTTTCCCAAACTACACACAAATGGCACAAATCACGATATTGCATTAAATTGATCTCCAAACAACATTTTGGAGTTTGGAGGATGCACCCCTTGCAGCATTCTAATGTATGGGAAAGAGACACGTGATGTTGTTTTGCACAGAATTTAGACAGAAAAACTGGCCAAGTCGGACTCGCGCAATAAGGGGTCCGTATCATCTATAAAAAATCACTTGTCGTATGGGACCCCCACTTAAATACTTATTTTATTCTCCTCCTCTATATATAGTCGACCTCCATGGCGTAGTGGTCACCATGCTAGTCCGCCACCCAGAGGTTCCGAGTTCGATCCCCGGTCAGGGCAAGTTGGAAAATGGCCTTTTTCAAATTGTCCTGGGTCTTGGGTGTTTATCTATGTATGTATTTGTTATAAGATATAGTATTGTTGAGTTAGTATCCCATAACACAAGTCTCGAACTTACTTTGGGGCTAGCTCAATCTGTGTTATTTGTCCGTATAATTTATTTATTTATTTATTCTGATTTTATATTTGTTGTTTTAGCGGCAACAGAAATACATCATCAGTGAAAATTTCAACTGTCTAGCTATCTCGGTTCATTTGGGTACGGAACTTAAAAAAATGGTTTTTAAGGTTACGGGATATTTACTTCCTATATAAATTCGTAAGCGTGTTTGCGTGTCCCACAGTCCCACTGCTGGGCAAATGACTTTCTTATTGCTAAAGTCATGTAAGATTTACATCAGATGCCTTGCGGCAACACAGACTAAGTACTAGTACTCACGTACAGAAGTTTTGTTTAGAAAAGAAATTCAATGAAATATCTACATAATGTGGTCAGCGCTATGGTTTTATTTAGCTCGCGTCAGAATTCAGCACCTTTTCGTTTAGATACCAAGATTGCAAGCCAATTTCATCCTTATTACTCTGGATAAACGATTCATGTAACTCAATTTTCCGCTCCGAAGTGGTTGCCGCGCGCATATTACTATATTTTCGATACCTAAACGGGGAGTGACACAGGCCTGGCTTGGGCAATCTGTCACAAGTTTTAGCAAATTGCTGGACATTAAGACATTTTGGCACGCCCTTAAAATAGGAGGGTCATGTTTTATTAAAACAGTGGTTTACTTAAAAAAAGTGAGCGTAGATTGAGCACATTCCACAAATTAACGACCAAACAACATAATTTAGGGCCGCCAGCGCTAAGACAAGGCGTTCCCTGATTTACACGCGATTATTGTAACAATAAATTTAACTACTAACGACTGCACGACCCTAGCTCCGCTTTAACGACGTGTGTTTAGAGTTTTATTTTAATTTTGATTTGATGACAAATCAAATTGTACGAGTAACTGCGTAAAATCCGACGTATTACATCCCAATACCAAGCTATTGATTTAAGACGAAGTGGTAGCTAAATTGGCGCCCTCATTTGAAATAAATAGTTCAAAACTAAATATGGTGATAATTAAAATTTTGATTTGTATCACTGTCTAGAAAGACCTTTAAACTATTTTATGAATAACCTTTGAAAGTAATATTGGTAAAGTGGCCACTTTTGGCAAAAACCCGTTTTAAAACTAGACGGACTATTAGTAATAATTTCAAAGGTTATTCATAAAATAGTTTAAAGGTCTTTCTAGACAGTGATACAAATTAAAATTTTAATTATCACCATATTTAGTATTTATTTCAAATGAGGGCGCCACTTTAGCTACCACTTCGTCTTAATATACTAAAAATCTCTTATCAATAATACTCATGTTTACTTATTAATTTACAACTACCTATTAGTAGTATATCATATAAATCTTAATTTTGTATTGACATGTGATAATTAGCAAATTATTTTTTATTATAACTATTTTATTTTTTTATTATGGAATCATTCCCTTATTTTTATTTACATTCTTAACTCGTTCAAAGTTATAAGAACAGTTTTTTTCATCTTATTTAACTTTGACCAACTTTAAAAATCATTATTGTGAATCGTTATGAAAAACATTAACAGCATATGAGCTTGAAGTAACGTCTCTTTTTCTTTGATTCCAGGTCCTGAAGTACTGCGAGCACCTCCACGGAAAATGGTACTTCAGCGAGATCCGCGCCATCTTCTCGCGGCGCTACCTGCTGCAGAACGTGGCCGTGGAAATGTTCCTGGCCAGCAGAAGTAAGTTTCCCATCCCTGTGGACAATTTAGTTAAGGGGATTCCTAAATTTTCCGAGGTCCAGTGCTGCCGCCATTAAAAATAAATCATTTGATAGGAAATAGAGACATCATTTAATATTGTGTCTTTACCAGGCACTAGATAACCCTTCAAACTATTTTATGAACTACTATTTACGACCTCCGTGGCGTAGTGGTCACCATGCTAGTCCGCCACCCAGAGGTCCCGGGTTCGATCCCCGGTCAGGGCAAGTTGGAAAAATGGTCGTTTTCAAATTGTCCTGGGTCTTGGATGTTTATCTATATATGTATATGTTATAAAATATGTTATCGTTGAGTTAGTATCCCATATCACAAGTCTCGAACTTACTTTGGGGCTAGCTCAATCTGTGTTATTCGTCTCTATGTATATATGTAAATATATATATTTACAGTTTAAAGTGAGAATGGGAAGCTTTTCTACGCACATACGCCAAAAGTGGCCGTTTCTCGCAATTTTGCGTAGAAAAGCTTCACGTTCTCACTTTCAACTGTAAACAGTAGTTTATAAAATAGTTTGAAGGGTCATCGAGGGCCTGGTCAAGACACAATTTTAAATTATATATCCGTTTCCTTACAAATCTTTTTTTTTCAAATGGGGGCAGGACTGGACACCTGAAAATTCATGTAGACCCTTAAACAAGTAACTTATTAATAACCGACCAAGTGCGAGGCAGACACGCGCACGAAGGGTTCTGTACCATTATGTGTAAAAAAATCACATTTATAGTATGGGAGCCCCCCTTAAATATTTATTTCATTCTTTTTTTAGTATTTGTTGTTATAGCGGCAACAAAATTACATCTTCTGTGAAAATTTCAACTGTCTAGCTATCACGGTTCATGAGACACAGCCTGGTGACAGACAGACGGACGGACGGACGGCGGAGTCTTAGTAATAGGGTTTTACCCTTTGGGTACGGAACCCTAAAAAACTAGCTGGTACGCGTGAAATTAAAACTTTTTTTGCTTTCATCAGATTTTAATGAAAAAAAGCTTTTACGTTGGTCCGAGCTTAGCTTAATCTTTTATTTAAAACCGCGTAAATATCCATCCGGATTGGCGTGAAGCTACAAACAGTCATATTAAAAAAATTGTTTTGTCTTTTTGTGATCAGTTCCTTTTTTTTAAATTGCTCACACTCATTTTCGTCAATTTAACTTAAGTTTCTTCTGTCCAAAGAGGAATTCCGGTTTCGTCAGAAAACCATTGTAAAAATTAACCAAAGTTATTTCTGTCCAAAGTAGGATTCCGTTTGCGTCAGAAAAAAAAACAGCGTATAAATTATTCTGACGAATACGGTACCTGACGAAAGCATACTGTTTTATTATATTATAGGTATTGATGCGTGAGTGTCGTGAAATAATGGTTGAAACTAAGTTTGAAGAAAAAATCGTGGCAGAATAATCTTATCGCCTATCCGCCATGTCACCCATCCGCCATGTCCGTACCGTCTGGAAAGAAACTTCGTTCTAAAAATTCCTAATTAATCCAGCCCTTTTTGAGACCTCTCGAACCTTTCTTTTAAGCCAGCGAAGCGTGCAGTATTGGCCAAATGGCTGGCTTCTCTGACCAAGTTTGGCTCTGGTAATACTGAGAGACAAGGGTCATCCTCCTGCAGTGACACAAGACCTGATGATGATGATTAAAAACTTTCTAACTTCATAAATGGCATTTCTCGTTCCAAATTACATTTAAGCATACGGCGTATGTTGTGCTTGTATATTTTTTGTTATTCTTCTATAGAATCTTTTATTTTGATATCCTACACGATATGTGTTGAACAAAACTTCTTTCTCCTCACCTTATCCTACTTTATTTAAACAAAACAACAATTTCAAACAATTGGGTATATTCCTGTGTCAAAAGTAAATTATGTTTAACTGATTAAAAAAAAAAGTCGTCGTCATTGTCATTAGAGATATTGTCTTTACCGTAATTTTAGATTTATTATTGCAGAGAGAACGCTATATGATTCCAAAAAACTATGACGTCATCTGCCTGTATTTCATAAAAATCCTGTAAAAAATGATTGTTTTGACGTTTAGAAAAGAGTATCTGATTTAACTTGTTTGAAATTGGATTAGAGTTATTGGCGGGAAGTCAAGGGGTTCAGTTGGAGTTTGCTTTAAATTGTTTTGCGAATTGATTCTAGTGAACTTTATAATATGAAATTGGTGTAGTTTAGTGTTATGTGCTAATGCTCATGGACAATATGTAAAATGTTTAAAGTGGACACTCATAGTGTGAAATTTATTTGCGGACTGTGGTGGGGGCATCTTTAGGCGCCGTCCGCAACTCAATCAGCTATGAAAACCAGTGGGCTCGTATAGATATATCGCCAGAAGCTCCCTTGAAGCAATCAAAGGACCTACACCAACTTTTGATTGTAAAGTTAGGGTTAGGGTTAAGAATAAAGAAGTGAATAAATAAAGATAGGTTCTCAAGGACTAGTATCCAGAGCCGTAAAATAATAAAAATAAAAATTGCGGATTTGTGGCCAGATATCCGCCATTTTGATTTCTCCTCTCACTTTTAAATCCATGAAGTCGTTTAGGCTGCAGAACTTGTATCGCATCTTCGTCCTCAACGGGCACACAGAGCATTTTAGGTTTTGAGGCTTAAGCAGACAGAGCCCATGACTGAAAGAGCCAAAGTCCACTTTTAGCATGATAGTGGGTGAGATTAAAAGTTCAAGTTTATTTGCCAGGTAAATTAAAAAATCCCTGACTTTGAAGCGTTCTCCCCCAAAAACTTCCATTAAACATAGCTAAGAATCATCTAGATGGACAATGCTCTCGATTGAAAAACATCGCATGAAAATCGGACAGGCACACAGACACAGAGACACTTTAAACTTATAACACGCCTCTTTTTGCGTTGGGATTTAAAAATCAACATTAATTTATTCTTTGATATAATGGTACATTACAATATTAGGTAGTAGTAGGGCTGAATTTCAGCGTAATAGATCCGAGTGTGTTTAACCAATATACGCATGTATATCGTACGACGTTTTTCAACACACTTGCGAGGAAAAATACATAATAAACTGAATTCTTTGATTTGGAATAAACTCGACCACTGTAATGCACACTGATATTTTCCCGCCGTTTCACTTTTTTAAATCAGCGTGTATCGCGGCCTAACCGCGTGGGGGCGGGCAGGCCGGTTCGAAATTGAAAAAAAAAAACATATTAGCAAATAGTGCGGTTATAGAATTAACTTCACTATTTTCCCTATATACGGACTCTCCAATAGTTTCTATGGCGTTGGGTATCTGCTACGTTATTATTTTTGCCTTGACTAAACAAACGTTTGTTTCTCCATTCCAGCGTCGATCTTCTTCGCGTTCCCGGACCAGGCCACGGTGAAGAAGGTGATCAAGGCGCTGCCCAGGGTGGGCGTAGGCATCAAGTACGGAATCCCGCAGACCAGGTCAGTGCATTTTGTCAACTATTTCAGCAATGATAAAGTTGTTCTTTACAGCATTTGAGGAAATTTAAAGAGTGGAAATAAGGTTTTTTAATTTAGTACATGGGTGACCGAGCCTTTTTCATCCTGGCAACCCCACGCACATTACGTACATTATGCGTACATACTAACTTTTTATATTATCAAGAATCATTGCATAAAAATATTCTTATTTTATTCTTCTAATATAAAAAAAAAACCTACAAAATGTCATTCAAGTTTTTGGAGCCGTTTTTGAGATCCTCATTATACTTATGCAATATTTGTTAGATTCATTTGATGTGAAAATCGATATGATAATTGTTTTCTGGTAATTATCTGAATAGATTAGTAAGTTACGTTAAATATTTACTTAATTTACTTATGGCTTTTTTGTTTTATGCGATCGTTGATGTCTTTTTCGTAGTGGATATCGCATTCAAATTAATTGGGAACTAAAAGCAGATTAATCTTAAACTTATTGCTATAAATCAAAAAAATATATATTGATAAATTACATAAATAATTCATGCCAGTTGCATTTTTATATTTAGAAAAATAATTTAATCAATTTTTTAATAATATAAATATATATTATACAATAAATAAGCTTTAAAACACAATAGATAAGCTTTAAAATTAATAGATACAAATTTTCATTATAAGGACTACGATTTACCGATAGGACTGCCATCTATAATTTTGAAACCAAACTATTACTGCGCACACATAAAGTTTAATGTTACAGGTGCTTTTGATATCGTCAACGATTACGTGTGTGGTCATGTCGTTTTATTTTATGAGGGTGTGTATAGATGGCGCTAGTCGTATCAAGTTGTCGCTATTTTTATCTGAGACCCACTTCTTTCTGTAAAGATAGAGCACAAAACGCCCTTGTAGAAATCAAACAAAAGACTTGAAAAACAACACTTTATATTATTCACACGCGGTATAATATTAAAAATATTCATTAGTTTCATATAATCACAGTCAGTATACACTCAGTCACCCTGTTATAATTTACCTTACAACAACTTTGCGCTGTAATTTCGCTTCTTTTTGTGCCAAAAGTAATTAAAAATATAAAACTGGTCTAGCTATACTTGGCGCCAGTTTGCAAATGAAAATCGTACATTGACGTCTATCCATCTCTGTCACTAACTTACAATAATATAGTGCCATCCTGCTCACACAGTAAGATTATTGTTGGAGTACAGATTAAATTATTTTAACACACTTCATTATATGGGCTTGGATAGTACTATGCTGAATTTAAGTTGTTGATTTTCATATACATTGCCTGTTTTGAAAAGATCGGTCAAAATACCAAACCAGCAGTATAAACAAAACAATATCAGAATTTCCGCAAAAAGATTCTCACTTATATGTGAGTGACAGAGAAAGATTTCTCAATGAACTTTATAACCTTACAAACTGCCGCTTTATATAAAAAGTAAATTATTTGTCCTACATCGCGACCAGCGCAAACGTGAATACACATTTGTACTTAGAGTTAATTTAATACATCATAGTATCGTCACCTTGTATACATAATATCACTAAATTACATCTAAAGGAATGTAACAATTTAAAAACTATAAAATCACTCGTAAAATACTTAATAAAATCACAAACTGTACAAGTCTCGGTAACTATAAAAATACTTTTTACTGAGGAACTTATTTCTTTTCCACTTCTTTTTCTTGCACCCAGTAAGGGGTGAAAAGTTCTTTGTTTTTCTCTAAAGACACCGCTGCACCAGCGCTGTGCCTCCTTTGTACTGGTCTTCCTTCTATACTATGTCTCTTCTCTTTAGTATACCCAGCTTCAGCGTCCAAATCTTTCCTTTCATCGAATTGCTTCATTATTTCAGTCAAAGACTTCCCTTTCGTCTCTGGTAGGAACCAGTAACAATACGCAGCTCCCAATAACGCACATCCACCAAAAAGATACAAAGTGCCATTGGAAGACAACAAATTCTCAAGTTGAGGATACGTCTTTATGTTGAAGAAAATTAATACATAAGCGCAACATGACGTGGCACCAGACATGACGCCTCGAATATCCTGAGGGTATAACTCTCCAGACATTATCCAAGGCAGCTGTAGGAAACCCACCATGCTGAATGATACATGAAGTAACACACAAGCAAGTTTCACTAATGGTGGTCCATTGACACTGTCACAAATGGCTGCTCCGAGCATAGCCATGCCTAATAATAATCCTGACGTGGCAGCTAAAGTCTTTCTTCTAAAGCTATTGATAAGACACGCGCCAACAGCGCCCATGAAGACTCTGACTCCACCAACGATGATGGAAGCTGTGAATTCATTGACACTGGTCCCGACGGATTTGAAGAAATCGACAGCGTAGTACAAAATAACGTAGATGCCAGACATCTCTTGGAAGATAAAGAATACAATCAGAAGAATGAAAGGTTTTAAGACGCTTCTACGCTTGAATAAGCACATCTTTTCCTTGAAAGTCATCGTTTCGCCGATCTTTCGGTCTTTGGTGAACTCCATCAGTTCCTGTTGAGCGGTACTGTTGTTTTGCCTCAGCCAGAACATTGCATTGTAGGCTTCTTTCATATGCCCTTTAGAGGCTAGCCAGAGAGGGGATTCTGGTACGAAATACATGAGTGTAGGGGTTAACATTGATACTCCAGCACAAATGGCGGCGACTTTCCTCCAATGTATGAAGGCCCCTAAGGAGTAGACGACGAATATGCCCGTGGAGACCAGGCCTGGCCCCAGGGCGCTGAGGACCCCTCGCTTCTCTGGTGTCGTGATTTCTGCGACGTAGATGTACGAGACTGTTGACATACCTGAAAAGAGATATGGAAAATTGTAGTTTCATGGTAAATGTTACTTTAATGATATTCATTTTTTATACGTTAGATACACTTTTCTTTTGATCAGTTTCAGTTTAGTCAGATTCGTTTCGGAATACAATACTAGCGATTTATTGTTTATGTTTTATTCAGAAAGATATAACTTACTTCCAACGTTTGCTTGGTCAACAAATAAATAAAGATGTGGGCTTAGTCCCGATATTATGTGTTCAAAGTACGAAGATAAATAAACAGTTATATTTAGAGCTGAGAGCTGACTGAGTTTCAAGAACTTTGCAACTTTTTTGCTTTAGCTTCCCAAAAAGAATGGGCAGCAACAAATTCCATTTTTGTCTAACAAATAGTGTTGTAATTTTATTGCTTTATCTTTTTTATTTGTTTTTTCTATGGTTGACCGGTAGAGAAAGTTTTTAGCGTTAAGTCAGCCAGTTGTGGATCAATAAAGTTTTAATAAATAAATAGAGGAGAAATGCTTACCGATCGTAAATCCCGTTATAAACCGGCCAACGCAAAGGAACACATAAGTCTCAGAGAAAGCGATGACTAGCCAGCCGATCAGATTCGGCAGCACTATGCTCTGCAGTAGTAGTCTCCTTCCTACTGCATCCACCATCATCCCGCCGAGCAATGCTCCCACGGGATTTGAGATCACGCCCAAGCTTGCTGAAAAGAGAAAAGGACTTTAAATAACACATCATCATTCTCACGTATTCCCGGTTGCATCCTCAGCGGTAATGCTTCAGAGCCCGGGGTCCGCTACCTAACAAAGGCGATTTGACGAGGTTACAGATTCAGGCAGCCCCAAAGTAACTTGTGTTATGAGATACTCAACGATACTATTAACGGCTACAGAGGTCGTCATAGTGTGATAGTGGGTGTGAAAATGGAAAATGGAAGTCAAAATAGTGATGCACTAACCGCATCGCCTATTGATATTCTGAATTAAATTCTTGGATACTTCACTCGATTGACTCTCACTATTTGCTCGAAATAATTATTTCAAATAAAGACCGACGTCTCCTCCGCTCATTTTGATAATTTTTTTCATAAGACCACCTGACAAGTATAGGTATCTTTCAAACAAAAAAGAATTATCCAAAAAGGTCCAGGCGTCTTCGAATAATCGGTGAACAAACATGAAAAAAAAAAAGATTCTGACGAATTGATAACCTCCTCCTTTTTTTAAGTCGGTTAAAAAAAACATTTATTATTGGTAAATAAAATTTTATGGTGCATTGCGATATTAGTGCGTTATATTGGTTATAATAACACACGAGGCTGAATTACAGCCCGAGCCGAAGGCGAAGGCGTATTACAGCCGAGTGTGTTTATAACCAATATAGGCACGTATATAGTACGACTTTTTTTAACTCACTTACGAGAAAAAATACCTAATAAACTGAATTCTTTGATTTTAAATAAACTTGACCACTGTGATGCTTGCTGCTTTCCCGCCGTTTTACTTTTTACAATCAGCGCGGTACTGGCTGACGGGAGGACCAGTTCCAAATTTGAAAAAAAAATTACAATTTTAGAAAATAGTTCGGTTATAGAATATATCTTCACTATTTGCGTTTACACACGCGTGTTTTAAGAGCTGCTTTATATATCTAAACCCGGTGAAATTAGACTTACTTTACGAACAAGTGCGTTGAAAAATAAACAAAAAGTATAATCAATAAAAAGTTTACATATTAGGTTGGGGAAAAAGTCTTTTCGCATATAGTATGTATGAACTTGTAATAAAACCACTTTGGTTATACTATTTGTACCTGGCTAGTTTTGGTATCATTTAAAAGTTTAAATTTTAAAGAAGATAATTCCAAATTCAAATTAGGAAAATGCGTGATTTTCATTTGTTTTTCCTACCGTCAAGATGAGTGAATCTAATGAAGAAATAAGATACATTTTAAAATTTTACTACCAAAAAGGTAAAAATGCAACGCAAGCCGCGAAAAAAATTTGCGATGTTTATGGACCTAGTGCAGTGTCTGTGAGAGTAGCACAAGTTGGTTTAAGCGTTTTCAATCCGGAAATTTTAATGTCAAAGATGCACGTCACTCTGGTCGCCCTGTTACGGATAAAATGGATGCTATTTTTGAAAAAGTGGAGCAAGATCGGCATATCAGTAGTTACGATGTAGCTGAAGAACTGGGAATTGACCACAAAACAGTTTTGGCGCATTTGAAAAAAAAATGGGTACACAAAAAAGCTCGATATTTGGGAACCTCACGAGCTCTCTGAAAGAAACCGAATGAACCGTATACTCATTTGTGATTCTTTATTACGACGTAATGAGACCGAACCATTTTTGAAGAAATTGATAACTGGTGATGAAAAGTGGATCACGTACGACAAGAACGTGTGAAAAAGGTCATGGTCAAAGGCCAGTCAGGCTTCACAGACTGTGGCGAAACCCGGGTTAACTCGCAACAAGGTGATGCTGTGTGTGTGGTGGGATTGGAAGGGCATTATTCATTATGAGCTGTTACCACCAGGCAGGACCATCGATTCAGAACTCTACTGCGAACAACTGATAAGATTAAAGCAAGAAGTTGGGAGAAAGCGGCCGGAATTAATCAACAGAAGGGGTGTGGTTTTTCATCATGATAACGCTAGACCTCACACATCTTTAACCACTCAGCAAAAATTAAGAGAGTTTGGCTGGGAGGTGTTAATGCATCCGCCGTATAGTCCTGACCTGGCACCTTCAGATTTCCACCTGTTTCAGTCTCTTCAGAATTCTTTAGGCAGTGTCAGGTTAACATCACGAGAGGACTGCCAAAACTACTTGACGCAGTTTTTTGATCAGAAGCCCCAAAATTTCTATAGCAATGGGATCATGTCCCTACCTATAAGATGGCAAAAAGTTATCGAATAAAATGGTACCTACATACTTTAGTTAAATGTAAATAAACTATATTAAAAAATGATTTGAATTTTCATATAAAATGCGAAAAAACTTTTTCCCCAACCTATTATACCAATGTATCTAATGACTATTTCAGTTTCAAACACCACGTGTACCGTCATGACCGACAATCATACAATCATTATACTGGTAGATATCATCACAATGTCACAATTACCAGTGGAAAAACTAACAGCTGATATCAGTGTGTACTCAGCACTGAAGTACAAATAAACGTGCTGTTGCAGATTAGGGGGGTTTAAGCAGGCATGCTGGTTGGTAGGCACGTTCTGATGGGGCGAGATCGGTATCGGAGATTTAGGATAATTAAGTAACAGTCAATAAATTTCTAAAAACGAGCGGGAGTGATAAAAAACGTAACTTAATACAAAAAACACAAAAGATTTATTTTTTGTCTGTCTGTTTGTTTGTACACGCTAATCTTCGAAACTACTGGGCGGATATTTACGCGGTTTTCAGTAATAGATTAAGCTCAGCTCGAAGCAACATATAGGCAACATATTTGTTTCATTAATATCTGATGTCAGGAAAGTTGCCGTCATTTTTAAATTTCACGCGAACGAATTCGAGGGCACCGGCTAGTGTATTATGGGCAATGGTCATCGATCTACATACAAATCACAATAATAAAATATTCAATGCAATGCTGCAATAATACTAAAAGTTAAGTATGTTTATTTAACGTATTTATTATGTGTAAGTTAAATATTTATGTAGATATTTTGTGTAAAGTTTATGTAATTAAATACATCCTAATTCATTTCTTTCGATATACTTATGTAATTAAATTTGCACCCCCTCTACCATGTTTTCTGCTACGTCCCAAAGGTGAACTATTAAATTGTACCTTTTGTACTATTATCTTAAGATTTTAAGTGCAATAATTTAAATAAATAAATCACGTCTTTATTTCGTACGGGGTAGATGGAGCCCAGGCTCATGATCACTTTCAGTGTGATGTTCAGCGGCGAAATGGAAAAGGAAAAATTTGACTGTTAGTTTAGTTTAGTATTGACATGTTTCTTTTAGATTTTCGATAATTCCCTCAACAGGCTTTTACGTTATGCACAAGAAGGCAAACGTCTTCAAAGTCATACACAATCAATGGGTACACTATAATAACTGGAAGAGATTGCAGTTGCGATAATGCCGCCTCTTGACATCTGTTTAATATCTGTTACAAATTATTCTGTACATTCATTGTGTTGTAGTGCATTATAGATTTAAACTAACTATATATAAACATGTTGATCGTGGATGTAATTTTCTGTTGAATTCTTTAAATTATTGCAAAGAAAATAACAACATAAAAATATTGTTGTAACGTAGTAGAAACTGGACTGGAACTACCGTGTACTGTTCAAACAACGAGCAGGTTTCCATCGATACGAGTAAACAATATGTAAACAATGAGTAACATGTCTTAATGAAACAACACGAAGTTATTACAACCTAGTCAACAAAAGAAAGCGGCAATGTTCTTTGAAATTATTTTACATTTGCTCCTTGGTCAAATTTCAACCAACACCTTACACCACGTTAATTAATAAGTAAGATCTCATTTTATTTAGTTCATGATTGAATTGTTACCTAAAACCATGCTTAGTAAGGTCTCAGCGTCGTTATACTAGTTCACAAGAAACGCAGTCTGAAATTCAGGTATTTAATACTCATATTAATTCTGTGATTCTTCACCATGACCTTTTTTGAAGGTTATTTCTCTGGTCGGAAGAGCACGTTGCTCCAAACGGAAACAGCCTGGTATAAATAGACGAAATTTGAATGGATGTAACAGTCAACATATTTGGCGGCCCCGTGCCAAGCGGGGGCGCGGCAGAACATCACGACGTGTGTTCTGTTCAGGTCAATGGATACGCTAATAATAGCTAAAGGTTTTGTTATCAACAGTACACGTACTGGCTTTGTGATAAACATTGTGCAAATGACAATCGGTTAGGGCGTCCGCTAAGTGACGCGGGCGCACGCGGTGGGTTTCAGCCTATCTCTGTCACAAACTCTAAGTGCGAAAGAGATAGCATAACGCCATTGACAACTGAATTTGTCGAAATTGTACTATTTTTACTAGGCTTGGCGTCGGGGGTAAAGTAACGTTAACAAGCGCCGGTGAGCGAAACGTTAATTTTCAGACGATGGTATAGTTAATTTTTGTAGAAAGTCAACATCTGGAGGATGCAATTAGGAGTGCGCTAAGGTGAGTTAGGTATATTATATATATATATATATATATATATATATATATATATATATATATATATATATATATATATATATCATGTGTATACGCGTACCTCGTTTATTTACTACATTAAGTAGGTACACGCACGTGTTTATGCACGTTGGAATATTATATTTTACACGCCTCATTTCATTACAGCACATAAATAGGTGTTACACTTCAATCTTGTTTCGTGTTTATGTATTGAAGATTTTATTCCATGAATCATACATAGCCCGAGTAGTTAAGCATACGGCCCATAAATGATTACTTTAGCCTACAAACTCCTGCTATTATGTCAAACGCGTAGGTACGTGGGAGAAAAAGTATCTGATATCAAAGTGTGCATGACCATATCTATTACCAATCTCTGGAGGAACGAACTCCATACTTTAACTACGTCAGCAGCTGTAGACTGGCTTAAAACATTCCATTAAATGCTTAGGATTCCTGCAGTAACATGCCATGCGACATGATCATGACGTTTATGGTTCCATAGTGTTTACGAATATCTATGGCGAGAGCTGGTGTAATGCTAGAAAGTGGCGGTTGGCATAACAACTTATTGACACTACTTTTTAGCTATACAAGTCAAATCGTTGGGCAAAAGCCTACTACTGAAATACTTTACTGATACTACCTCTCTGATAGACAAAAATTATAAAAGTATATCACCTATCTATAAACTCCGATCTTGAGAGGTACTTGCTTGTGTACTAGGGTAGCAGAAATACCAAGAAGCCTACTTATATGTTGATATACTACGATAATGTCTTGATGTATGTAATAAAATCTTACCTATCCATGAGCTCTGTTCGTATGTGATGTTGGGGTACTCGTGTGTATACTGGGGCAGCAGCACTGCGGAGAAGCCCTGGCAGAAGCCCACCGATATGTTAATGGACTGCGCGGCGAGCGCCGCCAACACCTGCAACCAAATATGATATCCTGGTAAATACAACGGTTTATAAATAAAGTCAAAGTCAAAGTCAAAATTTTTTATTCAATGTAGGATAAATTTTTATCTCTTATTGAAGGTCATTTTTTTTAAATATTATTTTAGAGCAAAAGCTAAAAACTACTAGCGTTTCGGAACGACCACTGCTGGAAAGATTTCGCCGAAAGAAACCCAGTTCAGTATTGGTCCCTACCCAGCCTGATGGGCTATACTCGTATTACAGTTGCAATACAGATTTACATTTTAGCTAGGTATACATTATACTATATATTTAAACAATACAATTAAAATTTGCAGTCATCTATTTCCAAGAATTGTGATCAGACGACGATAAAACTACTTACTAACCTGGGAAAAACAAAAGTTAAGCATAATACGGTCTTTGAGAGATCATAAAAACCGACCGAGGGAGCGGGCGAAAATTGTGGCATCTTAACACGAGACTATGCGACTAGAAATCTGACACTTTTTAGATTCTACCACTATTTTGTAATTGCACTACAGAAAATGAAAATATTCTGTAAGTATAAAGCAGATACTAGTATTTTATGCAACAGTTGTATAAGGATGGTTAAAAAATGCAAGTGGCGCAGGTTACGATGCGAGCCTTGGCGAGCATCGTAAATTGACGCCATCGAGCATTTTTTGACTACTTATACAACGTTGCATACAATACTTTTTCTACGACTACATTTACTAAAATAAATACAAAAATAAACAAAGAAAAGTACGAAATACGTTTGGTAGATACTAGGTATCTATGGGAGATTTATTTTTTTTTTATTGACGTCTTCCTAGTGACCAAAAGTGCCATTTTTAAAACATGGAGTGACTCCACGTTTGAAAAATGGCACCATATGTTAAAATAACGATTTTATTATGTTGACAGTATGACCACCAAAAAAAAAGTTATTGGTCTATGGCTAGGAGTATCGTTTTGGCGAAATAACGACACATGTGCTATTATATTAGGAATAGACTATAGACTTTTCTGAAATCATATAATCTATGTTCTTATATTAGTGTTCGGGACCATTTAAAAGACAGATAACAGTACAGGAGTAGAAAAAAGTCTTTATAGTCTTTAGCCTGGGAACTTCCTTTGACATCCTCAAAACCCCTAGTCGTCAGGTGTTTAAGAGAGCTGTGCGCGCTCATTATATTCACCAATTGTCATAGAGTATTATAAATATTTATGTAGTCTATGTGGGGTTTACGAATTTATGCAATATTTGTGTATTTTTACATGTATGTTTATGAATATATAGATAAGTATATAAACGAATAAAATTACCGTTAAATGTATTTTGGTAAAACTTAAAGATAGTAATTAAATTATAGTTAAATTAGAATGTACCATGTCGTCCAAAATTAGCTTTAATCCGCATCACCTGTAGGTTGACTGGTAGAAAAGGCCCTGGGCCTTAAGTCCGCCTGTTACAATTTTTGTAATAAAGTTAAATAAATAAATAAACTTAGGATGTACCACATAGTTGTTTATCTCCGTTAAAGTCGACCAAGAGTATGGACCGCATCTATCATTATTTCTAATTCCAATTTGAAATCTATAGAAGACCAACTAAGCTTGACCTTTGAAATTTGAACTACGCTTAAAGTAGATATCTATTATCAGGTTTCCCGTCCCATAGATGAAATACGATTCATGTTTAACTATTGTTTTCTATTAATGAACGGCTAATCACGTCAAAACACGTCATGGTATCACCGCATATTTTTTATATGATTGAGTTTTTATGCTATAGGAAAACTATTTATAACAAAATTGAATTACAAACAATAGTCGATGTATTTAAAATTACTTGGTACAAACAGCTTTGTTTAGCATTAGTCGCACTTGAGAAACAATGTGGAATAAATTGCTTTCTGAACAAACATACCATGTGTGTTTAAAACCCATTTATTTGTATTGACTAAGTAAACAATTTGCGATTAAAACTATTGTTTTTCGATGATTTTCTAGCATGTTTCTAGTCAAGTCAAGTAACAGTCAAGATTCATAACTGTAAAATTACTCATTTTACGACCCTATATCTTGCTAACCCGTTTATCGATTTGTCTCATTGTCAAACTACCAAATTTTATGAATTCGGTCAAAGCATTCGGTAAAGAAATCGCTTTAGCCACCTTTGTACTTTTGATTACTGTCATGTTTAGTTGGTGCAATAAAGAAATTTTATCTTTTCTTTATTGTTAAACATATGCATACATACATACGAACACCAAATTATCCAAGCAGACTTGTTTGACGACCTCCGTGGTGTACTGGTCAACACGCTAGCCCGCTAATCCGGAAACCCAGTACAGACAGGACAAGTAGAAAAATGGCCTTTATCAAAAAAAAAATGGCCTTGTCCTGGGTTTTTGGTGTTTATCTATATATGTATAATAAAATATAGCATCGTTAGGTTAGTATCTAATAACACAAGCTTAAGCTTACTTTGGGGCTAGCTTAATCTGTGTGACTTGTCCGTATATATTTATAACTCAGAAAACTTCGCTCATTCCGCTCGCTCGTTTACAATTTGTATAATTTGTAATACAACAATTTGTTTTTCTATCTCATATTTACATGATGTTAGCCGGCAATTTAGAATGGTATCATAATGATCATGAATCACGACTTCATCTAAACCAATCATAAAAAAATGTTGTCTGCTAATGCATTGTTGCATTTGTTGCGCAATCATAGTAAACTTGTCTAAAACAAAATACTTAATAATAAAATTATAGGTTACGTGAGGTTTGGATTTGATTATTATTATTATTATTCCGATAGTCGTATCGGCGAACGGTCTTGTAACGAAGAGGCTTGACTCTTGAACAACAAGACTTAAGGGCCGGAACAGACGGGGCGCAAGTTGCGCCGCGTAACAGCTAGTGATGGGCGGTGCATAAATATTTTTTTTTTTCCATCTTAGTCAGTTGCACCACCGTCTTTGTCTTTCTCACATTCCTCTCCATCCACTGGTTGTCTGGAAGAGATCGCTTTAAGCGATAAGACCGCCCATTGTACTCATTTTAATTTAAAATTATTTCTTTGTGTTACTTTTTTTCTTTTGGTGTACAATAAAGAGTTATCTATCTATCTATCTATCTATCATAAATACTCAATCAACCCACTTAAATATTTACTCAGTAGATTGAGTAAATACCCTATAAATAACCGTATTTATCCATTTGGTGAGTAGGTTGATTTATATGAGTTGTGACTCATATTTATATTCATATTCATTATTTCACGTTTTGAAGACAATTTTGAAACTTACATCTAGTTTACACTTGCAATTCTTGTCAAAAACTGTGTGCATACGCTATAATATGCCTAAAATGCAGGTAAAATATATGAAAATATACTAATCATACACTGAAAGGCTTCTTTGACTTATTATCATTTTTTGCTGGAAGATGTGCAAAGACGTAATTATATGTTAAAATAAGTAAACAGACATCAAATGCGATGTCAATATATGAGCACGCTCTATTTACTCTATTTATTAAAGTTAGTGAGTAAGTAAATAAATACTCAAATTGGTACATTGAGTTCTTTCCACTGCCCATCTCTAGCTGTTACGCGACGCCACTTGCAACCCGTCTGTTCCGGCACTAAGACAGAAGGCACTCCTGGACATATCGTTACGAGATTTCTCTTTCTGCGGCCCTAACCTCTAGTAACTTGGGGCCTTCTACCGTTGCCAGCGGGCAACGAGGTTAGGTTTTTGTAATATGTTCATGCTTTGTAGTCTGTTTTATATTTTACTTTATTAAACTAAAACCTAGCCAAAGTGATCGCGTCTTAAATACAACAGAGAAATACTAGGCGTAGTCGGTAGTGTCTAAACAAATTAAATAACTTTAAAAAAAGGACAGATTACAAACTCGCACTGTCGAATGGAACGTAATTGTAATAATTTGTCAAAAAAACGATGTTTTAACAATGCAATTACTGTGATCATTTTAGAGACCAAATCTTCCATCAAATCACCATCAAATGTAATTTCCCGTGACAGAGCCAAGTCTGAAATTGTGCGCAGAGAGCGTAACGAATGGACCCCCATGTACTCGGTAATAAACTACAAGTACTTAACTCGTGGTAGGTCGCTAATAGCGCAAAATAACATTAGTAATAGAGCGACTAACACTTTAATGCACTTACGTAAACTTATGCCGTTTTGCCATCGCAAAAATGTTACAAGCATTCGATACAGCTCTTTTTGGTTTCTTGAAAAAAAATGTTTTATTTAGATAAGTATCTACTAATTCGAAATGAATTTAAGTAGTTTGTTTAGGACAGTGACTTTTGTGTTTTGATTTTGATTTTGATAAAAATCTCATGAAAGAAAATTAAAGTTGTGTAAAAAGTTAAAATTCGACAGTTGTCTTTTTTAGGACCTGATCACTATTTATGAGTGATTATTGTAAACAGGCTTATTCATTAAAAATACAAACGTTAGCTAATAATTCAATTATTATTATAATAGTAAATTTAGTTAAAATATGTTTTGTCTCGTTCCCACTATGTCAAATATTAAGAAGATGGAAAGGGACAAAACATGTTTTATCTAAAATAGTTTTAGCAAACGCTTGTTATTTTTTATGAATTTGAGGGTTAGTAGATAAGAAATTCCTGATGACACATAACTGTCTATAAGACACCTAACCCAGTGTTCCTATTCATTTTCATAACCACTAAACTGCAGCGTATTCCAGCAAATTAGCGCGAGTGAGAGGTAGATGTATACTAGCATCGTTATCTCTCGCTCTCTTTTGTAGGTCGCTGTTGAAATCCGCCACGCTGCAGTGTATATTGGATAAACATGCGTATATTTTGCAAAGCGTCGCATCTGTCTTCTCCTTAATGTGTAGTAATAGTGGCAGCATTTATTCCTCATGACGATGCTTTTGGTGTAATTCTTATAAGTAATTAGAGGACAGTGGCGGCGCAAGACCTAAACTTAATGTGGGCAAGGCACATTTCGCGAGGCCCTTTGATGGTGCCTATAATGCTCTGTGGGCCACATAGAGGTGGTGGAATATAAAATACAAAAATTAAAAGTTCAAACAAACCTAAATCTTTACTATACTTCTTTGGAACATTAAACAAAAACGAAAAATAATAAGGAAACAGAAATTTTCTAGTTTTGATTTTACTGATTTGGTTCGTAACTTATATGTATGCTTTATCAACTTCAATACATAAAACTGCTGCTTCATTATTGTGGCGTGCGTCGGCGTACTTTTGGATTTTCCATACTTTTTCTAATTTATTTTCGGCTGTGAGGCGCGAGGCCCTTTGCACCGCGAGGCCGTGGGCGGTGGCCCACACCGCCCACGCCTTACGCCGCCTCTGTTAGAGGAGATCCAACTACTGTACTCATTCGGTGGTCGTGAGCAGTATATACCACACTTTTTCTTCTTTCTTCGTGTGTGTAAGTGGCCAACACTGGTGTCAGATTTTTAACTAAAGGCATCTGACATAGCTTGCTGGCTGCCATACAATGATGACAGCCGGGACCAACGGCTTTACGTGCCTGCGTGCCTACTATATATCTACACATATGCCTACTGTATGTTGTAGGCACGTTATAGGTACCACACTATCTTGATTCTTGTTACTGCCATTCATAGTTATGCAATAAGGAGAAACGATTAACTTGTTATCAGATTTATATAAGGCAGTAATAATTCTGTAGAGTTACAATGAGTTGAGTGACTCGGAGCTTTGAAAACTTGGGTCAAAGTAAAGAGTATTTGTGGCGTACTGGAACATTTCAAAATACGTTTATGAGATAAGATTTAAAAACACCAAAATTTTAGTTTTGCTATGTTAATACATGATTTTTTTGGGACCCGGTGCTGCCCCTGTTTGAAATAAATTATATAAACGGAAACGGAGATATCATTTAAAATGTTGTCTTGATCAAGCCTTAGACAACCCTTCAAACTATTTTATAAACTACTTACTTATAGTTAAAAGTGAGAACGTGAAGCTTTTCTACGCACATTAGCTAAAAGTGGCCGTTTTTCGCAAATTCTCACTTAAATTAAAACTGAAATTAATTTCCGGGAACGAATCATATTTTAATCATCCAAAATATTCAATTTGTAAAATGTAGCTTGTTTTGACAGGATTTTGTCGATTCAAAACTTGAGCTTGAGAAAATAAATCAAAACGATTGTTCCGAAGAAAATTCTTCAAGAATTACTTTCTAAATAAAGAGCTTTCGGATCGGCAATGCGCGTTTGGCATCCCTAGTGTTATAGAAATTACGCTAATATTTTAATATTACGGCACAAATTGCCCCCTTAAAAAAAATCGAATAATTTATATTTTATTTAGTTTTAATTGAAGTATTATTTAAGTTTGATTAGTTTTAACTAAGTTTTTTTTTCTTCTTAAATTTTAAAATATTGTTTTTGTGTTTAATAAAGTGCATACGACTCTTGTTTGTACGCCAAAAGAAAAATGTAACACATTGCCCCACTTAGTTGTATAAAAATCTACATACATAGGTATATAGAAGTTTACGATATACTTACAGTCAAACAGTCGCCAACAAACTCGAAATCTATTTGTCTCGACTTATGCATCCCACCGTCGACAAGTAGACTAAACCTTGACAAACAAAGCTTGGCCTATATATATCAATTGGTACCACACATCATGAAATTAAATTTCTAGAAATGTCTATCAAAATTTCAAATTGAAACTTTTCATTACAAATTTTTAACTAACTTAAAAGGACTTAAAAAACAGGCCAAGTGTGAGTCGGACTCGCGCACGAAGGGTGCCGTACCATTAGCTATAAAAAATCACGTTTGTTGTATGGGAGCCCCCCTTAAATAATTATTTTATTATGTTTGTATATTCAGATGACAAATACTAAAAACAGAATAAAATAAATATTTAAGGGGGCCCTCTATACAACAAACGTGTTTTTTTTATTGATAATCGTACGGATTGCAAAACAATTGCAAAACTAGATTTTTGCTGCCTGCTGTTAGATTTAATACTGTATCAGCTAGTCTATTTGTAATTTTTATTTTTAAAAACAATTGACTTTAAATTAGTCTTTTTTTCTTATATTATCTACTCGATGTGTGCACATCTGTTTAATAGATTATTTATCATAATAACTAGTTTATTTAAATAAGTCTCTTCCAGGTGTATCAATGCTCTGTGTGAGTGATCGAGTGAATGTAAGGCCATATGTGTGTTTTCTATGGATATCGTAGTTATATAAGATATTTTTTACTTTACCTACTAGGTAAGTAGATTTTTTTTTAGATACAACTCTATTCTTGTAGATTTAAAAACTGTTACTTTTAAAAGAAAATTATACATAGTATGGGCACGTTTAGCATAAGAAAATTATAAACTATACAGAGAGACATAGTTCTTTTACTCTTTATAAAAACAATGATGGTTGTAATTATAAAGAAGTATTAAATGATATTAACCTTATCGAAATACAATTTCAGATGAAGTACACCAATAAGCATAATTACAGTATCAATTTCAGGAAATGTACAGTTAAAAGCGAAAATACTGCAAATTGATACAATACTAGCGGCCATGACAGTTCTTTGGGTCAACAACCACAAACTTTCCGCGAACTTTTGTCAGCTTCCGTAGACCATGTACCAGGAGACTATAAGATGGAAGGATGTAAATTAAACTAAGAACTGGGTGGAATAGCCTCGACCGAGTATTTTTCTCTAAACCGTTCTCTTTGCACGTTCTGTACTCCTAGTAACTTGTCATGCTGACTCAGTTGGTTTGCCTAGTACATTGGTATCTGGGAGCACTTTATTTTAATCGTTTGCATAGGGTAACATTTAGACTATCTGTATAACCCAAAGGTTGACTGGTAGACAACGCTTTTAGCGTTAAGTTCGCCTATATAGTTTAAATAAATAAGTACTTCGCTCTCACCTATTTTATATTATAAAACAGCTGGGTACATCTACTGCAGTTAAAGGTATATCGGTTTATTAAAAATGGGAAGTTAGAATACTGCGGATAATATTAAAAATTGAAAACTGGCCAAAATTAACGATTTGCTTGTGAACTAGAGAAATTAAATGTTCATGCTGCCTGTTTGAAAAACAACTCAACATATAAATATAAGTAAATCATGTTATTTTTATAAACATGTTTACTTTAAAATATGCAATGCAATTACCACTGCAATTCACATAATTCAATGTTTTTGTGTAGGTACCAGAATACTCGCAATCATTACGGTAAAGGAAAATTACATAAGTTGAAACTCGTACATATTAAAATAACCTTAACATTTGGCAAGGCTGTTCATCGACCCATTAAATTATAATACTGTAACAACAATCAAGTATCGATCTATAAGTGGGTATGTAAATGAGGATAATGTTAGATTCTAGAATTTTTAATTCGATTCTAGAATTTTATAATTAGATTCTGGAATGTTTCGTTGTTTCATGAATACATATTTTAAAGTTCTTAATAATTAAGGTTATATCTACAATAGAGTGGTTCTATTCGAGGATAGGTCAAGAACTATAAACTAGGAGACCTTGATCCCACTGTATCTTTTGTTAGGGCCATAACACCGATGAAAACATCCATGTTAAATTTAGCTTATATAATAATAATAATAATAAATATATAGGGACAAATTACACTGATTGAGCTAGCCCCAAAGTAAGTTCGAGACTTGTGTTATGGGATACTAACTCAACAATACTATAATTTATAACAAATACATATATAGATAAACATCCAAGACCCAGGACAATTTGAAAAAAGGCCATTTTCCAACTTGCCCTGGCCGGGGATCGAACCCGAAATTATATATTTTCCGCAATAGGGCCAACTTAATTATTTATCAATCTTTTCCTACTGAAATGGCAAACGGGGACCTGGCCCAGGACCAGATGTTGTGACGATATACAACTGGGAATAGAGAAAAAAAGCTAAAGACAGACGTGAATAGAGGGGAGATCTTCTCCATATTCGGGGAGAAGATAGAAAGAAATCATTGCCCAACATTGGGACAAAAATAGTTCGTTATAAGAAGGCCTACGGAAACCACTAAAATAAGACATAAATCAAGTTTGTTTGTTTGTTTCTCGTGTGTGTAAGTGGCCAACACTGTTGTCAGATTTTTTAAGACTGTCTAAAGTCAAATCAAAACCATTTATTTATTTTTGGATATTTTTATGACTTGATAATTGTCAATTTTTCTTTCCATGATAAGTGTCCATTTTCCTTCGATTTCGATCATTTACTTACAGCTTACTTTACTGCCGCCTCCTAAGCGCAAGTGCAGAAGCAGCGGTAACAAACTGTACTGCAGCATTTTCTCCAAAAACGTCAACTTACACACAGGCATCTGAATTAGCTTGATGACTGCCGTACAATAATGACAGCCGGGACCAACGTCTTATATGTGCCTTCCGAAGCACGGCGGAGCTCAAAAATTTTATAAGCCTTGGGGTCACCCATCCAAGTGCAGACCACGCCCGTTGTCGCTTGCGAAAGCACTAGTAATGCGCACTTTGACCGGGCCACCGAGCTCCTCATAAGAATAATAGAATAGACAATGCCCCACATTGGAAGAGAAGACAGAAAGAGACCTTTGCCCAACAATGGGATAAAATAGCGCGTTACAATAAGGCCTAAGGAAACCACTAGAAATAAATCATCAGCAAATAGATAAATAAATAAATAAATATAGGGACAGATAACACTGATTGAGCTAGCCCCAAAGTAAGTTCGAAACTTATGTTATGGGATACTAACTCAACGATACAATATTTTAACACAAAGACCTATATAGATAAACATCCAAGACCCAGGACAATTTGAAAAAGGCTTTTCCCATCTTGCACTGACCAGGGTTCCAACCCGGAACCTCTGGGTGGCGGACTAGCATGGTGACCACTACGCCTCGGAGGTCGTCAACGAGGACGAACTATGCGTGTTGATAATCTCTAATCCAACCAAGATTTGATCTGAGATTGAACCGCAATCACTGCACTAACCGGTACTTCTTTATCTTGATGCCTGTAGTTAATGTGGGAACTGAAATACCCAGATTTTCTAAAAAGCCTGATGATCACATCCTTGTACAGTATTCAATGGGTATATTAATTACCCGTAAAGTATCCATTAGGTAGGTGATCTATTTCTGTCTATTTTTTGCCTGCAGTGGAAGTTTTTCGCTGTATCTACACAGTTCTGAATGGGTTTTTAACACGTCATACACGTCACATTTCCTATTTGGGTAATACTAGAATACTCATTCATTGGATGGGTGATCTTTATTTTCAATCTTTCCATTTTTTTGGTATTCTTTTGTTTTCATCTATTTTTCTTCTATATTGGTGAACAAGGATGTTACTTCTTTTTGATCGAGGGAATGGCCGTTAATCTGTAGAATCATTTCAATGGGCAATGTGTTTTCGGTTAAATCCTTAATTTATTAAAATTTGAAAAAAGGCATTGTGATTAATATTATAACCCATTACTATTATGGTGTCCTACTCCACCTACGCGTAGGTATTGTGTGCCCCCTAAAATTTTGTCTAGACCAAACCCCTAGAAAACCCTTCAAACTATTTTATGAACTGCTGTTTACAGTTTAAAGTAAGAACGTGAAGCTTTTCTACGCTTATTTGCGAAAAACGGCCACTTTTGAATAATGTGCGTAGAAAAGCTTGACATTCTCATTTTAAACTGTAAACAGTAGTTCATAAAATTGTTTGAAGGGTTATCTAGGGCCTGATCAAGACAAAATTTTAAATTATATCTCCGTTTACTTTCAAATACTTTATTTCAAATGGGGGCAGCACTGGTCCCTGAAAAGTTAATGTATCCACTTAAAAATTCCCCCTATTCATTTATTTATATTCATAATGTCAAAAAGAAACAATTCATTTTAGAGAAAGAACATATTTTAAAATGGATTTCAAATGGATTGCTTACAGTAATTTTACCGACGTTTTCCACAGTGAAAATGATTAATTAATATTTATTGTGCAATCATTATGCAATCTACCACCTTCATATCAATCTACCTGATCGCTATGAACTGGACAGCGCACGGATCTTTTTTTGCCAAAGTTTCACGTAAACTAGTTTTTCTACGCCGCATCCAATAATAACCTTTGCAAAAAGCGCAGTAATTGTAGTATATAGTGCCCTCTAATGATAGACCATTTATTGCATAACTTTTGACATTGGCCGTGGTGGTGTCAAGTTCAGTGCCGAATATGATATTAAGGCCCTACGCACATTAAGCATTACATTGGTTCTACTGTGGCTGTTACGCTGGCCGAGATTTTTATACAATTTATTGTACATACATACTAATAAAGTCTTTGTTTCGACATTAACCATGCTCGGGAGACTTGATATAGAATACAATTACTCTATTTCACCACAATTAAAAGGAAACGAAATATGCAATCCAATAAAAAACTAGCAAAATATGCAGTATAGTTATAGTATAGTGCCCTTTAATGTATTAGTAGACTGCGTGTTGCATAATTTTTGACATTGGACGTGGCGAGTTCAGTGCCGAATATAATATAAAGAGCCTTAGCACATTTAAGATAGTATAGAGCAATATTCGTTGTTACTGCGATGCGTGGGATACACACACATTTCTACACAGGTTGTCTTTCCGAACAACTTTAGTTCTTGAAACTAAATTGCTTTTGATTAAAACGTCACTGAAACGCGAGTTCCGTACTGCCATATAAATGAACGATCAGCCAAGCGAATTTTCTAAGCTAGGTACGTTCTTCATTAACAAATTTAATCTCAACTTTATAAACTAACCATCCTAATGAGCTAGCGTCCAAGCTGGTAAATATTAACTCCAAAAAGCGTCTAAAACGACACGATATTCAGGGACTAAGTTAGGATTGCTGCCGCATATTAAGAAAGGATTGCTGCCGCTGGGGAGCAACTTCTGTAAAACCAAAATTTACACTCCACTCATCCGCTTATAGTCAAGGACTGATCGCAGATATAAAAAAAAAAACAAAAACAAACTTTATATAAAAAAAATAAAGCTGCAATTCAACCATAGATGCCACTAGTCACCGCAACTGGTTTAATGTGTGGTGGCCCTATAGTCACGGTACGATGACTCGATTTACGAGTGCCATCAATAGGGGTGACGGACGACAGAGTCAGAAAAGTATGATTGTAGTTAGTCCGTCTTTTAGATTATCCAAAAATGATGAACCCATATTTTTCAGTTTACCTAAAAACTAAAAATTCACCAAGATACGGACCAGTTGCGAAGTCACCTCTATGAAGAAATCTTACCAAGCCTAAACGTCGTGCGAATTTTCAATGCGCTGTATCTTTGTAATTTTTTTGTTTCTCAAGGAAATGAAAAATACATGTACATTTTTTTTATAATCTAACCGGTTTAATAATTTAATTTCTAATAATCTTTTTAAAAAGACTTGAAAATCCATAGTATAAGATAAAGATCAGTGGCGTACTAGAGGTGGGTAGCCCAGTAATGGGACAGTAGAGGCTAATAAAAAAAATTACCGATGGGCTTAACATTCGTCATACCTAACAACCCGACATGCAGCAGAGGTGTAGCGTTACTTTTGACATTGGTCGTGGTCGTGTGGAAGTCAAGTTCAGTGCCAACTGTGCCATTAGCGTCACGGTGCGATAGCTCGATGCATGTGTGACGTCGACATAGCTTTTGCCGTATCATCGGACAGGCTTTTAAATCTTAAGTTTTATATTTTAAGATTGTTGTCGCATACAAATTGTATAAAGGGATAAGTCCGCCTTTGTTTTGTTTTCTTCTGTATATGTGTTGTGTCCTTTCTGTACAGTCAAGTACCAAGATACCTGACCAGGCCCTCTACTTATATCTTCAATTTTCTCTTAAACTAAAAATAATATTAACATGAAAATTTATATTCAGAAAGAATTAATTAAAATCTATCTGAATAAAAATTTTCATGTTAATATCATTTTTAGTTTAAGAGAAAATTCAAGATATATGTAGAGGGCCTGGTCGGGTATCTCACTTGACTGTACAATAAAAAAATTACATAATTGTTCACGCCACTCGCATTTGCGAGGCAAATTAAAAAACCCCTTACGGCACCATCTAGTGATGAGTCGCGAAACTACATATTCCAACCGATGTTAAGTGGAATTGATATCCGTAGCGCCATCTATTTATTTGCTATTGGAAATAAAATGCCCCGATTTTCAAGCGTTAACCAATTTTGAACCTGAAGCTGAACCGATTTTAATCAAACGTAGCTAAAACCACCGACATCGGTCCATTCGTTTGACACACCGACGGACAGACATTCCCCTCTTTTTTTCAAAGGTTAATAAGATGCTGCAAAATTATAAACTATCGCGAAACGCCGCATGACATATACAGTGTGTTCGGACATGAACTAGCGATAATTTAAGGACATGCCGTCGTCATCAATACGAACAACTTTTACTAAGCGACGAATTAGGAAACTGCGAAAAAAAAATTGTTGCTCCAAAAATTTTTTTGACGACCTCCGTGGCGTAGTGGTCCCCATGCTAGTCCGCCACCCAGAGGTCCCGGGTTCGATCCCCGGTCAGGGCAAGTTGGAAAATGGCCTTTTTCAAATTGTCCTGGGTCTTGGATGTTTATCTATATATGTATATGTTATAAAATATAGTATCGTTGAGTTAGTATCCCATAACACAAGTCTCGAACTTACTTTGGGGCTAGCTCAATCAGTGTTATTTGTCCATAAATATTTATTTAAAAAAGAATTATGCGATAGGTATGTAATTACTATGGAGCAGCGATTTTTTTTTCGCGATTTTCAAATTTTTCCCTTAGTAAAAGTTGTTCGTATAGATGACGACAGCATGTCCTTAAATTATCGCTAATTCATGTCCGAACCTTTGAAAACAAGAAGGGAATGTCTGTCTGTGGCATCGTAGCTCTCAAACGAATGGACCGATATCGACGCATGTTTTTTCCGTGAATGCAAGTTCCCTTGCGGTGGTTTTTAGCTATGTTTCATTAAAATCGGTTCAGCGGTTTAAAATTGGTTAACGCTTGAAAGTCGGGGCATTTTATTTCCCCTAGCAAATAAATAGATGGCGCTACAGATATCAATTCCACTTAACATCGGTTAAAATATGTAGTTTCGCCACTCATGACTAGATGGTGCCATAAGGGGTTTTTTTAATTTGCCTCGCAAATGCGAGTCGCTAGAACAATTTGTATGCGACAACAATCTAAAAATTTAAGACAATCATCTTAAGATTTAAAAGCCTGTCCGATGATATGGCAAAAGCTACGTCGACGTCATACATCACACCGTGATTGTAGTTATAAAATACATACACTCGTATGTCGCAAATGAGAAGGTGATTTACAGTTTAATAGCCGGAACCGGAAGTGGTCAGTTGACACGCAGGTTCCGAAGTATACGATAAGATACTATCGGTCACCATCCACTGCCGCGTGGCATTGGCTGTCGCATGTAGATCAGCGTGTGACTAGTTCCCTGGGGTCGAGAAATAAATCTAGAAAACAGCTGCTGTCAGTTTTGAAATTAACTTTTAGATTTCGTTCACTTCCATCAAATAAATTTAAATTTTTGATATACAATGTGGAAGGTACATCCCCGTAATAAATCGAACCACTGGCTGTACTAGTTCACTATATTATAATGAAATTAAAACAACAGCCGAAACACACAAAAAAAATTTCGACATTTCGATACAAAAGTGTACAGCCGCTCGGGCAATTTGTATGGGAATGTCGAATTTTTTTTTGGTTATTTGGTTGTTATTTTAGTTTCATTATACTATAGTGATGTTGTATAGCCAGTGGTTTGATTTATTACAGTTGTGTCCCTTTCACGTTGAATAAGTCGGATTCCACCAATTGTGGATTATGTAGTAAAAGTTATTTAACATGCAACGTGTAACGGAAAAAGGGTATCCACCCGAAATAGTAAACATACTAATCAATTTGAACTAGTTTTACTATGGCACTATCCCTGAAATCGTAAAAAAATTTCTTCCCCTCCATACAAAATTTTATACCTACCGTGCCAAAATGTACAGAGCTGCAGATTTTTTTACGATTTCAAGGATGGTCCCATAGTAAAAGTTGTTCACATTGATTGTTCACCTTTCCGTTTCACGTTGTATGATAATGGAGTGTACCAAATTCAAATGTTTAATGTACACGAATGTGGGTTTATCACATGAGGCGAAGCCGAGAGTGATAATATCTCATGAGTGTTTTAGTACCAAATTATTGCAGTTGCATACAAAGCTTTATCTTCACCCATAATTTGAATCCTCTATAAAAGGTTCTAAATCCATAGGGTTTTGTACAATGTTAATTACTCTTGTGTAAATTCCTAGTAAGTTTAATTGCTGAGTATCTAATACAAACTAACTATGTATGTATAAGTAATAATGAAATTTTTTATTGTAATCATTATTTAAATTTTGGATCGTACAATTATTGAAATGCAAATTATTTTTGTTCCATATTAGCAAATATCGAACAAAAATGGCGGGATACGACGTGAATACGAATAACCAATAAGTTCCTTTTTTTAAATTACGGAGCTGTGGTAGTGAACGGCGTGAACATGACAATGTTCTTTTTTTGAAATTCATAAAGAATGTGGCTGTTTGATGAGTAAGGGATTGAGTTTGCGTTGCATAATGTTTAATACAACATTACAACACTTGTTTGGGTGATATAATGGTTATTATGACACTGAGTGTTTTATAATGTTGGCAATAAGCTAACTGTTTCAGAAACTTTTAAAGAGGATTTATAGCATGGGTGTAGATAAAAGGGATTTACTGATGAGGCAATTAATTTTTAAATCATTATGATATCGGTATCGCTCAGTCTATTCTTTCGAAACCAGGGTCGATAATCGCCAATGAATTTCATAACATTTTTATATCTCCTCAGACGTGTAACTTCCTTGGTCAACGGTACAATATTGGTGGTCTGTCTGTTAAGATAAAAGCCCTAAAAAAATTAAAAAAAATGCTTCTGTCTGGTTTACGACCTAGAATATGATCTAATACACTTCTAATGTGCACTCATGGTACAAACATGAGGGGCGTGAGTTCAAATCGTACCCCTGGAGAAAATTTCTGATCAATTATTATAAATTTAAATATTTTTCCGAGCGTTGTACCGCTATTAAATTAATATTTGAACTTCTTTTATTTATCCATGTATTTATAATATCTCTTAGGAATCAGACAGACGCGCGACAGACGGTCGCTATCTTTCGCGACTCTGGTCGGTGTTGGCCGGCAATAGTCGGCAACGAATAGACTCGATAACACGACTGACTGACGGATGACACTTGACGTACTCGTAGGACAAAGGATGAATAAGAAAAGACTATTTTTTTCCTTACAACGCGGGTTTTCATTTTCGGCAATTTTGAACAAGAAAATCCTTTGAGACCGTCAGCAGTCCACAACCAAGCCGTTGACATGATTCCAGCTTCTTATTGACTTTCTTTTTTTGTTTGTTTGTTATAACTTTATTGTACTATGAAAACACACAATTATATAAAATAACAACATAAAGAGTAAATTGACAAAGGCGGGTTTATCCCATAATGGAATCTCTTCCAGTCAACCGGCGAATAAGATAGGACAATTTTTCTTATTCACCTTCATCCTTGGGTGACCATTTACATAATTTTTTGAAAAAAAAAGCCCGGAAAACACCCCCCTGACTCCGCTAGCAGAGCACGCTAAGATGAAAATAATAAAATAAATTGCTGTTCATTTTTCACCGTGACTATCGAGAAACAAACATTTAATAAAAAACAATTGGCAATGGTAACTCACCCTAATGGTATAATTCGACATAGTAACCTGATTTTTATATAAAATTTACGTGTTCAGGTCCTTGCGTATAATAGCGTACTAAGCCTTTTTTTCAATGCGCAGATGTTGTTTCAAGTTCAAACCACGATTGTGAACCATCCCTATGGAACATATTAACATTGTTCAAAACTAAAAACCGACTTCAAGACCAAACCACAGAATAAGTACTAGTACTCACGTACAGAAGTCTCACTCAAAAAATAAATTCAAGGAAATATCTGCTCAATGTGGTTAGCCCTATGGTTTAATTAGCTCGCGTCAGAACTCCTCGCCTCTTGGTTTAGATACCTAGACATCCATTGCAAGCCAATTTCATTCTTATTACTCTGGACAAACGATTCATGTAACTGAATTTTCCCCTTTCAAGTGGTCGCCGCGCGCATAGTAATAATGTAGGTATATTTTCGATATTTAAACGGGGAGTGACACAGGCCTGACCAAACTACACAACCAATTTTGATAAAATTTATATAATTCCACCTGACGAGTATGCATTTTCAAACTAATTCTAATGTTCTGAATTGTTCCAGGCGTCTTTGAAAGAATCGGAAAAACTAAAAAACATAAAATATGTAACAAAAACCCAGTCCGATCCTTGCAGGAGCAACTCAGACCGTCAATATGAACAACTTTTCCTATGGGACCAATGCTTGAAACTCGAAAAAAAATCGTCATTTTCATACAAATTGCCGGGCCGGCCGAACACTTTTGTATGAAAAAGTAAAATTGTTTTTTTCGAGTTTCAAGCAATGGTCCCATAGGAAAAGTTGTTCTTATTAACGGTCTGAGTTGCTTCTACAATAATCGGTCAGGGTTTTTGTTACATATTGTATACATGCAATTTGACAATCTACTCCTTTTTGACGTCAGTAAAAACATTCCTTAAAATCGCGCGATCGACCGGACAAATTAGTATGGGATCTAAATCTTTTTTTATACCGTTCACAGCTGTGTTTGCTGTAAAACATTATGCCACAGAATAAGTACTAGTACTCAGTACAGAAGTCTTACTTAGAAAAGGAATACAAAGAAATATCTACTCAATGTGGTTAGCGCAATGGTTTAATTTGGTCAGAAGTCCTCAACTCTTCGTTTAGTTAGCTAGACATCCATTGCAAGTCAATTCCATTCCTATTACTCTAGACAAACGATTCATGTAACTGAATTTTCCCTTTCGAAATGGTCGCCGCGCGCATAGTAAACGGGGAGTGACACAGGCCTGATTATGTACAGTTTATAAGAACTGTTTTTCCGTAAATAATGTATCGTGGACAGCCTTGTGGGCAAAAATAACTAAATAACGGAGTCACACAAAAAACAATATTTTAAAAGATTGCTCATGTCGTTTGTACGATTTATTATTATGCTGCAGTTTAAAATTGTACAGTTCTGCTTATTTTTGTCCAAAATCAAACAGCCGTGGACAATTGCGTCACATAATAAAAGCGTTGTGAATAATTGCATTTTTATCGTATGTTTTTGTCGGTAAATTCGTTTTGGTACATCTCGTGTGAATCGGACGCACGTCATCTTTTTGTTTCTAGAACAAAATGCTGTTTATTCTTAGAAAATTAGTACTTTGTACCGAAAATATGAAAAATTATGTCCTTTTTAGGGTTCCATAGTAAACAAGGATACCTTATAGTTTCACCATGTCTGTCTGTCTGTCCGTCCGCGGTTTTACTCAGCGACTATAAGTACTAGAAAGCTGTAATTTGGCATGAATATGTATATCAATTAGGCGGAAAAAACGGTAAAATAAAATATTGAAAAAAAAAATTTTTTTGCGTATCTCCTATACAAGTAAAGTAAAAAGTTAATTTTTTTTTCGACTTACCGATCATGTTGGGTATTATTGAATAGGTCTTTTTAAAATATTGTGAGTTTGTGGACACCGTTTTTCAATTTTGGGATCCGTTTCTGAAATATTTGCTTTTAAAGTGAAAAAAATTGTTAGAGTCAAGTGTCCCCCCCCCCCCCCCCTCTATCTGCTAAACGGTTATACCTGGACACGTGAAAAAAATCACAGCTATAGGATATATAGCGAAATTTAAAGGAAAACTATCAGAGCTAAGTAGGTAAAAAGTTATACGCGATTAACTTATAAAATGTACTCGGAAAAGGAAAATATTCATACAAATTCAATAGAAAATTAGTTTTTAGACGTTTTTAGTGGCATGAACTCAAAGTTGGCGTTCGCAACTACGGAACCCTACTGCGCGTGGCCCGACACGCACTTGGACAATTATTTGTTATTTACCGCCACAAGATAAGATAAATATGATAAACATGATAATGTAACACTACTTTATAGAACACTAGCTTTTGCCCGCGGCTTCGCTCGCGTAGAGGTGGAATTTATCAAAATCCTTTCTTAGGGAATGCCTACGTCAGTAGCTTTATGCATGCAAAGTCTTAGCTCGATCGGTTTAAAATTGACAAAGTTTCATACAAACTTTCATCCCCTATTTTATCCCCTTGGGGGTAGAATTGATCAAAATCCTTTCTTAGCGGATGCCTACGTCATAACATCTACCTGCATGCCAAATTTCAGCCCGATCCGTCCAGTGGTTTGGGCTGTGCGTTGATAGATCACTATGTCAGTCAGTCAGTCACCTTTGAGTTATATATATTTAAGATAAGACGTAAAATATTTCTTGGGGCACGTAGTTTATCTGCTCTTCTTAATATTATTAAGGAGCTAAGATCTTGTCAGAGCAACCAATGCCTTCCATTTCTCTGTCCAATGTAAACTCTTTTACATCCTTGTAGGTTGAAACATTAATTCGATCTATTGTTTGTTTTAGAGAACTATCTATAGGTCTTCCTTTGCCTCTTTTTCGTTCTATTATCCCCTCCAATATAATTTTTATGAACTCATCATGTCTAATAAGTTGCCCTAACATTTTCCCTCTCCTAGAATTATCATAATTTATCATGCACGGTATAAAAATAGCGCACTGAAAAAAAAAACCTTGCAGAGATAACGAAGTATTTTTATGATTCATATTTCGACTAAGCATTTCAATCCCAAAAATTATATAAGTTACGGCTAAACCCCGAAATGCAGGGTTACCTACGCCTAGGTTTAGCCGGCTAGACCTAGGTGCAGCCGGTCTCACTTAGGTTTATCCTGCTCATATTCGACTACACTTAGTTTCAGCCTTTGTCATTCCGGCTAGAAATAGGTGCATCCTGCCACCACCACCTGCGACCGGAAGCACATAATTCTAGCCGGAATGATAAAGCTAAACCTAGATCTAACCCAAGGTAAGCAGGATAAACCTAATTGTAACCATCTGAGACCGGCTAAACCTAGGTGTAGCCGCATTTCGGGGTTTGGCCGTAAAATATACATACCTATGTATATTACCAGGTTCCCTATCCCATGTATCATAAATTAACCATGAACGAATTAATTGTTTTACTATACTTTTCTTTTGCGGAAAGGGAATGGGTTAGATGACATCGCTTAACATAAGTTACAAATAAATATAAATAGTCTTTAGGCGTCTGTGACATTGTCCCAAGAATTACGAAATTCGGACCAACTAGGTGTCACAAGGCAAAGCGTATCACCCACGACGAATGTTATTGCTTTTTACCTTAAAAGCGAAATATTGCAAGACAAAGTGTCGGTAAATGTGAACTCATTCATAATAACGCCGTTTCTGGTCAAAAGGAATGCCGACCTGGCCAAATTCAGATTGAGATTGTTATATGAAAAAGGAGGTGTGTCTACAATTTTTGTGTTTATTGAATGACGTATACATTTATTGATGTAAAACAAAGTCGACGTTCGTTATTTGTTATTTGACGACCTCTGTGGACTAGTGGTCATCGTGCCACGCGGTCACACCGGAGGTCCCGCGTTCGATCCTTGGTCAGGTTAAGATGAAAAATTACCTTCAGATTGACCTGGGTCTTGGATGTTTATTTATGTACCTATTTGTTATAAAAAAAATATAGTATCGTTGAGTTAGAATCCCATAACATAAGTCTCGAACTTACTTTGGGGCTAGCTCAATCTGTGTGATTTGTCCGTACATATTTATTTCATTTATAAGTTCTTTTTTAATTATAAATTAACTACGATCAATTTTTGAAACCTTTCTATATTTTCGTGACTGTGGTCTTTGAGACTACGGGTTTTAGAGAACCGAGGCAACGACATTTATTAAAAAGCTTGGGCATAGAATATCTAAGCGGGCAAATGATAGACGCTCCTTATCTTATAAAGAATGTCGATTGCTCTTCAGCATGGTAATGCCGCCAGTATTATGGGAATCTTTTAGCCTAGTATACGGGGCAGTCTCATAGATTAATATTATGACGTGAACATTTTAACAAAGCGTTTTGCGGATAATTCAATGTTTTAATTTTATAATAATTTGAATTTCATAAAGTATTTCCATCATTTAAATTAAATAAAGTTTTCATATTCACTTAGATAATTTATACATTTTATAGATCAATCGTCGATCACGATTTGCCGGCATTTGTAACGAAGCGTGGCGTTTGGAACACTAGCTATCTATTCTCAGAGCAATTCTGTTCTAATGGAAACTTGTGTCGTCAGTAGTAAACCATAACTGAGCAGGTTACAATAGACAAAATGCACAATATCGATTAGTCTTTATTTGTGTTACTGTAAAGTTACCCTTACACGTTTTCATGGAGAAGTATAGCTCCTTGATTGTCTTTTTACCTATATTTTATCATAAAATGACACGCACCATGTAGAGGTCGCCATATCTGCACACCTTCCAGAAGCCCTTGATGCTCGCGAGCATGTTGCGCGCGCGCCGCTCGCCCCACCGCGCCGCGCTCGAGCAGGACGCACCGCGAGCGCTCCGAGCGCCCCTGCGAACAAACATATTTTAGTATTAAAAAAACTATACTTATAAAAAAGGTTGTAAATATACAATAATTGAGTTTCAATCGAAAAGTAGTGCTAATTCAGAATTACCTTTGTATTTTTTTTACTACTAGTACCTACTACTTACGAGTATATGTTATCAGCTGATCATTGCATCATCCTATACTTGAAACAAGTAATTTTTGTATATATTCTCTCGGAAACGGCTGCAACGATTTTGATAAAACTCGGTATTTAGTGAGTTACGAGGCTGAAAAACATATTTTCATAAAAAAAGTAACCGAGCAAAGCTCAGTCGCCCAGCTAGTAATTAAAGTCAAAGAAAACACTTTCCGTATTTCTCTTAGTGGTGATCTAGTTTTTTTTTTCAGTCATAATTTTATGTTCAAAAACATCATGTTTGAGATTTATATTACTGGTATCATAACAATTTAAAGATAAGTGAAATTCATTTTCACAGAACAATGTTTGTTTAAATTGTTAACTTGAAGTACCACTCATATAAAGTAGGTACGTGATGCAACCGATACACTCACTATGTTTTTATTACTAAAGATTTATTTATTGCTTATCTATAAACGATTTCACATAAGTGCCAATAATCTAGAATGCTCTATAATGTATTTACAATATATGTGTACCGTCTACATATCTTATAATATCTATAATGTATATTACAAATCACCAA
The DNA here is from genome assembly GCA_943193695.1 of Acrobasis suavella. Classification (NCBI taxonomy): domain Eukaryota; kingdom Metazoa; phylum Arthropoda; class Insecta; order Lepidoptera; family Pyralidae; genus Acrobasis; species Acrobasis suavella. The sequence continues at coordinate 1,403,829 of OW971944.1, forward strand.
TACTAATCAAATTGTTTTAAATAAAATCGCAATAGTTGACTTTGAAATGACGTTATATATTTCATCAACATCATCATCATTTCAGCCGCATAACGTCCACTGCTGGACACGAACACGAACGATCAAGAGCGACGTTATATATTTAAGTTGTTCTTTCTACTAACAGCCCACATAACACTATATAAACTATATTTGGATCCTTACAATTTTGAAATAGACGTATTTTGTAGAATCACGATGAATTTTAATAGAGCAAAAAGTATATATATGAATTAAATCTACGTTTTACCTTTTACCACCTTCTCGCCCACCATCTCGCTAAAAGTGGCCTTTGAGTCTTGCGGCCCTGGGCTGTGTCTGCTTATGCAAGACCCAAAATGCCCTTTCTAACCCATTAGGGATAAAGTCGTTAAATAATGGATGTATTTTATTTTTTTATTTATTTACCAATTTGTGTTCACGGAATATAATAATACACAGAGAATACACAAAATTGAAGTTGTACAAAGGCGCTACTTATCTCAAAAGAGATCTCTTCCAGTAGGCTGTGAGAGGAGATGTTAAATTAAGAGACTCACACAGGCGTGTTCAATGTTCATACATTGGATAAAGGAAGACAAAAAATAAAATTACATAAAACTAAACAAAACTTTAAAGAAACAACATATACATATATTAACACATCAACGTGGAAGCGAAATACCAAAACAAAATTCTCATACACACTTTTTATATTAATATAGTTTTTTTATAGTGTTGTGTTTTGGTTGCTATTTTAACTTCAATAGACTATAGTGATGTAATATAACCCGTGGTTCGATTTATTACGGGTATGCCCCTTCAACGCTGTCTACTATATGTAAAATCTAGATTCTTTCGGCGTTTCTTCTCAGCAGTGGTCGTTACGAAGCGCTGGTATCGGTAGCTTTTCTTTAAAAATAAATTAAATTTTAATATACTTTACACGTAACATAAATTATACTTATTGACGTGTAAAAGTGCCTGTAAAGGTCTAATTACTGAATAAACATTTGAATCTTTGAATCTTTAAAAACATTAATATGAATTAGCAACGCAAAACCTTAAAGAAAATAATAGAAAAGAAAATCCTGCGTAACGTGAATATTGTGACATATCCGGCGAGTGTTATCATCATATCAATATCAAATATTCCATTCAAATATACTTGTATATAAGGTACACATGATGCTGATAAGGTAGGAGAAACTGCAATGCAATATTAAGTTATACCTATATAACTCGGTAGCCCGGCGGAGGTGCGCATTACTAGCGCTTCCACAAGTAAAACGATACCGGGCGCAGTCCGCACTTGGATTGGTGACCAAAAGTGGCATGAAAATTTCTCGAGCTCCTTCGTGCTTCGGAAGGCACGTATAAGCCGTTGGTCCCGGCTGTTATCATTGTCTGGCAGTCGTCAAGCTATGTCAGATGCCTTTAGGCAGCTTGAAAAATCTGACACTAGTGTTGGCCACTTACACACACGAAAAAAAGAACCTATATAACGTGCCCCTGATACTTAACTTTCTCCAAACTTATGGAAATATATTTTTTTTTTTTCATTACTTCTTATAATTGACATAAAGACACACATCTGTTTTGTTTGACATACTTAAGTTATCGTAGTATTTTTTGTCATTTATTTATTTCTATAAAGATTTTTTTCAGATATGTAATAATAAAAGACTATAGCATGTACGTATATCTAATTGTAATGTGGCTAATGTGTGACAAATGTTATTGGTGTAAATCATTTTTATCACAATAAAAAATAAACATAAACACAGTAAAAAAAAAAATAGGTCCATCAGCTGATCGATCTACTTGCAAAGAAGCCAAAAAAAAAATTTTACATGTTTCGATATTTGACGACGTCTGTGGCCTAGTGGTCACCATGCCAGGCTGCCAATCCGGAGGTCCCGGGTTCGATCCCCGGTCAGGTCAAGATGGAAAATGATCTTTTTCAGATTATCCTGGGTCTTGGATGTTTATCTATATGTGTATTTTTTATAAAATATAGTATCGTTGAGTATAGTACCCCGTAACAGAAGTCTCGAACTTACTTTGGGGCTAACTCTATCCCTGTTACTTGTCCGTATAGGTAAATATATTTATTTATACAATATATAACAAAAACCCTGTCCGATCCTTGTCGAAGCAACTCAGACCAATTATGGGACCAATGCTGGAAAGTCGAAGAAAAAATCGTCACTTTAATATAAATTGCCGGGCCGGCCGAGCACTTTTGTATGAAAATGTCGATTTATATATAATAGTGTCCCTGTATTATTGAATTAATATTAATTGTTCATTAATAATGCTTAATGCTAATTTAATCATTGTTGTTATGATGACTATTGGTGTCACGCTTTCAAAACCAAAAATACGTCTATTGACGCTTTGTTTACAAACATAAGTCTTTCAAACTTATTAATCTTATCTTTCAAATTCGTCGGGTCAACTCGTGACGTCACTCCATACGTTATTTTGTCCGTGCCGATCGGTCTCCTTTATTATCAATATATTTGTTACTAGCTGTTTCCCGCGGCGTTGCCCGCGTTTTGAAAATTAAAATATAGCCTAGGTTACTCGCTGGTAATGTAGCTTTCTATAATACGTGAAATATTTTTCAAAATAGGATCTTAGTGATCCAATTTTTTGAGTTTATCCATTAAAACAAATACGCAGACATACAAAATTATTTTGCTCTTTATAATATAAACAAGTATAGATGTCGATGCTCCCGGCGTTGCCCGCGTGGAATATTTTTGACAATCCAACGTTAGCCTCACATTTTCCAGGGATAAAAAGTACTCTATGTGTTAATCCAGATAATAAGCTATCTACATGCTAAGTTTCATTCCAATCCGTACAGCTGTTTTTGCGTGAAAGAGTAACAAACATCCATTCATACATACAAAATTTCGCGTTTAAAATATTAGTAAGATACTTATTTTTATTATCTATTTATATGCCTACGCAATATTGGCATTATGGCAGTTGTCCACTAAGTACTTGTAGCAGACTAAGTACTTAGTCTGCTACAAGTACTTAGATAGAAACTTGATCATGAAGCTGATGTTTTTGGAATTTCCTATTTTTCCCATAATCCAAATAAACAGTTCTCGAGTGAGTGTAAGATAATTAATGTTACAGGTAACACTACAGCACCCTTAACGTGGAATCTTTTGTTTCAAGATTGGTACCATGCCATAAAAGTAACAATTAATGGACAACATTAACCTAAACTTTATTAAGCAAAAACAAGTTGGGCTCCCCTGCACTCGACGCGCGAGCTTCATAATTTTGCCTAAGACACGGACAGAATGTTACGGCCAGTCGACGATAACATACGAAGGTGCGCGCCTTTTTAACAAGATACCCTCGGACATTAAAAATATTAACTCGTTTGATGTATTCAAGAAACAATTAGCCAAGCACATAATTTCAATCTACTGAACTTGTATGTTCTATTCTCTTTGTTAGTGTGACAACGAATATATTCATGTCATGTATTTTATGTTCTCATGTAAGTGATATAAAATATGTCTTTATGAGAATAAAAGTCTTTAAACCTAAACCTACATTATTAATATACAATATGCGGGTTATTCACGTAGAAAGTCAGCTCCTGGCCGACATATTTCGACCTCATCCGGAGGTTTTTCTCAGGGCGAATGTGACTAGAGAGAGAATATAATATTTTACGATCTCCGTGTCGTAGTGGTCAACATGCTAGTCCGCCAGCCAGAGGTCTCGGGTTCGATCCCCAGTCAGGGCAAGTTGAAAAATGGCCTTTTTCCAAATTGTCCTGGGTCTTGGATGTTTATCTATATTTATATGTTTTATAAAATATAGTATCGTTGAGTTAGTATCCCATAACACAAGTCTCGAACTTACTTTGGGGCTAGCTCAATCAGTGTAATTTGTCCCTATATATTTATTTATTATTAATATAGCGAATGTTGCTTATCAACAGCATTAAAATCGTCTCAAATGTATCAATTTTATATGTTTTAAATTGATCGGGTCAACACGCGACGTCACTCCATACGCCATGTTTTCGCCAAGTCAAACGGTCTCTTATTCCGTCTTACTCTCAATAGATCTGTTATTGCAGTTATGTATTTACGCATTATTGGCAATCGGCCATTGGATTTCTGTTTTATTTAAGAATGACCTGTTTGTGAACCTAAGTACTACGTATGCTCATTAGGAAATAAGCCAAGTGTGGTTTTACATAATGTCAATGAAATTCAGAAATATGGGATGAAAACTGTATGTTTTGGCTAGGTGTGTTTGGTTTGAATAAATTACTTAAATATTATTGCCCCCTCGGAAAAGTTTCTGATTTTGAATAATATAAACAAACAAAAATAAAAAGGATCATCAAAATGAGCTATTTCTGAGGACTTTTTAGGAAATTGTGCATTGACGCGACTTTTAATGTTTGATGGGAAATTTAATCATTATCATTAAGTATGTATAACTAAATTTAAACATATTCTGTAAAGATATATTTCTATGGATACTGTCTATCCAATTATCCATAATATCCTCAGGATATTTTTTTAAATTCATTTCCATGCTTATTCAAAAAGGTTCAGATAATTAAAGATATTTAATGCTGGCTTATCTAGTAGATTGCACGTGTTTTACATTTTTCGTTAGATTTCTATGTTACTTCTCGTCAATAAATAATCACTGATTTAATAAGTGTAAAAAAAATGTTTACTAGATTTTTTTGTGAGACCCAAAGTACTTAAGACAAATTGAGTGAAATGGAAGCCCAAATTCGATGAAGTTTACATCGTTTTATAACTGAGTTCCATCGACCACCTTCCTTTTTTGACGACCTCCGTGGCGTAGTGGTCACCATGCTAGTCCGCCACCCAGAGGTCCCGGGTTCGATCCCCGGTCAGGGCAAGTTGGAAAATGGCCTTTTTCAAATTGTCCTGGGTTTTGGATGTTTATCTATATATGTATTTGTTATAAAATATAGTATCGTTGAGTTAGTATCCCATAACACAAGTCTCGAACTTACTTTGGGGCTAGCTCAATCAGTGTTATTTGTCCCTATATATTTATTTATATTTATTTACCTTCCATCTCCGTGATCAGGCCCTACATCGTCTACCAAAAAGTGCTTGTCACAAATCAAATGAGTCCTATCTCAATGAGGTTATGTTGTTTTATAGCATAGTTCTGCCGAATATCTCCCGGCTCTATCAACGGAACAGCTCACTGCCTCCATAATATTATATTGTCTTCCGACTAACACAAGTATGCAAAATTTCAGCTCAATCGGTTGAGGATAACTGGATGAAAATTGAGTTGCGAGATTTGACAACAGATACAAGATACATTGCAACACAAAAAAAAGCTTGTAAAAAAAATGAGGATTCCTTATAAGATTACAAAAGACTAAAATAGAATTTTCCAGTTTATGTCACACCACTTGATCGATTACGGTGCAGACAGCCATCATTATTTATAAGATGTAAATCAAAACACAAAAGCGCAGTTTAGATCAATATCAGTGGTGTTATCACTATCACAAGACGTCTTATCAAATGCTATGTGATTGTTTTATTTCCACATTAATTCTAGTTTGTTTTTTGTTAGCACTTTTGCGCGCTGTAGACCAGAGACAATAGAAAAAACAATGGCACACGCTTTAGACGCAACGCAACTGACCGGAAGAGTTAAATCCATATTTTGAGTTACTGTTTAAACACCAGCTGTACTGAACTACTTTCTATAAACACAATTATCGAAAAACGGAAAAAATCGGCTTTTCATAATTCTCTGGCTTGAGCTTAGCGCGGGTCCCTCTTAAAAGTTTATATTTGTACACTCACAAATGACATAATTTTAGTACAATCGGTACATGTACTTTATTTACAAATTGACATTAATTTCAAATTCGACATCACTCTTAATTAATAATTTTGACATAGCAATGTATTTTCAGTCTACATATCTAACTTTAATATCAGTATAATTGTAAAGTTGACGTTTTTGGAGAAAATGCTGCAGTACAGTTTGTTACCGCTTCTTCTGTACTTGCGCTTTGGAGGCGGCAGTAAACTTAGTTGTAAGTAAATGATCTGACGTCAACAACTAACTATTAAGAAATCGAAAGAAAGAAAAAAGAAATGACAATTATCAAGTGATATAAATATCCAAAGATAATAAATGATTTTTGACTTTTGAGCGCTCGGCCAAACGGATTTTATATTGGAGATCGAATTTTTTTTATCGATTTTTAATAACTTTTTTATAGAAAGTAGTTCAGTACCATGGACTGAACTTGCTCCAGAAAGTTGCTGGTGTTTAAATAGGAACCCTGTATATAAAATGAAGTTCCCAATCGCGTATATCTGTCTCTATGCGATAAACTAAAATATAAAATATTAAAAAAAAATATATATAGAGACAAATTACATTGATTGAGCTAGCCCCAAAGTAAGTTCGAGACTTGTGTAATGGGATACTAACTCAATGATACTATATTTTATATAAACTCTGCAACTACTAAGCCAATTTTGACACGGCTTTTACTTAAATTTATCCGGGACAGTTTATATATATAATCTTTACCCATGGAAAACCGGGACAGGCTTCTAGTAAATAAATAAAGACGAAATGAGTCATTGCATTGTACACACGAAATATTTTGTTTAAAAATTAATGAATTGTTTCAATCGGAGCAAGTAATTATTCATTCTCCACACCACATATCCGCATTATAATACAATTAGCATCATTCATAAAATTACTCAGAAGTGTACAAAGACTGGTGAAAACACGTTTGGTATTGTAATATTACGAACAAAACCAAACGTATTGTTAACCATGTAAGTGGAACAAATCAAAAGTAAGTTTTAAAAACAGACTATTCTTAAGATACTTGCTGAGCTTGTGGGCTTCGTTCTCCGTGGGAATTTCGGGATAAAAACTATCCTATATCCTTCCTCGGGTCTTCAAATATATCCATGCCAAATTTCAACTAAATCGGTTCAGTAGTTGACGCGTAAAGAGTTAACAGGATTACTTTTGCATTGATATCTAAGTAAAGAGTTAGGAAGTAAGGGTTTGTGGTTGTAAGATGACAACTGAGCCTGACAGTTATATTTTGCAAGATAGCGTTCGTATTTATAGTAAAGTTACTGATAAATACATTTAAATGTGTAATTTACAAACTGCGCTATTTCTTCCTTATTTCCTCTCACTACATCACTCGTGGCTTGCACAACACTTTGATCTTTTCCACTTTATCACAGTCTGTGCTACTTTTTATATCCACTATAACTTTTTGAACGAGCAAACGATGTTCTCAGAGTAGAATTGAACAGTCCGACGTTTGTGTATGTATGTGAGTATGTATTTATTTTCGACGACAACTTAAGAGTCCCCATAACCTGGACAGAATCAGACTTCTCCATACAAACGTAGTCTACGTTTTATTTTGAAACGACATTTCGGATATGGGCAAAATAAAGTAATTTTAAAGAAATTGCAATTATCTAGGGTTATAATTGGTTTCCTACAGTAAAATTATGAACTTAAAAGAGAACATAGTGTATTATATCATATTTGTCCATCAGTATGGAAAACTTCTACACCCTTGTATTTTCTTTCCAGTTCATAATTTTACGTAGGAAACCAATTATAACCCTAGATAATTGCAATTTCTTTAAAAATACAAATTTTTACCGAAATCTGACATGTCGTTTCAAAATAAAACGTAGACTACGTTTGTATGGGAGAGTCTAGGGTAAGGGGATTCTTAAGTTTCGATGAGATTTTTAATGAAGTTTTGTGGACGTTAAGATATGAACAGTAGAAGAACGGTCAATGATTTGCCAAGATATAGGGTTCGCGAGTTCACGTCAGTTCGGGGCGAAGTACTAGTATTAAGTATACCAATAAATTAACACATTTAAACGCCTACGTGCTCTTACGGACTATCACCACACTATTTAGTTAACCACTATCACTTTGAGGCCTCACGGACGTCATTTCTTTCATAATTAAACACGTGCATGTTTGTCAAACAAATACTATTGTTCTCGGGTGTCTCAAATGCTGATAATTGCGTGTTTAGTCAGATAAGCTAAATATTTTCATTTAGATCCTTTTTACTTGCATCGGACGCCATTTCCTTCGCGTAGATATGTCACTAAATGCATTTCACTGCCAATTGGATATACCTACGACTTTTTACATCTTAGGTATGTCGACATTGAATTATTGAGATATTTTTGTGTAAACTATACTATTTTTTCTCACTTTTGAACAAACATTTAATCTATTTTTTTAATGTCTAGTTTAATTTCTTATATAGCTATCCATTTCATTTTAATTTATTCAAGTACTTATTAGAGATAGTTTTAAGATGGCAAATAAATATACGGCCTTCCTAAACAGACCTATAGCTTTTCCAAAATAATCGAAAATCCACGTGATCTTTTTAAAAAAAACTCAAGAACCAATCCGTATGAATAATCAGAAACTATTTCCGTCTCGTCACGTTGCTTTTCTTCTCCGATCTGGCACTTTTCCAAAAAAATCACATTTCACTTTTCACACATCGATTTCTTAGCCGATCGTTTTTATTTAAACTTACTTTTCCGAAAAGACAGCATCGGATGACGACATTATCGCAACTAATCAGTGAAAGAGGTTGGTTTCGCGAGAAAAATAGTGTTGTCGTCACATCAGTAGTTAATCATATCGATAAACAGCCGTGAACCGTGTGAGATGAGGCGCGGCGGATCGGCGACACACAACACATCGATGAATTTATTCGAGTGTGAAAACAGTAATTACTTTTACTGATAATAATTACTTTTACTGATAATCGCTGATCACATTTTTGCGTATGAAAAAACTTGATTTGCATGGGGTCAATCAACTTATTCTTGAATTCAGAAATCAGAAATCTTAATTTGCCAGAATTCATTATAAATAGACGTTCAGTATAATTTAGTCACTGTATTCAGCTTGCAAGCAGACGTGCAAAATATACATAGTAATTCAATCATACTTATTCATATAGTTATCAAATAAAATACTACGTACATGATCACGTCTTTATACCAAACAGGTAGACAGATCCTTGGGACGTAAGACACAAAGGCTACGGTTCACGTTCTTGATTTCTTTTTATTGTTTTTAAGACAGTTCTATCTCTCGTCTTCAATAAATTGCTTAATTATAGTTAAATGTACGTACCTACCACAAATTCCTAGATGCAAGTGAAGAAGAATGGCTACAAAATATGTATTTAAATATTGAAACAATTAACTATATAAATATAAAGAATACATTCACTTTTTTGTTACACTGACCTATAATTAATACCACTGCACTCACACATGGAAACTTTTTAACCATTTGGATAATATTATTATCATCAGAGAAAAAATACCACATTAAAAAAATAATATCGTAAACCGAGATCAAGTTTTGTAAGTTTAAATACGATCGCCAGATCTATAAATAAGGAAGTATCGATAAAATAAATGGGCTATTCATTAGACTAGTCTCGTGAATGGAAATTAGAGTCACCGGCGACACCTGTGAATACAATTACCTAATTAACATTAATTTAACTTGCACATAAATCATTTTGAATTGAATTTTATCATAAAATTTATCGATATTATTTGAGACAAATTGTTCTGGAAAATTAGATTTAGAAAGAATTTGATATTTCATTTTTGCTGTCGTGTTTTGATAGCTAAAGAGAGGAAATCTCCCTACTCATTTAAAACTCTACATGCTTTAACTATATACACATTTATGTTTTCAATTTTGAGATTGTAATGTGAATTAAGTGCCTATGTAAATAATATTTTTTATTAAGTAAACTTAATGATGTCGCAATTTACTAAACAAATAAATAATTTCTTGTTGTAGGTACTAAAATAATATGTGCAAAGTGGTATATTAGATGTAAGTACGTTTATGAGCGGCTTTTGTTTTTTATACTTATGGTAATTTTTGCTAAGTTACGGATTTCCAAAGAGAATAATTTTTTTGTTTCGAGATCCGTAACTTAAAATACTTTTAAAGAAGGAAGTATAACCTTATCTTCAAAATATAAGTAATGTACAACTTTTTCGTAGAAACTCTTATTTTATTAATTCAAAATTTAAATAAATAAGCTTAATATACAAATACTCACTGGCAATCAAATAACGGACTCCCAACACTAGTTACAAAAATAACACTGATTTTAATTCGTTCAAAATATCAAATAAACAAATCCTCCGAAAACAGATCACAAATATTGTCCACCACAGCTTTTACGCGGGAAAGATCCGCACGAGAGCTTGCGTTTAAATTTAGAACGCACGCACGTGCGCACGCGACTTTGTTTTTAATTTGCGAATTAGCTGCCAGTATTCCTTTTTTTATTAAATAAAATTGTTCTTATTTTTTTTTTATTGTAGCTATGTCACATCTCGTTTGGAACTGGCGATCGACTGTTTTGAAAAGAGACCCAGATGCTCTTGACCTTGCGCAGTTCTCGGGCGAACTGAAGCGGCTTTTCGTTCACTCCTCGTGTTTTATAACGCGTTATTGTTGTCATAACTTTTACTGTGCGCTACACACTGATAATGTGTCTGTGACTGCGCGCTTGACTGCCATCCTTTTGTGGAACACTGCCCACTGAGACTACGAGTAATTTATGGGTTTAAAGCACGCGGAAAAACTGTTTATTTATCGTTTTTATTGATAAAGAAGCTGTATTTTAATCGATATTTGTTTTATTGTAAATTCTGATTTTATCAGGAAGTTGAACTTGGTTAAGTTACTATATTATAGAATAAATCAAGAAAACTTCTTTTGTATATGATATGATACCTATTAAGGCTACATATATAAATATGTATAGTTCGTTCGCTGAAACAGTGTGCATACTGTCAGCGAGCCACAAAGGCCTCATCTGTGAAAAGCCGATGATGCATTTGGCGGCGCGCCAACAGAATGCTTACCATTTGAGCAAATGGACTCTACAAAAAACTTTACCAAATTCTAGATAATCTAATTGCAGATAAAGTCACTTTTCAATCCTCAGATAATTTGAAAATCGTGAAAACAAAGATGTGTTGAATTGCTAGCTCATTGTCATTTGTAAAGATAGAATTTCCTAGCTTTCATCCATTTCTTAAATCAACTTTTTGACCTTTTTGTTCCATAGTAAAATACAAGAATACCGCAATACCTTTTCATAAAAATAAAGATAAACAAAATACAACGTGTAAGGAGCATACCCGTAATAAATCGAACCATCAGCTATACTACATCACTATGGTATAATTAATTAAAAAAAAAAACAGACAAAAATTTTAAAGGAAATCGGCATTTCCTTACAAAAGTGTGTATGGGAATGTCGATTTTTGTTTTGTTTTTTGTCTGTTATTTTATTATAATATAGGCTAAAGTGATATAGTATAGCCTGTATATCGGTTTATTACGGGTATGTCCCTTCCACGTTTTCCAAAGTTCACTCACCTTAGCGCATTCCCGAGTATATCCTTAGGGTTGGATGAGAATCTCACTCGTCAGCACGGAACAGCACTTTCTATGTTGCTTTTCTTTTCTGGCGTTCAGAACCGTCATTTTCCAGAGCGAGAGAGAGCGTCGGAACGCTATAGCACCGGCCGTGCTAAAAAGTGCTATTCCGTGCTAACAAGTGAGATCCAACCCTTAGCCAATTTGTTTCGGAACCTGGGCACAGAATTATTACATATAAGTTTTTCTTAAAGAATGGAACCTCCTAGGGTTCGTTCGTAACGTTCCTCGTCTCCGTCCCCGCACCTCTCCCCCGGTCTCGCTTTGTCAAGTGAGTTGAGGTACAGAATAAGTACTAGTACTCACACAGAAAAATTTACTTTACCTAAATCACTTTACAGAAAAATCTTACTTAGATAAGAAATTCAAAGAAATATCTACTCAATGTGGTTATCGCTATGGTTTAATTTAGCTCTCGTCAGAACTCCTCATCTCTTCGTTTAGATACCTAGACATCCATTGCAAGCCAATTTCATTCTCATTACTCTGTACAAACGATTCATGTAACTGTATTTTCCCCTTTGAAGTGGACTTCGCGCGCGCGTAACAATGTAGGTATATTTTCGATACCTAAACAGGGAGTAACACAGGCCTGGTTGAGGAGGGAAAAACACACACACACATTAATGTGTGCACGGATGCATACTTTCGTTTGTAGTAGTAGAAGGCTTGGCTTCAGCAGTACTTAATAACAACATAACACATTCTTATACACAGTGATTTTTCGTTATAGACCTAATTAGCTAGTCAAAATAAAAATTCGGGAAAAAATATCTTGACTAAAACTCGAAAGTAAGATCGTGAGATCAACTAGTAGTACCGTCGGCCGGCTAGATTTCGAGTTCATCGTGGTCACGCGTCTGTTATGAACGGGCGTAACTACGTGGTCTCGATCGAAAATCATTTTCGCAACTTTTTTATCTTATGTCATACACAAATTTAGGTTACGTATATGGATAGAGGAATCTACATGACATTCTTTTTTCCAAAACCAATGAAAAGTCTGCGTGTATCTATCAATTAAATTAATATAATATCTATCAAGTAAATATTTTGACGACCTCCGTGGCGTAGTGGTCACCATGCTAGTCCGCCACCCAGAAGTCCCGGGTTCGATTCCCGGTCAGGGCAAGTTGGAAAATGGTCTTTTTCAAATTGTCCTGGGTCTTGGATGTTTATCTATATATGTATATGTTGTAAAATATAGTATCGTTGAGTTAGTATCCCATCATAACACAAGTCTCGAACTTACTTTGGGGCTAGCTGAATCAGTGTAATTTGTCCCTATATATTTATTTTATTTATTATTTACCTATAAACATTATACATACATAATATGTTTTTCACTTCATTCAAGAATCAATTCTATATTCGTACACAATACACGCAAATAGCATGAAATTTCCATAATGTCATACCACAAATACGGTTTACCCTTTTAGCTTCTGTATACATTTAAACGTGATTTATTAACGGCACTTAGAATCACTTCAAATCACTTAATTTGCGAAAATTTGGGTAACACTAATGTATCTATCCAAAGAGAGACCTGGAAAGTGTATGCTTGCGAATAAGGATGTGTCAAATTTGGTCTATTGGAAACGTCTACATTTATGTGATGTCATTACTTTTGTCTTCGCTGACTGCCTCCGTGGTCCAGTGGTCAAGGCGTTCGCCTTGTGACCCGGAGGTCATGGGTTCGATTCCCACTGGGAAGCATACTTAGTGAAAAGTTGTTTCCAGTCTGGATAGGATATTGCAGGCTTGAATCACCTGATTATCCGAAAAGAAAGATGATTACGTGTTTCGGAAGGCACGTAAAATTGTGGGTCCCGAACGCCACCTAGCGTTTGATCATCAAACTATCCAAGGATTGGTTCCTGGTTTGCCCTTTGGGTTGTGGAGGTCAGACGGCAGTCGCTCTGTGTAAAAACCAGTAACCTTGTCAAATCTCCTTGGTTAGGTAGCGGACCCCGGGCTCTGAAGCGTTACTGCTGAGGATGCAACCGGGAATACGTGAGGATGATGATAATTACTTTTGTCTTCGCGTTTGTTGGTTCCCCAAAACAATCCGATAGTCAAAAGTCAAAGTCAAAAATTTATCTCTTATTGAAGGTCATTTTTTAAAATATTATTTTAGTGCAAAAGCTAAAAACTACTAGCTATTATATACGAGTATAGTTCCCAATCAGTCAAATCAGATACTTTTTATCCGACTGCGCCAGAAGGAGGGTTATGTTTTCCGAGAGTATATATGTATGTGCTTGAGAGGTGTCGTTAGTAGGTACTGTAAGAGTGACACTGGGTATTTTAAAATAAAATAAAAAAAACAGAAAGGCAGTCAGGTTTTTTGTTTAATAGTTACTTGTTTAGAATTCCGGACCCAAAAACCCCCTATTACTAAGACTCCGCTGTCGGTATGTCTGTCACCAGGCTGTATCTCATGAACCGTGATAGCTGGACAGTTGAAATTTTCACAGATGATGTATTTCTGTTACCGCTTTAACAAAAAATACTAAAAACAGAATAAATATAATAGTTAAGTGGGGCTCCCATACCAAAAACGTAATTTTTTTGTCGTTTTTTTGCTTGATATTAATGACGGCAACAGGTGGACGCTTGAAATGTTCACAGAATATGTTTTTTTTTCTCTTTAAAAATAAATAATTAAATTAAAATAAAATAAATATGTCAGGGGCTCCATACAATTAACTTGATTTTTTATTGATGGTACGGAACCATTCGTGGGCAAGACCGACTCGCACTTGGCTGGTTATTTTTTTTACCAGCGTAATAAAACTACTGCTGAAATATGAGCTCCGTAGCGCATTGTCAACCGCGCTAGTCCGACGCTCGAAAGGTTCTTGGTTCGATTTACAAGGAACCCTAAAAAAACGGAAATGCCTGCTCCGTAATAACCAGAGATCGGAATCAAGGGTGCTATTGCTATCAAAAGTATGGATATGACTATATAATCTATAAAACAATATTATTTTTGTGATTTCAGGATATATAATGATCGAAAAAAAATATACTTACATTGAAATCACATAATCCGCTATTTTCCAACAAGTCAAATTAGATACTTTTTTCAAAACGTCAAAACAAACAGTTCCTATGGGATTGGTATGAAATACTGGCTAATGACGTCACAGTTTCTTAAAATCAAATAGCGCTCTTATTATCAGTTTTTCTGCAATGATAAATCTAAAATTGCGTCAAAATGGATATGTTCAAAGACAAGTGACATTATTTTGCAACGTTCTATTATTTTATCAGAACAAAATAATTTATTTTCGACCTAGGAAAATACCCAATTATGATTGTTTTATTTACTTAGTACCTAATTACATTATCGAGAAATCCCGGAACGTTTAGTCATATCCATACTTTTGATAGCAATACCACCCGTGATTCCGATCTCTGGTAATAACAGAGCCCTAATGCCACGTGGAAGAGCAATGGTGTCTGTCACAGCGGATCTTCGGAGGAGACCAGACGAATGACGGAAACCGCAGGTCACAATAATGGCAGGGGATAATCGTGTTACTCATGTTTCTTCGACTTAGGAAATGCGAAGATATATGCGTGATAACCCCACTGTTACGGGGTGGTCAGAGCCTAGGGGCGAAGGCTGTGTTCAGCGGGTGATGGTGGACGCAAAAATAAATAAATATATGGGGACAAATTACACTGATTGAGCTAGCCCAAAAGCAAGTGCGAGACTTGTGCGCATGAACGGTTCCGTACCAAAATCTATTAAAAAAATCACGTTTCTTGTATGGGAGCCTTACATAAATATTTATTTTATTCTGTTTTCAGTATTTGTTGTTATAGCGGCAACAGAAATATACCATCTTTGAAAATTTAATCTGTCTAGCTATCGCGGTTCATTAGTTACAGCCATGACAGACAGACGGACAGACAGCGGAGTTTATTAAAAAATATTGGAGGTTTTCAATGAATTTGACAGATAGAATCAACGCTCCTCAAGTCAGTAGACAGCATTCTGACTAGGTACAAACAAAATACACTCGAACTATTTTAAGGGTAAATTTAGTCCGTAATAGTGAACATCGTTCCCCAAGAAACATAGTGTGTCGAAATATGAGACAATTATCTTTCGACTTTCCAGACAAACTCGGATCAGATGATCAGACAACTTGAATGGGAGGCCTTAAATTTTATTGTACATATTTCGATATATTTCCCTTGGGGAAAGTTGTTCTGAATACTTAAAACACTTTCAGTATATTTTGTGGTTAGACAATGTATGTATAGCCATAGTTGATAGCGCGCGATGATGCTCAAGAAGGTGGAAAAATGGAATAAAACTTGTGATTTGATTCCCTTTTGCTAGCCGTATGGCATAAGTTGCGTTTTGCAGATTGTTTTTTAAATACGACAGTTAGTATTTGTGTAGTGTAAGAACTCTTACTTTCCCGACAGTAATGTCCTACTGTACTGTTTAGCGGTATCAGATAACAGACTAGGTCGACGCTCAATGCGATCCTATCATGAGCCTCCATTTGTAAGCAGACATGTTTCGTCGTAGACATCCTGAAGTGCCATTTTTAAAATGCTGAGTCACTAAACCAGAGGTTCCCAAACTTATTTTGTCAAACGCCCACTTTAAAAAATCTGTTATTTTGTAGCGCCCCCCATTTTTTTCACCATAAAAACCTGAATCACATATTTGTCTTGCCTGTAGTTTAATTCAACCTATATTCTAAACTAGACTTTTTTACAAGAGAGAGCAATAATAATACATACACCAGTACATTATCTTTTATAAAAAATAACAATAATCAACATTGTTAAATTTAAATAAAAAAATAGCAATAATAATACTATTTTACAATAATAAGGAGTATCGGAAGTGGGGACCTCACCTGCGAAACTTTAAAACACGAACTTTTTTCAGTGTTTGATTCCTTTAACGATATAAATAGCGTTGTGAACGCATTAAAATAATAAATATTAATTACATTTTTAGTTTATATTTGTATAATAAAAAAGGATATAAATATGAACTAATAAATGGATGTTGTGTAGTAAGAGGATTTTAATTTCAGTGAAATTTAAAATATGAAATAGCTGAAGTTATAAATCACTCATTGCTTAAATCACATCAGCGCCCCCAACTTTATTCTGGGCCCGTTACCCCTAAGGGGGGCCCCTTAAAGCCTCCAGCGCCCACAAGGGGGCGTTATCGCCCACTTTGGGAAAGACTGCACTAAAAGAATGGTTTTTTTTTTCGTTTATTAAAACCGAAAATGGCACCACTGGCATTTGGTCTCTCCGTTCGATCGTCCTGATGAAATGTATAGATAGAACCAGAGAAAGTGTATTGTTCGTGGCATATCAGATGACGAGTGACGAGATAGATCATTTTTCATACCCACTTCTACATTTGAGAGCCAGGAGTTGAATCCAATTAAATGTTTATTAACATAACATTCGAGTATCAACAAAGACCTATCAGCTAATATCAACAGAATATCCACAAAAAGATAAAATAATATTACAAAACAAATTAATTTTCATGGATGCATATGTCTGATGTTACTTAACCATAGTGTCATATTTGAAAAACAGGTAAAGATCACAGAATCTTCAAGAACCATTTCTATTTTAAACTGAGGTTTTTCCACTGCGATTTTGTGTAAGTACATACTGCACACGAGCACATAATTGCAGCTTGCGGCGGAAGAGACAGGCAGAATCATGTTATCAGAATATCATTAGAAAATAATGAGAGCATGGAAGTATAACACATGCATAAATGTATATCCTGTTATACCTATTCTAGAACAACAGTCATACATTTATGATTACATAATTGTTGTCTATCTTGTCTCATTTATAAATATTTTGTTTGAAGATGATAATATGTAGAAAATCTTGGGCAGGTTTTTGGAAGAACTTACTTTAAACAAAGACGACGACTCTTTACTACATATGCTATTTGACCTTCTCGTTGATTAGTTTATTAATTATTAGGGCATCACTTCGTTGAAGATGCTAAATAAATCAGAAATCAGTTGCATCCGCTAGTTAGTTGATGCAAAAACTATTGCATTTATTGAGACTTACGGTAGTGTCTTAATTGTTTATCTATATAATATATGAATTTGGTATAAAATATTGTATCCCATAACACGACTGTCGAACTTACTGTGGGGCTAGCTCAATCAGTGTAATTTGTCCCTGTATATTTATTTATTTATATTTATCCCTGTATATTCTAAATCTTTGTATTCGTCGTCTATACATATTTCGACATTTCAGTTTCGCTATTTACAATTAATTTTTATTCCGCTGTCTGCTGTGTTTAAAAAGTACTTACACATGGGAACGCATTGTATGAAGTGTTTGTTCTGTACGCTTTTTATTTTAAAACCATATCGCATGCAATTGCAATTATACATTGCATAACGATATTCGTCAGTGTTACCGAGTGCACTGATTGTTTTCTATAATTTATATTATGTAACGATGCGTCTGATATGTTATCTGTAGCATGTAATTAAAATCCATCTACATGCCTGTCAGAGTAGAAGATGTCAGTACTTATATATCTAATTCTAATTGGCTTACATACGTACAAACATAGGTTAGATAAGTTATTGTAGTCATATTCATGACGACCTCCGTGGCGTAGTGGTCACCATGCTAGTCCGCCACCCAGAGGTTCCGGGTCCGATACCCGGTCAGGGCAAGTTGGAAAATGGCCTTCTTCAAATTGTCCTGGGCCAGGAATGTTTATCTATATATGTATTTGTTATAAAATATTGTATCATTGAGTTAGTATCCCATAACACAAGTCTCAAACTTACTTTGGGGCTAGCTCAATCAGTGTAATTTGTCCCTATATATATATTTATTTTTATTTATATTGTATTGATGAACATAGGTATCCACACATATTCACCTCCGGGTTTATGCATTACTTTTTCATTCTTCTTTTCAATATTTGATATAGTAAAAACGAGACCAAATATATTATATTTTAACTAAAACATGTTTAACACACTTTTGATACTTTTTATGTTAGGTTTTGCCTGCTGCTTGGAAAGATAGTAAATTCAAGTAAATAGGAATGTGGAATAAAAACATTTTTTTGGCTCATTAAATAGTATGGTATACGTATTTTTTTCTTAACTCTGATTAGCAAATGACGTCACGATCAGCTACGATTTTTAACCAAGGGTGACGCATATCACGCCACGCCGAAACTTCGAAGCGGTGTATCTTTGTGAATTTTCACTACTTCGCTATACGAAAACATATGAATCCTTTATTTTTGGATTATTTAGTTGACGGACAAAATAAAATAATATAACTAGTTTTTACCCAGCTCACATCTGTATACAGGGTTACTGGTAACTAACGCAAAACCTCCTAACATCGTAATCAGAATCCTAACATAATATAGATCTGCAAGAAAAAAATAAAAAAAATCTAACAAAAAAAATAGACTCTTCATAGAAACTCGACCAGGTGATCAGTGAATTTGTATGGGAGGCCAATTTTTTTTCTGCAATTTTCGCCTTTTTTCTTGCAGATCTATAATGTGCTGGGGAGTCTGATTTCGATGTTAAGAGGTTATGAGTTAGTTACCAGTAACCCTGTATAAGAAATATTGGATTGGATTTATTTTTTTATTTAATTTATTTTATTTTTGGATAATTTAGTTGACGGCCTAAATAATATATTTTTAACCACTCGACGTCCCAATAGCTTATTTTAAGTATTTGGTAATCCGAAAGATAGAACAACGTTTGTTTATTTCCAGTGCATTATTTACGACTGTTACGAGTATATTAGTCTCTTTATTAGTTTGCCCGCAGTACTGCCGCAATATCTCAATTGCCCTCATATCGTAACCTTAGATAGCCGCATTACCTCGTGTAACATAGGTACAAGTTATGTAAACACATGTTACCTGTGTCAGACATAGAGAATATGCATGAAAAAAATATGTGTTATCCTGTTATCTAACTCGTTTATCCATAAATATTTAAAAGTAAAGTACTAACAGTAAAAACAGAATAAAAATTGGTTGAAAAACGAGCGAGATATAACGATTTTACGTACTCACTCGAAAAAACGCTATTTGCTATGGCAAATGTATAGATGATATGGACTTTGACGTCACTTGTCCATATCGGACTTCTCTTTCTAATTGAAACTTTAAAGTATCACATGTTCGTCGCTAATTAGACGACCTCCGTGGCGTAGTGGTCACCATGCTAGTCCGCCACCCGGAGGTTCCGGGTTCGATATATATATTTGTTTTAAAATATAGTACCGTTGAGTTAGTAAACCACAAGTCTCGAACTTACTTTGGGGCTAGCTCAATCAGTGTAATTTGGATTTTACTAAGCAAATAGAAACAAACGTGCAGGTTCCCTATTTACCTGTGATTAGTTTTGTGATTTGATCGCAGTATATATGGTATTAGATCCGAAATAGAAAACATTTGCACCCATCTGTTTAATTGAGAGTTATTTTATATTAAATGTAGTATGTTAAAGAATATATCGCTAGTAGGTTTGGCAAGTTTTAGCAAGCCTACTTAAATTTGGCTAATCAGCTTATCATCTCTACGTTATACGTTATTGTATTTACATTGTAAGGTCCTATTCTTCTAAATATCAGAATTGCTGGTAAAAAAAACTAGCCAGGTCAAATGTTAAGTTTCTTAAAAATAAATTTCAATATTCTCTTAAGTACTTGGCTGCCATTTAGTATCAATTCTTTTGTCGGATTTTGAACTTGGCTCCCATTTTCACATTTACGCTTCTGGTGGGATTAAATTTATAAAAATTGTTCACTAAAAAAGAATTTGCAGCCATTTGTTTAATAAACAAATCTTAATAAGCGCTGTATAATGGCGAACACGATGATATAGGATTCTCTACAAAAAACGTGGCATGAATTTTAACACTTTCATTGCCAACGCTAAAATTGGTGTTTTATGCTGGTGGCCCATCACCTTTTTTTATATTATTTAAGTCTTAAGTACATAAAACATTGTTTACGGGTATGTTTATGCTTTTTATATATACATATGATATTTTACATAATATACTTATATATCACGCAACGTCGCGTGATGGGCCATTAGGAATGTACAACAATCCTTAGGGGCCCCATCACGCGACGTCGCGTTATGGGTTACCTTAGCACTTTTGTGCATTTATGAGTTCAAATGTAGTAAAGTGAAACTATTTTTAGTATCCAAAACTTTTATTTGAATAATACAACCCGAAAAATAAAATAAAAAATCAAAAAAACACGCAACATTAATTTTTCTCTCATTAGACGAGCAAGAAGTACTCCAGTGTGTCGTTGAACCTTCGGTAGCAGGTTCAGGAGACTCACGTGGCTGAGTTGGCTCTTCGATCATTTCACTACCCTCACCCCTTTCTGTAGAGGAAAATTGAATTCCACTAGAAGGTAGCTGTGATATTATTTCCTCGTCTTCTTCTGACTCCAAGGTTGAGCTGTCTCCATCATCATTACCCAACACAAAATCTTCGTCTTCATCACTTCCCACAAAGTCATCTTCATCAGAGTTTTCTAAAGCCTCAAGAATATCCGAATCATGTGACAAAAAAACACGTTTTGATTGCACTAGCAACGGTCTCTCATTTGGTCGTTTCGTACCCCTGGAGGTACCAGGTTGATGATCACTCATTATAAATTTCGTTTTATTACTAATATTATATTTTTTTTAATTAGAAACTCATTATATTTGTTCAAAAGTAACTAAAAACAAGCAAGCAAGACGTTCGCACGAGCGGCGTCACAAGGCGTACTAACCAATTACGTAACACAAAAACAATCGCATGATTCTGATGGCCCCGCCCACTTTACGATACTTAAGACCTTTCTTTAGAGGCCCATAAAAATGTCATTCGCGATAACGCTCCGGCCCGCGCAATAACTGCCATACAAAATTCGTCGGACACTTCACGCGACGTCGCGTGAAGGGCCAAATCAAGGAGTACTGGGAACACGCGACGTCGCGTGATGGGCAATGAACGTGTTAAAAAGTCAAATTTTCACCTCGAGACTTTATATTAGTTGCCGTGCCCCCAGCGCGAGGGGTATTAAATAAAATAAATACCTACAATCAAAAAGGGATGTGGATACTTAAGTTATGTGCAATACGAGCGTTTTTTTTTTTGTCGGAAATATCTGACGCTCGCGGAATGGGCACGACAATGTTTGTCGGATAAATCCGACGTTCGCGGTGAAAGGGTTAATAGTCTGGCCATAGGTATTTTATAGGTCTGGTATCAAACGTAGAGATTCGCCGTAGAACTAAGGTCGAAGACGTAGGTAGACTGATCACGCAGTTGAAGTGGGAATGGGCGGGACACTTGGCTGCCGAGACAGGGGAACAGACCAGTAGGGAAACCACCGGCCCATTGGTCAGACGATATTGTAAGGCTGACGGGTATGCAGTACCACTCTTTAAAAAATTAAACATTTTACCTTTGCCATGTCTTTACATTAAGGATATCTGTATATTCGTAGTAACACACCCACAATTTTGGCAAAAAAGAAGTGAAATAATTACAAGACAAACACGAGCTATTATCATGAACAGATTGTATCAACCTGTATGTCACAAAGACATATACAAAAAGAATGTTATTAATATGTGTATATATTTATTTAATATGTTACCTGAAAATATTAAAACAGTAAAAGGCACAGCGTTTAAGACGACACTAACGAAATGGCTGATGGAACAATGTTTTTACTCCATTAGTGAATTTGTAACCTATTGCAAATCAAAACGAAATATTAAGCTTTGATATTATTGTAACTTATATACCTAACTTATATACCTAACTTGTATTTCTTAACTAATTATTACGAGTTTAAATTAATCTTAAACGATAAAAATGTTTGCATACCTGTCTGCAGGTTTATACAATGTACACACAAATATTTACTAACATCTCAGAAATCGATTGTATAATGCAAATAAACGATTCTTGATTCTTGATTCTTGATGAGAATGGCGCAGGACCGTGGGTAATGGCGCAAAAAAGAGAGGTCTATGCCCAGCAGTGGGTGAAAATGGATGGATGGCCAGGATTTCTTTTAACCAAACCACTAGCTATATATTTTTTGAAATACTACTTTGAGTATTAAATACATGGTGCAGATCTTTTCTAATTCGGATCTTGAAGCATTAGGCTTGTCGATTCGTTTGATGCTACAGAAAAGTAGAGTTTGTTGACAACAACTGCCTGGGGTTGGAACGAAATAATTTGGATTAAATTTCCTAATGAGAAGACGATAAAATGCATGATGAAAATTAGGTCAATGATATGTAGCTAGTTCACATATCCAATTAATCATTAGTTCAATTAATTACTTACAAAAACAAATGATATGCCAAGTTTATCTATGGGGCCTTAAGAATTAGTTGAATTACGTACTAAAAACAAACGAAATGATAAGGTTATCTATACACAGGGCCTTAATAATAATATGTTCGTTTCTTTTTAATTAACGGGAGTTTAATGGCGATTACAATGGCATTAGAGATAACGGTTTTTCATGTAATTCTCACGCTACTGTTGTTAACACAGACTCAATATTTATGTATCATAGAGTCGACCCTGCAAGCGTTTTGGTAAGCAACTTTACTAGTGATTTGCCTATGTGAATTTTGTTCATAAATGTTTAGTAAATTTAACACATGAGCGTTTTTAAGGTTCTGTTCCAAAAGGGTAAAATAGGACCCTATTAGTGAGACTCTACTATCCGTCTGTTTGTTACCAGGTTGTATCTCATGAACCGTGTTAGCTAGACAGTTGAAATTTTCACAGATGATGTATTTCTGTTGCTGCTATAATAATAAATACTTAAAAAAAATTATTTAGTAGGACTCCCATACAACAAACGTGTTTTTTTTTATAATAATGGAACGGACCCCTTCATGAGTGAGTTCGAATTGCACTTGCCCGGTTTTTTTGCAGCATAGATGTTCTGATACGACAAGAATTAGAACGCTTATAGAAAAAAAGTAGTTAATATTGCTACAGGTGGCACTTTGTCAAAATTTGGGAAAAAAAAAACACCTAAATGAGAATGTGATAAAGTTGAAATTATAACGGTAACAATGCGAATCCGAAAGAAGAGAACAATACAAATTTTTTAAATATTTTAAAACATTCAATGTACTTTACATACAAACTACTTAACAAACATCTCACATTCTCATAACACAATAACGTGTAACAATGTCTTGTGTAAAAAATATACACCAATTTCTTACATTGTATACACTGAACGTCATGACTTGTATCTAACATCAGCTCGTGCAGTATAACTCAATGTTTTTTACTTGTTCACTCTAGAGAGTAGTTTCTCATGAAAACTCCGTGACGTAATTATTTGTACAATTAATTTTACAAATAATTACGTCACTTATTTAAAGAAGTTTGAACGAATAGTTAGTATTAACATATTGACTTGATATTTGGATACTTCACATAGACCACATTGTGGCAACTGTGGTAGATTTTCCGAGATTTGTTTATCAAAGCACTTTTAGTCCGTTTTTCCGACTTTTTTTATATGCCCGTACTTTATGTGTTCATTGAGTGGTTACTGGAATTAACTATTTGGTGTCATTCCGATTTTCACTAGTGTGGACAGTGATGTCAGCAACCATATTCAAATATAAGGTAAACACTTAGACACACGTTACATTACTACGTACAGCCTTTTGAATAGTACATCATCATCATCCGAGGGTATTCACGGTTGCATCCTCAGCGGTAACGCTTACTGTTACTGGTTTTTACACAGAGCGACTGCTACTGCCGTCTGACCTCGGCAACCCAAAGGGCAACCCAGAACCGATCATTGGATAGGTTTGAGCAAACGCTAGATGGCATTCGGAACCCACAGTTTATACCAGATTCAAGATTCAAGATTCAAGATTCAAGATTCAAATGTTTATTCAATAATTAGGCCTTTACAGGCACTTTTACACGTCAATAAGTATGTATATGTATATGTATAATTCCAAAACCAAAACACGAAATCATCTGTCTTTTCGGATAATCAGGTGATTCAAACCTGCAATTGACCCTTGCAGGCTTGAATCTTGAATCGCCTGATTGGACCTTGACCCCTGTACCACGGAGGCAGTCATAATCTTTAAAACATTCAATGTACTTTACATACAAACTACTTAACAAACATCTCACATTCTCATAACACAATAACGTGTAACAATGTCTTGTGTAAAAAATATACACCAATTTCTTACATTGTATACACTGAACGTCATGACTTGTATGTAACATCAGCTCGTGCAGTATAACTCAATGTTTTTTACTTGTTCACTCTAGAGAGTAGTTTCTCATGAAAACTCCGTGACGTAATTATTTGTACAATTAATTTTACAAATAATTACGTCACTTATTTAAAGAAGTTTGAACGAATAGTTAGTATTAACATATTGACTTGATATTTGGATACTTCACATAGACCACATTGTGGCAACTGTGGTAGATTTTCCGAGATTTGTTTATCAAAGCACTTTTAGTCCGTTTTTCCGACTTTTTTTATATGCCCGTACTTTATGTGTTCATTGAGTGGTTACTGGAATTAACTATTTGGTGTCATTCCGATTTTCACTAGTGTGGACAGTGATGTCAGCAACCATATTCAAATATAAGGTAAACACTTAGACACACGTTACATTACTACGTACAGCCTTTTGAATAGTACATCATCATCATCCGAGGGTATTCACGGTTGCATCCTCAGCGGTAACGCTTACTGTTACTGGTTTTTACACAGAGCGACTGCTACTGCCGTCTGACCTCGGCAACCCAAAGGGCAACCCAGAACCGATCATTGGATAGGTTTGAGCAAACGCTAGATGGCATTCGGAACCCACAGTTTATACCAGATTCAAGATTCAAGATTCAAGATTCAAGATTCAAGATTCAAATGTTTATTCAATAATTAGGCCTTTACAGGCACTTTTACACGTCAATAAGTATGTATATGTATATGTATAATTCCAAAACCAAAACACGAAATCATCTGTCTTTTCGGATAATCAGGTGATTCAAACCTGCAATTGACCCTTGCAGGCTTGAATCTTGAATCGCCTGATTGGACCTTGACCCCTGTACCACGGAGGCAGTCATAATCTTTTGAATAGGACACTCCTAAGTTATATTTGTTGTTAAAAAATAAAATTAAATAAATATATAGGGTCAAATTACACTGATTGAGCTAGCGCCAAAGTAAGTTCGAGACTTGTGTTATGGGATACTAGCTCAACGATACTATATTTTATAACATATATATATATATGTCGCAGACGGATGAATAAAAGGGGGTAGAGCGTGGCGTGATCGGCATCTGATATCTCAAGTGACGTAAACTACCCACTTAGTTACTTACAGTACGAGAACCAACTGATGTCAGGATGAAAACTTACTTACAGTCACGTCACCTTACCGATGCCGCCACATGAGAGATCTTACGTGAGCCTTATAAAAATGTGACGGAATTCCAGTGCCCCGCCTCCGTACTGAATCATGAATCGCAACCACCATGTCTGGATTCCCTGGCCCCACAGAATTGAATACTGTGTATACACCTGGGCTTTCCGTCTTGCTTAAACAAACTGTCATTGTAATAAATCGGTTCACCAATCCACATCTATTACAATAATCACAATTAAATGAGTCATGGCCAAGCTACAGCAAACTACACAAACGAGTTGTGCACGATACGGCCGCCTGAACAAGACTGTCCCTGTCGCTAGGTCGACCGGTCTTATAACTTGTTGCTAACGAATATTGCCATTTCAAATCCAACCGTTGCATTTTGTAGTAAACAACTTTCTCTTTGCGCGTGTAAAATCATAAAACGGGAATTTTACATTGAACTCATACCGCGTCCTCTATTCTTTTTTCGTCAACTCTAAAATGACATTGACACGGAATTACTGCCAAACGTCATCGAATTATTCAAAGTAAAGGAATCTAGTTTTATACAGCCATTGCATATTACGCTCCGACATATATATATATTTATTAGATAAACATCTAAAATTAACTATATGAATGCGGAGATACAAGGAATCACTTAGATTTGTGTTTATAAAAAAATATGATTTAAATTATTTAAACACAAAAAGGAAGAAGGCTTTTTTCCGTTTTTGGAAAAAAGTCTAAGAACTACTCGTACTTTTAAAATATAGTATTTGCATCATTACTGAATTAATGCATACAAGGGACGAAACGTCTTATATAAACATACATAAAAAAGGTATGTTTCGCGTCAATGCTCTTATGAATTGACTAGCTTTTGCCCGCGGCTTCGCTCGCGTAGGGGTGTAATTTATCAAAATCCTTTCTTAGGGGATGCCTACGTCATAGTAGCTTTATGCGTGCAAAGTCTCAGCCCGATCGGTAAAATTGACAAAGTTTCATACAAACTTTCACCCCCTATTTTATCCCCTTGGGGGTAGAATTGATCAAAATCCTTTCTTAGCGGATGCCTACGTCATAACATCTACCTGCATGCCAAATTTCAGCCCGATCCGACCAGTGGTTTGGGCTGTGCGTTGATAGATCACTATGTCAGTCAGTCAGTCACCTTTGAGTTATATATATTTAGATTTAGTTAATTCTAAAAAATTCTAAGGAATAATTTTTCGGAAGTAATACTTTAAAACAATGTAAGTACGCAAAACATCGATGTGTACGTAATTTTCTAATTATTATAAAGAATCGCTCCTTCTCTTTCCTTCCCTTATTAGATATTAATCATATCCATTACCAAATATATAAATCAATTTGAGGAAAATAAGATAATTGAGTCATGCTCGGGTTTTACCATTTCGATTTTTGTATGCAGTGCGTTTATAGGAACATAGACTGAGAGCATAACAATTGGGCATTCGTCACTTAGCCTCAAATGGTTGCGGTTTTTTTTATTACTCTGATAAAAAAATACTAATAAAAATTTTGAGGAAAACCTTAAAAAGGAAGGTTTTTTTAGTGCTCAAATTTATACAGTACAATCCATGATATGATTACCTTACCGAAGAAAGTTATGGCCAAAATGAGATTAAGTTTGTTTGTTTATATATTTATTGTTCAAATAACATAAATAAAATTACATAAACTTTTCTCTTATATTAATAAAAATTAACAAACGGTTGTCAAGCTAAGCATATTTTAGTTAAAACATCTTTTGTCCTTCTCTCTCTTTTAAATGTTTGATATAGTAAGAATGAGGACAAAGCATATTTTAACTAAAAAAGGAACAGCAAATGTTTGGTTAAACTGTGACAATTTGCACAGAGGCTGACTTATATATCCCAGGGAGGTAATTCTTTCATCCAGCCAATCCAACTACAAGAATTAATTTTCTTGTTCCAATACCCAGTATAT
Organism: Acrobasis suavella; assembly: GCA_943193695.1. Classification (NCBI taxonomy): domain Eukaryota; kingdom Metazoa; phylum Arthropoda; class Insecta; order Lepidoptera; family Pyralidae; genus Acrobasis; species Acrobasis suavella. Next base: position 1,431,902 of record OW971944.1, read on the forward strand.
TCTGTATTCTACATTTCTTTACAATCAATAGGTAAATAGGTAGGTTAATTCATTATAAATCCACCGTTCGTAATTTTTTTTTATTTTTAAATTCTCATTAAGAAAAGATATAACATGGAGACATTTTAAGTTTGACTTTTGATTCTTTTGACTCTACATCAACAGAGTAGAGACTGGACTTTCATAAGCCGCAAAAGTAATTATTTTTATTTTATACCCCCGACAAAAAGGGGTGTTAGAAGTTTGACGCTAATGTCTGTCGTTCTGTCTGTTTGTCTGTCTGTGGCATCGTAGCGCTCGAACGGATAGACCGATTTCGATGTAGTTTTTTTTTACGTGAAACCATTGTCTTGCGGTTGTACATGTTGGATAAAAATTTATTAGCCATTTAAACGTTATTAGGGGTTAACACTTGAACTTTTTTTAAACAAGTTTATCTAAAACAATGATCTTAAAAATTTAAAGTGCTCTTCAAGATGAATCGAACGAGCCCAAACTCGATGGGTTTGTCTTTACTTCATTACAGAATTCCTGTGGTCACCTTCCGGCTCCATCATCACATCAGCTCCAATGCATCATAATTTTGCATTGTCACGCAATATACGTATGTGTGCAAAATTTCAGCTCAATTGGAAACCGGGAAGTGGGTCAAATTTAACTTGCAAGATTTTATTACAGACAGACAGACAACGGGACAGGTGAAACTAAATTAAAGGCGATGTGTGCTCGGCTCGCTCTTGACATTGACAGCGATGTCTTTGTGGCCAAGGGTGATCGTGACGCCCTACATCTACATCGATATGCAGAACTGCAATATTTACCCACTCACCTACAAACGAAACAGAGTACAGGGGACTGCAAGGTTAATGCTAAAGCGTACAGAACATACACTAACCTTCTTATTATAAAAACAGGACTAACTTTGTTACTAGGTTCAAATCATTATCCGCCCAAATCAAGTTGACATGGACAGGTGAGATAGTGTGTGATACTAGATGTCAACTTGATTTTGGCGGATAATGGTGTTAACCTGGTTACAAAGTTAGTCTGAGATTTTATAAAAAGATGGTAAAGCTTCCTGACATAGCTGTCCAGATACAAAATTAAATTAAACCCTCGTATACTTACATGAAAATTAACAATAGCTTGCTTAATATATATTTTAGTTAAAATGTGTTCTTTTAAATGTTTAACATTAAAAGAAAGAAACGAACTAAATTTAACAAGTATTTATTGCGAAAACAAAAAACCCGACTGCCTTTTACCCGACTGCGCCACGAGGAGGGTTATATTTTTTTTGTTGTTTTTTTATATTTTATTTTGATGTACCTAGTGTCACTATCACAGTAAATAAGAATCTAACGATACCTCTCAAGCTAAAATCTATAGAGCCGTTCAGGCCACAGAGCGTACCAAACATTTTAATTTGGCGCCAAAAATCTGCTATTTTTTATTTTATTTTTATATAACCAATGTAACTTTCACTGTAAATATGAATCAAACAACACCTCTCAAGCTAAAATCCATTGAGCCGTTCAGGCTGCAGAGCGTATCTAACAATTATACATACATACTTACATACTCTCGAAAAACATACCCCTCCTTATGGCGCAGGCGGGTAAAAACTTTTAGCAATTTTTTTTTAAAAAAGCTAATATTCGTTAATATTACCTCATTTCGGAAGTTGAGAGTCAAAATTTACCCAAACTGGTTATTTGCCTCGATGACCTCTATTTTTGTTGATATGACTATCCTGAATATACCTAAATACATTAAAAATGAAAAGCGTGATACAATAAGCTACAGATAACACTACTTCCACTTATAGGAGATAATAACGCTATAACATCAGGTGCAATTAAAAATAAAGCCAAGAATTGATATATGTATGTTGTTATATTACACAAGAATGACGTGGGGACCGGCGGCAGTGGGCGGCGTATAAATAAACTTATAAAACAATGCGATAAATGTTCATACGATGAGGAAACTGTAACACTTCCTATCGAAACGGGTTAATGTTTATCTTCCGAGAGGAAGGAGCTTTTAGGCTGGCTGCAACGCTGAGATTTATCGTGCTCATGTTACTATTTGCCGTATTTGTCGAACGCTTTTGTCGCGCATTTGGAAACTGTAACATTTACTATTTATCTTCCGCGAGGAAGGAGCTTTTAGGCCGGCTGCAACGCTGAGATTTATCGTGCTCATGTTACTATTTGCCGTATTTGTCGAACGCTTTTGTCGCGCATTTGGAAACTGTAACATTTACTATTTATCTTCCGCGAGGAAGGAGCTTTTAGGCTGGCTGCAACGCTGAGATTTATCGTGCTCATGTTACTATTTGCCGTATTTGTCGAGCGCTATTGTCGCGCATTTGGAAACTGTAACATTTCCTATTTATCTTCCGCGAGGAAGGAGCTTTTAGGCTGGCTGCAACGCTGAGATTTATCGTGCTCATGTTACTATTTGCCGTATTTGTCGAACGCTTTTGTCGCGCATTTGAAAACTGTAACATATCCTATTTATCTTCCGAGAGGAAGGAGCTTTTAGGCTGGCTGCAACGCTGAGATTTATCGTGCTCATGTTACTATTTGCCGTATTTGTCGAACGCTTTTGTCGCGCATTTGGAAACTGTAACATTTCCTATTTATCTTCCGCGAGGAAGGAGCTTTTAGGCTGGCTACAACGTTAAGATTAATCGTGCGACTATTCACCATAGTTGTCGGGTGTTTTTGTCGCGTATTAGGAAAATTAAACACTTCCTATCGAAACAAAGTCATGTTTCTTTTCCGAGAGGAAGGAGCTTATAGGCTTACATTAATCAAAATTAACTGTGTGCGTGCGACTATTTGCGTTATTTGTCTGGCGCTTTGTCGCGCATTAGAAAACTGTAACACTTCCTATTTATCTTTCAAGAGGAAGGAGCTTTTAGGCTGGCTACAACGCTGAGATTAATCGTGCGACTAGTTACCATTGTTGGCTGATTTTGTCGCGCATAAGATTTTATAATCTGGTGCTTACATCTGATTCTATTGTCCATATATTTCGAGCGCCTATTTGAACGGCTTTTGTTAGTACACACTACTGCATATTTTGTGTCATAGGGAATGAAGTAGTTTTTCTTTCAAGCAAGAACTTTAATTCGGTCGAGTAATTAGCGTTCAAAATAAACCAAAGGAATCAACCTTACCAATTTTGACTTCATAAAAATAATTGGCAACAAAATAAACTGAAATTGAATACAAATGATGTTTAAATTATCTGAACATCTTATTAGTCGTATTCACGATATGATAATACATTAAATCATACATTCCCAAGTGGTAATTTAACTAACCACATCTTTTCACGAGCATGTGTCGTCTGACGAAACATGACTGTGTGTTTCTGCACTACAAAGTAAGAAAACTTATTTTAATAACAGTAATTGTATTACCGGTATCTTATTTGTTTTAATACCAAAGGATTTTTTTTTTTTTGCAAAAGTTACCAAATATTTTTTTTGGAGTGCCGAATAAAAGAAAATAGTATATTATGCAATTAGTGAATAAAAGACGGATTTAATTCGAGGATCAAAGATGAATCACGAGCAAGTGAAGAATTCTTGATTCAAGTGTTAGAATCCTGAGCGACGCGTGTGATTCATGGCCCTCGATTAAATCCGTTTTATTCAAGAGTTGCATACTATACTTTATACTATGACTACGAGAAAAAGAAAGATTTAAACTTAAATAGACATTTAAAGAAAAAAAGGAAGGTTAAATCAATAAAAATGCAAGTTGAAATTGGAACAGTTACTCAAATCAAGAGTAATTTTTCTAAACTCAAACACAAAAATAGTGAGTAAACGTGCCTTTTATTCACTGTTTTCAGTGAATAAAATAAACTTTTTAGAGGGGGAATGGTATAAAAAAATGTTCATCATCCCGACCGACTTTTATCTGTCACAGTTAAGTATATTTTTTATTATCGTATTGTATCATCATCATCACACAAAAGAAAGAAAGGCAAAAAAAGCCCTCCTCCCCCCTTTATCCCTACTTAAACAAATGAAACGTTGTTCTGTATGCAAAAAAGTAAAATGTATACCATCCCCATCTAAAAAAATTATTTAATTCAATGAAAACATTCACTATATTGGTGTTGATATTTAGAACAATTACTCTTAATTTTACTAATTGTTCCAATTTTAATGTGCATTTTCATTTATTTTACCTTCTTTTTCTTCATTAAATGTCTATTTTTGCTTAAATCTTTCTTTTTCACGTAGCCATGGCATAAAGTATAGTGTGCGACTCTTGAATATGACTTATTTATGTGGAGGTTCATGAATCACTCGCGTCGCTCAGGATTCTAACATTTGAATCACGAGCGAGTGATTCATCCACGGCCCTCGCCTTAAAGCCGTCTTTTATTCACTAATTGCATAGTATACTATTATGTCATTAGATGACATAGATACCAATATTATTACTTTTATCATATAATTAAAATACATTGTTAACAAGATATTAATGAAATTCAAACAAAAGGATAGTGCCTTATTACCAATTCCAGTAATGATACATTTTTGAAAAAATCGTTTACCTGAAGGAAACATATGAGAATGATACGAAGTAACTTATGTAGCCATGTCTTTAACTTTTATATGTTACTTTAAATCCTATTCCCAATATATAGGTCTAAATATTGTTATTCTCATGGAGAAATTTAAAAAATGAGTACGGACCCCTCTCCTTGAGTTTGACTCACACTTGGGTTATCTAAATATATATAACTCAAAGGTGACTGACTGACTGACATAGTGATCTATCAACGCACAGCCCAAACCACTGGACGGATCGGGCTGAAATTTGACATGCGGGTACATGTGACGTAGGCATCTGCTAAGAAAGGATTTTGATCAATTCTACCCCCAAGGGGATAAAATAGGAGATGAAAGTTTGTATGAAACTTTGCCAATTTTAAACCGATCGGGCTGAGACTTTGCATGCATGCATAAAGCTACTATGAGGTAGGCATTCCCTAAGAAAGGATTTTGATAAATTACACCCCTACGCGAGTGAAGCCACGGGCAAAAGCTAGTTAATCTTTATAAAGACTTTTTGAAGTAGGGCAAAATTTATTGATGTTCCTATCAAATCGAGAAAACAGCAGCTACAGAGTATAAAATCTATCAGCTGCATTGGACAGAACACAGTAAAACCTTTATAAATAAGATTTTATTGTGTTTTGTCCAATGACTGGAAGATTACCCTAGGTATCAGAAAAACTAGACTTATTTTTACGAACAAGTTATGACTTATTTCATACCTCGTTACAAGATCACGCATAGATTAATAAAAATTAAGTTATTTTTGAGCGGCCAAATAACCCAGTGGAATTTTAGCATAATAACGACGCTAAGTTTGTATATGAAAAAAATTATGACGGGCAAAATATATGATTTAATGATACCGTCATCCTGATACATAATTTTCCATGCGACTGCGTCCGCGTAAACACGATTTATTCAACTGTTAGGACGTGCCTTTGTTAGGAGTAGCTATGTGTATGATATTAAACCCTGCGGAAGAAACAACTTCTTTTTCCGAGTTTTGTTTTTTTTTGTAGGCTCTAGTATTGTTATGCATTGTGTTATTTGTCCCTATATATTTATTTATTTATTGTGAGAAATACAAAAAATTTGAATAAAAAGTAAATACTTAAAGTAATAAGTAAATAAACAAATTGTACACTAAGTGACACCAAAAGCGTTTATATGATATTATTAATTATTATGCAACGTGGAAGGGACAATACCCGTAATAAATCGAACCATGGGCTATACTACATCACTATAGTATAATGAAATCAAAATAACAGTCGAAAAACAAACAAAAATTGGAATTTCCTCGGGCAGTTTGTATGGGAATGTCGTTTTTTTTTTGTTGCTGTTTGATTGTTATTTTAATTTCATTATACTACAGTGATCTAGTGCAGTCCGTGGTTTGATTTATTACGGGTACGTCGTACGTTCCTTTCACGTTGTATAAGAATTTATTCAGATTTAAGTATATTTATATTTTTGGTAGAATGAACTGACCTATGTTATTACAAATCAACAAAAACTATACTAGGCAGCACGCAGCACGCCTTAAAACATTTTTTTTTTTGTAAAAAAACTATGTTTACGATTTGTTTTTTTATGGACACACTAAATGTGCAAAAAATCTTGCCTTTTATCTGTGTTATAGAACAGATAAAATTACATAATTCAATTAATAAATGCAAATTTAATCATCAAAACCTCTAAATTTTAACATCAAAATACTTGCAAAAAAACACATAAGTATTGAATAATTTTGGCATAATAAAATACCTACAGAGATATACTTGCGAGTATGAACTCAAATGTCGGTTCTTCGCCCACCGTGTGCCATATAATAATTTGTTTATGTTAAGGGGAAGACATATCCATAGTTTTCAGTACGTAACTATGGTATACCGTATAGCTGGTTCATAGGGTAAGAAGAGCTTAGCCTGGTTGGTCGCCTTCAATATATGGATATTAATAGATAACTAATGATGAAATATATTTTACGACTTTTACAACTATATATATTGCACTAAGGCCTGGATAATTTTGTATAATATTCAAAAATTGAGTTATAATGGGATTTACGACGGCGACCATCAAGTGATATGCGACGACGAGGGCAGATTTGTTTGGAACAACGAATTCTTTTTCAGTTTTTAATATAGTAGTAATTATTATCAGATCTTATTAAAGCCAGATTTTTTTTTAATATTTTTTTCACGGTCCAGATCAAAGTACGCTGTATTGTAAAATAATTATCTATTTAATCTATAACGTCTTTAAAACATATATTATACATTTATAAAAAGGTTTTGGCCAGCATACTGAGCATTAACTTGTAAATATCATTTATAACTTACTCGGACTGTACAGAGGTCGGCGAAAATATTGTTAAGTTATTATTAAGTGACCTTGTGCGAGCGCAAATATAATTTTGCGGAACATTTTGGGTGTTCCTTTATAAATCCACATTGAATCATTTACTATTATTATATTTTATGCTAAAATATTTCTTTACTATCATTTTTAGTTTAAAAGTTAACTGCTAAATTGCTTTTAATAATAACTGCTAATTTGCTGCTTAAGACAAATTAAAGACCAGGTTCCGTTTTCGACACTTCTTTTTAACTACGGATTCTGATTGATTATCAAACGAAGAGGTTTAATCGAAAAAGTATATGTTAGATTGAAGATTATATATTTTAGGTTATCCGATTAACTTTACAATTTTATTCATATAGCTGCTATTTTAGATGCCTTGTAACTTCAAAATCTAACAGCAGTGTTGGCCGCTAATACACACTCAAAGAAACAAATACATATTGTATTTATGTATGGTACCTAACAAATTCACACCACAAGATAAAGTAAACCGATTTTAAAACGGTCAGAAAGTAGGTAATTAAAAAACAAATAATGCTTTTTATGCAAAATTAAACACGGTAGTGTACATTTTTCAGAGTGTCACGTTGTGCGTAGGCGCAGAACGGTAATACAAATTTTATTTACAAATCCGACCGGAAACTTATCAGAGGTCGTGAGACTTTGTCGCAAAATATATAGAGAACAGAATTGAAACTCTGCTATAAACGGTCTAATAAATAATAGGCTCCTATGTAGTAGGCTGTATATCCCCACAGAACCAATTGGGATAATCCCAATCGGTGCTGCGGGGATACAATTGTAACATCTAATGTACTTCTTGTTCTTCTTCTTCTTTCGAGTCGAATGGCTATACAAAATCAAAATATTTTCATAACAAATTTGACCAGTGCTTGGCTACGGCAACTGCCCGATCATTTGCCTCATTGAGGTCCTGCATTGTGCAGGACCTCAATGAGGCAAATGATCTAATGTACTTTATGGTTTGCAATAAAATATTGAGTACTAGCTGACCCGGCAAACGTTGTTTTGCCAAAATTGAGGATTGTATGTATTTTTGTATGTTGTATCATAAAAAAATAGAAATTAAAAATTTTGTCAAAAAAAAAAAAATTTAGGGGTGTACTACCCCTAACATTTAGGGGGATGAAAAATAGATGTTGGCCGATTCTCATAGATACCGGATAAGCACAAAAAATTTCATCAAAATCGGTCAAGCCGTTTCGGAGGAGAATGGCAACAAAAACTGTGACACGAGAATTTTATATATTAAGATATACAACCTGTCCCATCTTACTGATTCTTGCCCAATCTATTGACGAGGGTGGTATTCGAAAAATTCACGAAGCCGATAGCGACTGTACTTAAGCGATTGACACTCACCTCCTTCATTCCTCATTCACCTTCTGACATTGCTGCATACTTCTCAAATTATTTGCCGAGCCGTGTGTCTGAGATGTTTTTCCGTATTCCGGATGTCTAGATTTCCAACTGTGCTCACCTACAGGTCGCATTTCCTGACCGATTCCCATTAAGCACTTTATGAAAGAAGCGTCCGAACGCTTCTTTGATAAAGCCGCCGACCACCCGAACCGACTAGTTAGAGAGGCAGCTAACTACATCCCGGAGCACAACCCTCGCCGACTCACCGGCAGACGTCCGAGGCATGTTCTCTCTGATTCCGATGACCAGATTATGGCTGACATGGTCCAATTCGATACCTCTGCGGCTCCGAGTAGCCAGAGGAACCTCGCGGTCCGACCCCCCCGCATTCGTCGTAATCGAATACGTAGGCGTAGGAACATTAGCTCGTTCACTAGGTACCGCCCGGCGGTACCTGGACGATTTGCGTCCTAAGTAGGCCCTTCTGGCACCGTAGCTTCGGCCCTTCCGGCAAAACATGGGTGTTGCAGCACCCCAAAATTTGCCATAATCCCTAGCGCGCCCAAAGCCGAGGTTTCCCCCTTGGGAGCCCTTTGCGCTGCTGCTAGTAGTATAAAAATATAGGAAGCCGGGCCTCTGGCCCGCTCCTCAAACCTTGTCCGGGTGAAATAGGAAATGCCGTCCGAGGCAACCTATGTCTGTCACGTCAAAAAAAAAAAAAAAAAATGACCCATTCTTCTGCAATTTTGTGAGCAAGTTTTAAATTGTGAAGAATTTTTGCCGATTCAGCATTTGAAATTTTAAAAATAGCGAGAATATGGGTGTAAGAACTTAAAATAAACATCATATCTCTCTTATTAGTGGACGGTCAACAGCTCACAGAACCACTAGTTTTACGTGCTCCATCTACTTCTAGTATTAGGATGTCGGAATCGGCCCATTTGACCCTAGTTATCTTTCTGTTCTCTCTTTAATACCCAACCGTACATAAATACAATTACCAGTCGGAAATAGTTTTTTTGCGACGTGTATTAATTATTCAGTTTAGTCATTGCCCATTTTGATCTAGAGAATTCGGTAGTGCCTTGCCACCCACACGATCATGATACTGCGTTACATCTTTGTGACATCGCGCGGGCTCCAGCACTCCTCCGCCCCTCTTCGGCGCAGCGGGGGGGGCCCATGCCCATATATAAGGCGCGGCGGCCGGCGCTCGTCCTCTTTTTCTTCGGCTGCATCTCCAGCTAAGTAATTCTTCTACCTAGAAGGGCTACTCAACGGATCTAGTGCCTATAACTCACGACCCTGACTACCTAATCTGTACCTAGTGTTCTTGTGAATCTTTGTAACTAGTGTAATGTAATACTTGTTCATTATACCTATCTCATTTGCCAATATCTAGTCTTTCCTTTATCTCATCTATCCTCCTAGATCCTAAATCTAGGTTTTACTAACCAAAACGGTACATCTTGCATTCCTTTGTTTACTTTATTTACATTTTATTGTAACCTCTTCTGCAAAAGAAGGGTTTTATTATAAATCAAACGTAGTTTATTTTATAAAAAAAATAAGTGTAGAGCTGTTTTATCATCATTTAAAACATTTAAATGTACAAATATTCAGTCATCATCACGGTCATCAATATTGATCATAGTAAGTACATATAGCGACGACTTCGTGTGGCCTAGTGGTCCCGGGTTCGATACCCGGTCAGAGCAAGATGGAAAATGATCTTTTTCAGATTGACCTGGGTCTTGGATGTTTATCTATATATGTATTTGTTATAAAATATAGTATCGTTGTTAATATCCCATAACACAAGTCTTGTACTTACTTTGGGGCTAGCTCAATCTGCGTGATTTGTCCGTATGTATTCATTTATTATTTATTCACATACTATCACGTCCTTATCCGTAATGAGGCAGACAGAGTATTTTGGGACTTGCGGCTCTAGGCAGACAGAACCCAGGGTGGGCGAGGAGGGTTCCACCTTAATTCCACCTTCGTTCCACCAAATTTATCAAAATAATGATGGGTTGCTAGTTGCTAGCCGCAACGTTTAATAACATGATACTCGTTTGCCGACGTCATACGCGAGTCCGACTCGCACTTGGCTGTTTTTTTACAAGTGCCAAACTGATCCGTTTTTTGTAAAGGTCTCCAATAAAACTGTTTAATTTTATTATCATGTATCATGCTTAATGCATTAGCTAAAAAAATATGTTATTAAAATTATTATTCCCAGTGCTCTTATATTAATACGCCTAAAGCTTATTTTTCTATAATGATTGGGCGACTGGTAAAAAATCAACAGCCTACATTCAGTCATAAAAATAAACGATTCAAATGTTTAACGCCGTTCTTGCTCTGATAAGTTACTCCTTCTTATTAGTTACTTTATTTATATTCCTAATAAAAAGTGAGAAAATACCAGTAAGTACAGTGTATAAAGTTTAACAAAATATACTGAAGCTAGTTTATAACCAACGAGCTATTATGTACTTTATGTCGATGTTTATAACAGATTCATTCCAATTTCCATGACATTAAAGATCTTTCTCCAAGGAACATCGACACGTAGAAATTTGAAAAATAAAAATCATAATTTTACTAGAGATTTACAAAATATATTTTTTGTTGTAAAATAAAACCGACAAAGGTTTTTAACACATATTATGCTATCGCATAGCGCCACAAAGGAATAAGATGTGTCACATTCGATTCTAATTTAAACAGTTTCTGACCCTCTAGTCAGTACTGGTGGACTTCCGTATTGCGTGGTGGAGTGGGAAGTGTGTCAAGGGCGAGCGGTTGTCGACCCGCGACACACTGTCTGCGGTTATGGGTAGCTTTAACTTGCAGTTTTGAGAAACGATATTAGCTTTTTCGAAAAAATCCTATCATGATTTGATTTGATATAGCGGGGAAAATACATTACCTTGTGGGCCACCTGATTTAATATTCACCTTATGAATGCCATTATTGTCAACTTTACTAATTTAGTATCCGAATGTAAAGCTGAAAAATTACTTGCACAGTTCCTTGGATTTCGAAAGTATTATATAGCATCTTCGATTAAAAACTCTATGGCAAACCCGATCAAAAGTTTTCGTCATATCTTACCTTTAGCTAATATTTTTTTTTTAATAGATTAATAAATTCTTAAAATATTCCATCCATCATTGATAAATTATTCTAATTTAAGTCGATATCGACTTAAATAGAATATCAAACCAGCTAAGTTTTAATTTACTCTACGATAAGATCCATTATTATAATTTGCTTTTATTTGCATAGCTTTGTAGGTATCGTTATTAAAATATTTCTTCTTATTCTGTGTCAACATTTTTGAGTAAATTTTCCATGAAGTGCATCTTAGGTTTGATAAATACATATGTGTACAATACAAACATAATAGCATTTATCTGTAATATAAACAATTAAGAATCCAAATATAGACGGAGCAGATTAAGAAATGTTTAATTCATTCCAAGCTGGTCAGAGAGAAAAAAAAACTTAGATTTTAAATTAAAAAGCCATTGCATTGGATTGTACATTATGTAAATTAACAAAATAACAGAAAGGTAACATATATTTTCCACGAGTGTTTTGTGCTTAGTCCTTTTAGTTTTGCCTCTTACAAAAACCATGGAGTGAGATGGTGTGGTCATAATCTAGATCGGAAACCACACGGCCAAGGCCACCCATATAATACAATATGATATTTAAACAAGTTAATCACTTTTAATCGACTATTCATTCTTTACAAGCGCCGCCGTATTTCACAAGTAATGCGACGTGTGTATTATATTTCTCTGCTCCTGTACAATGTCACATAATTTTGATGATTCTATTGTACTCGTAGCTTATTTATTGTACTTAGGTCACTTCCTCATAAGTGGAATAAAATTACAAATCATGCAATAAAATTGTGTAACAAAAAATAAACTCGCGGACGCTGCTCTTGCATTTCTGTCTCTGCATACTTTTAGATATAAAAGAATTCATAATCATTAGCTTTCAAAAACCTACTGCTGGGGCATAGGCCTCCCTTTGTCTGCGTTATCCAGTTCTATCCAGCGACTTGCTTGATATCGTCGACCCACCGAGCCGCCGGACGTCCCACACTGCGCTTACCGTTTCTGGGAAACTCGGTTGTGGCCTTACTCCACCTACCATGATCGTTCCTTCTAGCCAGGTGTCCAAGAGCTTCAATTCTAGAGAATACGTTGTGAATTTTCGTCGGACGGCGTATCTTCACGTTGCGAATTCGGTCTTGTAGTTTGATGCCGAGCATGACTCGCTACATGGGTCGTTGCGAAACCGCAATCTTGTACATGGAAAGAGTCCATGTCTCGGCACCATAAGTTATGGTTGGCAAGCAAGACAAACTGGTTGAAGAGGCGTGTATTGAGAAAAGAGCTGTATTTACGTGATAACAGAATTAAAAACAAACAAATTAAATACATAATTCGCTGGCAAACCTTTTTAAGATTATGTTAAAATGAGGTCAATGTTTTTTAAGTAAGTAATATATGTTCAGAGTTGACATGCAGTAAACTGTATGCAAATAAACAAAAGGTAAATAACCTTACGTAAGTTAGTAATAACTTCAATAAGTTATTATAATACCTAGGTGTTAATTGACGTTTCCCACAATGCAACAAACAATGCCTGATATTAGCATAACAACAATTATGAAGATATAGTGATAGGTAGAATTCTACTTTTTGTATTATCTATTCACATAGCTTTATCACTTTTTCCTGAATCGTAATATCGCAAATACAAAAAAAGCTGCAATAAACATAATAACAGTAATTTCTGTTTGTTGCAGACGAGCATCCATGATGTCCCCGCGGCAGCTGATGCGCAACTCCAACATGACGCAGAAGTGGCAGCGGCGGGAGATCTCCAACTTCGAATACCTCATGTTCCTCAACACCATCGCTGGTAAGTACTTCATCATAGTCATTATTATAACTTACTTTCTTCGGCGCTACTACCCCTACCGCTGAGCCAAATGAATCGACCACCGCTTTAGGATTGGATCTTACTTGTTAACATGGAGCAGCAGAGAGAGAGCGACGGTACGCTATAGGACGGCCGGTAATGACGGTTCTGTGCGTCTGAAAAGGATAGCAGCATAGAAAATTGCTGCTTCGTGCTGACAAGTGAGATCCGACCCTTAGCGGCTTAGGCACTGGCTATGCGTTTGTAAGACACGATCCTCAGTTCTGATGAAGATGATGAGAGTTTGATCCAAATGAATCGTCATTGTATGCGTTTCTTTCCACACAATGACTCCGACAACAGTTAAGCTCTTATATGTATAAGAAGACTACCTCTTTGTAGATCTTGGCTTCCACAACGATTTATCGTCTGCCTTTTCCTAGATCTTTATGATGCTGAATATTATCTGTGATCGATCGTAAATGATTTTCACAGACGAAAGATGCGCAAGTGCAGGAAAGTTTGCCAGTGGGACAGGCAGGCAGGCACAAGCAGGAACTATTTTTCACATTAATAAAAATGCTGTGATGACTTTGCTGATTTAAAAAATTCCCGTATTTCGGCCTTCATGTCCGGGAATAGCAGACAAACTGCAAGAGAGAAATGTGAAGCAGATAGTCCTTCAAAGGGTCTCAGCGCCGTAGGAAGAAGTGTTTACTATTATATAATATTGCCTTGAATATTGTTTTAGCATCAGTTGCTACGTTACTATTGCTGCGAAGATACGAAGCCTTATGTAATTTTATATAAGCAACACGATTCAGCAATTCGGAACCCTCTAAACATTTCAGCAGTCGTGTACACGCAACAAGTTTGGCAAATAAGCCTAATAGATTTTAGATTGTTCCATAACAGTAACATGACTTGCTTGCTACCGTTCTCATTCTTACAAGTTTATACTGTAGCAACATGATAACTCGCAATTTTCATCATGACATGTTACACATGAATGAATCACGTCATAATTAATAAATTATTTGACTAATCAAATCCAAAATCTATGTAGTTAACATAAAATCCCTTGGGTTTGGTAGATGAAAAACTCATCGTCTGGCTAATATAGATTTTATAGTACAAAAACCTTTGTATTTGCCCTGTGTTTTGGCTATCATGTAAAGTTTTCAACAAATATGTGGACACCAATATGTATATTGAGGTATTGAGGGCGTTCTGTCATTATCACAATGTGTCACATCACGATGTGTGCGTTATGTACACAATCTTTTCTACTTTTGAGAGTAACGTAAGTAGCAAAGATTTTTGGCTCATTTTAGGTGATGTGATAACATGTAATGTACTTAATAAGAATAATGTAAACATGGAGAAGACTGAACATACCTTTCCCTTTTAAAAAGTAACGGACAACAGCATTTAAACATTTTGATGATTTTGTGTAAAGAAACATTTTCTTTCACCTGCTGACATCAAAAGATTTCTATCCACCGTGGTGAGGGAACCAGTAGAAAGGAAAAGAAAATGTAGAATAAAACATTTAAGTTAATCAAGGGTGTAAAATTATTAAAATTTGCAAGGGTGTTATTGTTAATTTTTTATTATTTACATAAATTAATAAAAAAATTATAAATTACCATTAAATATTCCTCATGAATGCAAATAAGCTACACTCCGGATCATTTTTTTTTTCAAAATCCTGGCCTTTGCCCCATATAAAAGAAACTTTATTCTTCAACGCACTGACTTATCCCGTCCAGAAATTGTCGGCACATTTAAACCGCTTATTTTTATTTGTCTAATTTCGATGCTTCATATGACTGCCTCCGTAGTCCAGTGGTCAAGGCGTTCGCCTTGTGACCCGGAGGTCATGGGTTCGATTCCCACTGGGAAGCATACTTTGTGTAAAGTTGTTTCCAGTCTGGATAGGATATTGCAGGCTTGAATCACCTGATTATCCGAAAAGAAAGATGATTCCGTGTTTCGGAAGGCACGTAAAACTGTGGGTCCCGAACGCCACCTAGCGTTTAATCATCAAACTAACCAAGGATTGGTTCCTGGTTTGCCCTTTGGGTTGTGGAGGTCAGACGGCAGTCGCTCTGTGTAAAAACCAGTAACCTCGTCAAATCTTCTTGGTTAGGTAGCGCACCCCGGGCTCTGAAGCGTTACTGCTGAGGATGCAACCGGGAATACGTGAGGATGATGATGATTCGATGCTTCATATAAAAGAATACATAAGTAATGAAAACTAAAGTGATAGATACAAACTAAAATATTAGATCAATAAACCATTAAAATAAATAGAGATTATTACTTTAGCAGGTAACAATAAAAATTGAGATTTGACATTTTTACCAATGGTGACGGCTAAATTGGGTGATTCGGTGCAATGATGTTATTTTCTAATAGACGCGTCACTACGGTCGACTTCAGGCTTATTCCATTGCTGCGTCCTCTAAATATGGTCTTGATACATATACATAAGGCTGATATTACATTATCAAAGAAATATGATCATATTTGTAGGACTCATAGAAATATGAAGAAACTATGACAGTGTAATAGAAACATATGAATCATAGTTCTTCATTTTTCTATGAATCCCACAAATATGATCGTATTTCTTTAATAATGTTATATCGGCCTAAGTAGTTTGTTATTTTTTTTTTTTGTTTGAGTTTAAAACAATGTATTATTTACATTATTTCTATAAATTTTACATTAAATTGATCTAATTTTTAACTCACAGCTTGCATGAAATAACCTTAGGTTGTATTTTTGAAACCTTCGTGTCAGCAATAACAATATTGTTCTTTGCAAAATTTTCGAAGATTTGGCTTTTGTTATCTCAAAATTCTCAAATTTCACAATGAATAAAAAATGCAGCATGAATCGGAACGATTTTCCATGAAAAGTTTCTTTGACATGACATGTACTTACGCTACAAATGTCAAAATTACGAGTGGTCAAGATCACTCGTTGCAAATCCTTCGCATATGGCCGATTCAAAAATGCGCCTATTTGGAAACGCACGCGCAAACCATTCGTGATGTGAAAAGTGATTGCAAAAATGCATCCCCTGTCTAGTCTTGGCTAGTAGGAGATGACATTTAAAGAAAATTCACGTTTAATTCCAATCAAAGGAGGTAAACACGAGATAACTACCGGCAATTACTGCACGTCACGATGATTGCGTGTAATTGGCATATTTGCATTGTTATGTCTATGCTCGCCAAATGAGGAATTCCTCCTTAGATCGCTACTTAACCTGTTCAGTTTGATTGTATGCTAATCGTCCGATTTGGGGTTAGTTCTGACGTCAGATGGGAATCGGTGAAGATGTCATTAAACTGTGTTACACAATGGCACTATTTTATAAATAGCTAAATGTACTGTAATTATTCATCATCACCTATACTTACTTAATGGGATACGTGAATTTTATTTTCGAGGTTCAGTGTTGCCGCCATTTAAAATGAATTTCGTTTGCCATGGGAAAAGTGCGAAGAAAAACTTCACGTTCCCACTTTGAATTGTAATCAGTAGTTCATAAAATTGTTTGAAGGGTTGTCTAGGGTTTACTTAAGACAAAATTTTAAATGATATCTCCGTTTCCTTTCAAATAATTAATTTTTATTGGGTTCGGTACTGAACCCCAAAAAATTCATGTAAGGGTTACATGAATTTTTTACGTCTCACATTAATTTTAGGTCGCGAGGTTCTTTTTACATTCTAATACAAATATTTGATGATGGGTCATTACTTATAATAAAAATAATGAAATGAATAAAACTATTGCGCTAATACAACAATTAAAAAGAAGTTTTACAATTGAAACCATATAGCCACATAAAATACGTGTATTTAAACAATATTTCTTTTCATCTTTCTTAATTAAATATTGTTTATTTACATTCGGTAAATATTTTTTTCTTATATTGGCTATAAATAAAATCATTTGCAATAGTGATCGTCCTATGTAGGTATATTTTAGTTTATTAATAAAACTGAAGTCACCAGGTATTTCACAAATGAGACAGGATAATATTTTGTAAATAACAGTGAAGAATTCAAGATGGGAAATCCTTTGGTGAAGCAGCAGAATGGTTATTAATAATAGAAAAACCGGCCAAGTGCGAAATGAACTCGCTTGGAGAGGGTTCCGTACAATATCAAAGATTTTCCGTAAGTGAACGTATTATATTGAGTTTACCACTTTATTTTCAATTGATAGAATTCTTATATTAATTTTCCTGTAATCTATAAGCAATGAACTATATTTTGTAATTTTGTTTTTAAGATTTTAAGTTGAGTTATTTCGGAGATCAGAGGTGGGGGCGAATGGTCAATTTTCGTCTTATATCATGAATAAAATCAGAACTATTTACTTATAATAATTAAAAAAATATTAATATATATTTGAGATCCTCATAACTAGCCATTTCATTTGATTTAAGACACAGTAAGGTTTGCGTAACTTTTTTTTTATGTCCTTTGTCCCCCAAAAATGACCCTTATTTTAAAAATATATTTATTTACTTTGCACATCTGTGTTTGGATTATAGGATTACACCATCCTACCAAACTTCACCTGATTTGGTCAAGTAGATTCGGAGGAAATTGGCTGTGACAGACGGATGGACAGACAGAGGCACGAGTGATCCTATAAGGGTTCCGTTTTTTTATTTTTTGCACGGAACAATTAAAAAGGGTTACGCTTTGCTTGTAGTTTCTGAAGTTGGTATTATCTCCGTTTGTAGTGGGTTTACTAAATTCTGTTCGCCAAGAGTTGATCAATATTGAAATTCGTCTCAGACTAGCGACTGTCGCTTTATTATCGCAAACTGTTTGTTTGTTTATAAAGCTTGTTGTACATAAGAAAGAACACAGTTACAAATCAGAAAAGTAAACATATAACGGCGGACTTATCCCTTCTAGGGATCTCTTCCAGTCAACCGGCCAGTAATTGAGAGGAATGTTTACTTATTATGCGTTTGGGACAGAAGTGGAACAGTACAATATAAAGTTAATGAAGGATAGGTACTGTACAAATAATATATAGATGTATATATATATATATATATATATATATATATATATATATATATAAACACATATAAAATGTAAACTAAAAACATTAAAGTAATGAAGTAGCTCGGAGAACTTAGGATTCTGAAAAGTTCAATATTTTGTTTTTAAAGGAACCATATACATATATGGCCAATCCGTTCTGGAATGCTCGAATGAGTCGTGTTGTTTTCTGTTTTATACAGTTAAAAATAGTTTAATTTTAAATAATAAGTGGACCGCAGTTTGTAGTGAGTTAAGAAGCCATGAAATTTCAACTCTCCGCGACCTGACTTTACTTGATTTCAAATGTCATGTGCCCGATGGCTAATTTCCCGAAATCACACGAAGGGCTCCGGCAAGGCTTTCTCGATACAGTTTATAACAAATTAACAAAATTTAAAATCCGTCGACTCTAAAAATATTCTTGAATCATAGTTAAATAAATAAATAATAAATATAAATATATATGGACAATTAACACTGATTGAGCTAGCCCCAAAGTAAGTTCGAGACTTGTATTATGAGATACTAACTCAACGATACTATATTTTTTATAACAAATACATATATAGATAAACATCCAAGACCCAGGACAATCTGAAAAAGGCCATTTTCCAACTTGCCCTGACCGGGAATCGAACCCGGGACCTCTGGGTGGCGGACTAGCATGGTGACCACTACGCCATGGAGGTCGTCTAAAGATACATAGATCACGCATCCAGATAGAGCTCTGGAGAACTGTAGTACAGGCACTGTCTACATCAGTCTCCAGTCTCCCCCAATCGAATTCATAACTAAGTCCTAAAATTGTAATTTGCAATACTTATGTCAATGAAGAACTTTATTATTATTAATAACCTAACACACTATTGTTTTATATGTATTCGCGTACTATATATGAACTTCTTTATTTGTAAGATTGTAAAGAGATAAATACATTTTTATCTTTCGATCTTATAGATCATAAAGTACGTATTTAAAACTAAAAAAAAAAACTTCAAAATCTGTTCGCATCTCGATTGCTGTTTATGTTTTTTTACTGTTTTTTGATCGAGCTAGAATATTGGGATCTACAATGTAATACCTCTATTTTTGCATCGAATGTAAAAGACTACCTAAACGAAACATTAAAGAAGATCTGTTTTCTTCAAGGTTCCTCTGTAACTAATCTTCGATGAGTAATAAGTTTGCCACATTATTCAGTCGGCTAAATCTGTTTTGTTAGTTTATATTACACGAAACAGTATCTGGTAGAGCTACTGCTGGTAGAGTCTGACGTCAACAACTAACTATTAAGAAATCGAAAGAGAAAAAGAAATGACAATTATCAAGTGATATAAATATCCAAAGATAAATAAATGATTTTTGACTTTTTTGACTTTTTTTGCTAAAAATCAAACGCAAAAAAGGCCAAGTGCCAGTTGGACTCGCGCAGGAAAGGTTCCGTACCATTAGGTATCTATAAAAAATCACGTTTGTTGTATGGGAGCCCCCATTTAAATATTTTTTTATTATGTTTTTAGTGTTTTTTGTTATAGCGGCAACAGAAATACCTACATCATCTGTGAAAATTTCAACTGTCTAGCTATCACGGTTTATGAGATACAGCCTAGTGACAAACACACAGTAGAGTCTTGTATAGTATTTGTATTGTATGAGGGACCCGTTTTTACCTTTTGGGTAGGAAACTTTAAGGAGATTGATGTGAGCAAGTATTGCGTTAATATTTTTACAACCAATTTCATTTTCATCGCTACACCAGGCACCAGACAAAACCACAAAAACCCGAAAGGATATTTTTGCCTGTTTTAATGACTTTATTACTTATGTGTTTATGCAATTTATTATCCTCGTCATTTAATTACTTAACTTGGTACTTCTAGGTATTATAGAAAAAAGAACTAAGTAAACTAAATACTTAATTATCAAAGAGCAATGCCCGACATCATGACCTGAAGCATTTGTATTCAATATTTATTTGGGTTAACCAAATAAAGTTTTAGAATAAAAACGAAACAGTCACTTCCGTCATTATTTATCTAACAAAAATAATATTTTCCTGACAAAACTAACCTTTTCAAGATCTCCATGGCTTTAATTTTGATCCGCATCGCGCGCTCCAAAAATTTGTATTTCGAACACTTTAATATCACCGACTGTCATTTGTTTACGCGCCAAATTAGCAACGTCACTTATGTCTGCGGCAAAATTAAAAAAACAAACCCGCACACTGGCGTAGATGACGCGGGATTTTGCCGCGAATTCCATGTGACTGTAACCAGTAACAACGTTTCGTTCCACTCTCACTTTCGCCCGAGTTACTGTTGCAACACTTTTATTGTAAACTGTCTGTTAGATTCGCGTTATTATTTTTCGTGTTGACGACTGCGAAAGTTGGCAACCGTTTGACGAATGCCCCGCCCGGTCGCCAGACGGGAAAAGTAGCCACGACCACGTGACAACAATAGAAGAGATGCAATGGATGGACCCCAGATAATGGCTTCATTATCACGTGCTAAGTGTTATTTACGACCAGCGTGACATCTAGGTCGAAGTTCATTCAAGCACTCATGTTTATTGTATGCAAACATGGTCGAATTAACTTAAATTAACTTTTTTATAAAGTTTCCTTCTAAGGCCAATTTTGTTATTAAGGACTTCATTAACATGGCTAATCGGATTTTATAGCATTTTGTATTGTACAATGAACAACCACACCACACACCACTTTGAGTAAATTGAAAGTAGGTAATAGGTTCATCCATATAAATAATTCGTGTTCGATAGCAAAAAGATTTTAAAAGAAAATGGACTGGACTGAACTGAATTAACTAGAATGGACAACTTCTGAAAGTATGTGTCAATCGTTCATTCAGACTGGTATTTTGTTTATAACATTGTAAGTACTTACATTCGTGATATAATAAATATGATGTAGGTAAAATATCATTAAAGGAGTATGTACAGTTATCATTAAAGATAAATACTTTTTCTCAAGTACATTTGTCGTTGTAGGCTCGACGCAAACGGGCCACAATACTCGGCCACCGACCACTTTTCTGTAGTTTTCATACATTTTGTATGGACGAATTAGAAGGAAAGTGGTGCGGTGGCCCCGTTTGCGTATCTAACCTAATCGTATACTAATATCAATAAATACGCTGTAACCCAATGTTTGCTATAGCGGTGACGTCGATGTGCTAATCATGACACGGTGTATAGAATCAAAGTACTTAATATTATTTTGAAACATAATATATGTTTTTTTTATTTCTATTGCACCACTGTTTTGAAAAGAATTGTTCGCAGTTCACACTAAATCGGGAGAAGTGGAAGGATATTTGGATTATTATTTTGATTTAGAAAGGGTTGTACTTATTTAGATGATGACATAATAAAAGTCGCGGGTCACAACTGGATGAGAGCAGCACAGGACCGAGATGTGTGGCATCGACAATGGGTGGTTTGCTCAGCAGTGAGGGAAAGAAGGGCAGCGATGATGATAATACCACCAGGTTAATTTTGGAGCAAGTACAGTTCATAATACTGGACTACTTTCCTTAAAAAAAAAGTATTCGATTTCCCCGCTTATTTGTAATCAGCGCTCAGTCGTGGATTGTGTATGGGAGAACAAATTTTTTTTAACGATTGTTTAAAACTTTTTTTTAGAAATTAGTTCAGTATCATGAACTGAACTTGCTCAAGAAATTTGGCTGTTGGGTAAAAAGTCATAGAAGCGGAAAATGTATCATATTTATGCCTACTACTACAAACGAAACTAAACATCCGTGCACACGACAATGTGTGTATTCGCCCCTCAACACACTCGAAAAGGCGAGTACGGGGGGGGGGGGAACAGGAACGCATATGGCGCGGGACCGCGGGATCCTCCCGCGGTCCCGCGCCGTTTATGTACCGCGCGATTTAGATAACGTTCTCTATGTACTTTCGAGTGATACTTATATTATTATATTATATTGCCAGCGTTGTATTAAGCTAATTCTGACATTATTGGGAGAGGCCTTTAGTCCAGCAGTGGTGATACAGGCTGGTAAGATATGTAAACAACATCTAGATACGTTTCCCACGCATCGACACCCGATACACCTCTGAACTCAGATAAGCCGCCGATAGCTGACAAAGCGGCGTTGTTAGTATATACAAATAATCAATATATGCACCTTAATATGATGCAGCATGCATGTGATACATGTTTTCTGTTGGTGCTGTTCTTTGATGGTCTTTGTGACATCAGTATCACGTGGAGGACGTAACAGATTCCAGATCATCGCAGCGCTAGATTCGCTAAGTGTCATTCTCATTAACAATCGATTGACAGACGTGATAGACTAGCATTCATTTCATTCAATATGCAATCCGTGAATTTTGCAAACCGTATTTAATTTTCAGACAATGAAAGTTTTTACCGATGGAAAATAATTCCTTTATATTTTGCCTTGTTCTTTGAAAAATTCAAAGATTGAGTGAAGGTCTCACTTTCCTCTCGCTCTAACTGATATCTCTTTTCTTCTTTTCTTTTCACTGGCTACTTTCATTTACTTTTCTTAATGTTCGTACAAATTTTATAGTTCATGTACCTACTTATATTACTTTATTGTTCATTTATTTGTTATAGTATGTACTCCTATTATTTATCGGTATACTTATATTCTTCTACACTGTAATACTCTAACTGCGCCAACTCCCCCACACCTTTTATAGTTTTCTCTACCCAAAGGTTGGTTGGAAGAAATCGCTTTAGTGATAGGCCCGCCTTTGTACCTACTTTATTTTAAATGTACTTTTGATTATTGCCATACTTCGTTAGTGCAATAAAGAAATTGTATCTTATCTTAGGTCGAAGACGTAGGTAGACGTATCACGCGGTTGAAATGGGAATGGGCAGGACACTTGGCTAGGAGAAAAGACAGCCGATGGACCAAAGCAGTAACCGAGTGGTGGCCGAGACAGGGGAACAGACCAGTAGGGAAACCACCGGCACGTTGGTCAGACGATATTGTAAGGTTGACGGGTAAGCAGTGGATGAGAATGGCACAGGACCGTGGGAAATGGCGCAAAAAAAGGGAGGCCTATGCCCAGCAGTGGGTTGATGTGGGCTGAAAATGGAAAAATGGATCTTATCTTACGCCCTACGTGGCCTTACTTTTATAATGTGCGTTAGGACCACGGTGTATATCACAGAATTAAGTTGCTTTTTTGCACGAAGGTAGTACTTTTAGTTTACCTTAGTGTGCTTTTAATAAAATCCAGTGTACTTCTTTTGGTAAAAAGATATACTTATAACAAAATATGTACAATAGCCATTCTAATGTTACCACTACATTTTTTCCTATGAGGAGATTCTTTATACGGTTTCGTACCCAAAGGGTAAAACGGGACCCAATTACTAAGATTCCGCTGTTCGTCCGTCCGTTCGTCTGTCTGTCACCAAGCTGTATCCCATGACATGAACCATGATAGCTAGACAGTTGAAATTTTTACAGATGATGTATTTCTGTTACCGTTTCAAGTGTTTCAACTAATACTAAAATTGGCCAAGTGCGTGTCGGACCACGCGCAGTAGGGTTCCGTAGTTACGAACGCCAACTTTGAGTTCATGCCACTAAAAACGTCTAAAAACTAATTTTCTATTGAATTTGTATGAAATTTTCCTTTTCCGAGTATATTTTATAAGTTAATCGCCTATAACTTTTTAATTTGTAAACCCTACTAAGCTCTGATAGTTTTCCTTTAAATTTCGTTATATATCCTATAGCTGTGAATTTTTTCACGTGTCCATATATAACCGTTTAGCAGATAGAGGGGGGGACACATGACTCTAACTATTTTTTCACTTTAAAAGCAAATATTTTAGAAACGGATCCCGAAATCGAAAAACGGTGTTCACAAACTCACAATATTTTTAAAAGATCTATTCAACGATACCCAACGTGATTGGCTAGTCGAAAAAAAAATACTTTTCACTTTATATTGTATGGGAGCTACCCTAAAAAAAATTTTTTTTCTAAATTTTATTTTACCGTTTTTTCCGCCTATTTGATATACATATTCATGCCAAATTACAGCTATCTAGTACTTATAGTCGCTGAGTAAAACCGCGGACGGACAGACAGGCAGACAGACATGGCGAAACTATAAGGGTTCCTTGTTTACTACGGAACCCTAAAAACAGAATAAAATAATTATTTTAGTGGGGCTGCCATACAACAAACGTTATTTTTTATAGATAGCTTTACGGAACCTTTCTTGCGCGAATCCGACTCGCACTTGACCTGTTATTTCAATATTCTCTTATGCATTCGTAAAGAATACATCGAATAAATGAACTCCATCACTTGGGTTGGTGACCATTTATTTATTTAATTCATTACAAATCTAAATTCTAAAAGATTTATGTAGATGCAATAGGTATATTATAATACTAAGATTACCAAGTCTACCATAAGTAAAATAAAAATACATCCAGCTTCTCTGTGCTTTGAATATGATTTAGATTTCGCCCATTCCTCGCTCATTCGGTCAGGGCAAGTTGGAAAATGGCCTTTTTCAAATTGTCCTGGGTCTTGGACGTTTATCTATATATGTATTTGTTGTAAAATATAGTATCGTTGAGTTAGTATCCAATAACACAAGTCTCGAACTTACTTTGGGGCTAGCTCAATCAGTGTTATTTGTCCCTATATATTTATTCATTCGGCTTTTACGATCTTCGCGGGAAAAGACGCAGCTCGTACATTCTAAGTTTTATCTTTTCTCTCAGGCCAGCATTGAAGTAAAAAGATATGACATCATAAATAAATGTATACAGGCAAATCCCACAGATTGAGCTAGCAAAGTAGTTCAAGACTTGTGTTGTGGTTATAGAATACTGACTCAACGATACTATATTTTAAAATTATTGCATACATGGATTAACATCCAAGACCCAGGTCAATCCGAACAAGATCATTTTCCATCTTGACCAGTGGCATCCTAGGATGGTGACCACTAGCCCAGGGAGGATGTCGAAATTAAAAATAAAATATTAAACAACCAAAACTATCCTGACCAGTGAGACTCACCGATGCTCGCTCGATGGATGCAGCTGCATGCAGTTATGTAGGCCGTCCAACTAGCATTGCTTAGTACTATATTATATTCATATTCATTTATACACATAAAATTTGTAACAAGTACACATGCCCATTTCATAACATTGACAAAAAAGGTCTTATTATATTACAAATTTTAACTTTATAAGGCATTGTGAAGTCGATATATTACAGAATTTAGCATATCAATTTAACTTAAACAAAATTGTACAATAATTCTTAAATTGTCTATATTTACATGGAAATGGAATTAAATTATATAATGCATACTAATAAACTGAATGTCAGTCTTATAAAACTATGTTTGTGCGTGCATGTCCATCTGCTATTTTTCTTTTATTTTGTTGTTACTAACGCCCCTAGTTTTTTAAGATCAATTGTTACCAACCCTTTGTATGGATCTTGTTGTCCAAAATAAAAGGTTTATTATTTGTTTATTAAAAAAGTACAGTTGAAAATTTTACTCGTTCATAACGATTTGAATGATAGTTTTTCCTAGACCGGCATGGAAGCGAACCTAGACCTAATAAACATTGCGAATACATCTTATCTAGTGCCTTCCCACCTTGACATAGCTGTCGATTGTTTTTATTTCATTAACAGCCAACTAACACCAATGCCGGTCCCACATGCAAACGGACAAGGCGAACGTACTCGCCGGTAAATTATGACAGAATTATGACAGCGTGTCATGTAATATCATGCAGAGATCGGAATCACGGGTGCTATTCCTATCAAAAGAATGGATATGACTATGTAATCTAAATATATATAACTCAAAGGTGACTGACTGACTGACATAGTGATCTATCAACGCACAGCCCAAACCACTGGACGGATCGGGCTGAAATTTGGCATGCAGGTAGATGTTATGACGTAGGCATCCGCTAAGAAAGGATTTTGATCAATTCTACCCACAAGGGGATAAAATAGGGGATAAAAGTTTGTATGAAACTTTGTCAATTTTAAACCGATCGGGCTGAGACTTTGCATGCATAAAGCTACCATGACGTAGGCATCCACTAAGAAAGGATTTTGATAAATTACATCCCTACGCGAGCGAAGCCGCGGGCAAAAGCTAGTCTATAAATAAAACAATCATAATTATGTGATTTCAGGATATATTTTAATCGAAAAAATAGATCTTATCCTGAAATCACATAATTATGATTGTTTTATTTACTTAGTACCTAAACAGATTCACGAGAAACCCCGGAACTTTTAGTCATATCCATACTTTTGATAGCAATACCACCTGTGATTCCGATCTCTTAATGATAGAAGAAATGACATATCCTTGTTTTGAATAGGCACAATGTTGGTGAGTATAGTTTTTCAAGCCTAAAAATGAAAGCGCGACAGAGCGACTTAATTTTTAGGCAACATGTCAACAAGATCTGGCCGTTTGACAAGCAGGCAATAAAAAAACGGCTACTATCGGCAAAAATGCTTAGAATAGCTTTAAGTTCTTACTTTAAAGTGTTAACAGTAGTTCATAAAATAGTTTAAGGGGTTATCTAGATCCGCATGAGTGAACATCTTAAACGATTTCTCCATTTCCTTTCAAATAATTTATTTCAAATGGGGGCACTGGACCCAAAAAGGAAAAATAATGTATGTATTGAGAATACATATTATAGTATGACGACCTTCGTGGCGTAGTGGTCACCATGCCAGTCCGCCACCCACAGGTTCCGGGTTCGATCCCCGGTCAGGGCAAGTTGGAGAATGGCCTTTTTCAAACTGTCCTGGGTCTTGGATGTTTATTTATATATGTATGTATTATAAAAATATTGTATCGTTCGGTTTATGTCCCATAACACAAGTCTCGAATTTACTTTGGGGCTAGCTCCATCAGTGTAATTTATCCCTTAGGTATATATTTAATAAACCCCTATTTTGCTTCTGAGCGTAGACCCACAGAGCGAGCACTTCTTTCTTTCTCTTACATCTATTTTCTCCAATAGTTGTCTTGGATGGAATGTTGCAATCAGCAATACTTCACAAAAATGAATAACTTAACATATCAATTGGTATATTAAAAAAAGAAAATACAATATAGGATCAAATCAATTCAAATAACAGACCCTACCTATACTACACTCCCTTGAGAGAAAGTTTTACCCGTCTGTCTGTCCGTCTGACTGTCTGTCTGTAATCAAATCTTTCAAGTTAAATTTGACCCACTTCCTGGTTTCTACAACATTATGATGACACGAAACTCATCTGATTATGGAGCTGAAAGGTGGCCATAGGAACTCTGTAATAAAACGGCGCATCCCCAACGAGTTTGGGCTCGTTTGATTCGTCTTGAGGAGCATTTTAAACTTGTAAGTTCGTTGTTTTAGATAAAAGCTTGTTTAAAAAAATATACCTTGTTTTAACAGTGGGTGTGGAATCAAAAATCAAGTTTTAAGCCAGAAACTAGACCTTATCAAGCATCTTTTAAAACTCTAAACTTAATAAATTATCGATTTCTTTTATTAAGAAAGATAAAAGAGCTGTAAAAGTTAAGCGTTTCGGAATAACATCAGTAAAAAAATATTAATTAACCAGTTTAAGAAAAAGGGTTTTCACTGGTCTA
This sequence comes from Acrobasis suavella, assembly GCA_943193695.1. NCBI lineage: Eukaryota > Metazoa > Arthropoda > Insecta > Lepidoptera > Pyralidae > Acrobasis > Acrobasis suavella. The sequence goes on from OW971944.1 coordinate 1,459,977, forward strand.
ATGCATTACCAGAGCGTTTTAACCTTAATCAACTTTTCGCCAATTAGACCTAGCCTAAAACAATGTCAAGGAGTCGCGAAGGAATATATGTTGGGCAACTGTTGCGCAACTCAATGAGGTCGCGCCATGGTGACGATGTTGAATTGTCAAAGACATTTAGTTACGACCACAGACTTAATAACTAAGCGAAAGAGCTGTCGATCATAAATACGATTTACGAATTTACGAATACGAAAGTATTTCGTAAAGTTATATAAAATAATAACATACAATAAATAAATGCTCATAAAAGTTACTAAACTACTACTTTAACGTTTCAAAGATACGATTAAACCTGCCTGAGCTTATGTAACTAACTAGTTCCTTCCAGAAATGGATTTCAACCACACGATATCTCGCTCCCAAAAATGTATTGTATCTAAGCATAAATAGGTATATTACAAATTGGATGGATCAGGAATATTTAACATTTCCTTTAGTTTCACGGGTCTTTTCACCCCGGTCCTTTGAGAGGCTTGCGTGGGGATACAGATCCAACACGTAGAGGCCCTTTGGAGAAATTGATGTTCTGTGGCGCTCCCGCCAAAACCCATTCCTGAATATACCTATGAAAGGTGTACCCTTGAATAGGTTTCGGCTGGAGAAAGATCTATTGCAAGAAAAAGGGAAAGGTAGGATTAGGAATATTTAACATTATTATTAAAAAATAAAAACAAATCTATTTGTTAAGAAGTCTATGGTCTTCTTTCAGTAGTTTTGAAAGGTTTATGAAATGGTCGTCATGCTAGCGGGTAACTGTCCCACGGCCCATGGCCCATGGCTTTGTGAAAAAGTAATGGCTCTGTAATTGAAACTGTTGCACTGAGGTAAGTGTAAAGTATTTTACATGAATGTTTTAAGGTTAAGGTTATATTCCCCGAAGACTTTGGACTTTGGGCTCCCGGCCCTGTGCCACAACCTCACACCCCGCCCGGAAACACTGATCAAAGAATACACGGGTGTAGATCGGTACAGAAGCGCACTCCTACTACCTACCTTTAAAATAAGATGTTAGTATCAGTGTAAAGAATTGAGATGTTCATAAGTGTATTCATGGTATGTGAGTTTATTTTCTCCGCTCATCATCATCAGCATCATCATTATTCGGGCGTATTCCCAGTTGCTTCCTCAGCGGTAACACTTCAGACCTCGGGGTCCGCTACCTAACCAAGGTGAATTGACGAGGTTACTGTATTTACACAGAGCGACTGCCGTCTGACCTCCGCGAACCACAATATACAAGAACCAATCCTTGCAAACCAAGTTTGAGCAAACGCTAGAAGGCGTTTGGGACCCAATGCTTATACGTGCCTTCCGAAACACTTAATCTTTCTGTTCTGTTAATCAGATGATTCAAGCCTGCAATATTCTAACCAGACTGGCAACAACTTTTACAAAGTATGCGTCCCAGTGGCATTTGAACCCATGACCTCCGGATCTCAAGGCCTTGACCACTGGACCACGGAGACAGTTTCTTTTCTCTTTCTAATTTATTTTCTTCGCTATGTCTTCGAAATGCCTAAACTGATTTATATGTAGTACGTTATCTTTAGATCATCCTAAGTAACATTTTCTTCTCCAGCCCATTATCACAAAATGCTGAGTGTAGTCCTCTTATTGGTTCTTGAGCTTTCCTCATCCTGGCTACTTTGACCAGATCGTGGGTCCGTCTAGTGACTGGTTTACCAACGCTTCTGCGGCCAGTTCTAGGTCTCCACTCCAGCACTTCTTTTCGCCAACGTTCGTCTCTGGTTCGGCGTACATCGCCATCGTCCAAGTAACATAGTTTTTCTAAATTCAAGGTAGGGCTTTAGGGAAATGATAATATATCAGTGCGAATTTAAGTCTTTATTGCTATTTTTTTACTCGTGTGTCTCTCTCACACGTATCCTGTGTTTTAGACAGGTGGTCAACATCCATATTTCCGATTCTCTTATTTATTGAAAAAACTTGAAGCCTGAAATAACTTCTGTAGTAAGTGAGAGGCAATTATTTTAGAAGAAACAAGTAACCTCGATTTCCCACCCTAAAAAGCATGTCTATATTAAGCTTACAAACGGTACAGACAAACAGTGGCGTAGCATGGGGGGGGCGGAGGGTGCGGTCCGCACCGGGCGGCACTTTGCCGGGGGCGGCGCTGCGTAGGTGGCAGTTAGAAAAAAAAAAAAAAATTTAGAAAAAAAAAATTAGAATTTAAAAGAAAGTTAATTTCTTTCAGTGTTTTTTTCGTAATTTTTTTTATGTTACCAAATACCCAGGTACCTATGCAGGTTCTATGCATCGGTGATGCAAGCGCAAGGTTTCTCAATAAAAAATGTTAATTTCACTTTTCAATTCAATAATTCATTCAATAAAACTAATAAAAGTACTCTTTTCACCATGCCCAAATTTTTTATAATGGATTACAAAAATAAGAGGGCGGCAAATTTGGAATCCGCCCTATGCTACGCCACTGCAGACAAACACAGCTAAATAAGCTGTGACAGGGACGTCCAAACACAGTAATTGGTTGAGACGTTACTAAAGCTCGAGCACGTGACATTTTTTACTTTTATTGTTGTTCAGAGTTTCTCTGTTTTTTTATTTATTTGTGCAACTAAGCGGTATTCTAGGAACGCAGTTATAATATAAGTGAAATATATACTAATCATTGTATTTGTAAAAACTCTGCACTCTTTAAATCAGTTATGCAATGTGGAAGGGACATATCCGTAATAAGTAGAACCACGGGCTCTACTAAATAACTATAGTATAATGAAAATAAAATAACAGTCAAAATACAAAAAAAATTGGCATTTCCATACAAAAGTGTGCAGCCGCTCGGGCAATTTGTATGTGAATGCAGATTTTTTTTTGCTTCTTTACGTATTTTTCATTAAACTAAAGTGTTCACTAAACGCTTTCGTGCCTAAAGGGAAAAAATGGAACCCTATTAGTAAAACTCCACTATCCGTCTGTCACCACGCTATTTCTCATGAACCGTGATAGCTAAACAGTTGAAATTTTCACAGATGATGTATTTCTGTTTCCGCTGTAACTACAACATAGGGGGCTCGCATACAACAAATGTGTTTTTTTATAGATAATGGTACGGAACCCTTCGTGCGTGATTCCGATTCGTACTTGGCCGGTTTTATTTTATATAAATATGAGGGTTATAAAAAAAAAAAATATTCTACGAATAGCAACCGTCAAGTGGAATAGCAAAAGTGCTATTCAAGTGAGTGCTCAACGTTAAATAATTAAATTGCTTCGCATCGTCATCATTATTTTCTTGTCATTAACGTTATCTCAAACGTGCCTACATTCCACTCCATCAACTGGTTGTCTGGAAGAGATCGCTCTAAGCGATAAGACCGCTCATTGTACCTTTGTATATATTTTTTTCAATTGTAAAACTTTATTTTTTTCTTGGGTGCAATTTTTGCACGAGTTTTTCATTCATTCATTCATTCATTCATTGTTGCCTACACCAACCCACTGCTGCAAGCGTCCATCCTCTAAATGCTCATGCTTCTAGCAACAGATGTAATGTATGTTATTGTCCGCAGGCCGCACGTACAACGACCTGAACCAGTACCCCGTGTTCCCATGGGTGCTGACCAACTACGAGAGCGAGGAGCTGGACCTCAGCCAGCCCTCCAACTACAGAGACCTGTCCAAGGTATTCTTTTTCTACAGTTATGTTTGACAAGGTTTTTTTTTGTGTCTGTGACATAGCAGACGTAGATACTAAAAGAGAGTCTCATGCGCTAGCTGAAAAATAATTGAAGCGGACCCTAGGGTCCCCAGGCTTCACAGCATTAGGATGCAACTGGGAATACGGTGAGATAAGAGATAGTCTCATGCGATGGTACCGAGATGCACGATTTACGAAAACGGCAAGTTACAGGAATCAGATGTCTTTTGTCTCCGCTGGACCACAGCAAAAGAATTAGGTATTCCAAATCAATGTCGGTTTGACATCGCTAATATCCGTGTCAATAACATACAAACAAGGATGCCATAAAAACATGCAAAGTAAAAGACTCAGAAAGCGAGACACATGCTTATCTGTGACGCTGCTCAGCGAGGGACAGAAGGAAGGGCAGAGAATGCACAGAATTAAAACCTACAAATTTTAACCGTACCATCATTGGTTATTAGATTAGAAGTTAAGATGAAGAACACAGAACTAGGATAAAGTACAAGCAGACTAGATAAAAAAGATTAGGACAAATCAGGAAGGAAAAGAACTTGTGGCCATACAGAATAATAGGAGAGACCAAAGCGGCAAGAATTCGATGGCTCGGCCACGTGGAAAGGATGGAGGAGAATCGTGCCAGCAGAAGAGCGTACTCGGGAGCCGATCCGGGAAAAGGCCAGTAGGTTGCCCTAGGTAACAAGGGCGAGCTGGAGAGACGAAGCCTGCAAAGACGTGGAAGCCCTCCAAGGATATGCAGATGGCGCAGGCTAGGGAACAGTGGCGTCTTCTGGTATCGGAGGCCAAGACCCACTACTGGTCGCTGACTCAACGCAGTAAGTAAGACTAGATAGTTGCCGTGTGGTGACTGCAGAATAGAATACGATTCACCGCTTTCCTCTCCCACGGATGTCTTAAGAGGCGACTAAGGAAGGTAACAGAGCGGGCAGCAGTGTCAGTTGTGCAAAGACTTGTCATCTACTGCCACCACTGATCACCAAGCTGTCTGTCCAGGGTGGTGATTTTTGGCAAATCCTCCCTTTGTTGGGAGAATACCTTTAGTCCAACAGTGAACTAACATAGAGTGTAAAAAAAGAAGACTAAGATAGAGTTAACTTCTTACATTAAATATTCATGACCTCATGTAAACAATATGATTTCTCATGAATCCTTCTCTTTCAGCCAATCGGTGCCCTCAACCCCAGCCGGAGAGCATACTTCGAGGAGCGGTACAACACCTGGGAGCATGAATCAACCCCACCATTCCATTATGGCACGCACTATTCTACTGCTGCCTTCGTTCTCAACTGGCTCGTTCGAATTGTGAGTATTTCGATCTTCCTCTACTCCAATGCGATTCTAGAGTAAAGTATAAGTATTTGTCGCAGTTGGATTCTCTAATCCGCGGTTAGACAAAACCGCTAGCAGTTTATTTTATTTATCACACTAATATTATAAAGGCGAAAGTTTGTGTGTGTGTGTGTGTGTTTGTTACTTTTTCACGCGCAAACGGTTGAACCAATTTCGATAAAATTTGTAGGTATGTAGGAAGCTGACACCCTGGATTAACACATAGGCTACTTTAGGTGCGGGTAACACCGCGGGGCGCAGCTAGTTTAGTCATAAAAACTTTATCGATCCACAATATACAGTTGTTTACAATTGGCGAACTTAGCAACATTAAGTTACTTAAGTTTAGCAATGTAGCTCGGATTTTCAATGTGTTAAGTTCTACAAAAGTCCTATTTTTCACTTTTGTCAACGGTCATTGTAGTTGTTATGACACTTACAGCCTCAAGTGACCAAATTCATCTACAATCTTACGTTTCATTTCACGCATATTTACATAAACTCTAGCGGCATTGACGAATACAAATCGTTTATGCACGTTGACATTCTTAGTAATTGGGTATTTTCCTAAGTCAAAAATAAATTATTTTGTGTTGATAAGAAAATAAACGTCGCAAAATAATGTCACTTGTCTTTGAATATATCCATTTTATCGTGATTTTATATTTGATATTGTAGAAAAATAAAAAATAAGAGCGCTATTTCACTCAAAGAAACTATGACGTCATCTGCCTGTACTTCATACAAATAGAGAATGTTTGTTTTGACGTTTTGTAAAAAGTATCTTATTTGACTTGTTGGAAAATAGCGGATTGTTAAAATTCTTTAGTTTTCTGTAAATGTGACGTTGTAATAATTTTCTTCAGTACCTAGGTACCATAACTCAATACCGATAAACCAGTAAGTGGATACGACAATGCCTAGCACATTTCCTATAGTAAACCAATTCATGTCATTATGTTTTAATTACCTATCCGATTCCGCGGTGACCTGCCGGAATTCCGGTGATTTCCGTATTTTCTGTAATGAGTTCATTGGTCACCGGTAGGGTTATCACAACAGTACATTTTTAATTACCTAAGTTAATTAAGACTGAGAAACAAGAAAAAACACAAAAGTCCGCAATCGCAGTTTACAAAGTACGCGGTACCTAAATTAAAAATTCCTCTGCTTTAAAACAAAATTATACATGTTTGAAAATAAGTACTAAGTAACGTTTGAAACATAAAAATCCAGCGGTGCTTGTGAAGCAAACAGCACGTGCCATTTTGGATGTTTTAGCACCGCACATTTTAACACAGATAAAAAAAAATATTCGTGGGCATATTACTTGACTTTACAATACGACACAAATAAGTTGAACAAAATGGCGGACTTCAAAGCATTTTTGTAACAAATTCCCGACACGTAAATTGAACCAAAATGGCGGTTGTCGACGCATTATTTGTACCGCTGATAACCGCCATTTTGGTTCAACCTACGTGCCGGGAATTTGTACAAAAACCGCCATTTTTGTTCAATTTATTTTCTCCCAAACAACATCTAGTGGTAATTCCAACCCTATAGTAGCCGGTCACCGCAGCGACCGCAGTATTTGTCAACGATGCCAATTATTTTTATTGTAGGAAACGAAACAGCCGTGACTTGGTTTAATTTAGCTGCAAATTTACGATTTTCCGAACTGTTCTCGCTAATTTTGTAAGTAAACAAGGATATAAGGGAGGGTGTTTGGCAGTTCAATGCTTAAGTTCAAAGCAGTTAAATACCATTTAATTAAAAAAAATATACGGACAAATGACACTGATTGAGCTAGCCCCAAAGTAAATTCGAGACTTGTGTTATGGGACACTAACTCAACGATACTTTATTTTATCACATATATATAGATAAACATGTAAGACCCAGGTCAATCTGAAAGAGATCACTATCCATCTTGACCTGACCGGTTAATTGTTTCAATCTAGTCAATTCCTTTACTAACCTTGTTTTACTTAGAAAATCACAGTTTGACATGCAAGTAGCATAATTTTTCAAAATTAAAAATCGACTTCACCCCCAAACTACACAACCGATTTTGAAAAAATTTAAATTGAACCACCTGACAAGGTTCAGGCGTCTTCGAATAATCGGTGAACATACATAAAAAAAAAGATCGCGACGAAATAATAACCTTTTTTGGAAGTCGGTTAAAAAGTTAGTAACTTTACATATAGACCTAGTCTATTTTGTTTTGGCGAATAATGCTGAATTTCTTTATAAAAAGTACTAGTAACCGATTGTCGAAAGGAATTGAATGAACAAAGTAGTTATAATTAATAAACCTAATTGATTACAATAATCATACTACCTACTGGCGCATAAATGTCTTACACGGGTGAATTACGTCAATAAAGCAACAATTAAATGCCTACTGCATCATCATTATGATGATGATTTTACTTTTATTTTTGTTTACTGTACTTTGACAACCTCCGTGGCGTAGTGGTCACAATGCTAGTCCGCCACCCAGAGGTCCCAGGTTCAATCCCCGGTCAGGGCAAGTTAGAAAAATGGCCTTTTTCCAATTTTCCAGGGTCTTGGATGTTAATATGTATTTGTTATAAAATATAGTATCGTTGTATCCCATAACACAAGTCTCGAACTTACTCTGGGGCTAGCTCAATCAGTGTTATTTGTCCCTATATATTTATTTATTTATTATTTATATAGTTGATTTTTTTCTCGATAAACAATAAGTTCTAAAGATAAATTCAGAAATCTGATAAACAGAAATGACTCAATGTGCAAAATTATTGTAAATGTAACCAAAAAGAGTTACCTATTATGATCCATATGTTGGTGTATATGAGTAGTAAGGTGTAAATCTACTTACAACTAAAATATAGAAAAGAAAAGAATGCCGATTTAATCAAGAATGCTGTAACGGAAGGAAAAATAAGAATTTTACGAACTAAGAACTTAGCGCTAACATAGTGTAAATAAGCACGTCAGATGTATTACATAAAGGCATGCTTGACCGTCTGCTAATTGTTTACAATCTATATTACCATTACGATATATTGATTCACTTAGTTGTGCATTTCCTAGTTTATTATTAATAATTATCTGGAGCTTGACGGCCCAGCGAGCTTGCGCATTATTAGCGCTTGCGCATGCAACCCTGGGCGTTATTTGGTTGAAACTATTATGAGACAGACATTATTAGGTTAATATGCGATGTAGGGTTACATCAGAGAAATGAACAAGTAATTATTACAAAAACAAAAAACCCGACTGCCTTTTGACTTTATTTTATTATTATTATTTTTTTACTTTGAATATACCCAGTGTCACTCTCACAGTAAATACAAACCAAACAACACATCTCAAGCTAAAATCCATCAAGTTCAGGCTGCAGAGCGTGCCAAACAATTATACAAACATACATACATACATACTCTAGAAAAACATAACCCTCCTTCTGACGCATTCGGGTAAAAAAACTCGTAATGTACCAGCTGCTTCTCTTCCCGCGCAAATCGTAAAAGCCAATCGAGGGAATGTTCGCGATTCATGTCAATATTCGATGCGGCTAGGAACCCATCACTATTTTGAGTCCTTTTCCATCTTAACGCCAACCATCACGCTAAACGTGGCGTTTGGGTCTTACGGCCCTGGAGTCTGTCTACCCCGTCAGGGATAAAGAGGTGAAAATGTATCTGTCCCTGTAAAGGGTTACTCACGTAGAAAGTTAGATACTCTTACTATGGCTGACACTTCCTTAGGGTGAATGTGATTTGAGACGCGCGCACGAAGTCGTCCCGAGTGAAGTCGCACTTAGTGATGTACGGTACTCGAGTCTTCGAGTTCTAATTTTGGAGACTCGAGTCGGTTTCGCAGGGCTCTCTGAGCTCAATGGACTTGAAGTTCAGAAGCTAAGCGAACGCGAGTTCAACGACTCGAGCCTTTAAAAGAGCTCGAGTTAAATGAACATGAGCTGTTCTTATCTTATAGAATTTTAGTTATCCAAGGTATGTAAGAAAACATTCTTTCAACTAATATTGTAATCAATCCTATTTTATTTCTTATTGACAGAATAGTTTCATAAATGAAATATCATTGCTTTTACACACCCAAAAGACATAAACCTCTTCTTTACAATTGGATGAAAAGACGCGTGCGCAGAAAAAGGCTATAAGTAGAGAAAGAGACTCGAGCTCTAATCTCACGCTCCGAGGCTCACTTAAGCTCGCAGTCTTCGAGCCTTCCGTTAAGAGTCGAGCCCTGTAAAAGACTCCGAGTTCTAAATAATACTCGAGTCTTGAACATCACTAGTTCCGCTAGTGTGGTTCGGGATGACTGGAAATGTTCAGGCATTAGCTGACTTTCTACGTGTTTAACCTTATGCCGTACATCGCATGTTAATATCCTATAGGGTCACCTGGTGGGTGCCAGAAGGGAGAAGACCTAAGGGTAGACCAAGGAAGAGATGGCGGGATGAAATCGGGGGTTTCTTAAGTGGATGGCAGAAGATTGTCTGGAAAGAGATGGATGGAGAGGAGAGGGGGAGGCCTCTGTCCAGCAGTGGGACACTACATCTGGCAAAAAAAACGGAGAGTGACACAGGCCTGCTAAAAGTGACCTTTGATTCTTGTTTCTCTGGGCTCTGTCTCGGTTAGATCCGCAAAACCCAAAATGCTTTGTCTGCTATTACGTCAAATCGCTTTTACACCAACTTTTGCAACGCAAATCCACTTATGGACTAAAAAAGCTCTCTATCTATTTCTGGCGGTGGCGCTTCTGCGAGCTTTTAACTTTTTTTCCTTTTCCGCTGTCGGTTCGAGTTAAGGGCGGGAAACGCGTGCGCGCAAGTGGTTTAAAACACAAAAAGTTAAAAACGGTTTCTCTAACTGCCATAAGGGGAAGAGTTTCAAACTTTTTGTTTGTTTGTGTTTTATAACTTTATTGTACCAAGAACAAAATAAAGTACATAAAATCGAAACAGCAAATAGGTATAAAATGGCAAATTTATCCCACATAGGGATCGGCTTTTTGTTTAAGTTTTGAAGCAGTAAGTAAATTGGTCTTATTTTAGAAAACAATATGCTAACGATTATCTACATTAAAACATGCAAACCTCTTAATAAAACATTGAATAAACGAGGTTCTTTAAAAATTAAACATAGCTAGATGGACCTTAACCCCCGAAACCTATATACCAGTTTTAATCGAAATCGTTGGAGCTGTTACCGCGATCAGAATTATAAATTCAACAATCGTTCTAATTTAAGTAGCTCGTATAATTAGGAATTTATTTTCTTTTACAGGAACCAATGACGACGATGTTCCTTGCCCTGCAGGGCGGCAAGTTCGACCACCCTAACAGACTGTTCTCGTCGATCGCTCTGTCGTGGAAGAACTGCCAGCGAGACACGTCGGACGTCAAGGTGAGGGAACGCGACTTTCCTGTCCAATAGGTATCATAAGACGCTACTAAAGCAGGTATAACTAGAAAGTAACGCCATCTAGCGTTTGCTCATCAAACCTATCCAAGGATTGGTTCTGGTCTACTAGTAACTTCGTCAAATCACCTTGGTTAGGTAGCAGACCCTGGGCTCTTAAGCGTTACAGCTGATGCTGCAATTGGGAATAAGGGAGGATGATGAACTAGAAAGTAACTCGCAGCAGAGTCCTCTATGTTTAACGAATACTTAAACCGTCTTCTGCGGTATCAACACCAGTGTTACCACAACAACACCACTTACACACTCGAAAAACGAACAAACCATCTTCTGCTGTCACCAACCCAGCGTAGTCATTATATCCTCGCTTTTGTTTTGATAGGCATGACAAACATCATTTTTAATCCAAACATCAAGTGATACGGACTGACATATTAAATTTTCATTTCTATACTCCTCAATGTATATATTTGGTACTTGCCCTGACTAATTTTATCTCGAATCGACACGTCAGATTTCGACTAGAAATTTCATATTTCTAAATATATGAACTTGAAAGAAAATATAGTGAAAATGGAAAAGTCTATGGAGGGAAGGGCTTTCTTAAATTTATTGATATATATATTTAAAACTTGTATGCCCTAACTTGAAATGGCGAAGGTATCGAAACTGGAAACCAGCCATCCAACCCAGAATTCAACGTGCACAACTTAAAATGTCTTTGTTCACGTAAAAAAGTACTTATGTATGTGTATAACCATACGGAAATAACTCACAAAGTCTATTTAGAATAACAACAAAGGTTCCTGATCCCTAGTAAGTCTGCATTTCAAATGCATTCAGGTACCTACGTACTTCATTTACACTCAGACGTCGTACATAATTCGGCAAGGCGACATTTTGGAACAAAAAAATGCTAATGGGTGATATTTACATAAAACGCTAATAACGACAATGTGTCTCATGTTTTGAGGAAGAACTGTACGTATTCTTTATTGCTGAATGTTCTTTGTTAGATTATCATATTTTTGCGCTAATATTCCTACTAGGTCATTGGCGTAGCCAGGGACATTTCCTAGGGGAAAAGGGGGAGCGACGATGGTTGCGATTAATGAATATTATATTTATGCCTTCTATGCTGGTCTGGGAGAAAAGATAACAGTTAGAATGCATCAATTTCCTACAAAAATTATCATCATTTGATCGATGTCCGCCGCCCTAGTCACAGCACTAGTCATACAAGGCCCACCCTTACTCCCCCTTAGCTACGCTCGTGCGAATATAATGTTTTCGCAAAAGTTAATCACATAAAACGGGGCCGATTCGGTCCGTTAGTGACGCGCGCCTAGTTTTCGCAAGTTGCATCCAAGTCATGAGAAATAGTCGTTTTAAATAAATTCATTTAAAAACAAACTTAGATTAGACAGATTGGTAGCGTAAAACCATTACGTAAAAACGACTTTGACGACTTTATTGCAGACATTGTTACAGATACCGTAGATTTTTTTTTTCATACAGGTTATATACAAATTGCGGCCGTCGGCGCATGTTTAATTGGAGATAAAAGTGTTAAAAGGGATTTGTTGGTCTTTCTTTAAAGCCGAAATCATTTTTATCTGAAGTTCGGATAGAAATGTTATAGAAATTTGATAGAAACGTGATCCTAAACGGACAAAGAACGACCGCCATTTTTGTTCAACTTACGTGCCGGGTATTGTACTTAAAGGTAAGCAAATAAGTTGGTAGGCCTCGTCATATTGCTGAAAAAATCGGAACCAAATTTAACATGGGACCGCCCATAACACAGACTAATAACAACAAGTGGCGCCATCAGGCCCACTAACTTAGTTGTTAGACCTTTGAGTTGTATCAAAGAATCTATGGTAAGAATATATAAAAAACTTGGTCTTTTTTATGAGGCTAATCCGCTCAGCGAAGCAACTGTCACTTTGTCCAGTTTGTGCGATAAGACGTGATTTGACATTTTTCAAAAACGCTATTTCCTATGGCTTGAGGAGTCTGAAACCACGCAGGTATTATTACGTAACAAGCATTCATTTCGCGACAATGCCGAGGTGAACGATCTCGTGGATTTTGTGAAATTTCAGCCCCAAATGAATGGATTATTATGATTGTAATGACTGAGAAAGGAAAGCGTTATTTTTAGCCGTTTTCATGCACTTTATTGTTCTTTGTGCCTTTGTGTTGTACAAATCCGTTTGTAATATTTCCGCCGACAAATGTAGTTATCCAAACAACTGTAAACTGTCACAAAGGAAGTTGGTGTATTCTAGTTTATTGTAGTATAATGTTGGTATTTGAGAAAAGGAAATGAACAATCCTCTAAATTCTGATAACTTACTATACCATCCCATACTAAACTACTTAAGTATATTTACAACCATGCAATGCAGTACTTAAGGCGGCCCTTCCTGGCCACTCTGTCGTCAACGCCAGCATAGTTCGAAAAGCTTATTTTTTCATCCAGGCAATTCTAGAAAAAAAGGTAAATATTTATAGGGTGCGGAAATTTCATGAACTTGTTCCAGGTGATACGTATTTATCAGTAAGCCTTACAAGTTTGTGAAATAAATGTTTTGTATTCTAAGTTTTAATTACATTTTCGAGGTTTCGTTGTTTTTATTTTATTTACATTTACAATTTATGAGTACTTTATGAACGGTCGAAGTTCAGGTAAAATTTGTGCAAAAAAGCTGATTTTTGGAGGCGTATACTGAACTTGTTTTTCTTTTTTATTAACTAGTTTTAATTTTTTATTTCTATAGAAACCTAGAAATAGCGCACAAGATACCTGTTGGTTCGAAAGTTTTCAAGAAAGATCAGTTATAACGCCATAATTACATACGAGCGTTTGTATGAAAAGTAAGACGGTAAGGCTGCTCTTAATATCAAATACCTTAAGTTGATACTAACTACAACTACCTACTGTTACGGTCTTAAAATTGTACATGAGCCAGATGTAAAGATATTACTCATCAAGTTTATTTGCTAGACAAATTAAAAAAAGAAACTCTCACTGTCAAGAACGTCATCTAGTGATGAGTAGCGGTACTACATATTATAATTGATACCCGTAGCGCCATCTATTGTTTACTAGGGAAAACCCTGGCTTTCAATCGTTAACCCCAATAGCTTAAATGGCTACACCGATTTTCATCTAACATAGCTAAGAATCAACGCAACGGAACTTGCTTTCACGTAAAAAAACCGCATCGAAATCGGTCCATCCGTTCGAGCGCTACGACGCCACAGACAGACTTAAGCGTTAAACTTACAACACCCCTCTTTTTTAAACAGGAATTAGAAAGACACAACCGCACAATGTTATTTTTAAGAAAAGTTTTAAGAATCCCGAGACCTTTCCATACAAACGTAGTCTACGTTTTATATTGAAATGACATGTCAGATTTCGGTAAAAAGTTGTAATTTTAAAGAAATTGCAATTATCTAGGGTTATAATTGGTTTCCGACTTACAATTATGAACTGGAAAGAAAATATACGGGTGTAGAAGTTTTCCATACTGATGGTGAAATATGATAAATCACACTACATTCTCTTTTAAGTTCATAATTTTACTGTAAGAAACCAATTATAACCGTAGGTGATTGCAATATCTTTGAAATTACATAATTTTGCCCATATCCGACAGGTCGTTTCAAAATAAAACGTAAACTACGCTTGTATGGAAAAGCCTTATTCTGTCCAGGGTAAGGGGACTCTTAAATATTTACTTAGATTATACAAGCTCAGAAGTAAAAATAAACTGGGAGTATGTATCTCTACATTAAATAAATTAAATGAAGCGCCAACCTAGTAGGCTTGTTTTATTATTTATTTACTAGCTGCAAACGTTGTTTTGCCATATAAATAATTTCCTAGTAATTTTTGTCTAAAAAATAAAATAAAAAATTTAGGGGTGGACTACCCCTAACATTTAGGGGGATGAAAAATAGATGTTGGCCAATTCTCATAGATACCGGATAAGCACAAAAAATTTCATCAAAATCGGTCAAGCCGTTTCGGAGGAGTATGGCAACGAAAACTGTGACACGAGAATTTTATATATTAGATTTATATTTTTATGTTGTGTAGTACGGTATCCTCGGAAGACCAGCGTTGTGGCCCTGCCACGACACCATGCTGAGAGGAGGCCTTTTTCATGTAGCCACAAATTGTATGTGTATTTGTAACAACTGTGTCATTTTATTACCTTCAATGTGATATATCAAATAAACTATTGTTCTTTCTTCTTTCTTCTTTCTACATGTTAAATATTGTTTTGTTTTTTATTTATTTAAACTATATTGCACAAAAAAGTGAACAAATGGCGGACTTAACGCCATATGGCGTTCTCTGCCAGTCAACCATTGGACCAAGTAGAGAAATATTTTGGTTTTTCGTGTGTGTAAGTAGTCAACACTGATGTCAGATATTTTTAAGCTGTCGAAAGACATCTGACTGCCGTAGCTTAACGACTGTCATTCTATGATGATGGATAGGACCAACGGCTTAACGTGCCTTCCGCAGCACGGAGGTGTTCGGGAAATTCTTATGCCATTTGTTCACCCAACCAAGTGCGGACGCCAGAGTTGCTTAACTTGCAAAAGTATAAACTTTCCCACTGGGCCAACGAACTCCTCAAGTTTAAATTCTTTAATTAAGTTCACTCTTTGAGGCATAAGCTTAGCTTCGCATTAGTGTTAGTGAGCGCCAAATAAAATCAATGTTTTATTAAAAAGAAATGAAACATTTTGATTATTAAAAAAACTAAGTATATTATATTATTTAATGTTAGTTTATTTCACTTATAATTTAAACACAACAACACTGGAAAGTCAAGCTACTAGCGATACCAAAGGTGAAGGTGAAGGTGGAAAGTGCGCGGCAGGGAAATGACGCGCGAGGGTCGTGCCGTAACTCAGGCCGAGTTTCAAAACTAGTATAAACCGGGGCGGACCGGACCGTCCCTCAAGCCCATGTCTCACCTACACTATCTGTGACTCACACAAATACAAAGCTAAGCCTATGTCTCGAGACTGTAGGTACTTATTTTTTTTATTTTAGGAACTGATCCCCGAGCTGTTCTTCCTGCCGGAGATGCTGGTGAACAGCTCTGGCTACCGGCTCGGCATCCCGGAGTCGCCGTCCGGTGACGTCATCCTGCCGCCGTGGGCCTCCTCCGCTGAGGAGTTCGTGAGGATCAACCGCATGGCCCTGGAGTCAGAGTTCGTGAGCTGCCAGCTGCACCAGTGGATTGATCTGATCTTCGGATACAAACAGAGAGGTGGGAATATAGGAATCTATGGTTTTTACTATCAAATTGTTTGGTTTATTGTGTAAGTCCAATTCAATTTTCAATTTTAATTTAGTTCCATTCAAATATATCTTTATTATCATAGGATATTTATAATATCAATAGTCCAACACTAGTGTCAGATTTTTAAACTGCCTAAAGATGTGTGTGAATGTGTGATTGTGGATTTGGGTATGTGTGTGTGTGTAGATGTCAGATGACATAGCTAGCACGGAGAAGCTCGAGAAAATTTGCGGTCACCACGGTCCAAGGCGGCTATTGAAGAAGCAGTGGGCAGGACACATAGCGCGACGAACCGATGGTCGATGGGGCAAAAAGGTTCCCGAATGGCGACCACGTACGGGCAAGCGAAGCTTAGGACACCCACCCACAAGGTGGTCTGACGACCTGACTAAGGTCGCTGGAAAGCGCTGGATGCAGGCCGCTCTAGATCGGTCATTTTGGAAATCCTTGGGAGAGGCATATGATGCAGGCCGCTCTAGATCGGTCATTTTGAAAATCCTTGGGAGAGGCATATGATGCAGGCCGCTCTAGATCGGTCATTTTGGAAATCCTTGGGAGAGGCATATGATGCAGGCCGCTCTAGATCGGTCATTTTGGAAATCCTTGGGAGAGGCATATGATGCAGGCCGCTCTAGATCGGTCATTTTGGAAATCCTTGGGAGAGACATATGAGACGTTATGCGGCTGAAAATGAAAATGAAATCCAAGCGCGGACCACACTTGGTGTTGCTAGTTGCTATGCGTAGCTTCCATCGATCTTAAGAAATCATTAAAAAAAAATATCATGCCCAAGCCTATAAACATATCTAGAAACTCGTCCACCGTTGAGCCCCCTTTCAAACTCAAATCCCCACCAGCCACTGTAATTGTCAAATGTTATGATAAAACCAATTAAGCTTTTCTACGCACATTAGACAAAAGTGGCCGTGTTTCACTAATATACGTAGAAATCTTCCCGTTCTTACTTTTAACTGTAAACAGTAGTTCATAAAAAGGGTTATCTAGAATTTGGTCAAAACAAAATTTTTTTAAATAAACGATAAACGATATTTTCGTTTCCCTTCAAATGATTCATTTCAAATGGGGGCAGCACTGGACCCCGAAAAATTCAGGTAGCGACACAGAAGACCTGTATCTTCGCCATATGAGTTGATTGTTCATTATTCCTTTTAGGAATAGCGTAAAGTAAATCCTTAAATGATTTTCTCCCTGAGATTGTTACTCACTATCTCTTTCCTACATATTTTATAATTACAAAATACTGCCGAAATCTCACATGTCATTTCAAAATAAAATCTAGACTACGTTTTAATGAAAATTGGAAAAGTCTAGGTTAAGGGGATTCTTAAATGAAGAATATTTCCATTACAGACATTCTTAAACATAGACCTAAAATAAAATTCTTAACCTTTTGACCATCATTGACCACTTTAATTGCAAAGCGTAACTTAGACGCTCTTGACAACTTAATTGGTCGAAATTGTACTACTTTTATTAGGCTTGGCGTCGGGGGTAAAGTAACGTTAACAAGCGCTGACGTACAAAGGAGAGGTTTGAAGTATCCGTAACCGAATGTCATCTAGAGGATGGGTGTCCGTCCATAGTCCTCTCTGCCTATCTGTGGTAAACAGGCGTGATATTTTGTTTGTAAAATCTTTAATGTACTTAAACACAGGACAAAAATACAGGTTAGAACTAGATAACAGTACAATGGCGGACTTATCCCAGATAGGAATCTCTGTTTTGTTTGTTTTGATTTGTATGTAAAACTGTTTCCAGGACCCGAGGCAGTACGAGCCACAAATGTATTCTACTACCTAACCTACGAAGGCGGAGTCCGTCTTGAACAAATCACGGAACCCGTGACCCGAGCGGCTGTGGAAGACCAAATCCGCAGCTTCGGTCAGACTCCCGCGCAACTACTGAGCGAGCCGCACCCGCCGAGGGCGTCGACCATGCATCTAGCGCCGCTGATGTTCGCAGCGGCTCCCGACGACGTGTGTTTGAGGCTGAAGCTGCCGTCGAATGCAGCCGTTGTTCATGTGTCAGCTAATACTTACCCTCAACTGGCAATGCCTGCTTGTGTCACGGTGAGCCCTCGACTTTTTCATCGCTTATTTAAGACGAAGTGGTAGCTAAAGTGGCGCCCTCATTTGAAGTAAATTGTTTAAAACTAAATATGGTGATAATTAAAAATTTTATTTGTATCACTGTCTAGAAAGACCTTTAAACTATCTAGTATTTAAAAGGGGTTTTCGCCAAAAGTGGCCACTTTTGGCGAAAATCAAATTTTTAATTATCACCATATTTAGTTTTAAACAATTTATTTCATATGAGGGCGCCACTTTAGCTACCAATTCGTCTTAAGAGATACTGCTTAATTTCTTTTTTAATTTAGATACTGCTTGTGTCACGGTGCGACTTCAACTTTTTCATTGCTTACTTTTACTAGTAGTGTAATCTACATGACATAAAATGCAATACACGCCGTGTTGCATATTTTATGTCATGTGGATACGCTCCTGTTGATTAAGAGATTTCGTTGGCTCAGATTATCCTTATGACTCAAATAGGGAATAAATAAGGGGAGCCAATCTTGAATTTTTGTCCAGTGGGGGTTATAATGTCATTTACTTCTTGTACGGAAGGCGTCTCGGAGCGCTTTAGAATGACCGGACAGGAGTGACGTCACTTTTGCATTAATTTCGTCGCATTTGTAGGCGTGATGATGAATGATCATTTGTTCGGGTGCTATATGAAATATTGTGTTTACAGGATTGGCATTATAACAAAAGTATTTATCTATGGTTTGTTAAGAAAGTCCTTTGGCAATATTAATTTTTAATTTATTTTTTATTTTTTATTTTTAAAGTTGACTTTTTCATTGTTAATGTTTACAAAATTAGAGACATTTATCAAAAACCGGCTAAGTGCGAGATGAACTCGCGTGGTGAGGGTTTCGTACAATGCCGAAGATTTTTCGTAATTGAACGTACTATGTTGGAGTTTATCACTTTATTTTCAATTCATAAGATTATTTTATTATTTTTCCCGTAATCTACAAGCAATGAACTATAAGCTGTATATTTTTTTTTCATAATTTTAGGCTTAGTAGTTTCGGAGATCAGTTGGGGGAAATAGTCCATTTTCGTCTTCTTTCATGAATAAAAACCAAACTTTTTATTTTACAATAATAACAAAAGTATATTTGAGATCTTCATAACATTTGATATATGACATTTGATTTGATATATGACATAATAAGGTTTGCAAAACTTTTTCTTTAAAAATTTTCTAATCTGTCCCTCGGAAACGATTCTTATTTAAAAAAAATATATTTATTTACTTTACACATCTGTGACAGACAGATGCACGAATGATCCTATAAGGGTTCCGTTTCTTCATTTTTTGTACGGAATCCTAAAAGCTACTTATTATGCAACGTCTGTAGAGTTTGTGTGGCGTTGGGTATTCGTAACGAAGTGATTATATGATGTGGTGTGTGTCAGGTGAGCTGCGCGCGCGCGTTCGCGGCGCACCGCTGGGCGGGCGGCGGCTGCGCGCACGCGCCGCTCGCGCCGCGACACGGCGACTCCGCGCCGCACCACCCGCACCACCCGCTCCTCATGGACCCCGTCTGGGGTACGGAATATTACACACACACGTACCCTCACATGCTTAAATATTAACAACCGTTTAATTGTTTACTCAAATAATATATACCTAACACACAGACTTACCCTCACATGCTTAAACATTTACAACCGTTTTACTGTTTACTCAAATATAACCAGAGATCGGAATCACGGGTGGTATTGCTATCAAAAGTATGGATATGACTAAACGTTCCGGGATTTCTCGAGAATCTAATTGGGTACTAAGCTACTAAGTAAGTAAATCAATCATAATTATGTGATTTCAGGATTAGAATATTTTTGTCGATTAAAATATATCCTGAAATCACATAATGATGAGTGTTTTATTTATTATCATATAGACATATCCATTATTTTGATAGCAATAGCACCCGTGACTCCGATCTCTGAATATATCACACAGACTTACTTACCCTCACATGCATAAATATTCACAACCGTTTGCTAACACTACTGAACTGCGACTTTTAAAATATCGATGTACGGATCTTCGAAAGTTTATAGCAAATTTTGAAGTTCCATAAAGAAACTTTCGAAGTTTCGTACGTCGATATTTTATAAATCAAAGTTCAGTATGACAGTCCAAATATTGAAATAAATACTCAACTCCGACTTTTAAAAAATCGACGCACGTAATTACGAAAGTTTGAATTTTGTTACCGAATTTTGAAAAATATTTGGTCTGTCATACTGAACTGCGACTTTTAAAATATCGATGTACAGAACTTCGAAAGTTTCTTTATAGCGAATTTCGAAGTCCATTAAAAGCTTGAAGTTCCGTACGTCGATATTTTAAAAATCGGAGTTCAGCATGTGTTTCAATATTTGACATTGAAAGAACGAGACAAAACATATTGTAACAAAAATCGGCTTAGCAAATAGTTGTATTTTTATAAATAAAGACGTAAGTTACAATTTTATACTTAGACATCTACATGCTAAATATTTCATAAATAAACTCAATTTCCTAATTATATATTACTGAATACGTAAAAGATCCATCCATATTACAAAATTAATATTGCGTTTCTCTTCAGCTTTTAATTGTTGAACGACTACAGATACATGAGTCATTACAAATCTTTGTTTATTGATTAAAAAACAACGAACTTCATTTTTTTGGAGGATTTATTCCATATCTCCGTAGATTTTCATCATACATATATTCACCAAACTAGACGAAAATATCACGTAACATGTATTCGAAAAATCAACCTCTTCTTTTTTGTATACGTTTAAAAATAAGTTATATCGACTAAACGGAATCGGAAACGTGTAGATTATGGGCAATTTTTCTGAATTGAGTATTAAAGTTATTTCCTGTGTAAAAATAAATTACTTTTAGTTAAACACTGGGAGTTTGGGGGGAAAAGTAGTATGTAGGTTGTCTATGTATGAAGGATCTGTTCTGTCGATTAAACGTCAGTCATAATTAGCAAGCCGCTTTTAATTGTGTTCTATATTTATTAGATACAAATTGAAAATGATCAAACATCTTGTACAAAACAAAAAAAGCTTTTGCGAATTTACGATCTTTTAACTTAGTATCACTCAGTTTTATTGACGTGATAACGTCTTACAAATTGATGAATGACGTTTGCACACACGAAAAATTATCACGCTCCGCCTGTGCCGAGCGTGCAGGAGAGTGCGCGGAACGAGCGATAGAGAGGCACGATCGGCCTAAGCGTTCGGCTTGTTACGCATCTATTATGACGTTATCACGTAAAATTATCGTTCGTAAACCAACTTTAGAGAGAACCAATTTTTCTTTTTATCCAAATATTTTTTTTTTAATTATCGAACGTTCCTTTCCCCTTACAGCGGCTGGCGGTGCCCAAGCGCTGTCCCGCCGCCAGCTCGGCGACAACTTCTCGCAGCGCGTGCGCGCGCGCAGCAACTGTTTCGTCACCACTGTGGACTCGCGGTTCCTGATTGCGGCTGGATTCTGGGATAACAGCTTCCGTGTCTTCTCCACGGAAACAGGTATCATCTTCTGTTCTGTTTAATCATTTTAGCCGCAAAATATTCACAATTGTACGTAGACTTAATGATTTCACAAATAACCGGTCAACAGTATGTGTCCAGGGTTTTCCAGCTAATTTGGCTAAAACATATGTTCAACTTATAGGAATTTGATGTAAATATTATTTTCTTATAAAATTAATCAAAATACCTATTCTCCAATACTTGAAATCGTACAGAAAGTCGACGAGCTTCTAGATTCACCTACGATGATGGAACGACTGCAAAATCAGCCTAAAATAACGTAAATCCAATAATAGTCCAATTTATCTAAAATTGGACTTTTAACAGATTTACGTTATCGCTAAAGTTGATCCCAAATCCCTGAAGATATGAAGCAAAAGACTATCGATTTCTACTGATTTCTTTTCTCTTCTCAGCCAAGATAGTCCAAATAATCTTCGGCCACTACGGCGTGGTGACGTGCGTGTCTCGCTCCGAGTGCAACATCACCTCGGATTGCTACATCGCCTCTGGATCGGAGGATTGCACTGTCCTTCTGTGGCATTGGTGAGTCTACAGGCCTTTTGATGCAAAAAAAAAAAACAAATAAAAAATAATTATTGGTTTTAGACCAAATTCGAAATGGGGAACAGCCTATTAAAAAAATATGAAAAGGAAAAATAGTTTTTGGTAAGACCACATATTGTACTTGTTACATTTTTATATGTGTAAAATGAAGTTTATTCGCCGTATTCATAAAAAATGCACTTTCTTAATCTATTATACATATAATAATATAGTAATGAGTAATTACTGTTTTAATAAGCGTTGTTGTTTCTGTAAATTGCATAAACAGACACTATATGCCAGATTTAACGCAGCAGATATAATAATAAATATGATTGCCTCCGTAGTCCAGTGGTTAAGGCGTTCGCCTTGTAATCCAGAGGTCGTGGGTTTGAATCCTACTGAGAAGCATACTTTATGAAAAGTTGTGACCAGACTGGTTAGAATATTGCAGACTTGAATCACCCGACTATCCGAAAATAAAGATGATTCCGTGTTTCGGAAGGCACCTTTAGCTATTGGTCCCGAACGCCATTTAACGTTTGCTCATCAAACCTATCTACGGATTCGTTCTGGTCTACCCTTGGGTTGCTGAGGTCAGACGGCAGTCGCTCTGTGTAAAAACCAGTAACCTCGTC
This sequence comes from Acrobasis suavella, assembly GCA_943193695.1. NCBI lineage: Eukaryota > Metazoa > Arthropoda > Insecta > Lepidoptera > Pyralidae > Acrobasis > Acrobasis suavella. Next base: position 1,482,657 of record OW971944.1, read on the forward strand.
GAATCACCTAGGTTAGGTAGCGGACCCCGGGCTCTGGAGCATTATCGCTGAGGATGCAACCGGGAATACGCTCGGAAGATGATGATAATGTTGATGAATTAAATAATAAATATGAATATGAGGGTAATTAAATGATATTATACCGAAAATTGTAGCAGATTTCTTTTTTTTTGCATATGAGTTTATAGGTACTTACATAAGGATTTTGCTAAAAATTGTTTGGAAGACTGTTTGTTTTTTGAGTGTGTAAGTGGCGTCAGATTTTTCAGGCTGCCTAAAGGCATCTGACATAGCTTGACGACTGCCATACAATGATGACAGCCGGGACCAACGGCTTATACGTGCCTTCCGAAGCACGGAGGAGCTCGAGAAATTTTTGTGCCACTTGTGGTCACCCATCCAAGTGCGGACCACGCCCGGTATCGCTTAACTTGCGAAAGCGCTAGTAATGCGTACTCCCGCCGGGCCACCGAGACTTTAACTTGTCCGACTCCTCTTTTGGAAGACTTTAACTTGTTTTCTCTCATATTTGTGTATCATTTGTGTACAGGTCAGCTCGCCACGGCGGCATCGTGGGGGAGGGCGAGACGCCCGCGCCGCGGGTCACGCTCACCGGACACGACGCGCCCATCAACGGGGTGCTCGTGTCGGCCGAGCTGGGGCTCGTCATCTCGTCGTCAGTCAGTGAGTGTACCTTTATATTACGAGCAGAAAGTCCACTGCTGGGCGGTAATATAGCAGGCCACTCACGGCGGCATCGTGGGCGAGTGCAGGGCGAGACATCGGCGCTGCGGATGACGCTCACTGGACACGACGTCTGCCGAATTAAGCCTGGTCGAAGAGATATGATTACTAACGTAAAAGACATCCATCGCCATAGAAACTATTGAAGGGCTCGTAAGTAGGCAAAACCGGAAGTTGTCAGTAGGCACACAGATATGGCAGCACACGACTAGGAAAAAGCGACAATAAAGTGTTGAATATGCTTTGAAAATATTTATTGCAGATCATATTTCATTAATTAGAGTACTACTTTATTTAAATAATAGTTATATATTTTTAAATGTTTCAATTTATATCTATAACGCCATCTAGTGACAAGTGCGAGTGAAAAGTGGCAAGTAAACACTGACAAGTGACATGTATGTTTTCACACGCACTTACAAGTTAATATGCAGTACTGCTATTGACTTGCGACTTGTCACCCGCACTTGTCACTTGTCAATAGTTAAACCGGGCTTTAGGGCTTGTTATCTCCTCGTCGATCAATGAGTAATTGAGTATACCAGTCATCTTTTGAGCAGTAATTGTTAGTAAAAATAACTGGTTCTGACTCATATACAATTTAGCCGTTCATTTCCTGTGCTACTTGATACATTTGTACGAAACAACAATAGTTTCCTGAATGTACTACTAAATCAATGTTTTTTTTTTCAAATTGTATCTATCTCTTCCTGTATCTTTGCGTATCAGCCTCCATTTTAACTTCTTGTAGGTGGAATGTCAAAGACAATATTTAATAGTTGTTTATTTTTTTCCTGTTAGCTATGGCTACGACTGCGTGATACATTTTGAGCAAGATTTTGATTTAGATATAAAGTTCGTACACATGCGTCCGTTTGTGAATGAAACCACTGGTTACTGTTACTTTTGACGAAATTCCGTACTCTTACAGTGACTTAGGCGTGGGCCTTCTAGGAATGGAGCTCGAAATTTATGAAACGAAAAGCAAATGATGTAGTTCTGTTCTATTTTCAGCCTATACAGTCAGCCACTGCAGGGCAAAGGCCTCCCTTCCAGACTGACTCGGTCGAGGGCACCTTGAGGCCCAACCACTGCAGTAGCAGTCAAGCTCGTCCCTCAATCTCTTTTCGGACTTACTGAGCCGGGCCAAATTCGTCGGGCATACGGCAAACATGTCCTGCCCAGTTCCATTTTAGGGTTGCAGCTTTTTGTCTAACGTCCGCATCTGTGTTTTTGAGCGTAGTATCGTTTTTAATGCGGTTCGAAAGTCTGACTCCCAAGTTACTACGCGCCATTACTCGTAGACAAATCCTGAGTCTGGACTTCTGGTTAACAATAAAAGAACAAGTCTGCTATATTCATCTATCTGTTAAACGCTTTCATCTTTCAGGGTTGCAGCTTTTTGTCTAACTACCAGTTTTTTGTTTAGTCCACGATCTGTGTTTTGGATTTTTTGGAGCCTAATACCATGTACTTAGTATGTATTTCAACGTACTTGATCGTAAAGTGGATATAATTTAATTTGTAATATATATATTAAGCAGCTTTTAAAACACGCGTTATAAAGGCAAATAGTGAACTTATATTCTATAACTGCACTATTTGCAAAATTGTTTTTTTTTCTTTTTAAATTTTGTACTGGCCCGCCCCGCGGCTTTAGCCAAGAAAGCAACAGTGTTAATCACAGTCTTATGGATGAGTTTAAATAAATCGAAAAATCAGGTTTCTTAGGTATTTTTCCTAGCAACTGTGTTAAAAAACGTCAAACGATATATGTGTGTATATTGGCTAAATACACACGGCTCTATTACGCCCTCGACTTCGGCTCGGGCTGAAATTCCTCCTCGTGTGTTATAACCACCATAGCGCACTTATACCGTAATGTACTTAATGTAACTTGTGTTCCAGACGGCCCCGTGCTAATCCACACGACGTTCGGCGAGCTGCTGCGGGCGCTGCCGGCGGCGGAGGGCGTGGCGGCCCCGCAGCAGCTGGCGCTGTCCCGCGAGGGCGTCGTCGTGGTCGCGTACGCGCGGGGACACCTCGCCGCCTTCACGCTCAACGGCCGCCGGCTGCGGCACGAGACCCACAACGATAACTTCCAGGTTAGCTATTATTTAAGTCATTGTCTTTGACATTTGGCAAGCTGCCGTCTGGCTTGGGCTCGTAAGGTTTGTATTTGTACACTCACAAATGTTTGATTCGAGTACAATCGGTACATGTTCCTTGTTTATAAATTGATGTTAATTTTGACATCATTCTTAATTAATAATTATAACATAGCAATGTATTCTCAGTCCACATATCTAATTTTAATATCAGTATAATTGTAAGTTGACGTTTTTGGAGAAAATGCTGCAGTACAGTTTGTTACCGCTTATTATGTACTTGCGCTTAGGAGGCGGCAGTAAACTTAGGTGTAAGTAAATTATTTGACGTCAACAACTACCTATAATGAAATCGAAAGAAAAATCGACAATTATCGTGTGATACTAGTTATTTATGCAACTGTAGTATAATAAGGGGTATTAAAACACGAATGTGGGTTTGTGGTAATAGTATCACATGAGTGTTTTAATACCTAATTATTACAGTTGCATACAAAACTTTTATCTACACCCATGATATGAATCCTCTATAAAAGGTTCTAAATCCATAGGGTGTTGTACAGTGTTGTAAGAACTCTATGTAGTACAGTGTTGTAAGAAATCTATGTAAATTCCTGGTAAGTTTAATTGCTGGGTATCTAATACAAACTAACTATGTATGTATAGGTAATAATGAAATGATTTATTGTAATAATTATTTAGGTTTCGGATAGTATTATTATTAAAATGAAAATTATTTTTGTTCGATATTAGTAAATATCGAACAAAAATGGCGGGATACGACGTGAATCCGAATAACCAATAAGTTCCTTTTTAAATTACGGAGCTGGGGTAGTGAACGGCGCATATATTACAATGTTCTTTTTTTGAAATTCATAAAAAATGTGGCTGTTCGATGAGAAAGGAAGGGATCGAGTTTGCGTTGCATAATGAAATTTAGTACAACATTATAAAACTCGTTTGGGTGATATAATGGTTACTCTGACACTGAGTGTTTTAATGTTGGCAATAAGCTTGTTACAGAAACTTTAATAGAGGATTTATAACATGGGTGTAGATAATAGTATTTTATGCAACAGTTGTACGCCATCGATAATTTTTTTACTTCTTATACAACGTTGCATACAATACTTTTTCTACGACTACATTTACTAAAATAAATACAAAAATAAACAAAGAAAAGTACGAAATACTACCCTATGTTTGGTAGATACTAGGTATCTATGGAAGACTAAATATTTTTTTATTGACGTCTTCCCAGTGACTAAAAGTGCCATTTTTGAAACATGGAGTCACTTAAACGAATGTTTTTTCATACAAAAAACCGTTTGTTCAGTGACTCCACGTTTGAAAAATGGCACCATATGTTAAAATAACGATTTTATTATGTTGGCAGTATGGTAGATCTAAAGAAAAAAAGTTATAGGTCTATGGCTAGGAGTATCGTTTTGGCGAAATAACGACACATGTGCTATTATATTAGGAATTGACTATAGACTTTTCTGAAATCATATAATCTATGTTCTTATATTAGTGTTCGGGACCATTTAAAAGACAGATAACAGTACAGGAGTAGAAAAAAATATTGAAAGGTAAATGATTTGCGCAGTGCCTGGCGCTGTCCCGCTGCGGCGAGTACCTGGTGTGCGGCGGCGACGCGGGCGTGGTGGAGGTGTGGCGCGCCTTCACGCTGGCGCCGCTGTACGCCTTCCCGCCCGCCGGCGCGCCCGTCTGCTCGCTCGCGCTCTCGCACGACCAGAAGTCAGTGCACTTCCTCTACTTTTTCATTCAGATTCACATTTTTATTGCAACTCACAGTTTTCAAGGTGTTACATAAATTAAATAGGTACGAGTGACGCCCTGCTAGGGCATTGCAAACATTAAGACGAAGTGGTAGCTAAAGTGGCGCCCTCATTTGAAATAAATTAAATATGGTGATAATTAAAATTTTGATTTGTATCACTGTTTTAAAACTAGACGGACTATTAGTAATAATTTCAAAGGTTACTCATAAAATAGTTTAAAGGTCTTTCTAGACATTTATACAAATCAAATTTTTAATTATCATCTTATTTAGGTTTAAACAATTTATTTTAAATGAGGGCGCCACTTTAGCTACCACTTCGTCTTAAGGGCAACTAGATGCCATTTTCCTTAAATATATTAAATTAAATTTCATTATAAACAGTTATATTTTTCCATCATATTATTATGTCATCAAACGTAGGTACGCTTATATATATATGCATGCAGACAGAGAATAAGCTACAATTAGTCATTGAGGAATTCGGATAGACTATAATAGCATTTTTCAACTAAAAACAATTTAAGGGTTTGTTGAATGTAGCATTTCCTATAATATTTTTTATGTAATTAGGGATATGGGTAATTGTCTCAATATTGACTGTTTGACATTTTATGACAAACCATTTCATGAACTACTGTTTACCTTTCAAAGTGAGAACGTGAAGCTTTTCTTCGCACATTCGCCAAAAGCTTCGCAAATGTGCGAAAAAAATCTTCACATTCCCACTTTAAACTGTATACAGCGGTTCATAAAATAGTATGAAGGGTTGTTTTTAATGATATCTCTGTTTCCTTTCGAATAATTTATTTGAAATGGGGGCAGCGCTGGACCCTTTATCTTTTTAACCGAGTCATTAAAAAGGAGGAAGTAATCAATTAATCAGAATCTTTGTTTTATGTATGTTCACACGAAGACGCCCGGACCGATTTAAAAAAAAAAATCTTTTATTTTTTCTTTTGAAGGGCCTGCTTGTCAGGTGGTCCCATAGAAATTTTATATATATATATCGGTTGTGTATATTTTAGGGATGAAGTCGGTTTTTAGTTTTGGAAAATTATGTTTTCGCCACTGCACTTTGGTAGTCGATGGCGTAATGTGTCAGCTCTTAGGGAAGAGGTTTCCAGTTGAATAAGCTGCATTTATCAAAAACTTACAATTTGGAACCTCACCTCTTGATATTCATAAAGTAAACTGTAACTAGATACATTCATTTAAGTTTTTTTGTTTATCAGTATAAATTTTTACAAATGTTTTATTTTAATAAGGCGTTGTTTATAAGAACCACCCTCGCTCTCTCCCTAGTCCCAAATATTTATTATGAAACTTTATTCTTTTCTAGTATTTGCTAAAGCATGAGTTGTTTTTATTACTTATTCGACGTTTGTACGTTTTTCCAGGTTCCTCTTAGCGGGTCTTGAAAATGGATCCCTGGTGGTATTCCACATAGACTTCAACAGATGGCACCACGAGTATCAACAACGTTACTGAGAGTTACTACGTCTATTCTACTCAGATCGCGACTGAGATTGCATCTTACATCCCTTTATATGAAACATCAACAAGATGTATACGGATGTCTTCTATTTCACTCGCACATGTGAAAATAAAAAGCGTCGAGAAGGAGACAGGTTGTACTAGCTAAAAAGAACGTATCTTGTTATACGTCTTTTTAAAGATGTAATGTCACGCAATTTTACGTCGCGTAACCATTGTTTAGAAGTAGAAAAAAGTAGCGTAAACGCAGAAGTGAATGTCCGATTTCATCTGTACTGTTAATAAAATTAACTTTTATATATATGTACTAACAAAACAATGGTAGTATTTAGTGTATAGTGCCATCTATCACTAGTGGAGGCGCTGACATCATTGGACACCCACAAGTTTTCCTCTCTCACGTGACAAAAATCTATCTCAAAATGAATTGGTTGAAAAAATAAATTAGGTATCTGAACTTTTAGCTACCATCATAAGAGTCCGTGAGGCTTATATGAGGACATTTGGCGCGCCAACTTATTATAAAAAGCGACTGTTTTTATAAACAAAAGGTTTGACCATGTTTTTTTCCATTGCTTTGACTCTTATCAGTGTTAAAATAATAATGCTTATCCTCTATTTGTATAAAGATATTAAATTGGGCACTTATAGGTTTTACAAAAGTCGGCGCCTCGGCAGCAATCCAAATAAAAATCGATCCAATACTTTATGTATTGGATTGCTCGATTAGGCATTTATGGTATGAGTAGGTAAGTAAATACCTACTTTAAACCAAATAATTGTAAAAATCAAAAGCTTAACTACATGTAACTTTCGAAAAATAGCTATATGTAAGTACTATTCAAGGCAATATAGATTTCCCCTTTTTTTAAATAGATATTTGTAAGCTTTAGCAAATGGTACCTTTATTTTATAGTATTGTAGTTATATAAATAGTCGGTGCGACATTTTGTGATTAGTATAATACTTATTGTTTTTTTATTAATAGTACAAACACAACCGGACTATAAAGCCACTTACACGTCAAAAAATACCTTTTCTTCTGATGTAAGTATTATAGGTAGTTAGTGGTAAGTGCAAATTTTAAAGCTATGATGACATTCCAATTTCATGTATTAATGAATATAGTTACTGTTTAATAAGATTTTATTTATATAATGAATTAATTATTATGATTTGATTTTATTCCGTAGTGCCATAGGAAATATAAACTTTATCCGCGTACTTAATTGGGAACTTAAATGTATTATTTTAAAAGTATTCATTAATTAATTATTTTAAAATTATTTGCGTCCAATTTTTGTGATTGTATGTTTCTAAATAGTTATATTTATTGCAATTTAATTGTACTTTTTTACTTGCGAATGCAATATATTTTTGCATTATTACATAAATTAAAGATGACATAATTTACATGTTCTTAAAGTATTTTTGGCTAACAGCGTTTACTACATTCCTGTTCGATCTTGGTGATGGGTACAAGTACTTAATTTTTATTTTTTGACATTGTTATAGCGTTTTGGTTTTCATTAAATGGTTGTATTGAAGTTTTGATTTTGTTTTTATTATTTACCCCTTTTTTTGAATCACCATCTTTTTATTTTATTTTTTGCTATATTTATCCTTTTATTTATAATTACTTACACTATTTTGGTACTGTATCTGAATTACGAATCTAAGCAATGTCACGCACATTGAACCATAAAAAAGGCGAATGGAGACTAGACTAGTCAATGTGATTACAAAATTACTTACAGGAGACAGTCACATTAATTGACACACAAATTTCAACGCAGACTTTATATAAAAGATTTAAATGAAAAAAGAACTAGAATATATAAAGTTGAGTATATTTTTGCAGTTGCCTCTAATTTACTTACATCTAAAACGAACCTGCATGGATAACAATAACGTTTAATTATAAGCTGTATTTTTGCATCTCTCCCGCTACGCTCGTTTCATTCTGTGATGTAGGCATATAGCACTCATAGTCATAATCCCTTCTCTTTTCCTATACTGTGCCAAATATAATATAACAAATCAGATATAAACGAAATCTATTTAAGATCAAGTAATTTCTGTCAACTATTAAATAGGTAATGATTTCTAGAATATAGAATTTCGGTTTTACTTTATGGTTGGACTCTCTATTGACACTTTGGAATTGCAGATTAAAATTGTGCTTTAACTTACTTAGACGTAACGTAAGTGCTGTATTTTTATGTAGTTCCAGATGTCCAAAAGAGGTCTAATCTTTAATCTAGCTATTTCTAGAAATTGTACAAATGATTCTTGATCCCTTATTCTCACGTCCCATGGTAGCGTCTATCTAGAATCCAAATATTGTAGTATCTTCTACTCTAAGTGTAGTCTACGCTTAATTCTGCCTGTATCTAGAATAATCTATCACCTTTCGTTTTTATTTCGTAGCATAGAAAAATTATCATATTCCTGATAGCCCCAATTAGAAACTTATATTACTTAACTGTTAAAAATCTTTGTATAAAAATATTTATGCATCAGAGCTCTTCCCGCGTTTTCCTTTGTCACGGCAAATTTTTTAAAGTAATTCAATTACATTGATGTTTCTAGTTAATTTGTAAGCATTCAAATATCACAAACCTGCACCTTTTTGTATTAGTATAGTCGTCTACATGATTCCAACACGCGTCACGCCACACTTTTTGATCGAACACGCTACTGACACGCAATCTGTCCATTATAATAAGATAATATAGGTCAAGTCGGCATAGAATAATTGAAATAAACTTATTATTTTTAGGCGTAAGTACACCTTGTGTAATATAATAATCACTGTCCATTTAATTGTAAGCGAAATTCAATTTATAAGCATTTAATAATGAAAATGAAGTAAGTAAATAATTTGATGATGGAACGTTGTATGTCCTGCGATAGTATTCTCGTTATATAACTCTTGTGTCAGTCATAGTTACTGATATGAGGTATTCACCGCATAGTACTTAGAGTAAAATGTAACACACTGTAACGACGCATACGCATTACCTATCATGCAGAGCTCAATATAGCTTAATACGGCACCGACACGTAGTTATGTGTTTATGTTCTCATTTTTCAGAGTAAGGCTCTGGCTTTGATAGGTTTGCCTGCAGAGCTTTCAGATTCCGGATCGCTTCTCAACTTTACATGTACAGCCTGGCCCAAATCGCTTAGTTTAGTTATATCTTTACTAAATAATGTTGTTGAACTTACCTATATGATATAACAATAACATAGTAATATTATTGTAGAAACGTAGAAGTAGTCCCATTTAGGTCGTTAGCATTTTTCAAAATGTTTAAACGGCACTGCGATGTCTATACTAATTTTAATATCAGTGGATGTTTTATTATTATTAGGTAATTTAAAATTACGGTTTTTTCGCGGCAGATTATAATGCAGGAACTAACAGAAAACTTCTTGGTAGCTGTTGTGGAACAGGTAAAGGATAACAAATAGTCAGTGGAATCCGCCATATTGCGGGAAAAACCGAAACTAAATTTAACATGGTGTCGCCTATAACACAGATTAAAAAACCTTCGGTGGCGCCATCATTTCACTTCCACTAACTTAGTTAACCTTTAATGTAATTAAAATCGAAACATAGACAGCAGGTGAAATGCCGCGAAAGACTTTTTGTTTACACTTACATCTTTTCTAGTTAGCACACTGTAGAATATTAAACATAAAACGTCTTAAGTGTCTGTCAATATTTGACATTATTTTTTGACAGACTATCGTTGTTCTTTAAAGAGTAATGAATTACAGCAAATGTAATTGGCATGAATTGCCTTACTATTCATGTGTAGACAATTACTATGTTCACTTAGATTTGTTATTCATGTTGTCAAAACTTTAGTAAATGTATCACATAAACTAGATTTTTCCGTGCACTCCCGTGCTTTAATATTGATTTAAACTATCAATTGTTTAAATATGTAGTTAAAATATAGACGTGTCTTTTGTTTACCTCTATAGTGTAATTTTACGTTGCAATACGTCAGTTGTTAGTTTGCGGACGCGAGTCTACGTTTTCAATATTTTACAGGGCAGTATGCCCGTAATAATAAATCATTGTTATGCTAAGTATATGGTGCGTTTGTATGTAATGAAAAGATCTTGAGTAATAAATAAATTGCATTGACTAAAAACAAGTTTCATTTTTTTGCCAACCTTATTTTTATTAGGCTAACCTAAACGTTTAAGCTTTGAAATGGTGATGGACGGTTTAGGGTCAGTTGAGGCCAAGAAGGAGCACAGCAGAGAGAATTTGTGCACTGTATAAACAGTCTTATTCAGCGTTGCATAACTACCGATAGTTACTATCGATAGGTGACCTCGAAAAACAGTCACAATATCGATAGGACTATCGATACTCTCGATTTTGTCAATAGTTTGCAATATTATTGATGAAAGGTAAAACCATCGATAGTATCGATACTATTGAATTTAGATAGTAATTAATTAATACTATCTTTAATATTTATATTAAACAATGATTATATTCATATTGATAGTTTTTAATTGATACTATCGATAGGTACTATCGATATTGTTTCTGTTTTCCAAGGCCACGATAGTATCGAGAGACAATCGATATTTTATACTATTGCTTGCAACACTAGTCTTATTTTCAATTGAGTTAGTAAATTGCTCGGGCATATTTTCTGTCTGAACTGACCCTTAGGGTTGGGATTCATTAGTCAGCACCGAGCAGGCAGCACTTTTCTATGTTACTATCCTTTTCTGTAGCTCAGAACCGTAATTTGCCAGAACGAAAATTTCTGTTCTCTGCTGACAGATGAGTTCCAATCCCAATCCATAGCGTAGTGTGCGTCTGTGTGTGAGGGACGGTTCGTGACGGACGGTTCGTGACGGACGGACAGTAGGCGTAACGGGTACCTTGTACCTACCCCGCTACAATTAAGAAAGGTGCGCCATGAGCTCTTGTTGCAAGCAATAGTATAAAATATCGATACTATCGTGGCCTTGAAAAACAGTAACAATATCGATAGGACTATCGATAGTTTTTGTACTAAAAGTAGTTACAGTATCGATACTATCAATAGTATCAATAATAACAATTAAAAACTATCGATAGTATCTAAATTCAATAGTAACGATACTATCGATAGTTTTACCTTTCATCAATAATATTGCTAACTATTGACAATCGATACTATCGATACTATCGATAGTCCTATCGGTATTCTGTTTTTCAAGGTCAACTATCGATAGTTATGCAACGCTAGCATGAACGGCTGTTTCACATAACGACAACGAGATGACGACCTCAGTGGCGTAGTGGTCACCATGCTAGTCCGCCACCCAGAGGTTCCGGTTCGATCCCCGGTCATGGCAAGTTGGAAAATGGCCTTTTCAAATTGTCCTGGGTCTTGGGTGTTTATCTATATTCGTATTTATTATAATTTTAAAGTATAGTATCGTTGAGTTAGTATCCCATAACACAAGTCTCGGAACACTTTGGGGCTGGGCTGGCTCAATCAGTGTTATTTGTCCTTATAAAAAAAAAACAGCCCCTTAGTTCCAAAACTTAACTAGGTTGGTTGAGACTCGTGTTGCATATTGAGTATGATGTACCTACAGCAAATTTTGGAAGCTACGAGGCGGATTGCGTTACCTAACAGTAACCTTTTTTCGAAGCGCACATAAGTTCATTCCTTCCATTCCATGCTCGTCTGAAAGAAAAGAAAAAGACCAAGAATGTTCCAGCTGCTTTTTTTTTCCAGTTCACCTTCTGGCCCACCGTCACGCTAAAAGTGACCCTTGAGTCTTGCGGCCCTGGGCTCTATGTACTTAGAGCCGTAAGACCCAAAATACTCTGTCTGCCCTGTTAGAAATAAAGACGTGAAAGAAAGTATGTATTTTTGTATGCACATAAGGTGGCCCCATAGAGTATGTCCAGTACGTCTTCACCCTGACCCGAAAGCATAAGATTTACGAGCCGCATCAGATTCTCCAGGAGGCTTGAAGGGCCGTGCCAACGTCACCTATTGTACCATAGATAGATCTTCAAGGTGCTGCGGCGTTATGCCATCGAGTCCGCCAGCAAAGCCTTTTCTGAAGTATATAATCGCGGCCCGTATCTCTTCGGAGTAGTCTTTAGTGTGCTCTCCGCAAACCTGGGTTCATCTGGCAAGCAAGATCTTACTAATGGTTAAGGGTGTTTTGATAACAAGGCAGGCGGAGATCTCTAGAATACCTATTTGGTGCAACGACGCGACGTCGGTAGACAATTTTATTTGCCAGGCAAAAAAAATCCCCGACTGTCCCATATATTATTTGCTAGAGAAAACCCTGACTTTCAAGCGTTAACCCTCAATAACTTTCGAACGGCTGAACCAATTTTTATCAGACATAGCTAAGAACCACCGCAAGGGAACTTACTTTCACGTTAAAAAAACCGCATCTAAAGCGGTCAATCCGTTAGAGCATCGACAACTCAATCGTTTTTAGCCTATTTTTTTTTGTAGACATGAGCACATGTGTAGGGCTATGCTAAAATTCTATTCCATGCGGAACGCAGCATTATTTTGACATTGACATTTCATTTGACTGTTTCCGGCCTTTCAAGTTTTCTCAGCCCCCGTTGCAATCATGGCGGTGAACAACATTTCTAAAAAGCGAAAAGTACGTTGAAATGCTTCATTGAATTATAAAAATACGTTTGCCAAACCATAAAAGAAGGTTTCAGAAATACATAATTTTGGATAGTTGTCTTGTTTTTCAAGTGAAAAGTGTGATGTTAGTGGATGAACTCAGTACTTGTGTTTTGCTGATAATATAATGTTTTTGAGATACAAAATGGATTTATCGGCATAAATCTACAGTTCCTTAGGCATTCGTGTTATCAAAACCATGTCTTTGACGTATTACTGTCGCGGTAAGTGTAAAAATTCACGACCAAAACATAACCTCTCGTGAACATTTCAGTTCGTCGGAGACGGAGTCTTCAAGGCAGAACTAAACGAGTTCCTCACTCGGGAACTCGCTGAAGATGGCTACTCCGGTGTGGAGGTGCGCGTCACCCCGACTCGGTCTGAGATCATCATTATGGCGACCAGGACACAGAGCGTTTTGGGAGAGAAAGGCCGCAGGATCCGCGAGCTAACCTCCGTCGTACAGAAGAGGTTCAACATTCCCGAGCAGTCCGTTGAGCTGTACGCCGAGAAAGTCGCCACCCGCGGGCTATGCGCCATCGCACAAGCTGAATCATTGAGATACAAACTCATTGGAGGTTAGTCTCATCTTTACATTTTCATTGATGAAAAGTCAAGTAGTTCCATTCTTGCATTAATCATCCACTACACTAAAGGCACACATTTAAAATAAAAGTGCTCTACTAAGTAATAAAAGCTGAAAACAACTAGAATAGGCTATTTGACTGACTGATATTATTTACGAATAACAAATAGCACTAACAGGAAGCCGTTTTCTGAAAAAAGAAAGTGAATTGGTTATTAAATTAGGCAACAATTATCATTTTAAATAAGAGTGGGAGCGTGGTTGGGACATCTCGCTATCTCTTTCGTAAGCGTGACACCTAATGACAGTGACATCACGTGGGTGTATGTGCATCCTTTTTCTGTTATTTGACAGTTTCCCCTTCTACCGGATTTGAAAGGCTTATAACTAGCTTATTTTTGAAGGGGGTAAATTATTATTTATGTTTTCGGTTTCGTATCAGTTACTTTTTGATATGAATAAGAAAGAAAAAACAAGTCAAATACTGAATTTTTCAAAGCTAAAAACCATCTTCACCAACAAACTATATGTATACAACCAATTTTGTTAAAATTTCTATGAGATGACTAAGTATGCCCTTTCAAACAAAAAATAAATTTAAATCAGTCCAGGCGACAGATTATTAGTGAACATACATAAAAAAAATCACAACAAATTTATTACCTCTGCTGTTATTGGAAGTCAGTTAAAAATAACAAGTGGAGAAGTCTTGTTGTGAAAGTAACCTGTAAGGAAGTATATTTTCATTTAAAACTTATGACTTATTGTACTGGTTACTTCATGCTCATCGGTACTGGTTAATTGACAATAAATTTCAGTTTTGCTTCAATATACATTATCCTGTCATCTTCAACCATGACGTTGGCAAAATCATCGTTTTAAAAACGATGGAGCTGTAATCTAAGAAAAGAAATAGAAAACGTTAAGCAGTTTCATTAAATCGTCGCTAAACACAATGAAAACTTCTCTAAGTCCACTTGGACAATTCAACAGTTGTGTGTATGATAACTGTGTTTGATTAAAACTACTTTACGCCACAAATCAGGGATTGCAAGCTCTGTGGCTTGTGGTCTAATTAATTGTGGTATAGTTAGTAGCAAGTTTATTGGAGGGTTTGTCCATACAGGCTTTTGTACGGTGCTTGCTGAACAAACAAATAAGTTTCTGGATTGTAAGCTTTGACTGAGAAAAGGATCAACTTGATATAAACAAGCTCTAAAGCTTATTCTTCACTTGACATGGGCTTTGATAAATTGAAACATTTTTCATAAAGCCCAATCATTATTAACAATGACAAGCTACTTTATGTCTTGGCAATTTGATAAATAAGAAAGTTCAATTTACATTTCATCAAACATAGCTAAGAACTACAGCAAAAGAACTTTCTTTCACGTAAGAAAACGTTGGTCCCCCCGTTCGAGAGCTACTATGTCACAGACAAACACATACAGACAGACATTAAGCCCGTCACAGATGTAGCTATAATATATATTAATATATCAAGCTATATATTATATTATAGCAAGCCACCACACGCGGTAGCTAAGCTGTAATATATATTTTCGCCTACATTTTGTTTTGCGGTAAAATATATATATTAATATGCCTTGCTATATCTGTCGACATATTTTGGTGACATCATGAAAATATATATTATAGCTACGTCTGTGGTGGCCTTTAACGTCAAAATAATAACACCCCTTTTTTTGGTCCAGGTTAAAAAGTGGACTTTGAGAAACTACTCATAATCTAAATATTTTAATATGGTTTTACACACGTAATGTGGTCGGTAAAAGCCGAGTAGTTTCGATCAGTTTAGACAATCATCCTCATGTGTGATTTGTCTTTATATATTTATTTATTAATCGCCTATTAACTCTTTCACTGCGAACGTCGGATTTATCCGACAAACATGGTCGTGCCCATTCCGCGAGCGTCGGATATTTCAGACAAAAAAACCGCTCGTATTGCACATAACTTAAGTATCCACATCCCTTTTCGGTTGTAGGTATTTATTTTAGATTTCATACCTCTCGCGCTGGGGGCACGGCAACTGATATAAAGTATACGCACTTTCTGTCCTTTAAATAAAATCATATCGGTATGTATTCCAGGGCTCGCCGTCCGCCGTGCGTGCTACGGAGTGCTGAGGTTCATCATGGAGTCCGGCGCCCGCGGCTGCGAGGTTGTGGTGTCCGGCAAGCTGCGCGGGCAGCGAGCCAAGTCCATGAAGTTCGTGGATGGATTGATGATCCACTCCGGAGACCCGTGCAATGACTACGTTAATACTGCTACCAGGCACGTGTTGCTCAGGCAGGGAGTGCTTGGCATTAAGGTTAGTTAAGATTAATAATGTGTTATTCCATCACTGGTGAAACCAAACAACTGTAGTTTTAGTTGTATTTTTTTTGTTAATATTTAAAACAATGTGTTTGGACATGAACTGTGGATAATTTAAGGACATGCTGTCGTCATCTATACAAACAACTTATACTAAGGAAAAAATTACGAAATCTCAAAAATAATATCTGCAGCTTCATACAAAATTAAATATCTACCATGCCAAAATGTATAGAGCAGTGAATTTTTTTTTTGCGTTTTCGTAAGTTTTCCCTTGTCCTTAAATTATCCGTAGTTCATGTCCAAACACAGTGTATAAAACAAAAAATATTTTTTTTAAAACAGCAAGAAAATTGGTTAATTAATGAAGCAGCAATCAGCATTTCAAATATAAGAGTGGGAGCTTGCTGGGGACCACATATCACTATCTCTTTCGTACGCGCTTGACCTAATAGCAGTGACGTCAGGAGCGCTGTACACAGTGTCTGATTTTAAAGATTTGCAACTTATTTTGTGGGCAAATTAAAAAGAAACATTTTGATTTAGGTTTAGGATAATGTTACTATAATAGGATAATCCATTAAAATATGAACTGTGCAAACTGTGCCGAAGTTGTGCAGCTGAAGTTCTGCAGCAAATTGACACTGAAGGAGAAAATAACTGCTGCTTAGAGTTGGGCTACATCTGTCAGCACGGAGCAGCACTTTTCTATGCTGTTGTCCTTTTCTGTCGCTCAGAACCGTCATTCGCTAGAACGAGAGAGAGCCATGGAACGCTGCGGCACTTTCATCAAATGTGCGTAGAAAAGCTTCACATTCTCACTTTAAACTGTAAACAGTAATTCAGACAGCATTTAAAATGATATCTCCATTTTCGTTCAAATATGTTATTTCAAATGGGGGCAATACTGAAAAATTCATGTATCCCCTTTTTGAAGGTTGGAGATTGATATTAGTTGATTGTTTAAACGTCTCAGCATAGAACTATCATGGCATACCTTTTAACATTACAATAGGCATCCTTTAATTTTGCCACAAATCAGGGATGGCAAGCTCCGTAGCTTGTGGTCTAATTAATTGTGGGACAGTAAGCAGCAAGTTTATTGGAGGGTTTGTCCATACAAGCTCTTGTACGGTGCTTGCTGAACATGTGTTTTACAGATTTTACCTTTAGCCAGTTATATTAATGAGTCTAATGCAACTGGGTGGGTAAGTGTTATAAGGTGAGACATCAAACTGTTAACCCTTTCACCGCGAGACTTTATATTAGTTGCCGTGCCCCCAGCGCGAGGGGTAGTAAATCTAAAATAAATACCTACAGCCAAAAAGGGATGTGGATACTTAAGTAATGTGCAATACGAGCATCTTTTTTGTCGGAAATATCCGACACTCGCGGAATGGGCACGACACTGTTTGTCGGATAAATCCGACGTCCGCGGTGAAAGGGTTAAGGTTATTATGGTATGCTCTACAACAACCTAATTGGCTTTATGGATTTCGTTACAATGTTATTTGATTCTTCTAATTCATGAGTTATAGATAGATAGATAAATAAATGGTTTATTTGTCACTACCGACACACACAAAAATTTAACTATACACACATTAGTTACACTTAAACAAACTTAAAATAAAGACACATCAATAAATTAATTACATGATGTAAACTGCTAATATAACCGCAGAGATCTCTATTTTTGTAGAATATTTAACAGAATATTTTTCGTCTATTTATCCTATCCTAACTCATATTATAAATGCGAAGGTGACTTTGTATATTTGTTTGTTTGTTACCACTTTACGCTTCAACCACTGACACAATTTAGTTAAAATTAGTTATGGCTGTAGTTTGAGACCCAGGGAAAGATTTAGAATAGTGTTTATCTCGAAATGGCCATGGGGAGTGGAACCTGCGGGTACAGCTAGTATTACGAGTATATATTTACCATAAATATTCTGATGTTAGAGTATTTTCTATGGTTTAAAGTGTAGCAACAAATACACATCTATTCCATATGGTTTCATTACCACTCTTCAAGGGGTATCAACACTACTTACTCTCAACACAAAGCACTGGTAAAATGGCAATCTGTAAGATGCTCATTCATACTTTTACATAATTTTTTGGGGTCCAGTGGTGCCATCATTTGAAACAAATTATTTAAAAGGAAGCGGCGAAATCATGCTTAGATAACCCTTCAAGCTATTTTGTGAACTACAGTTTACAGTGTAAGGTGAGAACGTGAAGTTTTTCTACACATGTTAGCCGATTTTTCGCTACAGGAGCACAACCCTCTCTGTACTATCAAGAGCTATACTTAGCCAGATCAGCCAGAGGATTTTGACAGATGTGTTGGAGATCTCATTGATGAAATGATAAGCTTTGTCTAGCTTGTGTTTCTTAAGTCGCTTTCTGCGGCATTCACGGGAAGACTTGGAAGTGGTCCTATTCTACTCAGCCGAAAAACACACGGTGAATGTGCTGGATAATATTTTTTCAAAACTAAAAACCGAATCGCCTTACAAAAAGGAGAAGGTTATCAATACGTCGCAATATTTTTTTTATGCTTTTTATTCACTGTTGTCAGTGAATAAAATAAACAAACAAAATAGTGAGTAAAAGTGCCTTTTATTCACTGTTTTCAGTGAACAAAATAAACTTTTTAGAGGGGGAATGGTATAAAATAATAAATATGTATTTTTGACATGTTATATTTAAAAATTTGACGTCCTACACATTTTTTAAATCTAGATTCATGTTTTGTGTACTGAATTCTTTTAGAAACCGGTTGTGACAAAATCTTGTTGTCCAGTGTTATTGAAAGACGACTAGACTGATTTAGAAATTTTTTTTTGTTTGAAAAAGTTTACTTGTCACAATCATAGTTTTAACAAAATCGGTTGTGTAGTTTTGGGGTGAGGGCGGCTTTTAGATTTGAAAAAATATTCAAAATTGTCTCCGTCGTTAGGTGAAGATCATGCTGCCGTGGGACCAGCAGGGCAAGAACGGGCCGAAGAAGCCGCAGCCGGACCACATCCTGGTGACGGAGCCGAAGGACGAGCCGGCGCCGCTGGAGCCGACGTCCGACGTGCGCGCGCTGCAGCCCGCGCCGCTGCCGCAGCCCGTGCCCGCCACCGCTTAGGTTTAAGCTAATAAACACACTAAAATCTATATACTATATCGTTTTATTTGTGTCAGACCTTGAAGAATCGCTGAGCCTCACGATTGTCGTCCACGCCCTGCATCCCGCGCTGCTGCGCTGCCCGCGCTCGTGAACGCCACCCGCTTAGATTTAAGCTAATAAACACTAATTGATACATACACTATTTGATTTCAAGAACTAAATATGCAGTCATTAATATATATTTCATGCAAATACGAGCAAAATTTTTTTTTTACAAATCCCAATGTTTTTGTTTTGATATTTAGAAAAAAGTACTTTAAATATAATAAAAGATTTAGAATCGGCACAGGTACAAATAATACGCCGATGACCGCTAAATCCCGTCTAAAATGGCGGACTTAAAAGAAAAATGCTTTTCCGTCAGCCATTTTTGTTCAACTTATATGTGTCGCATTGTATCTGATTAGGCTTGTTGAAAAGTAACAAATTATCGCCTGGCTGGAGGCGCGGGCGAAATTCTTACGCCAAAAACAACAGTATTAGATATTATTAAGGATTCTATTGTTATGCTTTGACCATAGCCTCCGCCACACGCCACGTCTACTGGTCACAACTAGAAGAAGACAAAGAAGTGGATGCTGACCGAATAAGGCTTAATTTACACTGCGACAAAATCGAAGCATAATGAACTCTATGTCAATCGTATAATGCTCAAACTAATTAGAGCTAAAAAAGTAGTCGCGCATCAAGTGGCGGATTCTCGTGACGTCGCCGGTGCCACGCGCGTGACGTGCCGAAATCAAGCGAACCGGCGCGATGCTTTCACACAGCCACGAGGCGAATTCGCACGACTTCCCGCGTCTTCTAGCGATAGCGGCGAATTTGACGTTCCGCTTCCGCCGTGGTGTAAATCGAGCCTAAACGTTCGCCACGTCTCTTGATCTCTTCTGTATGTTTTACGCCTTAGGTACACCATATGACCAATCCAAAGCGTCCAGGTAACTCTTAATTTCCTGTCAGTGATTTCTTTTTTAACTTACTTCAATAAGGAGGAATTTATCATACAATGACAAACAGTGGAGGGAATCCCCTCCAAATTAGAAAAAGGAATTTGTATAGAAAAAGTAAAAAAAAATTTAAGCCTATAATTGACGCGACCTTTCCTTTAGAATAGGGTGCTTTTATATTGGGTCAGAAACCTCTTTCAAGATATCATCGTAAAAAAGAGAATGAAAAAGAGTTTGTTTTTATCAACATTTTATTCAAAAAACATGACTACAATCACCCCAAACCAAGTGCATCGTTATGATAACTAAATACAGTGTCAGCTTTACATCGGGATTCATCCGCAGATCTAACAAAAACGATCTAAGGACACATTCAGTATACGGTAAATTGATATCATACTTTATAAAAAACTTAATCAGCAAGTTGCTACTTATCTTTTTTTGTATTTTAACTTCATAGACTGAAATTGCCCTTACATTGTATCAGTTGGAGGTTGAACAGAATTTAAGGATTAAATAAAATGGAATGTCAAACACATAAGTCTTAATTTTGAACATAATTTTATGTATAGATAAAGAAATAATACAGTAAGATATTTTGTGATTAATACACGATTTTTACTTTCGATAATTTGATAATTTAATATACTTTATAACATATTTACATAACCGAAACACTTTAATACAAAACAATATCGTTGAGTTAGTATCCTATATAATTTGGGGCTAACTCAATCTGTGTGATTTGTCCTTATATATTTATTTAAAATGGACGCACACTAAAATAATTTTGGTTTTAAGAAATGGGACTTCAAATTCCGCTGACACATTGAAATCGTTGCAAACCTTAGGATTTTCTTACGAGACTAACTTAAAATCTTTATTCCTTAACTTAAATTGGACCATTGATATTAAATAATCTAATATAATACCGTTCTTATACCGTAAGTATATTATGATTGAATACAACCAAAAGTAAAAAATGCAAGGTAACTTGTGTCAGAATAGTTTGTACGGAATATTACATTTGTTCTTAGGTAATATAAGAAAATATGCGTCATCAAGGTCTTGCCACATCTAGAGGGTCTTTGTATGAAATTTACGCTATTAAGGGCCAGACTCGACCAAAGTTAAGCGGGGCACAACCTTTAAACTTTTTTACGAGTCTGATGCAGTTTTTTTTTTCTTCATTAGTGTGCCACTTTTAAAGCGCTTTCAGTGAGTTTAGTCTAACAGAACCAACAAGATTTCGTTATTGACACATCAAACGATTCTGGTGTCTGTTTTTTTTTATCTCCATCCAAGTCAGGCCTGTGTCACTCCCCGTTTAGGTATCGAAAATATACCTACATTATTACTATGCGCGCGGCGAACACTCCAGAATGGTAAATTCAGTTTCATGAATAATTTATCCAGAGTAATGAGAATGAAATTGGCTTGCAATGGATGTCTAGGTATCTAAATGAAGAGGTGAGGAGTTCTGACGCGAGCTAAATTAAACCATATTGCTTACCACATTGAGTAGATATTTCTTTGAATTTCTTTTCAGAGTGAAACTTCTGTAAGTGAGTACTAGTCCTTATTCTGAGCTCAAGTTTGACAAAGCCGTAAAAAAAAGACCCGTGATTCTAAAAGGAGATACAAAATTTATTGGTTGTACACGTTAACTGCAAAAAAACTCCATGTGTATTTTGCGAAAACGAAAACATACGGTGTGTTTTTTTATCAGTCTGTTCAACTCTAGTGGAGTCCTGCACTTATGACCACCAAGACGTGACGCGACCCGTCGAACACCTAACGCAATAGAATACTGAAGGTGTGGCTAAACTCTTAGCGAAAGAACGCAACATCGACATAGCGGAAAAAACATTTGAATTCACACGATAATGATTTAAATACATTTGGGGAATTGAAGATTCACATTGCCGTCAAAAACCCTTATCAATAATGATTTTTTTACAGAGCGGGCGAATAAGTTGGACCGTTTGACAACTTCTTTCTCAAGCACAGTCCAACTTATTGGCCACATTATCGAATGCACACACTTGACACTTTCCATCGACAATGATAACTTGGCGTTATGTTTTGTGTACTTTTTTAATCACGACACGTCACTAAATTGCAAATGCAATAAAAGTCACCCTTATTCCTATATGAATAAGATGAATTTTTCAGTGCTAACGTTTTTAACCAAAAGCGAACTTATAATATTATGGAAGCATAACCAAACGCAAACAAGTCATTATTTAAAAAAAAACGACTGCCTTTTTATATACCCAGTGTCACTCTCAGAATTAAGACGAATTTAATGACTCCTCTCAAGCTTAAATCCATCATCGAGCCGTTCAGGCCGCAGTATATCAAACAAATATACATACATACTCTCGAAAAACATACCCCCCTTTTGGCGCAGTCGGGTAATAATGACCCAACCTAAAGTACATTCAAGTAGGCGGTACATAAAACTACATTTCGTTTCCCGCTAATACTGTTAATGACGTTAAAGGTTAACAAGTAAGTGTGCGTCGCCATATAGCGGAAAAAATCGGAACTAAATTTAACATGGGACCACCCATAACACAGATTAAAAAACCACCAGTGGCGCCATCACTTCAGGTGTACTAACTTGGTTGTTGACCTGTTTACTTCACGACAATTGCTGGACCAATTAATTACTGCTGCACGGTTGACGCTGTGTCATGCAACAGTCATTTTATATAAATTACATGGTATGATGATAATGTTTGAAGCTACTCTTCCATACTATTATAGCTCGCTGAGTACCAAAGTGTCTCAGTATCATGAAAATTTGCTAATTTGGCGTTAAAATGTCTACATTTAAAATGAACTATACAGTAAACTTGGCACTTCGCGACAAATTAAGTTTATACTGAAAAATCTGCACCGTTGCTATTACCTTTAAACTATTTTATGAACTAGTGTTTGAGAACGTGAAGTTTTTCTAGGCACAATTGCGAAAAACGGCCACTTTTGGCGTATGTGCGTAGAAAAGCTTCACGTTCTCACTTTAAACTGTAAACAGTAGTTCATAAAATATTTTAAAGGGTTATCTAGATTCAAAATTTTAAATTATATCTCCGTTTCCTTTTGAATGATTTAATTCAAATGGGGGCAGCACTGGACCCCGAAAAATTCAGGTAGCCCCCTTAAGAGTAAAAATTTTAGTGACATGCCAAACTAACCGAATAGTAGGTCTTTGTCGCTGGTAGTATTAAGTGTGTGTCCCGAAAAGGCTTAAATCTTGATATAAACGAGCGACCCGTTTGGATACTTCTGCGACTCAGCTGACTGTCTCCCACCAGATGTCGCTTTGCGGCCACTATCTGAAAATTAAAAAAAAAAATGATTATTTACTTGCGGTCCGCCCCGGCTTCGCACGTTTATGACACAATTGTATGAATTAATTGTAATTAAAATACATAATTGAAATACAAATACGTATTTGGTATTTGTATTTTAATTACTTCCATAAAATGTAATTTGTATTTCAAATACTTGACGCCTAGGTATTTGTAATTAGTATTTCAAATACTTGAGGCTTCAAAATACATTTTAACATTAAATGCATTGATAGTCATTTAGCGAGTGTGACGTCTAAAATGGAGTTAATAGTCAGCTTCCTAAATGATAGAAGCAAAGAGCTTTCTATTCTTGAGTACTATCATCGATGAAATATTACTAGGTACTATCTGAATATAAAATATGTGTTCATACAATTTAACACAAGTTTGTTCTGATCAGGACCTGAAAAAGATTGTTTTCTTTATCAGGTTATGTTCACTTTCCAACAAAAAACTGTTTGTCTGACAGTACTTTTATAAATCTAGTGTCCATGAAAGGAAACTCTGGTTTTACTGATTGATAAATCTTGTTTTCCACTACTTTTTAGCAGTGCTGGTCTAGATTACTTATGTTGTAATTTGTATTTCGTATTTCAATTAAAAATAGCTAAAATACTGTATTTTGTATTTTATATTTCAAATACCTTACTTAAAGACATTTTAATTACGTGCAATACAGTATTTTTTAATTTGTATTTTAATTAAAGCAAAGTATGTATTTTGCCCAGCCCTGTGTGTATGCTTGTTACTTCACGCGCAAACAGCTGGACCAATTTTGATAAAATTTGGTATGCAGGAAGACCCTGACACCCTGGATTAAGGGGCTACCTGAATTTTCCGGGGTCCAGTGCTGCCCCCATTTGAAATAAATCATTTCTAAGAAAACGGAGATATCATTTAAATTTTTGTTTTGACCAGGCACTAGATAAACCTTTACACTATTTTATGAACTACTGTTTACAGTTTAAAGTGAGAACGTGAAGCTTTTCTACGCCCAATTGCGAAAAGCGGCCACTTTTGGCGTATGTGTGTAGAAAAGCTTCACGTTCTTACTTTGAACTATAAAACAGTAGTTCATAAAATATTTTGAAGGGTTATCTAGCGCCTGGTCATGACAAAATTTTAAATGATGCCTCTGTTTCCTATCAAATGATATATTTCAAATAGGGGCAGTACTGGACCCCAAAAAATTCAGGTATAACCTTAACATATAGGCTACTTTTCCCGCGGGTAACACCGCGAGGCGCAGCTAGTGTTAATTAAGGATATCGATATAAAGCTCAAAGATCGAAATCTCTCATTGAGGGCATATCCATATTATAAACCGTGTAACGGAAAGGGGGGTGGGTATCAACCCGAAAGGGAGTAAACATACTAATTAATGTGAACAACTTTTACTATGGGACTTCCGTGGCGATTTGACGACTTCCGTGGCGTAGTGGTCACCATGCTAGTCCGCCACCCAGAGGTCCCGGGTTCGATCCCCGGTCAGGTCAAGTTGGAAAATGGCCTTTTTCAAATTGTCCTGGGTCTTGGGTGTTTATCTATATATGTATTTGTTATAAAATATAGTATCGTTGAGTTAGTATCCCATAACACAAGTCTCGAACTTACTTTGGGGCTAGCTTAATCAGTGTAATTAGTCCCTATATATAATATATATATATATATATATACATATATATATATATATATATATATATATTTATATATATATACATATATATATATAAAATGGGACCATCCCTAAAATTGTGAAAAAAAATTTTGTACAAGTTCAGTTTTGTACATTTTGAAACGGTAGGTATTTAATTTTGTATGGAGGTGAAGATTTTTTTACGATTTCAGGAATGGTTCCATAGTAAAAGTTGTTCACATTGATTAGTATGTTAACCCCCTTTCGGGTAGAAACCCCCTTTCCGTTACACGTTGTATAAGTCTAACAAAATATACTGAAACTATTATAAGTGTGAAGTCAGTCCGTGATAGTGAATAACTACTGATAATAATGTTTGAGCCAACGACACGATAAGAAGTGAATAACTTTCAGTCTGAGCTGCACGGCGTGCAGCAGCGTGGCGGTAGTGTGTGGTGTGTGTGTGTGTGTGGGGGGGGGGGGGTACACTCACTGTTGGTGCTGCCCGTCCTCCATGGGCGGCGCCATGCGGCACACGAGCTGCACGGCGCCGAGCAGCAGGCGCCGCAGCGGCTGCGGCAGCGCCGGCCTGGCGGCCGCGCGCTCGGCGAGCACGCGCAGCTCGCGGCACGTGTTGCGCGTGTACGGGTTGCGGCGCGACGCGTAGCGCCACGTCACGAAGTAGTAGTACACGAACGGGGTCAGCAACCCGCAGTAGCCGCTGGGGGAGACACACAATATTCATAATACTACCACAAATATTAGGGTTGGATCTCACTTGTCAGAGCGAGAGTGAGCGACGGAACGGCCGGTGACGCTCTGAGCGGCAGAAAAGGATAGCAGTATGGCAAAGTGCTGCTCCGTGCTGACAGATCCAACCCTTATAGGGGCGAAAGTTTGTATATGTGTGTGCAGGTTTGTTACTTCTTCACGCACAAACGGCTGGACCAATTTTGATAAAAATTGGTATGCAGGACGCTGACGGCCTGGATTAACTCATAGGCTAGTTTTTCCGCGGCTAACATCACGAGGCGCATCTTTTATATAATAATATAATGTATTTATCTCTTCCAAAAACAATTACAATTTTATACACGAAAGTCATTAAATGAAATGTTATTCAATAAAAAAAAAACGTTCTTTCCATCAAAAATGACGCCCCATGTTTACATTGATTTAGATGACCACAGTGAGCCTTTAAATCTAGTGGACTTAGAGAAGGCTCAGCTGTTGTTAGAGCTATGTCATACCCAGCATTGCGACATCTCATGCGTGCAGGAACCACATCGTGGCCACGACCAACCACGGCCTGAAATACCCGGCCTTACACTGGCTGCAGAGATACCCCATCCCAAATTCAGAAGTGCTGTCTTCACCCGTCCATAAAGTTGTTAAGTCAACAAGTTGTCTTAACCAAAACTGTATTGAAACTATTACAATAGATACGGGAAACATCTCGGTTACTTCAATATATAAGCCACTCCATGAGCCTTTAAAAATTTTCTAAACTCAAAACTAATGACCGGGACACAAAAATAATACTTGGCGACTTCAACAGCCATAATACAATATGGACCGACGGCACTGCTGTGAACCTCTGGGCGGAAGTAGAAAACTTGAGCCCCTTGTATGACCCTAAGCAGCCACCATCCTTCTACAGTCGAAGATGGAATCAAACGTATAACCCCGACCTAGTGTTGGTCCGCAACACAGACCAATATCGTGTAGAGTCCACGCTATCATAAAACCTTTGATTGTTCCGTATAGACGTAGGTTTCATTTCGCAAAAGCTATGGGGGAAGAGTACACTGAAGAAATTGACTTGTTACTTCGTGCACTGGAACTGGACCCACAGAACTACCAGACAAATTCGTCGATATAGTATGGTCTGTTTATTTCTGTCATGTAATATTTCTGACCTGGATTCAGACACCGTAACTCAATTTAAAAAATTACGAACTTTACTTTATAACTCTTTTGCGGAATAAACAATTGACGCCGGAGAATTACTTATGACTGACTAGTTTGGGAGAAAGCCGAAGAAGTAAATGGATAATTAGTGAGATGATGTCTAAAAACAGCAAAAAAGCTTGGTCTACTCTCAAAAAAATTACAGGAGATCCGCCAAACCCTTTCAATCCAGGAAACGTCACAGCAAATCAGGTGGTCTATCAGCTTTTGCTGAATGGAAAAGCGTCATAGAACTTTTCCATCCAAACCAGCCAAAATATCAGCAGAAGATTGCAAAGCCTCCGATATCACGAAACCTTTCGATCAAATTATCTCCGCAATTAGTATGCTTAAAAGCGGGAAAGCGGCTGGATACGACGACCTTACGGTAGATCAACTTAAGCAGCTAGGCCCTGTTGCGGTTTCTTGGCTGTTAGCATTTTTCAATAACTGCCTTCAAACTGCTTTGGCTGTTAGCATTTTTCAATAACTGCCTTCAAACTGCTAAGCTTCCGCGACTATGGAAAAAAGTCAAAGTGATAGCTCTGCTGAAGCCTGGGAAACCCCCATCAGCTTCCAAGAGCTACAGGCCGATATCCCTACTATGCCACACATATAAACTTAAAAGGCTTGGGTTGAACCGTCTAACTCCTGTAATAGACCCTGAACTCACACCAGAGTAGGCAGTATCCGTCTTTGAGATTCATGCACAGGACAAATACTCCGACCGACCCAACATATTGAGGATGGTATTGAGTCCGGTAAAGTGACAGGGTTAGTTTTGGTGGATCTATCCGCTGCTTATGACATACTCAACGTCAGACAATTGCTGTGGAAAGTATACAATGCTACAAAGGATAGTGGGCTAGTGCGTATACTAGACGAGATGCTTAAAGATCGGCGATTTAAAGTACATTTGAATGGAACCGGAAGTCGCTGGAGAGCTAAAAAAAATGGATTGCCTCAGGGTGGTGTCCTGGCTCCCATCCTTTTTAACATATATACAAATTACCAACCTAGTCACCCTTCAACAGGACGATTCTTATAAAGATTTTTATATGCAGACGACTTAGCGCTAACTTCGCAGACAAAATCTTATGAAGATGCAGAGAAAAAATTTAAAGCTCTAGAAGACCTTAGCAAATATTACGCTGCAAATGGTGTGCGCCCAAATCCCTCTAAACACAGTATTGTGTCTTTCATATCCGTAACAAACAAGCCAACCGAAAACTCAATATCACCTGGCAAGGAGCCAAGATACAGCACTGAAATAATCCATCCTGTTTAGGCATTTCACTGGACAGATCGCTGACATATGGAAATCACTGCCTGAACACAAAAGAAAAAGTAGAAGCGCGCAATCATCTACTTCAACGGCTAGCATCTAACTCATGGGTAGCTTAACCACACACTTTAAGGACGAGCGGTTTGGCGCTCTGCTGTTCTGCTGGTAAATATGCATGCCCAGTATGGCATCGTTCTACCCACGCCAGGGAGGTAGCCATCACGCTCAACGACACTTGCCGCATAATCACCGGATGCCTTACACCAACAAAACTAGACTTGTTATACCCCTTGCGGGCATTGCACCACCATCAGTGCGAACAGGTATTGCAAGCGCTCTTGAAAGAAAAAAGCAGGCTTCTAATCCTAGGCACCCACTTTATTAAAATTAAATTTTAAATATATAGGGACAAATCACACAGATTGAGCTAGCCCCAAAGTAAGCTTAAGCTTGTGTTATGGGATACTAACCCAACGATACTATATTTTATGATAAATACATATATAGATAAACAACCAAGACCCAGGACAATTTGAAAAAGACCATTTTCCAACTTGCCCTGGCTGGGGATCGAACCCAGAACCTCCAGATTGGCGATCGCTAGTGTTGACCATTACGCCACGGAGGTCGTCAAAAAAAACTTTATGAAGCTCAACCCTATAGCAGCCGACTTGTAAGCCGCAATCATTTTACATCCATCCTCTCGTGATTTCATTCAACCATCGGAGGAACTACCACCAGGTCATGAGCTACCATGGGCCACATGAAAAAGTTTAAACCGACTCCGAACTGAGGAAGGCCAGTGCAAGCATAATTCAGCCCGGTGGAGATATACTGATCCAACTGCAACACAGTGTCAATGTGGTCATAATGACCAGACTATGGCACACCTCCTCTCCTGACCATCGTGCCCTACCAGCTGCACTAAGCGTGACCTATATGAGGCCTCTGACAACGCTATGAAATTGGCAACCTATTGAGGGAAAAAATTGTTCTTATTTTGAGCTTTCGACACGAGAAGGGAAACTGTTAAGTGACAGAAAATGGATACAAATATATACATATTTGCTTGTGACGTCACTACCATAAGGTTGCGCGGGTACGAAAGAGATAGCGAACTATTCCCATCACACTCCCGCTTTTCTCATATATTGAAAATTCATATTGCTTTATTTAATAACCAATGTAAATGCAATTTTTTTTTAAGATTTCTATTTAGTGTTATTTTTTTAAGATTTCTATTTAGTGTTAAAAAATAAACAGTTAAATACCCTATTGGTACATCTCTCATTTATCTCTATTGTAACATCTCGAAAACTTATTAATTTAAATTTAAGAGCGACGCTCTTGTCGCTGGAGTTTCTGTCCTCAGCCAGCCTTTTGACGTCTTGGTACGACACCAGTCCTACTTTCTCCTTTATTTGCTTTATTAAGCTGTGTCTGGGATTTCCACTTTCCCTTCTTCCTTCTATTTTGCCTTCTAATATCGTCTTCGTGAATTCGTCGTGCCGTACCAATTGTCCTAACATATTTCGTCGCCTATTTCCGATAGCTGTTATCACCTGCTCTGTTTAGTACTTCTTTATTTGTAATCCTGTCTCATAAATATTTTTACATTTGTTTCCCATTGGGGTAAGCAAAGATTATGGACCTTCACAGAACAATTCTGAAACTCATGGAACTTGAAAACCAGGACCAACTCACCCCAGGGCCATTAGCAGCACGATCGGGAACAGAATGATTTCGGCGAGAGCCGCCGCCCGCAGGATGTTCCGTGACTGGAACTCCACTAACGAGATGAGCAGGCGAGCCACCCACATCGAATTCTGCCCGAGAGTCTGAAAAAATATAAAAATTCCTTATGCAACGCAAATTCGATCCCTTCTTTACTCATCAAACAGCCACATTCTTTATGAATTTCAAAAAAAGAACATTGTCATGTACGCGCCATTCACTACCACAGCTCCGTAATTTAAAAAAGGAACTTATTGGTTATTCGAATTCACGTCGTATCTCGCCATATTTATTTGATATTTACTAATATCGAACAAAAATAATTTGCACTTCAATAATTGTACGATACAAAATTTCAAAATTTAAACAATTATAACAATAAATAATTTCATTTTTACCTATAGATACGTAGTTAGTTTGTATTAGATACTCGGCAATTAAATTTACCAGGAATTTACATACAATTCTTACAACACTGTACAACACCATATGTATTTAGAACCTTTTATAGAGGATTCATATCATGGGTGTAGATAAAGTCTTGTATGCAACTGTAATAATTAGGTATTAAAACACTCATGTGATACTACTATCAAACTCGGCTTCGCCTCGTGTGATAAACCCACATTCGTGTTTAATACCCCTTATTATACTAAAGTTGCATAAATAACTAATAAAGGTCTGTCTAATGCCTGAAAGTAAGCAAAATGTTAATTATCGTCAAATTTGTGACTAAACAATTTATTACAAATGAGAGCGTCACATCAGTGGTGCCAATTTTCAAACGCGGAGTCACTAAACGAACGGTTTTTCGTATGGAAAAACCACTCCTTTAGGTGACTCCACGTTTCAAAAATGGCACTTCTGCACGCTCTTCGCCTTTACCTTTTGCACGCCGGCGCTAGTTAACGCAACTTTATCCCCGACGCCAAGCCTAGTAAAAATAGTAGAATTTCAACCACTTTTAAAGTAGTCTTCTAAGTAATTTTTAATGTAGACAGATTTGTATTAATCTTCCTGAATTGAACGTAAAGCTTTTCTTCGCATATTAGCGAAAAACGCCCACTTTTGGCTACTGTTTAAACTGTAAACAGTAGTTCATAAAATAGTTTGAAGGGTTATCTAGGGTCTGATCAAAACAAAATTTTAGGATGATATCTCAGTTTTCTTTCAAATGATTTATAGATATTTTTTTCACATAACGACATTGATTTTAGTTAAGATCATATGTGACTTACATATTTATTATTATAATTTATACATCACTAAATATTCAAGTACCTACATATCCAATGACATCTGCTATTTGGACAAGAGCGCTACACATATCATTTTCATATTTTAAACCATGAATTAGAATAGCTTATACGTTAGCAAATAGTGTTAGTTTAATGTTCTTTTGATGATCTCTGAAACTTATTGAGAATATTATAGCAAATGCGCACGCGTCGCCACTTAATTCCATTTATTTTAGTATTATACAGACTCAGGTCTCTAATTATTCTAATCAAAATATTTGTAGAATTTGAGTTTGAATTACATAATTATATTTACTCGTAATGAATATTCATATATTTTTTTTATACAATGTCCTTTTTAATTAAGTACAAATATTTTAAGGGGTTATTCAGTCCATCATTTTGAACAACTTTGCCCAATAAATATATATCGAAAGACGAAAAAAAAAATTTAGGTTCTCATACAGATTGAAGTAGACACGTGATATCGTTACTATGAATAATGCAAAAAATTTTTTCGTACTTCGATATATATTTATTGGGAAAAGTTGTTTAAAATGATGGACTGAATCACCTCTTAAAATATTTGTACTTAATTAAAAAGAACATTGTATAATTATATTTGTCATAAATAGAAATTAGCCTACATAGTTGTAATCGTTATATAATATTTTAATAATAGTAATTATTCATATTGTACATTAATATTAAATTTATTTTAAGAACTGTTGATGAAATTATAAAATAAGCCACATTTTTGGGCACATTATTTAAAATTATTGAGCCACGGGACCTGGGTGGTCTACTCTCTCTCTCTCTCTCTGCAAGAAAGAGTCTGCTGTTGGCGTCTATTCTGCTACATAGGTGATAAGCATTATAACAATGCCCGGACGGATAAAACATTGTGAGTTAAAATTATATATAATACCTTTTGTTTAACCCCACTTATAATCGGATAAGGAAAGAAAGATTATGTCTACAAAAATTATGAAAAAAATACGTTAAGCTATGGTTATGACCAGAAAAGCTATGACAACAAAGCCATTAAGAAAAACCATTTTAATATTTAATTTGACGACCTCCGTGGCGTAGTGGTCACCATGCTAGTCCGCCACCCAGAGGTCCCGGGTTCGATTCCCGGTCAGGGCAAGATGAAAAATGGCCGTTTTCAAATTGTTCTGAATCTTGGATGTTTATCTATATATGTATTTGTTATAAAATATGGTATCGTTGAGTTAGTATCCCATAACACAAGTCTCGAACTTACCTTGGGGCTAGCTCAATCAGTGTTATTTGTCTGTATATATTTATTGTATATATTATTATTGTAATGAAAAAATAGTATTTTAAACTATGATGCTAACTACAAAACCATTATTACAATAAACATAATGTGAAACAATTATTATGATAAAAAAAATATGAAAAAGTCCTTATGACAAACCACAATATGATTAATAAACTTATGAGAAATGAGAGCATCCCGTAAAGAATCTACACAGGAAAAACAAACAAGTATTTATGGGGTATTGTCAGTCGCAAATCTATTGGAAAATGGCAAATAACAGGCCAAATCCTCTGGCTGCTCTGGCCAAGTATGTCTCTGGTAGTAAAGAGGGTGGTGCTCCTGCAATGACACTAAGAAGACAAAAAAACAAAAATGAAACAGATCATTTTACTTTCGATTTAGTTTCAATCAATATTGGTAATTCGCTCGGTCGTGCGTGATCGAGCGACGTGCCTGCCGCAGAGAAAGTAATGTTCGTATGCAATTATTGCATTGTTACCCGACTGCGACAGATGCAGGGTTATGTTTTTCACCTTGTGTATACGTAATATAATTTTTCAAAACCAAAAATCGACTTCACCCTCATACTACAAAACCGATTTTGATTAAAATTTTATGGGAACGCCTGACAATGTTAACCTTTCCAACAAAAACAAAGGATTATTCAAATCGGTCCAGAAGTGCCCTTTTTGAAACACGGAGTCACCTAAACGAATGGTTTCTTCCATACAAAAAACAGCGTTTGAAAAATGGCACCAATGTCAAAAAAAAATGGAATACTTACATCAAGAATGGTGAGTGAGTACGATGCAGCATGAAGTAGCGCGAACAGGAATATTGGAGTTAAAATTACTGCAAAGGAGTCAAGGATGTCACTTTCAGATACATTTTAATGATATTCCACCTCTTCATAAGAGAATGCTCAGCTTTCTCTACCAGGCATCAAATACGTCACAAGAACTTCACGAATTTTGGCTCCCCGTCCTCCTTAACGTGTGACGTTGGTTATGTTATGGGTGGTTACCCATAACATAAATCCCAATCCCTCGTTGGACCAGGCCTGTGAGTGTCACTCCCCGTTTAGTATCGAAAATATACCTACATTATTTCTATGCGCGCGGTGACCACTTCGGAGGGGAAAATTCAGTTTCATGAATCGTTTCTTCAGGGTAATAAGAATGAAATTGGCTTGCAATGGATGCCTGGGTATCTAAACGATGAGGTGACGAGTTCTGACGTGAGCTAAATTAAACCGTAGCGCTATCCACATTGGGTAGATATTTCTTTCAGTTTCTTTTCTGAGTAAGACTTCTGTACGTGAGTACTAGTACTTATTCTGTGGTCGTACATACATTTAAATAATTTTTCAAAACTAAAAACTGACTTCAACACCGAACTTTACAACCGATTTTGATAAAACTATATGGGGCAAACTGACAATTACGCCCTTTCAAACGAATCAAATCGGTCCAGGCGCCTTCGAGTTATCGGGGAACAAACATAAAGAAAAACTAATCATCATCCGAGTGTATTTCCCCAGTTGAATCCTCAGCAGTAACGCTTCAGAGCCCGGGGTCCGCTACCTTACCAAGATTTGACAAGGTTAACATAACATAAAGAAAAACATTTATACAATCTTATTGATAAATTCCTGCTTTTTCCAAGTCGGTTAAAAACAAAACCAGTTTTACAAAGGATACACAAATTGGGCGCGACGTTCATGAAGATGAGCGAGTAGAACAGATAATGCGCGCTGTCTTCGAGGAAGAATCTCGTGAGGAACTCTCTGGAGAGGGAGATCTCGCGCGGCGGGATACGTTGGTGCAGCCGCAGCGCTGACGTGGCCGCGTTGGCTAGCAGCGCCTTGTAGAATGCTGATACTGGACTGGTGACAAAACAATAACTCTAACACAAGTTTATACGCTAGGCAAATTAAAAAATCCATACTGTCAGAACACCTCGTCATCTAGTGATTAGTAGTGGAACTACCGATTCGCGCCATCTGTTATTTTCTAGAGAAAGCCCTGACTTTCAAGCGTTAACCCCCAATAAATTTAAACCGCTGAACCGATTTCGATCAAACACAGCTAAGAACCATTGCGATCAATTCAGCAAACTAAAAAAACATCAAAATCGGCCACTTCGTTTACGCGCTACGTTGCCACGGCGAGACAGACACGGCAATCTCATAACACCTCTTTTGCGTCGGGGCTAAAAATGCAGGGTGACTTTTTAACCACCAGCCAAATTATTAGAGCAAGTTTAGTCCATCATATTGAACTAAATTCCAAGTTAAAAAAAAATGCCGTCCCAAAAAACAGCGCTCAGCCAAATCGTTTTTTTACAGAAGGGATTTTTTTATAGAAGGAAAGATATAAATGTTTATTTAGGAATTAGACCTTTACAGGCACTTTTACACGTCAATAAATAATTATTGACGTGTAAAAGTGCCTGTAAATTTACGTTACGTGTAAAGGATATTAAAATTTAATTCCTCCTCCGTGACCTAGACTCCTCGACGACCTCCATGGCGTAGTGGTCACCATGCTAGTCCGCCACCCAGAGGTTCCGGGTTCGATCCCCGGTCAGGGCAAATTGGAAAATGGCCTTTTTCAAATTGTCCTGGGTCTTGGGTGTTTATCTATATATGTATTTGTTATAAAATATAGTATCGTTGAGTTAGTATCCTATAACACAAGTCTTGAACTCACTTTGGGGCTAGCTCAATCAGTGTGATTTGTCCCTATATATTTATTTATTTTAATTTATTTTTAAAGAAAAGCTTCCGATACCAGCGCTTCGTAACGACCACTGCTGAGAAGAAACGCCGAAAGAAACTCATCTTCACAGTATTGGTCGTCTACTCGCCAGAAGGGCTTTGTCATATTATTATATTTTAATCAATAAATTCTTATAATACAATACAACAAATGCCTGCGAACAAACAAACACACATAAATTTTATAGAAAGTAGTATCATGGACTGACTTGCTCAAAAAAATTGGCTTCTGACTTCAATAAATATTAGAGGAGCTCGGTGGCCCAGTGGGCGTGCGCATTACTAGCGCTTCCGCAAGTAAAGTGATTCCGGACGTAGTCCGAACTTGGATGGGTGACCACAAGTGCCATAAAAATTTCTCGAGCTCCTCCATGCTTCGGAAGGCACGTATAAGCCGTTGGTCCCGGCTGTCAAAATTTTAGGGTCGTCAAACTAATTCAGATGCCTTAATGCAGCCTGAAAAATCTGACACCAGTGTTGGCCACTTATGTAAACACACAAAAAACAAAACAGAGAAATATCTGCGAACAGAGTTGAAAGTAAAAAGTAAGTGATTTCATTTCTGTTTATCATATAATTCCACTCTAAAGTAAACTACACTGCGGTAGCTCTCGCGTAATATATGTACGAACATAGCGCATATGTAAGTATACTAAAGAGAAAGTTCAATTAGGAAAATTACACCATTATATTCATATATGAATATGCGCTGTATTGATATTCATGAATATATACTGTGTTATATTGACTGATGTCACTAGATGCCAGTTGTTAGTGAGCCACGTAAGATGCTTTTACGCAACTTTTACGAAGCAGTGTTAGCTATTTTAACACACTCATTGGAAAATTTACGAATATTAAAACTACACGTGGCAATAGCATCCATACCCATCGCCTTATAAATATTATTATTTCTCTTCCTTGTCGTTAGATGGCGCTATTAGATATTAATTAAAACATTTAAATCTATTATTATTATTTAAATACAGTAGTACTCTAAATAATTAAATATGACATACATGAAATGCAATAAATATTTTTAAAACATATTCAACACTTTTTTTGTCACTTTTTTTGTTAGGTGTGCCATCTCTGTGTGCCTACCGGCAACTCCAGTTTTGCCTACTTTCGGGCCCTCCAATAGTTTTTATGAAGTTGGGTGTCTGTTACGTTAGTAATTATATTATTTTCGGCAATAGAGATGTAGAATTAAAAATTGTTTTTTGACTCATTAGATAGGTTATTCAAAAGTAAGGTATACTTATTTTTACTTTTCTCTGAAAAGCAAATAATGACGAGGATCGTCACGATCGGCTACGATTTTTAACCAAAAGTGACGTAAATCGCCCCCACTCTGAAACTTAGAAGCCCTGTATCTTTGAGATTTGTACTACTTTGTTAAACGAAAAAATATGGGTCCCTTATTTTTCGATAATCTAATTGACGGACTAAATAAAATAATATATTTTTCACTCAGTTACCAGTACTTACATCCCTGTTGCCAAAGTCCTGAACAAGTTATTATTTTATTTTACATGAAACTACCTTCATTCACGTCTTTAAGAGGCATTTCACATTTAGTTGTCTGTCTCGCTCGTACAATCAAACATTTTTAAAGATTATTAAAGAAATGCGACTTATTTGTAGAAATATGTTTCATTAACTGTCAATATAATTATATATAAGATATTATAGACATGTTTTTTTATTGTTTATGTGTGTGTGTATCGAGAATTAGGTCATCAAAAATTAAAAATTTTGATGACATAATTTTCGATGTAGTCAATGTCTACACAATATACAAACATGTCTAAAATATCCACAATATAATTATATTGACAGTTAATGAAACACTTTTCTACAAATGAGTCACATTTTTTAATAATTTTTAAAAATGTTTGATTGTGCGAGCATGACAGCCAACCAAATGTGAAATGCCTCTTAACACTTATAGGATAGATTTAGTGTTGTCATTTTTAGTTATTATGTAAAAATCGTCATACAAATTTTATTTCAATGACCTACAAAATATATTTATTACTTTATTTGGTTATTATTCATTTCATACAACAGTAGCACCCACTTTTTATATTATAATGAATGAAACAATCAGATAAAAGAAGAAGTACAAGTTATTTTCAACATAAACTTCCTGGTGATTATGACGAATATTTCACTTTAAATGTTAAACTTCCTCATGTGGTACAAAATCACTTATGTGTGGTAGGTGGTTAGCTTATTTGATCGTTCCCATTGTGGAGTAGTGGTTCACACTCTAGGTCACAACTCCAAAGGTTCTGGGTTGGATCCACAGCAAGGGCAAATCAGAAAATTGACTTTTTTAAATTGTCCTGGCTTTTGGTCGTTTATTCCTGCATATATTATGTGGAATGATTTTTTCTAATTGTGTATGTTAAACTAATCATTGAGTTAGTTATAATAACACAAGCTTAAACTCCTTTGGGGTTAGCTCAATCTGT
This sequence comes from Acrobasis suavella, assembly GCA_943193695.1. Lineage (NCBI taxonomy): Eukaryota > Metazoa > Arthropoda > Insecta > Lepidoptera > Pyralidae > Acrobasis > Acrobasis suavella. The sequence continues at coordinate 1,520,317 of OW971944.1, forward strand.
GTGTTTTGGCCCATTGATAGGGTTTGGGAATAAGGACTGAACAGTTTCAAAGACTCGACCCAGAGACAACTAAATATTCAAAAAGCCCAAGGACTTCAAGACACTAGACGTCCCTACCCATAGACATAGACCTTTTTACTTATTGGGCCTAGTCTATTTCTTTCTCGATTAAAAATGATTGTAATGCTCTACATTATAAAACAATTTTAGGACTTACTTATTAAAAATGGGTATAACATATCCTATAGTACACAGTACTGTGAGCAGCCGGATGCCCCAGAGGGCCACGTCTACTTTGTTTGCAATCACGTGGGCTTTCAGGGCCGGGATGCCCTTCGGCGGACCCGTGTCTCCTGCTTGTGGGTCAATTTGTTCTGGCATTTTCTGTGAACAAGGCAAAATTATTATAGTGTGAAAATAATTTTTTAAAACAAAAACTGACTTCGCCCTCAAATTACACAACCCATTTTGATAAAAATTCTATGCGACCACGGGAAGGGACAAGTACACCTTTACAAACAAAAAAAAATTTCACATTGGTCCAGGCATTTTTTAATAAATGGTGAACACATAAAAAGAAAGAAAAAATGATCACATGGAATTGATAACCCTCCTCCTTTTTGGAAGAAGAAAAAGGAGTTGGGGCCTTTTCCCAGCAGTGAGACACCTCAACAGGGTAGGGAAAAAAATGTGAAATTACCTTACATGTCTGGGAGAAAAGTAAAAATGTAGAATACCGGTTGCTTTTCTGATTTACAAAAAGTCCTAGGTGGTTAGCAACCCATCACTATTTTTGATTCCTTTTTCCACCTTCTCACCCACCATCATGCCTAAAGTGGCCTTTCACACAGACAAGAGCCCAAGGCCACAAAACCCAAAAGTCTTGCAGCCCTGGGCTCTGCTTAGAGCCAATGTTCTGTCTACCCCATCAAGAATAAAGAAGTGCTAGCTTTTGTATATGTATGTATGCAAAAAGGTACCTAAGTAATCAATGAAAATTTTCGTATTATGCAAATAGGACCTGAAGCACTACTTAATTACCCAAAGTCATGACTGCATAGATCTTAATGTGACATTTTTAACAGAAATCAATAATAAACAATTGTGATATCTCTCAAATTACCATATTTCTGTTATTAACAATTGCCACATTCACATAAATGAGCAAACAACAAGACATTCTTCAAGGATTTTCGCAGTTTTTCTTTATACCTGTCATTTACTTTATAAATGACAGGTATTAAGAAAAACTACGAGGTGAATTGCAGTTAGTAATTAAATATGGAATAGAATGGCTCATAAGCTGCTGGTATTTGTCTTGTGTGTAGGTGGCCACTGGTGTCCGATTTTACAAGCTGCCTAAAGGCATCTGACATCACTAGACTGCCATACATGATGACAGCCAGGACGTACAGCTTAACATGCCTTTCCAAGCACAGAGGAGTTCGGGTAACAGTGGTGACCACTTGCACACATGAATAACAAACAAATAACAGTATTATGACATTCGAAAATATCCAGAGCTGCAAAGTGTTAATCAAATTAACTATTAATGATAATCATAATTTTTTCACTATGATGTTTATCATTAAAATTTAATCAGGAATCAGATTAACTTCAGGCCAGCAACCTCCAATATCTTACTTAATTGTACAAATAACATACCTAATTCAAATTTTTAAAGCTAAATTCCAAATACATGTACATAAACCTAACAACCAGACACTTTAGTATTCTTAGGGTTTTTACAGACAAGTGACGGTGTGACAGGGTCGTTCATCCGTCTGGGGCCTTATAAGGGTTTATTTTTCTTTATAGATCTAAAACCAAAAACTATTTTTAGTTGGACAAATAGAATCTATATGTGAGGAAATGCTTACAATTACAGGTTTTATTATGCAAGAATGATGACGATTTGATAGAAAAAACCAGCCACTCAAATTCACTCAATGTTCACATGCCAGGTATATGATAAAAGTACATTATCAGTAGATAAAAACTGCCCGATAAAAGTACTAAGTATATTCGCGCTAGTAAATTCTAGCTATAAAAAAAACATAAAGCACTTTTATACATACCGTTTACACGTAAATTAGCTTTATGAATGATAGAGAAAGTACCCAGGTACACCTCAAAAAGTAGCTCAGTGGGACATCAATGAAATTTTAACCGAACCACTACGCGTCAACCTTAGCATTGCGGACGGAGTCTACAATAAAGCCTTCACGTAGTAACTATTAACATAAATGACAACCAAGGACTTATTACGAGAAAACCTGTTTCTTTGATCAATTATTTATCCAGTGAACAATTTAATGAATGATCGAAGTACACGAAGTGACAATTTCACAATTTGAGGTGGATTCGACTAATTTTATTACAGAATTAAAAGTATAGTTACTTACTTAGATTTACAGTTATAACACGCACAATGAATATAAAATACAGTTATTTTATCACTAATTCTTCGTCTAGAATGCGATCAAAAATCCAACATGCATGATTTGCTAAATGTCAGTTTTGACAGGTATTTGGCTAGTGTTGCCTGCTACAGTCCAGAGTTCCAGACTCCAGTGGTTTCTTGCCAGTCGCAAAGCAGACGCTACACATGTACAGTCATTAAACGTATAATCAATTCAATTCAATCAATTCAATCCAAGGGCAACCCTGTTACGCCCAAAAGCATGCCAGAAAAAAATCCAGTGTAGCCAATTTAGCTCTTTATGAGCTTTTAGCTCTAGATTCAATTAGTCAGCCAGCTCCAAAATAACGTTTTTAGGTCATCACATGAAAAAAACCTGTATTTTGACGACTGACGGACCAAAAAATGCTGCTACAACTATGAAGTGCCAAAAGAAGTCCTGAAAAAATTGGGATCATGGCAACTTGTGATGAGGAAAACTCGAGACCAAGTACAAGTGGATTAGCAGTAGTGTATTTGACACACAGTATCGATAATTCTGACCACGGAACAGAGAAATAGGTGGAAATGCCTTGGGCCTAAATTAGTTAAGAAACAAGCGTCGCCAAACTTACACAAATAAACCAATAATCACATATTGCACACATACGAAAAATTCGTTTGATTGGTCAAATATATTTATTTCAATATTGGCTTAAGTCAATAGACCCTACATTTTAAAAACGACATTAAGTCTAAAGCATAAGGTTTATTTTGCTACGGTTCAAAAAGTACTTACGACATTTTGCTATTTACTGTCTAACTCAAATTATTAAGTCTGATAATTGTGCCATCTATCGTCGAGAAGCAGAATTTTTTCGTCACTTGAATCCCAAGCTACGAAATAATTCTGCTACTTGCCGACAGGTGCGCTACTCGAATAGTGATGTCCATATTATTTAATATTGATTAACAGTATCGATATCATTCAACGCAAAGGCATTTTTTTTTAATTTTCTTATCTTTATTTAACACTAACTTTCACTCGCTACTTCGTCTGCGTAACTTTCTTATTTATAATATTAGTATGGACGTGCAGACTAAATCGTGGGCGAAGCCAGTCTCAAATAATATAATTAAAGATCTATTATTTTGAGAACATGAAAAATCCGTCTTTATCCCTGTAGCGATCTTAATCCCAAATGGAATGGAACATACAGAGCATTTTGAGTCTTGCGGTTTTAAGCTGAAATCGCCCAGGGCCGCAAGATCCAAAGGCTACTTTTGGCGTGACGGCGGGCGAGAAAGTGGGAAAGGGAATCAAAATAGTGATGGGTTGCTACCCGCATGGTCGAAAAGGCAGAGGAATTTCTCTTCTGCCATTGTGCCCTTTTGTTTAGTGGGCTTTTAAAATCTGCGCGGGAATGTGGAAAGTTGTTACATTCTATTTATTTTCTTTTGTCCCTTTCACCCAAACCAGCATGGTGAGCTTAAAATACAGAGAATTGTGTCAATAACTTTGTAGATCCATTACTAGTATTACAGTGATATTCAACTAAATCCGTCTGTCTGTTACTTCTTCACGCTTCAACTACTTAACCAATTTAATTGAAATTGAATATGTAGGTTTATTGTTTAAGAGTCCCGGAAAAGGACATTGGACAAAATAAGATTCACCAAACCAAGTTCCATCCATTTCATTCCAAAAAAGAGTGATGGAACTTGGCATGGTGAATCTTATTTTGCCATACAAATGGAGACTTTTTCAAATAACTTATATTACATTAACGAAGTCTTGGGTTAAAGCTAGTTACATTTAAATTTGGGAGCAGCAGCAGGAGCTAGAGCAGAAAAAAATTGACATAAAGGACAACCTTTATAAGAAAATTAAATTATTATATATAAATAAATTAGATATAAATTATTTCTTCATAACGCTCCGAACATATGGTGCTTGATTTAGTTGGCATCCAGTTAACCCTAGCCGTTGCATCTATTCACTTTTCTTTTACATTTGGGCCTAAAAATAATTCGAAAGGTTAGACTAATATTAATAGTTTTTAGTGCAATAAAAATACTAGAAAATGTTCATGTTTATAATAAGTCTATATATTACTTAAAATCGTTGCGTTATTCTATTAAATTATACCTGAAATTTTGATTTATTTTATCGACAAAATCCGCATCCGACTCGACTACATCACTAATCGAGTAGCGCAGTTCATCGACAAAATTTGTACATCACTAATCGAATAGCAAAATCTGTACATCACTAATCGAGTAGCGACAACTTACCAGTGTTGACGACGAAAAACGAAGTGATTATATACTCTTTGACAACTTACGGGAACGAACTTTCTAGAACTACCTAGTTAATACGATCGTACCATAATGATTTTCGTAATTTTTTAAAAGAAAATGCATGTTGTCGTACATACTGATGGAAAGAAATACCTACATTGCTTTTATTTTTGTTCTTACTGCTATTTTTACATACTAAAACACTACAACACGGGATATTTAGCGAAAAAAATGTTGGTCGGGCGGACAAAACGATCTCAACACGTAGCTAGAATACGACTGATGTACGGAGTCGGTCGATCTTGTGTAGTTTTACCGGATTATGACACGCGCGCCACGCCCACTTGGCACTTCCACCTATTTCACTGTTCCGTGGTTCTGACGACGACGAATCGTATTTTTTAATATCTCTTATATTAATCTAAGAAGATATATTACCATGTTACGTTTTTCTGTAACAATAATTAAAATTTTGATTTCTTAAACTTTGTTTTATTTTAGCTCTTTTTTTTCCAAAAGTTTAGCTCTATTTTAGTTTCGAAGGTGATCTAGCTCTCTTTAAAAATTTGAGTTGGCAACAATGCTCCCCTCTGCTCCTCTTTGATTCGGTCGGCATCGGCAGTTCACTACTGGCTGCGGCAGCCATTTTGTTTTCACAAAAGCTAAGGAAGATTACGTCAACACACGGCGAAAAATCATTTCGCATTTTGTAATTTTAGAAATTACACGCGGTTGTGTTCATTCACAGTTTTAAAATATGGACCATTAAGTGGTACGTGAGGTGATAACTTATTCAATGCGTGATGATCAACCAGAGCTGTGTTATCTTCGATAACGTAAGTTTACGTGTTTCCTTGTAAAATATCGCCATATTGAGAAACCACGTAGTAATCCGAGAGTTTAGCATCGTTTTGTTCGATTACAGTGATGTGCAGTTGAAGACAGTGCGTGGCATGGTGAAAGCAGGGACTACGGTTACCAGCCAACATGTCGAAGGAAATAGCGGAGGAGTACGCGTCGAGTTTGGCGGACCTGACCGTCAACAGCAAGCCCTTGATCAACATGCTCACGATCCTTGCGGAGGAAAACATCGACCACGCCGGGGTTATCGTTGAAACCGTCGAGAAGCATTTGGAGAAGGTGAATTTCAATTTTTAAATTTCACGGTCCCGTGGAGTGTTGTAAAAAATGCCACGATGTCACGTGAGCCGTATGAAGAGTAGGGAAAGTGCTTGCAATGGATGACGCACGGTTTGTCGTGCCAAGCATGTTTGTATGTCGACTGTGAGTCGACCCACTTTGTGACAAGCCCAGAACAGGTATCTCCTTGAGCCAATTTGTTCTAGATAACTATCTGAAAGAATCACTACATTACATTGCTGAGCTAATCGTGTTGATGTGAAAAAAAAAATGCTTTTTGATTGGCTGTAGATTGTAGCGATACATATTATTTGATTAATGTATTTATTTTGAATATACATACACTAATTACTGTGGTCAATTTTATACCTGTTTCCTCAATTTAGGAGCAATTTACCTTAAAATTCACGTCCAATTTTAGATCATTAGTCATGAGGGTACAATATTTATGTTGATATACATTGCGAAATACTGGAGATGCCTGTTCACAGAGTTACAAACACAATCTTTTACAAATGTACCGATACGGTATGTAGAAACCGCAAACAGCATTTCAGTTGTGTAAGCGATTATTCAAATAAAGGTTTTGCAAACTGAGTTCTTATTTATTTTTCGCATGCTGAACATTAAACAGGTTTCTAACAAAACTTTGTCTTATTCATTCCCGTACCATTTCTATGACAAACGATGGGAAGAGGTTGATGTGAGTCGCAGACTTGGTCAGCCGGGGCTTGGGACTAGACAATATGTTTCCTCTACACAGGTCCAACCAGACATCAAGCTGCCTGTTCTCTATTTAGTTGATTCCATTATCAAGAATGTCGGACGGGCGTACACTCAAAAATTCTCTCAAAGCATAGTCAACATGTTCACAAGGACTTTCAAACAGGTATGTAACCTGAAATTTCATATTTAATGTATTTATTTAATATTTTTGCTTGTAGGATTCTGGTTAACATTGTTCTCTTCTGCAGGTTGACGAAAAAGTAAGGTCACAGATGTTTAAACTGCGTGAGACGTGGCACGATGTGTTCCCAGCCACCAAGTTGTACCAGCTGGATGTGAAAGTGAACTTGATTGACCCGGCCTGGCCCATACAAGCCCAGCCGCAGCCACAGTCAACCATCCATGTAAATCCAAATTTTCTGAAAAAGGTGTTTTTTTAGTTGATTATGTTTTCATTTAGTTTCAATCTTTAATGCTGACAAGTTCAAAATCCATAACATTAGAAGTTGCTAAGTAAATCCCCATTACATTACCTGCAATCTAAATCATTTGCATCATTAATAAATACATTTTACTCGGAATACCCATTTACATAATGCTTTAATCCAAGTCATAATGTAATAGCTCATCTTTCTAACTTTGCTTGAAAAGCTTAGCCTATTTATCAAATTTCCCTTTGACACCATGACCTCAGTGACTTTTAATTTTATTTTTTTAAATAGTATCTTGGTTGTATAACTAAACCTATGTTTTCACACAGCCGGTGCCCACAACCAGCACTGTGACTGCACCGCCAACGGAAGACGAGGAAAGTATGCGCAGCATCGTCGCCAAGAAAGAGAAGGAATTGCTGATGCTGCAGCGGAAGAAGATCGAGATGGAGCTTGAACAGGCCCGCAAGCAGCTCGAGATCACAGAGAAAACTTCTAGATTGGTGAGTTGATTTACTTCTTTTTGTGTACCTTTATTTTTAACCAGAGGTGCATAAAAGGGGTCTTATCAATTTTATGTTTGTATGCATGGTATATATAGTGCGTTTGTTTAGATGTTTAAAAGAATTGACATGTCTTTTTATAGAAATATACACTTTATAAATCAATACCTTCACAAATTACAAATTATGTATTTATTTTATAAATTATATATTACATAATTTATTTGTAATTTGCAAAGGTATTGATTTATAAAGTGTATATTTCAATAAAAAGAGACATGTCAAGATTGTTTACATTCTTTTAAATACCTAAACAAATGGACTGTAGCTATATCATGATATAGCGGTTGTTATATTGAATAAGTATTCAAACATTTTGACATAATATTCATATGTTATACAACATAAAAAAAAAACAATTAAAAATCCCATTAGAACCATTTTCAACTTCTACGCGGATGAAGTCGCGGGTTAAAGCTGAACTTAAACTAGTTAAAGTTAAACTTGGAAGGAACATACCCGCAATAAATCGAACCACGGGTTATACCAGATCACTTTAGTGAAATTAAAATTACAGTCAAAAAAACAAAAACAAAGTTCGCTATTTCGATACAAAAGTGTCAAGCCGCCCGGGCGATTTGTATTGGAATGTCTAATATTTTTGTCGTTTTTTGACTGTTATTTTAATTTCATTACACTGTAATGATTTAGTATGGCCCGTGGTTCGATTTATTACGGGTATATCCCTTCTACATTCCATTCCGTCAAAGTAGGCACAAACATTTCGTAATCTAATTAATCATTATCGATCCGTGTATTTATTTCACGCCTTCATGCGTGACGAAACAGCAAATATCGATAGCATAAAGTGACTTCAAACAAGAATTTCGTATTAGAGATAAACTTTATCTTTTGAAGGAAATATTCAAATTGTTTTAATGTGATGGAAATGAACCATAAGATCTACATCGATCAAAAATTAACAAGCTTAAAAGAATAATCAACTATATTCTTTACCACTTTAAAACCTTGATCATATAAAATACTGACTTGTGATTCGGAACCTATTATGCTAAGCATGGTCTTTGCTTATAGCGAACCTGGGGCTTTTTTACCTTGTAAGGAATGGGAATGTGATATGCATATTTTATGATTTTTATGACACTGCTCTAAAATTTTATTTTTTATATTCATTATCAAGTATATGACCTTCAGTCTACCATTTACTTGTTTTATAAGAAAGAAAGAAAAATATTTTATTCAGTGCATATTTACATCAGTTGCATTACTAAATAACTTTAATCTAAGCGCATGGTAGTGCGCAGGCCAGTTCCAGCAACAGGCCGCGCGCATGCCGTGCACAATTTACACGAACCGTTTCGACCCACTCTTGACCCCCCTGTAACTCAGTGCCTATTGCAAGTACAGAAATAAAATTAAAACTACGTAATCATATACTAGTACTAAAGCAGTATGTCAAATTTCATAGATATAGCTTCAGTAGATCCTGAAATATGACCCTGTGAAAATAGCTAATTTTGGCACTGACTGACTGACTGACTGACTCACTGACCGGTAATCAAAACCTCTAGGCCACTTCCAATTGTCCTAGCGTCATGAAATTTGGCACGCAGGTCGTGTTTTATATGTAGATTAATTATGTATGGGAGGCCCATTTTATTTTCTGCAATTTTTGCCTTTTTTCTTGCAGATCTATAATGTGTTTGGGGAGTTTGATTCTGATGTTAAAAGGTTTTGCGTTAGTTACCAGTAACCCTGTATAATTAGGTCAATTTAATTATATAAATAATAAATTTAATTATACAATTAATCAAGTGTTACGTACAGCACAAAAACCTGCCAAGTTCAAATTTAGAAGTATTATTATTTTAGATATTTTTTAAAATGTATCTAAACTTGGCATTGGCTTGGATTTCAACCCTTTTTTAGGCGAACAATTAGCCGATAGGAACTTGGGCCCCTTTTTAACAGGTATGTTTTTGGTGGAATTAGTTTAACACCGAAATGGCACCACTCAGCATAGGGCAATGATGTGCCTTTACATCATGCCGCTGGTCTTCCGTGGTGCCAAGAGATAAGAGAGAAAGCTCTACCAGTTAAATCAATTAAATTATTTTCAGAAAGTTTTTGAAAATCCGTTTCCTTGCTGAAAATACTCGGATCTAATATCTTTGAGAGTAGTAGTCCAATATCACAAAACCTTAGATTACGCTGCCACTGAAAACCTACTCATACCTATAACGTAAGGAAATAAAGACACGTTTCTGCCTAGCAACGCGGCAACCTGTCCCTCACTATCTTTCATCATTTGTGCCATTTTTCAAACGCGGAGTAAGTCAAAAATCATTTATTTATCTTTGAATATTCATATCGCTTGCTAATTGTAAATTTTTTGTTTCGTTTTCTTAATAGGTAGTTGTTGACGCCAGATCATTTACTTACAATTAAGTTTACTGCCGCCTCCTAAGCGCAAGTACAGAAGAAGCGGTAACAAACTGTACTGCAGCATTTTCTCCAAAAACGTTAACCTTACAATTATACTGATATCAAAGTTAGATATGTGGACTGAGAATACATTGCTATGTCATAATTATTAATTAACAATGATGTCAAATTTGAAATTAACGTCAATTTGTAAATAATCTAAATGTACATAATACAAACCTTTATGAGGGACCAGCGCCAAGCTCAAGCTAGACGTTTTTAGGGTTCCGTAGTAAACAAGGAACCCTTATAGTTGTCTGTCTGTCCGTAATTAACAATGATGTCAAATTTGAAATTAATGTCAATTTGTAAATAAACTAAATGTACCGACTATACTCACATTATGCCATTTGTGAGTGTACATAATACAAACCTTTATGAAGGACCAGCGCCAAGCTCAAGCTAGACGTTTTTAGGGTTCCGTAGTAAACAAGGAACCCTTATAGTTGTCTGTCTGTCCGTAATTAACAATGATTTCAAATTTGAAATTAATGTCAATTTGTAAATAAACTAAATGTACCGACTATACTCACATTATGCCATTTGTGAGTGTACATAATACAAACCTTTATGAAGGACCAGCGCCAAGCTCAAGCTAGACGTTTTTAGGGTTCCGTAGTAAACAAGGAACCCTTACAGTTGTCTGTCTGTCCCTCTGCGGTTTTACTTAGCGACTATTAGTATTAGAAAGCAGTGATTTGGCATGGATATGTATATTAAATAGGCGGAAAAAGTGCTGAGCTTGGGAAAACTTTTTTTTTTTGATTTAAGGATCCCTTTATGAAATATTTGGTTTTAAAGTGAAAATTTTTGTTTGAGTCACGTGTCCTCCCCCTCTATTTGCTAAACGGTTATATGTAAACACGTGAAAAAACTCACGGCTATAGTATATATAACGAAATTTAAAGGAAAACTTATCAGAGCGAAGTAGGGTTTACAAATTAAAAAGTTATAGGCGATCAACTTATGACATGTACTCGCAAAAGGAAAATATCACACGAATCCAATAGAAAATTAGTTTTTAGACGTTTTTAGTGCCATGAACTCAAAGTGGGCATACGTAAAAAAACAAATTAATGCATTATTAAAAATAAGGGCTATTATATTGCTAAATCCTTTATTACAAATTCTCAGTAAATACCACTTCTCGTTATAAACCTTGATTTTATTGCCTGTCCTTATCTATTTACTAAGAACTAATTTATGTTTAGATCCTTTTGTAAACTGTCTTTTGTCAAAATAAATCCTCAATTATAAAGTAGTGGCTCTGTTAGCTGTAGACCTCGCGAGCTTATAGAGATTCCAGATTTAGTTATGAAGATGAATTCTTATAACATTTTGGTAAACTGGTAATTTTGGTAGACTGAACGAAATGTTACTGTAGTCACATAATTCCCAAGAAAACAATAAATATATTCGTACTTTTAAAAACTTTTAAAATAAACTGCAAAATACCGGTCGCAAAATAAAAATAACTACATTGAACTAAAAAGATAACACCTTCCAGTGAGATTCGAACTCTAGACGCATAAGTCGATCAGATCTCTTTATGAACAAACCGGACTGATCTTTTGACAATGCTGGTGAAAATATATGTATGTTGTATGTATGTCATAATAGAAAATAAAATTCCTTTGTTATTTCGTTGTCACTACAGAAATGGTCGTAAGAGCCATAAAATCCAAAGGCGCTTAGGCCCATTGTGCCAACTCCGTCATTGTCAAAAATTTCCAAAAAATGGCTAGACTATCGATTTTCATATGTTTATCGAACCTGCTCCCAAAATTTCACGGGGATCGGTTGAGAAATGCGACCTCTAGAGGAGAACACAGACGTACCAAAGTATTTTTGGCCAAGTTGAAACGGAGACCTTGGATACTATTGTTGCACCTGTCTATTTAATGCTCCCTCTATTATTGTATTATTAAAAATTAGGCCGTTATATTCCTAAATCCTTTATTTCAAATTCTCGGTAAATACCACCTCGTTATGAACCTTGATTTTATTGCCTGTCCTTATCTATTTACTGTCTCTTCTGGACACTTGGGGCTTCTATTATGGTGAATAAAAACCCGAGATTCTTCAATATTCCATATATTCTTCAAATTTGAAATTATTTTACAGAGCAGTACTTATGCGTGGCGCTTGCAAGTTGAGAAGAAGGAATTGTACTTGAGGTACTTAAAAAAAATGACATTTTACGCCTGATAAAATTGAATAGCAAATATTCATTTTGATGTTTATTGTATATTCTTGGTAGGCTTGAACATTTACTAAGTATTAATTTATCTTTAGACACATTTGTAAACTGTCTATTGGTAAAAAAAAACCTCGTTGCTTCAATTATCAAAAAGAAACCTCGGATACTATTGTTGCACCTGTCTTTTTATTGCTTTCTATTTAAAATTCCTTACTAATTCCTCCAAAGTCAAAAATCTTATTAATCTTTGGGTATTTGTATGACTTAACAGTTGTCAATTTTTCTTTTGATTTTATAATAGTTGTTGACGTCAGATCATTGACTGCCTCCATGGTCCAGTGGTCAAGGCGTTCGCCTTGTGACCCGGAGGTCATGGGTTCGATTCCCACTGGAAAGCATACTTTGTGAAAAGTTGTTTTCAGTCTGGATAGGATATTGCAGGCTTGAATCACCTCATTATCCGAAAAAAAAAAAAGATTCCGTGTTTCGGAAGGCACGTAAAACTGTGGGTCCCGAACGCGTTTGATCATCAAACTATCCAAGTATTGGTTCCTGGTATGCCCTTTGGGTTGTGGAGGTCAGACGGCAGTCGCTCTGCGTAAAAACCAGTAACCTCGTCAAATCTCCTTGGTTAGGTAGCGGACCCCGGGCTCTGAAGCGTTACTGCTGAGGATGCAACCGGGAATACGCTCGGATGATGATGATGTTGACGTCAGATCATTAACAACAGCTCAGTTTATTGCTCTCGTTTTAAATTCTCGGTACTTACTATGTTATTGTCTATCCTTATCCATTTATGTATTGCTCTCCATTGTGTATTAAATTAAACTGTTCAAAATAAGCACATACCTGGCCGTCATGAAAAAATAACCTTGATGTTTTTTTACTAAGTTATCTTTTCCTCGTATTTGTAGTCGTTAGGTTATCTCGTAAACACGATGAGTCACAAAGCTGGGTAATTACCCAGCACTTATAAACAAGCTTTGTTCTATTTCGTAGAATATTCTACAATAATTGAAAGTAAAAGTAATTAACTAAATAGGAGAATCGACTTCTTGTCATATTGGTTATAGACTAATTGAATTCGGTAAAGGAGCAATGTGTCCTCTAATTCTTAAAATAATTACTTATCAGTGAATAATTTAAGTAATGAAATATATATATATATATATATATATATATATATAAAGCTTTATTTCCAATTATTATTATTATAACATTTAATTTTAATAGTAATAATTTAATTTTAATCGTTTTAAATAACGAATCTATATTAAAATCTATAAATAAATATGCCTATATTGAAAAGACTAGTTATTAAATCACATAATCATTAAAATCCATAATTATCAAATTCACATTTTTTTAAATATTATCTTTAATATGAATAATGTCAGTATCAGGTAAAAAATAAAATAATAATACAACTATAATGTTAATACTCATAATATTATTACCTACAATGGATGTTTATCTATCTGAGTCACTATCCCATAAAACAAGTCTCGGAACTTACCTTTGGGGCTAGCTCAATCTGTCTAATTTGTCCGTATACTACATGTCCTTGAATGGTCTACGTGACTCTGCATGAACACGATAAACACTGTTGGCGGCAAGGGGGTGCCCCAAGGGCCACCCCCGCTGTAGTTATTGGCTGTAAAATTAAACTGTTTATGATTTTTAAACTCATAATTTAATTCGTTTATTATGCTAACTAAACAATGGTATATATTTTTAAATTAAACTTGCTTAATGTTATACAAATCAAAGTTTTGTCAAGTCTGTTTGTTATGGATTTGAAAAATAGGATAATTAATGTTATGCAATTTAAGGGAAGCCCCTACATAACATTTTGTTATCTGCTAGATTCCGACAAGTCAAATCAGATGCTATAGATACTATTACCTGGATCATTTACCACAGAAGATAAAAATGTTAGATTTCCGTGGGATTTTATATAATGAAATACAGTTGACGTGGATAACAGCTATGCAGGCTGACTGGTGAATCACGGGACATGTCATAAAACAAAAAAAAATCTTATTAATTACAAAGATTTAATCAAATTAGTGCGCAATGTCTCGGAATACCTATCCATACTCTGCTCGTTGTATAACCGCTTCAGTGTTTCCACACTTCTTGTTTTTATTGGATAATTTAGTCAACTTTCAAGCACCTACTTTTTTGTTTATATATTTGTAACGAGATTTGTTCGAGTAATGAGTGCCCTCTTTCAGAAAAGCAAGGACACAAGTGAAAGTGTCACATACTTTCACCTAATCTAGGTTGAGTTTGGTCGACGGGCGTTTATCGGGATTTTTCTGCTTGTCTTTACGTAACTGAATACGCATAAAGTCGATTTGGTACATATCAAAATACCTTATCCAAAAATACCTAATCAAAATACCGTCTAGGCTAAATTAAAAATAATATCTTTATCTTTCGTTCTCGAGTTATAGGTTCTATTTTGTTTTGTTAATGTGTTTCATGGATTTTATTCACTACCTGACTGAATCTGACTTCAAAATATTTTTAGTTAATGTTTGTACCAGGCACGTACACTTAGGCATTCTACTCGGGTTACATACACGTACTTAGCTTTCAACATCTATTTGTATCACCCATTTTACATTTTTATGTTGGAAATAAGTCAAATCAATTTAAACTATCTAATAGAACATCTTCATTTAACTTAAAATCTAAGGTGTAATAGTCCTGGACTGTACGATGTATCAAGCTATAATACATATTAAGGTAAAACTTGTCACTGGAGAAAAGATGGATGGTCAATCAAAATAAAGATTGTTTTTGTTCTTCGTTCCTCCTTCTGTTCTGAGAAATATGCATCGGAGGACCTCAACCGCGACTGTTGGAATGTTGGAAGGCGCCTTGTATTACAACAGTATGAGCTTAAACACAACCGCGTTGCAACGCTGCGCCGCGCCGCTGAGCGTTGCGGTGCTGCTCCACAACGCACAGCGCCTTGCAGTGCTGCAAAAATATAGTATTCGTCTCTAATAGTATAAATATAGTTTTCATCCCAAAACATTGGAGCTAAAGTTACTGCTGATTCTTTTGGGACTGAAAAGTGAAAAAGAAAATCTTTAGGGATTAACAACAATTTGAAAACTGATCACGAATTTAGTCTATGTAAAATCAAAAATAATGTTGGCTGCCCAACAGAAAAAAAAAAGATTTCAGTTTTAAAGCAATAAGGAATTGGCACAGGCGTCTTAATATTTTTTCATCTCATTTACTCGAAAAACTATGTTTTCATCCCAAAACATTTGGAGCTAAAGTTACTGCTTATTCTTTCGGGACTAAAAAGAAAATGCCTTGGGATTAAAACCAATTTGAAAACTGAACACGAGTGTAATATGTACAATCAAAAATAATGCTCGCAGTACTGTAAAAAAGAAAAAAAAAGAAAAATTCTGTTTTAAAATAAAAAGATATGCAGGACCACGCAGTTATGAGTGAATATTCTATCGTAAGTGGTGGTCTTCGAAAAAATATTTCTTAGTATTTATTGTATGAAAACTAGACCAAACACTAACCCCCAAATTCATAAAAAATTACAAACGTTTGCTAAACCTTACTATTTTAGTTAAAATATGTTTTGTCTCGTTCTTTCAATGTCAAATATCGAGAAGAGGAAAAGGGACAAAACATGTTTTAGCTGAAATAGGTTTAGCAAACGGTTGTATTTTTTTATGAATTAGGGGGTAAATAAATAAATAAATAAATAGGGAGCCCCAAAGTAAGTTCGAGACTTGTGTTATGGGATACTAATTCAACGATACTGTATTTTATAACAAATACATATATAGATAAACATCCAAGACCCAGGACAATTTGAAAAAGGCCATTTTCCGACTTGCCCTGTCCGGGGTTCGAACCAGGGACCTCTGGGTGGCGGACTAGCATAAAACGGGGACCACTACGCCACAGAGGTCGTCAAAGATTCAAATGTTTATTAAGTAATTAGACCTTTACAGGCACTTTTAATAAGTATAATTTACGTTACGTGTAAAGTATATTAAAATATCTTTTAAGAAAAGCTACCGATACCAGCGCTTCGTAACGACTACTGCTGAGAAGAAACGCGGAAAGAAACTCATTTTCACAGTATTGGTCGCCTACTCGCCAGAAGGGCTTTTTCAGATTATTATTATATTTCTTTAATTAATAAATACTTATAATACATTGTTGATACATTGTAACATGTAATGCTTGCGAACAAGTAAACAAACATAAATTGCGTCATAAAAATGAGAAATATTAAGTAGCCAAAAAAGCGAAGCCGAGCTGACCAATCCCTTTCGGCAGCACCCGCTCACGAGTTGACGCCCAAACAAAACAAAAAAACATGAAATAAAGCTATGTTTCGTTGTCCACAGCCACCAAACATAGCCCCGCCGAGCGCGACGGTGGCGCCGTCGATCCCTCGCGCGCTCGTCAACCCCGTGGTCGCGCCCGTGCTGCCCGCGCCCGCTGAAGTCGCAGCAGTGCCCGTCAAGCAAAGACTCGGCCCGGTGAGTTCATTTTCTTTCCATTGGAAACTATTTATTTTTATTTATTTATTTGTTTTCAAGGGGATCCAACAGCTTATACAATAATCTACTAACATTTGAATAGAACTAGCGTGGCTAAAGTTAGAATAAAACGCTGTCCACACATTAACGGGTTCCCGGGGACGGAGCCCGGCCGGAACGGAGAAAATCGGTTACATACTATCTGTATGAACTCGTTCACATAGTTCAGGGTCGGGCCGTCATGTCCCGGAGGGCGACATTCCATAAGTCGTTTGATTTCAGCCAGGAAGTTTCAGAAAGGCCTTTGTAGTTAAAATTCGCACTACAAACCCCAGAGCGTTTTGGCTGGTCCGACAGCCGAACCCCACATGTTATTGGATTGGAGTAAGTAAATATGAATCAAGTGAGTTTACAAATGCACGTTGATTTCGTCCAGGAATCACATAGGCTTTTGTAGTTGAAACTTACACTCCATAGCCCAGACTATTTCGGCCGGGCCGAATCTCACGGTTTAGTGGAGCAGAAAACTAGCGTTAATGCAACTACAAATCCCCGAGTAGCTCATCCAGTTTTAACTGGACATTGTAGCTGTTTTACTTTAATATTCCGAGCTTTTCGGTGCGCGTTCGGTCAATGGTAAAAAGCAAGTGAAACACGTTATAAAATTACTTCTTTTAAGGATCTTACGGACGAGTCATACATATACAATGTAAAGAGCTATGCGGCGAAT
The DNA here is from genome assembly GCA_943193695.1 of Acrobasis suavella. NCBI lineage: Eukaryota > Metazoa > Arthropoda > Insecta > Lepidoptera > Pyralidae > Acrobasis > Acrobasis suavella. Next base: position 1,537,789 of record OW971944.1, read on the forward strand.
CGTCGGTGGCGGCGAAAATATTTATTAAACAAAGTCATTCTCACCGCTTAAAAGTATCTTAAGCATTCAACATGTAGCAAAGACACCAAAAAAATTTTTTTAAAGTATTTTGAGAGGGGAATGACCCGGAGTCGCAAGTTAAAAAATACTCTGTATGCCCCATTAGGGATAGAGACTTGATAGTATGCATGTATCTGCGTGGGAAGAAAAGCAGCTGGTACATTCTAAGTTTTTTGTTTTTTCCCAGACCAGCATGGAAGAGAAAACCTTAATAAGTAATTATTACAAGCTTGTTTCTATAACAATGACCTAAAAAGGTTAAAGTACTCCTCAAGACAAATCGTTAGAGCCCAAACTCGGTGGGGTTATGTTGTTTTATCATAGATGCCATGATTTATCATCATAATGTCATTTTTTGGCTTCGCCGTAGTTTGGTCAGAAACTACAAATTATCGCAGTCGAGGTTTTTTAAATTACCTACTTGATGTTTGATTATATGTGTGTATAACCACAGATTATACTATTTATGTATTTATACTACCAAAAAATGTTTTTAGCTGTATCCAGTATAAACTTCGCTTAAATAATTTTAACAGCATTTATAAAAGTTATAAGATCCAGCAATAAAACCCAGAACGCTTCCTGGCCGAATGGACATGCATATATATATAATCTCACTTAATCCTGTTTACTTTTTCCAATACCCTGTAGGGCTCGGGCCGGCCGATACGCTCTGGGTTTTTGAAAGAGTTTTAACTAGAAAAGCCTGTGTGATTCCTGGCCGAAATCAACGTTCATTTGTAACCCAACTTGATTAATAAAACTTACTCCAATTGCCTGTAGGGCAACCGGCCGAAACGCTTTGGGGTTTGGAGTGCAAATTTTAACTACAAAGGCCTGTGTGCTTCCTGGCCGAAATCAACAGGCTTATGGAATGTCGCGTCCCGGAGGCTACCCGGATGCCCGTGCGCCCCTGAAGGTGCCATCCGATTTTTACCTACCGGGACGTCATTTTGTTTGTGTTCTTGCAGCTATCTATTTCCTGGACTCTTATACAGGGTTGGCCCTCCTGATGCATTTTAGCCACTCTTGGCAGTTCTGTGTTAACTCTGGCTTAACGTGGTTTATGTGTTCTTGCAATATGTATGAAATTCTTCTACAGTTTGTGTATCTTCCCAGAGCTCAGATACGATGATGTCGATGTTATTTTTGCTTATGAGCTTCATCTTCTTGACGACCTCCGTGGCGTATTGGTCACCATGCTAGTCCACCACCCAGAAGTCCCGGGTTCGATCCCCGGTCAGGGCAAGTTGGAAAATGGCCTTTTTAAATTGTCCTGGGTCTAGGATGTTTATATATATGTGTACATATGTGTATTAGTTATAAAATATAGTATCGTTGAGTTAGTGTCCCATAACACAAGCCTCGAAATTACTTTGGGGCTAGGCTCAATCAGTGTAATTTTTCCCTGTATATTAATTTAATCTTCATTGAGCGCTACTGCAATAAATGCTGATTCCTCAGTGTTAAATAGGGCCATGTGAGCGTATCAGTCATTGACACAGATTTCCCTGATATGTGTGAATACAGAACCCGGACGGCACGGCCCTGACGAGAAAACGGACACGGACGGCCCGTCCTGTCCGTGACGGGAATCCGTTAATGTGTGGACAGCGCTTAACTCTAAAGTTTGACAAATTAAGTAGTAACATAATGTCAACGAGACATTGTTTGTAAATTTGCAAACTAGTAACTGACGACGCAGCGGTTGCAATGCTACAATTATATGCAGAAGGGAGTTTGTGTATTTGTTTGTTTGTTACCACTTTGCGCTTCAACCACTAAACCTATGCATTTAGATGAAATTTGGTATGGATATAGTTTAAGACCCAGGGAAGATCATAGCATAGTTTTTATCCCGAAATTCCCACGAGAAGCGAAGCCCATGGGCACAGCCAGTTAGGTATAAAAATTTAACAATATCCTATGAAATACTATTTTTTTATACTTGTATATTTAGATGGTATGTCGGGCTTTTTGTAGAAGTTATTATCATTTTAAAAGACAAATTTACTAGTACTGCGCCTAAGTACTGTACTCAGGTCATACTTTTTTCTAGATAGGTTCTACAAATGAACTGGGATAATGTAAAATATACGATTCTTATGATAACACATGCATGACAAATGATTTGAGACTTTCACCCTGATATTCATAAAAATTAAATACCGTTTGCTAAAACATGTTTCGCCGTTTCTCTTTTTTCAATATTTGACATTGAAAGCACGTGACAACACCAGTGACCTCGTCGAAACTCCTTGATTAGGTAGCGCACCCAGGCTCTGGAACGTTACTCCTGCTGAGGATGCAACCGGGAAAATACGCTCAAAGGATAATAATAAAAATAACGAACGGTCTTATAGCGAAGAGTCTTGACCAACACCTTAAGACTCTTTCGCTATCTAGCAAAACCCAGCCATCTGGCTGGGTCAAGGTTCAGATACAGAAGGCAGTACTCCTGGACTCGAAACGCATTGTCAGAGGTTTCTTTCTCTGCCGCCCTAACCGCCGGTTGCTTGGGCCTTGACCCGCTGCCACTAGATTAGATTTTTTTATGTTTATATTGTAGTATATTTTACTTTTTATAGATATATAATAAATTCTTAATCTAAGAACCTAAATAATTAAAGTAAATAATAATAAAATCGATTTATTTTTTCATCACAATTTACAGTTTTGTTTTGGTACACTTTAAATCTAGACACAATCTTGACAAATTGTCAGAGAGTGGTGTCTGTGATAGGTTTCAGACGAAAGCTGTAATACAGATCACCACGAGATCACACAAAAGAATAAAGTTGAAGGGAGACTAATTAAATAATTAGGTGACAGTAAAAAGTAAAGCTGATAAGAAATAAAAAGCATAAAATAAAAATGGGATTCAATAAAAATAAAACATAAGAATTTACTATGGCTAAAATAAATTAAAATAGAAATCAAATTAGGCTTACAGACTCAATATGTTTAGAAAATATTGCGTAAAGTGTAACTGTAAATGATATTTTTCGGTAACTACACTTATTAGAAATGATGAGATGATGATGATGAAAGAACGAGACTAAACATATTTTAACTAAAAGAGGTTTAGCAAGCGTTTGTAATTTTATAAATGAATAAGGGGGTTAGTGTATATTTATATGTATTTCTGTAGCGTTATGTTTGTTTGCAGCCGGTTAGCAAACAGTCCCGCATCGCGCCCGTCAGCGCGGCGCTGGCGTCCGCGCGGAGAGACCCGCGCCTCGCGCGCCTGCGGGACCTCCCCGCCCCCGCCGCACACCACACCCCCACTAACTTGCAGCCCCCCATCGCACCCAACGTGTTCGACATCAAACCCCTCGAGCGGGTGCACAAGCGCAAGAACGTCATCACCATTGACGTCCAACCTGACGTTCCGCCCCCGCGGCCCCGCGACCCCCGCCGCCCGGACCCCCGCCTCGAGCGCAGGGAGAAAGTGCGCGCCAGGAGAGAGGAGCGCAAGCGAGAGGAGTCGCGGCGAGTCGAACTCGAAAAGAAAGAGAAGGATCCCGAACCGGAACCGGTCCCGGATTACATCAACAATATACCCGATGTCAAAAAGATCAGTAAACTCCCGCCGATCCCGAAAATCCCTAAAACGGACGAGTCCAAAGAATCCCCAAAGAAACGCAAGGACGAGCGGGAGAAGAAGGAAGTCGCTCGCGTAGAGAAAAAACCGCGACGCGACGGCAGCGGAAAAGACTCCAATTCGAACTCTAACAACTCCTCTCCCGAGAAGCGGACTAAAACCAAAGAGAAGAAGAAAAAGGAGAAGGAACGAGAACAGGAGGAGAAGCAGCCGACTGAGAACGAAGTGGTCGCGTTCAAGGAGCTCAAAAACTGCCACCACAAGGAGCGCAACTACATGAGAAGAAACAAGGAAAAGTCTGAAAGCCCCGAGAAAACTGTCCCGGATACCCCGGAGGCAAAACCAGAAACAGAGTCATCAAGTAAGATATCATTCTATGTTAACAGAATGCGAGGTTAGACCGATAAGAATAAAACTCTAGTCTTCTACTGTGATACTAGTATAGGAACGCCAACAAGTTGTGTGGAAATAAAATATTTTTCAACTCTTGGAGTATTCATATTAACGTGTTTCTTGCCGGATCATTCTACCCTCTACTATTAAGGTTGATGTTGTGTTTAAGTGTTAGCACAGTCACAGAGTTTGCCCGGGCAAGACCCGTAACACTTTGCACACAAGTTTTCTATGGGTTTCTTATTGTGATTAACACTAGTGATTTTACTTGCAACATCTCGAATCTAAGTAGGAAAGTTAGAAAAAGAAAATCAAATAATAACAAGCTTGACTAAAAGAAGAATATGGATAGAAGAGTGCAGACGAAATTTGAGAACATTTTCAAGACGTTCCTGGTATAAGAAGATGGTTACAATCTGGCCTTCGTCATTTGGCTCTGACTGGATCTGTCAACGGCGAGTAAATGTTTCTTTGATTCTGACACTAGATGTCGCTACGAGTTCTGATACAAACTATTAGTTTCGTTAGTTATAAGTACTCGGGATCTGCTTACAGTATATATTACGCACGTAAAAAGATTGGGAGAGAGAGAGAGACCCAAAGTCGCAAACTTTTAAAATTCAACATTAATTATTTTTTTCCAAGAAACTTATCATGAAATTGGAAATTGTGACCAACTTTTCGCAAACATTTCTAACAATGATTTAATAGTACAATTGTTACAATTTTGTCTAATAAAATAATTATTTTACCGATAATTGCCTTCACCTAGTCTAAATCATTTCACTAAAGTCTCTAAAGTTTATTCTGTTCAGTGTTGCACTGACAAAGTTGTCTCTTTATAACTGACTTTAAAAAAGTAGGAGAATATCAATTCTTTGGAATCTTTAGTTTTATGTATGTTCACGGAATACTCTGAAACGTCTGGACCAATTTGGGAATTTTTTTTGTTTAAAAAGGCATACTTGCCAGGTGGTCCAATATAATTTTTATCGAAATCGGTTGTGCAGTTTGGAGAACTCTGGTATCTAGTTTTGAAAAATTATTACCCCTACATATCCCTGACAAAAGCTGTAAATTAAGATTTTTTTTATATTTGTTACTTATATATAGTATACCTAAACTAGAACACCAAATTCGGCAAAGAAGTCTACTGAATCTGAAAACATGAAATTGTTTGTACCATGAGATACAATTTATACTGTAAGTAGATCCATTTAGTACTGGTACCTTTGATAAAGGTGACAAACGTATGAGATTAGAACTGGATGTTCCTTTTTCCACTTCGGCCACCGTCACGCCAAAACCTTTGGCATCTGACTGCTTAGTACTACAAAATCAAAATGCCTTGTCTCTCCATTAGGGAGTAGGGAGTAAATCTGTATGAATTTTAGTCAAGGAATGTAAAGCAAAAATTATTTTTTTCTTTTTTTTTATAAAGGCCTCTTCATTTTTTTACCTTAGGAATACATAATGTATTGGTTTATATATAGGGGTATGGACTGGACTAAACAGAAAAATCTATTCAGTCTATCAACAAGATGACCCATTTTTTTCGTTTAGCGAAGCAGTAAAAGTTCACAAAGATAAGGCGCTTTGAAGTTTCGGAGTGGGGGTGATTTACGTCACCTTTGGCTAAAAATCTTAGCTAATCCGAAATTTAAATGCGCTGTATCTTCTTCATTATTCGCTAATCAGAAAAATACTTATACCATACTTTTAATCTACATAATGAGGCGAAAGAAATGTTTGTCCTCATCCGTACTGCTGTCTTGGGCACTAAATCAAGTAGACTAGTGGGAAATACGTCACTGAAAGGAAACACCACATCATATCGTTTAGTGTCACACTATTACCGACAGGTTATATGAAAGATTTTGACGTTTCTTTTACACCTAAGTAATTTAAAGGGTAAGAGATGATTTAGAACAGGATATTTGTTTTTGTATACTTTATATACTATACAAAACAAGATTTTTTTCCTGAAAACAGCAAGGGAATTGGTTGTTAAATGAAGCAGCATTTCAAATATTGCTTTGAAGAAAATTGGGAGCGTGGTGGGGACATCTCGCTATTTCTTTCCTACGCGCGGAACCAAATGGCAGTGACGTCATATAGCAGTACGTGCATCCTTTTTCTTATATTTGACAGTTTCTATTTCCGCCAGATTTTATGGTTCTACCTTTTTGAATCTTTTTAGGTTTTGAGACTGGTATTAAAATCAAACTGAAATAGCTTAAATCTAAATTGCGATCTCTTTTACCCTAGTGACGCAGAGTAGGATCAATTTTCTGTCATAACCCCTGAAGTTTGGAAGAAGCATGGGTTAATTAATACCTTGATGTTCTACAAACATTTCTTAGACATCTAAATTAATAATGTGAAGGGAAAATTTTGCCACGATTGAGATTTGAACTCACGCCCCTCATGTTTGTACCTGTAATTGCACTTCTAATTGTGCTACTGTAGATATTATAAATTAAGATATTTTTCCGAGCTTTATAATGCTTTTTAAATCAACATTTATATACATTAATGCAAAACACACTAGATACCCATCTCTTAAACTAAAGGTAAGTATGGGTTTGCTCCTTAAGGGGATTACATTAATTTTTCGGGGTCCAGCGCTGCCCCAATTAAAACAAACTATTTAAAAGGAAAGGGACATATAATTTAAAATTTTGTCTCATGCGGCTCTAGATAACCCTTCAAACTATTTTATGAACTATTTACAGTTTAAAGTGAGAACTTGAAGTTTTTCTTAGCATTTTGCCAAAGCTGGCCGTTTTTTCGCAAAAATGCTAAGAAAAGCTTCACGTTCTCACTTCAAACTGTAAACAGTAGTTCATAAAATAGTTTGATGGGTTATCCAAAGCCGCAAGAGACAATTTTTTAATGATATCTCAGTTTCCTGAAAGAAAAAGCACTAGACCTGGAAGAATTTTTCATGTTTCCCCTTAACCACGTTATCAACTACATTACATACACTGTTAGACCAGGTAGGCCAGTCAAATTTTACATAAAAACGCGATGTAAACCTACCTTCTAAAATTTATTTTTATTATCGTCGTCCCAGCCCTTCGTCCGCCCACTGTTAAATATAGGCCTCCCTTTTTCGACGACACCCATCTCGGTCCTGTGCTGCTCACATCCATCCCATCTCGATCCGTCTATGCGTTGGGTTGGTGACAAAGTCATTGCCGTGACTTAATGTCAACACGGGTCGCATCTAGTTGAGAGCAGCACAGAACCGAAATTATTTTTAGCAAACAACCTCTTTTTTTATTGCAAAACGTAGTTACACACTCCCCAAATAGCATATCAAAAAATGCAGCCTTACATCACGTTGATTTTTAGGGATTTTTAGTGCTGGCGGAAATACAATCGAACTTAATAAAAAATGAATTTTTGACCTTACCAGTTGGAGCAACATGGGGCCCTAAGGACGTCCGCGGACGATGGCACTTAAGGGCAAGACGACCACGATTCGATTCTTAATTCTGATTTGGGGATATTAGATAGACTTTGATACAATTAGATTAAATTTTTTATTTATTTGAGAAACAAACAATTTTATTTTAAATAACATAGAAAACATATATTACAAAAATAAATTAAGTTTTTCTAGTAAATTGTACATATCAAATATTAAACCTAAGCATATAAACATCAATAACCCTATTGTGTATATAAACGTATAGATATTACCCTAAACTTGTAGAGCTACGAGTATTTTTTCTTAGGGTTGGGCTTAGTGTTCCCTAGGACTATAGGCTTTTAACCCTAAATTTAAGTCTGTCGGTCCTTTTTGGGGCTATGTCATTTTTAAAAGCCTATGAGCCTTAAAAGCCTTTTTTGTGACTTTAGGTTCTTTTAGAGTAATAGGCTAAAGCCATTTTTAGTATCAACCTGAGTAAGCCATCATAATTATATTTTACTTAAATATCGCCAAAGCAACATCGACCCAAAAGCCTATAAAGACTTAGGCTCAATTTACACTGCGGCGGAATCGAAGCGAAGCGACGAAATCGTACATAGCATAATGACCTTTATGTCAATAGTATAATGTTCAAACTCTGGCGTTGCCGGCGGCGACGCGCGGAGTCGCGCCGAAGTCAAGCGAATCGTCGCGTCGCCGCCGGCAACGCCAGAGTTTGAACATTATACGCTTGGCATAAAGTTCATTATGCTATGTACGATTTCGTCGCTTCGCTTCGATTCCGCCGCAGTGTAAATTGAGTCTTATAGTCCTTTAGGCTTGGCCTATTCAACAGGCCTAGCCTGAAGGTCTAAAAGCCTTTATATGCTTTTAGCCTGTCTAGGCTTCCAAAATCCTATTGTCCTCTAGGCTGTCTAGGCTAAAAGCCTATAGTCCTCGGGATCACTAGTTGGGCTACATCTGGCAGCACGGAGCAGCACTTTCCTATGCTGCTATCTTTTTCTGTCGCTCGGAACCGTCATTTGCTAGAGCGTGAAAGGGCGATGGGACACCACGGAACCGGCCATGCTGATGCATTTCGTTGCTCTCTCGCTCTAGCAAAGTAAGGTTCTGAGAGACAGAAAAGGTTAGCATGCGAAGGTTCCGTTCCGTGCCGACAGATGTCTCCCAACCCTTACACTCATTATCTGGCTAATCAATATTAAAAAGTACGTCTTATCATGCCTCTGTACATAATTATGTACTTACTAAATTGATAAACATTTTTTATAAATATTTTAAATTAATTACTAAGGACAATATGCTGGATTTAGAATCTTATATAAATAAATACTTCAACTGCATTGCGTTGGTGAAGTTAATTGGAGAATCCTCCATTCTCTTTTCTCTCTGCTATCTTTATGATTTGATTATTAAAAATAATTTAGTGCCAACCTGCATCTTAAATGTCTATAAACCTTATAAAAATAATTTATTTTATACGTTAGATAGCAAAGCTTCATTCGAGGTCTTTGTTTTCCGTTTATTTTTCCTACTATTATTATTCTGAAGAGATTGTCGTGTCAAATTAAGATGATTGGACATCTGACATATTACATATGTAAATGTGTAGGCGCGTTGGGCATTTGAGGAAAGCATTTTTTGAGATGGGAAAAAGCTATTGAACTCGCGACATTGTTACCGTTACTGTAACCGACACCAATTTTTCACTTCTATCGGCACTCCGGGAGTACCCTCGAGCTATTAAAAATATAATTAAAAAAAAAACAAAGCCACAACACCAAGTTTTTTTAGTTAGCTATTAATAGCTAAGCAAAGGCCCCTCTTTTTTTATTCTCAACCATTTCTTTATAGCTAACTTCTACATTTGTGCCACCATTACTGAATAGTTAACCATTTCACCGCGAACGTCGGATTTATCCGACAAATATTTGTCGTGGCCATTCCGCGAGCGTCGGATATTTCCGACAAAAAATGTCCGTTTTGCACATAACTGAAGTATCCCATCCCATCCCTTTTTGGTTGTGGATATTTATTTTAGATTTTCTACCCCTCGCGCTGGGGGCACGACAACTGATATAAAGTCTCGCGGTGAAAGGGTAAACGATACCTAAGTGCCCAGCCCAATTAAACATTATTTGACCATCACACTGAAATTACACAAGTATACCTTCCTGGAAATGAGTCCCGATTCTAGTCATTTAAGGTTTTTAAACTGATAAACTAGTAGTTCGAACCCGAACTTTAAACTCGCGAACCCCATATCTCTGCAAACCCTTTACCGATTTGGCTCGAACTTAAAAATTCTACTGGTCAAATCTACACGCCTACCAAATTTCATGAAGCTCCGTTCAAAGATATTCAAGTTATCGTCCACCAAACATACATACAAACGCCGGATTTATCAAGTTGACTAAGAACTTCGCTTGCTCGCTCCTTTAATAAAGCTCTAGACTCCCAATAACACTGAAATTGTCTTCGTCGGTGGCAGTTTTTCTTTCAGACGTAGACGTAGTCTCTTGTGCATCTTGGATAGGAGAAAAGTTGATTAAAAAAATATTTATTTACTTTGCACATTTGCGTTTGGTGGATTACACTATCCCACCAAATTTCACCTGATTTGGTCCAGTACATTCGGAGCAAATTGGCTGTGACAGACGGACCGACAGACAGAAGCATGAGTGATCCTAAGGGTTCCGTTTTTTCATTTTTATCTAATAACGAACAAGCCACTCGAAATTCTCGCTGTAAAGTCGAGGCAATATGGATTACTTTTTTACTCAAGTTGTTTGTTGAAATGGCCAGCTTTTTTTGTTTGGTTTAGATGTGGTGGGGGGCGACACAACGGTTTTACTTCCCTCGAGAACCTAATACCTGCCCCGAGTTGTTTCATCCTCCGACTTCTGAATACTCGAAACCAGTTGGCAATTCCGACTAAAACGAAATGGCAAAAACTGTTTCATCAAATGACCAATTTATTTCGCTTGAGATTCATCGTGCTAAAAGTGGCCCTTGAGTCTTAAGGTCCTAGGCTAGATCCAATTAAGATAGGGACTTGATAATATGTATGTTTCAAAAAATTTTAAGATATGAATTAATTTTAAGTACTCATTATAAGCAAGTTTAGGGAATATAGTAATCTTAAAAGAGATGTTGCGAGTAAAAAAATCACATTTCACTAACACTATTTTGTAAAGTAAATGTAAATCACTAAATGTACAGTCTCAAAGATAAATTAATAGGTACTTATCTGCAATAAGTTAAGTTTCAAAAATCAAAGAACAGATACTATTTCCTACTATGTTTTGTTAGCTTAGAGGTTTACATTAGTCCCATTTAATACAAAGTATGTAGTATTTTCTGTAAAAATCTAGAATTCTCTGTAAAATGAAATACTAAATCCCTTGGGAAATATTTAAGCCTAATTTAAACAAGTGTGTGTTTTTTAAGTTGTGAGTCACTGACAATGAGTTGCGTAATTTCTGCTGCATTTGGCTAAATACGAAAGTCCCGGACCGGATACTCCAAAAGTGGATGACAGAGATGTACGTCAAGTCAAGCAACATTGAATGTTACTAAATTATAGTAAAGTCTATTTGGTTTGACATAAAAGTCAGACGACAGTATCGTACGACTGTCGTGTTATTTTGTTTGTTTGTTTGTAATAATTTTATTGTACCAAAAAATTAAATACAAAGGGAACATACGAAAGAGCAAATATACAAAGAAATATTTTATGGAGTAACTGTCCTGTTTGTGCCACAAGGTGAAAGAAAACGAGTTTTGGAACGTAGTTCCTTTTCGAACGGTACGTACTTGGCGGATGGAGGCTAGGCGAATAGTGTAAGCCTTCGTCGTAATTTTTTTTTGTATATTTAACTTCATTACAATACATGAAAATGGCGGACTTAAAGCCGGGGCCTTTTCTACCAGTCAACCAACAGGTGATGCTAAAGTGTGAATTTATGAAGAACAGAAATTACGCAACTCATTTTCTGCGATGTATAACTCAAAAAATTACCCTCGTTTGCGCTGGGCCCTTGCTGTAAAAATAATATCTGGCACGGGTATTTCTTGCGAACCTTTAAGGAGGGGTTTTCTAACACCCTGCGCGGTGCTGTGCTACAATCCAGGATAAATGTCAATCGGTATATAAATACTTCCACCAAAAAGTCTAAGCTTTCTTCTTGTGACTGTACTTCATACGACGGGGATATTAAAAAGTAAATCAGATATGGAAAATAATAATTAACACTCGAGCAATCTTGACAAAATAAAAAAGTAAAAAAATAGTGTGACCGAATATCGCTCCTTGAGGCACATCGGACATGTGAGTAACAAGGGTCAATAGCTCATGGTGAGATAAGACGAAACATTGAGTTCATTCGATTATAGACTCTGATTACATAAAAATTAAGTCCTATTTTCAGATGGCCCGGAAGTTGTCGAGAACAAAGATGTCGACCTTAGAATTTTGCCTGCGGTGGAGGTGAAGCCGGCGCCAGTGAGTCAGAAGAGACCCTCAACTGAGCTGCTAGAAGGAAAACCAAAGAAGAATAAGCTTGAAAAGTTTGATATGTAAGTATTTGTTAAGATTTCTGTTACTTGGAGATGAGAGTTACTGTAGGCTCTGTACGTCCCGTAAGGTATAGAAGTACGAGTACGTTAGGACTGTCCAGTAATTACGCCAGAATGTTATTTATAGAATCTTTATTGACCAAAAAGGTACAAGAGGTGAACTTTCCTAATGCATTCTCTACCAATCAGCCTTTAGGAAAAACAAAATTTTGACTTTTTGAAATGTGACAGTACATACTGTTACATTTTATTTTACATACATTTGGACATAAAATTTCCTCTAGATAAAAAGATATTAAACAAAGTAGGTACAAATCAACTAACGCTTCTAGGTAAAATAATGTAGGTACACTCGGAATACTTTAGTAACAGCAACAGCATGGAACCGATCAGTTATCTCTTCCTGTAACAGTGAACTACTTTGGGAAGCTTGATGTGCTGTTGACTGTACGGTAGCAGATCTAAAGTCAACATTAAAAACGTTAACTTGATGCCCAGCGAGTGTTCTCAGTGCCTAAGGAGTGGTTTTAGTACCTGAGGAGTGTCAATAACATTATTGCTTCATCATGGTAAATTGTACAATAATCGAGCCAATAATATTAAAACTTTGGTCAATGGGGTGACGACAGGGGTAGAAAAGTACAATTATTATCTAAAAATAATAGACCCATATTTTTCACTTTGCCAAAAAAGTAAATATTTACAAAGATACGAAGCATCAAAGTTCCGGAGTGGGGACTTGCGACGGCACCTATGTAAAAATCGTACTTAGCCGTGACGTCATGCGAAATTTCAATTCGCTGTATGTTTGTCATGTTTTGTTTCTCAGAGAAAAGAAAATAATATTTTTTAATATCTAACCGATGGGCTAAAATTATTTTTCCAATAGTCATGCCTATTAGTTATTGACCGTGAATAGACCTTAACACTAGTTCACAAGTGTAAAAAATTCTGTTGTACTCGTAACACTATACTAGTTAGTAAAGTCACGATGCCAGTCGTTGAGCTACGTCAGGTGCATCTTCAGGCAGCTCGAAAAATCTGACACTTATTATGTAAATACTTACACAAGTGTCAAATTTTTGTCAATACATGAATATTCCAGAAATTGAAAGGAAACGGAGATAGCATTTAAAATTCAATTTAAGATTCAGATCAAGACCTAGATGACCCTCCAAAGTATACTCCTCGCACATTTGCGAAAAACCTCCATTTTTGCGATTTTGTTAATGTGCGAAGAAAAGCTTCACGTATAAACTGTAGTTCATCTAAGGGCTGTCTAGGGCTTGATCAAGATACAATTTAAAATGATACATATGTCCGTTTCCTCTCAAATGATTCATTTCAAATGGGGGCAGCACTGGACCCCGAAGAATTCATGTATCCCGTTAAAACTAAACCCACTCGATCAGAAAGAAAGATGGTCAATTGACACAATTCATCAGCGTAACGATACTTGATCAGAAAGAAAGATGGTCAATTGACACAATTCATCAGCGTATCGATATATTAACTCAATGCTTTAGTAATTATAATCCGCTATTTTCCAACCAGTCAAATCAAATACTTTTTTCTAAACGTCAAAACATTCTCTATGGGATTTGTATGAAAAAGTACAGGCAGATGACGTCATAGTTTATTGGAGTCAAATAGCGCTCTTATTATCAAGTTTTCTGCAATAATAAATCTAAAATCACGTTAGAATTAATATGTTCAATGAAGAGTGACATTATTTTGCGACGTTATATTTGTTTAACATTATAAAATAATTAATTTTTGACTCAGGAAAATAGCCAATTATTAGTCGTTTAAATTATACGCAAATTAATTTACACGTTCGATCGATACTAATCTGAATTATGTACACGGTTTCCCACGACTGGTTCTCGAGACCACTCCATAGGCACCGTATGGTCCCAACGTAATTACCTGTGAAAAACCATTCGTTTAGGTGACTCCGCGTTGCAAAAATGGCATATCTGCCCAGAATTTTGTGTATTTTATTTTTTAACGCGTAGCTAAATTTAGATAGCACGATAGAAATGACTCATATATGTCTTTAATATAAAGTTCAAAATCGAATTAAAAAAGAGATATGTATGTATGTACGTATTCAATCTATGTTTTTTTCTCCTTTTCAACAACATGACGACCTCCGTGGCGTAGTGATCACCGTGCTAGTTAGCCACCCAGAAGTTCTGGGTTCGATCCCCGATCAGGGCAAGTTGGAAAATGACCTTTTTCAAATTGTCCTGGGTTTTTGATGTAAATATAGTATCGTTGAGTTAGTATCCCATAACACAAGTCTCGAACTTACTTTGGGGCTAACTCAATCAGTGTTATTTGTCCCTGTATATTTATTTATTTTAACAAAATTATCAGATAACTATTATACTATGACATGTCACTAGTCACTACACATACAAACAATTTGTTAATTTAGAAGTCGTTTTAATGTGGTAGCGTTGTCCGTCGCATTTTTGTCAGTGGAAATACGACTTACTGCGGTCATAGTAAGGTCGCATTTCTTGATGAGAAAGTAATATGTGACTTACCGCGATCATCATAAGGACGATGCCAAATAATATGTATGTTATTCTCGTTGTTGTGACGTTAGTGTGCACCTGATTGGCGGATTGACATTGTATGATAAATAATGTGCAATTAAAATCAAAAAGGACATGTATGTGTCAACGGAGAGTAGATGTCAAATAAATGTTATGTTAGTTACACTTTTTAAGCGACTTTCAAAATAGAGGAGTTATCAATGCGTTGGAATCTTTTGTTATTTAGAGTATCGTACAAAAAAATAAAAATGAAACCCTTATAGGATCACTCGTGCGTCTGCCTGTCCGTCCGTCTGTCACAACCAATTTGTTTCGTTTCTACTGAACCAAATCAGGTGAAATTTGATTAGATGGTGTAATTCTATGACCCAGACTCAGATGTGCAAATTAAATAAATATTATTTTTTAAATAAGGGTCATTTTCGAGGGACAAAAAAAAGTTTTGCATACCGTACTGTGTCACATATCAAATGAAATGGCTCATTATGAGGATCTCAAATATATTTGGTTATTGTTGTTAACCCAAGTAGCATTTTATTCTCTTTAAAAGGCCACATTTAGTTCACTGGTGATCTCTTAGCATTAACAGTGGTCACACGTGGTTCATCGGCTGTAATAAAGGGAACATGTGTACCTTTACCTGTTTAAGGAATCTATAGCGGTAAAAATGTAGCTTATTATGTGACTATTGGCGTTTTGCAAGGACAACATTACTCTACTAGTCAGCTTTCATTTTTAAAGCTGAACAAGAGCCTTTTAAGATATGTAAAATTCGGCATGGGCTATTCAGAGGTTCACATGTACGGTGTTAGATTGCTGGCATTGTAATAAACACATTTGAACATTATTGCAGCCCAAAGCTGTTATATATAACCTTTTATGAAGCGTTATGCAATCGTTGGTGTTAGAAGGTCTAGTTTGTGATATATTATAATCGGCTAACAAATAAGAAAGTTTAATGAGTTCACATGTACAGTAAGGTATATTAGACGCACCACTATTGATATCTAGTAGCACTGATAGCAGTTTATTCGTTCACGAGGACCACGCTGTTATCCTCTAGGTTGAACATTTATGTGAACGTGTTTTACTTAACACGCGTTGTAGTAATTAACCCAAAATAAAAAAATGAATAAAAGCAATTGGAAACAGAGAGTGAGGACTGGTGGAATCAAAAGAAAAATCTTATAAGAATATTTACAGATAGTAAAACCGATACAGATTTACAGATATCAACTGAATCTACTCGAAAAGAAATTTGTTATTATTACAACATTGATTTCAAATTTAAATAATGACGGTTCCGTACACAATATAGAGAAAGAAGTGCCTGAAGCTGAGACCAGTAACACAAGTTCAAACTTTATTTATCACGGTTACACAACTTAAAAGAAACTGAAGGTGATTTTAGATTTTAGAGGTTGTTAAAATTAACTACATAGACAATGACAACAATACTATTTTATTAAGAGGGATTATTATAAATAACACAGAAGACGTTTTTACATATCCAATAAAATTGACGCATTTTTCCATATATAAGTCCAGAAGGCAGCATAATAATGGTGAACATGATTGTTTTAGAACCCAAGGATATTAAGTGTAAATTAGTGTGCGTTGAATATAAACAATTTCAGTACTTCATACCTTTGTTACATACACTGGAAAAATAATACAACATTATGAATTTTTCATAATTTTTATTCAAAAATCACATGTTGAAACGTAAACTTTGAATCTCTTACATTTACGAGTATCTTTTTTAATTAATTAAATACACAATTATCTTAGGAAACTTTATTAAAAAAAAGTGTAAAACACTTTAAAAAGCTAGGATTTTGCAATACTTTGGATTTTACCTTCTATTTTTCCAGAACAAAACAAAATATTTTTTGGTTATTAAACTACTATTTAGTTTAATATGGAGAGTCCTAAATGTACTATTTAGAGTGTTTTAATTTGAACTTTATTATACGCGTCTACACTACAACCAACTTTTGGTCTTTCAGCAAAATTTTAGTTTTCAATGTAGATCCCTAAAATGTAGTATGCAAAAAATAACTAACAGGACATTCACGTGAACTATTGAGGAAATGCATATCAGCCCAGAGCTGAATATGTGCCCAGCTCAGATTATGTTGTACAGAAATTGACATTGTAATGTTGCACATGTGAACCTTTCTAGAGCTGACGTCATTATGATGGTACACGTGTTTAACTATAAAGAGCTCGCAACACTTATTTTGAGTTACAATGGTTCACTGTAGATGGAGATAATAACCACCATTTTTTAACTCTTAATAACCAATAATATTTTTTTATTAACTATGATTTTGTCACTTAACACAATTTTTCGTTATTGATTTTGTGGTTAATGTTTGAATACAAAACAAAAAAGTGTTTTTAATGCCATTAAAACACAAATATGAAATATTGCTTTGTTTGTTTCTGCTTATTTTGAAACATTTATTTGATAAAAATGGCATATAGTCGAGGCGCGTGAAAATTTTAACTATAAATGTGTATGTACTTTACAATAAATTTAAATTACCCCGTGATATTAACACAACATCATATATTAACACAGTGTAATACCAGTAACTAAAAATCAAATCGCATCAAAATGGCTTCACGAACACACTAATAAAAATATTGTTAACTAACTCCATTAATAATATTGTTTTGCATGCCGTAATATTACAAATAAACATTTATGTATTACAAAATGTGGTACTTAAGTAATTATTTGAGGAAAAAGCGGCCTAATAGTCGATTTTAGGGTACACTTGTGATAACGAGTGTTAAAATTCGGCTCTATGATTGTTCACTTATTACTTATTACAACTCTCTAGTCTGTATGAATAACCACACGGAATCTAATATAGTACCATTCATCAGCTTCAAAACCACAGTTTTCTCTTTAAACTACCATTAAAGAGCCACTATTCTGCTACCGTGTACCTTTTGTGAACTTATAGCTGAATAATTTGTGCCCAAATTGGTGGTACAAGGGCTGTACAGCATGCTATACAGCTTTTGTGCTGCTTACATAGGCAGCTTAAAGAATAAATGTATACCATTAGTCAACCCCTATAGGACTCCCAATGCTACTTGGGAAATAAATAGTTTTGATTTTATTCATGAAAGAAGACGAAAATTGAACTTTCCCCTCTCTGATATCCGAAACTTCTCAGCATAAAATTTTGAAAAAAAAAAATACAAAATGTAGTTCATTGCTTGCAGATTACAGGAAAATTATCAAGAATTCTATCAATTGAAAATAAAGTGCTATACTCAATAAAATAAGTTTACGTAAGGAAATAGTTCACTAAAACACCACTATATGACGCTATCATTAGTTAACTCGCGTCTTACGATGACGATTTCTATTGTAATATTTTATATTAATTTAATGACTTTGGCATTGTATGGAACTCTCTTCACGCGAGTTCACCTCGCTCTTGGCCGGTTTTTTTGTATGTTCACCATACTCGAAGACGCCTGGATCAATGTGGATCTAATTTTACCGGATTTAGATATATAAAGCAGCTCATAAAACACGCGTGTGTCATATTTTTATAAACGCAAATAGTGAAGTTATATTGTATAACCGCACTATTTGCAAATTTAACATTCGGCTGTATTACGCCCTCGCCTGCGGCTCGGGCTGAAATTCCGCCTCACGTGTTATAACTACTATAAAGCACTTACACCGCAATTTACAGTTTTTTTAAAGGGATTTAAAGGGGCCTGTCAGATGGGCCCATAAATTTTATATCAAAATCGGTTGTGCAGTTTAAGATTGAAGTCGATTTTTAAAAATAAAATAAGCAACAACTAATGGAGTGTTAAATTAGCATGCTAATGGAGTGAAATACGGACAATCCACACAGATTGGCAAATAACAATAAATAAGTGATGCGAAAGTGAGAATAACCTAACCTAAACCGCTTGGTCATTTCGGATTCTTGACCAACTCTGTAGAAATATACTAAAGCATCTTTGTGTTTGCAGCCTCTTCGGCAATGAAGACGTGGACCTGCGTCAGCTACCCCAAGTGGAGGAGCTAGCGGCTCCGCCCCCGCCGAAGCTTAACGACTCCCCCAAACCTAACAAACCTGAAGAAAAAATGGAAGAGGATGTCGTCTTAGAGGAGCCGGCGGCGAGGTCTCCTAGAAAGGTAAAACTATTATAATATAACCTATTTCCAATCTCTTTTGCAAAGTCAAAGTCAACATTTTTTATTAGAGACTATCTGACACCTAGTTTATATATAGATCTAACAGCGTGTTTTTGTAAAACATATATGGTATTGATGTATGCAGCATTACCCCATAACAATATTCCATAGGGCATAACTCTTTGGAAGTAACTAAAATATACAAAACGCGCTGTATCAACGTCCGTCATCTGCCTAATGCTTCTAACCGCGTAGGCTGCAGAGCTAAGTTTTCCCACTAACTTTTTAATATGGGCACCCCATTGCAACCCGGAATCGAGCGTTATTACCAAAAACGTTGTGTTATCTACCATATCTACTGCTTTCTTATTTGTAAGTAATCGTATTGAACTTTTGTCATATTCGGTAAGCAGAACTTTACACATTTAGTTCTTTTTGAATTTAATGCTAAATTATTTGCCGTAAACTATTCCAACACTTGCGACAATGTATTATTAATCTCATCAGAGGTGTCAGTTTTCCTATCTACGCTAAAAACAAGCGAAGTATCGAGCGCAAAAACTAATGACTTTCAGTCTTTTACATAATGTAGTATATCATTGATAAATATAGAGAATAACAAAGGACCTAAGATAGAACCCTGGGGCACACCCATGACTACGGTTGTTCCGTCAGATTTTACTTGATTTACACTAACTTTTTGAATGCAGCTACTCAAATAAGATTTGATCAAATCAATAGCTTTCCCTTTTATTCCATAGTGCTCAACATAGAAGGGTTTCCTGGTCTACACAATTAAATGCCTTGGAGAGGTCACGAAATAAACCAATTGCATTCTGAAAACACTCCCAAGGATCATAGATGTTTTGTAAAAGTGCAACACATCCGTTGTTGATCAACCCTTAGTAAATCCATAGCGATCACAAGGGAGCATATTATTTTTGTTAAAAAAAAAAAACTAATAATTTGTTAAAAATTTCCTTTTGAATATTTTGCTTTGTGCTGGCAGAATATGATTGAGACGGTAATTTGTTGGATCATTTTTGTCACCAGACTTAAATAAAGGGATAACTTTACTTAATTTCATCATGTCAGGGAAAGATCCCGCGTCTACACATTTATTAAATATAGAAGCTAAGTAAGGCGCAATTGCATCTATAATATTGCTTATAACGGATACTGAAATGTCCCACAAATCACCAGATTTTTTATTCAAACTTTTAACTTGTAGTTACCTAATATAGTTCATTAAGTACAGGAGAACCTATAAGAATTCCGTAAATTAAAAAAAAATTGTGAACTCAATATATTACGTTCACTTACGGATAATAGTTTACTTAAACACCACTTGATAACGCTAGTAGTAGTTAACTCGTGTCTTATTGTGAGGATTTCAAATGTGATATAATAAAACAGAGTTTGGCATTGTACGAAACCCTCTCCACGCGAGTTCAACTCGCACTTGGCCGTTTCATTTCTACTAGTTTTGCCTACTTTCGGGCCCTCCAATAGAAATATATAAGGACAAATTACACTGATTGAGCTAGCCCCAAAGTAAGTTCGAGACTTGTGTTATGGGATACTAACTCAACGATACTATATTTTATAACAAATACATATGTAGATAAACATCCAAGACCAAGGACAATTTGAAAAAGGCCATTTTCCAACTTGCCCTGACTGGGGATCAAACCCGGGACCTCTGGGTGGCGGACTAGCATGGTGACCACTACGCCACGGAGGTCGTCAATTTTATGGCGTTGGGTATCTGTTACGTTGCAATTATATTATCTTTACCGAAAGCAAATGGTAATATTTTAAAAACCATCAAGCATCAGCTCGGTAACGCTAATTTGACTCTTGTTCTCAGGACTGGAACGAGGTGAAAGAGAAGTCTGAAGAGGTGAAGAAGACCCCGTCCAAGCTGGACATGGTCCGCGCCAAGCTGGCTGAAGCCACCAAGGTCAAGGACGGGCTGGGCAGGCCGCTGCTGTTCAGCAAATCGCCCAGTAAGTGCTTTAATGCATTTGAAATAACCTTTTGGTGGATCAGATTCATCACACTTCTCTTCTGTCATTTAGGTCGTATATGGCTTAATTTTGTGTTAATTACAATTTTTTTCACTTTACAAATTCTATAATTTCACTAGTTTCGTCATTTGCGGGGACCATAAGCAACTAAATAAATTAATATATACGGACAAATCACACTGATTGAGCTAACCCCAAAGTAAGCTTAAGCTTGTGCTATGGGATACTAACCCAACGATACTATATTTTATGATAAATACATATATAGATAAACACCCAAAACCCAGGACAATTTGAAAAAGGCCATTTTCTAACTTGCCCTGGCTGGGGATCAAACCCAGAACCTCCAGATTGGCGGTCTAGCGTGTTGACCATTACACCACGGAGGTCGAACTGATAATAAAGCGACGAATTCGCGTTTTTTATGCAATCTACACTTCTCTCTAGAGTGTCTATAAAATTTGCAGCAAGATTATCGTTCTTTTGGCCTTTGTTCTCGTGGGAAGATCTGCCTATATCCTTATAACGTAGGTAATGGTAAGAATGCTTCTAACTGGTGTTTTCCTCTTTTAGGCGTTGAAAAAGAAAGACGTCGTACACTCAGCTCAGAAGACACGGACCTCCGCATGGAGAACCCCGAGGACTTCGACGCTGAGGACCACAAAAAGACCATCTCGATCATCATGAGCCAGGCCAAGGAGCAGTACAGCGACGGCCACCTCGACAAGAACCAGTACAACGCGCTCATGTACCAAGTCTTACAACTCAATGAGAAACTCAAGCTAAAAGAAGCGAAGCAGAGAGAATCCCTCGAACAATCCAAGAGGAAACTCAAAGCGCACACCATAGACAAAAAAGTTGCCAGTCCGAAGTCCTCCCCTAGCGACAGAAACAAATTCGGAGACATCGACGAGAGAATCACACCAGCTGTCTTTTTAGATAATCCTCCTGAAAGTCAAGAGTTTTTCAAAGACTCCGATATGAGAATGAACCACATGGACATGCTTGATGGACTACATAACAAGGGTTTACTCCCTCTACCACCCCGGATGCCAATGTTTGCACCTGGGCCTTCGCCTGCGCCTGCACCTGCGCCTTTCCCTCCAATGTGGAGGGGAGGACCAAGAGCAAGAGGTGAAGAGTACACTCCAAGGAGGTTTAGAGGACCTGCCCCACCGTTTTACAGAGGGAACAGAGCACAAAGACCTACCTTCGAACCACCTCGGCCAATGCCACCTCCTTTACCTATGCCTCAAATGGGAATGTGTCAAGGTGAATGCCCTCTAGCACCGTACGAAAGAAGCATATCGCCTCCACCTTTAGGCGCTCCAAACGTAATCATCCCACCAACAGACTTCAGAATCTTAGAATACATAGACCAGGACCCCGTTAAAACCATACAAATCGATGGTATTCCCAGAGAAATAAGATTCTACGGAGAAACAGCTGTTATAATGATGGATTGGGATGATCCGAGAGAGGTGAGATTCTTGCCAGGATGTCGGAGAATTACTTTTGATAATAAGGACTCGGTTGTGTTATCTTTTAATGAAGGTTATAAGCAAGTAGAAATCGATGACCAAGTATTCGATGTGAGATTTGGTGCTCCCACCAGAGAGTTGTATATAAACGGTCGATGGTTTGAGTGTTTCTTTGGTGGCCAGCCTTTAGGAGTCATCATCGATGGCAAACCAAGGCTAGTGCACTTAGAAGGACCGCTTCCCCAAGTAGATATTGGGAAAACCAAGCGGCAAGACTTGGTAGCGGGGAAAATTAATCTGATAGTGAACGCTACACATATGTGCCCGGTGTATTTGGATGCCAAAGTGCAGAAGTTTCAGATAAACAACCAGCATTTTACTATACGCTTTGTGGATTCGTTGCGGACTGTTCTGATCAACGAGCAACCGTTTAAAGTTGAGTTTGGAGATTTACCAAAGCCGATAACTGTGGGGAATGAAAAGTATTTTATTAGATTCTCGGCTTTGCCTCGGTTCATCAAGCCTGGGCATGTTCAGATTGCCAATATGGACGGAACGCCATTGCCCCCGCCGCCGGAGATGCCCGTGCTCGGCTTTGAAAAGATCCACGACCAGAATTCCATGGATGTGGACCAGGAGGTGCCGAGGCCGCAGAAGACGCCCAGTCCAGAGACGAACCTCGAAAACCAAGGTAAGAATATAACATTTTACTTCACGTACACAAATAGTTGGTTGAAATGATTATGATGATAATCATAGCTTATTATGAAAAACGTTTAGTGATAAACTGTATTAACTGTTAGGTTGATTAATTGGAACTATCGAATAAGAGATTTTTTTACTACGACGTAAAATATAAGTTTTTATACTTTAATTTTATAGAACAGAACATACATACTTTAATATCATCAATCATGAACACAAATATTTTAATATCTTAAAACTGTTATTATGTATAATTGTTAAACCATGTTTGTGATATATCAAATAAATTCTTTTTCTTTCTTTTTTTTCTTTACATACTCAGTATACAATGTTCTTTTTAATTAAGTACAAATATTTTAAGAGGTGATTCAGTCCATCATTTTGAACAACTTTTCCCAATAAATACATAACGAATTACGAAAAATTTTTTTGCATTTTTCATAGTAACGATATCACGTGACTACTTCGATTTGTATGAGAACCTAAATATTTTTTTCGTATTTCGATATACGAAAAATTCATTGGGCATTTATTGGGCAAAGTTGTTCAAAATGATGGTCAGAATAACCCCTTAAAATATTTGTACTTAATTAAAAAGGACATTGTATATGTTTATCTTTTCATGCTTTTTCTTTATTTTTAACTTACTTGCAAAATGGAGGCAGGTAGTTTTTTTTATGTATGCTCACTGATTATACGAAGACGCCTGGACCGATTTGGAAAATTTTTGTCGTTTGTTTTTTTGTGTTTATCAAAATCTTTTGTGTAATATGGGGGTGAAGACGGATTTTAGTTTTGAAAAATTATAACATTTATATCTTGCTGGGTTTTAGGGACGAGTCTGCCTTCGTGTCCATATTGTTACTAGTTCTCGTGAAGTCTTTATTATGGGCCTACAAAATTAATTTGTATGCTTTCCCTCCAGGGCTGGACATGCTGGCCAGCGTGATGCCGTCCAGCATCGCGCCCGCCTCCGCGTCCGAGTACAGCTCGGCCGAGCCCCTGTTCCTCAAACCCGACAAGATCCCCGGCCTCGAGACCCCTGCCGACGAGAAACCCAACCCGCTGAACATCCCCATGCTTGACATGAACGTCAACGATTTGTTCGCTAAGTTGGTAGCGACGGGGCTGGTGCAGGTGAAGAATGACGCGAAGGAGGAGCCCAAGACTGAGCCCAGTCCGGAGAAAGCGAAGCCGAGAGAGGACAAGAGTGTGGTGCATAGAGTGGATCTGCTGAGGCCGGAGACGCTCAAAGTGTAAGTATCTTCATTATTGTAGTTTATAAGGGTGAAAATCGGTTCATGAGCAACTAGACTTAACGGTAAGTGGCAAGCCATTTTAACCCTTATTGATATTCAGATTTAGGCAATTAAATATATTCTTGCAATTCAATAAGGGTGAAAATCGTTTACTAAGTTTGGTAGTGACGGGGCTGCTGCAGAAGAATGACGCGAAGAAGGAGCCCAAGACTGAGCCCAGCCCGGAGAAAGCGAAGCCTAAGGAAGTCAAGCCTTAGAGCCTATAAGGAGGCATAGAGTCGATCTGCTGAGGCTGGAGACGCGTATCTTCATAACTGCAGTTGATAAGTTGGTACAGGGAGCGAGATGATATGCTCGACCGCCACAAAGGGAAGGTCTTCCCGCCAGGCATTTTGTTACGCCTGAGGAACCGCGGCTTCGGCTGTGTCTTGTTGTTTTTTTTTTTTTTTGTATTGACAGACATAGGTTGCCTCGGACGGCATTTCCTACTTCACCCGGACAAGGTCTGAGGAGCGGGCCAGAGGCCCGGCTTCATATATTTACAGGGTGGCCAAAAAGTCGTGGATCAAACGAAACAGGGAGAAAAAGGAGGTAATTTCCAACAAAAAATCTTTCCCCAGCATGGCCATAACTTAAAGGATTATAAGAGTTATATCAATTAAAAATAAAGTGGTAAACTCAATATCATACGTTAACTTACGGAAAATAGTTCACTTAAACACCACTAGATAGCGCTAGTAGTAGTTAACTCGCGCCTTACTGTGAGGATTTCAAATGTGATATTTTGTGAAAATATAAACACTTTGGCATTGTACGGAACCCTCTCCACGGGAGTTCAACTTGCACTTGGCTAGTTTTTAGACATGTAATTTATTGTTGTAAGTACGTCCATCAAGGGCGGGTCACAGTGGTACTTTGTACATTTATTTTAAGATATCTTGTAACCTGTTTCCACAATAAAGATGATTTGATTGTTTCAGTAAACAGCCAGCTCTGGTGGCGAAGCTGTACGGTGGCATGCAGTGCAGCGGCTGCGGCGCTCGGTTCCCGCCGGAACACACCGTGCGGTACAGCCAGCACCTGGACTGGCACTTCCGCCAGAACCGGAGGGAGAGGGACTCGGCCAGACGGGCTCACTCCAGACACTGGCATTACGATCTGTCCGACTGGGTGCAGTACGAAGAGGTGGAAGACTTGGAGGAGAGAGGTGAGTTTGTTTCGTACTTTGTATAGTCACACTGTTATGTAAAGCCAGTATCTTGACTGGCATTTCAGGCA
Source organism: Acrobasis suavella (assembly GCA_943193695.1). NCBI lineage: Eukaryota > Metazoa > Arthropoda > Insecta > Lepidoptera > Pyralidae > Acrobasis > Acrobasis suavella. The sequence goes on from OW971944.1 coordinate 1,563,363, forward strand.
GAACAGGAGGTTTTAAAGTTTCGGTCTCTAAATCGGTGTGTAATTTAAAACCTGATAAAATAAAGGACCTCCTGACAGGTGAAATTAGTCCCGGATTTGTATGAAATATAAATTCATAATGTCAAGTAGAGTCAAAAAGTGATCAGTTTTTCTGCAATAATAAATCTAAATCACATTGAAAATGGATACTATCTTGACAGTGACATTATTTTGCGACGTTTTTTCTTTAACCGACTTTCAAAAGAGGTTATCAATTCGTCGCGATCCTTTATTTTTATTTTTATGTATGTTCACCGATTATTCAAAGACGACTGGACCGATTTAAAAAATTCTTTTTTTGTTTGAAAGGGTATACTTTCCAGGTGGTACCATGGAAATTTTATCAAAATCGGTTGTGTAGTTTGGGGGTGAATTCGGTTTTTAGTTTTGAAAAATTATTTCAGTACAAAATAATTTATATTTGACCTAGGAAAATACGCACTTGGTTCAGACGTCACCAAATAATAGGGGAACATACTTAAAAACGAACATACATGCGAATTAATAACCTCTTTTTTTTAAAGTTGGTAAAAAAGTGACATTATTTTGTGATGTTTTATTGTCTTAAGGGGGGGCATTTCACATTTGGTTGGCTGTTTCGCTCGCACAATCAAACATTTTTAAAGGTTATTGAAAAATGTGTCTCATTTGTAAATAAGTGTTTCATTAACATTTAATATAATTATATTGTGGATATTTTAGACATGTTTATATATTTTGTAGACATTGACTACATAGAAAATTAGGTCATCAAAATTTTTAATTTTCGATGACCTAAACATTCTCGATACACACACACACACATAAACAATAAAAAAACATGGCTACAATATCTAACATATAATTATATTGACAGTTAATGAAACACTTTTCTACAAATGAGTCACATTTTTTAATAATCTTTAAAAATGTGATTGTGCGAGCGAGACAGCCAACTAAATGTGAAATGCCTCTTAATCAAGGACTACTACAGAATAAGTACAAGTACTCATGTACAGAAGTCTTTCTCAGAAAAGAAATATTTAATGAATGTGGTTAGCGTTATGGTTTAATTTCGCTCGCGTTAAAATTCCTCATCTTTTAGTTTAGTTATTTAGACATCCATTGCACGTTCTTATTACTCTGGACAAACGATTCATGTAACTGAATTTTCCCCTTCCAAGTGGTCACCGCGCGCATAGTAATAATGTAGGTATATTTTCGATACCTAAACGGGGAGTGACACAGGCCTGACTCGGCGTGTAAATAAATGCTAGCAAGCGTCTTATATGAGGTAAACAGTGAATGTCGTCCGTAAAAGATTTAGCGTTGACACTACGTCAGTCGCGCTCCGCAATAATCTTATTGTAAAATCGGGTTCAAATAAATACCTACGTGAGAATCGTATATTAGTGTGTAGTTAAGTTAAAGACGCGCTTTATGGCGCTTATTTGGTGAAAATCGACCCAGGATCAACAAAGATATCATCAATTTTATTTCAAAAATTATTGTGATCAACGGCCCGGCATCGACCGCCGCGCATCGTATCGGCGCTGCCCGTGAGTCATCCAGCCAGCTGATCTAAGCTGCCTACTGTCACTGCTACGAGTACGTTTCGCCTTTCTTGTTATTATATTTTACGTTCGCGCGCTTCCTAACTATTGGAAAATGGACTGCGCTGCGTGTAATAGTACTATTGAAAATGACGATGAATTTGTAACATGCACGACAGAAAATTGTAACAAAATATACCATGTTTTATGCACTGGTGGAAAAAAACCTACTGAGATTACGCGTGAAATTTGGATTTGTCCTGAGTGTTGCTGCTTCTCCAAGAAGGGTGGCGATAACAGCATGACCCCCGTGGGAGCCTGCAAAAAGGGGCGTGACCCCAATGTTACTTATAGAAAAAAACCAACTATAATCACAAACTGTGATTTATCACTAGGAGACAACAAACAAGAACTATCGAGTGAGATTCAGGAACTACGTTCCGTAATTGTTTCCTTAAAAAAACAATTAAATAATTCTGTAACTACTATAACTGCTTACGATGCAAAGCTTCAAAGTTATGAGTTGAAGTTGCTTAAGCATGAAGATGTATTAAAGCAATATGAGACCCAACTGGCAAACTATATGTCTGAAGTGAAAACCCTCAATGAAAAGCTGAGGAAATACGAGCCATCCATTAAGCAGGCTGAGGAAGCTAGACCACCAGCACCGAGCACTGACTCGCCTATTCTTGCGGAGTACCGTTCCTCACTAGTGGTTACTAATTCTCAGCAACACACAATGATGAAATCGACCGCAGGGAAAATTTCGCAGACAATACTGCCGGTAAAGAAAACATTTCCTCAACATCTTTTACATCCAGAAGAGGTACCTGGAGCGGAAACTCTTACTAAGAATCCAAATAAGATCCAGAAACCGAAACAGAAAAGGAGGGATTTCACTGAGAGATCATCACCTTCCACTCAATTTTCTATTTCTGGCCAAACCGAAACAACTGACCGTCAGGATGTGGATAGTCAACCTGAGGAGGAAGAGTGGACTGAAGTAAAGCAGAAAAGCCGGCGTATTACCTTCATGCGGGGCTCCGCAGGACCTACAGTGACCAAATTAAAAGCAGTCGAGGCGCGCAAATTCATGCACCTATGGAATATGGCATCGGGTGTGGAGGAAGTCAGGGCGTATGTGGAGCAACTTTGCCCTAACTGTTCCTGTACGATTGAGGAGCTCTTAGCAAAAGGTGATTATAAATCTTATAAAATAGGAGTACCAACTGCACACTTCGATACTATCTACTCAACTGATGTATGGCCAATTAACGCTAGAATTAAGGTCTGGATTAACTATAGAGGACAAGCAAATCGGGCAAAAAGTTATCACAAACCAGGGCCTTCATCCTCTAACCAGCCGCCCTTTCATGCGAGGCCCTCGGACAGGGCAACCCCATCAAAATGATATAATACCACCACAGCTGAATATATTTTACCAAAATGTCAGAGGCTTGAAGACAAAATTGACCAAATGGTATACAAGTATGTTAGTATCAGATCATGTTCTGGTAACTGCGTCAGAAACGTTCCTCGATGGTTCGGTGGAGGACGCGGAAGTAATCCCAAACGGATGGACTTTGCTGCGACGAGACCGTGCCACTGCCTGCGGAGGAGTTCTACTAGCCGCAAGACCGGGAGTCAAGGTGCGTCGTCTGCGGGACCTTGAGTCAGAACTAGGTGAAGATCTTTGGGCCTCCGTCGAGTATCGGGACACCTCCTTCGTTGCGTGTGTTATATATATTAAGCCTAAGACCGCTGACGCGGTTTATATGAATATTTTTTCTCATATAGAATCGTTTATGTCTCATACATCAAGCGGTGATTTTATTATTTTTGGTGATTTTAATATGAATAGTGCATCTGAAAATATTAGGAATTATTATTGTTATTTCTTGACATATTGTAATCTAATTGACCATAATGAGATAATGAATAATCATGGAAGTAAAGTTGACGTAGTGTTGGCGTGCGAGTGCAATGAGTCACGGTTGCAGCAAGTATGTGTGACTGAGGCTTGCGCAGGTTTCGTTCCCCTCGATGCGCTGTACCACCCCGCGCTAGAGATAACAATGAGAATTCAAAGTAGCCATTCTCGGAACAAAAACCGCCAACAACCGAGTAACATAGATCCGTCATGTGATTGGAATTTTAACAAAATAGACGTAGCCCTCTTAGAAACTTTACTCGATGAGACCTCTTGGGAGCCGGTCCTAAGGTCCAATGACGTAACAATTGCAACTATGGCTTTCTATGACATTATGTACCAATTATTTGACGCGACAGTACCTAAAAAGAAAAGACATAAATCTACCGCATGTAATAGGTACCCCGTATGGTTCGACGCCGGTATTATAAAGGATATTAAAAGAAAATCTCGCTTACATAAGGCTTGGCTAGCGTCAAAATCTGAAACATCCTATCTTGCTTTTTCACAACTTCGCGCTTGTCTAAAAGCGAGAATCTCGCAAGCATACAAAACTTACTTGGCTAGCTTAGAACATAACCTCAAGCAACGTCCCCAAAATTTTTGGAAACATGTACACGGGCTTAAATCTAAAGGAGGATTTGAGCCATGTGTATATTATAAAGATAATCCCTATGAGGGCGTAGAAGCTGCCAATGCATTTGCAACTTATTTTTCAAGTGTATTCCTTAGTGAAGTGCCTCAGCTTAACAGTAGTGCATGTAGCGAACATGAACATGGTACTCAAGGAGGATACATTGGTATACAAACACTGCGAGCTCAAGACGTTGAGCGTGGTATAGATAAACTGCGATCGAGTACTTCACCAGGTCCAGACAATATACCTAGTTTTGTGCTCAAGGTCTGTAAAAAACAGGTAACTCTTCCGCTTCTTCATATCTTCAATTTGTCACTGAAAAATTGTCACTATCCCACCCAATGGAAAATATCAAGAGTAACACCTATCCCAAAGAGTACTAACAAAAATCTGGTGGAAGAACACCGTGCAGTAGCCATTTTATGCCCACCGGCCAAAATCTTTGAGTACATACTACACAATGAAATATATAGACAGGTCAAACAGTCTTTAGGCGATGAGCAACATGGATTTAGACCGGGACGTTCCGTAGATACCAACTTGTTATGTTTAGTAGACTATATTTCGAGTGCCATGGAGCGGGGGCACCAGGTAGATGTTATGTATTTTGATTATCAGAAAGCCTTTGACAAAATCGATAACGATATATTACTTGGTAAATTTTCTATCATTGGATTCGCTCCCAATCTCTTAAATTTTTTCGCAGACTATATGAGAGACCGCAGACAATATGTAAAGCATGGTACATACCTATCCGAGCCTTACGATACTAGATCTGGGGTGAGTCAGGGCTCAGTTCTTGGCCCACTTCTCTTTCTGATCATGCTACACGACCTGCCGAATGTACTAACATCCGCCAAATGTCTCTTATATGCCGACGACCTTAAACTTTTTTTGGAAATCGAATCGCCGGAAGATTGTATTAAATTACAAAATGACTTAAATCGTATCCATGAATGGAGTTTGACAAATAAAATGCCTTTTAATATTAATAAATGTTTTGTAATGACTTTTGACAGAAAAATAAATCCGGTTCACTTTAAGTACTATATAGATGGCGCAGAAATGAAGAGAGTAGGTAGTATAAGGGACCTTGGAGTGGTATTTGACCGTGGTTAGACTTTTCACGACCACGTTACTAGTGTTGCTAAGGATGCCTATCGCCGCTTAGGATTTGTGCTGCGAAATGCTAGGGAGTTTCAAAACCCGCAAGTCATTACAACACTGTATAATGCCCTAGTAAGAAGCAAACTAGAATCCAGCGCGTGTGTATGGAATCCGTATCATGTCACATATACACGGATGCTTGAAAAAGTACAAAAAGCGTTCCTAAGGGCCTTATATAAAAAATCATATGGCTACTACCCATACTTGTACCCAACTAAGTTCTTGCTTGGTCAGCTAGGATATAACTCATTGGAGTTGCGGAGAATGGTACAACTAATCACCACCTGCCTAAAGGTTCTAAGAGGTTCGGTCGACTGTCTTCTTTTACACAATCTTCTGTGCGCGCTGTCGGTGCCTAACGAACTGGAGATCCCGGTGGACAGACGCGGTCGCAGTCGGCCACATGACATCTTCTATGTGGACAGTGGCCACACGAAATCTCGCGCAATGTCGCCATTAGTACGGTCACTGGACAATCTCAATGCACTCCGTCGCGCCAACACTGAATTTGATTTTAGTTATGACAACTGGTCATCCATTGTAAAGGCTGTATTTATTTATTGTGAAAGTTTGTGTGACCAATGGTATAACACCAATAGTGGTGATAGTGAGGACGATGAATAAGTGACATTAAGTACGGATGGACGGACGTGTTTGTTATGTTTTTTTTTTATTTGACGTAAGTAATTATTTTTTTGACATATATTTATTTTATATAGATTTTTTCTTAGATAATAATAATAGTCTATTCTGCATGTATGTATATCTAATAATTGTAATGTGTGATAAATGTAATTGATTCATATCGTTTTTATCACAATAAACAAATAAACAAATAAATTAAACAGTGAAAGCTTGTGATGAATGCTATATAATTAAATTAAACTAGTTTCTAAGTAAAAGCATGTTGAAATATCTTTAGATGTGACAAGATAATGACTTAAGGTGACTTGACATTATTCGAAGAAAAGTACTTGAATATAATAGTCAAGCAAAGAGTTTACAACAATGAACTGAACAAAACTGTGTTATGAGTACAAACAGCTCGTTGGTATTGTTAAGAAACTGGGATTCGAGATTTGGAGAAAAAACGCCAAACTTCGTATGAGGGTCTTTATTCACTGCGGAGATAGTTGACGACGTAGACGTAAAATAGTGAAGATAGTTTTCTTGATGTCTATATCTAAGTCGCGTAGCAGCTGAGGTCCAGGTATCTCGCCGAACTTGACGCACTAGAGTAGGCTTCCTTCGCTTCGAAGTGATCGTTTTAGTAGCTCGAAATGAACTGCCCTAGTACGTCGGTTGTCTTTATATATGTGCTGGTATAGAGGTCTACATTGTTCTCGAATATTCCCCACACTTGAAGAATGTATTTTGATGCCGGTAAACATCGAGGCGTCGGTACGTGTGTATGAATGCAACCGGCCAAACAATTCTAGACTCTGGTGTAACGATATAAGGCTTAGTTTCGCTTGCATCATACCGAAGTATTTCTACGCGGTTCTTGCTCGCGAACATTCTGCGTCTATCTCGTGCGCGACATTATATTCAGGGCCGTCTTAAACTAGGCTGGGGCCCTTGGGCACACAAGAATTTGGGGCCCTTTTGGAAGTAAAAAAGCGAATTATAATAACATTTTTTTTACTAAATATGACTGTTTATTGCAATCAAATACAGTATGATATAATATGTCATTAATGATATTAGAATGCTGCTGGTTTTTTGGTTACGATTACGTAGATGGTTTTTTTTCGGGAAAAAAGTGTAATGTGCCCGACGTGTGGGAGATTTTTTGGTCCATCGGGGCCCCCTGAGAATGGGGGCCCTGGGCACGGGCCCCGTGTGTTATGGTGAAGACGGTACTGAGTATATTGCGATGTTGTGTCCAGAAAAGAGCTGGTTCGAGACGGGCGGCGCGGCCGGCGCCCCCCCGCCGGCGGAGGCGGAGCCGGCGCCGAGCGTGCCCGCCGGCGCGCCGCGACACGCCGCCTGCGCCCTGTGCGGGGACTGCTTCGACCAGTTCTACAACGAGGACAAGGAGGAGTGGCACCTGCGGAACTCCGTCCGGCACAACGACGAGAACTACCATCCGCTGTGCTTCGAGGACTACAAGGTAACTTTTGTTTTATTACCAAAGCTCGGAATCAAGTAGAGTTATTTAGGTACTGACACTGATTTCATACAGCGAAAGAATAAAGTGGATATGCCTCAAACCCCGAAATAAAAAAAATAAAAATATATATAAAGACAAATCACACAGCTCCAAAGTAAATTATATATATATATATATATATATATATATATATATATATATATATATATATATATATACAATGTTCTTTTTAATTAAGTACAAATATTTTAAGAGGTGATTCAGTCCATCATTTTGAACAACTTTTCCCAATAAATACATATCGAAATACGAAATTTTTTTTTGCATTTTTCATAGTAACGATATCACGTGACTACTTTGATCTGTATGAGAACCTAAATATTTTTTTTCGTATTTCGATATATATTTATTGGGCAAAGTTGTTCAAAATGATGGACTGAATAACCCCTTAAAATATTTGTACTTAATTAAAAAGGACATTGTATATATATATAGATAAAAAGATTTTAAAGAACAGAAAAATCCCGTCATTTATTAAATAAAAAGTTATTTACTTTTAAATAATTCAAACCACTGCACGCGCAACGATGCCAATGTGTAAAAAATAATAAATACTAATAAAAATTGTATGTTAAATTATCTTTGTTTTATTTGTCTTATCTATCTCTAAGGTTTTTATTATTATTTATTTATAATATTTTTGGGAACACGGCAATATCATTTAGAAATCCCGGAAAGATTCATATTTATATCAACATGTCGATGCAAGTTCATAAATAACTCCACCTAATTCCGACCTCTGTTTATTACTTACTTACTCTCTTCGGCGCTACAACCCTTTGTGGACCTTGGCCTCCACAACTATTCGTCACCATTTCGTTTTATCTCTGACCTGTCTTCTCTATGCCGTGTACTTTCCCATCTTACGTAAGTATTCTTCGACTCCGTCTCTCCAGCGCTTCCTTGGTCTACCTCTTTTATTTTAACCCTTTCATTGCGAACGTCGGATTTATCCGACAAATAGTGTCGTGCCTATTCCGCGAGTGTCGGATATTTCCAATAAAACAAAATGCTTGTTTTGCACATAACTTAAGTATCTACATCCCTTTTCGGTTGTAGGTATTTATTTTAGATTTCATACCCCTCGCGCTGGGGGCACTACAACTGATATAAAGTTGCGCGGTGAAAGGGTTAATAACCCCGACAAAAAAGAGAAGTGCTATAAGTTTGACACTAATGTATTTCTGTCTGATGCGTTTTTTTTTACGTGAAAGCGAGTTCCCTTTCGGGGATTCTTGGCTACGTTTGATGAAAATCGGTCAAACTGTTTAAAAGTTGTTAGGAGTTAGGAGCTAAGTGAATTTTTCGGCGTCCAATGCTGCCCCCATTTGAAATTAATAATTTGAAAGGAAACGGAGATAACAATTACAATTTTGTCTTCATCAGACTCTACATGACCCTTCAAACTTTTTATTGAACTGCTGTTTTTAGTTAAAAATTAAAACGTGAAGTTTTTCGTTTTCACTTTTAACTATAATCAATAGATCATAAAACATTTTGAAGGGTTTTCTAGAGTCTGATGATACCAAAATTTAAAATGATATCTCCCGTTTCTTTTCAAATGATTAATTTCAAATGGGGACACGGGCTTTTAAACGAAGGCACCACTGGACCCCAAAAGAATCAGGTACCCGTTAAAGTGCTCTTCAAGACGAAACGAGCCCAAAGTCTATGGTGGAAAGAATTCCTATGGCCACCTTCCGCCTCCATCATTAGATAAGCTCCATGTTGTCATAATATTGCATTGTCACGCGATACAGTGCAAAATTTCAGCTCTATTGGAAACCGGGAAGTAGATAAAATTTAACTTGCAAAATTTTATAACGGACGGATAACGAGACAGGTGAAAGTAAATAAAACTTGTAAAAGACGGGTCAACTCACGTAGAGTTAACCTACTGGCTGAAATATTTCAACAAACATACAAACAAACGCCCGATTGTTCAAGAAAACTCGGGAAAATTCGCTCTGTGACCAATAAATATAAATAAATACGGACAAATTCCACTGATTAATCTAGCCCCAAAGTAAGTTCGAGACTGGTGGTTATGGGATACTAACTCAACGATACTATATTTTATAACAAATACTTAAATAGATAAACACCCAAGACCCAGGACAATTTAAAAAAGACCGAACAAAGATTAATAAAACAATTTCTTGCAGGCGTCACTGACAAAAGAAGAGCCAGAAGCGGAAGTCATAGAAGACGTGACCATAGACAAGCTAGACCCGGACGAAGCCATAGAGATCAAGGACGCGGACGAGATCAACTCGCAGTCAGACAACGAGTCTGTGGTGGAGGTCGTTGAACCGGAAGAAGCTATACCTGAACCTGTAGAGGTAAGTACTTCACTTCCTTTTCCCTTTACAGCCTTTAGTGGACCGATCACTGCTGGACTTAGGCCTCTTCCTAATAGAAGGGAGAATCCACTTTTTTTCCAACAAGTCAAATCGGATACTTTTTTCTGAACGTCAAAACAAACATTTTGTATGGGATTTGTATGAAGTACAGGCAGATGACGTTTTAGTTTCTTGGAGTCAAATAGCGCTCTTATTATCAGTTGTTTTGCTATAATAAATCTAAAATCACGCTAAAATGGATGTTCAGAGTTTAGCTGAAATTTATAAGAATTTAAGAGAACATTCTTGGAAATATTCCCTAAGAACATTCTCGCTAAGAAGAATTTAACCTCTGTAGTAAAAAGTTTTGAAGTAATTTTCGTAAGATGTTTAAAAAAGCAAAGAATATCACTTAAAGTTATATGTTTTCAATACTGCTGTAAATGATACCCTTCCAATTTTTAAATTCTCGTAAATTCTCTGCAAAAAGAACATTCTCGAGAACTTAACAGCAATGTTCTCGCTAGGAGAATGTTCCCGGGAATTTCCCATCACTAGTTCAGAGACAAGTGACTTATATTGTCGTTTTTTTTTTTCTTATCAGTACAAAATACTTTATTTTTGACCCTGGATAATACCATTTTTTTTTCATATTTCTTTTTTTATCTCCAGATCGACGAAGGCGAAGAAGATGACGTGGTGTTCAAGGCGGAGCCTGTGGAGCAAGTGGTGGTGGAGGACGACGCGGACACGGACGACGAGACCGCGCAGAGCAGGGCCGAGCGGGACAACGAGGCGCGGGAGCTGCTGGCCACCATCAAGATCAAGCAGGAACCCATTGACCCTGGTCAGTACACTACTTCTAAATATATATAACTCAAAGGTGACTGACTGACTGACATAGCGATCTATCAACGCACAGCCCAAACCACTGGACGGATCGGGCTGAAATTTGGCATGCAGGTAGATGTTATGACGTAGGCATCCGCTAAGAAAGGATTTTGATCAATTCTACCCCCAAGGGGATAAAATAGGGGATGAAAGTTTGTATCAAACTTTGTCAATTTTAAACCGATCGGGCTGAGACTTTGCATGCATAAAGCTACTATGATTTTGATAAATTACACCCCTACGCGAGCGAAGCCGCGGGCAAAAGCTAGTTTATAATAAATATCCGTCCAAGTGTGAGTCGGACACGCGCACGAAGGGTTCTGTACCATTATCTATAAAAATTCGCATTGTTGTATGAAAGCCTCCTTAAAATATTTATTTTAATTTAATTATTTCTTTTTTTGAATTGAATATACAACCCAAGCGTTTACCGTTGCCGTTATTAATACCTAGCGAAATAAGGCAAAAAAAAAATAATAATATTATATTTGTATTTTGCTAAGTTTGATAAATAAAATAATAAATAACTGCAGTCTGGTTTTCTATTGCTTATTTAGGGTTTCGTGCCCAAAGGGTAAAAACCGGACCCTATTTATAAGACTCTGCTGTCTGTCCGTCTATCCATTCATCCATCTGTCTGTCACCAGGCTGTATCTCATGAACTCATGAGTAGCTTTACACTTGAAATTTTCACAGATGATGTATTCCTGTTGCCGCTATAACAACGAATACTAAAAACAAAATAAAATAAATATTTCAGTTTAATAAAATAAATATGTCCTCCCATGCAAAAAACGTGATTTGTTATAGATAGTGGTACGGAACCCTTCGTGCGCCAGTCTGACTCGCGTTAAGCGGGTTATTTTTAATAAGCCAGCTTCCACCGCTGGGCCTTTCTTTTGGACACAATCCTATCATATCGTTTGACCTCTAAATCGCTTTTTTTGTCAACAGATGACGAACCAATAATAACAGCGGAAGAAGACGTCCCCACCACCGTGGCGGACAGCACGCAGACCACCGTGATGTCGTCCATCGACGGCAACGTGCAGCTGCACGCGCCCGCGCACGCCGGCCTCGCCACACTGCCCGCCATCCGGATCAACATCTCCAAAGTGTCCACCTTCACCAACAACAACCAGCACGAACCGAGCTTAGAAGACATCAGCGTAGACGATGAACCGTTGCCCCCGGGTGAGGAACCCGAATTGGAGTATAAGCTGAAGCCGGGCTTGGAAGGCATACATTTTAGCAGGCAGCCCCCGGTGCAGCGAGGGAACGAGTTGTCCGGACTGTGCTCAATTATGTAACTATATTCATGACAGATGTCACCGTAGATGATGAACCGTTGCCTCCAGGTGAGGAACCTGAGTTGGAATATAAGACGAAGCCGGACTTGGAAGGCAAACACTTCTGCAGGCAGCCCCCAGTACAGCGAGGAAACAAGTTGTCTGGATTGTCCTCTATCATGTAACTGGTTATGTGCGAAGATGGTCTCAACATTCATCAATATGCTGAGCCTGGAACGTATCAGTGCAGACAATGAACCACTGCCTCCAGATCGCTGAGGAACCTAAGTTGGAGTATAAGTTAAAGTCGGACTTGGAAGGCATACATTTCATTAGGCAAACCCTGGTGACACGAGGGAATTGTCGAGACTAGGGCACGGATCCATGAGTGTATGATGGTTGGATATGTGGTAACTACTGCCACGGTTCCTTTATAAAGCACACAATCCTCCTGAAGCGTTCCAGGTAGCATCCTAAGCTGTTCTGCTTTCGAGTTTAAGATCTATGGTTCCTCGAAGATGAATAACTGATGCTGAGAAAGACTGAAGAATACATTTTAAAGGCAGCTTGTGCAAATAGAACTCGCCGGACTATTTTCTATTGCGTTACTGCTCAATACTTTTGCAAACCGTTGCTACCCGTGTGTGTGTAAAATCGTGAAGATCGACTCTTATACGGACACAGTGCTAAATGTAAAAACAGTGCTACAAAGTCAGTGTTATACGTCTATAGCTGTTTTCTATGTTTAATGTGGAATTGACATTACTGTATTTCTTTCTAATGAATCGATGTATTTAGCAAAAGACTCCGATTTTAATACAGTACATACACAAAAAATATCATACGCCTTTTCGAAGCAAGTATGTTAGTTATGTTAGCAATTATATTTTAAGTCGATTCTAAATCTAAATAAAATACATGGTAAATATATTAATATGAATATTTATGATATGGATCAGAGAAGCATTTAAATTTAAAGTTTCAGAGGAATTATCAGAGGGTCCTCTGTTACCAATTCATAATTGAGAATGTTTGGTGAATTATCAGTAGCTTTTACAAATAAGTTAAAAAACTCTTTTAGTTATAATGTTGGGTGTAAGGGATTGGGAAAGGATGTTATTGTGGTTAAAGTACTTACTAACTTAACGTAGTACAAAGTAAATCACAATTTTTAACCAATTTAATTTTTGTTGTTTTAACCCGAAGTAGGTGAGTGATTATCAAAATCACAGTATGATTTAAAAAGTATTAAATCACAAGTGTGTTTAGTTAGTCCATTTGGAATTAAATTTAATCAAATAAGTAGCTTTACTTAGTAGTAGCTACAAAACAAAATGGTTTCCATAAAATTAAACCATTTTATTTAATGAAATGTGATATTAATGTTAAGTTTCTTCGTTGCATCCATATGCTTTAGGTTCTATTGACTATGTAATTATAAAGTGTATATAAGGGTTTTTCTTGTATATTAGGTGTATATAATTTAACGTGGATATTTGAGTTAGCTCTGTACTATATTGAATCTCTTGTCTTCGCGTTTTAGCATAATAAATTAATAGGACTTATTTTTATCACAACTCTTGGCGAGTTTTCCACTGACAGTGGTTCTTTTTTTTCTAATTTAATGAAGGTGTAACCTATGGTGTACTTTTCTTTCTGAATCAATTGTTTCAATTAGTTGATATGTAAATAAATGTTTACACTGATGATTTGATATCTTTTATTTGTAACATCCTTAGCTATAGTTAATTAGATTACAGTTATAAACATAACAATACAACAAAAACAGTCAAATTATCTTTATGCGTTTATGTGTGTAGTTGGTACAGGGGTTTAGTTCCAGAAATAAGAACATATTTACATAACTACCTATACCTTACAGGATATAGCAATCCTACCTATAAATACAACATACAGCGAATGTCTCTATGAGAATTCCTTCACAGCAATTTTTTATAAAGTTTTTTTCGTATTACGTTGACCAACTTTCCATACTGGACATATGCGCAATAATGCGCATTGGAAAAAATCTTGTGGAACAGAGTCGAGTCTGTACGATATTCTCCAGAATCAGTTTGACGTGCATTTGTTTGAATTGAAAACATTTGTTTAGTCAGCCGGAACAAGTTGTAATAAAAGTCGACCAATGTGTGGTACTGGTACTAGATGAGTAGGTATACAAACGCTATACAACGAGAAGGGACATACCCGTAACAAATCGAGCCACGAGATATACTAGATCACTGTAGTATAATGAATTAAAACGACAGCCAAACCACAAAAAACATTTCGGCATTTCTATACAAAAGTGTGCAGCCGCTCGGGCAATCCGTATGGGAATGTTTTTTGGTTATTATTTTACTTTCATTATACTATAGTGAACTAGTATAGCTCGTGGTTCGATTTATTACGGGTATGTCTCTTCCACGTCGTATATAATGTTATGTCACAGTCACAGTATAAAAATGCCAGTGGTTCCATAGTAGCTAATTTATTCTTCTAGTAACAAAACGTAAAACCAATTTTCTAGGAAATAATGCCCGCCGCGTAACTCCAGAAACTGAAATTACGGACGCAAAGGTGTTTTTAATATTTAAAAGAACTTATTTTATACATAGCATATACATAAATATGTACAGTCCATACAGTCGCGAATTTCTCTATGGGAATCCTTTCACAGTAATTTCTGTCTAAAGCTTTTTTTTGATTGCACTGACCAACTTCTTCTTCTTATCGAGTCAAAATGGCTCAAATTAGATATTGTTAGACCAGAACCTAGCCACGGCAACCGCCCTGTCATTAGCCATATTCAGATCTGCCTTAGTACAAGGAATCGGGCAATTGGGACCAGGCGCGGTCCGAAGGTCACAGGGGACATGACCCCCCCCCCCCAAAATCTAAGGTCAGAATGAGAAATCCCAAAAATTTGCCAAATAATAAAAGGAAATTTCTAGCTATCCCCTAACAGCGATAAATTTATAGTTTGCTGACATCTAGTGGTCTTTTTATGAACTACGTACGATGACCAAAATACCTTGGAAATGACATCTAGTAAACCTATTTTTTATTAGTGTTGTGAGTGACCCCCTCCAAGTTTTCAAGCTGCGACCGCGCCTGATTGGGACATGATAAAAGATGGTCCATGGATTTTCGACAGACCAACTTTCCATACGGGACATATTATGGTATGTATGAAAGTTGGTTAGTACAATTACCACATTGGATAAAAAAAAATGTACAGAGTTGAGTCTGTACATTTAGTTTCTTTCCATTTTCATATGTTGCCAATACTTTCTGGCAGTTAATATAACAACTTGCGTCTACAATAGCCCATAGGTAAAAATTTAGTATTAAAATGGAACTAAATTTATTAGTTATGGCGACAAGTGGTCATCTTCATACAAGAAATGTGAAAATACAGTTTTTACCGTAAACAACGTGTAACGAAAAGGACGTATCAACCCGAAGGGGAGTATACATACTAATCAATGTGAACAACTTTTACTATGGGACGATCCCTGAAATCATTAAAAAAAAAATCTGCAACTCCGTACATTTTGGCACGGTCGGTATTTAATTTTGTATAGATATTAAGATTTTTTTACGATCGATCGATTGATCGACGATCAGGGATGGTCCCATAGTAAAAGTTGTTCACATATGCTTACTCCCTTTCGGGTTGATACCCTTTCCGTTACACATTGTATAATGGCGACACGACACCAGTTATTTCTGGACTTATTATTATTAAGCAAATTGTGAAGCCAGACTCAAGCCGTCTTATTATAAAACCCAGACTAACTTTGTTACTAGGTTTAAAGTTTTAAACCATTATCCGCCCAAATCAAGTTGACATCTAGTATCACACACTATGTAACCTGTCAATGTCAACTTGATTTGGGCGGATAATGGTTTAAACCTAGTAACAAAGTAAGTCCCGTTTTTATAATAAGGAAGGTCTTTAACTCAGATGTTTATTTCTGATACATTGCGTTTTTTGTAAAACAAATAATATTCTGATTGCTCATTGCAAAACAATTCATATCATATGAATCAACATCAACAGTTTTCAAAATATGTGCCACTAGATGGCAGCACAGTGACGTCAGGTCCAATCGGCTGTTGTGATTGGACAATCAGTTGACAGACAAGTTGTTTTGCTCAGTCAAATGTATCCAATAACAGCAGCTTAATGGACCCGACTTATGAAATATGGAAAAGACTTCACTGGGGCAGCACAGTGAAGTCTTTATTTACAAGGAGGGTTATGTTTTTCGCGAGTATATATGTATGTATGTTTGTTTGTATGTACTATGTATGTATAATTGTTTGGCACGCTCTGCTGTCTGAACAGCTCGATGGATTTGAGCTTGAGAGGTGTCGTCAGATTTGTATTTACTGTGAAAGTGACACTGGGTATATCAAAATAAAAAATAATAAACAAAATGGCAGATTTTTGGCGCCAAATTCAAATGTTTGGCACGCTCTGCAGGTTGAACGGCTCGATGGATTTTAGCTTGACAGGTGTCGTTAGATTCGTATTTACTGTGAGAGTGACACTGGGTATATAAAAAAAAAACTATATAAATAAAAAAACAAATTAAAAAAGGCAGTCGGGTTTCTAGTTTTTGTAATAATCACTTGTTGAAAACATTCATTCAGTGTTGAATTGATGATTCATATTCATTGGTCTTTTGCAATGAGCGATCAGAATATTATTTTTATAAAAATTATTTAAATAGAGGAACTATATTTTTCATATTTTGAAAACCTTCATTTCATACTTTCTGATAATATTACATTACATACTACAATTATGAGGCCACCTCGGAAACGGCAATGTGTCTTTTATATTACTAACCCTACACATGGTCTGTAGTAACCGTTCCAAGCCTAAACCGTACCCCCCTGTGGGTATATTCCCGAACTTCCTCAATTCCAAGTACCAGTTCAGCTTGTCTGAAGGCAGCTTGTTCTTCAATTTGTCGTAGCTGTCTTCTCGGAGACTGCCGCCGACTATTTCGCCAGTTATAGGAGCTAGGAGGTCTAAAGCATCTACCTGTAAGGAAATATGAAGTATTGGGTATTATCCTGGGTCAGAAATAAATTATTTTGCGTGTGTGCTAGTCGGATTCGCGTATGAAGAGTTTTGTACAATCTATAAAAAATCACGTTTGTTGTATGAGATAGACTTAGATATTTATTTTATTCTGGTTTTGGTATTTGTTGTCATAGCAACAACAGAAATACATCAACTGTAAAAATTTCAGCGATTACAGTTCATGAGATACAGCCTGGCGACAGACAGACATACGGAAGGACAGTGGAGTCTTAGTAATAGGGACCCTTTTGTTACCCTTTGGGTAGGGAACCCTAAAAATAGATCTTACTTGCATATCTTACATAGATTCAAGTTCAAGTAGTCGATGAAAGCAATACATACTTACTATTTGTAGATGTCGATTTTATACTAGTTTTATAAAAATTCAAATTCCTCCCTGCCTAATACAGATAACAAAAGTAGATCAAGGGAACATTTAAGTTTAAAAATATAAATCCTACTAAACAGCTAGTA
The DNA here is from genome assembly GCA_943193695.1 of Acrobasis suavella. Classification (NCBI taxonomy): domain Eukaryota; kingdom Metazoa; phylum Arthropoda; class Insecta; order Lepidoptera; family Pyralidae; genus Acrobasis; species Acrobasis suavella. Next base: position 1,580,938 of record OW971944.1, read on the forward strand.
ACCTCTATTTCTGATTCCTATTTTTTCCTATTAAAAAAATATCCAAAATATTTGAATAAGTAATTTCAGTTACCTTGCTGCTGTCTTCCGGACATTCCTTCATGTAAAAGCTCTTAAGATCTTTCGGCCATTTCACGACAAACACTGGAACTCCGCCACAGTATTCCACCAGACCCAACTCCTGCTCCTTATTCAAACCCTCCTCAGTTGATGCAATTTTCTTCTTCTCCAAAATAGCCTTAGCTTCCTCATAAGATAACGTCACAAAACTCTTGTTCAACCATGTTGGTGCTGTACTATTCTCCTTATCAATCAAACATAAGTCTGCTTCATTTGTATTCCTAGTTTCTATGAAAACATATTTAAGTAAATCCTCTATATTGTCTTGAAGCACTTCTAAATGATCACAAAAAGCTAATTCTGCTTCAAGCATATAGAACTCTGATAAATGCAACCGTGATCTGTTGTTTTCGGCGCGAAATGTCGGGCCTAGAGTGTAAACATTGCCCATTCCTCTGCATATTGCTTCTAAATGTAACTGGCCTGATACGGTCAAATAAGTTTTTGACCCGAAATACACTGTATCTCTGTCTCGACCTTCTTGCATCATAGCCTTCACTGTTTCTTCACAATCTGGCTGTATTTTGAACACTTCTCCAGCCCCTTCACAGTCATTCGAAGTTAGAATTGGTGTGTGGATATTTAGATACTTTTGAGATGTATAAAAATCATGTATATGTTTAGTCACTGCATTCCGAACTCGGAGTATTGAGGAGATGTAGTTTGTTCTTGAGCGTAAATGTATATACTGACGGACGTATTCAGGCGGATGGGTTGTCCTAGGGTTGAATGGATATCCATCTAACACAACACAATCCCCAAACACTTTAACATTTTCTGCAACCAATTCTAACTGGCCTCTAGGACTTTTGGATAGTTTTCCTGTAATGTGAACTGAGCTACCGAATGATAATGAGTCAGTTTTCAAGCTTTTTGGGATTAATATCTGCAGCCTTTGGGCGCAAGATCCATCGCTCACATCTGCGAATATAAACTCTTTTTGGACGCGTAGGTTCTTAACCCAGCCCTGAAATACATAAACTACATTGCTTATGTAATTTTTAAACAGTTTACATACAGAATACGGAAAAATTCAATGAAATATCACCTTTACTTCGGCTGATTCGCCGACGTTAGCTTTTTCCAGCACAGAGGCTATTACGCTGTACTTACGACACTCGAAACTTTTTAGACAGTATCTAATTTGGCTGAAAACTTTTCTGGGCCACATGCTGCACCTTTATAAGAATGTTATTAAATTTAATTCACATAAAAATTAGATAGCTAGGTTATAACAGCTGACAATGACAAAATCACTCATCTGACAATTTGACAAAAGTGAAGTGGTTGATCATAGAGTACTTGTGGTTGACAATTTAGTACATCTTTGGTGGTTGATGTTGATGTTCCGTTTGTTTTATTCTGTACCTATTCAGTTCCGTTTCAGCGATACAAAATCCTACCAAAAACATAATTTGTGAAAATTGGAGTCAAGTTCAATGATATGTTATAATACTTATGGTAGGTGAATGGTGATTGATCCATGCCGGGCCAGTGCCACAGACAGAACAGAATAAGTACAAATACCCACGTACACAAGTATTGCTCAGAAAATAAATTTAAAGCAATATCTGCTTATTGTGGTTAGCAACTTAGCGCTATAGTTTAATTTAGCTCGCGCCTGAACTTCTCACTCATCTCAACTCAACATTCGATCTGGCTAGTTTTTTGAACAGCCAATCTAATACTTTTTAGAAATTTAACCTCAATAACTTGTGTAATGAATTACAGTATAAAATAGAGATTATAAGTAGATTAGCCAAATATAAGACGATTAGACGACCCTGTGCTAAAACTAGCCAAGTTAATTGTTGAGTTGAGTTAAGGATTGAGAATATGAAAAAGATATTTAGTCTACCCGCACCGGTTTTGTACCCTTAATGGCTAACATAACAGGAACTGGCTATCTCATCATAAGTTTTACTCGTGTTCCACCGGTAGTGACTAGTGACTGGTAGCGATTATATGTATATACTCGAATCTTTGACTGGTAGACTGGTACCGTATCTATTTCGGATTCAGAAGGCACGTCAAGCTATTGGACTGCCGGCCTGCGGCACAAGCACAAATCACAATGGATTATTAGAAAATTCTGTTTGCACCACCGACGACGGCCAGAAGTGCGATTTCTGAAACGCGGAGTCACCTAAACGTATGGTTTTTATATGGGAAAACCATTAGTTTAGGTGACTCCGCGTTTCAGAAATGGCACTTCAGGCAGAAGCCAAGGCCAAGACTAGTGTCGAGTTAGAACGGGAGTCCGGGAGCGGGAGTCTACATTTGCAAACTCGACTTATTTTTGCATGCTTTGACAGGGGTTAAAAGACTCGTGAATCTAAAGGAGATAAATAGTATATTAATACTCTGAAACGCGGAGTCACCTAAACGTATGGTTTTTATATGGGAAAACCATTCGTTGACTCCGCGTTTCAGAAATGGCACTTCAGGCAGAAGCCAAGGCCAAGACTAGTGTTGAGTTAGAACGGGAGTTCGGGAGCGGGAGTCTACATTTGCAAACTCGACTTATTGGAACGAAGTTCCTTACGGCAGGCTTGGAGGAGATAGGGATTTTGCTGCGCGACCGAACTGAAAAAAATGTGATAGTAAAACCGTAAGGATGACCTCGTTAAATAAAACCGTTAAATGAGACGTGCGCAGGCGCGACAGTCGATTCTACATTAGCCGAAGGAACTTCGTTCCTACCTGGTGTCCCACGACACCACATTTCTTTTTTTTGCATGCTTTGACAGGGGTTAAAAGACCCGTGAATCTAAAGGAGATAAATAGTATATTAATACTCATTTATACTGTATACTATATATCTGTGGTATACAATATAACTAACAAAACACATTGAGCAGTGGAGTCTTTCTTTATTTATGGGTCGAATACTCGAGTCTTGTGATTTAGATACAGGCGAGTAAGAATATTTAGACTAGAGTTTTTTTTATAACACAAGACAAGACTGCAAATCCTCCACTGAATCTAGCATTAAAGTGCTTAGGTAAGTAGGTATTTTTTTAATTTATTCTTTACAGAATCAACAGCACTTAACAATATTATTATTTTATCTTATAATTCTTATAAATTATAAACTATTACTTACTGCCAATTACAGATTCTCATTTTGTAATTAAAATATTGAAAAACTATGTTTAGAGAAAACAGTTAGAATGGATATAAATATTACAACAATTAAAAAAAAATGCACTGGAATAAGTTTTTAAAAGGAAGCAATGTAGAAAAAGTAACTTACTAAGGATCTCACTTTACCTACGGTAATATGCAAAGTTTTAGAATATACAAGTAGTGTAGATTTGCCACCGAGCGTCCAGGGGTAAGAGAAAGACATATTAATGATTCTACGTATATTTAGAGACAAAACATGGCCCTATTTTCTTTTTCTTCTTTTAGAAATTTCAATAAGTCTATCTCGCTCTATCAAAGCGTGTCAGGCCCTTGGTAATATGCATAGAATTTAAAAAATTTAAAACAATATTAGACAATAATGTTAGTACGCATCAAGAGAGTGTGTGTGTGTGTGTAATAATAAATTTGTATGTCTAGTGCGCTTTACAGGCGTTTTAAGTTGCAAGAAAGAAAAGTATCTAGTCTGTATCTCTAGCTCAAGCCGTGTGATTTATGCTTAATTTTTCCTTGAAACTCTGTAGTTTTCAAAGACCATTGTGCACATGGAAATCCTTAATTTTGCATTTTAGTATCATAATAGTCTTTGGAGTAGATTTTCGGTACTCAAAAGACAAAACTCCCTTTTCTTGTATAATCGGGTAAACGAGAAAAATACAAAAGACTTGGCTGTAAAAACTAAATACGTTTGTGTACAAGAAAACCTACAACTGACAATGTCAAGCACTTGTCATTGTCAAATGTCGTCATTTCATTAAAGTGGATGTGTGGATTGGATTTTATTACAAAAATAAAATAATTTTACTGATCTGCAACATCATTGGAAAAAAGTGACGATGTCTAACGTGAATACGGGCGAGCTTTTAAATTTCCAAGACTATTCCCCTGAGCACAATGACCGCAGTGCCAGGATTGACGTGGAAGCTGTCCATACGAATCAATACAACAGTGCAATGAGCAACCCGAATTACGAGTTTGAGGCTGAAGTACCGAAGATTGAGGAAGAGGAGCAAGCTAAACCCCAAGGTTAGTAGATTAAAGCTAGTTATCCTTTAGCATGCCGGACTATGTAGACACACGCCAAACCTTGTCTTGTTTACTCATTGATTTTGCTTCTACATCTCGTACGATGTGCACCTCACTCTTGCTGATATATAGTGCGGGAGGAGCACAGTCAAGTCGCACGGGTTGTATGTAAAGAGGCGTTAATTACAAGATTCTATTATCGTATGGGAGGAAGGCAATGTTGAATCAACTCGTCATTTCTCTTGCTGTACAGACAGAAAGCCAAACATTTTTAGATAGTTCTTTGTGGCGTTCAACACACAAATTACCAGTAATATGGTAGTTTGTGTGTTGACTTGGGTATGAGTTATAGATATTGACAATACAAGGGAAAGATCTCGTACGTAAAAGTATTTCAATGTCATATTTTCTATTTTAAATAGCACAAAAAGTTTCTATCTGATATACAGCTGGATAGTACATACATATACGGCATTCAGCCAGATAGCAAAAAGAGGGCTGGATACCTATAGTAACTAGATATCTGTTGGAACACTAAAAAATACCATACTTTTTCTAGGAAACCACAACTTCTGGACCATCGAGTACTACCAAAAGTACTTTGATGTGCAGACCAGTGAGGTAGTAGAGAGGATCATATCCTCCGTGCTGCCGCTAAAGGTGTCTCCCAACTACTTTGATGAGAGAATAAAGGGCAAGCCTGACTTGTACGGCCCAATATGGATATCTGTTACTCTGGTTAGTACCCTAATATAGATATCTGTTACTCTTAAGAACTACGATCTTGTCCAGTGGAGTATTTCATTTATTTTTCAACACATTAGCTCGAAAAGTGCTACTTACCTCACTGATTTTACTTATGTAATGGCATTCATTACTTACACATTCTAAATCATACGGTAAATATTACTTACCGAACAAGTGCGGTAAAGTGTTTTTTTAATGTTTTAGGAATAAGATTCTATAAATCCAAAATATCGAATATTATATTTGAAACATACAATCTCTGCATGCAGCCAGCCTAGACTCACACCAAAACCTTGTTTTACTCAAATTATTCCATTTTATTTATTAATTAAACAACACTAAAATGAATTTATAAATATGTCCTGTTTAAAAAAAAAAGATAATCGTTTGGCTGTTGGTGGATTGATTTCTGTGTCTCTCGTATCACTAAAGTGTCGCGCATGTGTGAAGTGCGTCTGAAAAAGAGCGCGATATTTCTAATATTCTATAACAAGATTTATTGTAAGTTTTAATTATTGAAGATTTTTTTCCTCACTTAAAAAACGTTGAAAAACGTAGTATGGCACACGTGTGTATTGTTCATTACAACTCTCGGCTCCATAGAAACACGCATGGGGATCGCCCGCTTGTGAGTCAACCTGCCTTGACTGTAATGAACAACTTACCACACTTGTATCATAAACTAATATTCTTTTTAGACTAGGTAATATATAATATATCTATTAAAAGTAAAATAAACTACAAAATATACACATACTATAAAACACTTATTCTAGCTGCCCACTGGCAGCGGGGCAAGAACCAAGCTACCGGTGTACCGCCAGTTAGGGCCACAGAGAGAGAAAGCGATTCCATGTCACTATCTTGAGTAGATATTTCTTTGATTTTTTTTTCTGAGTAAGACTTCTGTACGTGAATACTAGTACTTATTCTCTGCCTATACCTAAGGATTTTTTTTTATTTTCAGATCTTCACCATAGCTGTAAGTGGCAACATTGCCAGCTACCTGCAGAATGCAAACAAGACAGTGCACTGGCGGTATGACTTCCACCTGGTGTCGTATGCTGCGACAGCCATCATATGCTACGTCTGGCTGGTGCCGCTCGCGCTCTGGGGTGCTCTGAAGTTTTCCATCCCGCCGCCCGGGCAGGATGAAATTGAGGATCAGGTCAGACAGCAAACAATTGCTCAAGTTAGTGCCGCAACAGACGGGGCGCAAGTTGCGTCGCATAACAGCTAGAGATGGGCAGTGGATAGTACTCAATCTACCCATTTGAGTATTTACTCACTAGACTTAATTAATAGAGTAAATAGAGCGTGCTCATGTATGGACATCGCATTTGATGTCTGTTTACTTATTTTTACGTAAAATTACGTCTGTGCACACGTAAAAAAGATTATTAGTCAAAGAAGTCTACTTTCAGTGTATGATAAGTATGGTATTTTTATATAATTTAGCGTCGCATATAACGTTTACCTACATTTTAAGCATATTATGGCATACGCACACACTTTCCGATAAGAATTGCAAGTGTATACTAGATTTAAGTTTCAAAATTGTCATAAAAACATTAAATATTGAATATGAATATAAATATGAGTCGCAACTAATATAAATCAATCTACTCACCAAATGGATAAATAAGGATATTTATTGGGTATTTACTGAATCTACTGAGTAATTACTGAAATGGGTTGATTGAGTATTTACGCGGCGCAACTTGTGCTGCGTCTGTTACGGCCCTTAATCATATGGAAGCAAAAGATACGGCAGTTTAGGCAGTAGCTCTGCATATGTGAGGCAGAGTATGATCCTCACTCGGCACGACTTTTACCCCTTAGTTTGTATTCATATGGTCATTTTCATTTCAATAGGCATGACGAATGGAAAAATATTTTTAGCCCATCGATTACATTATTGAAATATATTGTACACCTATATTTCTTTTCTCTGAGAAACAAGTAATGACAAAGATACAGCTCATTGAAATTTCGCATGACGTCACGGCTAGATACTGTTTTTACATAGCAGAGATGTGGCCAGCCCCCACTCTGGAACTTTGATGCTCCGTATCTTTGTGTATTATTACTTTTTTGATAATCTGAAAAATATGGGTCCATTATTTTTGGATAATCTATATGATGGACTACTTACAATCGTACTTTTCTGACTGTCGTCACTCCTCTTAGCACCACTTGCTTCAGAATCTGATACCGGCGTTCACAGAAAAGAAAAAACTAGTGGAAGTGACAAGTGGGCGTGGCACGCGTGTCATAATTAAAAGCACAATTGCACTCAATACCGACAATGTATTTTGACGCAAATTAAGAATTTATCTTAATTGTACTTAAGTTTATTGTTGCTTCTTTTGAAAATAACCTCATCTATGTTAAAGTACCAGAATCTTTACGTAAAGTAATACGGATTGCAAAACATCGTTAGTAATTTTGAACCGTAGCAAAGTAAATCTTATTAATGAGTTCTTAACATTCTTGAAATAAATAAAAACTACCAATTAAACGAATTGTTTGTATGGAATGCAAATTTGGCGACGACAGCAGTTTCGATACTAATTTTGTGAAGTGGCACTTCCACTAGTTTTTTCTCCTCCGTATATATTATTATTACACACTCTATAAGAGGAGAGATGGTAAACGCTTGAAGCCCAACATAGCTATAAAAAAGCGTAGTCACGCCTGTTTCCGACAGAGGTAGGCAGGGTTTATCGACCTTCATTCCCTACCATCCTGACAGATCTTTAATGCTTCGTTTACACTCATCATTCACTTTGTACTGTGAACTTTTTATTTATTTATTAAAAGGTGGACTTGACGCTATTGCATTCTCTATCAGTCAACCTTTGGGATAAAATCTAAAACACTACCAGATAAATTGATCTTTATTTAATTAATTTTATTTAGTAATGCTAAAATATAATATCTTTAGCATTACTAAAAATCCGCATGGCGTTAGATTGTTTTCTGTAGCAATGCGCTATCAGGGTTGTACCTACTAATTTAAGAAATGACAATGTTGTGAAGTGTAATATGTACAATGTGAAAAGGAATAGGAAAATTTAATAAAAAAAATTAAAACAAAAAGTAATTTAATTGCAATAGTTGCTTCAAGATGAATCTATACCATTAATAAGACAATAATTAAAACAATAAAATAAGACACAACAAACATATTTTTAAAGTCAAAATATTTGTTTCAGCAATCGCCAGTCCCAACCATGATGTCTCTCTTCTGCTTATATGGTTACTCCCTAGCCATCTACATCCCTGTAGCGGTCCTCTGGACGATCCAGGTCTCCTGGCTGCAATGGCTGTTCGTCATGATCGCTGCCTTCGTCTCTGGAGCGGTCCTCATCTTCTGGCTCATGCCAGCTTTGAGGAAATCTAAATACTTCCCGATCCTAATAGGATGTATATTGGGAGTACATTTCTTGCTGGCTACAGGGTTCATGTTGTACTTTTTCCATACTCCGAGTACTAGCGCGGTGGCGCCACCTGCTTTGATTGTTACCACAACGCGAGCGAATACGTAATTTTTAACTTAGATTTGTAATCATATTTTTTCCGACTACGGCGAATCTAAAGAGGGTTATGTGTTTCGCCTCTATGTATGTATGTTTATCTGTTCCAGAGTATTTTAAATGATATCCATGGTATCTTGTCAAATGAGATATCATTTAAAACATCTTGGCTGTCCGCTGGTTATAAGCTTTATGACGTAACAATGATTTCAATATGGCGCCCTCTGAATAAAATTGATTAAATAATACCATGTAGAAGTGTTTCTCCATGCTTCCATTACTGGTGTAACGTTCTTTTGAGCAAAAAAACTTCCCGTGGTCGGGTTTTAGTTTTTGAAATGTCTTGTTTCAACTAAAGCAAGTGTGTCTATATATATAGGTCCAGCCTGTTAGATATAGGTTTCTCCCATTTTTTCTTATTTAGCGTAACAACTAGCATTTGTTTATCGTGTTCCATCAACCTTGTACGCAGATCAATCGGTATTAGCGTTTACACAAGTCAAGTAACCCGGGGCGGGTCCCATTTGTCTCGGATGGCAGGCAGTCTTCTTTAGGACGAAGTGGTAGCTAAAGTGGCGCCCGCATTTGAAATAAATTGTTTAAAACGAAATATGGTGATAATTAAAAATTTGATTTGTATGAATGTCTAGAAAGACCTTTAAACTATTTTATGAATAACCTTTTAAATTATTACTAATAGTCCGTCTAATTTTAAAACTGTTTTATAACTACACGGACTACCAATATTACTTTCAAAGGTTATTCATAAAATAGTTTAAAGGTCTTTCTAGACATTCATACAAATCAAATTTTTAATTATCACCATATTTCGTTTTAAACAATTTATTTCAAATGAGGGCGCCACTTCTGCTACCATTTCGTCTTAAGCAGTTTTGAAAATCTGATGATACCAGTATTGGGACACATGTCGATTGATCTGCTTTTATGATGTGAGAAATAGTGAGCTAGTCTAAATACTTTTCCAAGACATCTTCTAGAAAAAAAAATAATTTTTGCATTTTTGAGGCACAAAAATGTAATTTAATTTTGTATGTGATTTTAATGTTAATTTATAATTTAAGACTGTCTGTTCTTTGTGAAACATACATACATTTAATTTTTCGGTTGGTTAATAACGAACTCCAAACGTTGTTTTTGTACAATATTTAGTTGCTTGGAGTTATTTCTAAAATTACGGGGCTACATGGGCTGTTACTTACAGTTTAAAGTGAGAACGTCAAGCTTTTCTACGCACAATTGCGAAAAACGGCCACTTTTGGCGTATGTGCGTAAAAAAACTTCACGTTCTCACTTTAAAATGTAAACAGTAGTTCATAAAATAGTTTGAAGGGTTATCCAGGGTCTGATCAAGACCAAATTTTAAATTATATCTCCGTTTCTTTTCAAATGATTTATTTCAAATGGGGGCAGCACTGGACCCCGGAAAATTCATGTAGCCCTTTAAGACATTCCTATGACAGAAAGTTTGTTTTATTTTTGTATAGATAAGAACTATTGTTAATTTAAATAAATAAAAATACATAATATATTTAAAAAAATTATATTTATTTAGTTTTAAATAATCACAGGAAGTACAAAAATAGTTTTCAAAAGGTGCAGACTGGTTAAATGCGAAATTGAGATTGGTGGGCAAATAGGAAACATCCACGGGTCATCTTATACCCAATGTCATTCATGAATTCAGAATGGGGGGAGGTTTTGTTTAGACCATATCCATTTGCTGCAATTTCACTGTATGCAACAGTCTACAGTCATTTTTATACCTAGATTTTTTCCTTAAGGTCCTTAGTCGCCAAAAGGTAAAAAAAAGTGTTTTCTCTTGTCCGCGACTTCGTTTGCGCATCAGACTATTAAACACAGCGCCATCTATATGGTTTGTATTTTATTATGTACCTAGTAAATTTTGTACTTTTACACTTGGTGCTACAATAAAGCGTAACTTTTAATAAATAGTTCAATAAGTTCCACCAAGTAACGTAATGAATGTACATTCAGGCGTCAAAAATATGACTCCATTTTCGAAGCCGACTGTACACTTATTAAAGAGGATATTGGGAATTTTGTCTCTTTCAACGCGTTGCACACGTAAATTAAACAAAATGGCAGTCGTCGGCGCATTGTTTGTACCTGCGCCGATAACCGCCATTTTGGTTCAACCTACGTGCCGGGAATTTGTACAAAAGAGCTTTGAAGTCGCCATTCCTGTTCAACTTATTTGTGTCGCATTGTAACTACCATTAAATAGATATATAATATGTAACAAAAACCCTGTCCGATCCTTAAAGGAGCAACTCGGACCGTCAATATAAACAACTTTTTTTATGCTTGAAACTCGAAAAAAAATCGTCATTTTCATACAAAAGTGTTCGGCCGGCGCGGCAAATTTGTATGAAAATGACGACTTTTTCTTCGAGTTATATGTGCTCCTATAAGAATCGGACAGGGTTTTTGTTACATATTGTATATAAACTCCCTCTTTCTCTCGGGCATCTTTTTTACAATGACTTCATAAAATTAATAACTTTCGAAAGTTTTTTAAACCAGTCTAGACCTTTTAACAATTCATTTGATAATATACAAAATTCAATAATTGTATTTGAAAATACTAGCTTATTTTCTATAATATTCACATATTTACAGTCAATATGGCATATATGGGAAAAACTTCTCCTTATTTAAGGCGAATACCGTGCAGTATCGTAAATATGGTGTAAATCAACAATTTGCTAATCCTAAGGTATTAAATAAACCTTTCAATAATTTCATGAACATCCGTTGAAAATAAACAATTTATATGATGGCACCACTTCTGCACGGTATTCACCTTAAGGGGATACCTGAATTTTCCGGAGTCCAGTGCTGCCCCCATTTGAAATAAATCATTTGATAGGAAACGGAGATATCAATTAAAATTTTGTCTTGACCAGGCGCTAGATAACCCTTCAAACTATTTTTCATCTCATCTACTTAAAAACGATGTTTTCATCCCAAAACATTTGGAGCTAATTTTTACTGATTATTCTCTCGGGACTAAAACGTGAAAAAGAAAATCTCTAGGGATTATAACCAATTTGAAAACTGAACACGAGTGTAAACTTATGTAGAATCAAAAATAATGTTGGCAGTCCAGCAAGAAAAAAAGAAATGTGGTGTCGTGGGACACCAGGTAGGAACGAAGTTCAAAAGTTCTTGTGTATACGACTGTCGCGCCTGCGCACGTCTCATTTAACGGTTTTATTTAACGAGGTCATCCTTACGGTTTTACTATCTCATTTTTTTCAGTTCGGTCGCGCAGCAAAATCCCTATCTCCTCCAAGCCTGCCGTAAGGAACTTCGTTCCAAAAAGAAGAATTTTGTTTTAAAATAAAAAATAAATGGCACAGACGTCGTGATATTTTAAATTTGGAATACATATCGTCGTCAACATGGATGATGTAGGTAAAAAAAATTATGTTCTTCGCGTCGGAAAAATATAATTAAAAAAACGCATTTTTTCTCTTTGATTCAAGTATTTACAGAAGTTTTAGGTTATTTGTTGTTGTTAAGTATTTGATATGTAATTATTTGTGTAAATGTGAATACTTTTTAGTAAGATTAAGCCGATAGTGAATAGGTATCAAGTTTAATTATAAAAATAAAAAGATATGAAGGACCACGCAAACAAAGTTATGACTCAACATTTTATCGTAAAATGGTGGTCTTCAAGAATTATTTCTTAGTATTTATTGTACGAAAACGACACCAAACACAGGTTAGTATTTAATTGTCGGATGAAGTCTGATTAAGTATTGTGGGTATTCTATTCTTTTCTTAATATTCTGTTTTGTATGTGCTAGTTTTTCTCACAGATGGAGATGAAAAATAGAGTGTGCTACTCGGGTACGGTAATATTTTTATCTCGGTCGATATACATGAATCCCTAGCTTCACTCATAATCCTTCGTTTCGCTCTGGATTCAAAGTAGCGCCCTCGCCTTTAAAATATTACCTTAGCCCCTTGTAGCACAATCTACTATAATGAAGTACTGTTTACAGTTTAAAGTGAGAACGTGAAGCTTTTCTACGCACATACGCCAAAAGTGTCCGTTTTTTGCAGAATATTAAATGTTATCTCCGTTTCCTTATAAATGATTTGTTTCAAATGGGGACAGCACTGGACCCCGGAAAATTCAGGTATCGCCTTAAAAAGCTAGTGCCTTTTTTTAAATATCTGTACATGGTCTGAGTTCTTTTTAAAGTTAGTCGGCCATAGAGAAGTTTTGGAAGCTGTTGAGCCACGCTTGTCTGTGGTACGACGTGGGCATGTCTTCCGGCGACGGCTGGAAAGTTCCTGATATCTCCGCTAACATGTTTCCTGCAACAACAATATAATTTTTGTTGAATCCGCTATTTTCCAACAAGTCAAATCAGTAACTTTTTTGTAAACTTTACATCGTGACGTCAAAGTTTCTTGAAGTCTAAGGGCGCGTTCAGACGACACGCGCTTGCCAAGCGAACGACAAGCGCGGTTTGAATTTGATGCATGTAATTTATGTCCTACCATACATTATTACAACACAAAAGTCTGGGGCGAGCGCCGGGCAGATGCATGGCGAAAGCAAAGCGGAGGCAAGGCGGAAGCAAAGCGGAGGTAAGGCGGAAGCAAAACGGAGGCAAGGCGGAAGCAAAGCGGAGGCAAGGCGGAAGCAAAGCGGAGGTAAGGCGGAAGCAAGGCGCGGCGTGCGCTTGTTGACTTCGGTTAATGCAATTTGGGTTGTATTCAATTTCAGAAATTTTAAATCTCTCTAGTCATCCGAACACGCCCTTATAGCGCTCCTACTATCAGTTTTTTATAAACTGTGAACCTGATTCAAGGTTGGAATTTCGGTTAGCCACTTTTAGTTTCTTTTTTTTTTGTACTATTAATTTTATTGTTTTTCATCGACAAACGCTCGGTCGCCTAGATATATTTCTACAGTAACAATGCCTTTCAATTTATCATCATCATTTCAGCCGCATAACGTCCACTGCAGGACATAGGCCTTTCCCAAGGATTTCCAAAATGACCGATCTAGAGTGGCGTGCATCCAGCGCTTTCCAGCGACCTTAGTCAGGTCGCCAGACCACCTTGTGGGTGGGTGTCCTACGCTTAGCTTGCCAGTACGTGGTCGCCATTCGAGAACCTTTTTGCCCCATCGGCCATCGGTTCGTCGCGGTGTGTCCCGCCCACTGCCACTTTCAACGAGCTAATCCGCTGGGCTATGTCAGTGGCTTTTGTTCTCCTACGAATTTCCTCATTTCCAATTCGATCACGTAGGGAAACACCGAGCAACTATAACCTTTGTATTAAATTTTAAAAATCGCAGCAGCAGTATGTAATACAGTTAAAGGATTAATGTAGGATTTTCAAAAATATGTAACGCCAGATGGCAGCACAGTGACGTCAGGTCCAATTGACAGCTGTCATTGGACCATCAGTTGACAAGTTCTTTTGCACTGTCAAATGTATCCAATAACAGCAGCAACAGGACCTGATTTCACTGTGCTGCCATCTGGTGTCCCATATTTACATTGTGAAAAAGTGATCTGTTTTTAACCGCCGACAAAAAGAAAGGTGTTAAAAGTTTGTCGCTAACGTCTGTCTGTCTGTGGCGTCGTAGCGCTCGAACGGATGGACCGATTTTAATGCGGTTGTTTTACGTGAAAGCAACTTCCCTTGCGGTGGTTCTTAGCTTGATTCAAATCGGTTCAGTCGTTTCAAAGTTGTAAGATGTAACTTTTGAAAGCTGGGGTTTGTAATTTACCTGAAAAATAATAGATGGCGCTAGGAATTAGTATATTATGTATTCCGCCACTTATAACTAGATGGTGTCGTCGGGGGTTTTTTAATTTGCCTGCAAATTGTGTTAGTGGCCAAAAGTGATATGCAGTACTCACCATATAACTCGCTATGGCTATACCCCTTCAGTATCTCACAGAACTCGATGAGATGCCCTTCGTCGTAGCTCAGCTGGGAACCGAACTCCAGGTCGCGGAGCACGCAGCGGTACAGCACTAGTACACCACTGCGGCATATGGCCAGCAGAGCTTTGTGTTGGTGGTTTGATTCTAGAAACAATGAAAACAAGTTTTTCTTATCCTATACTGTTATCTGTCTTTTAAATGGTCCCGAACACTAATATAAGAACATTGATAATATGATTTCAGAAAATTCTATACTCTATTCCTCATAATAGCACATGTGTCGTAATTTCGCCAAAAAGATACGCCTATTCTTTTTTTTTTTTAGGGACAAATAACATTGATTGAGCTAGCCCCAAAGTAAGTTCATGACTTGTGTTATGGGATACTAACTCAACGATACTATATTTTTATAACAAATACATATATAGATAAACATCCAAGACCCAGGACAATTTGAAAAAGGCCATTTTCCAACTTGCCCTGACCGGGGATCGAACCCGGGACCTCTGGGTGGCGGACTAGCATGGTGACCACTACACCACGGAGGTCGTCATAGACGTAGAACCTTTTTTCTTTACATCTATGCGCCTAACTGCGTATGTAGAATTACACTTAGGTTAAGGTTATACTCGATCAACACAACTGACGACCGCTGTGGCCTAGTGGTCATCATGCCAGGCTATCACCTAGAGGTCCCGGGTTCGATCCCCTGTTAGGTCAAGATGGAAATAATCTTTTTTAGATCGACCTGGGTCTTGGATGTTTATATGTGTATTTGTTAAAAAATATAGTATGGTTGAGTTAGTATCTCATAACACAAGTCTCGAACTTACTTTGGGGCTAGCTCAATCTGTGTATATATATATACACACACACACACCCTCACACACACACACACACACACACACACATATATACAGGGTGGCCAAAAAGTCGTGGATCAAACGAAACAGGGAGATAAAGGAGGTAATTTCCAACAAAAAATCTTTCCCCAGCATGGCCATAACTTCATTGCACGAAAAGATATGAATTATTTTAGTTTTTTTAATGAAACTACCGAGTTTTTTTACAATTTAATCAGTAAAAAATTAAATTGATTAAAAGCAATAAAACAAAAGGTGTTGTATTATGAGTCGATAATGTATCAATACTACAAAAATTGTATTGCAGCTCTTGGTATCAAACTTAACGAGCAATGATTTTTTTTCCGTAAATTTTAAAGCGTTACAAAAAATTACTTCTCACTTTAAGAGCACTTATTTGCAATGAAGTTATGGCCATGCTGGGGAAAGATTTTTTGTTGGAAATTACCTCCTTTATCTCCCTGTTTCGTTTGATCCACGACTTTTTGACCACCCTGTATAGATATATATAAACTTCTCAAAAAAAGCCCAACTACTTACTAAACAAATAAATTCATACAGTTTATATTAAAAATAAAACATTCCAAAATAAATTCACTTGCCCGGTTATTATTTAATCTATGTTACGAGCAGTGCCATGTTCAATTTAGTACTGATTTCTTCCGCAATATGGTGGTGACCATTTTGTTTATTTAAATTTTAATTTAATAACCAGAGGTCGGAATTAGATAGAGTTATTAATGTACTTGCATCGGAATTTTGATATTAATATGGATCTAACCGGAATTTCGAATGGAAATTCCCGTGTTGCCAATAATATTACATGTAAATAATAATAAAAAAATTTATGGTGTCGTGGGACACCAGGTAGGAACGAAGTTCCTTCGGCTAATGTAGAATCGACACAATTTGCAAAAGAAAAATCGTGCTCAAAGGAAGAGAAAGGTATTATACACTACTCGCTTGTGTATACGACTGTCGCGCCTGCGCACGTCTCATTTAACGGTTTTATTTAACGAGGTCATCCTTACGGTTTTACTATCACATTTTTTTCAGTTCGGTCGCGCAGCGAAATCCTTATCTCCTCCAAGCCTGCCGTAAGGAACTTCGTTCCAACAAAGTTAACATACAATTTTTACTAGTATTTACATTAGTATTTTTATTCGTTTTTAATATTGGCAACGTCGCGCGTGCAGTAGTTTAAATTGTGTTTAAGTAAATAATTTTTTTTATTTGATAAATCACGTGATTTTTCTACCCTTTAAAATTAATCCCGGGATTTGAGGCATATCCGCTCTATATTATTCTTTCGCAGTATAAAATCAGTGTAAGTACATTAATAACTCTACCTAATTCCGACCTCTGTTAATAACCCTACTCACCATGACTTCTAGACGATCGGCTTTTCTTCAGCATACCAGCGCATATTCTAAGAGCGTAGACAATCACTTGAATCAGCACTAGTTGGCAGTCGCATCTGTGAAAAATATTAATTTTAGTTATATAACAGACACTAAACTCTATGGTTCTCTTAAGAAGGGTTCAAGTCGCTGAACGGACTATGGAGTCAGAAATGAGGAGATTTATCAGGCCTGTGTCACTCCCCGTTTAAGTATTGAAAATATACCTATATTATTACTATGTGCGCGGCGACCACTTCGAAGGGGAAAATTCAGTTACATGAATCGTTTGTCCAGAGTAATAAGAATGAAATTAGCTTGCAATGGATGTCTAGGTATCTAAACCAAGAGGTGAGGAGTTCTGACGCGAGCTAAATTAAACCATAGCGCTAACCACATTAGGTAGATATTTCTTAGAATGTCTTTGCTGAGTAAGACTTCTGTACGTGAGTACTAGTACTTATTCTGTGGATTTGTATAAGAACAAAGGTCGATGACATATAATGGGTGGCAAATAAGTGGCATCAAACTGGTGCAGGCTGTCATCACTGTATTGCAGTCGTCAAGCTATGTCAGACGGCTGTGGGTAACTTGAAAATTCTGCGCCGGTATTGGCCACTTACACGAAAAACAAATAATAAAATCGAAGTGATTAGCTCATTGAAGTGGCGGTGGACGGAGTAGCGCGACGAACGAACTGACTGTGACTCTCGTTGCCGTCTCGATCCTCTGGCTCTACGTAGGGATGTTGCATCCTTGTGCATTTTTTATCGCATTTATCATGGGGAATGCTCTGAAGAATTGTTCGACTTAATACCTGCTGTAAAATTTCACCACCGCACCGCACTTGGATAGTTGGCAATCAACCACCGTACGTTTTAAAAGGAACTTTTTACCACGTACGACCGAACTGTGGAATCAACTTCCTGCAGCAGTGTTCCCGGACCGATACGACATTGAAACCTTAAAAAAACGAGTCTATATCCTCCTGAAAGGCCGACAACGCTTCTGTTACACCCCTGGTGTTGCAGTTGTCCATGGGCAGCAGGGATCACTTACCATCAGGTGACACGCTTGTTCGTTTGCCGCCCTATGACATAAAAAAAGACGAAAAGATTCTAAAATGGCGACGTGATTATGCGTTTGCGTCGGTAATACGCCATCGCGTCTTGATTCTGAACGGGGCAGACAGAGCCCAGAGCCGCAAGACTCAAAGACCATTTTTAGCGAGAATGTGGAAAAAAGAATCAAAATAGTGGTGGGTTGCTACTTGCTAACCGCACCGCCTATTATCATCCATTCCCTCGATCGACTTCTGATCCGTGCAAACAGCTGGTACTAAGTTTTTTCATTACTCCCAGACCAGCGTGCAAGTCAAGAATCGTCGATAATACACAAACAGAACTTACTTTGACTGTTTCTGCTGTGTTCGCCTATTTTACTCCTATAGCCAAAAATGGCCATCTTTTGCAAATGTACTGTTACGAAACCGGGCTTCGAGATTTGGAGAAAAACGCCAAATTTCGTATGAGGGTCTTTATTCACTACGGAACCCTAAGTTGATATGTGAAAATGGTCTTCCTGATGTCCAAGTCCTAGTCACGTAGCAGCTGAGGTCCAGGTATCTCGCCGAGGTTGCCGCAGGGAATTCCACTTACAAGTCGCACTGAAGTAGGTTTCCCTCGCTTCGGTTCGCTTCGAAGTAATCGCTTCCGTAGCTCGTATGGATCTGCCTTGGTGCTTTTTTTTTTTTGACATGACATACATAGGTTGCCTCGGACGGCATTTCCTACTTCACCCGGACAAGGTTTGAGGAGGAGCGGGCCAGAGGCCTGGCATCCTATATTTATATACTACTAGCAGCAGCGCAAAGGGCTCCCAAGGGGGAAACCTCGGCTAGGACTGCCGTGGTGCGCACTCGTTCGCTTTTTTATATGCGCCGATATACAGATCTACAATATTCTCCATTATTCTCGAATATTCCCCACACTTGACGAATGTATTTCGATGCCGCCGAAACGTCGGCGTCAAGGCATCGGTATGTGTGTGTGAGTGGAACTTGCCAAACAACTCTGGACTTTATGTCATAAGGACATAAGGCTTAGTTTCGCTTGCATTATACCGACGTATTTCGCGCGGTTCTCACTCGCGAACATTCTGCGTCTATCTTGTTCGCGACAGTACGAAGAAAAGCTTCAAGTTCTTACTTTAAACAGTAGTTCATAACAAAAGATTATTAAAAAAAAAACTACTTCAGTATGAATCAAACGAGCCCAAACTCCTCAAGACGAATCAAACGAGTCCAAACTCGATGGGGTTGCGTCGTTTCATTACGACATTTGATCTCAGACAGACAGACCGACAGACAATGGGACAGGTGAAACTAAATAAAAGCTTGAAAAATAGTTTGAAGGGTTATTTAGGGCATGCCTACCCATCGCCTTATAAACATTATTATTTATCTTCCTTGTCACTAGATGGCGCTTTAGCTATTTATTAAAACATTAAAACTTTTTATTAATGTGATTTAAATAAAGTAGTACTAAAATTAATTAAATATGACGTATACGAAATGCAATCAATATTTTTTAAGCATATTCAACACTTTCTTTGTCACTTTTTTGATAGTCGCTTGTGCTGCCATCTCTGTGTGCCTACCGGCAACTCCATTTCTGCCTACTTTGGGGCCCTCCAATAGTTTCATCAAGACAAAATTTTAGATGATATCTCCGTTTCCTTTTAAATGATTTATTTTAAATGGGTGCAGCACTGAACCCCGAAAAATTCATATATCCCTGAACATGATTCGAATTTTCGCCCATTTTTACGATCGAATTGTAATAATTTGCGCGAGCAGCCGGTACATTTAAAGTGTTTTCTTTTCTCCCTTCTCCCAGACCAGCATAGAAGTTAAGACTTGTTAATACCACGGAACAACAAAAGGTAGAAGTGCCAAGTAGACGTGGCGCGCGTATCACAATTAGGTGCAACTGTATCAAATCGATGCCAGTCATATCTAGCTTCGTGTAGAGATCGGTCGTGTCCCGCCAATATAATTTGATGCAAATCAAGACTTGACTCAAACAAAAATGTTCATTTTAAAACCAAATATTTTTAAAACGGATCGCTAAATCTAAAAACGGTGTTCACAAGCTCATAGTATTTTTGAAAGACCTATTTAACGATACTCCACATAATTGGTTAGTCGAGAAAACAAAATGACTTTTCACTTTACTTGTATGGGTACACAATTTTTTTTTATCTGTATTTTATTTTTTACCACTTTTTCAACATAATTAATTTACATACCTTTGCCAAATCACAGCTTTCTAGTACTTATAGTCGCTGAGTAAAACCCCGGACGGACAGACAGACAGACATGGCGAAACTATAAGGGTTCCTTGTTTACTACGAAACCCTAAAAACGACCACCAATTGGTTTTGATTATTGGTTTATTTGTGTGTTTGGCGACATCGGTTCCGATACCAATTTTGGCAGGTAGTACTTCCACTAGTTTTTTCTGTTCAGTCGTTAATACACAAATATAACTTACTTAGACTGTTTCTGGTCGACATTCATCTCAAAGTGTTCAACATTCATATTGCTGTGTAAATCTAAGAGGTTCCTCGTGACATCCATTGCTGCGTCAGTAACGGATTGTCTCTCCATACACTTAAGTGCGGCTTCGATCTGTTTTAGTAGCACTTGGAAGTGACACGAGTCTGGAACAATAACGATAAACATTTTATAGAATCACGAATATATTAATTGTTGAATTAAAACTTCTTTAGGGGCGTTGGGCATGTATAGAAAGCATTTTTTGAGATGGGAAGAAACCAGTGAACTCGCGACATCGCTACCGTAACCGTTACCGCCACCAAGTTTTCACTTCTGTCGGTACTCCCGGAGTGCCACTGTTTTTTAGAGTTCCGTACCTAAAGGGTAAAAACGGGATCATATTACTAAAGGGATTCTAAGTAATAGGAATCCGTTTTTAGGTACGGAAACCTAAAAAATGTGTGTCCGTCCGTCTGTCTGTCACCAGGCTATATCTCATGAACCGTGATAATGAGACAGTTGAAATTTTCACAGATGATGTATTTCTGTTGTTGCTATAACATCAAAATACTAAAAACACAATAAAATAAATATTAAAATAGGGCTCCCATACAACAAACGTGTTTTTTTTTACAGATAATGGTACATATCCTTCAAAGATTCAAAGATTCAAACATTTATTTGCTAACTATGAGTCATAATACATACAGGTCTTAGGTATATTGATGTTCTCATCATAGCAACTCAAGGAGCATTGCAAATACAATGGGTAGATGTCAATCAATTAATTTAAAACTTAACACAATTAAAATAATATTAAGTGTTAAAATAAATTTCATGCATAATATGTCAACTTTAACAATAAAAAAAAATTAAATTCTATATTTATTAACATTAAATAGTCTTTGACAGCGTAATAGCATTTTGAAATAAGGTAGGATTTTAGAGCATTCGAGAATTTTTTAAATGGTTTTTCTTTTCGAATAGAGGCGGGTAATTCATTAAATATTTTCTTTTCTAATAATATTCGTTCAAAAGTCCCACTCGCACTTGGCCTTGGAATTTGCAAAGGTCATCTTATACGTTGTTTCATTACGAGCCCTAATCATTACAGGTTATATACCATACCATTCATATAAGATTTGTACTTACAGTCAAGTACCAAAATACCTGACTAGGCCCTCAACTTCTATCTTGAATTTACTCTTAAACTAAAAATGATATTAACATGAAAATTTATATTCGGAGAGATTTTAATTAAGTCTTTCTGAATAAAAATTTTCATCTAAATATTATTTTTAGTTTAAGAGAAAATTGAAGATATAAGTAGAGGGCCTGGTCAGGTATCTTGGTCAGCACCAACGCATTAGGTATATAACCTGTAATGATTAGGGCTCGTAAGATATTTAAATAAAAAATAAATAAAAATATCTTAGCCTAAATTAGAAATTTAGGAATCTAACAAAATTGAGAGCACCTTACCTTTCTTATACAGCAGTACTCCTTGATCATAATCCAGCTTCAGGTTCCCCGAGTCACCGGGACACAACTTCTTCAAACCTTCTTCCATACTCTTCACGACCCTCAACATGTCGCACGCTACAAACGGCATGGGCCGAGAAGATATGATAGTTTTGATGATAGTTAGTATATGTTGCTGTGTGGTACTGATAAGGGTTGTTGTTGATAGTAGGAGACCGCTGTAGAGGGTTGCGCATGACTGGAAACAGGATAATGCTTAAAGAACTGGGTTTTGCCGCAATCTCATACAGTCGAATTCATAAAAAGTTACAAATCGACTTCCGAAAAGGCGGAGGATTCTTGTTTGTTTGTTTTTATGTGTGGAAGTGGATTCAAAGATTCTAATGTTTATTCAGTAATTTGATATTTACAGGCACATTTACACGTCGATAAGTATAATTTACGTTACGTGTAAAGTAAATTAAAATTTAATTTATTTTTAGAGAAAAGCTACCGATACCAGCGCTTCGTAGCGACCACTGCTGAGAAGAAACGCCGAAAGAAACTCATTTTCACAGTATTGGTCGCCTACTCGCCAGAAGGGCTTTGCCATATTATTATTATTGTCTTTTAATTAATAAATACTTATAATATAATACAATGTTGACACATTATAACATGTAATGCTTGTGAACAAGTAAACAAACATAAAAAGCGTAATAAAAAATATGAAGTAGTCAAAAAAGCGAAGCCGAGCTGACCAGTCCCTCCCAACACTGGTGTCAGATTTTTCAGGCTGCCTGGAGGCATAAGACATAGCTTGGCGACTGTCATACAATGATGACAGCCGCTTATACGTGCCTTCCGAAGCACGTAGGAGCTCGAGAAATTTCATGTCACTTATGGTCACCCATCCAAGTGCGGACCACGCCCGGTGTAGCTTAACTTGCGAAAGCGCTAGTAATGCGCACTCCCACTGGGCCACCGAGCAGGATATCAATTCGTCACGATCTTTTTATTTTATGTATGTTTACCGATTATTCGAAAACGCCAGCAAAAAATTGAATAAAAAAAAAATTGTTTCTAAAGTTATACTTGTCACGTGGTCTCATGGAATTTTTGGAACGAAATTCATTATCTCGCATTGCGAAAGGGAGCTAGACGGAAAAAATTAAGACCAAAAGTCGTAACGACACTTTTTGTTCATTTAAATTTATGAAGATAATAAAAACTTGATTTTAGAACGCAGAAAACAGTTTGAATGTAATTTAGACCTATTTATATTTTACTTCGTTCCATCCGGGTGTCCCTTGACACCTCTCAAGTTTTTTATTTATAAATTGAGTGTGTAGTTCAGTTTAGAAGAAGATTTTGTTTTGTATCTTTTTGATGAAAGGTTTAGGGATGGATTTCTGTTACTCTGAACCGTCATTTGCCAGAGCGAGAGAGAGAGAGCGACGGACCGCCATCGCACCGGCCGTGCGATGGCATGCTATAGCATTCTCTATCTAACTCGGCTTGATGTTAAACCACTTAACATCGCGAGTGTCCACACTTGTTTCTGTTGGATAATTTGATAAACTTTTGAGCACCTTTTTTATATACATACATTTATACATATATATATATATATCCGTGGCGTAGTGGTCACCATGCTAGTCCGCCACCCAGAGGTCCTGGGTTCGATCCCCGGTCAGGGCAAGTTGGAAAATGACCTTTTTCAAATTTTCCTGGGTCTTGGATGTCTATCTATATATGTATATATTATAAAATATAGTATCGTTGAGTTAGTATCCCATATCACAAGTCTCGAACTTACTTTGGGGCTAGCTCAATCAGTGTTATTTGTCCCTATATATTTATTTATATATATATGTATTTGCAACGAGAATTGAGTACTGAGTGCCCCCTTTCAATATGTAACGTTATTTCCTACTAGTCAGCCTGTATACAAGTCGACAAGTATGGGTTGGATCTCACTTATCAGCACGGAGCAGCACTTTTCTATACTGCTATCCTTTTCTGTCGCACAGAACCGTCACTTGCCAGAGCGAGAGAGAGCCGGCCGTGCTATAGCGTTCTGTCGCTTCCTTTCGCTCTAGCCAATACTCGCCAATGAACTCTAGAAAAGTGCTGTTACGTGCCAACAAGTGAGATCCAACCCTTAGCGTGGTAGACAATTGTTACTGTGGAATAAAGTTTTAATTAATAAAGGTAAACTAAGTTTTAACTTACCGTGCTGTCAAGTACATTGCATATACTTTGAACAACGTCCAAGAACGGTAGACTCTCTTCATTAGACGTAGAACTTTTATTCTCATCAAATCTCCTAAACAAATCTAACGCTTTACTGTTCTGTAGGAGGAACGCTAATATCGCTACCATTCTTCTAGCTAATGGTGCTTGTTCTTCTTTGTATAGACTCCTGGAACAAAATTTACAACTTTACAAGGAGCTCGCATACCCAAAAAAGGGGGGGTCATGTGCAAACACAAGTCAAGACATTGCTTAAGGCAGTAAAATGTAAATTCATATGCCGCCAGATTTCTGTCAACGCAGAAGGGGGAGGAAGGGGGGCTCAAATAGGAGTCGTAGACATTTTTTAAGATAGTAAGCAACATCTAGCCCCTTATTTATAAAAAATTACAAACTTTTGCTAAACTAGTTTAGTTTAAATCCGTCTTATTATAGAACCCAGACTAACTTTGTTACGAGGTTTAACCCATTATCCGCCCAAAATGAAGTTGACGTTATGTTATGTTATGTTATGTAATACTTTATTGTACACCAAAAAAATATAACAATAATCAAAAAAGAAATACACACAGAAAAGACATTTAAATGAACAACGGGCGGTCTTATCGCTTAAAGCGATTTCTTCCAGACAACCGATGGATGGTGAGAATACAGTGAAACGTTAGCAGACGGGGTGTACACGACCAAAATACAAAACTTACAATACCAAGTACATATATAAAGATAAAAATACATACGTACAGATATATACATACAGGTAAATAAATACATATTTTATAAATTGTATACATATTATACACATTATATATATATATATATATATATATATATATATATATATATATATATATATATATAGACATCACGTAACAAGGGTTGACGAATAAAGTTCCAAATAAAACTGAAGAATTTTCTTTTTAAAAACAAAAAGTGATTGCGCACGTTTAATGGACTCAGGCAATTGAAACGTTGATAGGTGAGATAGTGTGATATTACTAGATGTCAACTTGATTTGGTCGGATAATGGTTTAATTGGGCTACCTGAATGGTAATAGGGCTACCTGAATTTTTCGGGGTCCAGTGCTGCCCCCATTTGAAATAAATCATTTGAAAAGAAACAGAGATATCATTTAAAATTTGGTCTTGATCAGACCCTGGATAACCCTTCGAACTATTTTATGAACTACTGTTTACAGTTTAAAGTGAGAACGTGAAGCTTTTCTACGCACATACGCCAAAAGTGGCCGTTTTTCGCAATTGTGCGTAGAAAAGCTTCAAGTTCTCATTTTAAACCTAGTAGCCCCTTAAACCTAGTAACAAAGTTAGTCTGGGTTTCATGATAAGGCGGAATATGTTTTGTCTCGTTCTTGCACTTCTATATTGAAAAGAGGGAAAGAGATAAAACACAATTTAACTGAAATAGGTTAGGTAAACAATTGTTAATTTTTATGAATATGACATACATACATATTTTCACGCCTGTTCCCATGGGGGTAGGCAGAGACTAGATTTCCACTTGCTACGATCCTTGCAAACCTCTTTTGCTTTGTCAACACTCATTACTCTTTTCATACATGCTCTCCGGTTATAGGTACTCCTTACTTCACCTTTTTTCAGAACGTCTGCAATTTGGTCGCAGAACGTTCGTCGAGGTCGACCCGGTCCAGTTTTCACATCCACATCCGCACGATAAATATTTTTAGTTAGTCTTCTTTCATCCATCCTCTCAACATGTCCAAACCATCTTAACATTCCTTTTTCAATGAATATGACGGTAAATAAATATGAATCCGGGCGTGGTCTACACTTGGATGGGTGACCACAAGTGGCACAATAACTTCTCGAGCTAATCCGTGCCTCGGAAGACACGTATACCCGTTCGTCCGGTCATTTTATGGCAGTTGTCAAGCTATGTCAGATGCTTTTAGCGTGAAAAATCTGACACTTCAGTGTTGGCCACTTACACACATGAAAAACAAAAATCAACAGATATTAAAAAGATTATATTGATATATTTATATAAAATATGTAACAAAAACCCTGTCCGATCCTTGTAGGAGCAACTCAGACCGTCAATATGAACAACTTTTTCTATAGGACCAATGCTTGA
Organism: Acrobasis suavella; assembly: GCA_943193695.1. NCBI lineage: Eukaryota > Metazoa > Arthropoda > Insecta > Lepidoptera > Pyralidae > Acrobasis > Acrobasis suavella. The sequence continues at coordinate 1,607,129 of OW971944.1, forward strand.
AACTCGAAAAAAAATCGACATTTTTATACAAATTGCCGGACCGGCCGAACACTTGTATGAAAATGTCGTTTTTCTTTTTCGAGTTTCAAGCATTGGTCCCATAAGCAAAGTTATTCATATTGACGGTCTAAGTTGCTCCTACAAGGATCGGACAGGGTTTTTGTTACATATTGTAGATATACTGATATATTTATATTTATTTATTATTATTTTTTAACTAAAAAAGCAAACTGTAGTTAACTTTTATGAATACAAGGGTTATGTTTAAAATACCTCCCCATCAACAACTGCCTTGTACCCACATTGAGGTACCCGGAAGTGGCGTCGATGTACTTCTCGTCCATGTCCTTCCGGAAGGCCGCCCCGGCGCGCTGTGACACCTGCTGCAGCTCGCCCTGCACCGACAGCAGCACTGACTTCACAGCTTTGAACACCTGGAACACCAAGCTTTTAGATTTAGATCTCTTATTGTCCTATGTCGCCTGGGTGGGGCAGAGGGCCGCTACAGTACTTCTCCATCTCGTTCTGTCTTGAGCAACACGCTTTACTTCAGGCCAAGATAGCTCGATTGTCTTCATTTCCGCTGTTACCGACCGTCGCCAGGTCTGCTTTGGTCGACCACGCTTCCTTTTGCCCTGAGGAGTCCATTCCAGTGCCTGCCTTGGAATGTGAGTGGGATCCCTCCTAAGCGTGTGGCCATGTCTATTTGCGACGAGCTATTTGGTGATCGATTGGTGTTTCACCACAGAGCTGCCACATTTTAATTAGATAGATGGATAAAATAATAGATTTGTTTTGAGGCTTAAAATATTTGTACTCAATAAAAAAGGACATTGTATACAAATAAACAGAAAAAGTTAAATATCTACTACAAATTTAATCTAAAAAAATCGAGCCCACTTGGCCGTGTGCCAAGAACGCTGGCCGAATTTCCCCGTTGGATCGCAATACCACGGTACAGTATTGGAACTCAGCGCTGGCCTTAAAAAATATATCTACTATTTTAATTTCATCTACCTACTTACATTACAATACTTATCAACTAATTCCTCGAACTGCCTCCCTGCAGCTATGTGGGTCAAATCCTCGTACACACTTGCGAGGACCACTTTACTCCTCCCGATCTCTTTCCCACTAGTGGGCGTGGACGGAAGCCTGTAAACAGAAAATATTTTTTTAAAACTAACAACCGACTTCACCCCCAAACTATACACACAATCGATTTTGATAAAAAATTTATGAGACCAAGTGTACCTTTTGAAACAAAAAAAGAATTTTCCAAATCAGTGGAAGTTGGTTAAGAAGGCTTAAAATTGTATTTTTATGCGAAATAGTCTTTAGAGTATCACTCTTGGATGGGTGACCACAAATGGCATAAACATTTCTCAAGCTCCTCCGTGCTTCGGTAGGCACGTAAAGCCATTGGTCCCGGCAGTCGCCAAGCTATGACCCAAAAGGTTGCCTGGAAGAAATTGCTTAGCGACAAAACTGCCTTCCTTTTGAGCATTTCCTACTTTTTGAGATAATTTTGTCCTCTATTTAGTTATTTTGTGCAATAAAAGGTACTGTATTGCATGACAGACGGCAGCTCGAAAAATCTAACACCAGGTCTTGCCACTTACACACACGAAAAATAAACAAAGTAAATAAATCAGGACTATTGTTCCCGATCAGTAACACCCTGTTGAGTACAACTGTTACTCAAAGCGAAAACTTCCCTATAAGTTCCAGTGTTACTCATTGCAACTAACATTCTTCCCAATGAGTGTGTCTTATGAGGCTTTTCACATTTGGTTGGCTGATGAAAGATTATTAAAAAATGTGACTCATTTGAAAAAAAAGTGTTTCATAACTTTGGCTCTGTAACGGCGCGCCGTGTTCTCGTCAAGTACCATTTAAGAATCCCCTTACCCTAGACTTTCCATACAAACGTAGTCTACGTTTTATTTTGAAACGACATGTCAGATTTCTGTAAAAATTTGAAATTTTAAAGAAATTGCAATTATTTAGGGCTATAATTGGTTTCTGACAGTAAAATTATGAACTGGAAAGAAATTATAAGGGTGTAGCAGTTTTCCATACTGATGGTTAAATATGATATAATACACTATATTCTCTTTTAAGTTCATAATTTTACTGTCGGAAACCAATTATAACCCTAGATAATTGCAATTTCTTTAAAGTTACATTATTTTACCCATATCCGACATGTCGTTTCCAAATAAAACGTAGACTACGTTTGTATGGGAACGTCTGATTCTGTCCGGGGTAAGGGGACTCTTAAGACACAGTGTTACTTTACAGCAGCTCCGTATTCCCTTTGAGTAACAGTAACGTCAAAGATAATATAACTACCAACGTAACAGATACCCAACGCCATAGAATCTATTGGAGGGCCCGTAATTAGGCAATACTAGTACGCGAAATTTATACCGACTGCTCTCACAGAGATGGCAGCACACACGACTAGCAAAACAGTTTTAAAACATATTCAACACAAAGAAAGTGTTGAATATGCTTTAAAAATATTTATTGCATTTCATATAAGTCATTTTTAATTAATTAGTGTACTACTTTATTTAAATCTATCTATATATATAAAAGTGAAAATCAGTCACTCACTCATCACGGAATTTACTAAGCCAATGAAGATGAAATTTGGCAGGGAGGTAGATTGTGACTAGGAGACGTCCACTAAGAAAGGATTTTTGGAAATTCCATCCCTAAGGGGGTGAAATAGGGGTTGCCAGTTCGTATGGAACTTAGTAATTTTTAAAGTGAGACACATGAATTTTTAATTTATTTTAATAGTTTGTAGAAAATGATAATGCATTTATTAGATTTTGAAAATTACATCCCTATAGGGGTGAAATAGGGGTTGCAAGTTTGTATGAATCTTCGTCATTTTTGAAGCGAAACACGACATTTTTGAATTAGTAGTCAATAAAAAATAATAATACAGAAATTAGATTTTAAAAATTGCAATCCCTGCGGTGAAACTTCGTAATTTTTGGAGTGAGAGACCAAAATGTTGAGACAAATAGGTCATTTGTTCTCTTTTGCTCTAGTAAATGACGGTACCGGGAACGGAATAGTGAACGGGAACGGGATATTTCAACACAATTTATAACGTAAAAACCAATTAAATATCTTATTAGAATTATTTTCGACTTCTACGCGGACGAAGTCGCGGATTACAGCTAGTTATTTATAAGGTGATGATGGGTAGGCATGATAACATTATGAAGTAATTACAGGTTCAAACTACAATTCAAACTACTCAGGACTGACCTGTGGAATGTGCTGTATACTCTACACTTATTTTGTGAATCGGTGTGTTTCTGTAGCTTTTCATTATAGTCTAATATGTTGTGGTGCTGGGCAGTTGGCTCGAGGATTAGTGGAAGGATGTCGGTCAGATCTGTGCTTTCTGAAAAAAGAAAAACATGCCATACATGAAACACCAATAGGCATGATGACTGAAAAACATATTTTAACCCATCAGTTTATCGACCTCTGTGGCTGTGCCTAGTTAGTGGTCATCATGCCACGCTGTCCTAATGAAGGTGCCAGGTTCGATCCAGGTCAAGATGGAAAATGACGTTTTTTGACCTGGGTCTTGGATCTTTATCTTTATATGTATTTGTTATAAAACATTTGTATTGTGGAGTTAGTATCCCAGAACACAAGTCTCGAACTTACTTTGGGGCTAGCTGAATCAATTGATTTGTCCGTTTATACGTTATGTGACGATCTCCGTGGTGTAGTGGTCACCATGCTAGTCCGCCACCCAGAGGTCCCGGGTTCGATCCCCGGTCAGGGCAAGTTGGAAAATGGCCTTTTTCAAATTGTCCTGGGTCTTGGATGTTTATCTATATATGTATTTGTTATAAGATATAGTATCGTTGAGTTAGTATCCCATAACACAAGTCTATAACTTACTTTGGGGCTAGCTCAATCAGTGTTATTTGTCCCTATATATTTATATTTATTTATACATATTTATATATATAATTAATTATTTAAAGTTATAATTATGTCGTAAAAAAAACATTGCAACCAGATATTAAAGTAGTAATAATAACAATGTTTATTTTTAAATATTTAAATTACAAACATGACATCATTCATGTATAAACAAGGTGTAATACGAGTATCATTTTAATTTAAATCTAATTTATTAACCTCAATAACTTGAGAGTACCTAAGGGTCTATAACCCCAGGCACGTGTAAGTTAGTCATCAGGTAGTATATAAGGTGTAACCCCTTCGTAATAAATCAGTATAATCTTCGAATCCCTCGTTTCATTAACTTATACCTATTTGTTTAAAATTTTCATCATTATCATAACAGCCACAGGAAGTCCACTGCTGGACCAAATTGTGCATTTATTAATAATGAATGCTTACCTAATACAAATCTCTTATTCAATCTTAGAAAGTGGTCCCTAACTTGAGTTGTCTGCACCGCGCTGGTGGCAGTTGTCACTCTTTTTTGTGGTATGGAATCATTATGAAGCACTATGCTATTGTTGTTTCTATGACTGTAAAAAAAAAAAACAAAAAAAAAATAATACAAAACCTAAAAATTGGAACTGTTAATAACATACAAATCTATTTTGGTAAAAGGATTTTTACCACCAAATAAAGATTCATCACACTAATAAAGGCGAAAGTTTGTGAGTGTGTGTATGGTTGTTACTTCTTAACATGGAAACTGCTGGACCAATGTTGATAAAATTTGGTATGTAGGAAGCTGACACCCTGAATTAACACATAGGCTACTTTTTATTTACACCGCGGGGCGCAGCTAGTATGATAGATAAATAAAATAATAGCAAAGCACTGGGCCCCATATCTAGGGTTAAATAATAGTATTGCTGTATAACCATGCCAAAATGATGCAAGCCTTGGTAAACATCGTAAGGAGACGCCATAGAGCATTTTTTGACGTATTTATACAACATTGCATACAAAACTGTTTCTATGATTATTATATTAACTAAATAAAATACAAAATAAACAAAGAATAATATGAAAATGTTTGACGTATTACGTTAGGCAGATACTAGTTACCTACGGTTTACTTTATTATTATAAATTGACGTTTACTTTCTATAGTGACTAAATAAAATCAATCATCATACTATCATTTATGTGGTAGAATACAATATTTATTTATTGCGCTATCGTACACAAACATGACAATTTATATTCGCCGCGCCGTAGAAAGAGAGGGGGATACTTCCTCTCCTACGCCGCGAGGGCTGTCTACTCTCAATCCGTCCTACGAATTTTCGATCAGGGTGACGTGTCCTGACGCCCTGACGCGAGTTTAACATTTTTTACCTATTACTCTCACTTCAAAAGTTTTTCTTATTTTAACAGTAAAGAATTTATTTCGGAAAGTTTTATTTTTAATACGGATTGTATGAACTCAGTTGTTTGTTAAAATTGGCAGTTGTTCTATTTTTTTAAAGTTAGTGTTGGTCGAGTAAAACCTATGTGCATCTACTTAGGCATTGTCTACTTATCTATCGTGCATAGATCTAAAGAAAAAATGTCTAGGTCTAGCTAAGAGTATCTTTTTGGCGAAATAACGACACATGTGCTATACATATTAGGAATAAAGTATAGACTTTTCTGAAATCATAATATCTATGTTCTTTTAATAGTGTTTGGGACCATTTAAAAGACAGATAACAGAACAGTAGTAAAAAAGACCTTAATAATCTTGTTTTAAAATTGCAATCATCGTCAGCATAATTGATATAGGATATAGATAAATGGATAAGGCCAGCTAGGTACAGATAATGAGACAATCCCACAATAAAAAAACATACATACCTTGAAGATATGTCATTGTTACCAACGGTAACTTGGGTCAGTCTTATTTTAGAAGATTCCAACTTCTTACACTTTTCTTTTACGCTAATTATTTCCAAATTCTAGAAAAAAAAGTTAAAAATATAAATTTATTTTCAAATTTACAGTTTAAGTCTGAAAAGAAGCTGTGATGCTTATGAAGATGAAATATGTATCTAACACAAGTGCTGGACTTACGAGTACATTTACAAGATAGAAAACCAAAAACGTAGTGCAGGCAGGCAGTTTAAAAAAGTTGTTCCCAAAAGTAGAATCTTTATTTTGTTTATTGGTTTACAGGAGTTTGTATTATTGTTGTTTTTCATGTGTGTAAGTGTAACAGTATTGTCAGATTATCCAGGCTGCCTAAAGGCATCTGACATAGCTTGATGACTGCCATACAATGATGATAGCCCGGACCAATGGCTTATACATGCCTTCTAAAGCACAGAACAACAATTGACAACACATCCAACATTTATGGGTAAGATAATACTATAAAGTTTCACCTTAAAATCCAACTGTGTCCTCAAATCATGCAACTGCATGTTAGCAGAGGACAATTTCTCCGTCCACTCCATCTGCACCTTCTCCTGAGCCTTAATCTTCTCCAACCTCGCATTATCCACAGCCACCTGACACGTCTTCAACTGAGTCCGAAGTATGGATGCCTCACCCTCCTTCGTAACACATTTCTCTAACAACTTCCCGTTTTCTGATTTTAATTTTGCATTTTCCTCTTGCATTTGCAGCAATTGTCTGTACAACTGATCAGAATCCTGCCCCTTATACACTTTATCGTTAAATATTAAGTCATCAGTTAAGTTAACGGGTTCTGTAATTTTTGACATTACTTTCATAGACATTCCAGGCAACGGAGACGATATTGTTGAGCATTTGTTCTTGAGACTAGTAGATATTGTGTTAGCTATGGAAGAGCTTGGTTTTTTAAAGGTAAATCCGGTTTTGGAAGTGCTAGGACCTGGGTCGTACAGCTGGGTGCTAGTTGATTGTGGTTGCATACACATAGTGTAGTCAGGTAGAGAACTGATGTCATTGTTGTAGGCTTGCTCGCAAGCTTGACTGGCCAACAGCAGGATTTCATCGTCGTTATCATCCCCCCAGTTGTCTAGGTCAGCGTCTAATGAAAAAACAACAAAAACAATTTGAGAGGTTATGATGATGTAAACAATCATCAATTATTTACCTAAATAAAAATCCAGAATTTTATATTTATGAATCATATGGAATATTAATGTGTTAGAAATGAGAGAGCTTAGGCATAAATAGCTGAAAGTACCTTGTCCTTGTGCTGAGTTTTGACTCAAAGGAAAATTATGATCAGATATTGTTACATTAAGTTTGGCCTTTTTTCGTTCACCATGCTGTTGTGGAAATATGAACCTTTTCGACATTTTAAAATACTAATAATGTTTTCATTGCTACAAAAGATAAAAAAGTAATGTCTTTATTTAATTTTGGCGGCCATAACAATATTTCCTTAAATATTGACAAATGACATTGACAAATAACTAAAGAAATCTGATGAAAAAAATGTTGCTGTTTACAAAAAATAAATAAAGTATTATTCACACGTTCAACCGGTAAATTATCGATATTTTTCAGTAACCATAGACAAAAAAGACGCTGACATTTGAGTTCTACATTTGTTTGATTTGATTGTTGTCTTTGGTTAGTTCGTCGTGGAAATTCGTGAAGAAAGGACGTGCATCATGTCTGTTGCTTATAAACTTGGTGATCTTGTTTGGTATGTAGAAAAATATAAGCAAAAATAATTATTCTTATTCCTAGTGTTATTTCAGATTGTGTAACTCAACTTGTGCATTTGTTTCAGGGCCAAGATGAAGGGCTTTAGCCCCTGGCCCGGCCGGGTAAGTGACTCTTCTTTAAAAATATCTCAGTAAAACCTAAATGACTTGAAAAGGCAGTGATTATAGAAAAAATCCGGATGGTCAAGCCTAGGCAGCTTTCTCTAAGTGCTTGTTGTTATTATGTGTCAAACACAAACATGTATTATGGGCGGGAAAATTCTATTTTGTGTGATTCCTCTTCCTCCTGCTCATGTGGCATGTTTAAAGATGACCTAGGAATGCTTTAAGGTTCGATAGCCTGCCAAAGTCATATGGGTCCAACTGTCAAATAGCTTGTTTGTTGTGATCAGAAAAGTAACCTATTTTTAATCAGTTGTGATATGGTTTTTCAGGTAGCCATCCCCACCCCTGAACTGAAGCCTCCTAAAAAGGCAACAAATGTTCAGTGCATTTACTTCTTTGGCACTAATAACTAGTAAGTATCTACTGGTTCTTCATATTTTGTTAACTATAATTCTTCCAAACTAATTTATTTTGGAGCATTTGGAATATTTTGTACAACAGCAACTATATCAAAATTTTAACTACAAAGTAAGTTCAAAGAAACTTGATTTCAACAAGTGTCATGTAAGCATTAAATGCTGAGTGGTTTCTGCATTCTACCTGTAAAATACATTTGAAAAATGATTTCCTACCAGACTTATTTATGCATTTTTGTCTCTTTCACTCAGTTGCAAAACAATAACTTATTATTGTAATATTGTAACCCCCTTATTCATAAAAAATTATAAACGTTTGCTAAACCTATTTTAGTCAAAATATGTTTCGTCTCGTTCTTCCAACGTCAAATATTCAAAAGAGTGAAAGGGACAAGACATGTTTTTACTAAAAAAGATTTAGCAAACGCTTGTTATTTTTTATGAATTTGAGGGTGAGTATTTACCACTGTGTGGCAGCACCATAACATTTTAAGCCTATTCATGAAAATGAGAAAGCGACATAATATAAATAATATAATATACGGACAAATCACACAGATTGAGCTAGCCCCAAAGTAAGTTTTAAACTTGTGTTATCAGATACCAACTCAATGGTAGATATTTTATATTAAATACATAATACCCAAGATTAGAAAAAAAAACAACTATTTTCCAACTTGCCCTGGTTGGGAATCTAACCCAAAACCTCCAGGTTGCCAGAATAGAATGTTCACCATTATATGTATATTGTCAAGATATTTGACTGTCTCCAGTGGTCAAGGCGTTTGGCTTGTGACCCGGGGTCATTGTTTCGAATCCCACTAAGAAGCATACTTTGTGAAAAGTTGTTTCTAGTCTGGTTAGGATATTGCAGGCTTGAATCAGCTGATTATCAGAAAAGAAAGATGATGAGTGAGGGCAACATATAAACTGTAGGTCCTGAACGACATCTAGTGATTGATCATCAAACTATCCAAGGATTGCTTCTGGTTTACCCTTTAGGTTGCAGGGGCCAGACGGCAGTCGCTCTGTGCAAAAAACAGTAAACTCGTCCAATCACCTTGGTTAGGTAGCAGACCCCGGGCTCTGAAGCGTTACTGCTTAGGATGCAACCGGGAAAATACCCTCTGATGATAATAATGATCATCAAGTCATCAAAACAAAATAATGTTAAAAAGATAGATAGAAAAATGGTTTATTTATCACTACCAACACACGCACAAAAATTTTACTATACATACATTAGTAACACTTACACAAGAACAATAAATTTATTGCATCTGTGTGTGCTGCAGCAAGACAAATAGGTGAAAGCTCAGTGATAATATTGCTAAGTAGCACCTTCTATGAGAGCCCTTACTAACCAACCATCTGCTAACAGTGCCTGGATCGAAGAGAATAACATCAAGCCGTACCAGGAGCACAAGGAGCAGCTGATCAAGTCCTGCAAGACGCTCGCCTTCAAGGAGGCCGTCAACCAGATCGAGGAGTACATTGTGAATCCCGAGGTAAGATATTACACTTCCTTTCTATTGCATTCATTTCAGATTATATGTATACAACTTATATACAAATAACCCAACCAGACTGATTAGGGAACATACCCATACTACCTGACCCTTTTAAGTCCGGTGGGGGGCGTCAAAATACCACGCTTGGTCAGAGGGGTGTGGGGGCTTAGGGATTTAGGTCTTCGTCACGTAGTCAATATCCACTTTGGAAATCTTTCACTTTTTCGAGTGTTCATCATTTTTTCACACTGTGAAGATTTTTTCTGAATCTTTTATCAAATATTATTTTAATGGATTTGTAATTGGAGATAGATATGCACACACTCTTGGCGTCACGCGGCAAGCTGACTAATATAAAACAAAGATTATTTTTTAACCTATGGTTTTCAAAATGGTTTGAAACCGTATTTTTGAATGGTTACGCAAAAACTAGAGGGGAGGGGTCTTGGTATATACTACGGATGGTTACCAAGGGGGGGAGGGGGGTAAAAAAGAGGAAAAAATGTGTCGTACGACTCGTACGGGTATGTGTATGTTCCCTTACCATGGCAGCAATAAACCAAAACCCTCCAGCAAATAAACAACTAAGAAACAAGTAATAAAAAAAAAGATTGCCTTGTTTACACAGTGCCACTCTCAGAATTAAGACGAAACTAGCGACACCTCTTGAGCTTAATCTATTTAGCCGTTTAGGCTGCAGAGCGTCCCATAGAAACTACACTCAAAAAACATAACCCTACTTCTGACGCAGTCGGGTAAACATACACAACGACGTAAGAAGTTTAGAAGAAGCTAGAGGAGGGTTTTGTGTCTCAAGATACGCCATCTACCGTTGGTAACAAAAAATAAATAATTAAAAAATACAAAGAAGTTCCCGCTTATCGGTGAGAGTAGCCCGCTCCAAACTGTGCTAAGATCGAGGTTGTCATTATGTTTTGCTGGAATGTGACCAGCAACAATCTGCCCTATATCATCCTAAATGGCAGATTTCTTTCCGGACTGCCTTTATGGAAACATTCCCATACTATATGACGCATTTTTACAATATTTTACCCTCATTTCCCCCTTTGGTGACCATCCGTAGTATGTCCCAAGAGCTACCATCCTAATCTTTGGTGACCATCCGTAGTATGTCCCAAGAGCTACCATCCTAATCTAGTTTTCACGTAGTAATTCATCAAGTATTGTTTAAACATTTTTTGCAAACAGAAATTTAATAAATCTAAATATATATAACTCAAAGGTAGATGTTATGTCGTAGGCATCCGCTAAGAAAGGATTTTGATCAATTCTACCCCCAAGGGGATAAAATAGGGAATGAAAGTTTGTATAAAACTTAGTCAATTTTAAACCGATCGGGCTGAGACTTTGCATGCATAAAGCTACTATGACGTAGGCATCCCCTAAGAAAGGATTTTGATAAATTACACCCCTACGCGAGCGAAGCCGCGGGCAAAAGGTAGTCTTTAATAAAATAATAATGCACTTGCCGCGTGACGTCAAGAGTGCGTGCACACCTATCATATCAAATTAGAAGTAAAAAAAAATATTATCAAGAAAGTTTAATTTAATAGAAAAGAAAAAACTTCATGTGAAAGCTATAATTTGAAAACAGCTAGGAAAAGCTTTTGATTAGAGGATATTTTTTGACTACGTGACGAAGATCTTCTGTGACTAAGCGTGGTATTTTAACCTTCACGTAGTATGGGTACGGTAAATAATAATATTGAGCTCAAAAAAAAAACTGATCAATCTACTGTTTATACACAAGACAAAATGTACGTCTTCTCAAGAACAATTTTTTTTTGATAAAAAAAATCTTTTGTCTTGCACAAATGCTACACATCCACCCTCTTATCAAAGTCTCACGTGGCTGGTGTTTTCCACCAAGTGAGCTGAAAGGCAAAATAAGATCAATTTAATAGGCCGCCCCTACGATGTGCCACCCTAGACCTCTTCTAGTGCAATACTTTCGATTGTTTCGACGAATAACTATCGATAGAATCGATAGTATTTGCACTTTCAATAGTGGACTATTGAGCGGCCTATGCCCGGGCCCTGCCAGAGCTTGGACCTTTTAGTCCTCCATTATATAGGCAAAGGTCAAAACTTGCCTTATGAGCTGAAACTTTTTGTCAATGTAGTAAGGTTGAAGTTAGTCTGTGTCGATTTTCCCCATGAGACCGTTCGAGGAATAAGAGGCTAAACATGACAGTGCGCGAGGTGCCTAACATCCGTCAGAGATAGTAAACCGACGGGCTTAGCACTCTGCTTCTCCGCTGGCGAATATGCATGCCCAGTGTGGCATCTCTCTGCTCATGCCGGAGAAGTGGACATTACTCTCAATGATACCTGCCGAACAATTACTAGATGCTTGAAGCCAACACCCCTAAAATTATTATACCCTTAAGCAGGCACCGTTTCACCTTCTGTTCGGAAAAGTGTCGCTTGTGGAATCGAAACACGGAAGCAGATTTCTGACTCTATGCACTCATTATTTGGAACTCAACACTCAGTTTTATAAAGTGTTCAAAACCTCTTGAAATCCACCCAGAGACCTCCTGGCTTTAAATGTGGCGCAATAGGCAACACGCCTTTCCCTCTAACTTTGTTCCTCTGTCGGAAGAGCTGCCTCCTGGCCATAACCTACCTTGGGCAACTTGGAGGTGATTAAATCGACTACGTACTGAGAAGGGCAGATGCGGTCACGATTCAAAGATTGAAATTCAAATGTTTATTCAGTAATTAGCGACAGCGACGCCACCACCGGATTGGACATTTTAGTGACCATGAAAAACCCGAACTCTCAGACCTTGTCAAGAGAAAATATTAATTATATGTTGGTCACTTATTGATCGCAGAGCATTTACATGTTTTTACAGTAAGCTTATTATGGTAACAGAAAATGCAGCCATATGACATTATGCTGTGAAAATATCGAACGAGGTCGAGAAGTGACGATATATTAAAAATTGGAGGCCTGCTGCCAATGTGGTCACGCCGATCAGACCATGCAGCACCTCTCGTGTCCATCGCGCCCGACCAGCTGTACAAAGTATGACCTGTACTCGGCGTCGGAGAGAGGCATAAGAGTGGCAACCTACTGGAGGGACAAAATATCGGTCCCTGTTATCTCGACTACACTGTAGAATTTTCGAAATTAAATTTAATGCGTGGGTAACATCGTATACAATTTTATCGTAAGGAACACGAGGTACATAAATAAATAAAATCAATTTATTTCAGGTTACAAAGACCCAAACTTAACAGTTTTCATATATAAAGTTCACTTGTCATTAACTCATTATTTTACTGTGAGTCGAGTAGAAGTGGAGTCGTCGTCATGTTGGTGTAAAGAGAGACTGCAACCACTTAAAGCAGGCGGAGCTAGTGGCTTAGCTAGTGGGGGCACAGACTCACGTATAGAAGTCTTACTCAGCAAAGAAATTCGAAGAAATATCTACTCAATTTGGTTAGCGATATGGTTTAATTTAGCTCGCGTCAGAACTCAGCAACTTTTCGCCTAGATACCTAGAAATCTATCGCAAGCCAATTTCATTCTTATTACTCAGGACAAACCATTCAAATAACTGAATTTCCCACTCCGGAGTGGTCGCCGTGCGCATAAAGATAATGTAGGTATGTTTTCGGCAGTCGCTCTGTGTAAAAACCAGCTCGGCAAACCTTGGTTAGGTAGCGGCAGGCCCGGATCTAGAGGGGGGCAAACCGGGGCACACGCCCCGGGCGCCAGTTTCAGCGGGCGCCAAAATCGTCAAATATTTAGGGCGGTAGAGGTTCCACACCTCTTGGACTTGGGAATAACTGGACATTAGATTTTGTCTAGAAAAAAGAAAAGAGTAGACTCCTATCCTATTCGTACCCCCCCCCCCCACTCTCCCCGAGAAATAACTGGGACGCTGCGGCGCTATATTTAGATTTTGCCCCTCCTGCATAAAAGTCTAGATCCGGCTCTGGGTAGCGGACCCCAGGGCTCTAACTAAAGCGTTACTGCTGAGGATGCAACCGGGAAAATACGCTCAATGATGATGATGATTTTCGATACCTAAACGACGAGTGACACAGGCCTGGTACGGACGGCACCCGGTCATCATTATCTGCCTTAACTTTTCTCATTTTATTTGGGGTCAGCGCAGTATGGCGCTCCATGTCCTTTTTCACTCGTCATTCCTCCATCCACCCCAACTATACCCATGTCATGCTTAATTAACGCACTATATCTATCTCTTCTTTGGTCTTCCCCTACCTTTGTGTCCGTTTACCTTTATATTTAGTGCCTTTTGCGTTACATGTAGACAACATGTAACTGTTCTCTTCCAAACCAAGCCAATCTGTTACTCCTTACCTCGTCTGTTATCAGTGCAACCTTCAGGCTACCTTTTATGTACACGTTTTTACGGGTTGCACCCTTTGGCTGGATTAAACCCATTAGAGCCCTTCCCTTACTTTTAAAAATACATTTTTTTTTAATTACGAATGTCAAGTCGATCAGATTGACTCCAATAGAATCTTTATTTCTCATAAAGAACATAGTTCACTTACATGAGATACAAATATTTTTCTATTTTATGTTTAGGTACGAGTGCTAGTGTACCGAGTGAGCATTAAGCAGATAAAAATTAGTTATGACAATTACAAGTTTAGTAACAGTAACAAAAAATAAACAAATAAATAAGTAACTACACTTCAATGACAAACTAAGAGTTATTGACATATGGCAATAAATGTTTTTTAAATGCGTCAAAGCTGGTACATTCTCTAATTTTCGTAGGCAATTTGTTGTACAATTTTGCTCCTTCAAATAAAATATTCCTTTTGCCGTAGGTTTCTGTTCTTGGTGCTCTCAGTGTCAAAGTATCTTTTCGTAATGAATTTGGTATCCTGTTACTTCAATGCCACGTGATTGTGCAAGTTTTTTTTAAGGGTTCCGTAGTAAACTAGGAACCCTTATAGTTTTGCCATGTCTGTCTGTCTATCTGTCCGTCCGCGTTTTACTCAGAGATTATGGTATAAGTACTAGAAAGTTGTAATTTGGTGTAGATACAAAAAAGATAAAATTAAAAAAAAAATAAAAAAATTTAGAGTTCTTCCTATGCAAGTATGAGTAAATTTTTTTTTTCTCGACTAACCGATCGTTTTGGTTATGGTTGAATAGGTAGGTTTTAGATAGGTTAAGGGATCCGTTTCTGAAATACATATTTGGTTTTATATTGAAAAATTTTTTTAAGAGTTAGGTGCCCCCACCCCCCTCTATCTATTAAACGGTTATATATGGACATGTGAAAAAATTCACAGCAGTTATATATATAACGAAGTTTATAGGAAAACTGTCAGAGCTTAATAGGGTTTAGTTTGTAACTTATAAAATGTACTCGGAAAAAGAAAATTTTATACAAATTCAATAGAAAATTAGTTTGGCGTGAACTCAAAGTGGGCATTCGCAACTACGGAACCTTACTCTGCGCGCGGCCCGACACGAACTTGGCCGGTTTTTTTTTAAATATAATTACTTGATTTACTTGTACTATGTATGAAGTAATTCATCAACTGATAACATGCATCGAAAAAAAGGAATAAGTTATATTAACTAATATATCTAATAATATAACTTATTCCTTTTTACAAATTTAAAAAAGTTCCATTACACGTTTTTTTTCTTTGTGCGTGCACGGCCCTAGTTGATGCAGGGCCACTAGGCAGTTGCCGGATCTGCCTTATGGATAATACGGCTGACCCGGTGCGGATGGAATATCCGCCCCAACAGTACCATAGTCCAGTTATTTCATGCTAAGCGGTCTTTATCCGTAGTCGTCTGATAGGATTTGAATCTCGCCCGGGGATTCTTCGCTCCCCATGCTCCAGAGCTCGTCTTACGTTCGTCACAGCCAGGCGAGCCACTGGAGTCGCCGGGCACTCGGCCACAGAATAAATACTAGTACTCACGTATAGAAGTTTTACTCAGAAACTAAATTCAAAGAAATATCTACATAAAGTGGTTTAATTTAGCTCGCGTCAGAACTCCTCACCTCTTCGTTTAGATACCTAGACATCCATTGCAAGCTAATTTCATTCTTATTATGTACTTTGGACAAACGATTTATATAACAGAATTATTAAATTTTCCCCTCCGGAGTGGTCGCCGCGCGCAAGGTAACAATGTAGGAATATCTTCGATACCTAAAGAGTGACACAAATCTGACTCGGGCCGTTGATTTTTTTGTGTATAAACTCATCAAAGGTGGGTTGGAATAAACGTAGGGGCGGACCAAGGAAGAGATGGCGGGATGACATCGAGGGTTTCTTGAGTGGATTTTTTTTTATGTCATAGGGCGGCAGACGAACAAGCGGGTCACCTGATGGTAAGTGATCACCGCTGCCCATGGACAACTGCAACACCAGGGGTGTAACAGATGCGTTGCCGGCCTTTCAGGAAGGGAAAATGTAGAGAGAGGGTGGGGGAGGGGGGCTCCGGACCTCTCACTCACCGAACGAAGCATAGAACCGGTGACGCTACTACTCAGACGTCGATTGCCTGTGAGAAGATGGCAGCAGATTGCTCGGGATAGAGATAGATGGAGAGGAGAGGGGGAGACCTTTGCCTAGTAGACCGTTGCCGAGGTCCGCTATCTTACCAAGGAGATTTGACGAGATTGCTGGTTTTTACACAGAGCGACTGCCGTCTGACCTCCACAACCCAAAGGGCAAACCAGGAACCAATCCTTGGATAGTTTGATGATCAAACGCTAGGTGGCGTTCGGGACCCACAGTTTTACGTGCCTTCCGAAACACGGAATCATCTTTCTTTTCGGATAATCAAGTGATTCAAGCCTGTAATATCCTGTCCAGACTGGAAACAACTTTACACAAAGTATGCTTACCAGTGGGAATCGAACCCATGACCGGGTCACAAGGCGAACGCAACACTTGTACACGTTAATATACGTAAATGATGTACCCATAATTTACGTTACGTGTAAAGTATATTGAATTTAATTAATTTTTAAAGAAAAGTTACCGACACCATCGCTTCGTAACGACTACTGCTGAGAAGAAACGCCGAAAGAAACTCATTTTCACATTTCGTTCCCTACCATTATCTATAAATCACGTTTGTTGTATGGGAGCCCCACTTAAATAATTATTTTATTTTGTTTTAAGTATGTTTTGTTATAGTGGCAACAGAAATACATCATCTGTAAAAATTTCAACTGTCTAGCTATCACGGTTCATGAGATACAGCCTGGTGACAGATAAACAGACAGACGGACGGACAGACAGCGGAGTTTTAGTAACAGGGTCCCGTTTTTACCCTTTGTGTACGGAACCCTAAAAAGGAGTCTTAAGTTTGTCGTCTCAGATATATGATTATGACTTTTTGTTATCATATTGATTTTAACCTCTGAAAAAAAAAAGGATGTTATAAGTTTAAAGCTAATGTCTGTCTGTCTTCGGCATTGCAGCTCTTGAACGGATGGACATTGATTACGATGCGTTTTTTTTTAATGTGAAAGCAAGTTCCTTTGCTTTCTTAGCTATGGTTGATGGAAATCGGTTCAAGCGAAGTTATTGGGGGTTAACGCTTGAAAGTCTGGGATTTTAGGGTTCCGTACCCAATGGGTAAAAACGGGACCCTATTACTAATACTCCACTTCCCGTCCCTCCGTCTGTCGTCTGTCTGCCACCAGGCTGTATCTCATAAACCGTGATAGCTAGATAGTTGATTTTCACAGATGATGTATTTCTGTTGCCGTAAATACTAAAAAGTTTAAAACAGAATAAAATAAATATTTAATTGGGCTTCCCATACAACAAACGTGATTATTTGTAAATAATGTTACGGAACCCCTCGTGCGCGGGTCCGACTCGCACTTGGCCGGTTTATTTTAATTTACCTGGCAAAAAGTAGATGGCGGTCAGATATCGGAACTAGTTAGTAGTTCCGCTATTCATCACTAGATGGCGTTCTTGACTTTTTCGGTCGGGATTTCTTTGATTTGATTTTTTAAATGAACTTGTTGTCTATTTAGTTGTATAAAAAAGTAATTTGGTCTTAGAAATTCGGCGACATCGACGAGCACGCGGTGAACGCGGAGGAAGAGTTCGACAAACTCAAGGACGTGTTGGAGGGAGAGGCCGAGGCCGAGGCCGCAGCTGAGGCCCCCGCCGAGGAGAAAAAGAAGAAAAGCGCCACACCCAAGGTACTTATGATTTTTCAAAATCGCTGTTTGATGCAAGCCTGATGAGTGTTAAGCTTGCGTCAAATAGACGCAGACAACATTTTAAATGATATCTCGGTTTTCTTTAAAATAATTTATTTCAAATTATAAAGCACTGGAACCCGAAAAATTCAAGTATTTTTATTTAATTAGTATTAAGTAAAGTAGAAAAAATGTTGCTCTGTTTTTAACCTCCGACGAAAAAGAGGGGTGTTAGTTTGACGCTAATGTCTGTCTGTGGCATCGTAGCTCCCGAACGGATGAGCCCTTTTCGATGAAGTTTTTATACGTGATTGCAAGTTCCCTTGCGGTTGTTCTTAGTTATGTTTGATAAAAATCGGTTCAGACTTTTAAAAGTTATTGGGGGTTAACGCTTGAAAGTCGGGTTGTTTTTAAATTAGCCTGGCAAATAATAGATGGCGCTACGACAGATATAAATTAAATTGTGTATTTCCGTCACTCACTACTAGATGGCGTCGTGGAATTTTTTAATTTGCTTCGCAAATTTGTAAATCTGTGTGCATGCTTCCTTAATCTAGGAGCTGGCACTCACCTCTTTAAACATTTATAGATACGTTTGGGCATTTCAAAGGTGAAGCCTATTAAACGGTCGTCGTCGGGCGTGGCCAAGACTCCACGCAAGAAGGTCAAGTCGAGCCGCTCGTTCGACAGTGATGGAGACAAGCCTTCTATGCTGAACCACTCGTTCTCCAAGAAGTCCAGCTTGCTGCATCGCCCCTCTAACATCCTGAGACCTGTAAGTTTTTTACCAAATGTTTAAATAAATAAATATATAGGGACAAATTACACTGATTGAGCTAGCCCCAAAGTAAGTTCTAGACTTGTGTTATGAGATACTAACTCTACTATATTTTATAACAAATACAAGTATAGATAAACACCCAATATCCAGGAAAATTTGAAAACGGCCTTTTCCTACTTGCCCTGACCAGGGATCGAACCCGGAACCTCTGGGTGGTAGACTAGCATGGTAACCACTATGCCACGGTTGACACAATACAATTTATTGCACAAAATAAATAAATACAGGACATACGATAGGGTCAGAATAGTATGAATGTTATGAGTCCGTCTTTTAGATTTATCATATAATAATGGATCCATACTTTCCAGTTTGCCAAAAAAGTAAAAAAATCACAAAAATACAGAGCATCACAGTTCCAAAGTGGGGTCTTGCGACATCACCGATAAGTAAAAATCATACGTAGTCGTGACGTCGTTCGAAATTTCTATGCGCTGTATCTTTGTCTATTTTTGTTTCTCAGAGATAACAAAAAATATGTGTACATTATTTTTTTAATAATCTAACCGATGGGCTTAAGATATTTTTCCATTCATCATGCCTATTATCTTAAAAGTGGGAAATGCGCAAAAGGCGGCCTTATCGCTAAGCAATTTCTTCCAGGCAACCTCTGTATACAAAAAAGTGATGGGAATTCAGGTAGTGCGAGTGGTCAATATAATAAACATACTTATATACAATAATTATAATAAACATTCATATACCTACATCTTACTTAACCCTTTCACCGCGAACGTCGGATTTATCCGACAAACATTGTTGTGCCCATTCCGCGAGAGTCGGATATTTCCGACAAAAAAAACTGCTCGTATTGCACATAACTTAAGTATCCACATCCCTTTTTGGTTGTAGGTATTTATTTTAGATTTCATACCCGATTTCATCGCGCTGGGGGCACGGCAACTGATATAAAGTGTCGCGGTGAAAGGGTTAAATACATACAACTTACACAATACAAAAAAAAAATTATAATAGGTTGGGGAAAAAGTCTTTTCGCATTTTATATGAAAATTCAAAACATTTTTTAATATAGTTTATTTACATTTAACTAAAGTATGTAGGTACCATTTTGTTCGATAACCTTTTGCCATCTTATAGGTAGGGACATGATCCCATTGCTATAGAAATTTTGGAGCTTCTGATCAAAAAACTGCGTCTAGTATCGGCAGTCCTCTCGTGATGTTAACCTGACACTGCCTAAAGAATTCTGAAGAGACCGAAACAGGTGGCAATCTGAAGGTGCCAGGTCAGGACTATACGGCGGATGCATTAACACCTAGTGGTAGTGAGTGGTTAAAGATGTGTGAGGTACGCTAGACCTTAACCACTCAGCAAAATCATGATGAAAAACCACACCCCTTCTGTTGATTAATTCCGGCCGCTTTCTCTCATTTTCTTGCTTTAATCTTATCAGTTGTTCGCAGTAGAGTTCTGAATCGATGGTCCTGCCTGGTGGTAACAGCTCATAATGAATAATGCCCTTCCAATCCCACCACACACACAGCATCACCTTGTTGCGAGTTAACCCGGGTTTTGCCACAGTCTGTGAAGCCTGACCGGCCTTTGACCATGACCTTTTTCGCACGTTCTTTTCGTACGTGATCCACTTTTCATCACCAGTTATCAATTTCTTCAAAAATGGTTCGGTCTCATTACGTCGTAGTAAAGAATCACAAATGAATACACGGTTCATTAGGTTTCTTTCAGAGAGCTCGTGAGGTACCCAAATATCGAGCTTTTTTGTGTACCCTTTTTTTTTCAAATGCGCCAAAACTGTTTTGTGGTCAATTCCCAGTTCTTCAGCTACGTCGTAACTACTGATATGCCGATCTTGCTCCATTTTTTCAAAAATAGCATCCATTTTATCCGTAACAGGGCGACCAGAGCGACGTGCATCTTTGACATCAAAATTTCCGGATTGAAAACGCTAAAACCAAATTTGTGCTACTCTCACAGACACTGCACTAGGTCCATAAACATCGCAAATTTTTTTCGCGGCTTGCGTTGCATTTTTAACTTTTTGGTAGTAAAATTTTAAAATGTATCTAATTTCTTCATTAGATTCACTCATCTTGACGGTAAGAAAAACAAATGAAAATCACGCATTTTCCTAATTTGAATTTGGAATTATCTTCTTTAAAATTTAAACTTTTAAATGATACCAAAACCAGCCAGGTACAAATAGTATAGCCAAAGTGGTTTTATTACAAGTTCATACATACTATATGCGAAAAGACTTTTTCCCCAACCCAATATTAACAGTACAAGATGAACTAAGTGGAAACAAAGGAAGTATATTTTTTTTTAGATTTACTTGAGGTTTGAAGCTGCCTAGAATTTGGGCGCGTCATCTAGCAAGTTTATCATCATCATACTAGTCACAGGATGTCCACTGCTGGACATAGGCTAAAGTTAAATCAAATATCGATATTGTGGCTGTTTTTCGAGGTCACCTATCGATAGTTATGCAATGCTACTACAAACTATAAATTTTGCAGGACACTCCACCGCTCGACCTGGAAAACGTGTCGGAAACTCTACTGGAGAAGAACATCAAGGCCAGCCAGATGAAGTTCGGCTTCCTCGGGCTCGGCATCATGGGCAGCGGCATCGTGAAGAACCTGCTGAACTCGGGCCACAAGGTGCTGGTGTGGAACCGCACCGCTGCCAAGGTCAGTGATGCTTGTCATGATCAATGTTTGGTGACTAAGTTGTACATTTTTTTAGGGTTCCGTAGTAAACAAGGAACCCTTATAGTTTCGCCGTGTCTGTCTGTCTGTGTGTCCGTCCGCGGTTTTACTCAGCGACTATAAGTAGTAGAAAGCTGTAATTTGGTATAGGTATGTATATTAATTATGCGGAAAAAGTGGTAAAATAAAATATTGAAATCAAAAGTGTAGCTCCCATACAAGTAAAGTCAAAAGTTAATTTTATTTTCTCAACTAACCAATCATGTGGGGTATCGTTGAATAGGTCTTTCAAAAATATTATGAGCTTGTAAGCACCGTTTTTAGATTTAGAGATCCGTTTTAGAAATATTTGTTTTTAAAGTGAAAAATATTGTTATAGTCAAGTGTCCCCCCCCCCCCTCTATCTGCTAAACGGTTACATATGGACACGTGAAAAAATTCACAGCTATAGTAAATATAACGAAATTTAAAGGAAAACTATTAGAGCTATGTAGGGTTTACAAATTAAAAAGTTATAGGCGATCGACTTATAAAATGTACTCCATAAAGAAAATTTCATACAAATTCAATAGAAATTAATTTTTAGACGGTTTTAGTGGCATGAACTCAAATTTGGCATTCGTAACTACGGAACCCTACACTGCGCGTGGCCCGACACGCACTTGGCCAATTTTTTTTATTCGTTTTCAAGGTGTCCTGCAGCTAATACAAATTATAATAATAAACAAACATTTGAATGGATATTGGTAAGTCAATTAAGGTTCCCACGGATAGCACTAGGTTAGTTAACAACCCCAGGCGCGGTCGTAGCCTGAAATTTTGAAGGGGGTCACTCACAACACTAATAAAAAATAGGTATACTAGAGGTCATTTCTAAATTATTTTGGCCATCGTACGTAGTTCATAAAAACACCACTAGCTGTCAGCAAACTATAAATTTATCGCTGTTAGGGGATAGCTAGAAATTTCCTTTTATTGTTTGGCAAATTTTTGAGATTTTTCAATTTTTACTCAGATTTTGGGGGGGGTCATGTCCCCTGTGACCCCCCCCCCCTTCGGACCGCGCCTGAACTACCCAGAGCACATATCAAAATCGGCACTGATTTTACGCCAAAGCAAGCATCCCCATTTTTAGGCCACGCTAAAGTCCATTTGTTTAGGTATTTAAAAGAATGTAAACAATATTGACATGTCTTTTTATTCAAATATACACTTTATAAATCAAAACCTTTGCAAATTACAAATCGATGAATGTATAAATTATGAATTACACTCTTACCCTCTTATTCATAAATATTAACAACCGTTTGCTAAACCTATTTTAGTTAAAACATCTTTTGTCCCTTTCCCTCTTTTCAATATTTGACATAGTAAGAATGAGACAAAACACATTTTAACCAAAAGAGGTTTAGCAAAGGTTTGAAAACTTTTATGAATATGGGGGTTAATATGTAATGTGTAAAGATGTCAATTTGTAAAGTGTATATTTCAGTAAAAAAGTCAAAAATTTTTATTCAATGTAGGATAAATTTATCTCTAATTTATTGAAGGTCATTTTTTTAAATATTATTTTAGTGCAAAAGCTAAAAACTACTAGCGTTTCGGAACGACCACTGCTGGGAAGATTACGCCGAAAGAAACCCAGTTCAGTATTGATCCCTACCCAGCCTGATGGGCTGTGTTACAGTTAGACAAAAGAAATGTCAAGATTGTTAACATTCTATTAAATACCTAAACAAATGGACTGTAAATCGCATCGAATCGCACGAAGACTAATATTAGTAACTGGTATACAAGTATAAATAATTTATTAAAGAATTTATTAGTTCAGCTACGCCTTACTGACGCAACGCTGGTTTTTTCGGTGTCCAGATCTGAATCCTCCAGCTCGTTGACAAATCCGAAATTTCTGTAGTAAAACACCTTTGGATACTTCCATGGGGGTGAAAGTCCTATATATTGCGATTTTTTCGTTTTGAACGACCCTATCTATTTATTTTATTCCGGACTAAAATATCAAAACCACAATTAGATATTAGTTTGTTAGAATTTGTAGAGATGTCGCACTACATGGTTTCTCATTTCTCATTTTAGGATGTTAAAGTATAGTATATACAATATGTAACAAAAACCCTGTCCGATCCTTGTAAGAGCAACTCAGACCGTCAATATAAATAACTTTTCCTATGGGAACAATGCTTGAAACTCGTAAAAAAATCGTCATTCCCATACAAAAGTGTTTGGCCGGCCCGGCAATTTGTATGAAAATGACGATTTTTTCTTCGAGTTTCAAGCATTAATCCCATAGGAAAATTTGTTCATATTGACGGTCTGAGTTGCTCCTACAAGGATCGGACAGGGTTTTTTTTATATATTGTATATACTTAACTAGACCCCGTTATCTTGTCGCACAGACGTCACATTTTCGTAGGGATTGAAACATTTAATTTACGATTTATTGAAATAGTTCTCATACTCACAAAAACCCTTAATATTTAATATTAAATTATTCTATTATTAAATTCTACATCGTCCGTATAACTTAAGGATATACATCCTTAAGTTATAAGGACGGTGTAGAATTTTATACAGTTTTTTATTTATTTTGGTAAAATTACGATAAGTCATATATATATAAATATATATATAGGGACAAATGACACTGATTGAGCTAGCCCCAAAGTAAGTTCGAGACTTGTGTTATGGGATACTAACTCAACGATACTATATTTTATAACAAATACATTTATAGATAAACATCCAAGACCCAGGACAGTTTGAAAAAGGCCATTTTCAAACTTGCCCTGACCGGGGATCGAACCCGGGACCTCTGGGTGGCGGACTAGCATGGTGACCACTACGCCACGGAGGTCGTCAAATAAATATCATAACAAGTCATATGAATATCATAAGATCATAACTAACGAACGCCCTTTAACGTATTTTTGTTATTTTTTACCCGTGGCTTTTATTTATCCCATTATTGTTTCGCACATTTTTATCAGTTAGTCGTGATTATCTTTGACTCGTTGTCAGTGAAATATATTTATTTTTTTATTTATTTATTTAATTTATTGCACTTAAATCTTAAGATTATAGTACAAAAAGGTACAACTTAATGCTAAGCATTGTCTACCAGTTCACCTTTGGGCCGTAGCAGAAAAAATGGTAGATGGGGTGCAAGTTTAATTAGATAAGTATATCGACAGTAATGAATTAAGATGTATTTAATTACATAAACTATACACAACATATATATAAATATTTAAATATAATACTATATAAATATAAATATTTTAAAATTAAGTAATATACTCGTAACTCAAGTTTAAATAAATTAAAAATTATTTATAATAATAATATATTAATAAATTAAAGCATCAATCCCTTGAAAGGAGATAATGTCAATGCGACAGCATAACGGGGTCTAGTTTCATGTCTGTTGACAAAGTTGATACACATCCGAAACTTGTTCTGTAGTAAAACACCGTCGGATACAACACTCGTTTATTTCGTAACGTTACATATATTTCGATCGATATACATAAAAAATACCTACAGCGAGTTCTATATATTAATAACGCCATCTTTTGTTACTTAAACTATGTCGTTTATGGGCATTTTTACTAAAAAGTGCCCCCGTTTGAGAAATTGCGATTTTTTCTTAAAGTGTATTTTTAAGTTGATTGATGTTTTTAAAACGTTCTTTACAGTGTGTTGTACTGGAAATCATATTTGATTTCTAATAAATAGATTATTTAATAAATAAAAAAACATTAATGAAATGGACAATGCGTTAAAATTGTGGTCAGTTTGGTGACTCTTTAAAACGGTTTTTATGTAGAAAACAAATTGGTAAATGACTAGACTTCAGCTTTTGATGTGGCATACATCAAAAGCTGAAGTCTTATTCATAAAAAAATACAAACGTTTGCTAAACCTTTTTTCGTTAAAATATGTTTTGTCTCGTTCTTTCAATGTCCAATATTAAAAAGAGGGAAAGGGACAAAACATGTTTTAACTAAAATGGATTTAGCAAACGGTCTTATTTTTTTATGAATATGAGGGTTAGTTTTTTAGCTATGATTTAAGAATATTTATCTTTTTAGTTCATTTCGTACACAAACAAATTGCTTCTATTTAAGTCTAAAACTCTATTTAAGTTTTAAAAGTTCTTAATACTTTTCTATTTAGTTTACACATTCCGTCCATCACCCACCCATATTGTTTTCTGCTTGGTCCAATAGGTGACTGGTAGAGAACACCATATGGCGTTGATTCCGCCATTGTACAGTTTTTTTTTGTCAAAGATTCAAATGTTTATTATTCAGTAAAAACAGACACTTTTACACGTCGATAAGTATAATTGACGTTACGTGTAAAGTATACTAAAATTTAATTAATTAAAAAAAATGCTTCCGATACCAGCCATTCGTAACGACCACTGCTGAGAAGAAACGCTGAAAGAAGCTTATTTTCACAGTATTGGTCGCTTCTGGCGAGTACGCCAGAAGGGCTTTGCGAACAAATAAACAAACGTAAATTACGTAATAAAAATATTAAGTAATCAAAAAAGCGAAACCGAGCTTACCAGTCCCTCCCGGCAGCACCCGTTCACGAGTTGACGCACGGATCAGCCATCGTTAAACTCAACCATATTAGAGGGAATCCAAAAACCCGACCAGCGACGCGGCGACGCCACCACCAGATTGGACATTAATTTATTTGCAATAAAGTCTTAATAAATAAATAAAAGCATAAGTGTAAAGTCTGTTAAATATTTTTCAGGTACAGTACACTTCAAAAATGGAGTCATAATTTCTTATACAACTAATATGAGAAATTATGACTCCATTTTTGAAACCTGACTGTACCTAACATGTAGGATGGTAACTGATTTGTTCTCTTTTACGTTTTAGTTTGGAGTTGAATTAAAACTTGATTACTTAATACATGAGCTGACTATACCTAAAATGTACATTACACCGAAAATACACATTTGGCAAATCTGCATTTTATTAGACCGATTGCAAAAAAGGCAATAAATAATTCGATTGCCAGGTCGTTCACATTATACGAGGATATTGAACGACAATACTAATTACGTGGGTGTACAGCGTATGAGCGTTTTACAATACATGAAACCAGTTTTGAAAACTTTTGTGCCACTCCTCTGTGGTGACCTCTGAAACGTGTTTTTCATACTCCTCGACAGCCTCTTCTGGTGATGAAAATCGTTGACCGCGTAATTGGTTCTTAATTTTTGGGAACAGAAAAAAGTCACAAGGTGCCAGGTCGGGACTGTATGCAGGATGACTCATGAGTTCTACATTTTTCGCCTTCAAAAAGTCGTTTGTCTGTCTGGCCGTGTGAGAACTAGCATTGTCGTGGTGCAGGATGATACGGCGTTTACCGTTATTTTTACGGAGTTCGTCAATAACTTCCGGCAAACAAATGGTCGTGTACCAGTCACTATTCACTGTACGACGATTCTCTAAAGCAACAGTAGCCACGTGTCCAGTTTTATTAAAAAAAGAAGCAATCATCCGCTTAGATGCACTTTTCACGCGCGCCACTTTAGTTGGTTTCGGCTCATCTTGATAGACCCATACGCTCGATTGCTGCTTTGTTTTGGGATCGTAGCAATAAATCCATGTTTCGTCACCTGTTACTATGTCCCACACCAAATTCGACGCACCTTCGTTGAATCTGGTAAGCATGGCACTGCACCAAGTGACGCGGTCCGTTTTTTGAGCCTCGGTCAAGTTGTGTGGGATCCACCGCGAGCACAGCTTTCTCACACCCAAATGTTTGTGTAGGATTAATTGTATTTGACTCATGCCTATTTCTAAGGATGCGCGAATTTCATGGCGCACAGCATCAATGTTTTTGTTGGTCACAGCGGTGGACGGCCGACCATCGCGAGATTCGTCACTGAGATTGATACGACCACGCTTGAATTCTGCAAACCAGCTATAAACAGTTGTCTTGCATGGTGCTTCATTGCCAAAAGCTGTTTCAAGCCGAGCGATGCTCTGTTGAGCTGTCAAATTACACTTAAAATCGTAGAAAATCATACTACGAAAATTTTCCCGAGTTAAATCCATGTTGATGCAGACACACAATTTTTTAAATGGCGCCACAAGGTAAAAACAAAAGACAGTCAGATGAAACAAACTGCATTCTACAGCCAAAGAGTTCTATTTTCAAATGTTGCAATTTTTTAAATATTGTTTATGTAAGTGGCCAGTTCCGGAAACTTATAGTGCGCCCTATGTAGTTGTCATTTCTTTTTTCTTTCGATTTCTTAATAGTTAGTTGTTGACGTCAGATCATTTACTTACAACTAAGTTTACTGCCGCCTCCTAAGCGCAAGTACAGAAAAAGCGGTAACAAACTGTACTCCATAGGGTACTATAATATAACTGGAATAGTGAGCCATCTCGCGTAATTTATCTGGCAAAAATTTAAACTGCTAACCTGCAAATGTAGTGTCATCTATTGATGTTATTCCAAAATCAAATATAAATTTATTTGCAATGAGTGGGGATTTAAACCTGAGGTTTCTGGGATCAGTAGGTTGTAGCCGTCAAATGCTACAATAAAGCTTAAAATCTGACAAGGAAAAATATCAAAACTGGAAAAAAAAAACTTCGCGGTCGAGTATTGGAGGTTGTCAGAAATAGGTCTTTAACGCTCAATAATAAGATTACTTTGCAATTCTCAGGGCTATATCACAGAGTGTTATTGGGGCCATATCACGGAATTTTTGACAATTTTTGACATATCCCAATCATAATATTCTTGAAATCACTATTATATAAACTCAACAACATACATATAGTTCCCAACACCCTGCCGGGATTCATGTACTTAGTTACGTACTTACCATGTTATTTATGAGTGCATGTAAGCGAAAAATAAAGAAATGAATATAGAGGAGTACCGAAGTACCCATACCTATAAGAGTAGATATTCCTCGATTTTTTTTTGGTATTTTCTAAGGTCAAAAATAAATATTTTTGTACTGTTAAGAAAATAAAACCTCATAAAATAATGTCACTTGTTATTAAACATATCGTTTTAACATGATTTTAGATTTTTACTCGAAAAAAATAATCGACATTTTCATACAAGTGTTGGACCGGTTCGGCAATTTGTATGAAAATGACGATTTTTTTCGAGTTTCAAGCATTGGTCCCATAGGAAAAGTTGTTCATATTGACGGCCTGAGTTGCTCCTATAAGGATCGGACAGGGTTTTTGGTACATATTGTTATAAGAGCGCTATTTGACTCCAAGAAACTATGACGTCATCTGCTTGTATTTCATATAATTCATTCAATTCGTTTTATTTATGATTTAGGATCGAGAGACTCCCTAAGAGATTTTTTTAAGAAAATTGATATACTCACTGTACCATCCCAGTACATATTTGAAAATATAATGTATGTGAGGAAAAATATTGCCTTATTTAATAAAACAGGTGATATTACGGGTAGAAACTTACGTAACATAAATGTTTTAGTTACCCCGTATTATAGGCTGAAAACAGTCAGTACATCGTTTAAGGGAAACTGTATAAAGTTTTATAATAAATTGCCAGAATCGGTCCTTGATATGCCAGATAGAAAATTTAAAGTTTATGTAAAGAAAGTACTTTGTGAGAAGGCTTATTACGGAACCGATGATTATCTTAAAGACAAAAACGTCTGGCTTGAGCTTGGCGCGGGTCCCTTTTAAAGGTTTATATTTGTACACTCAAAAAAGACATAATTTGAGTACAATCAGTACATGAATTTTATACAAATTGACATTAATTTCAAATTTGACATTTTTAATTAATAATTATGACATAGCAATGTATTCTCAGTCCACACATCTAATTTTAATATCAGTATAATTGTAAGGTTGACGTTTTTGAAGAAAATGCTGCAGTACAGTTTGTTACCGCTTCTTCTGTACTTGCGCTTTGGAGGCGGCAGTAAACTTAGTTTTAAGTAAATGATCTGACGTCAACAACTAACTATTAAGTAATCGAAAGAAAAAAGAAATGACAATTATCAAGTGATATAAATATCCAAAGATAAATAAATGATTTTTGACTCTTTTTTTTTGACTTTTAAAAAAAAAAATACCATAGAGAATTTTTGTTTTGACGTTTAGAAAAAAGTATCAGATTTGATTTGGTGAAAAATAGCGGATGACGATTTTGCAAACCTCGGCATTTAATGTTAAGCCGCGCGTCACGTAAGTGTGGGTAACCCGATTCTAACGGATTGACTTGACAGCATGTTTGCTAAGTGTCGGCTTACAGCACATGTACACGATTTCTATATTGTATACAGCTTCTTACGTATTTTTACATTAATGTTTATAATTGCTGAGTTGATATTACATTAAAGCGTGCAATCAAACTCCAGTGGATGTTTCGTTTAATACGTGAATTTTTCGGCGTCGAGTGTTGACCCCAAATGACAAAAGAAACGGCGATATCATTTAAAATTTTGTCTTGATCAAACTCTAGATAACCCTTCAAACTACTGTTATCTTATGCAAATTCGTTTTATAGTACAAAAAGGACACAACACAAATACTAAAGAAAACAATACAAAGGCGGACTATCCCTTTAAGGGATCTCTTCCAGTCAGCCCAAAACCAGAGTAAAGAATGACATTTATACAACTCAATCCTGGTCAGGAATCTTCATAAAAGTTTTTGAACCTAGCTTTAAACGAATACAAGGTAGTTGTCTCTTTAATACTAGATGGTACATAATTCATTTCATAAATGAGCAGCCATGACAGCAAATGACTACATAAGCTCGAGTAGAGAAAGTAGGGATGTCAAGAATGTTATTACAAGTTCGCAAGCGCGATCAATGAATTGGAATTTGTCTTTAAGGTAATTAGGAAGGATAGGATTGTGAAGCACATTAAAAACAAAAGTAAAAACATGTAGAATGCGACGGTTTTTATGGTTAACCAACTTAGGCGAGAACGGTATTCAGATATATGATCAAACTTACGTAGCCCAAACACACATCGAACACACATATTCTGAAGTCGCTCCAGCTTGTCAGGCAATTCTTCCGTGAGATCCAGGAAGGCCACATCCGCATAATCTAAGATAGAGAGCAATAACGAGCGAGCCAGGAGCGCTTAATTTCAGTAGGCAGGAAATTCTGCAAGCGTCTTAACGAATGTAGAGAAGCAAAAATTTTCCGGCTAAGCTCATTGATTTGTGGGGCCCATCGCTCGATAGAGTTTCGTCCGTGACAATACCCAGGCCAGGCTATTAACAACCGAAAAGAGAGATCATTACCCAAGACAACAACCAGGAATGCCATAGACTTTTGAGATGAAATGAGAACTGCCTATAACGATGGCTTGAGATTTTGTTTACAGTTTAAAGTGAGAACGTAAAGATTTTACCACGCACATTAGCCAAAAGTGGTCGTTTTTCGCAAATGTGCGTAAAGCTTCACGTTCTTACTTTAAACTGTTGAAAGGTTATCTAGGGCTTGGCCAAGACAAATAAATGATATCTTCGTTTCCTTTCAAATAATTTATTATAAATGGGGGCAGCACGGAACCCTGAAAAATTCAAGTCTCTCCTTAACCTCCCGTCACCTGATACTGATGCTAACTGTTTTGTTTTTTATTTATTCTTTACAGAATCAACAGCACTTAACAATATTATTATTATATCTTATGAACTATTACTTACTGCCAATTACAGATTCTCATTTTGAAATTAAAATATTCACAAACTATGTTTAGAGAAAAGTTAGAATGGATATATATACAACATCTTAAAAAAAAAGTAAAAAATGCACAGGAATAAGTTTTTAAAGGGAAGCAATGTAGCAAAAATAACTTATTACGGATTTACATGGTAGCCTGTGTGTGAAGTGTCTTCTAGCAAACGCAGCGTCTTGATTTCTACATTTCATACAGCTTGTAGAGTTTTTTTTTCCAATTTTTTAGGCCACAAAATGTCGTGTACTAACTGCCTCCTCTGAAGTGCCATTTTGACAAAGCGGAGTCACCTACATAAATGGTTTTTCCATACAGAAAACCGTTCGTTTTGTGACTTCGCGTTTGAAAAATGGTACCACTGCACAAAGGAATTGAATTTTTAACCCTGAGTTTTTTTTCTCGCAAAATTTACTGTGTAATTATTTTAACCCCCAACAAATAAGAGGGGTGTCAAAAGTTTGAAGCTAATGTCTGTCGGTCTGACTGTGGTTTGATGCGTTTTTTTTTTTTACGTGAAAGCAAGCTCCCTTGATGTGTTTCTTGCTATATTAGAAATGAGAATGGGTACAGCCGTTCGAAACTTATTGGGTGTTAACGCTTGAAACGCTTTTTCCTAGCAAATAATAGATGGCGCTACGGGTATCAATTATAATATAAAGTTCCGCTTCTCGTTACTAGATGGCGTTTTGAAAGCCGGGATTTTTTTCATTTGCCTAGCAACCTCCGTCCTCCGTGTCGTAGTGGTCACCATGCTAGTCCGCCACCTAGAGGTTTTGGGTTCGATCCCCGGTCAGGGCAAGTTGGAAAATGGCCTTTTTCAAATTGTCCTGGGTCTTGGGTGTTTATCTATTTGTTATAAAATATAGTATCGTTGAGTTAGTATCCCATAACACAAGTCTCGAACTTACTTTGGGGCTAGCTCAATCTGTGTGATTTGTCCGTATATATTTATTTATTTAATACACTTGTTACAATCAAAACTTAACGAATAAACCAATATGTACAATACAGTCACTTAATATCAAGCCCAGTTTGATATGGATAAATAAATGATCAATTGCATTAATAAAACACACATTTCATAACAAGAATAGATTGGTTATTATTGTAAAATTAAATAAGGAAACAAATTAAATTAATAATTATTAATGCTCTAAGTTCTTTTGTTTTATAAAGACAATGGAACTTGAAATATTTTAACTAGCTATATCATGTCGATGGCTCAATGAAAATGCACTACAATTTACTTCTTTCATTTAAATTCAATTCAAATATATCTTTATTATCATAGGATATTCATAATATCTCTTAATAATCGTCACTTTGTTTTGTGGCACAATTGTTAACGTCAAGGAGGGTTACAAAGTGTCAAGTAAATAAATATGTACGGACAAATCACACAAATTCAGCTAGACCCAAAGTAAGCTCGAGACTTGTCTTATGGCTACTAAGTCAACGATATATTTTCTAACAAATACATATATCGCTAAACGTATAAGACCCGGGTCAATCTGGAAAAGATCATTTTCCATCTTGACCTGACCGGGGATTGAGCCCGGGACCTCCGATGTGACAGTCTGACATGATGACCACTAGGCCTCAGCAGAGGTCGTAAAAATACATTGTTATTAGGACTGTCTATTAAGCAAAGTATGCTTACTATATTTTTCAATAGTTCCTCAATAGATTACTATATTTTGTCGATTTCTGAAATTGCCTCTACTTGAAATTGAATATATTTTTGTAATTTATTGAACGTGAATTGGAACTTGTGAAGAGTAAGAAAAATCATTTTATGTTCTTCCAATGTTCCATGGTAAGACTTAACAATACTTGTTTAGGGCAGCCAGTCTCGCAAAATCATAACGAAGTCTTTTCACGGTAAAAAGTTCAGAGATCACAATACACTTGAAAAACCAAGCTACAAGGACAATATAGGTACAAAGTTACCTTAATTACAAATTGAAGTTACAGGGGTCTCCAAAGTGCCTCGAATTACGTGAGAAAAGTATTCCACGTCTGTGCCTTTTTTATAAACACCTAGTAGGTATAGGTAGTCTTCTACCTGTTGTCACAATGAAGTTACAGGGGTCTCCAAAGTGCCTCGATTTACTTGAGAAAAGTATGCTACGGCTGTGCCTTTTGTTCGACTTTGCGGGATTACTCCCGAGCTCCCAGATATTTTACGTTAACTCATAGTATGACAGGCAGACTTTGAAAATTTTAATCTGCTTGAAATCATCGAGAGGATGCAATTTTTCCGAAAACTTTTGAACCGATAAATAATTTATGATATTTATAGGTGAAGGAAGGCACACTTTCTTCAAAAATTGTCAGATTTATTATCTTGTATATGTAGGCATTGTTTATCTTAGTATGTAAATGTATATGCTTAAAAGTGTATATTATGTGTATGTATGTGTTTATTGTTTACTTATTTATTTACATATATAAATTTATTTATTTATTAACAAAATTCATACATGGAAACAAACAAAGTAAGAATATTAAGTACATAGGTACTGCTTATTTTATAAGGAATCTCTTCCAGCAGACCCAGAAGAGGAAAATAATTAAAAAATAATTTTAAAAGATACATGGTATGTATGTCCCGTTTCTTATGCCTAAATAATTAATTGTATGTGTTTAGAGCGAAAGTTCAAGAAATATTAACGTACAATATTTTAACTTTCAATACATACAATATTTTAAATTTATAGATAATTTTACGTCTCTAAATTTATGAATATTAACATTACGTGAATTTTATGAAAAGGTGACATTGCACAAGCAAGCCTTTTCATAGACCGAATTACCAATAAACAATTTTATGATGATTGTCTCGCTCCGTAAAATAAACAGTAACGCCGTACAGGTACACGGGCTCGTAATTTTATTATATTAATGAATTTTCGAGCTTACTGTTATTTTTTATGAAAGACAATGTTTATTAGGATTGGGATGATAACGATTTGTAAATGTTTTAACTTTGGACGGTTTTGAAAAAGAGTAGGATACTTTTAAATCAGTGCGTAAATATGTATTACAATATATACAGATCTGTGATAGAAATGGTGTCTTTAAGTCTGTTATTTAGTTTTTCTGCTCCTATACTATTATCTGTCTTTTAAATGGTCGCGAACATTAACATTAGAACATAGATAATATGATTTCATAAAAGTCTATACTCAATTCCTAATATAGTAGCGAATCTGTTGTTATTTCGCTAAAAAGATACTCCTAGCCATAGACCTAGTTTTTTTTTCTTTCGATCTATGCACCAGTGCCTGTGTAGTTGCACAGATGCACTTAGGTTAAGGTTTTACTTGATCAACACTAACTTTAACAAAAAAAAGCAGACCTACCAACTCAAACAACTTAATTCGTACAGTTCGTATTTAAATAAACCTTTCCGAAATAAATTATTTACTGACAAAATAAGAAATAATTATATAAACTTTTTTTATAATTATCTTCAGTTACTATAGAAAGTAAACTGTAAACGTCAATTTAAAAAAAAATAAGTTTACCATATATACCTAGTAGCTGCCTTACATAATATGTGAAACATTTTCATATTTTTCTTTTGTATTTTATTTATTAAATATAGTCGTAGAAAAAGTATTGTATGCAACGTTGTATAAGTACGTAAAAAATGCTCGATGGCGATGGCTCCTAACGATGCTCGCCAAGAATCGCATCGTACGAGTAACCTGCGCCACTCGCATTTTTTGAACCTTCTTATACAACTGTTGCAGAAAATACTATTATGATACTGAACAGTTTCACCAAGAAATAATATGGCGAACGCAAATAATCACGACTTTCTTTATCCTAAGATTTGTGACATCATCGTGACTGCTAATTTCTATTTCTGTCATCAAGTATTGTTCTTACTGTAGACAAAAGGTTTTTTTTTTAGAATCAAGAATAAGAATACAAGTTTGCATTATTGGCCAAAAATGCTTTTGTCCGGCTGTTCTCGCCTACAGGTCGCATTTTTCAAACTATTTCCGGTATTTTTTTTTTTGTAAGAATTTTTGAAAATGAATAGAATTTTTTTGTCGATCCAGTTTCTCAAATTTTTTTAAGTGGCAGAAATATGGGGTTTGAGATCTTTAAAAAAATATTTCAGCCAATTCGAAATGTTTTCATAAATGTCATAAAACTTTGTAATTATTCTTATAAAGACGCATTTTTTTTTATCTGAACAACCGTTTTATCTGATAAACTTCAAAGGTCGGGGTGATTCGCGAGGTCTACAGCTCATAGTTAATAACATATTCACTTTTGGCGGTACATTATTGTGGTTATTCGATATTGAAGTAACGAGGAGCGCTATTTGACAAAAAAACTATGACGTCACAGTGTTTTAACCGTTAGAAAATTGCACTCATAACAAAGACAACTAAATAAAATACTACTAATTTCTACATATTGTTTTATTAGCATTTTTTTTGCGGCAAGTGCGAAGCCGGGATGGAGCGCTAATTCTATTATAACATAGGCATATTTTTAGTCCGTTCGGAGTTAGTTTTATTTTAAATATAGATTTTATGACACTTGTTACTGTCGCCATGAACATATTGTGTCGACACTTTTCGTGCCAATAAAGCGATAATAAAATTTTAGTGTTTCATTTAACACGATGTACGAGTAGAATATCCTTTTTTAATCCTTATGCGGAAGATTTAGAGTTCATATTAGAGTGAAGAATGTTTATCACGTTCATCCGATTTATTAGTTGTGGTAGACTGTAACAATAAAGTGTAGATTGTAGTAAAGAATTATACAAGTAAGATATTCTAAGTTCATACTTTTGACACAGAGATCATAATTTTCTTGCAAGAGGCGATTTGTTTAATACTTATTAAAGATTTCCTTAAATATTTCCTATCAAATACAGATTATATAGAATAAGGGTTATTTTTTTTACGATATACTTAATCGAGATATAAGTTGTGAAGGAGTAAATCTTTGCAAATGCCGAGTAAATGATACCAAATACTACATTGAAAAATAATTTATTTTCCATAGTTAGCTGCTTACTCTTGCTATATATTTAGAAAATGTTCAACAATATTTGTATATTTTTTATATTAAGAAACGTTATACAATATAATCATTGCTGGATTGTATTATTTGGCATATCACTGCAAGACTCATTTCATTCAAACTGTACGACAATTTCACAAAATATATATTAAGTTTACATAAATACTCTATCAGATTATGTTAAAACTTTAATTAGATGACACTAGATATCGAATGAGTCGAGTTTATACTAAGAATGTGTGTGATCGTTCAGCTGTCGAGATGTGGGTTCCCGGACCGGATACACCAATATGACAACCGCGCAACAATTACAACAAGACAGTAACAATTTCCTTATACCTCACTTTAGTCTACGGATTCAAGTTAAACAAATATAAAAATGCATAACGCTCTAAGTTTACCCTAAAAATACATCAAAATGGAAAACGATTGAAACAAACTGACGTATTCATGAGACCTAAACCACAGAACGCTTAAACCTCACTACAGATCCGAGTCGGACACCTTACAACCTATCACTAGACGGTACGAAATAAGTCACTAACGTACGGTAATTCAAATCTAGTCTATCACAGCTCACTTAGAAGTAGAAGCGGTCCGTCGGCAAGACACTCGCATCACAAGGCCCGAACGCGGGGCGTTCCGGGCTCACACGAACGAGGGGCCGGAGTGCCGAAGTGGGACGTTCCGGGTTCACACGAAGGAGGGCCCGTAGTGCTGCAGCGGGACGTCCCGGGGCTGAGGGCGCAGCGTGCGGCCCGACACGGCGTAGATCTTAAACACGCGCGTCAGCAGCCGATACTACAAGGGCGAACGCGCGCATAGCGCTGCGCACTCGCCGCACGCTAACTGTCCCGCCGCGTGACGCAGCTGACACGTCGGCTGCGTCAGCTCCACTGCAAGCATGACGCGTGCCGCGGTATGCAACTTCTGCCTCTCGTCCTCGTCACTGTCGTAGCGCAGTTCAGGCGAGCTCGCGCTGACCGGCAGCAGGCATCTCCGTCGTCGTTCGTGAGCGTCCCGCTCGCGCCCGAGCAGCGGCTCGCTCGACGGCTTCTCCTTCGGCTCCTTGTACTTGCTCGTGCTCGGATCCGAGCGGCGGATTGGCGCCCCGCACGTGACATGCTCGAGCGGCGCCGAGGGCCCTGGGGAGTCCTCCTCCGTGGGCGGTGGCCCGGCTTGCAACGGCCGGATCATGGCGAGCAACCGCGGAGGGCCCCGCTCTATCATATTAATATGAATGCCCTCGGGCAGCGGCACGGGCGAGTTCCGTCTCGAGTTAACTGACCGCTCTGTGGGAGTGTAGTAGACCGATATCTTGCTTTCGTCGTCCGCGATAGGGTTCGGCAGTCTTGACAGCTTCTCGATCTTCGTCTTGAGGTACATGTCGATGACCTCGACGTCCGGGTCGAAGGCCATGGAGTCGCTGCGGCCGCAGGAGCCGCTGCGGCAGTTCTCGAAGTACAGGCTGGGCAGGTTCTCGAGCACCTTGTTGAGGGTCTGCTGCTGGTACTTGTAGGACTCGCGCAGCCGCAGAATCTGGTGCGCGGAGAACTTGCGGATCTTGTTCCTTTGGAACACGTAGTTCTCGCGCACCCAGTTCAGCTGACACGTGGAGTAGTCGCGCACA
Source organism: Acrobasis suavella (assembly GCA_943193695.1). Classification (NCBI taxonomy): domain Eukaryota; kingdom Metazoa; phylum Arthropoda; class Insecta; order Lepidoptera; family Pyralidae; genus Acrobasis; species Acrobasis suavella. The sequence continues at coordinate 1,645,008 of OW971944.1, forward strand.
CGTTTCACCTGAACACAAGAAGGTAGTCTTTATTTGACGATCTCTGTGGCCTTTGAGTTAGTATTCCATAACACAAGTCTCAGAACTTACTTTGCGACTAACTCAATCTGTGTGATTTATCCGTATATATTTATTTATTATTTTGTAAAAGCTTATGATGTCTTCTAAAATAGGCGTCACATTTTCTGATACTTGTTTTCAATTGGTAATATTGTGATTTCGACAACAACTAATTTGATAAAGAACACAAACTGTATTTGATAAAGACACACAAATATCTTTGCAATGACAGAGCAAGTCTTTATCGAAGCAAAATAATACTATCTTATGTAAATATTTTAGACTTTCATTATATCGCCAACAAGTAACGAGAGCATATTACATAACTTAAATACAATTGACAACAGACCACTGACATAGATCACATAGCAACTAGACCGTTAATGCATCCATTGAATATTCATATACATACCTGATCATAATAATTGTCTCTCATAGACGACAAGTGGTTACTCCCGATGTCTCTTATGTTCTTCAGGTGCGTCGCCTGTGTCGAGTAGCTGTTCTGGATCCATTCCATCTGCTGAGTGCAGTTCTCCTTTATTCTGTGCACCTACAAACAAAAACAGCAATGATAACCGTGCAAAGGTTACGAACATCGATCGACGTCGACTTGACAACGACTACATACTTGTATAGCATAATTCTCACGTAATTTCTCCAACTGCTGCCTTTTGTACTGTTCGATGTTGTCGAGCATACTGTAGATCTGACGGGAGCGCGGCGCGTCGCGGCTGACGCACGTGCAACAGCTACAGCACGTTTCCATGAGATGGAACCTGAAAACCCATTAAAATACCCGTTAATAAAACAATTATCAACTTAATACACCATATATTTCATAAAGTTGCGTAATGCGTAAAAAAATACTAACCTGTGAAATATATAACGTATCGCTTGCACCAACAATGTGAGACCTAAAAACGCCGCCGCGCAAATCCCGCCGCAAAGCAAACTGTATATTTTAATTTCATACATCGTCATCGGGTCGATGTTCAATACGACTTCAGTCGAAACATTGCCCGAAGGGTTCGTTGCGAAGCATAAGTAAGTTCCACTGTCTTCTCTATGTATATCTTCTATGAATAAGGATCCGTCGTCGCGGATACTCAGTCTGGATTTAATGTTATCTATGGTGTTGTAAAATTTGTCGTGTGCCACGCCGTGCTTGTAGAAGATATCGGGGATCAGCGGGTCGGGGTTCCAGTGGTAAACATTCCTAGTGGGCGTGATCCAGGTTATTGATGGCGCAGGGTTCCCGCTAAACTTGCACTTCAGTAACGCATCTGTCCGTAGCCTGTTCAGCGTCAACGGACTACTTTCGACTAACTCGGGCGGCGTGCAGTGTATGTGGTGCAAGAAAAGCAACATGTCGTTGGGATATGCTAGGCCACAGCTCAGATCATTCTTAGTTATATTTTTCTTGTGTTTGTCCTCTCCCCACACGGCGAACCACGCCATCCTGCAGTCGCACGCCCAAGGATTCCCATTTATTCTCAACTCTTCTAGCTTCACCAGCGCTTGGAGAGATGTTGGCAGGTTGGTTAAAACGTTAAAACTTATGTCCAAATGTGTAATTTCTGGAGTATCTTGAAATACAAATTGTTCTATCTCGCGCAAATATGAATTATTCCTTATGTAGAGTTGTTGTAGATTTTTTAAGCCGTTGAAATTAGTATTTTCTATAACTGTTATTTCAGTGTGTTCGAGGTAGAGAGTTATTAAGTTTTCATTATGTTGGAAGAGCATTGCTGGCAAGATCCTCATTCTGTTCCCGCCCATGTTTAGCCATCTTAGATTTAATAGATTTTTAAAAGCATCATGTGATATGTTTTCAAACTGATTGTAACTCAAGTTGAGCTCTCTCAGCTGTTCGAAGTTGTCGAACATAGATTTAGGTATATAGTGTAATAGATTACTAGATAAATCCAATGTCTCTAATTCCCTTAAGTTGACTAGAGCGTTAGACGTTATTTTGACTAGGCTATTACTATTTAGGAACAGTGCTTTTAGTTGGCGATTAGGATTAAAGTGGAAATCTAGGATAGTACGTATTTTGTTATGAGATATATCCAAATATTGCAATCTAATCATTTTCCCGAAGACCTGGAATGGTATGACATCGAGTTGGTTGTAAGACACATCTAAGACCTCCAGATTCACTAAATCATTGAAAGTGGATCTAGGTATATCTTCAAGCCGGTTCCTCGATATGTTCAAGTGCTTTAAGCGGCTCAGTGTAGCAAACAGTCCCTGTTCAGTCCTATTGATTTCGTTTCTACTCAAGTCAATGTACTCTAAACTGAGGAGCCCATCGAACAGATGCGGATCCAGTGTAGTTATTTTGGAATCGGTCCATGATATTTCCTGAAGAGTGGTTCCGAAGGGCTTGAGCACGGCCTGGGTGAGGCGGTTCTCCGGGACACTGTTACCGGAGCATGCTAGACGTGTCTGGGTGCATGTGCAAGTGGAGGGACACCCTGTGGCCTCCACCGCCGTGCAAATTACTGCCAGCGTCAATATTTTGTGCACCCACTGCATTATATTGCAACCCACATAGTCTTATTTACTGCAACAACAGAAATATCAAACTTTACCATTTATATATGCTTTTTATCATTACAAATTGGTTTGATTACAAACTCATTGCTTAACAATATAACTTATGCGTAAACATTCATTAGCGTTGTTGTCCTTTAAATTGAATAAATTGATATTGCACATTGCACGCGTACATTAACAATATTTCCAAAGAACAAAATTGACGAGGTTTTCTGACAGACTTCTATGGAGAATTGATCGCTAGTACAGTAACAATTAGGCAACAATATTTACCTAATTGCTCACCTCTCGTTTGCAAGACAGCAAAGCAGACTTACCTTTCGTATACTGCCTTCATGTAGGTACCTCCAGAACATTCCCATCAAAGCATTCCACGGTCACAACACAGACACAGCACGGAAACATCGACTGATACACGTATACTTCTTTAGAATCACTTATTATAGCCACATTTTAACTTCAATCTTGCATAATCCACGTTTTGTGTTGACAACAGATGCGAACAAACCGAACATTCCGTTTGTCACCCGCGTTTCCTTCACGAATAATTCACTATAAATAACATTTCACGCGATCACAAAACGACAGCGCACCACTTTTATAACTTTTGCGTAAAATTTAATATATTATATTCACAAGTAAAACGAATAAGCTCTTCGCTATTGATATAATGATGAACGCTGTCACTACGGCGGAGGCGAGCACTGGAAAGAAATAAAGGGCGACTGCCGGAGTTGCGCGGAGGGTCGTCCTTGTCTGTCATGGCGGCGCGGCGTATTTGCGTCTCGCTCGCGCATTGGCCCAGTCAGCTGTGGGGAGCGAAGATAGCCGATGGAGGCCGAGTGTAGGCGAAAGTGCTTTCGGTTCGGGAACCGCGTCGTTCGTGTGTCCAACTTGCATTCTTGAAGTAGATTTTCTTGGCTCGTAGGAAGGAACTGCGAGATATTTTATTAGGGTTCTGTTTCGTGTAAATTGAATAGAATTGCATAGATTTAGAAGTAAATAATAGGTAGGGCCGTTTTTATTTGGTATGACGAATTAATCGATTCATAATAAAAATTATTTCGCCTCTATTCATTAAATTTTTTATTTGTGGTAAACATTAAAATACATACTAAGATCAATTAATTAGTATCTGCTTGATGACTTAGTGAGTATATTTCCGTCATCCGTGATTTATAAGGAAAATACCGTCATTATAATAGATAGGTAGCTAGAGCTACTATTGGCAATGCTGTTTATTGACCAATTTCCTATTGTAGTAACGTTGACTTACCTGCATTTTGTAAGACGCTGGCTATTTACTTCGATTTATCCATTTAAGGAGGTTTATAATTATTCTTAATATCATTGTGAAAATCATAGTCTTTGACGTAGGTACTTAACTTATTTAAATAACTATCAAGCAGTGAAATCAAACGCGTAGATTTCCATTTCCTACTACTTAATTGCTTAATACATTAATAAGTAATAATAAATTGACTGTCCTTTAGACAGAGTATTGGCACCTAGTATTGTTCGCTGGCTTAGTTGACCTTTGCATTTGTGCGGCACATGTAGGCGCGGTTAAATAATCTTTACTTATCGTTGCCTAGTCACGTACAATTTCCTATGTAATGTAGGCACGACCTTGGATAGCTCTGAAAGAAAATTATAAGATGTGCCGGTTGCGCTCCGGTGCAGTTCGTCGAATTCAATTATGGTCTTTTTTTCTTTCTAATTCAGTCCAGTCAGAGTAACTGATGGCTATAGAAAGAGAGGAAGGCCTAGAACAAGATGGTGTATCCTGGGTCTGGAGAGAAAAGACCCAGGATAGAGAATTATGGAAGGAAAGAGGGGAGGCTTTTGCCCAGCAGTGGGACACAAATAGTTTAGAAAAAAAAAAAACTTCAGTCCTCTAATGGACTAAAGGCCTCTTCCGTGAAGGGAAGGGTTTTGCTCATAATCAGCACGCTGGCTGGACGGGTTGATGATCTCAGTTGATGGTATTAAGTCTATCATTGTGTCATTTCCTATGTAATGTAGCCAAGACCTTGATGCCATGAAAGAAAATCGTAGGATGTGCTGTTTGCTTCTCCTGTGCAGTATGAACGTCTAATTTATGGTCGCGTAGTCTAGCAAATTAAGCAAAATGCGCCAATCAAATTACTTTCAATGTGCCGGTTAATTGTACTTAGTCAAATGTTTTTTATACTGTGTTTCCTGAATATTTGGCACAAATATTTTCGTTTAGAAATAACCATATGTACTTTTGACCGGATACTGTTATTGATCTATTGATTGACTGCCTCCGTAGTCCAGTGGTCAAGGCGTTCGCCTTGAGACCCGAAGGTCATGGGTTCGATTCCCACTGGGAAGCATACATTGTGAAAAGTTGTTTCCAGTCTGGATAGGATATTGCAGGCTTGAATCACCTGATTATCCGAAAAGAAAGATGATTCCGTGTTTCGGAAGGCACGTTAAACTGTGGGTCCCGAACGCCACCTAGTGTTTGATCATCAAACTATCCAAGGATTGGTTCCTGGTTTGCCCTTTGGGTTGTGGAGGTCAGTCGCTCTGTGTAAAAAACAGTAACCTCGTCAAATCTCCTTGGTTAGGTAGCGGACGGGCTCTAAAGCGTTACTGCTGAGGATGCAACCGGGAATACGCTCGGATGATGATGACTGTTATTGATCTATTGCTAATCCCATATGGCGAGCCTCTACGAGGAGGGAACTTCTGAATATCTGTTACGGAGGTGGGCCCATGAGAATAGGTTTAATCCTAATGTCAAAGTTTATTTATTAAGTGCCGGTCTCGTTAAAAGGTTTCGATTACCCTTTGCACCTGAAAATAAATATACTAAATTGTAGCAGCAACCTTAAAACGTTGTATGACTTCTTCGGGTCGAGGCCTTTGTATCGCCCCAGGGAAAACACGTGAGCACGTTTTATTCTCCACGGAACTAGCATATCCTCGGGCCATTTAGCAACACAAACTGTAACACATGCAGGTATTAGCTTAAGATAGATCTTGACATTTCTTTACAGATTACATAAGTTACTTCAATAATTAAGGACAAGGGTTAAAATTTTCAAAGATCATCATGATGGTTGTGCAGGTAGCATTTTCTATTATTTTTGAAAGAAAGAAAAATATTTTTTAATCGGTGTAAATTCAGATTAGTTGCATTAATAAATTAACTAAAATTAGTTTTACACCGAAATGGCACCACTCAGCATAGGGCTATGATGTGCCTTTACATCATGCCGTTGGTCTTCCGTGGTCATCATCATCCGAGCGTATTCCCGGTTGCATCCTCAGCAGTAACGCTTCAGAGCCCGGGGTCCGCTACCTAACCAAGGAGATTTGACGAGGTTACTGGTTTTTACACAGAGCGACTGCCGTCTGACCTCCACAACCCAAAGGGCAAACCAGGAACCAATCCTTGGATAGTTTGATGATCAAACGCTAGGTGGCGTTTGGGACCCACAGTTTTACGTGCCTTCCGAAACACGGAATCATCTTTCTTTTCGGATAATCAGGTGATTCAAGCCTGCAATATCCTATCCAGACTGGAAACAACTTTTAACAAAGTATGCTTCCCAGTGGGAATCGAACCCATGACATCCGGGTCTCAAGGCGAACGCCTTGACCACTGGACTACGGAGGCAGTCTAGTCGCTGGTCTTCCGTGGTACCAAGAGATAAGAGAGAAAGCACTACTACTACTTTTTCATATCAGTATGCAAAAAATTGTTTAAAAATGAGACTGGTTGTGAACGTAGACTTATAAACTGTACGGATAGATTGCCAATCGATCATCGCTATCAGGTAATTAGTATCATATTAACTAATTCGTAATTTGCTGATTGCAAGTACACGTGAGTCGTGAATTTATACGTTTTTGGAATTAATAACTATCTATTATTATTGACTATGTGTCATTTTGTCAATTGTCTACATTCTGGACTCCTGACGGGCATAGGGGGAAGGGTAGGCCCAGAACATGGTGGCGGGACGACTTAGACAGATTTTTATGTGGGTGGCAGAAGTTCGCAGAAGAAAGAGACGAGTGGAAAAATAAGGGGGTGCCCAGCAGTCGGACACAATACCTAGGCTAGCCAAAAAAAATGTGTCATGGGTTTGTATAAGTTTACCTTTTTAATAAATAAATCATTGTAATAGTATACGTAAAATAAAAAAATAAAACATATCACAGGAAAAATGAGGATAAAATTGACCTTGAGGAAATACATATGACTAAGTATATTTGAAACATTATGTTATAATATGTCATTAATAACAAATATTTCAAACCTACAAACCGACTTCACCCACAATCTATACAACCGATTTTGATAAAATTTCTATGAAAGTACGTGACCTGACAAGCATACCCTTTCAAACAAACACATGAACATACATAAAAAAAAAATGAAATGTTTCCGACGAACTGATGACATCCTCCTTTTTGGAAGTCGGTTAAAAATATGAGGCAGGCATTAATTATGGATTTAATTTGGCCTTTCTGTAGCCACCTAGATAGGCTGTAGATTGCCACCTTCACATTCACCTGTGAGGTGCCAAACCCACCTTAGTGCTCTGAACTCGATCACATAACGTCCCCTTTTTTGTAAGTCGGTTAAAAATATGAGGCAGGCATTAATTATGGATTTAATTTAGCCTTTCTGTAGCCACCTAGATAGGCTGTAGATTGCCACCTTCACATTCACCTGTGAGGTGCCAAACCCCACCTTAGTGCTCTGAACTCGGTCACATAACGTCCCCTTTTTTGTAAGTCGGTTAAAAATATGAGAGAGGCATTAATTATGGATTTAATTTGGCTTTTCTGTAGCCACCTAGATAGGCTGTAGATTGCCACCTTCACATTCACCTGTGAGGTGCCAAACCCCACCTTAGTGCTCTGAACTCGGTCACATAACGTCCTCTTTTTTGTAAGTCGGTTATAAATATGAGACAGGCATTAATTATGGATTTAATTTGGCTTTTCTGTAGCCACCTAGATAGGCTGTAGATTGCCACCTTCACATTCACCTGTGAGGTGCCAAACCCACCTTAGTGCTCTGAACTCGATCACATAACGTCCCCTTTTTTGTAAGTCGGTTAAAAATATGAGGCAGGCATTAATTATGGATTTAATTTAGCCTTTCTGTAGCCACCTAGATAGGCTGTAGATTGCCACCTTCACATTCACCTGTGAGGTGCCAAACCCCACCTTAGTGCTCTGAACTCGGTCACATAACGTCCCCTTTTTTGTAAGTCGGTTAAAAATATGAGACAGGCATTAATTATGGATTTAATTTGGCTTTTCTGTAGCCACCTAGATAGGCTGTAGATTGCCACCTTCACATTCACCTGTGAGGTGCCAAACCCCACCTTAGTGCTCTGAACTCGGTCACATAACGTCCTCTTTTTTGTAAGTCGGTTAAAAATATGAGACAGGCATTAATTATGGATTTAATTTGGCTTTTCTGTAGCCACCTAGATAGGCTGTAGATTGCCACCTTCACATTAACCTGTGAGGTGCCAAACCCACCTTAGTGCTCTGAACTCGATCACATAACGTCCCCTTTTTTGTAAGTCGGTTAAAAATATGAGGCAGGCATTAATTATGGATTTAATTTAGCCTTTCTGTAGCCACCTAGATAGGCTGTAGATTGCCACCTTCACATTCACCTGTGAGGTGCCAAACCCCACCTTAGTGCTCTGAACTCGGTCACATAACGTCCCCTTTTTTGTAAGTCGGTTAAAAATATGAGACAGGCATTAATTATGGATTTAATTTGGCTTTTCTGTAGCCACCTAGATAGGCTGTAGATTGCCACCTTCACATTCACCTGTGAGGTGCCAAACCCCACCTTAGTGCTCTGAACTCGGTCACATAACGTCCTCTTTTTTGTAAGTCGGTTAAAAATATGAGACAGGCATTAATTATGGATTTAATTTGGCTTTTCTGTAGCCACCTAGATAGGCTGTAGATTGCCACCTTCACATTCACCTGTGAGGTGCCAAACCCACCTTAGTGCTCTGAACTCGATCACATAACGTCCCCTTTTTTGTAAGTCGGTTAAAAATATGAGGCAGGCATTAATTATGGATTTAATTTAGCCTTTCTGTAGCCACCTAGATAGGCTGTAGATTGCCACCTTCACATTCACCTGTGAGGTGCCAAACCCACCTTAGTGCTCTGAACTCGATCACATAACGTCCCCTTTTTTGTAAGTCGGTTAAAAATATGAGGCAGGCATTAATTATGGATTTAATTTAGCCTTTCTGTAGCCACCTAGATAGGCTGTAGATTGCCACCTTCACATTCACCTGTGAGGTGCCAAACCCACCTTAGTGCTCTGAACTCGATCACAACGATTTGCAGACAAAAATAATGAAATAAAAACTCGCGAATTGCGTGTTCAAATCTATGTATATGGAGGGTAACGCGTATGCTCGTTATCACACGTTCGGTTTACGATAAACTTCGAACGGGGACGCTCCTATAGATAAAATATATTTTTATTAAATTGTTATGTTCACTTTTATCAACAGCTAGCAAATATTGACGCGATTATATGATCAAATTCAATATAACCTTGACCTTTTGTCTTTTGAAATGTTTTGTCGCATTAGTAGTGTGACCAGGAGTACCGAAATTTCCGGAATATCCAGATTTTTTATTTTGTAATTTAGGTACTTATTTCGAAAAAAAAAAATGATTCTTAAATCACGACACGAACTAGAGCCTATTTTAATCGATTTAAAAGAGATGTATTCAATTCCCATAACACAAGTCTCGAACTTACTTTGGGGCTAGCTCAATCAGTGTAATTTGTCCCTATATATTTATTTATTTATTTATTTTTCAGATTTAATAGTACGCAAAATGCATTTTAATGATTTTGTTTCTTTGACGTGTTATACAATTTATTATACATATACATTGTGGGCAGGAAGTCTTGTACAGGGTTACTTTTAAACACCAGCAACATTTTAGGAGAAAGTTTAGTCCATGATACTGAATTACTTTCTATAAACACAATAATCGAAAAACGAAAAAAAATCGGCTTTCCATACAAATCAGCGCTCTGCCAAACGGATTTTGTATGGGAGGTCGAAATTTTTTTATCCATTTCTAATAACTCTTTTTATAGAAACTGGTTCAGTATTACGGTCTGAACTTGCTCCAGAAGTGTTGCTGCTGTTTCTAACAGTCCCGGATCTAGGGGGTTCTGGTCGCGACTCATGCCCCGGGCGGCGAAGTCAGGGGGCGGCAAAATCGCATAAATCCACCCCTCTCATGCTACCGATACGGAATGGGGGCAGCGTCTGGTAACTCTTGAAGAATTATAACAGTCGTTTACTAGTCAAAAATGTACAATCACATCTCGGTCTGAGTGTTAACTGACCATTACTCTGCTAGATACTAGTAATCAAGTAGGCATATTCACATACTTTGCCCCGCCTCAAAAAAATCTAGAACCGGTACTGGTTTCAACAGTAACCCTGTATTTTAAGCGTCAGGCACACTATTCTATATTCTGCACATTGCAGTGACTCGAAGTGCTAAAGCCGATAGTCGAGAACGCCGAGAAGCTACAAACGACCTTGCATGCAAATATCCGTTACCAATTGTGTTCTGCTCGCGCGTTCCAATTTTCAGCGAAACCTTTTGTTAATCGTGTTTGCAGCAGCCGCCTGGAAAATAATTAATTTTAATGAATCAGCTGCTTTTTATCTCGCAGATTGGACTCAATCAATGGAGCGGGCGTAATGTTATGTAGTTCTGTGGTGATCCTTATCTCCTTACCTGTTACTGGGAGGAATTCCTCCCAGGTCAATTGTTTATCTATTGTTTTATTTATAGGGACAGTTAAAGGGTTATACGAGTAAGTAGGCAAAAGGCGAGAAATATGTCACTATTTATGATTCTTGCTACAGCATATAGATAGATAGATATATAAATCGTTTATTTGTGAAAACTGCACATACACTTACACACAAGGAAATACAAGAATGACTTATTTGTATATTAAACACAGGTCTTTAGCGATGTGATGTGTGTACGTATGCTACAGCAGCACAAAAGGGTCGTAGACTCAGCGAAAATATTGCTTAAAGAGCAATGCGCTGATTTTCAGCTAAAACCTTAGGTAGGTTGCAAGTGCGATCAGTTGTGAAGATTATTAAGTTACGTGTTAAAGACTAAATAAAAAACAAGAATAAACTGCAGGACATATAGATACACAATAAATAAATATATACTACGACTTTTAAAAACAAATATAAATGTGGGTAGTACTCGTTTTGTGAAATTTAAAAGTGTGCCGCTAATATTACACATCAAAATATACTACAGTCCACAATCTTGCCTTGGTTGCTTCCTTTTAAGTGTGTGTAAGCCAACACTAGTGTGACATAGCCTGACGTCAACTTACAATGATGACAGCCGGGATCAACGGCTTATACGTAGCTTCCGAAGCACGGAGGAGCTCGAGAATTTTTTATGCCACTGGTGGTCACCCATCCAAGTGCAAACCACAATCTTTCCGAGCCTGGCCTTTTATGCTTGTGTTCGTTGCCCTTGTTACTTTTTACCCTATTAGGATAAGGGATGTGATAGTGTACTTATATACAAGCCACCACCCACAAGGTGGTCAGGCGTTCTGACAAAGATCGCTGAAAAGCGCTGGATGCTGGCCGTTATGCGGCTGAAATGCTGATAAATGAGTATACGTTGATATTTGCCGACAGACATTTGTACTTTACTATAATAATTGTTACTGATTTTGTCTGTTCCTCTGTGGAATAAAAAGTTGACAGTTTAGTTCACAACTATTCTATAGTCCATTTGGTTAGATATTTAAAAGAATGTCAACAATCTGGACGTGTCTTTTTATTGAAATAAACACTTTATAAATCACTGCCTCCGTAGTCCAGTGGTCAAGGCGTTCGCCATGTGACCCGGAGGTCATGGGTTCGATTCCCACTGGGAAGCATACTTTGTGAAAAGTTGTTTCCAGTCTGGATAGGATATTGCAGGCTCGAATCACCTGATTATCCGAAAAGAAAGATGATTTCGTGTTTCGGAAGGCACGTAAACCTGTGGCTCCCGAACGCCACCTAGCGTTTGATCATCAATCTATCCAAGGATTGGTTCCTGGTTTGCCCTTTGGGTTGTGGAGGTCAGACGGCAGTCGCTCTATGTAAAAACCAGTAACCTCGTCAAATCTCCTTGGTTAGGTAGCGGACCCCGGGCTCTGAAGCGTTACTGCTGAGGATGCAACCGGGAATACGCTCGGATGATGATGATGACACTTTATAAATAAATCCCATTGCAAATTACAAATTATTTATATTATTAATTATAAATTACATTTTTTTTTGTAATTTGCAAAAGTGTTGATTTATAAAATGTATATTCAAAAAAAAGACATGTCAAGATTGTTTACATTATTTTAAATACCTAAACAAATGGAATATAGGTTTGTATAAATTTTTAAAATGTAGAAGTAACATACAAAGACAAATTGTTAATTAGACTATCTCGAAGACTATAAATAAAATAAAATTTGGTAACTTAGTTGCTTTTATGTCTACTTCATAATATTGAAATAATACTCTTTTATGACGTTGGTGAGTTTTATTGCGCTTCGCTTCCAACTGATAACAAAAGGTTTATTTAAAATGGATACAAAGGCGGAAATATAGCAGAAATTCGTGAATGTAAATTTTGTAAACGTCACGTCAATCAATCTCGTTTGCAATTGAATTGCCGATATTTGTCACTTCACGTGACATACCAAATTACCTACACTGTCACACAACAATACACAACGAATAGATAAGACAAATATAATTCTTAATATATACACTATCTCGGCTTTATCCCTAAAGTGGTAGACAGAGCCTGGGCCATAAGCACATATTAATATGATACGGGATCTCCTAAGTTCCCGCGCAATGTGCGTCCCAGTTCCCCGTCCCCGCACCTCTCCCCCGTTCTCGCCTTGTCGAGGTGTTAAGCGGGCGGCTGCGGGTCAACACACACATTGCCGTGTGCACGGATGTATAGTTTCGTTTGTAGTAGTGTAGGCATAAGTGATACTCCGCTTCTATGAAGTGCCAGACCTGTGCCATAAGCAGAGATCGGAATCACGGGTGCTATTGTTCTCAAAAGAATGGATATGACTATATAATCTATAAATAAAACAATCATAATTATGTGATTTCAGGATACATTTTAATCGAAAAAAATATACTTATCCTGAAATCACATAATTATGATTGTTTTATTTACTCAGTACCCAATTAGATTCGCGAGAAATCCCGGAACCTTTTAATCATTTCGTCCGTTCATTTCACCCGTGATTCGGATCTCTGGCCATAAGCCAAACTTAGTGTGATGGTGATGAGATCGGTGGTCCACACTTGGATGGGTGACTACAAGTGGCATATAATTTATCGAGCTCCTCCGTGATTTGGAAGGCACGTATAAGCCGTTGGTCCCGGCTGTCATCATTGCCAAGCTATGTCAAATGCCTTTAGGCAGCCTGAAAAATCTGACACAGTGTTGGCTTACACACATGAAAAGCAAGCAAGGCAAGATTGTGGAGTGTAGTTTCTGCTGTTGAAAGAATCATAAATAGTGACATGTTTCTCGCCTTTTGACTACTTATAAGGATTGTGTTGGCCACTTACGCACAAGAAAAACAAACAAAAGCATGATGGTGTGGACTTGAAGATAGAAAATGGGAATCAAAGTAGTGATAGGGTTCTTTTCGAGCTGCATCGCCTATTCAATTGATATAGATTCTTGTCTCTAATCTGCTTTGGAAGAGAAGCAGCTTCTACACTCAATGATTTCTCTTCTTTTCCAGACTAGCATGGAAAAAGATTGCAGGATGTTTTATAACGATTCATCCCTTCATTATGCTGTGCAACTGATATTGAGATTTTTTTTTTCTGTATCAAAGCCGGAAATCTTCCATCTAAAAGTAAAATTTAAAAAATATAACAAAAAATCTCTTGTAGCAAAGAAACTTTGTCATCACACGGTGAAACAAAGAACACTGCGTCATTTTTTGGTATTTAGAGCATTTTCTCTTTATTAAGAATTTTCGCACTTACATAAATTACTACGTAAATAATTAGTTTTATTAAAGACGACGAAAGAAGTAAGCTTTTTTAACAAATCTTTTAAAATACTAACTAGAAAAAAGAATTACTGTACTTGGAAGACCGGTTTGTCCTAGTAAACGTTGTCTGCGGGCAACATAAATAATATTATGTAACTGGGTTATATTATGTTTGCCATTTTATGTTTCATAAGTGGTAAGATGTATTGTCACAGTTACCATGCTATAAAATATAAATTATTTTATGAATTTGCATTGCAGAAATGCTCAGGATGAATGTCAAGAAAACTGATAATACTGTGATGGAAACAGTTCTGTTTTTTTACTATAATTTACTTAATGTGAGGTCTTGAGATTTTTTTTTATAATATTGTGGAATAGTGCACAGATCTCTTTGCTTTCCCTTATTATATTTATTTGAAATATACCTATATGGCAAACGTAGCTTATATTCAAGCGATCATTTTCTGCAATTAAAGTAATACTAGGATGTAATTGAATTTTTCTAAAGAAACGTCAAATGATACGTCATTACAGCACTTAAAACCCATAGAATTATAATACATAGAGGCATTAAAACCACGCAACTTGAAGTTTTCAGTCTGGAATTGGTTCTATGTCGACAGAACCGGTTTTTACTGTCACCTTCAATAATATAACACGCTTTGACAATAAAGGCCATGCACTGTGCTCTGTGACTGCTTACACTCCTTTTTAATGACGTAGTTTTTGTAGAAATAATATGTGTGTGTGTTGTGTATAAAACTAACACTGTATACAATTACCAAGTAATCAATATGATTCGCGATTAGCCGGTAGATGGAGGTATACTTAATATAATCTTTTATATGTCGCCACGGGTCTTTGATAATGTTATTAATATCATGTTGCTATAAAAAATTAGAGTACTCACTGCATAAAAATGTTCTGTAAAGAATACAAACATTTTTAAGCATCGCATTTGTACAATGAATAACAGACTACTGGCTCTCTCGAATTCTCGATAACATGAATAAATAGAACACTATAATGAAGAAAGTTTAGCTGAATTAATTTTATTGGTCGGTACTCGTATTTTCTTGTTTGTTTGTAATAATTTTACTGTACCAAAAAACAAAATAAAGTACAAAAAATTCGAAAGAGCATATACAATGGCGGACTTATCCCGTATCTATCGATTTTGTAATATTTTGTCTCAATTTATTTTGCGTTCAAATCGCGATAGGTATATCAGTCATGTCATGTGCGTCCAAATGTGTGCCGCATGAAAATAACGGGCAGCGCGAGATAGCAGGCCGAGTGTGCGTGATTGATAATGCCTAACGATCCAATACAGTCATTGTCGTTTGGCGGTTTCACAACCTATTTTTCGTGACCTGACTATCAAAATTGAAAGTGCCTGCTTTTAATCTAACCTCTTATTAGAAACTATAAATCATAGGTCAGAAGCTCGAATGCCCATCTATGGTGACGTAGTCAATATCCTTTTATAGAAATTAAAATAATAGATTTAGAAAAAATAAGAATAGTAAATATTTTTCTCAGTTGAAGTGAAATTATTTTTAACTGTTTACAATTAAAATACGTATACAGTTAAGCAATTAAGGACCAGGCGAACAAGAAGTGAATTGTTGAATAAATATTCTAGAAAACATTAAGATATGCAATGTCCACCGGCCTTAATACCTTCTTAAGAATAAATATATGAAATTTTGTTTCTTATTCTTATTTACGAGTATATCCGTTTTAAATTAGTTGTAAGTAATTTTATTTATATTCTTCAAGTATACTTACTAGCAAAGCATTCGAATTAACAAAATTAAGGGTAAATTTTTATAGCCATAAATGCCAAGATATATTATGTACTAAGATCGACAGATATTAATTTAAAAGGTTACCACTTTTTAAAGCCAATTGTTTAAGGATTCAAAATTCCACTTATAAATCTTATAATTGGGTTAGCAGTTTGTGGTTTAGTTAATCTGCATGAAACGTTTCGATAGCTTTATCTTCCTGGAAAACCCGTTCATTTGGCGAACCCCCAACGTAAACATCAACAACACCGGAGACAGACATTTTGCGAGAGCCATCGTATATGTATATTAAGTAATATCAATACAATTTCAAGCGAAACCGGTTGAACCACGCGTTTACTTCTCGGTCATGACGCGTACCTGTGAAAGGGACATAACGACATGAAAATAGTCCCAACACGTGATATTTTTTCTCCAAAGACACGAGACTTTAATTTATCGAGTTAACGCCAACGCCACTTACCTGTGTCTGGAGTTGCGCTATCGCTATCTCACTCTTACTTTCGATCAATACTGTATTTGAGAAAGAGATGCCACTTGTATTGTCTTGCACGTGAATGTAAACGTTGTGAATTGATCTTGGCCTTGTAGCCGCGCCGCAGGGCTTCGCTTCGGGCTTCGTAGACAATTTTGCCGTATGGAATAGCTCCCCAGTAACTTGGTTAATGACTTCGCTGTTTGCTTCACCGACATGTGATAGATAATATACACAGTTCGATGTTTTTAAACACAATGAATGAAGAAGAGAGAAGAGACATAAAAAGTATTAACTGTATAATTAATAGGTACTTAATAGCGTAGTACATTATGCATTATGAGCGCTATCTTGTTATTTCTTTATCGCAGTCTATTCGCACTGTATGCTTTAGACCTCGGGTTAACAATGAATTACGTGTGTTTGATTTTAAAACAATTATAAATACTTTGTAAATTAAAGGGAACTTTAAAAGGGAAAATAACAATGTTTTAATGAAAAACGTCATTTTCGTCCAATGGTCTTAATTAGAAGTAAGGAAAAAAAAACAAATTTTAAAGGAAATAACGTCAATTTTGTATCATTAAAATATTGAAAGAATAAAAAATTGTAATCTTGTTATTTTATCAAATAAAATAACCGAGCGCAATTTCATGAATTTTTATTTCATTGAATAAAATTTGATTTAAACATTCAGCAAGTATGTATTATGTACATACCTATGTGCTGTGCATACTAGAATTTATGTCACGTGCGAATTTTATCGCAATAAACTTAACAAAAATTTCAGCATTGCCATTATCATGATATTTTTTTTGAAAGCAGGATTAGATTCAATCAATCCTCTGTTAAAAAAAAAAACGTTTGTCCCTAATACATTTTATTATTATTAAATAAAACGTTTTCATTTTGGCGAAAATAGTGACTTTCAATTTAATAATACGATACGGAACCCGATTTTTCACCAAAACATTTTTATTGGTATTTGTCCTTGGAAATGCTTAAATTATGGCGACACTAGTCATATTATATAGGTACTTTTGTTCTGTTGTTTCTATTGAAATATTCAAAGTGATTATTGAATTACTTGTATTATTTTGATGGATGAGGTAGGTGTGTAAGTCTATATACTTTTTAACTGAATTCCAAAAAAAAGATTATTAACTCGTTGCGATCTTTTCAAGGGTTCCGTCCGTCCGTCTGTCAGTATGTTACCAGGCTGTATCTCATGAACCGTGATAGCTAGACAGTTGAAATTTTCACAGATGATGTATTTCTGTTGCCGCTATAACAACAAATACTAAAAACAGAATAAAATAAATATTTAAGGGGTCTATCTACCTGTCTGAACTCTGTGAACTTTGGGCGGATTTTAGTGCGGGTTTCACTTTAGAGGATTTTCTCGGGCTTGCATGTAACATGTGATGTTTTTACAAGCTTTTATTTAGTTTCACCTCTCCCTTTGTCTGTCGGTCTGTCTGTCTGTAAACAAATCTGGCAAGTTAAGGTTGAACCACTTCCCGGTTTCCGATTGAGCTAAAATTTTGCACGCATACGTATATCGCGTGACAATGCAATATAATGATGACATGGAGCTGATCTGATGATGGAGCTGGAAGGTAGCCATAGGAACGCTGTAATGAAACGTTGTTTGTCTTCGAATAATCGGGGAACATACATAAAAAAAAAACATAAAAGATCGCAACGAATTGATAACCTCCTAATTGGGAAGTTGGTTAAATATAGGAAAAAGGAGACATGGCAAAATGTACTCCACCGACAAGAACGTAGTTCTTAAATTTATTGATGATAATGCATGTAACATACGTACTCATGCGAAAAGCCGGCCGGGCCGCTAGTTTTATTTAACATAGAAATAAACAATAAAAATACGGACAAATCACACAGATTGAGCTAGCCCCAAAGTAAGTTCGAGACTTGTGTTATGGGATACTAACTCAACGATACTATATTTTATAACATATACATATATAAACAAGGTGATTAATTTTACCAGGCAGATTTTTGAAGCAAGTTCAGTCTATAATACTGACATAGTTTCTATACATATAAAAAAATAATTAAAATTTGACAAAAATGTTTGTCCTCTCATACAAAATCCGTTTGGCCGAGCGTTGGATATGGGAAGCCAAATTTTTGTGTCGTTTTTCGTAAATTTATTTTATGGAAAGTAGTTTATCATGAGCCAGAACTTCTTATCGAGTCGAAGTGGCTTGAATTAGATATTGTTAGACCAGAACCTAGCCACGGCAACCGCCTTGTCATCAGCCATATTCAGATCTGCCTTAGTACAAGGAGTCGGGCAGTTGGGACATGACAAAAGATGGTCCATGGTTTATGTGACCCCACAGTCACACAAACTGTTGCCAGAGTTCCAACCCCATTTGGCTCTGCTCTCCCGGCATCGCCCTGTACCAGATCGGAGTCTGTTTAAAGATTTCAAAACAGCCCAGAGGAGATCCGTATCCGGGGGCAGCTTTTCGTCAGGTGGAATGTCAGATGGTGAGAACGGGTACTTATTTTGCCACAGTGTGAGTTTAGTCTTCGAGACTTCTTAAGGTGATGAGCTACGTTGTAAGAAGAAGCCAGAACTTGCTCCAAATAGCACCCTGTATAGTCTGTATAAATTGATAAACATCCATATACAAATTTTCAACAATGCCCTTATTGTGTTTGTGCTCTATTTGGTTGATATTAGCATAAGTTCATCATGATTGAGAGAGCCGCAACGTATCTTATCATAATTATCTTTGGCCGACTATTTAGATTGCAAAATGGCTATTTTCGTTCTTTATATTGCCAATTTTATGGCAAATAGGAGTCTTGACGGCAACGTTTTTAACTCCGACGAAAAAGAGGGGTGTTTTAAGCTTGACGTGTATGTGTGTTTGTCTGTGGCATTGCAGATAATCTTTGGCAGTCTATGTAAATAGCAAAATGGTCAGTTTCGTTCTTTATGCAATGTGGAAGGTACATACCCGTAATAAATCGACAGGTTGACTGGAAGAGATCCCTACATGGGATAAGTCCGCCTTTGTATATTTGCTCTTTTGTATGTTATCTTTTTAATGTATTTTTTTTTGTACAATATAATTATAACAAACAAAGAAAATCGAACCACAAGCTATAATACATCACTATAATATAACGAAATCAAATTACAGAGAAAAAAAATAAAAAAAAAAAGACTTTCCCATACAAATTGCCCAGGCGGCTGCACACTTTTTAAAAAATAACAATGTTTTTTTTTTCTATTATTTTATTTTCATTATAGTATAGCGGTCTAGTAGAGCCCTCGTTTGATTTATTACGGGTATTTCCGTTCCACGTTGTATACAATATGTAACAAAAACTATGTAAAAAAAAACGACGGGTTGCACTCCGGGAGGCCGGCAGAAGTGAAAACTTGAATATTAACGTTGTGCATTTCCATGGATGCGCGCGTGGCACGCTGTAACAAAAACACACACGAACATTTGCGCAAGCGCCCTGCGCCGCCTAAACGAAACAGCAAGCGCAGGCATACATTTTCGCCGCACCGTAGAAAGAGAGGGGGATACTTCCTCTCCTACGCCGCGCCGCGCCGGCTGTCTAATCTCCATCCGTCTTACGAATTTTCGATCACGCCCTGACGCGAGTTTAACATTTTTTACCCATTACAAAAAAAGTGTACAACGCCGCTTAAGAAGTTTTCACTTCAAAAAAAGCGTCATTTTCATACAAATGTTTTCGACCGGCCCGGCAATTTGTATGAAAATTTTGAATTTTTCTTCCGAGTTTCAAGTATTGGTCCCATAAGAAAAGTTGTTCATATTGATGGTCTAAGTTGCTCCTACAAGGATCGGACAGGGTTTTTGATACATATTGTATATTGGTGTTTTTAAGTTTGACGTCTCTGTGGCATCGTAGTGCCTAAACGAATGGGCCGATTTTGATACGGTTTTTTTATTTGAATGCTGACTAGATTTTCGGTTCTTACTTATGTTTGATGGAAATCGGTTCTGCATTTCAAAAGTTATAAGGGGTAATCGCTTGAAAGGCGGGCTTTTTTTTATTTGCATAGCAAATCAATTTTTTGAAGGCTGGATCTGCGCCTGAATAGTGCCTTTGATTCAGAACCATATACAATATGTAACAAAAACCCTGTCCGATCCTTGTAGAAGCAACTCAGACCGTCAATATGAACAACTTTTCCTATGGATCCAATGCTTGAAACTCGAAAAAAGACGACATTTTTATACAAATTGCCGGGCAGGCCGAACACTTTTGTATGAAAATGTCGATTTTTTTTCGAGTTTCAAGCATTGTACCCATAGGAAAAGTTGTTCATATTGACGATCTGAGTAGCTCCTACAAAGATCGGACAGGGTTTTTGTTACATTTTGTATAATCTTACAAAGTAACTAACTTATGTAATATCTTAGCCTAGAACCTAGTGACTGCGTGTGTATGGCAGCCCAAGGGCGTTTATTTTCGCGAACCACCCACGCACGGCTTTCACTCGATTCTGTTACGTAGGCTCTAATAAGGTTTCAATCGTTATGCCTATTTCTGGGACCTTTGTCTTATCGTCTCTATCATCTCAGCATATTTGTCGTATCGTATTATGTCAGAAATGCGGTAAGGGACAATGGATTTGAATTTGAATACTTATGCTTCATCAGTTTTGAAAAAAAAGAATACATTTTTTTGTACAAGCTTTTATTGTGAAACCAAAGTAGAGTTACATCACCCATCTCGTCTCCGTGATCCGACTCTAGACCTCGTCTGCCATAAAGTGTTAGTCAAAGCAAATCGAAGGAGTCCTATTCAATGAGGTTTTCTTTTTTTATCATAAAGGCGAAAGTTTGTGAGTGTGCGTGTATGTTTGTTACTTCTTAACGCGCAAAGGGCTCAAGAAATTTTGATAAAATTTTGTATGGAGGTAGCTGACACCCTTTTTTTTTTTTTTTTTTTTTTTTTTCGGAGGAAAGATCCCTGTTACGGATACCCGTCAGCCTGCGGGGGAGGCTGTCGGGTTATGTGGGACTCCACGCCAGAGCGACGTGCCTACCCACTAAAAAACCTCCGGAGTTCCATCTCAACCGCTTTTGCCGGGGACACGGGAACGGAAATACATCCGCGAACCCCGGCGCGGCTGGCCGCCAAAGCGGCCCCTCCTCGGGGGCGTCACAGCGCCCCCCCCACTCACCAAGTCGGCGCGTCCGGAACTCACGGACGCGCCGTACCTCCTCGGCCCAATTGAGAGGTGGCAAACTCCCACGCAGTCTACCGCCTGTGGACCCATGGGAGCCAGATAAACCGGCTCCCAGCGGCGGAGAAGATGAAAGGCTCCGCCGCTTGCCCCTCGCCGCAAACACGGTGCGGCACCGCTCGGTCGCGGAGGATAGGGAGAGCGGCAACGTAACACCGACACTCCTCCTCCTCCGCGACCGATCTCCCACCACAGCCACGGCGGTGTGGCCCCGCCTGAAGCGCCGGGAGGGCAATGAAACATTCCCCTCCCGGCAGCCCCACCCCGGGTGGGGGGAGAACTTCCCACTCCCCCGCCGCCCCATTGGGCGCATCCCTACAGGCTCAAGGTCGAAGCCGAGCCCGCGGGAGCGCCCCTCCTCGGGTGGGGGGAGAACTTCCCACTCCCCCGCCGCCCCAATGTGGGCGCTCTCTGCTGGTGCACGCCAGCAGGAGCGCCCCCTCGCGGGTTCCTCTTAGCTTCCCCGTGGCTCGAGGCTACCACGGGTACTGAGCCCCCCCGGTACGACAAACCGGGCACCCATTGGGGGGGAGGTAGCTGACACCCTGGATTAACACATACGGCGCGATATATTAAATGAACAGAGTTAATGAACTTATTCATTATATTTGATTGAGGAAAATACAATAAATATGTACCCTGTGGTTGGTTGTTAATAATAAGTTATTATAAAAGAAGTACATTTTATAGTCGATACTATATTTTAATATATTATATGTACTTAGGTATAACTAATGTATTTTTTTATGATCATGCACATGGTTCTGTTTTCTCCGTTAAGGGAACAGACAATAAATTTAGGTCCAGGAGGAAACATTACCTACTTGTACTTTGTAAGATCTGACACCAGTGTGGCCACCACTGGTGTCAGACTTACACATACGAAAAAACAAAACAAACAAACAATTTACATCGTCTCTTTAAAAAGAAGAACCTATGTCTATGTATTATTTGATTGCGTAAATAATAGAATCCCACCAAAAACATAAATGTGAAAATGGGAGCAAAGTTCAAAATCCGGCAAAATAATTAAGATCTAAATGGCCGCCAAGTTCTTTAGAGAATATTGAAATTTGACGTAGCTATTTTTTTATCAGCTATTCTGATATTTAGAAGAATAGGACCTTACAATGTAAAAACAATAACGTATAACGTAAAGATAAGTTGATTAGCTAAATATAAGAAAACATGCTAAAACTAGCCGAATCAAATGTGAAGATTCTTATAAGTATTGTACTATCACTGTTTTTTGAATTTTTCTTTGTATGCGCGTAATAGTCTTAACTAGATGCCAAATATCAACTTACCTGGCCATATGGAAGTAGGTTACCTTTTTGATGATGGATCATATTTTTCAGGTATTTTTAATATAACGTTATTATATCAAAAACTGTTTGTTGTTATATCAAAAACTTTTATTGAGGCTTTGAGCTACATTATAAATATTTCGATTCGAGATGAGCTAGAGGACTTTAATGTATGTGTATGCATTTATTTAGGTAACATAGGTTTCGACTTGTGAAGAGGTCAAAAGTAGCTCGAAATGGTACGTGTAAATATACACACGGCTGCTGCGTCGTCAGTTCCTTTCTTTGAACTTGGCTCTGACACGCTGCTGCGTATCTATGTAGATTGCACTGTAAATAACTATATATTGAGGTAGCGTTGCATAACTATCGATATTTGACCTTGAAAAACAATCACAATATCGATAGGACTATCGATAGTATCGATACTATCGATAATATCGATAGGACTATCGATAGTATCGATACTATCGATAGTATCGATACTATCGATAGTATCGATACTATCGATACTATAGATACTATCGATACTATCGATACTGTCGATAGTGTCGATTGTCAATAGTTTGCAGTACTATTGATGAAAGGCAAAAGTATCGATAGTATCGATACCATTGAATTTAGATAGTATCGAAAGTTTTTAATTGATACTATCGATAGTATCGATACTGTAATTCCTTTTTGTACGAAAAACTATCGATAGTATTATAATATCGATATTCCTTACAATACTATCGATAGTTTTTAATACAAATAGTACCTTTACCATCAATACTATCGATTGTATAAATTAAAAACTATCTATACTATCGATAGTATTGATACTATCGATAGTATCGATAGTTTTTAATTTATATCGATATTTTTACTGTTTTTAGAGGTCACGATAGTATCGATAGACTATCGATATTTTATACTATTGCTTGCAACGCTATTGAGGAACATCCCCTTCTATTTGAAGTCGGTCAATAAATGGACGTTTGGCAACTACCAATCGAGGCCGACCAATAATCGCCACTTAGTAATTAATAGGTGTTTTATGAACCGAATGTGAAACACGTCCAGAAAATGCGGTGCAGGAAGAAGTTAGGTCAAGGACAATAGGAATGCAGTACAATACAGGCTGACATCATAATGTATTGGAACGATGTTCCTTTTCGGACGGTACGGACGGGGGCTAGGCGAAAAAAAGTGTAACATTTTTTTTTCACTTTTTTTCAGTCACGAATTAAATGAAAGGTTCACAAGTTTGACCATCTCGTTTATAGCTCATTTGGGAGAGGGTATGCCTGAGATGGTTGATGCTCCCGGTTCAAACCCAGCACACGCCAATGTAAATATTTTTAATTTGACATTTTATTAATAAAAAGGGGTAATATTTTCCCGTTACTTTTTTCGTCTTTACTACGAAAGTAACTTCGTTCCAACCGAGTGTTTCACGACACTCACTTCTTTTTAGGGTTCCGTAGTAAACAAGGAACTCTTATAGTTTCGCCATGTCTGTCTGTCCGTCCGTTTTACTCAGCGACTATAAGTACCAGAAAGCTGTAATTTGGTATAGGTATGTATATTAATTATGCGGAAAAAGTGGTAAAATAAAATATTGAAAAAAATTTTTTTTAGTGTAGCTACCCTACAAGTAAAGTCAAAAGTCAATTTTATTTTGTCGAGTAACCAATCATGTGGGGTATCGTTAAATAGGTCTTTTAAAAATATTATGAGTCTGTGAACACCGTTTTTCGATTTAAGGATCCGTTTCTGAATTATTTGGTTTTAAAGTGAAATTTTTTGTTAAAGTCAAGTGTCCCCCCCCTCTATCTGCTAAACGGTTATATATGGACACGTGAAAAAATTCACAGCTATAGTTAATATAACATAATTTAAAGGAAAACTATCAGAGCTAAGTAGGGTTTACAAATTAAAAAGTTATAGGCGATCAACTTATAAAATGTACTCGCCAAAGGATAATTTCATATATAAATTCAATACAAAATTAGTTTTTAGATGTTTTTAGGGGCATTCGTAACTACGGAACCCTACACTGCGCGTGGCCCGACCCGCACTTGGCCAATTATTTATTTAGCCATAAATGACCAAAAGCCTCCCCTTTTTATTTCCATTTCTATCTCCGGCTGTTTCCCCCATTATTTATCAAAAGCGTACAACTCGTTTGCCCATCTCATCCTAGGTTTTCCTCTGGACCTCTCTCCGTCTTGATGCCAGCCACATTTTTGGAGCAAGGTCAATCCATGATACTGAATAACTTTCTCCAAGTAACCTGAAATCTTAAAAAAGATACATCCTTCCGCTAAAATTACTGATCGGATGAATGTGGATTTTGCAAGACATAGTATTTCCCAACTGTTACATATGCTCGGTTCGCAAAAGGTCATTTTGTTAATTTAAGTCACGTAATGTATTTTGTGACGTATTCGCAAAATGGCCTGATAAATCGAACGCCTATAATTCCACGGGTTTATTCTCTCTTGCCATCATTGTAATAATTAGCGACCTAACAAGCAGACCGAATTTCATTATTAACGGTCACATGTGAACCTTTTCAATGAAATGCTTTAAGTATATGTTAGTACCTACTGCATGAAAATCGGACCCGTAGTTTCTGAGTTACTTTTGATAGTAAAAATTGTTTTCCACTGTTAGGCAGAACTCCATTTCTTTCTGAGGCTTGTTTCTGTTCTTTATATGTAGGTACCTAATGTTTCATTGTTAGTTTTCGTGTAAAGTTTTCCTTATTATTTATTTATAAGCGTTGCTGTGAGGAAAACAATAATAAGTAGGTACCTATGTAAATTATTTTATTCTTTGACTTTTATATTGCTATAGTGATATCGATATGGATAGACACTTCACAAACCACAAGTTGCAAACCTTTACTTTAGGGTCATTTCTTTTTCTTATAACACGACTGCTCCAAAAAAGATTCTAATATTTTCATGGTTTATGAAAAAATCAGAATCCTTTTTGCTTTGGGCATCTTTCTTTCTTAATTACGCTATAACTATACTTAAATTGTTTTTCTTTTAAAAGGCCGTGTTTTTAATATTTTAAGGTAAAAAACTTGTCCTTCTTTAATTTATTCCGTTCATACTGCGTTCATTATTTCTTTCAAACTTAAAAAGGTTACGTACCAGAACCTGCGTGGTTTTTTCGCTATTTTAAACTTGAACCGACATTCAACAACCTCTTGTTGACATTCCAGGTAGGTACTAGGCCCGGATATTGTGCGAACTGCCATCATTGGCGTCATAAAACGACTATTAAAAGGGTAATCGACTAGCAACGCTCTGAAATAAGCGCCCTGCAGCGAACTTACGTCTTACTCTATTGTACCATTGAGTTGATATATTGATACAATTTTGGAAGAAAGAAATTTTAGAAGAAATAATTGGCCAAGTGCGTGTCGGGCCACGCGCAGTGTAGGGTTCCGTAGTTACGAATGCCAAATTTGAGTTCATGCCACTAAAAACGTCTAAAAATTAATTTCTATTGAATTTGTATGAAATTTTCCTTTTCGGAGTACATTTTGTAAGTTGATCGCCTATAACTTTTTAATTTGTAAACCCTACATAGCTCTGATAGTTTTCGTTTAAATTTCGTTATATTTACTATAGCTGTGAATTTTTTCACGTGTCCATATGTAACCGTTTAGCAGATAGAGGGGGGGGGGGGGGGGACACTTGACTATAACAAAATTTTTCACTTTAAAACCAAATATTTCTGAAACGGATCCCTGAATCTAAAAATAGTGTTAACAAGTTCATAATATTTTTGAAAGACCTATTCAACGATACCCCACATGATTGGTTAGTCGAGAAAATAAAATTGACTTTTGACTTTCCTTGTATGGGAAATACCCTAAAAAAAAAGTTTTCAATATTTTATTTTACCACTTTTTCCGCATAATTAATATACATACCTATACCAAATTACAGCTTTCTAGTACTAATAGTCGCTGAGTAAAACCGCGGACGGACAGACAGACAGACAGACAGACATGCCGAAACTATAAGGGTTCCTTGTTTACTACGGAACCCTATAAAAATTTAAAGACTCTTAGTAAGTTTTTTTTTCGGCGTTTCTTCTCAGCATTTGTCATTGAGAAATGCTAATAGTTCGTAGCTGTTTATTTTAAATAACAATAATATAACATTCGCTAAATACATTGCTTCGGCGATAAAGCCGCCTCTTGTACCTCATTTCATTATAGAGTTATGTTATCGTTATTTATAAGTATTCCGAATATGTAAATGTCTTTTGGTGGTAACCTGTTTATACACTAATCATCTTTTGTCTTATCGTTATTCCACTATTATACAACGGAAAGGACATACCCGTGAAAAATTGAACCACGGACTATACTAGATCGCTATAATACAGGGTGGAATTGAATTCGTTGGCATCCTTTTAAGTATCTATTATGCCCATGATACAAAGTATTTAAGACTCATCATCATCCTCACGTATTCCTGGTTGCATCCTCAGCAGTAACGCTTCAGAGCCCGGGGTCCGCTACCTAACCAAGGAGATTTGACGAGGTTACTGGTTTTTACACAGAGCGACTGCCGTCTGACCTCCACAACCCAAAGGGCAAACCAGGAACCAATCCTTGGATAGTTTGATGATCAAACGCTAGGTGGCGTTCGGGACCCACAGTTTTACGTGTCTTCCGAAACACGGAATTATCTTTCTTTTCGGATAATCAGGTGATTTAAGCCTGCAATATCCTATCCAGTGGGAATCGAACCCATGACCTCCGGGTCACAAGGCGAACGCCTTGACCACTGGACCACGGAGGCAGTCGCAAAGTATTTAAGACTAATAAAACATAAATCAAAAGTCATCATTTTCATATTAAAGAAAACCTCTAAAAATGCGTGCGACTCTTTGATAGATACCATTAATGCAATTATAAATAAAAAAAACTAATCGTCATAAAACTCACGAAAAATAAATTTATTATAATACCTAGTATCAATTTCGTCGCGCATAGTATACTAACAAGCATTAGCCTACCATCCTCAAGCGTTCTGTGATGTCCCCACCCCACCCGACCCCACTCTATTTTAAACCTTATTTACATACTTTAATCCTTCAAGCACATAAATCGCAGACACAATGAATTCAATTGTTCTTTTGACCCGATCCAATCGGTGCTTGAAGAGTTAAAAGTCTACTTTTATACGCCGGCCGCCGGCGCCCGCTCAGTGGCTCAGCTGTGTCCGTGGCTGTGTGCGGCGGGTTCTATGACCTCACGGCTCGTAAGTAAACACAATACGCGCGCGCGATTCAATTGTTTTGATCCTTTGGTAATTTTTCTTACTTTTTGATACTTTTTAATTACTGCATTAATTGCAGTGTTGCTGCTGTACAAAATATCCTTTATGGGAGTATGTTGATAAGTTAAATTAATGCTAATGATTTCAATTGCACCCTGTATAATGAAATTAAAAAAACAGCCAAAAAGCAAAAAAATTAAGAATTAAAAAATAATTGACATTCCCATACAGATTGCCCAGGCGGCTTCACACTTTTGTATGGAAATGATCACTTTGTTTTCGTGTTTTTGGCTGTTATTTTAATTTCATTATACTATATTGATCTAGTATAGCCTGTGGTTCGATTTATTACGGGTATGCCCCTTTCACGTTGTATAGTATCGATACAGTGTATCAGATTTTTCAATCCATTGTTCTTTCTATTTATATTACTTTACACATTTCATCCAGTTTCTTTAGTCTCGCATTTGTTTGATGACCCTTTACGTGCATTATTAGAATTTGTCTTGTTATTACTTCCCCCTCAAAACATGTCTGTAGTACCTAACCATAATAAATAATTTAAAACATACGTAAGAAAGAGTTTGTCAGTTTCAAATTCTTTGAATTTTTGTTGTCTACAAACGTGAAGTCTACAAAACCTCTAAGATCTTTTCTCTAATGTCTGATATATATATTACGGATAATTGCATCTTAGGTATAAATAATTTGGCAGTGCCAAAGTTCCAGTTTAGATGAGCTATTAGCGACGCTGAATCTTTAAAGCGGATGCACCCACGATGCACCTATACATACACAGACGGCTAGGCTTATAGACGGTGTTTATCCCGGTGCAGACTGGACTGATATAAATAGGAAACACCTGTGCGCGATCGAAGCCGCGGCTTATCGGCACATTTACCTACATAATTAAACGGCCACCACCTATTACCTCTGCACAATTTTATCTACGTTACACGTGGTCGCCGTTTCGGTAATGCCTTTTAAATTTTAATTTCTTTCGAGAATCACGGGTTTTTTTCATCCCGGTTCTTTGAGAGGTTTTTTTTTTTATGTCATACGGCGGCAAACGAACAAGCGAGTCACCTGATGGTAAGTGATCACCGCTGCCTATGGACAACTGCAACACCAGGGGTGTAACTGAAGCGTTGCCGGCCTTTCAGGAAGAGAAAATGTAGGGGGAGAGAGGGGCGAAGGAGGGGGGGGGGCTCCGGCTTTCTCACTTACCGAACGAAGCATAGAAGTGGTGACGCTACTACTCCACGTCGATTTTCTGTGAGAGTGTGGTACTTCCCCGGACGAGCCGGCCCATTCATGCTACTAGCAAAACAGAGTTTTGCCGGTAGCGTGGCTCTACCACAGCTGGGGATACAGAGCAAACACGTAGAGGCCCTTTCGAGAAGTTGATGTTATGTGGCACTCCCGCCCAAACCCCATTCTCTTGAAAAGGTTTCGGCAGGAGAAAGATCTATTGCAAGAAAAAGGGAAGGTCTATGGGTTATGGAATGAGAGTGGGCGGACTGATGCTGGGATATTGCAATAGAACCGTCTCCATTTCATTAACATTACAAAAAAAAAAACATGTATCAAGTATACGCCTGTTTTCTTTATCGAAGATTTTTAGAGTTTAAAGGCATCTGACGTAGCTTAATGATGTTGTGACGATGATATAATGATACTAATGATATAGTAACAATTTAAAATTTCATCACTCAAATTTATACAACCCATTGCCGTAAGTTTCAAAGATTCAAAGATTCAAATGTTTATTCAGTAATGCCTTTACAGGCACTTTTACACGTCAATAAGTATAATTTATGTTACGTGTAAAGTATATTAAAATTTAATTTATTTTTTTAGGTCACGTAAAAATTTCATCAATCTGATATTGCTGACTGGATAACGTAAAAACGGAATAAGTTTAAGAAATATCGCGCCCTCCCACAGATAAGCTCAATCTCTCCGTTATCTAACAGATAAGATAAATTATAGCAATACTGCCGTTATTTTAGGCTCTGCCGTATATCAGTGAAACTGATTGTTTTTTTTTTACGGATGAAAAAGCTTCATGTCTGTAAACAATCAATAAACTTGCCATGAAAAAATGTAGAAAAATTGTGAGAAGTAGTGTAGTTAGTTTAGTAATGAGAAGATGAGGCCAACAAAGAAATTTCTTAAATCGTTTTTTGATTATTAAAACAATGGCGAGAGTTCAATAAAAAAATAAGGTCTTTAGATGAACTTTGAAGATTGCCTCCGTGGTCCAGTGGTCAAGGCGTTCGCCTTGTGACCCGGAGGTCATGGGTTCGATTCCCACTGGGAAGCATACTTTGTGAAAAGTTGTTTCCAGTAGGCTATCCTGGATAGGATACTGCAGGCTTGAATCACCTGATTATCCAAAAAAAAAAAGATGATTCCGTGTTTCGGAAGGCACGTAAAACTGTGGGTCCCGAACGCCACCTAGCGTTTGATCATCAAACTATCCAAGGATTGGTTCCTGGTTTGCCCTTTGGGTTGTGGAGGTCAGACGGCAGTCGCTCTGTGTAAAAACCAGCAACCTCGTCAAATCTCCTTGGTAAGATAGCGGACCCCGGGCTCTGAAGCGTTACTGCTGAGGAAGCAACCGGGAATACGCTCGGATGATGATGATGATGATGATTTAGATGAACTTTGAGGTTCTTCTCGGTAGTTAGAAACGTAGTTACCTAATAGAGAAGGGAAAGAGCAACGCGCTTCTCAAATCGACGTCGGCGTTTTGCATTAAGGTGATAAATGAATTTTTGGGATCCAGTGCTGCCCCCATTTGAAACTAAATTATTTGAAAGGAAAAGGATATATCATTTAAAATTTTGTCTTTTACCAAGCCCTAGATAACCCTTCAAACTATTTTATGAACTACTGTTTATAGTTTAAAGTGAGAACGTGAAGCTTTTGCAAAAAAACTGCCATTTTTGGCTAATGTGCGTAGAAAAGCTTCACGTTCTCTCTTTTAAAGTATTAAAAAATCATGGATCCCCTTAATCAATGACAGAAGGGAAGGAAGCTTCCTCGGCAAGAGCTTGCTCTCATAATAAAAGAAGAATAGTGCTCGCGGTCAACGTAATTAGCGC
Source organism: Acrobasis suavella (assembly GCA_943193695.1). Taxonomy (NCBI): domain Eukaryota; kingdom Metazoa; phylum Arthropoda; class Insecta; order Lepidoptera; family Pyralidae; genus Acrobasis; species Acrobasis suavella. The sequence continues at coordinate 1,676,039 of OW971944.1, forward strand.
CTATTTTTCGAAATCGCAAACTGGTGCATTAAATATAGCCAAAGACGACAAAACGTACGAATAGTATAACAGGCGGACGAGTATTAGTATCAAAATTTTACGAAGTAAAAGTCAAGCGTATAAAATCGAGGAAAATATTAAAATTGATAAAGTTGTCCTCGTTACTAATCCCAAAGATTCGTATGTTTACAACGATGGAGATCGTAAAATCGATGTTGGTGATTTACGCGCCATCTGCTCGTCTTCCCGTCGATAACGTCAACATTTATGACATTTAACATACTGACATGTGTATTACATCGATACTTGTCTGTAATCGGCGTCAATACGCAAAAAGACACCTGAATGCGTCATATCTCTTTATTTACTCATCCTAAAGAATGTTAAGATTACAGCAATCGACGTCGTAAAATCGATAATGGTGATTTACGCGCCATCTGCTCGACTTCCCTTCGTCACAGAATAAGTACTACTTGCCTTCATGTAACGTCAACAATTATGGTTGACTATTATGATTATGAGATAGTACTTTGACATATGTATTACATTCTCAACACGCTGTTACCATCTCGAAATAATTCGCAAAACGACACGTAGAAAATTACATGCAAATTTGGTTCGCAAAATGACTGGTACTTGAAACGGGTTAGGGTATTATCAATACTATACTTAAATCATTTTCATAAATCAGATTCGTTGCAAAATTAACTTTTTTATAAACGGTCTTTTTAATGGCGAAGTTTTGCTGATCGTCGTTCATTTACAATGAATATTACCTAAATGTCGCGATTTGGACATTCACCTTAAAAATTTCTTGAACGATTATATCCTAATGACGTTTTGCGAATTGACGTTTTGTCCTCCTATCATAGTAATAACGTTAGTAAATAGTGTAGAGGAGATAAAATTGAGATGTGTATTACCCTAATACATGTTTTATGATACGGATGATATCCAAGGCAATCTTATCGGTGCCTCAGATACAGGTTAATGAAGATGTATGTTTCTCTACTGCCTTGAAAAATAAAATGCATTTTTTATCTAAAATTTTTTTTTAACTCTATCCGGCGTTAATATAACGGCGTTTTTATATACATTTTTGTGTCTTATTATTTTGGATATAAGTACATATTTCTTAAAAAGGGTTCTGTCGAAGTAGTTTTCTTCGAAAGTGTGTGTAGCAAAGTATATTTTGTCGGACGAGTGTGTGTTATTCGAATACATACATACCTATACATATATGTTAGTCGAATATATGTTCTCTCGAAACAATGAATTGCGAACTATTGTTTTTCAAAATCGGGACTGTGTCGAAATTCAGAATGACACTCGAGTAAAATATTCGATTATGTATTTTAAACTGTGTTACTGTTACAAGGTAGAAGTCAAAGTATTAAAAATTGCAATGTAGATGGGCAACTTATTATTTATTTATCACCTTTAGGGTATTTTTTTAGGTTACCGTACTCAGGATAAAACTGGGACACTATTACTAAGACTCCGCTGTCCGTCTGTCCGTCCGTCTATCCGCCTGTCTGTCGCCAGGCCGTGATAGCTAGACAGCCAAAATTTTCACAGAATATGTATTTTTGTTACGGCTATAACAACGAATACTAAAATCAGAATAAAATAAATATTTAAGCGGGGCTCCCATACAACAAACGTGATTTTTTTATAGACAAAGGTACGGAACCCTTCGTGCGCGAGTCCGACTCGCACTTGGCCGGTTATTAATAGTATTTTATGCTACAGTTGTATAAGAAGGTTCATAAAATGCGAGTGGCGCAGGTTACGATGCGAGCCTTGGCGAGCATCGTAAGGAGACTCCATCGAGCAGTTTTTTGACATACTTATACAACGTTGCATACATTACTTTTTCTACGATTACATTTACTAAAATAAATCCAAAAATAAACAAAGAAAAGTATGAAATACTACCATATGTTTGCTAGATACTAGGTATCTATGGAAGACTTAATTTTTTTTATTGACGACTTCCTAGTGACCACAAGTGCCATTTTTGAAACATGGAGTCACTTAAACGAATGTTTTTTTATACAAAAAACCGTTTGTTCAGTGACTCCACGTTTGAAAAATGGCACCATATGTCAAAATAACGATTTTATTATGTTGGCAGTATGGTAGATCTAAAAAAATAAAGTTATAGGTCTATGGCTAGGAGTATCATATCGTTTTGGCGAAATAACGATACATGTGCTATTATATTAGGAATAGACTAGACTTTTCTGAAATCATATAATGTATGTTCTTATATTAGTGTTCGGGACCATTTAAAAGACAGATAACAGTACAGGAGTAGAAAAACACATATTTTCAATGCGAAAGCTACAAGATACGCCGAAAGAAACTAGGTACTTAGAAGGTATACCTACAGCGTAAATACTCTGAAATAGTTCCCACACCGTAGACATTTTTTTACCATCTCCAACAAAAAGCCCGTTAGATGCAGCAGTCGCTCGAAGCCATGTGGTCGTGGTATTTTTTTTTATCTCGTGCGGCGCATGCGCGTCACGCGACGCCTGCCAGCGCCAGCACCGCCCACGTCGAACCGCTTCCGAGGGCTATTATTGAAAAGCGATTTGTGTTTCGATCGCTATTAGAAAACGATAGATAAAAGATGAGTACAATCGCACGGTTTTATTGGATGTTTATCTGTATGTATTTGTTAGAAAATGTATAATGTTGATGTGTTAGTATCCCATTACACAAGTCAATGTATCCGACGAGCTAAAGATGCGAACAAGAAATAAACTATTTGGATGATTTTATAGTTGGATTCTTGTTCTGGACTATCAGTTTGTGGATGTTGTTGTAAGAAGTGAGGTGGTTTCGAATTATTCAAGCTACAATATTGGCATGAGAAACTGTTTTGTATCTATGCTACTAACTAGTAAGCTGTTTTGTTTGCAGCCTTTTCATGTATCCTTTACGATACGAGCAGTTTGTAACATCCAAGAATGCTACGTATCTAATATGTTAGTTCTCGTAACATAAACATTCTGAATAGAACATATTATTGTATTTCAACGTCCCGTGTACAGATTTGTAATAAATAAACTCAGTGCAAAAACTTAACAGTTAAGTACAGCGTAGTCCACGCATAGCCGTTTTTGTTCTTGTATTTTTAATTACATCGATGATACGTTCACTTACGGTGACATGGACAAAAAACAAAGTCGAACGGATGTCAGAATAGGGGCACTGCGGCGGTTGGTTACTCAATAGGAAAACTGCCAACTTTACTGTATAATTTGAAATATACACTTCGACCCGTAATTTCAGATAATTAACAGTTCACTATACTAATGACTCTGTTACCTGAAACAACAATCTAGGTTTCTTGTTCAACGAGTGAAGTTCTCGCAGAGTCTACTTGGACAATCCGGCGTTTGTACAATATATTATCATTGATTGGAACATTTAGAACATCGTAAAATTTGGCAGGCAATACGGAATTAGACTAAAAATATTTATTGGCTCATTAGATAGATTATTAAAAAGTGTGGTATACGTATTTTTTCTTTTCTCTGATTAGCATATAATAACAAAGATACAACGCATTTAAATTTCGCGTGACGTCACGTTCAGCTACGATTTCTAACCAAAGGTGAATCACCCTCACTCCGAAACTTCAAAGCGCTGTATCTTAGGGAATTTTTACTACATTGCTGAACGAAAAAAATATGGTTCCTTTATTTTTGGATAATCTAGTAGACGGACTAAATAAAATACATAATATACTTTTTTCCAGTCCGCATCCCTATTCTCGCTCATATCTTTGATCGGCTTTTATGATCTTGGCTTCATGCCAATAAATAACTTTTTCTTTTTTTTTTACAATATATTGGTTTAGGCATTTGTCCTCAATCTCACCTGATGGAAAGCGACGATGAAGACTAGGATGTAGCATGCCTATCCAAAAGATACCCATTCAATCTACTTTTGAATGTCCCGGGGCTGTACTTCTCTGGGAATATAGACGCAGGCAGTTCATTCCATACCTTAGCTACTCGAACCAAAAAGGAATTGTCAAAGCGTTTAGTTCGAGACTTAGGTATTTCAACGACAAAGGGGTGAAACCCCTGTCCGCGCCTCGTAGTCCGATGGAGAAATCGTGAGGGTTTCACGAGATCAAAAAGAGCCTTCGAACACTCTCGAAAATGTATCCTATAGAAAACCGATAAGCAGGCTACTTTGCGACGATGCTCTAGGGACAGCAATTTTCTATTCGAAAGCTCATCGCTGTTTATAAGCCTGCGGGCTCTTCGGTCAACAGAGTCTAGTGCCTCAAGTTGGTATTTAGCGGAGCCATTCCACAAGTGACTGCAGTACTCCATGCAGGAGCGAACCTGGGCTGTATAAAGATTAAGTAGCCGTTCAGGGCTGAAGTACCGCCGGACACTAGAAATGACGCCCAACTTCCTGGAAGCAGTCAGTGCCATCGACTCTATCTGTTGGCCGAAGTTGAGTTTGGCCGTAACGCTGATGCCTAAAAGCCCAAGATGGTCAACTATCGGCAAGGAAACTCCTTGGAAAGTGGGTGTAAGTTGGAAGTTACTCTTTTTCGCAGAAAAGAGACACGCCTGGGTTTTGGACGGGTTGAACTTCACAAGATTGGCGTCACCGCAATCCGACACCCCCTGTAATTTCAAGTTAACTCGTTCAATCATAGACTCTCTCAGTGACTGGATTTCTTGTGGACTTGTACGGGCATTGGACATATAACTCTCTACAACGGTGCTGTCATTGGCGTAGCCAATAATGCCTGATGTCAGAAGGTCATTAATGTGCAGTAGGAACAAGGTTGCAGAGAGAACAGATCCCTGAGGTACCCCGGCATTAATAGCCGTTAGGTCAGAAGAGCAGCCTTCTACAACCACTCGAATCGACCGTTCCCTCAGGAAATCGGATATCCAGCTACATAGGTTTGCTGATATACCATACGCTAGAAGCTTACTTAAGAGAGCTTCGTGCCAGACCCGGTCAAAAGCCTTGGACATATCGAGTGAAACGGCAATTGCCTCACCGTGACCCTCTAAGGCTTCGCTCCATAGGTGCGTGACGTATATCAATAAGTCACCGGTTGAGCGACCCTTCCGAAACCCATATTGACTGTCACTAAGGAGCTCGTTGGTTTCCAGATATGCCAGGAGACGATTGTTCAATACACGTTCCATAATCTTGCATAATATTGACGTGATTGCTATAGGTCGATAATTGGCCGGGTCGGAGCGGCTTCCCTTTTTAGGAACAGGTTGTACGTTGGCAAGCTTCCAGGAACTTGGGACCATGCCAGTCTCCAGAGAAAGTCGGTAGAGGCGTGTCAGAATAGGGGACAACTCGGGTGCGCAGCGCTTTAGAACCACTGCTGGAATACCATCAGGTCCACTAGCCTTGTTCACGTCCAGACTTAGCATGCATTTAAGAACCTCTTTTTGGTGGATTTGAACGGCTTGCATCTTGGGGCCGAACGGAGGTAACTGAGGTGGACTTTTACCTTTACTATCTAGACGCGAACAATCTGCAAAAAGATTAGCAAACAAGTCTGCTTTCTCTTTTGCGCTATGAGCCAGAGAACCGTCAGGCTTTTGCAGAGGTGGCAGTATTGGGCGACAGAAGTTCATCTCAACCGACTTAGCAAGAGACCAGAATGCTTTACTTCCTGAGGGACAAGAAGCAATCTTGTCTCCAATACGGCCAACGTGATCGAAACGAGCCTTTCTGAACACTTTTTTTGCAAGACTTGGCAGCAGCGTTATATGCTTTCTTCGTGTCGTGTAGATCAGCAGCTTTGCTTTTGCGAGCATCAGCCCAGGCCAAGTATGCTTCCCGCTTACGCTTCTCAGCTGAGAGGCAGTCGGCATTGAACCATGGGCGAGCTTTGGTTTCAAGGGATACGTCCGCGAAAGGAATAAAATACTCCATCGCTTGACATATCACACTCGAGACAGCATCCATGCAGCAAGAAGGATCACTCGAAGAAAAGCAAACTCGCAGCCAAGGGTAAGACGCGAAAAAATGCCGCATCTCATCCCAATCTGCCGACTTGTACCTCCATACTCGTCTAGTGCCTTTAAGACTGGTATCAGGTGGCGAGTAGTGGGATACAGATTTCACCACACAGTGATCCGATGTCCCAAGCGGCGGTAATACGGACACCGAATGCCTGTCAGGGTCGGTTGTCAGTAGAAGGTCCAGGCAACTCTCAGTGTGGCCAAAAACGTCAGGAATACGAGTAGGATCGTTGACAAGTTGTGAGAGGCCGTAGGTCATCGCAAATTTATAGGTTTCTCTCCCAGCGTGGTCGGTTTCCCGGTATGGGTACAGCCATTCCCTGTGGTGGGCATTAAAGTCTCCCAAAAACACCAACTGCGCAGAGGGAAAACGTTGCTGGACCTTATTCCGCAGCATCGCTTAGATATTCCATGAGCCGAGTTGAAACATTCTGATACATTCTACAATTTTTCTTCTCTCCCATAAACAGAATAGATATTAGAAATATCGGAAAAAAATGCTTTTACTTTTGCTAATCGATTGCATATCCAAACCATGCTTGTAAGCGTCGTGCGAAACGTTTTAAATGGTGTTTAAGCGTAGAATTGTTTTTCTGTATAATTGTTATCCATGACGCGGAAACCGGTTTTCTCGCTATTTTCGTGTTTAGCTGAACAAGATTACAGCGAATCCATTGCTGAAGTGTTTCGCGGAATGCGTATTATACGACCTTCATGATATGGCTGAAGGATTTTTCTTTTAGATTTTAGCCTTGATTTGTTTGCATCTCTTATTTTATTCCCTTATTTCAGAGATCAAAAGAGTTAACAGCAGTAAATAAGTTCAGTATGATTGACTTTGCCTTTTAAATAGTTTAAGTATTAGTTACACATTGTCATTATTTCTTCACCTTTTTTACCTCTCTAGTCGCTTTGTGACTGGGGTAGTAAGAATGCTTTAAGAGCATAACGTAAGGAAGTAGTCATGATCTCAGCCGCATAACGTCTACTGCTGGACGTAGGCTTCTCCTCTACTAAGGATTTCTAAAATTACCGATTTAGAGCGACCTGCATCCAGCGACCTTGGAAGTAGTAAAGTAAGGATCCTATAGTTTCTTAATTTTCATATTTCTGGCATAAATCGATATTAAGACGAAGTGGTAGCTAAAGTGGCGCCCTCATTTGAAATAAATTGTTTAAAACGAAATATGGTGATAATTAAAAATTCGATTTGTATCACTGTCTAGAAAGACCTTTAAACTTTTTTATGAATAACCTTTGAAATAATTACTAATAGTCCGTCTAGTTTTAAAACGGGTTTTCTCCAAAAGTGGCCACTTTTAGCAAAAACCCGTTTTAAAACTAGACGGACTATTAGTAATAATTTCAAAGGTTATTCATAAAAAAGTTTAAAGGTCTTTCTAGACAGTCATACAAATTAAATTTTTAATTATCACCATATTAAGTTTTAAACAATTTATTTCAAATGAGGGCGCCACTTTAGCTACCACTTCGTCTTAAAAGGCGGTGCGGCTAGTAACTTATATCTATTTTTATTTCTTTTTTCACCTTCTCGCACATAATCCCGCTAAAAGTGGCTTCCGAGTCTTGCGGCCCTGGGCTTTGTTGTCTACTTAGCGCCGCAAGATCCAACATGCTTCTTCTGTTTCAAGACGTGATAGTGTATGTATAGTGTGTACCGCGGGCACAGAATAATTACTAGTTCTCACGTACAGAAGTCTTACTCAGAAAAGAAATATCTTCTCAATGTGGTTAGCGCTATGGTTTAATTTAGCTCGCAAAAAGAGCTCCTCGCCTCTTCGTTCAGATACCTAGACATCCATTGCAAGCAAATTTCATTCTTATTACTCTGGACAAACGATTCATGTAACTGAATTTTTCCTTTCGGAGTGGTCGCCGCGCGCATAGTAATAATGTAGGTATATTTTCGATACCTAAACGGGGAGTGACACAGGCCTACCACGGCGTATACTATCATTATCTCAAAGAGAAGATATGTGTAGTAAACTCTTTATGACCGTGTACATTCAGAATTCCACCTCAAATTGCGGTACCGGTATCTAAATCTGCTAAGACCGGTGAATCCTCAAACATTTATGTACCTACGGCTTGTTCGCAAGCGTCACAGTTTTGCGGTGACGTCAATGTCGTCAATGCTATTTATGAAATAACGAAATGTAAACAAACAGTGGTTGTTAACAAGCAATGAAAAGATATATATTATATAATATAAAATAAAGTATCGTTGAGTTAGTATCCCATAATAACACAAGTCTCGAACTTAATTTGGGGCCAGCTCAATCTGTGTGATTCGTCTGTATTATTTATCGTTATTATTATGTATCTCCTTTAGATTCACGGGTCTTTTCACCTCGGTTCTTTGAGAATCTTGCGTGGGTACTGTGGATACAGATCGAACACGTAGAGGCCCTTTGGAGAAGTTGATGTATGTGGCTATTATTAATGGATGCATGTGAGTTTCATCCATTCCAGAGAAGACAATACCTAATTCTAGCGTTCCGTCTGACACTTTTCATGAACCTATCATCAGCATTATTTGTATTGCTCCTTAAATTGCGGCACGGTATCTAAAATAATCTAATTAAGACCAGTAAATCCTCAAACATAGGCGGCTTCTTCACAAGCGTCAGTTCACTGACGTCAATGCTGTATTTATTAACAATATTTATTATTGAAATAGCTGTATTGCTATTAAAAAAAAAAAATGACTGTTAACTTCTAGTGCATTGTCAATTTGTTCTTATATTCTTTGGATAGGTTGTTTGCATCATCAGTTAGTTGTTATTATACTTGTTATTTTCGTTTGCGTCAGTAAATTATTCTTCATATTCATTTGAAATACAAACTATTTTGAAACCATTACGACTCGACAAGAAGAATTAGTTAAAACGAATCTTTTGCGAGCTGTATTAAGAATTGGTTAGGAGTTTTTGGCGGGAAGTCAAGGGGTCAGTTGGAGTTTGCTTTAAATTATTTTGCAAATTGATTCTAGTGGACTTTATAATATAAAATCGGTGTAGTTTAGTGTTATAAATGCTCATGCTCATGGACAATATGTAAAATGGTTAAAGTGGGCACTCATAGTGCGGCTGTAGTGATATTTATTTGCGGACTGTGGTGGGCGTCTTTATACACCGTCCGCCACTCATTCGGCTATGAAAACCAGTGGACTCGTATAGATTTGTTGCCAGAAGCTCCCTTGAAGCAATCAAAGGACCGACACCAACCTTTGATTGTATAGTTAGGTTAGGGTTAGGAATAAAGAAATTGGCGCCCGCGCCATTGGTTAACTAGACACTGGCAAAATAAGCTTCAACGAAGTTTAATCGTACTCGTATCGTAAGAAGTACGACCTCCGTGGCGTAGTGGTCACCATGCTAGTCCACCACCCAGAGGTCCCGGGTTCGATGCCCTGACCGGGGCAAGTTGGAAAATGGCCTTTTTCAAATTGTCCTGGGTCTTGGATGTTTATCTACATATGTATTTGTTATAAAATATAGTATCGTTGAGTTAGTATCCCATAACACAAGTCTCGAACTTACTTTGGGGCTAGCTCAATCAGTGTAATTTGTCCCTATATATTTATTATTATTTATTAATCGCCAACAAGAAAAAAAAAGGATTTGTTATGTAAAAACGACACATGTAAAATTAAATATTACGAGCTGTGATTATGATTCTCACATGTTTGTAAATTACGTCAATGTTTGTACATAGTGCCACTAGGCATTAATGAGTAACTAACCGGGCCAGTGCGAGTTGAACTCGCGGAGAAGGTTCCGTACAATGCCAAAGAGCAAAGATTTTCCGCAAGTGAACGTATTATATTGAGTTTACCACTTTATTTTCAACTAGCTTTTGCCCGCGGCTTCGCTCGCGTAGGGTTTTAATTTATCAAAATCCTTTCTTAGGGGATGCCTACGTCATAGTAGTTTAATGCTTGCAAAGTCTCAGCCCGATCGGTTTAAAATTGACAAAGTTTCATACAAACTTTCATCCCCTATTTTATCCCCTTGGGGGTAGAATTGATCAAAATCCTTCTCAGCGGATGCCTACGTCATAACATCTACCTGCATGCCAAATTTCAGCCCGATCCGTCCAGTGGTTCTGGCTGTGCGTTGATAGATCACTATGTCAGTCAGTCAGTCACCTTTGAGTTAGAATTTAGATTGACAGAATTCTGATAGGCTTTCGTGTAATCTACATGAAATTATTTTTGTTCATCAAAATTTTAGGCTCCGCAATTTCGAAGATCAAGGGGGGGGGGGGGTGGTAAATTTTCATCTTTCATGAATAAAATCAAAACTATTTATTTTACAATAGTAACAAGAACATGTTTGAGATCCTCATAATGAGCTCTTTTATTTGATATAGGACACAGTAAGGTTTGCAAAACTTTTATTTAATTTTCTAATTTGTCTCCCGAAAATGACGCTTATTAAAAAAATAAAATACTTTACACATCTGCGTGTGGGTCCTCCTAAAAAGAATTGCCTGATTTGGTCCAGTAGATTCGGAGCAAATTGACTGTGGCCCTGTAACTATCCTATAAGGGTTCCGTTTTCCATTTTTGTACGAAACTCTAAAAACAAGGTGAATGGCAATATCGCCAGGTCATGATAATGACATAAATGAATGACCAGCCGAAACTAGATGCGCCGGTTTTTGATGAAATAATAAAATTGCATGCAAACAAAGCGTTTTGAAATTTTTATTGAGGAGACAAAGCAAGGCATTACCTAAATTAACTCAATTTCCATAATAATCTAAAACCTTAATCAGTACGTACAGTACATACTTACACGATAATAAGTTATTTATATGAGAAAGAATTAAAATTTCATGAAATTTTATTCGCTGAGTTTTACAGCTCTTCTAGAGAAGCTATCAACTTCTAATTCCCTCTTCGACAAACGGCCATGTGTGAAAATGAGTTTCTTTCGGCGTTTCTTCTCAGCAGTGGTCGTTACGAAGCGCTGGTATCGGTAGCTTTTCTTTGAAAATAAAATATTTTAATATACTTTACACGTAACGTAAATTATACTTATTGACGTGTAAAAGTGCCTGTAAAGGTCTAATTACTGAATAAACATTTGAATCTTTGAATCTTTGTGAATTATGTCAATAGGCAATGCGGCTAACAACTCAGCAATAATTTGATTCCTTTTTTAGGGTTCCGTACCCAAAGGGTAAAAACGGGATCCTATTACCAAGACTCCGCTGTCCGTCCGTCTGTCTGTCACCAGGCTGTATCTCATGAACCGTGATAGCTCGACGGTTGAATTTTTCACAGATGATGTGTATTCGGTCGGATGATTTAAACGATCACATAATATTCAAAACGATCTCTGTCTTGTTTTTCTTCTCAAAATAGTGATGGGTTGCTAGCCGCGTCGCCTATTGACATGATTCGCATGACCGTTTATCAAAGAGAAAATTAGAAGCTACTCGTTTAATAGAAGAGCTGTGCAACACAGCGAATAAAGTTTCATGAAATTTTAATTCTCTCTCATATCTACTCGTATAACTTATTACCATGTAAGTATGTATATATTGTTTATTTTTTTTATGTACCTATATATTTTAAATATTTAGGGACAAATCACATAGCTTGCGCTAGCCTCAGAGTATTCTTGTGTATGTGTATGAAATACTAACCCAACGATTCTATATTTTATAATAAATACAAGACCCAGGATAATTTGAAAAAGGCAATTTTTAAACTTGCCCAGTCTGGGGATCGAGCCCAGAACCTCCGGACGGATTAGTGTGTTAACCATTACGACGGACGTTTAACTACCACGAAGGACGTTACAGTGTATGTATGTATCAGGGATGTTGCGGATCCCGATGTTTTCACATCCGCGGATGCGAATGCGGATTATAAGAGGCTCACATCCGCGGATGCAGATGCGGATGCGGATGTTTCGGATCCTATATAAATATAGTATATAAATTAAGAATTAAAATAATGAAAAAGTATTTATACCTAATCATTTTTATTATAGTATTATAAATTTGTATTATAATACTTTTGTGTTACAGAAATAATAATTTGTGACTAAAAATTAAATCAAATTAATTCCCCTATTTTTAACTTCACTCACTTTTTTAAATTAGTACTCGGTCATTGTCACGCGCGAACGGCACGCGCCATTCACAGGCCCCGCCCCTTTTCTTTCTTGTCGCGACTCGTATGACATTCGCATCCGCATAAAAATCTGCATTGATTTATTGCGGATGCGAATGCAGATGCAGATGTCCAAATCTTTGCGGAAGCTCCGCATTTGCGGATGCGGATGCGAATATTCGCAACATCCCTGGTATGTATGACAAACGGTCACATAATCTTCAAAACGATCTCTTTCTCGTTTTTCTTCAGGCTCCGTGTTGTTTTTTTTGTCGCATAACACGATTTGGAAATGTATATAGGACAATAAACTCTCTTCTATCTGCAACTTGGCGCGAAAGTAATAAAAAATCCAGACCAGCTGTCTTGTTACCTAATTGCTCAGTAACCGATGGCCAGACGCCAAAAAAAGTACGTCGTCGACTGAAGCTGCCCCCAGACGGCTTCCTATTATATTGTGTGCGTCACCCACCAGAGTTTATGTATTCAAGTCCACGCGCTAAATATTTCGCACCATTCAACTGTTCCATGAATTCATTATGTGCGTAAGGCTTAATAGTGCCCTGTCTATCGTTGATTAAGTCTGCTTATTTGTCAGCTTGTATTGCTAGGTCCATTGTTGGACGTTAATATCAAATGTAATAAAGTTAATTTGCTTTTTAACCAATTTCAAAAATGGGGCAGGTTATCAATTCGACATGTATTTTTTTTTGTGTGTGTTGCTACGCGATATCTTCGCCACTTGTGTACCGACTTTAAAGTTTTTTTTTTTTAAGTCTTTAGCACAAAGTTTGTATCATTAATTTGGTGAAGATATGATGAAGAAGTTTGGCGATATCTATGGAAGAAACTTCTGAAAGAAAATTAAGTCTGTTGTTATTTCTTAAAATTTAATTTCATATTAGACTAGCTACGCCCCGCGGCGTAAACACAAAGTAAAATTAAAAATTTTAAAATCCCCCCGACACAAAAAATAAACTCTAAAAACTAACAAATAATATTTAAAACCTATCATAATTATTAATTATATAATTTTATCAAAATTTTCCAGCCGTTTGCACGTGAAGAATTAACAAACATACACACACACACTCAAAAACTTTCGCCTTTATAATATTAGTGAGATACACCTCTCTTTTGTGCTTGTTAGGCGAAGAGTTTAGCAACCCAACACATCACCATTTTGATTCCTTTTTGAAACATCACGCTAAAAGTGGCCTTTGAGTCTTGCGGTCCCTGGACTCTGTCCTTTAGAGCCGCAAGACCCAAAATTCTCTGGTCGATGATCACAAGGTTATGATAGTGTATAATATAATATAATATACAACGTGGAGAGGACATACCCGTTATAAAACGAACCATGGGTTGGGCAATACTACATTACTAAATTGTAATGAAACTAAAACAATAGGTTAGGTTAGGTAAAACATCCAATAAAAATAAAACGCATCCAGCAAAATAAAAGCAAAGCTATTTAACTATCATTCGTATCAAAACTCGAGTCAACACACTTAAAAAAATTCAATTTGTATGGGAATGTCGAAATTTTTGTATGTTTTTTGACTGTTATTTTATTATCATTATACTAAAGTGGTGTAGTATAGCCCGTGGTTCGATTTATTACGGGTATGTCTCTTCCACGTTATATGGTCAATGGCACAGGTATGCCAATTAATAGAAGCGGAGTATCATTTATGCCTACACTACTACAAACGAAACTATACATCCGTGCACACGGCAATGTGTGTGTTCGCCTTACAACCTTAGATCAGAGGATCCCAAACTTTTTTTGTCAAACGCCCACTTTAAAAAATCAGTTATTTTGTAGCGCCCCCCATCTTTTTCACCATAAAAACCTGAATCACATATTTGTCTTGCCTGTAGTTTAATTCAGCCTATATTCTAAACTAGACTTTTTTACAAGAGAGAGCAATAATAATACATACACCAGTACATTAGAGTATCTTTTATAAAAAACTAGCTGACCCGGCAAACGTTGTTTTGCCAAAATTGAGGCTTGTATGTATTTTTGTATGTTGTATCATAAAAAAATAGAAATTAAAAATTTTGTCTAAAAAATAAAAAATAAAATTTAGGGGTGGACTACCCCTAACATTTAGGGGGATGAAAAATAGATGTTGGCCGATTCTCATAGATACCGGATAAGCACAAAAAATTTCATCAATATCGGTCAAGCCGTTTCGGAGGAGTATGGCAACGAAAACTGTGACACGAGAATTTTATATATTAGATAACAATAATCAACATTGTTAATTTTAAATAAAAAAATAGCAATAATAATACAATTTTACAATAATAAAGAGTATCGGAAGTGGGGACCTCACCTGCGAAACTTTAAAACACGAAATTTTTTTCAGTGTTTGATTCCTTTAACGATATAAATAGCGTTGTGAACTCATTAAAATAATAAATATTAATTACATTTTGATATAAATCACTCATTGCTTAAATCACATCAGCGCCCCCCAACTTTATTCTGGGCCCGTTACCGCCCCCCTTAAAGCCTCCAGCGCCCACAAGGGGGCGTTATCGCCCACTTCGGGAAAGACTGTTCTGCCTTAGATCATTTGATACAGGATAAGCCTTACCTGCGCGTTCCCCTCTGCCAAAGTATAAGAACAAAAATCTAATACGTTCATAAAAACTAGTTGCGCAATCGATTATGATCATTATGTGAATTGGTAAGGCATCGAAAAGACGTTTAAAAGTGCTCCGTTTAAAATGACATGTTATGCAATTTTCTCGTGTAAAAAGAGGTCAAACACATTTAATCTTCCAAAAGATTGCATAACCTTTCATTAGTAAGTATTTTTTTATTTTATTAACATTGTTTTCTATTTACGAGTAAATGTAATTTCTGAAAAATCGAAGAAATATCTATTAGTATCGATTACGGAAAAAATAATCGAATCACGTTTGCAACTGATTTCCTTTCAGCCCATAAAATAATCTAAGATCGCATACGAGACTAGTTCATTAACCCCCGTTTTAAATGTATCAATTACATTCTTAAGGTTCTGTAATAAGGTTACAATTAGAAAAACGATTAGTTAATGACGTAGGCGCACTCCCCACGAGACTAGCGCACTGCTGCGCACTCCTCACGAGACTAAGGCGCACTCCTCACGAGACTATGTATTTATGATTTACAACCTTCGTCTTTATTCCATGTGCATTAGAGTTGATATATTTTTTTGTCTTCTCTCTCTTTCTTGCCAAGAGTGTATTATTATGTGTATTTACACATTTTTTCAGTGTGAGTTTTATTGGCGTGCAGAAAATAAGCTAGTGTTTGATTTTTTTGTAGTGTGCATTTATAGCGACACAAATTAGTTCTGTGAATGTGTGATTTTGTTTAGATGTAGTAGTAGTACTTACCCCCGCACCAAAAGCGGCTGTATTAAAAGATCTAAGCTCACAACACACTCGACAAGGCTACAACGGGGAGTGGTGCGGGCATGGGAAACAGGGACGCATATTGCGCGTCTCGCGCAATATGCGTCCCCGTTCCCCGTCCTTTGAATTCCTCGGAGTTTCCGTTCTGTATGTATTACATACTAGTTGTAACCCGCGACTTCGTCCGCGTAGAAGTCTAGAAAATGTTTCTAATGTGATTTTTATTTGTTTTTTGTTATGACACTTATGACATATGAATTATTATGTTAAAATTTAAAATGTTTGAATACTTCTTCAATATAACAATCTTTATAAAAGTGTAGGGATTTAAACGCCTAGCGAGCAGACCCGACGAACCTTGTCGAGCTCCAGCTCTCACTCCCGCTCCCGCTCCCTCTCCCGCTTCCA
Source organism: Acrobasis suavella (assembly GCA_943193695.1). Lineage (NCBI taxonomy): Eukaryota > Metazoa > Arthropoda > Insecta > Lepidoptera > Pyralidae > Acrobasis > Acrobasis suavella. Next base: position 1,692,050 of record OW971944.1, read on the forward strand.
CTCCCTCTCCCGCTCCTACTCCGCTCAAACACGTCATGTTTCTCGCTTGTCGAAAATTCATACAAACTTACAACCCCTATTTTACCCCTTATGTTATTTTCAAAATCTAATGAATGCATTATTATTTTCTACTAACTACTAAAATAAATAAAAAAAATTGTGTCACAGTGAGTGAGTGATTTTCGCTTTTATACATATAGATTAATTCTGTGTCAATGGTTTCACTAACACAAGATTGAAAACAGTGCCTACGTCAGAGACATAAAGCCCTACGTTTAATAATACGTATAGATAGATGTACTAGTAGTTGTAGGCGTCGCCTTGTTAAATTATTCCTACTATCGACATTTCATTTAGAAGTTAGTCCCTCTACGCGTGTTTGTTGTTTCTATATTTAGCTGGAAAAGAACCAATTAGGGACTGGCGTTCCTAGGAAAATGGTTTCATTGATTTCCAATTAGTTTTTGTAATTACATAAATTGTTCGCTTCCATGTCGGTCTGAGAGAAAAATCAACGTACAATGTAGTTATCTAGACACGCGGCAGCGTGTCAGAGCCAAATTCAAAAAAAGAAACGGAACTGGCGACGCGGCAGCCGTGTGTATAGCAAGCCTAATTATATTCTAGCCTGGTCGGTCAAACGTCTTTCTTCTTATAAATAAAATAAGTCTTATAAATAAAATTCAATATTCTCTTAAGAACTTGGCGGCCATTTAGATCTCAATTCTTTTTTCGGATTTTGAACTTGGCTCCCATTTTCACATTTATGTTTTGGTGGGTACATTGTTCTGCCTACTCTTCTCGCACAAAAAGTAGAACCTTATTGAAGGTATTCGCGAACATATCAAAAATTCGCTACTTTCCAACAACACAAATCATATACTTTTTCCTAAACGTCAAAACAAACATTTTCTATGTGATTTGTATGAAATAAAGACTAATGACGTCATAGTTTCTTGGAGTCAGATAGCGCTCTTAATATCAGTTTTTCTGCTAAAATAAATCTAGAATCACGTCGAAAATGGAGATGATAATTACAGGTGACACTATTTTGTGACTTTTTATTTTCTTAACAGTACCAAATAATTTATTTTTGACCCAGGTAAGTACCCAATTCAAGTCGATAGTCGATACGCATAGCATCGTCACTCTATTATCCGCTTAGAAAACCGCCGTCATCGCTACACGCCAAAAGTGGCCCTTGAGCCTCACGGAACTTGGCTGTCTTTACCCCGTAATGTATTAAACGTGATGAGTAAGAAGATTGCTGAAGATGATCAAGAGAATAAACGTAATCCTACTTCTGTTGTATAACCTCTAACAAAATATACTGAAACTAGTTTAAGAGTGAATTCAGTCCGTGATACTGAACAACTTTCCCCAAGAAACATATATCGTAATACGAAAAATAATATTTGACTTTTCATACAACCTCGGATCAACTTGATTTGGTTATATGTATGGGTGGTGGCCAGAAAAATTTTTTTCATATTTCGATATTTGTTGCTTACAGCTTAAATATCTGAATCAGCTAATGCAATAACTTTTTAAAACTAAAAACATACTTCGCCCCCAAACTCCTTAACCGGTTTTGATAACTTATCTACGAGACCACCTGGGAAGTATACCCTTGGAAACAAAAACATAATTTTCTTAATTGACGACCTCCGTGGCGTAGTGGTCACCATGCTAGTCCGCCACCCAGAGGTTCCGGGTTCTCCGGTCAGGGCAAGTTGGAAAATGGCCTTTTTCAAATTGTCCTGGGTCTTGGGTGTTTATCTATATATGTATTTGTTATGAAATATAGTATCGTTGAGTTAGTATCCCATAACACAAGTCACGAACTTACTTTGGGGCTAGCTCAATCTGTGTAATTTGTACGTATATATTTATTTATTATAATCTTCTCCATTTTTTTGAAGTCTGTTATAATGTTCCACTTTTCTTCATTAAGGCCAATTTTGCAGACAATGGGTGCCCCAGATTGCCGCCGTTGTTCCTTGAACAAACGCACCCCTACCACCCCAATTATGAGTTCAAGGCCGGGTGTACTTGATCTACTTCGCGATCGCAACGTACTTCTTCGCTTACAGTATAGTTAATCCATTACTTAGTACTTACAGATTTATTTATTTATTATTTGAATAGACTATACTATTACTATATTATTTGACGACCTCCGTGGCGTAGTGGTCACCATGCTAGTCCGTCGATTAGTCCCAGAGGTTCCGTGAGGGCAAGTTGAAAAATGGCCTTATTCAAATTGTCCTGGGTCTTGGATGTTTATCTATATATGTATTTGTTATTTAATATAGCATCGTTGAGTTAGTATCCCATAACATAACACATGTCTCGAACTTACTATGGGGCTAGCTCAATCAGTGTAATATGTCCCCTATACTTATTCGTAGTACACTACGAAAAAACTAAAAAACAAATTCGATAATGCAAAAGAAGTAAATGACTCAAGAGTCAAGAGCAAAGGACTCATTATAACCTTTTCTACTGGCATCCGATAAGGGCACAGCCAGCCGTGACTGGCTGACCAACACCTGCCCTTTCCGGCCCTTTGGTTTCCGTTGCAAATATACAAGCTCATTATGGGACTACTGACGCGAATCAAACTGTGGCTTTATAAGTTTTGTGTTATTTCGTATTTAACCAACGTGACCTATTTTGAAATTTATTTACAAAATCAACTTAGTTTAAGACTGTCATCAAAAAATATACGGTTTTATAAAACACCGACTAACTATATTAATATTTAATCCCTATTCACCCAAATAAAGTTAACATTGACAAATGATATGAGAATGACACTATCATTTATTTTGATAACAACTTTCAACCGGACTATTGTAACTAAATGAATATTTCAAATCAAGAAGGTACTCACATCTCACAATATTCCATTTTGTATAATAAGACGGTAAAAATTATACACTAGTGTTTCATGTAATGTTAGAGACATCTAATACAATCGAAGCGAAAGGAAGAAATACATTGTTAATTTGGGCACAGAAGATTTTACTCTAATTAACACAATGGAAGCGAAAAAAAGAAAGAAATTGTCAATTTCGACACAGATAACGAATAAGTTTGCTTTGGGCATACAGTAATAGACTAGTATTAGTGTGGAGACCAGCGTTTCCCAACCTGTGATCCGCGGACCCCTGGGGGTCCGTGAGTATATGTATGGGGGTCCGCGGTGTCATCTCTAGAGTCTAGAGATGACACCGCGGACCCCCATACATACCAACCTTCACATTAAATTTTTTCATATTTTTCATAATAAACAGTTATTTTGTATCTGTAATAACTAAAATAAATACCTAATCCGAATTTTTTTGCTGTTTATTTTATTAAGGGGGTCCGTGAAAGCTGTGCTTGATTTCCTAGGGGTCCGTGGACTGAAAAAGGTTGGGAAACGCTGGTGTAGACTGAAGAGTTTAGTATTATCATTACGAATACAGGTCATGGCCCGACAGTACATATAAAATACTGTTCGTACTCGAGGTTATTGTTAAAACAATGATTATAGGATGTTACGTCACAATGGAGCTATGTATACGGTAGTAACAGTTGATGTTAATAACGGTTCTAAACAATACAATATCGAGGTATTATTCATTAAAGATGGATAAAAACCTGTTGAAGTTAGTGAATTAGTTAATGTAGAAAGTAAATAGTTTTTTGACAAAATATTAATTTTTGTGAGTATTCATTTTTGAGTTCATTTCATCATTAGGTCTTTTTAGTCTCCTCTGCAGGAGCACCACCAGTATCAATTATGAAATTTAATGGACATTAGGAGTACGGTTCTACCAGGAAATTCAAAGAATGGCAAAGAGAAAAGAGGAATGGAGGCACTTAACTCCACCGACAGACGACAAATAGATATTTACAAGCAGTTCACCCTAAACTGTGAACTGAGGATGTCAATTCGAGGAGTTGCTAAGATGTAAGAACAACCTTAACCTTGTTAAATCTCAGCAATTTCTAGACCGACAAGGCTCATGTTCGTTTAATTTAGAAGTTTGTTTGGCCCTTTCTATTAAAGTAGCGAGGCGTAGAAGAAAGCAATTTATGAAATGTTAAAATATGTACAAATATTTTTCTTCTTCAATACATTTTATTAAATTCCTTTTGCCTCATCTATCAAAGTAGTAGGTAGCTTGGCAAGGAGAAAGCAATACAAGTTTATTCATCAAAGCTTTTTAACGTGTAATCAAATTAAGATACATTGTTTATTGTTGAGAAATGAGCCGACCGGAATGAATCTAGCAAGTGACTCTTAATTTTATAAGAACTTATTGAGTCACTAACCGTGGCCCCAAGGCATTTTCCATTTGTGAGAATTAAAACACTCATTAACAAAGAGAAACTCTTTCACTCCGTCGATCGTCGACAGAAAAGATCACACGTGTAAACTTATAAACACTGTAATAATTACAGAAGAGATAAATGTGGGTAATCTTTGGCTCTAATGACACTCACTATGTAATTATCACGGTTCTATTTATAAGTTCTCCCTTCGCTATCAAATGACTGGTAATCTCACAGTTTATTCACTTCATATCAAACGTACCTCTTTATTATGTGTTGTTTGAGAGAGTTTATGTCTCCGATCCGAATTCGTGAAAATGTCTGAAGCAAGTTTAAACAAACCATAACTAGTTCGTCCCCAACTGTTACTTCATATCTCTGCAACCTCTTGACCGATTTGGCTCATGATCGAACTTAAAAATTCTGACTGCTTCAACTACAAGGCTACTTTCATTAACCTCAAACAAAATACTCGAGTTATAGCCGAACAAACCTATTCGTACAACCTCACACACATGTAGACGCTTGATTATTTAAAACTCTTGTCGCTTGCTCGTTCAATATTTCTATGAAGTGGCACGCACTGGAATCCTCTGATTAAAGGAAATGATGGACGTTACCTTAAAATAGAAATAGAAAAATCTTTATTTGGAGCATATATACATCACTTAAAAATACAGAACATAAATAACAAAATATGTTACCAAAATGGTTTCTCTCAGCTTTTGTGTCTAGGCTTTTCGGAGCCAAGACGCTGGTTTTTAGAGAAACCGACATGGCTCTGCCTTTCATTAATTATAATGCACTAGGTAATTTGAAATATTAAAATTTTTAGCTTTTAATATATCAATTTTTTTCTTACTTGTCTTGAGGTAGTCCAATTATATAGCTTTGTTAACGCTATTTTAGGGTTTAGTTAATGTAAACTTGCAAATTACTGTTTAGTATATAAGTGTGTGTGGCTCTCTCTTTATCATTCACAGAAGACTTAAGTTGGAAGCTTGGAAATACATTACATATATAAACAATGTTTATACGTAGCGGAAGAAATACATATGTTTGAAAAACATGAGCCTCCTTCAGCAGTACTTCTAAGATAGGGTGAGGTTTGCGAAGGCCAAGTTTCTGAATAAATATGTGATATGGATACGTTGCCAAAAGAAATTATGTTATTCCTCGTGCGTTATTGACCCTGATTTTTTGCTCTTTTTGATAAAACTAACGATGGGATATAATGGATGGATATAATCATGCATCGGAAAACTTCAAAACGGGAAACGGGCTAATTAATCAAAGAATATTAATAAATTGTTTTCCTAACATCTCTACTTTTTTTTTGATATATTGCTATAATTTGTAGCCTCTCTTGAATTTTACGCCTTTGGTAACAATGTCAAAATAAAACAATAGAATTTCGATTCATTGATTTTAGAATTAATAGGAGGTTGGGGTTGGGAGGTAAAGCTACTGGTTGGTATTAATGGCGGCAGTCGCTATTCAAATAATTGAACAAAACGTATTTTACCCTTTCATAACACACCCTTGAATTAACCTTTTTACAATACAGGCGTAGATTATTCGGGTCCTAAATATACACGTATTTAAATTAAATTTTTACTGGATAGACTTAGATAAATTTTATATTAGAAGCAACTGCTTATTGATAAAACCGCTTGTATCAGTTTGAAAGGAGCTATTCATATTATTTAGATTGTAGTTATGACTAATTTGAATGCCATATGCCGATAACGAAGTTGCATTGAATGACTTTTTATTGTATTTACGTATCTATTTTGTTATTGACATTTATGTTTCGGATTTAATTTTGTTGTTTATTATTTTTAAATATAATATCATCAATCGAAACAAATAGCTTTGATTAGTGAAAACTTGGTGGGCAAATTGAAAAGCTGATATAAGTGTCAATCAATATTGATATTCCCTTATATATTCAATAATACTTAAAATGTTTATTAATTACATATGACGGCCCACATCCAGTAATGGAGATGTACTAGAAGAAGAATATAAAAAAAAAGAAACATGTCATGTCGTCTACGTCGTTTGAATTCAGCGGTCGCTTATTCGAATCTTCGAGCTCTCGAGTTTTCAGAGCAATGCTTTGCATAGGTTTAAAATAAATGTTATACCTATAATTCATGTAAACTTGGTACTATTCCACCAAAAAAGTATGGTAGGTTCATAAATAAATAAAAAACTCTAATTATTAACTGTTAAGTATTAATCTTTTACGGAAACTGCCTTATCAATGTTGAATTCTGTATTCTTCAAAAAAAAACATGCTCCAGAAAAAAAAACTTTTTTTTGTCATGTTTTTTTCCCAAGTTTTTTTTTATGTTAGAAAAATAACTGTTTTTTTGCAACACTAAGCTTTCGTATGCTATGTTAGGGCTAGGATACCTGCTTATATTAATTCTGTGTCTATGACGATAAGCACATCTCCATACAAAAAATCATAGAACCCAATTTTCTCGTCGTTTTTCTGAAGTCACCTTAAATTACTTTCATTCCTTTGTCATTGTCACGAATAGGTAATTTAACTGGGTGAATCAGCAGCGTGATTGAAAATAGATTTATCATGCTATTAGACTGGTCCCTTTTAAACATTATCAAATTATATGCCTACATTAATTTTTAGTAAAGTCCCTTTAGTATTTACCAATTTTATTTTTTTTGCGACTTTGTCTAATATATTGTTAAAACCAAACCATAACTAGTAGTTCGCCTCGAATTGTGAACTCGCGAACCTCTTGACCGAGCTACCCCTTGAACGTTTTAGGTCACGTTTGAACTTAAAAATTCTATTGGTCACTTCTACACGCCTACCGAATTTCATGACGCTTCGATCAAAACTACATACAATCGCCGGATAGTTCAAGTAGACTCAGAGAACTTCGCTTGCTCGTTCAAAAATACTTGTCTGCAATATCTGCAAGTTTTACTATGAACCCGAGTGTTATTTTTCATCAGGTCGCATTTCGCTCACATCTCTGCACCCCTCGCTCGTCTACCTGGGGAGGCTTTGTCCCTGACATCAAACGAAGCCATTCGACGCTATTCCGGTGCTTCAATTTGGTCTTGACCTTGCTTTTAATTATATGTCTAATTGTGGAACTGGTCGATGTGTGTTTCTTTTTTTTTCAAGATTAGGATTAGTTTTTATTTCATGATAAGAATCAGACATGTAAGTTTTCTAAACAATTTAATGATTATGGGTGGAACATATAAGGTGTTATTTAGTACAAAAGAAAAAGTACTCGTTATAGGTGATTTGTAGATAAGAATTCGCTTGTCAAGTAATTTGAAAAAAGATCTAATTCGCAAACCTTTTCATAGCCTTTAGGAGAAGCTTTCTCTAATCTTTCTTTGATTGGTGTGTGTTGTCACTTCCGGTCCAAAGTTTAAAATTATATGAAAAAATCCTGATAACACATAGATTTTTTTTATTCAAATTACCTTCTTAAAATGGTCTACATTTTCTATTAAAACCATCTACAAAAATTTTATATTATTTAGTTGACACGCCAATTGCCTCTATCATATCAATAAAGGCTCTGACTTCGGTGAAGGCACATATTGTATATGATTCCAGATAAATCATGCCATATCGTTAATTTTTCATTTCATTTCATCATGTAGGGTCGACAGCATCTAATTTTTTTATATTTATTACAACTCTATCTATCCTATCCACTTTTTCTTTGGTCTCGGCGTCCTCCTTATACTTAACTACGTAACGTTCTAACTACGTATTCTTCATATCATTAATAATTTCTGAATGTAAAACATTATAATAAATCTCTTCGAGTGCGATTTGAGTCTCAAAGTCGCGAAAATGATCCGTAGCGGCAGCTTAACCGGTGTCTGTGCAAACATAAATTGACCTTCGTTGACTCGCCATCGCCAGGCGTGTTTGTCGCAAATTCCTCTATTTGCTGGCGCTTCAGTGCTGTAAACACTTCATGATTTGGAAGTATACTTAAAAATACACACTGAAAAGATTTATAAGCGTTGTCGGTTTTTCGTGGGTGGTTCTTGCGAAAATAGCTGGTATCCACCTGTGCAAACATAAATTGATCTTTGTTGAATCTACAGACGTGTTTGTCGCAAATTCTTCTATTTGCTTACGCTCCAGTGCTGTAAACACTTAATGATTTGGAAGTCTATTTAAGTATTCAATGGAGAGTTTTAGAAACGCTGTCATTTTTTCATAGGTGGTTTGTCTTACAAAAATGAAATTATGCAAACAAATTTAAATAACCTTCAATGACGTGTTTGTCGCAAATTCATTTATTTCTTTGCGCTCTAGTGCTCAAAACACTTGATAATTTTAAACTCTACGTATGAAACACCGGCGATCTAGAAATGTAGTTATACATTTTGGCTGGTTCGTCTTGCAAAAATTATCCGTACTAGTATAGTTACAAGTATAAATTGACCTTCGCTGACTCGCCAGACGTGCTTATCGCAAATTCGTCATAATCAGAAACACACACTTTGTTATTGGTTTCAGGTTTTACTGATGTTTTAACGTTACATTACGTTATTTTCAACTGGCTTCTTCTCCAGGACTCGATAAATCTGCGTCCATCTAAAAAGACGGGGAGGATCAGGCATTTAGGCAATTTTAATCTTTGAAAAAATAACCCTAAAAAATAGCTGCATAGCAGCACTTTGGAATGCTCTATGTATGTATGAATTATGTCCTATTATTTTATATTGTATAGTCAAATGGTAATTTTTGCATTTATGTCAAAGTGCGACACATTTAAAATATTGAAGATTCTTTACTGACAAAACAAAGAAAGTAAAATCAATAAGCGTTGAACAAAACATTGCTCAACTTATCCAAGATAACAAAATGCAATTAGGAAGTATTACTAAATGTTACAGTGATTAGTCTTAACAACCTTCTGTTTTTAGAGATCTTTCTTCCTCATAGCGCTTGACAACAGAGCGGTTGTAATTACGCTGCCGCGGCATCGGCAGCGGTTTTCACCGCTGCGGCGTCGCGTGTTCGGTCTATATTTTTGAAACGGCCCGAGGCGTTCTCACGGCAGTTAATTAAGCGCTAATAGATGGCGCTTATAAAACAAAAAACTTACCATAATATGCCTAAACGTAAAAAAGAACTAAATTATTTGAAGTAAACACAAATACTATTATCATGTAACACCTGATAATAATAGCATTTGTTTAATTAATTAAGCAGCATCAAATTATAACCACAAACCATTGAGTTACTGCGTATTTTTTCCTTATCAATCTTTGTTAATACACCCAAATACTTCATTGAGCTATCTATTATGTATGTATACTTACTACTACAGTTTATAAATATTCTTAGATATCTTATCAAATATTTAATCCTAAATGATTTTCATTATATGAGTATCAATTTCGCAAGCAACTCCTTTTTCAACATCGTACTGTTTCCTTAGCTGTTTCCCATCTGGCATCCGGCCGGCGATAATTTAGCACCGTGTCAGTGTCGACGAAGAAAAAGCCGTTATCAAAATGGCGGCGGCGCGCGGCGGGCTTCGCGGGCGGTCGTTGACGCACCGCGTCGCCGGCCGGGACGCTATTGATTCAACTGGTAGCCGACGCACGGCGACATCTAGCAAATGATTAGCAAACTAGAGTTGTGAGCGTGTGTCGGTAGATGGCGCGCAAAAATATTAAAATGAGGTTATGGAAAATTTGGCATAGTACAGAATCAAATGGTGTTTCATGAATATGTATGATAGGAATATATTTATTTAATTACTAATGTTTAGTGTAACTTAAAAGGACATACATCTTACAAGTAGTCTAATGGCAACCATTTTTTTTATAACACATTTGAAAACTATTTGAAAACGTTATTTTCTTCATTTTCATTAGTTGCTTAAATAGCAGCGAATTGAAAAACAACAAATTCAAATTGTCCTGTCTATGCAAGAATGTGGGATTATCCACCAAATGTATAATTTTTTCATAGAAGCTTAACATTTATGTATGTTGTAAAGAAAATCCCACCAAAAACAAAAATGTGAAAATGGGAGCCAAGTTCAAAATCCGACGAAAGAAGTGAGATCTAAATGGCCGCCAAGTTCTGTAGAGAATCCTGAAATGTATTTGTAACAATCTTAACATTTGTCTTGGCTAGCTTTTTACGAGCTATCCTGATTTTTAGAAGAATAGGATTGTAAAAACGAAAACTACTTAAAACTATTAATTCTAGGAGAGGGATAATGTTAGGACACCTGATTAGACATGATGAATTTTTAAAAGTAATATTGGAAGGGAAAATAGAAGGAAGAAGAGATAAAAAAAGGAAGACCTAGAGATAGTTTTAAAAAACAACTAAAGGATCAAATTAATGTTTTAACCTACAAGGATGTTAAAGAGTTGACGTTAGAAAGAGAGAGAGATGGAAGGCATTGGTTTCTTCACTGACAAGAGCCTAGCTCTTAAGTAATAAAAAAAAGGATTGTAAAAACCATAACGTAAAGGTGATAAGTAGATTGGCCAAATATAAGTAGGCATGCTAAAACAAGCCAAGTCAAATGTTAAGACTTATAAATAAATTTTAGGATTCTTTACAGAACTTGGTGGCCATTTAGATCTCAATTCTTGTCTGATTTTGAACTTGGTTCCCACTTTCACATTTATGTTTTTGGTGGGATATCATTACTTTTTGCGTACAGAAAGAATCATCAGAATCATGAAGAAGAAAATTTTACTTGTTTGAGTTGTAAAGGGGTTGAAAGTAGCTCGAAATGGGTCGTGTAAATGTACACACGGCTGCTGCGTCGCTAGTTCTTTTCTTTGCACTTGGCTAAGACTTGGCTTAGCTAGATACTATGTCCCTATATTTGTCTAATTGAAAACATTGTTTGTTTCAGTGCAAAGACTTCGAGAAGGTCGGCGCGACGATAGCGGTGACGCCGTGCGACGTGGTGGAGGAAGCTGACATCACGTTCTCGTGCGTGGCAGACCCTCAGGCAGCTAAGGAGGTACCAATATTATCTTCTATCGGATCTATCATATGACTTTCTAGGTCGCTCAGGGCTCCAGGGATGCAAAAGGCTTTCAATAAAAACAAAATACAACATTCCTGTGACAGAATAAATATAAATAAAAAAATCAAATATATAGGGACAAATTACACTGATTGAGCTAGCCCCAAAGTAAGTTCGAGACTTGTGTTATGGGATACTAGCTCAACGATACAATATTTTATAACAAATACATATATAGATAAACATCCAAGACCCTGACCGGTGATCGTACCCGGAACCTCTGGGTGGCGGACTAGCATGGTGACCACTACGCCACGGAGTTCGTCATATAAGTAGTTAGTAGGAATATAAGTAGGTATTACATACGGGACGGAATCTTCTCGCTATATGCGTCCCCGTTCCCCGTCCTTGTGCTTACCTCTCCCTCGTTCGCGCTGTGTGGAGGTGTGGAGCGGGCGCCTGGCGGCTGCAGGCGTCTGCAGCCTCCTCGACAAGGCGAGAATAGGGGAGAGGTGTGAGGACAGGAACGAGGACGCATATTGTGCGGGACCTTAGGATATTCCGTTCTGTGTGTAATTGTTGTTTGTAATTCTTCTATTATTTCTGTGACTGTGATTCGACCCGCCGATCAAACAGTACGAGAACAAAAACTAAATGGATATCTTATATTGAGTGATATAGATCGGTCGAGTTCAGTGATTTTGTCCCAGTAGACGTGCAGTAGATCTACCAAGTTGGTCTGATCATCATGTCCCAAATCTAATAATGATAGGTGATGCAATGCATCTTTCACTATCTGTTGTATTGTATATTGTTACATACTGCTGACTCTGATAAAACAACATCTACTTATACAATACAAAATGTTCATTATTTTCGATTGAAACAATATTTTTATTTATAATGCCTAATTTCCCAGTAATTTAGCCTCGTCCTATAATTTTAAGGGTAAATGCATTAAACAATAAATAACTATTTTTTGTGTAAAGGTTTATACATACTATAATTCGATAAAGACAGTTATCCTTACTAATATTATAAATGTGAAAGCGTGGATGTTTGTTACGCTTTCACGCAAAAACTACATGACGAATAATCATGAAATTTTGTACACATATTCTGGCAGGTACTAGAAGTAACATAGGGTGCTTTTAATTAAAAAATAAAAATATTTAAAAAAAAAAATAAAAAAAAAATTGTCAACAAATATCAACATTTTGCTACTTTAGCGCCATCTAACATACAGTAATGAAGTTCAAACCCTAAATATGATGTGAAAGCGTGGATGTTTGTTACGCTTTTACGCAAAAACTACTTGACGAATAATCATGAAATTTTGTACACATATTCTGGGAGGTACTAGAAGTAACATAGGGTAAAGCGTAAATCTACACTATCCAATTATTTAATGGATTCGATGCGAGCGAAGCCGCGGGTAAAAGCTAGTTGTATATAAATGGGAAGTATGGTTTATTTTCTACATGCACATTATCACGCTTGTTTCCCACAGGGATAAGCAGACCACTATTGACCTAAATTTACTCTGACAGACCTCGTTTGCTTCGTCTACACTCATCACCTTCATACACACACAAAAATACATATATATTTTTTCTATTTCTTACAAATGGGACGGAATGTAACGTATCTACTCGTACTGTAGTGTCATGTTTTGCAATATTAAAAATGTTCAACGGCTATCATGTTCCACAGCGGTCGATGTTTATCAAACCATCGCTGGTTTCCGAATTCCGGCCAGTTTCCGTTTATTTGTAACATAGCTATTTGAGGCCTTTGTACTCGTACTTATTTATCAACTGTTTCATAGTTAGTTACAAGATCTACGGTATTAAAATTCTAGGTCTATGACGGTAACCTTTGGCAGGCCTGTGTCACTCCCCGTTTAGGTATCGAAAATATACCTACATTATTACTATGCGCGCGGCGACCACATCGAAGGGGAAAATTCAGTTGCATGAATCGTTTGTTAAGGGGATACCTGAATTTTCCAGGGTCCAGTGCTGCCCCCATTTGAAATAAATCATTTGATAGGAAACGGACATATCATTTAAAATTTTGTCTTTACCAGGTATTAGATAACCCTTCAAACTATTTGATTAAAGTGAGAACGTGAAGCTTTTTGACGCACATCTATCCAAAATGGCCGTTTTTCGCAATTGTGCGTAGAAAAGCTTCACGTTCTCACTTTAAACTGTAAAAGTAGTTCACAAAATAGTTTGAAGGGTTATCTAGTGCCTAGTTAAGACAAAATTTTACATGATGTCTCCGTTTCCTATAAAATAATTTATTTAAAATGGGGGCAGCACTGGACCCCGGAAAATTCAGGTAATGAGAATAAAATTGGCTTGCAATGGTTTTATAGGTATCTAAACGAAGAGGTGAGGAGTTCTGACGCAAGCAAAATTAAACCATAGCGCTAACCACATTAAGTAGATATTTCTTTGATTTTTTTTCTGAGTAAGACTTCTGTACGTGAGTACTAGTACTTATAATTCTGTGCCTTTCACTGGTCTGAACCTGCATGGTTGGGCCATATTGTATTAAATACATAATGTACTAGTCAGTACATTATGTATCTAATACAATATGTACATCTCAACCATAATAAAAGTTCTCTGTTCTCCAACTAAAGTGTCCCGAGTTTGTTATTGTCGCCCTACTGGATAATTTATTTACAAAGTTGAAACTATTTTAAGAATAGATTCAGTCCACGATATAGAATAAGTCATTATGAAAAAAAAAAAAAAAACAAACAACCCGACTGCCTTTTAATATATACGCAGTGTCACTCTTACAGTTAATACTAATCTAACGACAGCCCTCAAGCTAAAATCCATCGAGCCGTTCACGCTGCAGAGCGTGCCAATCAATTATACATACATCCATGCATACATACTCTCGAAAAACATAACCCTCCTTCTGGTGCAGTTGGGTAAATATGAATAGTTAGTGTTTTCAAAGAAACTTGGATCAGGCGATCGGTCAGTTTGTATCGGAGGCCAAATCATATTTTTCTTATTTCGACATGTTCTTTGGGAAAAGTTGTTCTGTATGGACTGAATGCAGCCTTAAAATAGTTGTTTTGTTTTTGTTTTTCGTGTGTGTATGCGGCCAACACTGTTGTCAGATTTTTCAGGCTGCCTAAAGGCATCTGACATACCTTGACGACCAACAGCTTATACATGCCTTCCGAAGCACGGAGGAGTTCGAGAATTTTTTGTGCCACTTGTGGTCACCCATCCAAGTGCGGACCACACCCGGTGTCGCTAAACTTGCGAAAGCGCTAGTAAAGCTAGTAAGCTCCTCAAATAAAACAGTTTTAGTAGATTATGTAACTGCCTTTACAAATGGATACAGGAGGGTTACTCCATTGAATACATAATTAGATAGTCGTCCGATAGTGACGTTCTATTTCTATGTCAAACCAAATTAGACTTTATCATCATACTTTAAGGCGGCCCTTCCCGGCCGCTCTATCGTTAACGCGAGCATAGTTTGAAAAGCTTGTTGTTTCATCCAGGGCAATGCTAGAAAAAGAGGCAAACCAAAAAGAGAGAGAAAGCGTCTGAGGGCTCAGTTTGCATTCTATTGAGCGAAATTAGTATTATTATTAACTATCAATTGAACGAATATTAACTATTCATGGGGTGCGGGAATTTTATAAAACTTGTTCCAGGTGATACGTGTTTATAAGTAAGCCTTACAAGTTTGTGAAATAAATGTTTTTAATATAAAATTTTCATTAAATTTGCGAGGTTTGTATCGAAATATTTTCTTTACCTTTACAATTTTTGATTACTTTATAAACGGTCGAAGTTTAGCAAAAATTTGAGCAAAAAGCAGGTTTTTGGATGTTTATACTGAATTTGTTTTTCCAAATTGTAATTTTTTATTTCGATAGAAACCTAGAAATGGTGCACAAGATACCTGTTAATTCAAAAGTTTTGGAGAAAGATCAGTTACAATACAACGCCATAATTAGGGGCCTTCCCATCTTACTTTTCATACAAACACTCACGTGATTATGGCGTTGAAACTGATCTTTCTTGAAAACTTTTGAATTAACAGTTATCTTGTCAGCTATTTCTAGGTTTCTATCGAAATAAAAAAATTACAGTTTGGAAAAACAAATACAGTATATGCCTTCAAAAACCAGCTTTTTTGACAAATTTTACCTGAACTTCGTTGTTTCGAACCGTACATAAAGTACTCATAAATTGTAAAGGTAAAAAAAATATTTCGATGTAAACCTCGCAAATGCAACGAAAATTTTAAATAAAATAAAAATACCTTTTATTTTACACACTTGTATGGCTTACTGAGAAACACGTATTACCTGGAACAAGTTTTATGAAATTTCCGCCCCTATGAATAGTTAATATTCGTTCAATGAATAGTTAACAATAATACTAATTTCATCCAATAAAATGCAAACCGAGCCCTTAGGCGCTATCTCTATTTTTGATTTGCCTCTTTTTCTAGCATTTCCCTGGATGAAACAACAAGCTTTTCAAACTAAACTCGCGTTGACGATAGAGCGGCCGGGAAGGGTCGCCTTAGTTAGTGATCAATGTAGCTTGACACTGAAATGCGAATAACGTCTGCGTATAATAAGCGTTCTGTTTTTGGAGTAACCCCCCTGGATTCAGACTTTGTCGTACTAGTAGGTAAATGTGGAAACACCCTATTTTAAGGATATTTATGATAGCTATTCCACTTTCTTAGTATGTTGTTTTCTTGTTAAACCCCTCGAGAATTTCCACAACGAATGTTCAGTGTTTCGCAAATAATGACGTCATACGTGACCCAGAAACACACACAATGGAGAAAGGAAACGAAAACAATGACTTTGCCTAATAAAGATGGTATCGTTACAAGATTGCTGTTTTGGAAGTTTTGCAAATTGCTGACCGAAGCTAGAATCACTTGAAACGTGTGTCGGTCGTTGTGGATAGTTCGAGCGAAGCGAGCAATGAAACTTGTTAGGCAAGTAGATGCGGCTAATAGAATTTTAACTTCGATCACGAGCCAGATCGGCTAACCCTCGGGGATAATAGATATTTTATTACGCTGCTATGTTGGCTGCCCAGGATGTAGCAGAAAAGCGAAACCCTGAGTATCACAAGCATTACACATTAAGCTCCGTGCCACTGGTGGACACAAGACAAAGACTCCCGGACCTGGTGCCCAGTCAGCTCTCCGTGCCCTCGCTCGATCTGGAATGAAGATCGGCCGCATCAAAGACGTTACGCCCGTGCCCTCAGACTCCACTCGCAGGAAGGGTGTTCGTCGTGGTCGCAGATTGTAATCATTCAGTTGTAAGCTTACTGTGGACTTTGAATAAAAGGTTTATATAAAAAAAAAAAAAACTCAATCTGTTGTGTAATATGGGGGCGGAGTCGGTTTTTAATTTTGAAAAATTACTAAGGAAATGCATATAAATGTCTTTTCGTTATTATTCTAGTCGTAAAAAGTAGCAAATCTAGACGTCGTAGACAAGGCTATACAATGGAACGAAAATAGATGCGGTTTCCAAAACACGTAGCCCATTATGCTAATAACGCTCTGTATTATGATTACTTATCGTGTTTCTTGGAAATCTTCGTTTTGAATGTCTTGTTTGTAGTGGGTAACATTAAATTAATGGATTGTTAAAATGAGTACGTCCTTAGTCTGTAAGTATTGTAAGTCTAGAAGGGGCGCTGTTGTCTGCCAAACTAGTATTTAATTGCTAACTATGATCATCATCATATTGAAAAACAGTGTATTGCCCCCGGGCAATATTACTAGTGTATTGGCCCCGGGCAATATTACCAGTGTATTGCCCCCGGGCAATAGTACCAGTGTATTGCCCCCGGGCAATATTACCAGTGTATTGCCCCGGGCAATAAATATTACCATTGATCTGTGGCCTATTTGTATTGCTGTATCAAACACATTATTAAATCGTGTACAGGTTGGTGGAAGCTTAGGTATTTTCTTTTGTGTCTGATTTGTGTACATATATTTTTTTACGTGCGTTTTTTTAGGTACAGCAGCAAATAATAAGTTTATCTTTCTATCATGCACACTGGCCGTTTACGGCTATGGCAGGCCTGTGTCACTCCCCGGTTAGGTATCGAAAATATACCTACATTATAAGTTTGCGTGCGGCGACCACTCCGGAGTGGGTAATTCAGTTATATGAATCGTTTGTCGAGCGTGATAAGAATGAAATTGGCTTGCGATAGCTTTATAGGTAAATCAATGAAAAGGTGCTGAGTTCGGACGCGACGGTGTATCTTTGAATTTCTTTGCTGAGTGAGGCTTCTGTTGGCTTGCAATAGCTTTCTAGGTATCTCAATGAAAAGGTGCTGATTCGGACGAGACGGAGTAAGTATCTTTGAATTTCTCTGCTGATTGAGGCTTCTGTACGTCACTATTAGTACTTATTCTGTGGCTATTGTGACTGTACTTGTTTGCTACAAATTCATTCAAGGCGTCGTTCATGATGTGGCTGACATACCCTATTTTTGATTTGGATGTATGTGCACAATGCGGACAGATCAGGGTACGGCAGACATTGTTGTAGTATTATTCTTCTTTGCTTGTCGATGTCCACTGATCTCTAAATACAGGTAGCTCAGTACTATGCCCAGAATTGCAGCTTTTTTTTGGCGTACTGCTAGCACTAGGAGTGTATTGAGGACTAGGAGTGTTTTCTAGGGTTCCTTACTCAAAGGGTAAAAACGGGACCCTATTACTAAGACTCTACTGTCCGACTGTCTATCCGTCGGTCTGCCCGTATGTCTGTCATCTCATGAACCGTGATAGCTAAACGCCGTATGTTGCCGCAATAATACAAAAAACAGAATAAAATAAATATTTAAGTGAGGCTCCCATACAAAAAACGTGATTTTTTATAGATTATGGTCCGGAACCTTCGTGCGCGAATCCGACTCGCACTTAGCCGGTTAGTTTCAATCGCATCTCACTTCTAGTCTTGTACAAGCTTCCTACGGTCTTCAAAAACATCTACATTATGATGAACTAAGCGTCTCCACTCAGTCCTCTGTGCAGCCAAACTTTCCCAGCGAGTATGGTCTATATGGCATCTTCTCATATGTCTTTTCTGAATGTCTTAGTGTCTGAGGAAGTGGCCGACTTGTTTCCGCTGGTCGTCCTTAAGTTCAGAAAAGTGCCTATGTTATTTTTCTTTATATAAGCTTGTATTTTTTTTTTTACAATATATTTGTTTAGGCATTTGTCCTCAATCTCACCTGATGGTAAGCGACGATGAAGACTAGAAATGAAGCATGCCTATCCAAAAGATACCCATTCAATCTACTTTTGAATGTCCCGGGACTGTACTTCTCTGGGAATATAGACGCAGGCAGTTCATTCCACACCTTAGCTACTCGAACCAAAAAGTAATTGTCGAAGCGTTTAGTTCGAGACTTAGGTATTTCAACGACAAAGGGGTGAAACCCCTGTCCGCGCCTCGTAGTCCGATAGAGAAATGGTGAGGGTTTCACGAGATCAAAAAGAGCCCTCGAACACTTATATAGGTTTAATGGTGTTTTAAAACGTGTTCCTTTCTTCTCGTATCCTCAATGATAGCCATGATACCTTGACAAATGAGGTGTCGTTGGAAGCGGCTTGACTGTCCGCTATACGACGTCACAGTATATTTAATATGGCGCCCTCTATAGGCTATAAAGAAATAAAATAAATTAAATCATACCGTCACAGAGGTATATACTACGATAACGTTTATAAAACGGCTTATTTCAAAAACACATACGTTCTTAGCCGTGTCCTCTTGCTTTGCTTGCATCAACTGGATAAATGTACTTTTCAGCAAGAATTGTCCCATAGTCCGGGATTAGTTTTTTAAACTACATCTTGTTACACATAAAACCAGAAGTAAAAACGCTTCCACACGTACGCAACATACGAGAGGTCAATTTTTTAGGCTACAATAATAGATATCTTTCCACTACGAGATAGGGATATTTCTAACCCTCGGGACACGTCATCCGACTCCAAAGGTCAGGGCGGGGCGGCTGCCATTGACCTTTCCGCGACCTCTGCGTTGGTGATGGATGACACAATGCACTTGGGAGCGGTCTGTGCGTACAGTTAACAGCACACCAACATCAGGCTACCCACTTTGTTTTTATACGTAGAAGGTGCTTTTAAGAATAACAATATTTTAAGGGTTAATTTAATCTTATATTTTGATCAATTTTTTAAACTGTTAATGTATAGGCGCTTTGTAATAATCCGAATAGACTGGATTTAGAAGTAGCTTCTAAATCTGAAAAATACAGAAGTAGTCATTTATATATGTGTATACTAATTATTCAACAAATTGCCAGAAGAACTGAAGATTTTAAATGTCAGGCTCTTTAAGAAAAAAAATTACAAATGGCTTGTTGACATAAATTTTTATAGTCTGAGTCAATTCCTGGACTACTAATATTTGCATGCTATTACTACTAGCAAAACAAGTTTGTTCTTTAATATTTATTGTAAGATCTATATTACCATGTTTTTAGCAAACAAAAATAAATGATTATGATGATTAATAATCCGCTAGTTCTCTATAAGTTAAACAAGATTGTTTTCAAACACTATTTAAGGGATTTGTATGGAATAGCACATCGTGACGTCATAGTTCCTTGGAGTCTAATAGCGCTTCAATATCAGTTTTTCCTATTATAAGTTTTTCTGTATTAATAAATACATAATCACCACCACTTGTATATTCTAATACCCTTATTCATAAAGAATTACAAACGTTTACTAAACGTATTTTAGTAAAAATGTTTTTTGTCTCGTTTGTTCAATGTCCACTATTAAAAAGAGGGAAAAGAACAAAACAGGTTTTAACTAAAATAGATTTAGTAAACGGTGGTTACTTTTTATGAAAATAAAGGGTAAATCTTTGAAAATAACGTTGAAAATGGATATGATTCAATGACAAGTGACATAATTTTGTGACTTTTTTTTCTCTCATCAGTACAAAACAAATTATGTTTGACCCTGTATTACTGCACTAATGTATGATTGTGTAGATCAGCTAATCTTGCCGTCGACTGTACTAGGACACCCGTGGTTAATGGCTTTTGTGAGTGGATTGGTCTAGATAAAAAGTAGTATTGACGTCACTTGATTTGTAGTATTTATAGTAAAATTCAGACGCGTAGTCGTTTTAAGCGTTCCGTACCCAAAGGGTGCCAATGGAATCCTATTACTGAGACTCTGTCTTTTCGTCCGTCTGTTACACGTCTGTGCATCTCGAAACGTAATAGCTAGACACCTGAATTTTTAATTGCCGCCATAACAACAAATACTAAAAATAAAAATGCGTGCATAGATCACCCGGTTGGATCGAAGTTACTTTCGTAGTTAAGATGGGATAAACTGAAGGCAAAATCTTATAATTATTAATAATAAATAATACATTAAAAACATTAAAATTAAAAAATATATAAATGAAAAATCAACCGAATTAAAAAAAAATATCGGCGTGTTATGAGTTAGAACTGGGAACATCGACCGTCTCAGGCATACGCTCTACCAACTGAGCTATGGACGAGATAGTTACAATTTTAAAATTACCTTTCACTTTAAGTCGTGACGGAAAAGTGTATGAAGAATCTTACACATTTTTTTTTCGCCTAGCCTCCTTCGGTTCCGTTCGAAAAGAAACTTCGTTTCAAGAATTTAGGAACATTGTACGGAGGTACGGAACCCTTCATGTACGAATCCATCTCGCTCTTGACAGGTTCATTTTTTTAATTTAACCTATACTGTCCCACTGCTGGGCAAAGGTCTCCCCCATATGTTTCTACTCATCCTGATTAAGAGCGATCTGCGACCAATTCCTTTCAAAACATGATGTCATAACTCAAACGTTTCTTAGGCGTGCCCGGCTTCTTACGGCCTTCATTCCATATCATGGACTGAATGTGGGGCTCGGAAGTGCGCATTGCTAGCGCTTTCGCAAGTAAAGCAACTCCGAGCGTGGTCCGCACTTAGATGGATGACCACAAGTGACATAAAAATTTCTCAAACTCAGAAGGCACGTATAAGACGTTGGTCCCGGCTGTCATCATTGTATGGCAGTCTTCAAGCTATGTAAGATGCCTTTAGGCAGCCTGAAAAACAGTCTGACACCAGTGTTACTAAAAAAATGGATTGAATCTACTCTTAAGGCCTGCACTTAATATCACATGACAAGGCAATTAAGTGTAAATAGATAATAGTGAAAATTTCTAGTCAGTTTTTTGCTTTGATGTACTTACTGCTTTATTGACTGACTGCCTCTATTGTCCAGTGGTCAAGCGTTCGCCTTGTGATCCGGAGGTCGTGGGTTCGAATCCCACTGGGAAGCATACTTTGTGAATAATTGTTTCTAGTAATAACCAGTTATGATATTGCTGACTTAAACCACCTAAATATCCGAAAAGAAAGATGATTCCGCGTTTCGGAAGGCACCTATAAACTCTGGCCCGAGGTCGTGGGTTCGAATCCCACTGGGAAGCATACTTTGTGAATAATTGTTTCTAGTAATAACCAGTTATGATATTGCTGACTTAAACCACCTAAATATCCGAAAAGAAAGATGATTCCGCGTTTCGGAAGGCACCTATAAACTCTGGCCCCGAACGCAATCTAGCGTTTGTACAGTCATGTCATGCTTCAAAAATGGAGTCATAATTTCTTATACATTTAGTAATAGAGATTTTTGAAGCCTGACTGTACCTCAAACCTACCCAAGGATTGGTTCTGGTCTAACCTTTTTTGCGGAGGTCAGACGGCAGTCGCTCTGTATAAAAACCAGTAACCTCGTCAAATCTCCTTGGTTTGGTAGCGGACCCCGGGCTCTGAAGCGTTACCACTGAGGATGCAACCGGGAATACGCTCGACTCGAATGATGACGATATAATGTGTTTACTTCTTTATTATATAATAGTATATAGATTACGTCTCATAGCAGTAAAATATGAAAATTACCGTAGAAAATATACCTATTGCTATACGCTTATTTTATCCCCGGTATTCCTGATTATAATTGCATGAAACTACTAGAAGTATATCACAAGTTTTAATAAGAATTTTGCTCCGTTGCGTGTAGGTTTTTCTTACCACGCAATTTGCGTGAACTTCGCAAACAATAATAACATTAGTCGTGTATCTAATATTGTATGATTTGAAGAAATGGTGCTTGAATATTCGTATCATATACCTTGTTTTTTTTTACCGCGTATTTATGCAGATATTTTCGAAGTGATTTCTGAATAAGCCAAATTACGTATGTGATGTGATTTATAACATTATGATCGTCATCATATCAGCCGCAGGAAGTCCACTGCTGGACATAAGCCTTCCCCAAGGTTTTCCAAAACGACCGATTAGAAGCGTTCTGCACCCAGCGTTTTCCTGGAACCTTGCTAAGGTCGTCCGACCACCTAATTGGCGGGTATCATTCTTCGTGTTACGTGCCCCCCTCATTGCCACTTTAATGAGCTAATCCGATGGGTTATGTCAGTGACATGTGTTCTTCAAAAAATATTATAAACTATAACCATTTTAGGTAAATTGGCCTTTGGGTCTTGCGACTCTAGCCTCTTTGTCTGCTAAGGTGCCGGACACACAGAAAAGACGCAAGACGTGGACGGGGCACAGGAGGAGAAAAGGAAAACCTTAAAATGCTGCTTCTACTGCTTCTGTTCCTGCGCAGATCGTAGAAGCCGATCGAGGGACTGGCCAAATTTTCTAACCATTTTAATAGACGATGCGGCTAGCAACCCATCACTATTTTGATTCCTTTTTCCACCTTCTCGCCCATCATCTTTGGGTCTGTTGCTTAGAGCCGCAAGACCCAAAGTGCTCTGTCTGGCCCGTTTCGGATTAAGACGTGATAGTATGTTGTTAGACATGTATGTATGTATGTTGTTTTCAATATCTAGATGGTGTTCGGCAACTGTGGCGTCCTGCATTGTCCATCGCTAGAGTCGAAGGGCTACGTCGAAATGACGTCCATCGACGCGGACACTTCGCACGATATCGTCGAGGCGATTAGTGGAAAGGGGGGCCGATATCTAGAGGCGCAAGTGAGTAGCATAAATCCTATCCTCCTTAATTTTTATTACATGGCCGGTCACATACAGACGGAATTCTGTTTCGAAATTCCGTTTCGGAATTTTGATCGTCTGCCACACACACGGCTTTTTCCGTACGGAATAACACGGCTCAGTCGAGAGACGACAGGCATTGAGTGCAGACGTTGACTTACGCTCTGAGCGCCTGTGTTGCCAGCTCATAAATCAAAAAAGGGCCGAAAGCTTTGTTGAGAAAGGCTAACTTTTGGCAGAAAGGTTGCCGACCTGGCAACACTACGATCGGATTCCGTACGGAATTGAGGTAAAAAACGTATTTGTGGTGCGACCCATACAAAATCTATGGAAGGCGTGCATTCGGAACGGTTTTTTTTTCCGTTCGGAATTCCGAATGAAAATGATGAAAATATCTTTATTAGGAACAGTATACAGTAAATTTTAAAAACATCATGTACGATGACACCTGCAGTAGTTAATAAAAGCTGTGTCGCAGGCATCAACGCCCACCTCCGTAATAAATACAATCAGTATGTTCCTGTACAATCGGAATTTTGCCGTACGGAAAAACTACCGCTTGTGTGTGACAGAGTCATAGATTTGTAGGGATTAACTGCGTTCGGAATTCCGTGTGTATGTGACGGGCCTTATTGCATAATGCGAAATCAGTTCTATGGATCTCGGATCGATCGACTTGTATGGGAGGCTATAAATATTTTTCATATACACCGCCTTCATCACTACACGTCAAAAGTGGCCTTTGAGCCTCACGGTCCCTGGCTCTTACCCTGTAAGGCATTAGACGTGACGAGTAAGAGGATTGCTGAAGATGATCAAGAGAATAAACGTAATCCTACTTCTGTATACATAGGGCGCACTATAAGTTTCCGGAACTGGCCACTTACATAAACAATATTTAAAAATTTATTGCAACATTTGAAAATAGAACTCTTTGGCTGTAGAATGCAGTTTGTTTCATCTGACTGTCTTTTGTTTTTACCTTGGGGCGCCATTTAAAAAAATTGTGTGTCTGCATCAACATGGATTTAACTCGGGAAAATTTTCGTAGTATGATTTTCTACGATTTTAAGTGTAATTTGACAGCTCAACAGAGCATCGCTCGGCTTGAAACAGCTTTTGGCAATGAAGCACCATGCAAGACAACTGTTTATAGCTGGTTTGCAGAATTCAAGCGTGGTCGTATCAATCTCCGTGACGAATCTCGCGATGGTCGGCCGTCCACCGCTGTGACCAACAAAAACATCGATGCTGTGCGCCGTATGATTGAAACAGACAGGCATGTGACCTACCATGAAATTCGCGCATCCTTAGAAATAGGCATGAGTCAAATACAATTAATCCTACACAAACATTTGGGTGTGATAAAGCTGTGCTCGCGGTGGATCCCACACAACTTGACCGAGGCTCAAAAAACGGACCGCGTCACTTGGTGCAGTGCCATGCTTACCAGATTCAACGAAGGTGCGTCAAATTTGGTGTGGGACATAGTAACAGGTGACGAAACATGGATTTATTGCTACGATCCCAAAACAAAGCAGCAATCGGTCTTTCAAGATGAGCCGAAACCAACCAAAGTGGCGCGCGTGAAAAGTGCATCTAAGCGGATGATTGCTTCTTTTTTTAATAAAACTGGACACGTGGCTACTGTTGCTTTAGAGAATCGTCGTACAGTGAATAGTGACTGGTACACGACCATTTGTTTGCCGGAAGTTATTGACGAACTCCGTAAAAATAACCGTAAACGCCGTATCATCCTGCACCACGACAATGCTAGTTCTCACACGGCCAGACAGACAAACGACTTTTGAAGGCGAAAAATGTAGAACTCATGATTCATCCTGCATACAGTCCCGACCTGGCACCTTGTGACTTTTTTCTGTTCCCAAAAATTAAGAACCAATTACGCGGTCAACGATTTTCATAACCAGAAGAGGCTGTCGAGGAGTATGAAAAACACGTTTCAGAGGTCACGACAGAGGAGTGGCACAAAAGTTTTCAAAACTGGTTTCATCGAATGAAAAAGTGCATAGACGCCAAGGGAGATTATTTTGAAAAACAATAAATTAATTTTGTACCTTTAATAGTATTTTTTCATATTCATTCCGGAAACTTATAGTGCGCCCCACGTATAACCTCTAACAAAATATACTGAAAATATTTTAAATACGAATTCAGTCCGTGTGATAGTGAACAACTTTTCCCAAGGAACATATTTCGTAATATGAAAAATAATTTTTGGCTTTCCATCCAAACTCGGATCCACTTATCGGTCAACTTGTATGGTCAAAGTTTACTTTACATCTATTTCTATACAAAATGTCCCGTCGTTGGTGTCGGAGCTTTTAGCGATATGGTATACTGCATTTTTTATTGACAAATCACCACCTATACTTTTTTTTCTTCTACTGTAGTAAAATGGCAGCTATTTTGTTTGTTTGGAAAACAACGCAAGGACTCTTATAATAATTCAACCATAAATATTCGTGTAAAGATCCTATACTTATAAAATAGTCATTGTGTCATTTGATAGCTAAACATGTAGACAATAATTAGACAGCAAACATGTTTAAATTTCCCATAAAATAAAATAAAAATATCATGATTTTTTGTCTATTTTTTGGATTATTAGCTGTTTGTAAAAAAACTAGGCCATTAAACTGCTTGTTTTTTGTTTTAAAACGACACAAGAGAATATTTTCTAAAATAAAGTCTAAACACCTTTGCTTTCAGTAAGATATAGTTTTGAAGTTATTACAATTTGAATAAGGACAATTTAAAAAATTGCATACATTTTTAGAGAAATAAATAAACTTTCATCAAAAAAAAAAAAAAAAAAACATTAAAAGAAAAACGACTTATAATAGTTGATTTGTAGATAGAAACTGCCGTACCATACCACTAAAGGCTCCGACACCGATGACGGGACACGTTGTATATGTTCCTTGGGGAAAGTTGTACAGCATCATGTACTGAATCTACACTTAAGTATTTATAAAAATTTCTTAGTATTAAAATGGACCGTAATATAGGACCGTACGGAGGTACGAAACCCTTAGGGTTGGATCTCACTTGTCAGTTCTATCGCACCGGCCGAGCTATAGCGTTTCGTCGCCCTGTCTCATTCTAGCTAATGACGGTTCTGTGCGACAAAAAAGGATATTAGCATAGAAAAGTGCTGCTCCGTGCTGACAAGTAAGATCCAAACCTTAATGTACGGTAGGCCTCAAAAATGGAGTCTCAATTTCTCATACAATAAGTATGAGAAATTGGGACTCCATTTCTGAGGCGTACACAAGAATGATTTGATTACTGTGAACTGTAATGTGAATGTTCCATTTTATTAATTTCCAGATCCAAGGCTCAAAGACGCAGGCGGAGGAAGGCACCCTCATCATCCTGGCAGCGGGCGACCGCTCGCTGTTCGACGACTGCCAGTCCTGCTTCAAGGCCATGAGCAAGAACTCCTTTTACCTTGGTAGTAGTCAGCTTCTCCGGTTGCCGGCGCGAGGAACGTTGCACGTTGACACTTGCTCTTCTATAATACACCTTAGTGGATGGTTTTATGGTTCATTTTGCGTTGATAGATTTTTTGAGAATGCACTTGCTGGAGAATAGCTCTTCTAAAATATACCTTAGTGGATGGTTTTATGGTTCATTTTTACTTGATAGATTTTGAGAATGCACTGGCTGGCTGCTGTTGGCTGTTCTTCTAAAATATACCTTAGTTAATCTTTATCGTTCTGTATCCGTGGTCAGGTTTTATTTAAGCGCTGGACACATAGAAAAGACGTAAGACGCAGACGGGGCGTAGACATATGTCCCTCATATGGAGGGAGGAAGCGCTGGTATCGGTAGCGTTTCTTTAAAAATAAATTAAATTTTAATATACTTTACACGTAACATAAATTATAATTATTGACGTGTAAAAGTGCCTGTAAAGGTCTAATTACTGAATAAACATTTGAATCTTTAAATCTGAGGAGACCCTTTCATACAAATGTAAAGAAGCGTCGCGTCGCAAAACTTACAGAAAGGACGGGGCGCCGACAGTCTTACTTGTCCATGTTAAACTTACAGAACCGACGGGGCACGGGCGCGAGCATACGGACGGGTGAAACGGGGTTGTGGGCGGGGTGGGGGACTCGCGCGTCTCCAGTGTTGCCATAGATACGTATTTGTCCGTACCTGTCTGTGCCTTGTCTTTTCTATATGTTTCCAAAAGTCGCGACGCGAGTCGTGGCGCCCTGTCTCCGCCCTGTCCGCGCCCCGTTTGCGTCTTACGTCTTTTCTGTGTCCAGCGCCTTAGCTTCCTTATTCGATTCGAATCGTGGTCTCTACACGCACTCAATCTCAAGCGCAGTAATTTAGACTTTATTTCCACCAGCACAAAATACACACTAAATTGATAGTTTTTCTAGTTGGAAAATGGTATTTTTCAAATTGTCCTGGATCTTGGATGTTTATCTATATATGTATATGTTATAAGATATAGTATCGTTGAGTTAGTATCCCATAACACAAGTTTCTAACTTACTTTGGGGCTAGCTCAATCAGTGTAATTTGTCCCTATATATTTATTTTATTTATTTATAGTAGTTAATGAGCATTCAACTCGTATAAGATAGTATGATTTTTTTCCAGCTGATGCTTGCAGCGTTGATCAAAAAAGTATCACATGTGTTAATCCAGGTAAAAGGCTATCTCCATGCGAAACATTCCAATCAGTTCAGCCGTTTTAGCGTAAAAGTGGAACAAACATCCAGACATCCATATATCCATACAAATAAGAGTCTTGTATGACGTCCTACGTGATGTAATAATAATCACTCTAATCCACCATTCGGAGGTTCTGGGTTCGATCCCCAGCCAGGGCAAGTTGGAAAATTGTTTTGGTTGTTTATCTATAATACAAACTGTAGAGGCGGATTCCAATGTCTTGTGCTCGCCTTGTGATTTGAAGGCCGCGGGTTCGAATCCCAATAGAAAGCATAATTTGTGAAAAGTTGTTTCCAATCTAGTTAGGATATTGCAGGCTTGAATCACCTGATTATCCGAAAAGAGAGATGATTCCGTATTTCGGAAGGTATAAACTGTGGGTTCCGAACGCAATCTAACGTTTGCTCAAACCTATCCAAGGATTGGTTCTGGTTTACACTTTGGGTTGCGGAGGTCAGACGGCAGTCGCTCTGTGTAAAAACCAGTAACCTCGTCAAATCTCCATGGTTAGGTAGTGAACTCCGGGCTCTGAAGCGTTACCGCTGAGGATGCAACCGGGAATCCGGTCGGATGATTATTGATTTGCATTTATTATAAAATACAAGTTAGAAATTTACTTTGTTCCATTATTTATTTTTTCAATGTTTGCTTGTTGAGATAAGAATGTATCCTGTTCCCACTTTCTTTTTGTATAAATTTTTCGCTTGGCGAGTGCATACTCTTTTTGTTGTACTTTAATTTATTTTAAATATATTTTTCTTATGATTTAATTATAATTTTGTAGAGAATTTTGCATCTTTTTTTAAGTGTCAACTGTCAAATCTAAGCGCCGAAAAAATTGCATGTGCATGAAACATAAACATTTACTTTGTTTGTTTATTTTCTATGTTTTTTATGTTTTATTAATCTTTAAACGAATATTTCATAGAAACTAAGCATTTCACAGATTTTGGTCCACGGCGGTCGAATAATAGTTAAGGGGATATCTGATTTTACGCCAAAAGTGGCCGTTTTTCGCTATTGTGCGTAAAAAAGCTTCGCGTTCTCACTTTAAACTGTAAACAATAGTTTATAAAATAGTTTGAAGGGTTATCTAGTGTCTGGTCAAGACAACATTTTAAAAGATGTCTCCGTTTCCTATCAAATGATTTATTTTAAATGGGACAGCCTCCGTGGTCCAGTGGTCAAGGCGTTCGCCTTGTGACCCGGAGGTCATGGGTTCGATTCCCACTGGGAAGCATACTTTGTGAAAAGTTGTTTCCAGTCTGGATAGGATATTGCAGGCTTGAATTACCTGATTATCCGAAAAGAAAGATGATTCCGTGTTTCGGAAGGCACGTAAAACTGTGGGTCCCGAACGCCACCTAGCGTTTGATCATCAAAATATCCAAGGATTGGTACTTAGTTTGCCCTTTGGGTTGTGGAGGTCAGACGGCAGTCGCTCTGTGTAAAAACCAGTAACCTCGTCAAATCTCCTTGGTTAGGTAGCGGACCCCGGGCTCTGAAGCGTTACTGCTGAAGAAGCAACCGGGAATACGCTCGGATGATGATGATGATTTATTTTAAATGGGGGCAGCACTGGACCCCGGAAAGTTCGGGTATCCCCTTAAATTTTGTGGCTGGAAATTATGGTACTAGTGAGATAAATCGGTGCTAATGAGGGTTTTCAAAAATATTGCAACACTAGTTGGCAGCACCGTGACGTCAGCTCCAATCAACTGTTGTGATTGGACCATCAGACAGGTTGTTTTGCTCCGTCAAATATATCCAATAATAGCAGCTTATTGTATCTGACGTCACTGTGCTGCCATCTAGCGTCTCATATTTTTGAAAACCCTCATTATACTACCATAAGCAGAAGTGGTCCAGCAGAAAAAACATTTTTTTTTATTTCTTTATTTATTTTCACCAAATAACATAATGTACATTTTTATGCTATCCAACAACCACGTAGGTTTGTCCGGAGAGCATACATCTACGTTCAATCTTATAAAACATTAGTACTTACATATATTAATTATAAGCTTATATCTAAAGATATTAGAAGACAATAACATACTCATAACAAACTGTTTTACAAAGAAGCTACCTACTTCTATATCAATCGGATTAGATTTAAAAATGTTATTCTGTTGTACAATGTAAGTCTCTCACTAAGTACCCTCTCTCTACAGCCCATATTAGTCCACTGCTTGACTAAATGCCTCTTGACTAATAGGGGTGACGACAGGGTTAGAAAAGTATAATTGTAATTAGTCCGTCTTTTAGATTATCCAAAAATAATAGACACATATTTTTCAGTATGCCAAAAAAATTAAAATTCGCAAAGATACGAAGCATCAAAGTTCTGGAGTGGGGTCGTGACGTCATGCGAAATTTCAAAGCGCTGTATCTTTATCTTTTTTGTTTTACAGAGAAAAGAAAAAATACGTGTACAATATTTTTTAATAATCGAACCGATGGGCTAATGATATTTTTACATTCGTTATGCCTATTGTGATATTCATAGTATTAACACTAAAAATAAATTAGCTATCTCAGCTTTTCGGTTAGAAAAATCAAAAAAGTCTTTAATGGGTTCGGCTTGTGCCTCTATAATAAGATTCCAAATGCTGTAGTAGCGTTGCCATTAGCTCAGTTTAAGACAGCCGTTAAAAATCATTTATTAAAATATGCCTATCATCATATAAATGACTATTTATCATCATCCGGTCAAAATTCTTGGAAATAGTTGACTGCAAATTTTAATTGTATTATTTAGATGTATAAATTTTAATGTTTATTGTAACTGTAACATAGCCCATCAGGCTGGGTAGGGACCAATATTGAACTGGGTTTCTTTCGCCGAAATCTTCCCAGCAGTGATCGTTCCGAAACGCTAGTAGTTTTTAGCTTTTGCACTAAAATAATATTTAAAAAAAATGATCTTCAATAAGAGATAAATTTATCCTACATTGAATTTTTTTTTTGAAACTTTGACTTTGACTACCAATAAACGGAGGATTTGCCCACAATCACCACGCTGGGCAGACGGGTTGGTGATCGCAGTAGATGGTCGTTGAACACAAGCGCCATCTGTTTGGCTTGCAATGCATTATATACCTAGTACTAACATACTTAATACTGTAAAGCAACACTTTCTATTAGTGATTTGATTAGCCGCCACTAGATGTCGTATTCTATGCACACTATACGTATATAAACAATTTTTCGACGCGCTTCAGCTACACAATGTGTATTTTTTATACTTGATCAAACGAAGTGTGCGGATTTTAGACGAAATATTATCAATAAAAAAAACGAAAACAAATTCGCTATGTTATTCATTTTAAATAGACTGTTAATTAAACATGACGGGTTGTTTATTTAACATTTTAAATAGACATTTTAGACAAAATATTATCGATAAAAATTCGGAAAAAAATATAATTATATCAAATATTAAAAAAAATACAGGCACTTTTATTTTTTTATTAATTATTTTTTAACTTAACTGTTTGGTATTTTTAGTTATTTTTTACTTTCTTAGCTCTTTAAACTTTGTAGCTTTCAAATGAGACAACTTTGAAGAAAATACACAGTTTACTCAATAAGACAAAAAATAAAAACTAAAACACGACATTAAGACGAAGTGGTAGCTAAAGTGGCGCCCTCATTTGCAATAAATTGTTTAAAACTAAATATTTAAACTAATTTATGAATAACCTTTGAAATTATTACTAATAGTCCGTCTAGTTTTAAAACTGTTTTTCGCCAAAAGTGGCCACTTGGCGAAAAACAGTTTTAAAACAAGACGGACTACCAATATTACTTTCAAAGGTTATTCATAAAACAGTTTAAAGGTCTGTCTAGGCATTTATACAAATCAAATTTTTAATTATCACCATATTTAGTTTTAAACAATTTATTTCAAATGAGGGCGCCACTTTAGCTACCACTTCGCCATAACATTTAAAAAAATTAAAATGTTAGTAACGATTTTTTTTTTCCGGTTTAATATCGATAATATTTAGTCTTATATCCGCACATTTCGTTTGATCAAGTATAAAAAACAGAAGTATAAGAAACAGTTACCTCGACACAAATCGATAGATATCAATATATCTCTTCTTCTCATGCATCTATTTTACAACGGTATAAACTCGTTGCACAGAGGATTCTGCCGCCCATACTCTGTTACTTGTAGTTGCCTTAGTCAAACACTTGCGACAACCGTGGAAGAGAAAAGGTGGTGATTAATTTTACTCTATTCTGCCGTCACCACACGATGTTAGATGTTTCGAGCTGCCTTATGGCATCTGACGAAGCTATGACTCCTCTAGTGACAACAGTCATTATTACACACTTATAAACTAGTGTGTAGGTTGCCTCACAATGTTTCTTTTGTCACAAGCAAATTACAATGCGACACAAATAAGTTGAACAAAAATGGCGGACTTCAAAGCATTTTTTTAGAAATTCCCGACATGTAAATTGGACCAAAATGGCATCGTCGGCGCATTACTGGTACCTGCGCCGATAACCGCCATTTTGGTTCCACCTACGTGCTGGGAATTTGTACAAAAATGCTTTGTAGTCCGCCATTTTTGTTCAACTTATTTGTGTCGCATTGTTGTGTTTGAAGAAAACGACCGTTTGTGAGTTGAGGCGTACTAAAGCTCAGAGATACAAGTTGAGCTGGATGGGGATCGAACCAGGGACCTTTCAGTTATTGATTATACGAGATGTCTTAAATAACTAGACCTATCGCCTCCTGAAAGGCAAGATGATCCGCTGAAATATATTCCTAATTCAACAGATTTATATTACCAATTTGCAATCCATAACAGATCATATTTCCCAAATTTACAGTTTTACGGATTAATTCCTACAGATTCCCACTTCTACGGAATTTGCAACTCTATATATTTCTAACGGTACAGTATTCTTATTCTATTAAGTCTCAATTGTACATATACAATATGTAACAAAAACCCTGTCCGACCCTTATAGGATCAATTCAGACCGTCAATATGAACAACTTTTCCTATGGGACCAAGGCTTGAATATCGAAAAAAAAAATCGCGATTTTCATACAAACTGCCGGGCCGGCTGAACACTTTTGTATGAAAATGTCGATTTTTTAGGCATTTGTCCCATAGGAAAAGTTGTTCATACTGACGGTCTGATTTGCTCCTACAAGGATCGGACAGGGTTTTTGTTACATATTGCATTTATTACCGATACCTATTTCCAATTCGACATATTTCTACGATAACAGATAATGACGACGAACGTTATTCACCCCTCGTTCCCTATTCCAGGTGACATCGGCAACGCGTCCAAGATGAACTCCGTGTTGCAAGTGGTCGGTGGGGTGTCTCTGGCCGCTTTGGCAGAAGGACTGGCCTTGGCGGATAGAGCAGGCTTGAACCAGGCTGACTTGCTGGATGTACTGGCTCTAACTCCACTCGCGTCGCCTCAT
The DNA here is from genome assembly GCA_943193695.1 of Acrobasis suavella. Classification (NCBI taxonomy): domain Eukaryota; kingdom Metazoa; phylum Arthropoda; class Insecta; order Lepidoptera; family Pyralidae; genus Acrobasis; species Acrobasis suavella. The sequence goes on from OW971944.1 coordinate 1,725,730, forward strand.
CTCATATTGAAAGGGAGAGGTGAGTTTTAGCTGGACTTTAAGGACTTGAAGTGGTTGGCGGGGTGTCTCTGGCTGCTTTGGCAGTAGGACTGGCCTTGGCGGATAGAGCTGGCTGGAACCAGGCTGACTTGCTGGATGTACTGGCTCTAACTCCACTCGCGTCGCCTCATCTCATATTGAAAGGGAGAGGTGAGTTTTCTCTGGACTTTGAGTGGTTGGTAGTTTTTACTGGCTTTGGCGGAGGTACTGGCCCTGGCGGAGAGTGGAGAGCGGGGTTGATCCAGGCTGACTTGCTGGATGTACTGGCTTTAACTCCACTCGAGTCGCCTCATCTCATATTGAAAGGGAGAGGTGAGTTTGCTGGATGTACTGGCTCTAACTCCATTCGCGTCGCCTCATCTCATATTGAAAGGGAGAGGTGAGTTTGCTGGATGTACTACTGGCTCTAACTCCACTCGCGTCGCCTCATCTCATATTGAAAGGGAGAGGTGAGTTTGCTGGATGTACTACTGGCTCTAACTCCACTCGCGTCGCCTCATCTCATATTGAAAGGGAGAGGTGAGTTTGCTGGATGTACTACTGGCTCTAACTCCACTCGCGTCGCCTCATCTCATATTGAAAGGGAGAGGTGAGTTTGCTGGATGTACTACTGGCTCTAACTCCACTCGCGTCGCCTCATCTCATATTGAAAGGGAGAGGTGAGTTTGCTGGATGTACTACTGGCTCTAACTCCACTCGCGTCGCCTCATCTCATATTGAAAGGAAGAGGTGAGTTTGCTGGATGTACTACTGGCTCTAACTCCACTCGCGTCGCCTCATCTCATATTGAAAGGAAGAGGTGAGTTTGCTGGATGTACTACTGGCTCTAACTCCACTCGCGTCGCCTCATCTCATATTGAAAGGAAGAGGTGAGTTTGCTGGATGTACTACTGGCTCTAACTCCACTCGCGTCGCCTCATCTCATATTGAAAGGAAGAGGTGAGTTTGCTGGATGTACTACTGGCTCTAACTCCACTCGCGTCGCCTCATCTCATATTGAAAGGAAGAGGTGAGTTTGCTGGATGTACTACTGGCTCTAACTCCACTCGCGTCGCCTCATCTCATATTGAAAGGAAGAGGTGAGTTTGCTGGATGTACTACTGGCTCTAACTCCACTCGCGTCGCCTCATCTCATATTGAAAGGAAGAGGTGAGTTTTAGCGGGACTTGAAGGACTTGAAGTGGTTGGCGGGTTGCCTCTGGCCGCTTTAGCAGAAGGACTGGCCTTAGCGGATAGAGCAGGGTTGAGTTGACGTTCTTGGAGAAAATGCTGCAGTGCAGTTTGTTACCGCTTCTTCTGCACTAGCGCTTTGGAGGCGGCAGTAAACTTAGCTCTAAGTAACTTTTTGACGTCAACAATTATTGTACAATAAAACAAAGTGACGATTATTAAGAGATATTATAAATATCCTATAATAATAAAGATATATTTGAATTTGAATTTGCTGACTTGCTGGATGTACTGGCTCTAACTCCACTTGCGTCGCCACATCCGGTATAGAAAGGGAGAGGTGAGTTTTAGGGTTTTAGCTGAACTTGAAGTAGTTGGTTTTAGCTGAACTTGAAGTAGTTGGCGGGGTGTCCTTGCCCGATAGACTGTCCTTGGCGGATAGTGCTGGGTTGAATCAAGCCTACATGTTAGATGTGTTGGCGCTGACGTTCACACAATACCTAACCGGTTTTTGCAGCGTTCCGGATCTGTACAAATACTAACAAAATCCAAGCGCGTAGTGTGTAACTAGAGATAAAAAAAAGATAGAGTCTAGAGTTGTAAGATACAGCATAATTGTGCACTTGTAATTGGATAAGGAACCAAAAGAGTTACAGGTTGTATGTATAGCCTATTGACCCGTCCTCAAATTTTCGCACCTTCCTAAAGCTTGAAGAAAAGTTGCTGGTACATTCTACGATTTTACTTTTTTCCCAAACAAGCATGGAAAAAATCTTACATTGAGAGTTCGTTATATTAAATTTTGCTCTTGAATCACATTTAATTTTATTCTTTTATATAAAAGAAATACATCAGTCCACACATCTAATTTTAATATCAGTATAATTGTAAGGTTGACGTTTTTGGAGAAAATGCTGCAGTACAGTTTGTTACCGCTTCTTCTGTACTTGCGCTTTGGAGGCGGCAGTAAACTTAGTTGTAAGTAAATGATCTGACGTCAACAACTAACTATTAAGAAATCGAAAGAAAAAAGAAATGACAATTATCAAGTGATATAAATATCCAAAGATAAATAAATGATTGTTAACTTTTGACTTTTGATGTTGGCAGAATGAGAAACGGGCAAATAAAGCAACTCCCTGTATAACGTGGATGGTCGGCATTGCCCACCAGTGGGACGAAATAGGTTTACTCTTCTCTCTGCTAATAAGCTTTTTTTTAAATTTCCAGCGATGATCGAGTCCTCGTACTCGACGCACCAGCCGCTGACGCACATGCAGAAGGACCTTAAACTGGCGCTGGGGCTGGGAGACACACTCGAGCAGTCTCTCCCCCTGACCGCAACCACCAACGAGATCTTCAAGCACGCCAAGCGGCTCGGCTACGCGAACCATGACGTCGCCGCCGTGTATATACGCGCACGGTTCTGAGGGTTCTGAGACCAGCGATAAGTAGCTGTAAGGAGGTCCGAGCGTAATTTTGTAATTTCTCCTGTATGTTTCTGACCTAAAAGGAGGTTTGATCGTATTTTTTTTCCGTCTTACCCCCCCCCCTTATGTTTTTGACTTGAACTACTCGGAGACCAACGCTAAGTAGCTGTATGTATTCCTCCACTCCCTTCTATGTTTCTGATCTAACTGCTACCCCTCCCTATTTCTGACTTAACCTAAACGGCAACCCCCCACTCCCATTTTTCTGAATAACAAGTTGACTGGCTAACTATCGTTTACTTGTCTAAAACAGTTATTGCCTTTTCTGTATTATAGCGCATTTTTCTAATAAAATATGAACTCTTCCTCATTTGATTTATCTGTAGTACAAATAATTAGTGACGTTTCTAATGGCAATCAAAAGCACTAGGGTCTACCTTCGAATGTATTCATTCCCTCCCGCAACCCCCAGGACCATTCCGCCTGAGATGGTTTCAAGCTTAAAGGGGGGGTCTGACATAAGGTCCCTTCATTATTTCACGTGACCGCCCTTCATGATTATTAAACTTTATACTATTGTTTTGGGAGATTAAACCCCTTATTCATAAAAAAAAAATACAAACGTTACCTATTTAAGTTAAAATATCTATTGTCTCTATCATTATTTTCATTCAATTCGGTGTTTCCGTGATCGAATCAGAAATGAGGAAATTGGTAGGAGAACAAAGGTCACTGACATAGCCCAGCGGATTAGCTCGTTGAAGTGGCAGTGGGCGGGATATATAGCGAGACGAAGCGGTGGCCGATGGGGCAAAAAGGTTCTCGAATGGCGACCGCGTACTGGCAAGCGAAGCGTAGGACACCCACCCACAAGGTGGACTGATGACCTGAGTAAAGTCGCTGGATGCAGGCCGCTTTAGATCGGTCATTTTGCAAATCCTTGGGAGAGGCCTATGTCCAGCAGTGGACGTTATGCGGTTGAAATGATGATGATGATTATTCTCAATATTTAACATTGCAAGAACAAGACAAAAACATATTTTAACTAAAATGGGTGTAGCATACGTATATTTCTATGAATATGGGGGCTATATAATAAAATTATATTAATCCAAGGGGCGGGTTGAAATGTTCTTATTTTTTATTTTTTATTTATACTTATAAGTTTACGGACTATAAATAAATTAATTGTATTTGTGACCACGAAATAATAAGACGATATTGTTGCTCAGCAGGAAAGCTGTAATATCAATAGTAAATCTTCTTCCCAGGTCAATTGTTTATCTATTGTTTTATTATTTGCAACAGATGAAGACATACTGCAATCGACTTTTGGTGGCGAATATCGGCAATAACAGTTTGACAGGAATAGGGGTGACGACAGGGTTAGAAAAGTATAATCCGCTAATTTCCAACAAGTCAAATCAGATCCTTTTTATTAAACGTCAAAACAAATATTTTGTATGGGATTTGTATGAAATACTGGCAGATGACGTCATTGTTTCTTGGAGTCAAATAGCGCTGTTATTGTCAGTTTTTTTGCAATAATAAATCTAAAATCACGTTTAAAACGATATGTTCATAGACAAGTGACATTTTGTGACGTTTTATTTTCTTATCAGTATAAAATAATTAATTTTTGGCCGAGGAAAATACCCAATTGTAATTAGTCCATCTTTTAGATTATCTTAAAATGATGCACCCATATTTTTCAGTTTGCCAATAAAGTAAAAATTCACAAAGACGCGAAGCATCAAAGTTCCGGAGTGGGGGCTTGCGACGTCACCTCTATGTAAAAATCGTACGTAGCCGTGACTTCATGTGAAATTTCAATGCGCTGTATCTTTGTAATTTTTTGTTCTTCAGAGAAAAGAAAATATACGTGTACAATATTTTTTTATCTAACCGATGGGCTAAAAATATTCTTCCATTCGTCATGCCTATTATTCAGAGGAAGATAGAAACGCCACCACGATCAAAACATATGTTTAAATTTCTTCTAACCCAATTATTTGTACACAAATTATTACAGCGCCCTCTATCTATATTCATTGGAGATGTTTCGAATTTTCCAATCCGATTTCTATTGAAGATTATGTAAATGATTTTAAAAGTGTATCTAGAACACGTACGTAAAGCTCGACTACTAAGTTTATAGACCTGTAATCATGGCGCTATTGTAATTTTTCGCGGTGAAATTCTTTACTAGTTGTTCTGCTTCGAAGTGTGCTTTCTGTTTTTTTTCTTGAAAATGTGACTTCCACTGAATGATTCAATTAATAATTATTGAAAACTGGACCCTAATATGTCAAGGTATATCAACATAGTGGTTGAGCTTTAAATATTTTGTAACATCAAATGAAATGTTGAAAGTTTTAAAATCATTGTGACTTCTCCAATATTGATTAGTTTTAAGATTATTTTAGCGTAAATAAATTGAGATAAGCACATTTTTTTAATCTGTATTTTGTATGAATGAGTGTACAGACACGTTCACGTTTGGTTGAGGAAATATTTTAAATTTTAGTACATAGTAGCAAAGTGACGTTGGTTGCATTTAATGTTAAATAGATATCTATCTATAAGTAGTACACTACAAGACTTGTACAAAGTGGAATTTTCTTATACTTTTAGAGCGCGCACACATTTGGTGTTAAAATAATGCTTTCGTACAAAACGTATGCGAAAATATTAGTGTACAATTAAAACAAATGGCTTGGTTTACAAAAAAAAAGCACCCTATGTGTGCCCGTTGTTATACTTTTTAAAATATAGGATTGAACGGCGTATGAATTTAGAATCTAACAAAACTGTAAGGAACTAGTTTATTTGTCAAGCAAATTAAAAAAACCCCGACGACATCTAGTTATGAGTAGCGGAACTATATATTACAACCTTTGTTAAGACGAAGTGGTAGCTAAAGTGGCGCCCTCATTTGAGATAAATTGTTTAAAACGAAATATGGTGATAATAAAAAAATTGATTTGTATAAATGTCTTGAAAGACCTTTAAACTATTTTATGACTGACCTTTGAAAGTAATATTGGTAGACCGTCTAGTTTTAAAACTGTTTTTCGCCAAAAGTGGCCACTATTGGCGAAAAACAGTTTTAAAACTAGACGGACTATTAGTAATAATTTCAAAGGTTACTCATAAAATAGTTAAAAGGTCTATCTAGACATTTATACAAATCAAATTTTTAATTATCACCTTATTTAGTTTTAAACAATTTATTTCAAATGAGGGCGCCACTTGAGCTACCACTTCGTCTTAAAAAACTCTGACATTCAAGCGTTAATCCCTAATAACTTTTAAACAGCTGAGGCGATTGTCATCAAACTTAGTTAAGAACATCGATCAAATACTTATAAATATTTAATAAATGTTTTGACGACCTCCGTGGCGTAGTGGTCACCATGCTAGTCCGCCACCCATAGGTCCCTGGTTCAATCCTCGGTCAGGGCAAGGAAAATGGCCTTTTTCAAATTGTCCTGGGTCTTGGATGTGTATTCGTTTTAAAATATTGTATCGTTGAGTTAGTCTTTGGGGCTAGCTCAATCACTGTAATTTGTCACTATATATTTATTTATTATTATTAATACTAAGATTCACTGCAAGAGGACTTGCTTTTACATAAAAAAACCGCATCGAAATCAGCCCATCTGTTCGCGAGCTACGATGCCACAGACAACAATGCAGACAGACAGACATTAGTGTCAAACTTTTTTAATAACACCCATTCTTCGCCGGGGGTTAAAAATCTAGTAAAATGAAAGAATGCATATAAAATATTAATATGTATATTCGGTCTATTGGTTGGCACGTCGTCCTCGTGCCGACAAAGCGGCATCGGCTTTTTCAAAGCGCTTTGTTAAATAACTAGGAAATAGAGTATAGAATTTACCTGAAATCATAAATATCAATGTTCTTATATTAGAGTTCGTGACTATTTAACAGACTAGATTACAGTACAAGGGTAGAAAAAACAATTTTTATGCCAAAATCTTCAAAATTATAGAAGATACGCCAAAAGAAACAGGTCAAAACGCAACCTATATTTTAAAAAGTTTCGTCACTCGGTATAAGCATCTTATTTAAATACTGAAATTGCACTCATGTTCAAAAAAAGGCGTCTACTCCACAGGCGAGAGAATCGCGACGATACTTCCGTCGTGCTGTAACTCCATAAGGCTATGAACGTGTCTCCACATGCGATATCGCGGCACCGCTATTTGCCAACAAGTCAAATCAGATACTTTTTTCTAAACGTCAAAAAAAATGTTTTTCTATGTGATTTGTATGAAATACAAGCAGATGACGTTATAGTTTCTTGGAGTCAAACAGCGCTCGTATTATCAGTTGTTCTGCAATAATAAATCACGTTAGAATCGATATGTTTAAAGACAATTGACATTATTTTACGACGTTTTATTCATATCAGTACAAAATAGTTTATTTTTGACGCAATAACCAAATATAAATGGTAAGGTAATATAAATGCATGGACTTGTGTCAACTTGTCTAGATTCTCTTGCTCGTGGAGATGGTCCTTAAAAGTATACATAAACCTATGTTGTATGTAGGTAGGCAATCGCGTTGTAAATGTGCAAATCGGATCACTGTACATGACTGACATGATCAGATGGAACTAATAAATTAAATATAATTTATTATTGATTGTTTTATTTCCATAATAAATGCAGCGGTGACATTTTTCAAACGCGGAGTCAATACAATACAATACACAATACAATACCCTTTATTGCACAAAATAAATAAATCAGGACATAATTATCTTAAAAACTAGGAAATGCGCAAAAGGCGGCCTACTCGCTAAGCAATTTCTTCCAGGCAACCTCGTTATATAGAAAATAGTAATGGGAAATTAGGTAGTGCGGGGCGGTCAATATAAACATACTTATATACAATATTAAAAATAAACATACATATACATCTTACATAAATACATACAACTTACACTGAAAACAAAATGATATTAACAGTACGAGATGAGGAGAAATGGTAACAAGGGAAAGATATTTATTTACCTTTCATAAGGATAGAAAATAAGATTTCACTTGGGATTTGAACGTCACTAATCGAACGGTTTTTTATATGGAAAAACCATTCGTGTAGGTGACTCCGCGTTTTAAAAATGGCACTTCTTAACTACCAGCCAAATGTTTGGAGCAAGTCGTGTCCATGATACTGAACTACTTTTAAAAATTTTTGTGAAAAACGACAAAAAAATCGCCTTCCCACAAAATCTGCGCTCGACCGAACGGATTTTGTATGGGAGGGCGAATTTTTTTATCGTTTTTTAATATTTTTTTTTTATAGAACGTAGTTCTGTTTCATGGATTGAACTTGTTCAAAAATTCGACATGTGGGTTAAACTGGGTCACCCTATGTACACATTATTTTAAATTCAGTACAAATATTTTGAATAACTTTTCCCTATAAAATACTTGATGGACTGAATCATCTCTTAAAATATTTGATTAAAAAAAGCCAAGTCAAAAAGTTTGTTTAAGGATAATTAATCAAATATTTTAAGGATTCCTTATACAAGGCTATTTTTAATATAGTACAAATATTTAAGCAGTGATTCAGTTCATAATTTTGAATAACTTCCCTATTGTGGCGAACGAGATGGACGCAGAATGTTCGCGAGCAAGAACCGCGTAGAAATATGTCGGTATGCTGCAAGCGAAACTAGGCCTTATGTCTTTTTAGTATAAAATCTAGAGTTGTTTGACAAGTTACACTCACACACATATACCGGCACCTAGACGTTTCGGCGACATCGAAATACATTCGTCAAGTGTGGAGAATATTCCAGAATAATGTAGACCTGTATAAAAATATATAAAAAATATATATATATATATATTATATATTTTTATATATATAAAAAGCGCATATAAAAAGGCGAACGAGTGCGCACCACGGCCGGCAGTTCCATACGAGCTACGGAAGCGGTCAGTTCGAAGCGGACCAAAGCGAAGGAAGTCTACCTTAGTGCGACAAGTGGAAGTACCTGCGACAACCTCTACGAGATACCTGGACCTCAGCTACTACGTGACTTGGACTTGGACATCAGGAAAACCATCTTCACGTGTCAACTTAAGGTTCCGTAGTGAATAAAGACCCTCATACGAAATTTGGCGTTTTTCTCCAAATCTCGAACCCCAGTTTCGTAACACTATGAATGTATATAGAATTACAAAAAGAAAAAAATAGGTTAAGGACTCCCTATACGAGACTATTATTAATTCAGTACAAATATCTTAAGAGGTGATTCAGTCCATCATTTTGAACAACTCTTTACAATGCATGAATATCGAAATACGAAAAACAAGTTCTCATACAAATCGTGATCTCTCATAGTCCCAGAATTTTTTTTCTGCGTAAGTGATCTCTAGTTACTATGGGGTGCGAGGATGCGAGTGACATTTTATTTTTCGTATTTAGTATTTAGGTATCGAAAATATACCTACATTATTACCACTTCGAAGGGGAAGATTCAGTTACATAAATCGTTTGTCCAGAGTAATAAGAATGAAATTGGCTTGCAATGGATGTCTAGGTATCTGAACGAAGAGGTGAGAAGTTCTGACGCGAGCTAAATTAAACCATAGCTAATCACATTAAGTACATATTCCTTTGAATTTCTTTGAATTTCTTTTCTGAGTTAGACTTCTGTACATGAGTACTATTATTCTGTGCCGAAACTAAGTTTTAAACTTGTTTTGATGGAATACTAATTCAACTATACTATCATTCATGATAAATGCATACTATGAAGTTAAACATGCAAGGCGTAGGAAAATTTAACAGTTTGAGCGCCATTGACCACTTTAGTTGCAAACGGTCGCGCAACTGAGACGCCATTGACAACAAGTGGTCTAAATTCTATTTTCACTAGGCTTTGCGTCGGGGGTAAAGTAACGTTAACAAGCGCGTGCAGAAGGTATAAAGGACATCTCCTAACTTGCCCTGGCCGGTGATCGAACCCAGAACTTCCTGAGAACTCTTTGCGGTAGACTAGGTTTACGGCGTCAAATACCTGAATATGAATATCGACTTCAAAGATGTGTTTTAAAACGCCATGAATTTCGTCGCTAGATTTAACCAATCTATACAAAATAGCCAACGGGTTAAAAGATTTCCAGTTAACGATTTAAGATTCAAAGAATCAAATGTTTATTTAGTAATTAGACCTTTACAGGCACTTTTACACGTCAAGAAGTATAATTTACGTTACGTGTAAAGTATATTAAAATATAATTTATTTTTAAAGAAAAGCTACCGCTACCGCTTCGTCGACCATTGCTAAGAAGAAACGCTGAAAGAAACTCATTTTCACAGTATTGGTCGCCTACTCGCCAGAAGGGCTTTGTCATATTATTATTATTGCCTTTTATGAAATGAAATTATTTATTTCGCTTAAGCGTGGTTACACTTAGCTGTTTCCAGCATGCAAAATTTGAATTACTTAATACCTAAATATGTTACTTTATACATTAATTCATATTCAAGTCAATGTGAAACATTAATAAATAAATTGCATTATATGAAATTAAGATAAGATAATTAATTAGATTTTATTAAACATGTCATTTTAATCTTAAATTATTCTAAAAAATCATTTATACTATAAAGTGCTTTCTCAGTCAGCCATGTGTAAAATTTATTTTTAAACAAATTAATAGGTTCAGGTACACGGTTATAGATTTTGACACTCATAAAACTGCAAATTCAGGAGCAAACTGTAGTTTTACTGTTCGGTAACAAAAGCCGGTTTGGCCTTCTGGAGCTGTAATTTGTAAAATCTCCTTGCCGTTTATATTAATTCAAATTAGTTTTTACAAAAATACACGATTCATATATATAAATAAATACATGGAAGAGTTAGATAATAATCTCATTTCTTCAAATAATTTTTTACAATTAATAAATACTTATAATATAATACAATGTTAACACATTATAACATGTAATGCTTGCGAACAAGTAAACAAACATAAATTGCGTAATAAAAAATATTAAGTAGTCAAAAAAGCGAAACCGAGCTGACAGTGATGACCAGTCCCTCCCGGCAGCACCCGTTCACGAGTTGACGCACGGATCAGTTGACTGGAACAGTTGGGATTTAAGATTCAACATCATTTAGCCAGGGTTCCGCAGCTGTTTCGCGTGCCTTCTGCCAGGAACAATGTCGGTTATAATAATCCTATGATAAGAATTCGTGTATTATATATTGAAAATTAGCACTAGTGTCCAACAAGATTTATTTGCTGACAGAATATCAAAATTTTAAAAATCCTGTTCCTCAACGTAACTTATGAGTCGTAAGTCATGGTGTATTTAATTTTAGACTATTTTTTTCTTAATATTTTTGTTTGAATTGTTTGCTTGCATGTATATTCTCTGTAATGTCGTGTACAATCTGTTCTAGGCTTTCGGAATCACATTGATTATAGATATAAGTAGTAGATATTTAGTCCACTTTCTGATGACTGAGATTGTCTAGCATATTAATACGATTATGCTGATTCATGTGCATTTTTTAAGCCCCGTCGCAAATAGTGGGGTGTTTAAGTTTAACGTGTCTAAGAGTCCGTCTGTGGCATTGTAGTTTCTAAACGAATGGACCGATTTTAATGCGGTTTTTCATGGAAAGCCTTGTCTGTCGAGTTCTTAGCTTTGATCGATGGAAATGGGTTTAGCCGTTCAAAAGCTTTGGGGGTGAACATTTGAAAGGCAGGCAGGGTTTTTGTAATTTGCCTGACAAACTTGTTATGCTTTTATTTAAATAATTTGCAATGCATGTATGTATGTTGGTTCGGATCTAATCTTGCACGTTTTTGCCATCGTTTGACCCTGAAACTTCAGATCAAGTTTACGACCAAGTGCCGCTAAAAATACGCGACACATGATTTACGTCGCGTGGTCACGCATCCCTCCGCAGTGACGTATCTTCTGACAATGAAAATCTACGTATACTTACCAAGAGATACATAAGTATACATTGTCCCTGGCAAGTTATATATTATAACTTGCCTTTGTTTGTCAATGAAATGATTTCTTTATCTTTCTTTTTCGTTTGGATGGTTTATTTGTACCATAAATTCAATTATACGTAGCCGTGCACAGCCTGGGGGTGTCGCTACTCTTAGTGTCCATTTAAGAATACAATATTTAGTGACCAGAGTCACATTTATCAAGCTGAATAATACTGAACATCTAAATGACTGAGTGACTCTTGACAGTGGAATATGTAAACATCTAATGATAAAAAAATACTATCTTGCATTCTGTACATCTTATGTACCTACATTTCAAAACTTGTCAAGCATAGCTTTTGTTTGAGTAATATTTTGGGACGTCTGTGATTTATTTCAAAGATCTTAGTTTTGATTTTGACGATTTTTATGTTGATTAGAGAAATCCCTACATGGGATAAGTCCGCCAAATATTTCCATCATCATCCGAGCGTATTACCGGTTGCATCCTCAGCAGTAACGCTTCAGAACCCGGGGTCCGCTACCTAACCAAGGAGATTTGACAAGGTTACTGGTTTTTACACAGAGCGACTGCCGTCTGACCTCCACAACCCAAAGGGCAAACCAGGAACCAATCCTTGGATAGTTTGATGATCAAACGCTAGGTGGCGTTCGGGACCCACAGTTTTACGTGCCTTCCGAAACACGAAATCATCTTTCTTTTCGGATAATCAGGTGATTCAAGCCTGCAATATCCTATCCAGACTGGAAACAACTTTTAACAAAGTATGCTTCCCAGTGGGAATCGAACCTATGACTTCCGGGTCACAAGGCGAACGCCTTGACCACTGGACCACGGAGGCAGTCCGCCTTATATCTGTTCTGTTGTATTTACTTTTTCGTATATAATGTAGATACTTAATATGGTTTTTCATTACAGGAATGAAATTCTAGCAAACATTGATGATAGAAACGCACGGATGTTAATATTACTACTTTCCAACAAACATGTGTAACTAACCCTGCAACTAAAACTTCGCTAATAAAATAACCTCAACACAAAAATCAAGTAATCCACAAACATTATTACAGCAGCAAAACTAAAGAGAAAAATGGTCGCAGTAAAACCGTGCCGACATGCGAGCCCGCCGTAACCGTGCCTTCTTATTGCGAGGGAAAGAAATATCACTTTTAGACTCAGTTGCTACAGCCAGCCGAAACTTATCGCATTACCAGGCATTACTTTAACCGCAGTTTAACTTCAAAGTATTGTGAAAAGGGAGTGTTTTTCATGGGTTTTACGATCGTGATTTTTTACCAGGGATAATACATATTTTAGTCCTTGCTTTGTTTTGCTGCAGCAGACAGTGTCGAGTGCTTTTTTGGTCATAATAAGCCTTTTTAGTGAAAAATAATTCATTTATGGGTAAAAATATGATAAAAGTACTTTACTTAATAATATGATTTAACCTTACAGTGGTTTTTGAAGTGTTTTTAGGGCATTTAAGATGCACTACCGCGCGCTTCTCAACATACACCTAGATTTTTTTTAACTTTAAATACTTATATGCTTCTCAAATTATATCGAAGGGTAAACTAATTACAAGTTACATACATACATTTATTTCTTAATCTACGGAGTTAACTGCAATTAATTTGAAAGTAGAATTACTTATATTTCGGAAGCATTGCAGGCGCTGTGGTATTAATAAAGTTATTTGACAAAGCCTAAAATCTAATAAATACTTTATGAAATGTGCTTCTGAAAAAATCCTATATGGGATGTCATAAACATGTCATAAATTATAACTGACAAGCGTTTGAGAAGTCTGACGTTGTCCACGTTTTTTTTAGTTTATTTCAAGTTTATTTACAAGATTTTGTTTACGAAAGGAATTTTGGAGTCGCGCTAAAATCGCAGTGTTACAGAACAAGATGTCGTTCTTAACAGAATACTTCGACGAGTACCGCCAGCACCCCATCAGGAAAACCAAAATGTAAGCCAGAAAACACTAGCTCGGGTAAACTTCCAGTCATTGGACGCTAACAGTCATTGGACAGAACACGATAAAATTTTATTTATTGAGATATAAACCTGGCTTATAATAATAGGGGAGTACCTAAGTGTGGACACCCACTGGTCCACATCTTCATGAAAAAGCCATTCCGACTCGCTAAGAAGAAGATTAAGGTTGCTTTCAAATCGGGAACACTGCTGCTACAGAGTATAAAAAGCTGATAGCTGCAGTGGACGGAACACAATACAATCTTAATGAATAAGAATTTAGAACTCTCTTCGACGACGCCACCTATCTCGGTTCTGTGCTAACGAAGGGAGGTCTAGGCCCAGCAGTGGGCGAAAGAAGGGCGAGGATGATCACGAAATAAGGTTTTATTGTGTTCTGTCCAATGACTGTTAGCGTCCATTGACTGGAAGTTTACCGTGCTATACAGTATGTTCGGTCATGAACTAGCGATAATTTAAGGACATGCTGTCGTCATCTATACGAACAACTTTTACTAAGAGAAAAATTAGAAAATCGCGGGAAAAGTCGCTGCTCCATAGTAATTACATACCTATCGCATAAAAATGTATGGAGTAACAAATTTTTTTTTCGCGATTTTTCCCTTAGTAAAAGTTATTCGTATTGATGACGACGGCATGTCCTTAAATTATCGCTAGTTTATGTCCGAACACACTGTATAATGAATTGTGCCGTGTGGTTTCCAAACTTTCTTAAGAGGCTAATAAAGGACTAAGCACAAACATGTCGTGCTAAGTCAATTTAGTCTACAACTGCATTCCCAAGGAGGGTTAACTTTGGACGGTAGCTGGTAGTGATACTTTAGTTAAGTCATTTAAACTGTTTCGTCTTTTTTTCTCCACTTCGCAAGGCTTTCTTTGGCATTCTTGGGTGACCACTGTCATGCATACCTATTATATTTGGTAAGAAAAAGTTTCAACATTCCTAAGTAAATTTGAATATTGTTGTCCAGGTGTCGACCAGAACATAGATGGGCGAAGCTCGAAGGCAAGTGGCTGGATCCGAAAGTTGGCACGCAAGATGTAAGTCAAACCAGTTGTTTTTAAAATTCTCTCAGTCAAGATGTAAGTCAGACCAGTTGTTTAAATATTGTCTCAATCAAGATGTAAGTCAAACCAGTTGTTTAAAGATTCTCTCAGTCAAAATGTAAGTCAAACCAGTTGTTTAAAGATTCTCTCAGTCAAGATGTTAGTCAGACCAGTTGTTTAAAGATTCTCTCAATCAAGATGTAAGTCAAACCAGTTGTTTAAAGATTCTCTCAGTCAAGATGTTAGTCAAACCAGTTGTTTAAAGATTCTCTCAGTCGAGATGTAAGTCAAACCAGTTGTTTAAAGATTCTCTCCGTCAAGATGTTAGTCAAACTAGTTGTTTAAAGATTCTCTCAGTCGAGATGTAAGTCAAAACAGTTGTTTAAAAATTCTCTCCGTCAAGATGTTAGTCAAACCAGTTGTTTAAGGGTTCTCTCAGAGCGTTTTCAATAGGGATGTGTACTCGGTAAAAATATATTAACTATTTTATTTAGTCTGTCTGTCTAGATTATCCAAAAATAAATGACCCATATTTTTTTCATTTAGCAAAGTAGTAAAACATTCACGTATTCATAATCTATCCAATGATCCAAAAAACATTTTTAGACCACATCTCTATTGTATTGTATATCCTTGTCTGCGTGTTCCAGATGTTCCTTTAAGAAAAGTTAAAATATACCGCAATTTCCCCACAATAATAACAAAAAAACTGAATACAATTCTCCATCGTCCGTGTAACTAAAGGATGCATAAGGAGGGTTTAGGTGAGAATAAGAAGTCGATATCATTAAGTCATTTAAATGTCCATCAAATTATAATAAATTTTATGTTTCAATTCCTGTTTCAATCCCTACAAAAAGTGACGTCTGTGCGAGAAGATAACAGAAGTGCCATTTCTGTAAAGCGAAGTCACCTAAACGAATGGTTAACCATACAAAAAAACCATTCGTTTAGTGACTTCGTTATTAAAAAATGGCACCACACGGTCTACTCATCCTTCTATAAGACAGTGACTGGAGTGATGTTTTCAGAAAGCATGGACCGACGAAGAAATCGAAGCCTTCATCAAGGACACCATGAAACGGCTGCGCGGCCAGTCCTGTTATTACAACGACTATTGCGCTCATCTTTCGGAAGGTACCTAACTACTAACGTATTACTTACTAGTCGATCTGTTAGCTGTAGATCTTGTGACCCTGACCCGTTGAAGTCAATCGGATAAAAAAGTTTTTCACACAAAAAAGTTGTGTCTTAATAAGGGTAGCATAACTATTTAACAAAAAGATTTATAAAATTTTAGAATAAGATCGAATTGGATGAAACATGATATGTATAAACTACATTGGCACTTGGGCGGCAGCACACTTTAGTATGGAAATGCCAATTTTTATTTTTGTTTCCTGACTGTTATTTTAATTTTATTACAAGTACTTTAGTGATCCAGTATAGCTCGTGGTTCGATTTATTAAGAGTGTGTCCCTTCCAAGTTGTATAATTTTTGAAACTTACATAATTCACGAGAATCGGTTGAGAAATGCGACCCGTAGGCGAGAAAAGCCGATTGACAAACTGACGGACAACCGGACAAAAGCATTTCTCGAAACTGAGACGCTTCGCTCGCTCGGTCAAAGAGTATATCATTCTGCCATGCTTTCTGGGAGGAAGTAAAAAACTTAGAATATATCAGCTGATTCTGTTCTCGCGCAGAACGTAAAATCCTATCTTAGGAATGGACAGAAATCGAGATCATGAGAAGCGATGCGGCTAACAACCAAATATATATTTATTTTTTTGCCCACCATCACGTTAAAAGTGGCCTTCGAGTCTTGCGGCCCTGGCCTCCTCAAAGCCGCAAAACTCAAAATTCTCTCTCTGCCCAGTTAGGGCTAAAGACGTGATAATATATATCATCATTAATGTATTTAAGAACTATGTTATTGTCGGTGGAGTAGTCTCCATGCCTCCCGATTTTCAGCCAAATGCTTGACCTTCCTATACGACACGACTTCTGCCTTTTCCTTTACTCCATGAACAGCCTTCTTCCTTTTCTCCTGCTTGCCTCAATATGCAGGGTGACTTTTACCCACCAGCCAAATTTATGGAGCAAGTCTTATCCATGATCTTATCCATCAATTATTGAAAAAGAAAAAAATCTGCTTTCCATAGTCAGCGCTCGGCCAAACGAATTTTGAAAGGGATGTCAAAAAATTTTTCGGTTTTTAATAACTTTTTTTTATAGAAAGTTGTTCAGAATCATGGACTGAACTTTGCTCCAGGAGTGTTGCCGGTGTTTAAAAAGTAATGCTGTAGGCAGAGGCAAAAAAAAAATTGTATTATCATCATGATCATCATCATTTCAGCCGCATAACTTCCACTGCAGGGCATGGGCCTCTCCAAAGGATTTCCAAAATGACCGATCTAGAACGGCCTGCATCCAGCGCTTTCCAGCGACCTTAGTAGGTCGTCAGACCACCTTGAGCGTGGGTGTCCTAGCGCTTCGCTTGCCAGTACGCGCTATGTGTCCCGCCCACTGCCACTTCAACAAAAGAAAGATAATGTATGTCGGAATAAAAACACCATCAGAATTCAAGACGCGCGAATTCGTGCCGCGTCCGAAGAAGAAGGTCTGCGTCACCAAGGACAAGACCGAAAAGACGGAGGAGACGGTGGCGCCGCCCCCGGGGCTCGCGCTGAAGGACACCGAGATCATGAAGGTGGCCAAGGAGCTGTACGAGCAGGATATGGACAAACCCACCCTGGAGCCGCTGCCGACGCAAAAAAGAAGTTTGTTTTGAATTTTATTTTGTTATTAGATACGGATGTGGACTTGTTCTGGAATTTTGGGCGGGGAGTTCAGTTGGAGATTGATTCAAATTATTTTGCAAATTGATTCTATGGGACCTAATAACAGTAGCGTGTCCACATGACATAAAAATGCAATATACGGCGTTTGGGGATCAAGAGATTTACTTTGGCTGAGTTGATCCTTATGACTCAAATATGGATTTAAGACGCCATCTTGAATTTTTGCACAGCAGGTATGATGTTATAATTTTTTGTTTAAATTATTTTTTACATGTCGTATGGGCTATCAAATGAAAGGACTTTATACTACATCATTCATTACATTTCAGCCACGTGTTTTCCGAAAAAAAAAATACAAAAATTTGATGACATATCACCTTATACCATTCTTAAAATGGTCTAAGTGTTCAGAAGGATCACCCCGCCAAATGAAATCTCTTCGTCACCAATTTATGTATTTTTAGCGTAGACCACGGACTAAGTATAATACAAAATTTGTGTAGTTTGGTGTTATAAACGATCATGCTGATGAAATTGTTAAATATGGATAGTCATAGTATGGCTGGTAGTGATATTTTATAGTTAGCGGACTGTAGTGGGCATCTTTAGGCGCCGTCCACCACCTTATCGACTGAAAACCTAAGTATACTCGTAAAGATTTGTCTCTTAGGACCTACATTGAAGCAATCTTAGGACCTATACCGAGTACCGACCTTTGAAACTTGTTAGAAGAGGCCGCTTTCAGTCGGTTTTGGAAATCCATGAGGGTCATAATTGTGTGTGCAGTGCAGTGGATGATGACAATTACTTTGGTAGCAGTAATATAAAATATAATAATAATAGTCACCATCTACCAAGCAAAAATTTTTGTGAGAGATTTTTAGGTAGATGTCCGTATCTCACTCCATAACCCAGTTATCCGGTCCACTAACATCCCATCCATAAAGCCGAAACCAAGTAAATCCCTCCCTGGCAATAGTTCGGCAGCTGTGGAGGACTGTCCGTTAGTGCATCTCGATGGTACATTAAGGGATAGACCTCCATAGATGCAGCCATCTCACTTTTTAGATAAAAACGTACTAAAAGGCCTCTTCATGTTGGCTTTGGCCGGACCCCCAGGACCGGGTCCCCATGGACCCGTGGCTGAAAAGCGTACCAACATAATAATAATAATATATCTGTAAAATTGACTCTAAAGTCTTACCTAGTTTTGTTTAAACTAAGTTTTTATGATAATTTGGCTGCAGTGTCAGGACACTGCAGCCAAATTATCATAAAAACTTAGTTTGTAGTAGTTTCTTGAATTGTACTGTCACGCTTATGCTATGTAAGTTTTAGTTCACGGCCAGAGGTTTCTAATTTTGATTTAGTATTATTGATAGGTAGATACTTACTATGAGATAGAGTTCGTGAGTTATACATGAATTTTCGGGGTCCTTCTTAGTGCCCCCATTTGAAATAAATTATTTAAAAAGGACCGGAGATAAATATAAAATTTTGTCATTACCAAGCCCTAGATAGCCCTTCAAACTATTTTATGAACTGCTTTTTACAATTTAAAGTGAGAAAGTGAAGCTTTTTTATTTCAAATGGGTGCAGCACTGGACCCCAAAAATTCATGTATTCCCATAACAGTTTGGGGCGAACTACTATTGTACCTACTTACTAGGAAATTAAATAATTATTTAAGTTCTATATTCGATTACGATGTAATTATATTCTACTAAACGTGTAAACTTCTTAATTTCCGGCGAACATGGGATTATGTGTAAGGTGAGTATCACATGTGATATGCAGTAGGTCTGCATGAATGTATAGCACTCTAAACAACCTACCCTGTATGACACCGTTGATAAATCATAAAATGATATCGTTACTATTAAAGCTGATTTACAATGAAATTTTCACAGATGATGTATTTCTGTTGTCGCTATAACAATAAATACTAAAACACAATAAAACAAATATTTAAGGGGGCCCCCGTACAACGAACTAGAAGTAGTTAATATCGGCAACAAGTAGACGCTTGAAATATTCACAAAATATTTAGTTGTATATTTACTTTAAAAATAAATTATATCATAAAATTAAAATTTAAGGGGGGGCTCCCTTACAACAAATGTGATTTTTTATAGATAATGGTACGGAACCCTTCGTGCGCGAAACCGATTCGCACTTGGCCGGTTTTTTTATTTAACACGAAGTGGTAGCTCAAGTGGCGCCCTCATTTGAAATAAATTGTTTAAAACTAAATAAGGTGATAATTAAAAATTTGATTTGTATATATGTCTAGAAAGACCTTTAAACTATTTTATGAGTAACCTTTGAAATTATTACGAATAGTCCGTCTTTTAAACTTTCAAACTGTTTTTCGCCAAAAGTGGCCACTTTTGGCGAAAAACAGTTTTAAAACTAGACGGACTACCAATATTACTTTCAAAGGTTAGTCATAAAATAGTTTAAAGGCCTTTCTAGACATTTATACAAATCAAATTTTTAATTATCACCTTATTTAGTTTTAAACAATTTATTTCAAATGAGGGCGCCACTTTAGCTACCACTTCGTCTTAATTTAAAACAATACTTTTCGTCCGCAGTTCTTGGCTACGTGCGATCTCGCCTGTACAAGACCGGTCTCACCGACTATCAACACGGCATCGCTCGCCTGGCCTACGAGATGGTCCGGGACAACCGCATCCCGCTCTACCACGCGCACAATGGGTGCCGGCCCGTTTGGGGCCTGCCCCCGGACGGGGAGCGTCAGCCCGAGCTTGACGGAGCGCCTTTTGACGGAGAAAGGCTGTATTGAATATGTCTTTTGGTATTCTGTATTTAGGTATATATTTAGAAGATTGGTACGTATAAAGAAGACTCATGAGAAGATTGTTACTTCGCCGAGGCTTTAGTAGTTTATTGGGATTGTGTGGTTAGGTATACAATATGTAACAAAAACCCTGTCCGATCCTTGTAGGAGCAATTCAGACCGTCAATATGAACAACTTTTTCTAAGAGACCAATGCTTGAAACTCGAAAAAAATCTACGTTTTCATACAAAATTATGTCGATTTTTTTTTCGAGTTTCAAGCATTGGTCTCTTAGAAAAAGTTGTTCATATTGACGGTCTGCGTTGCTCCTACAAGGAACGGACAGGGTTTTTGTTACATATTGTATATCTAGAAGATACCCGTAATGAATAGAACCACGGGCTATACTAGATCACTATAGTATATAGAAATTAAAATAATAGTTAAAAACAACAAAAGATACAATCAGATACAATACAAATTGCCTGGGCGGCTGGGCACTTTTGTAAGGAAATGTAATTTTTTTTTAGTATTGGCCGTGGTTGTGTTTATTACGGGTATGTCCTTTCTACGTTGAGTATCTAGAAGACTCATGAGAAGATTGTTACTTCGTCGAAGCTTTAGGAGATTGTCTTTTGGGATTCTGTGGTTAGGTATATAATATCTAGAAGACTCATGATGTTCCTTCGTAGATGCTAGCAGTTACATTATATACGTCTTGACATTCTTTTGTTTTATAATGTCTTGAAGTTTCATGAGAAGATTGTTCCTTCGTGAAACCTATTATATGTAGGTAACGGCCCATGAGGCTTTTATTAAAAGGGGAGAGTCATATTGGTAACGTAATGGATTTATCATTTATTAGATTTTTACATTTATATATTTGATTGGATTTTTCTAAAAAGCAGAATTCAATACAAAAAACTATGTATTGAGCCATTTCGTTACCTATGTGCATAGTTTCTCGATTAGATAAGGTATAGAATATAGTTTATCTTACTTATGTTATTTTATTTTGTTTTAATTAGTCTACATAAATGTTAATTTACATTTTCTTTAATAGTTACAGTGTAGTAGGTAGTTTTAAATATACACATTTTGATTTTTGGTGATCAATTTATTTTTCTAATAAAAATGTATTTTTAGCCGAAAATGTGTTTTCTTTAACCCTTGATGCAAAATAAGGGGTGTTACAAGTTTAACGCCAATATCTGTCTGTCTGTGGTATTGTAGCTCTCTAACGGATGGACCGTTTGATACGGCTTTTTACGTGAAAGCAAGTTTTCTTGCGGTAGTTTTCGGCTATGTTTAATGAAATCGGTTCTGCCATTCAAAAGCTATTGGGGGTAAACTTTCAAAAGTCAGGGGTTTTTAATTTGCCTGGCAAACGTGTTTACTGATAGGTTGAATCAATCAGTGTGTCTCGAGGCAACATCGTGTACACGCAACCTCTAGTCACATCCGCTCTGATGAAGACCTCCGGCCATGCCGCCTCCGCCGGGGCCCGGTAGGCGGAATAGACCCAAGAAGTGCTGGCGGATGATATGCGTGCTAATCGTCTTATAACCAAGGGATACTCAAGACCGTGCAAATTGGAGAAGAAGAAGTCGGAAAGCGGACCCCGGGCTTCTCAGCCTTGCAGCTGAAGACGCAACTGGGAAAACGCTGAGATGAGAGAAAGGGAGAGAAGACCTCCGGATGAGGTCGTAACATTTCGGCCAGAACTTGACTCTACGTGAGTAACCGTTTAATTCAAGCTAATAAGGTTTAATCAAAATTAGTCACTTTTTGGTTCTCTATTTATCCTCTTAAAAATAATTTGACACAAAGTTATAAACTTATAGGTACTTATTTTACATAATTTAATGAGAGTTAATCTTCCGCGGTCGATAGAATTATGTCAAAAAATACGTTTGAATTGAAAACTCATGTAGTGTTAGTAAGGCATATTAATTTATTCACTTTATTATACATATCTCATTGAAGTGGCAGTGGGCAAAGGGGCAGAAGGGTTCTCGAATGGCGGCCACGTACCGGCAAGCGCAGCGTAGGACACCCACCAACTAGGTGGTCAGACGACCTTAGCAAGGTTGCAGGAAAACGCTGGATGCAGGCCGCTTCCAATCGGTCGTTTTTGAAACCTGTATGTACCTGCGGCTTGATGATTTGATGGTAAAGTACAATATTTACAAAATAATTTTGTAACGGTTAGAAATCCAACATGTATATTTTATCTGTGTAAAGTTTGTATGTTGGCAACACTAGTTGTCAGTTTAGTTGCCATCTCATCTTCCGCAGGAAAACAATTCTGTCTCCGATTATGTAATTCTGTGCTACGGTGGGTAATTGTGTAGATCCATTCAATAAACGTCTCAACAGTGCTCGGTGTATAAATTATCAGCCCAACCAACAACGAAACTACGGTCCACTGTCCACTACTGGGTCAAGAATCTTTTGATTGAACCATAATAATTACACAAAAACTACAAAACAACAAAAACCAATATAGGCACAAATGCGGACTTGATATGCGGTATAAATGCAATCTCTTCCAACCAACCTTTGGGTGGAGGAAAAACATATCTGAAACAAGGTGGGCGCAGTAATTATTATTATTTAATGATGATATGTTGATCCACTGTTTGCAAAGTCTGGCCCACGTCGTGGGAAATCCGATACTGCATGTTTTGATGGGTGCAAGCAGCCCGGGTGTCGAGTGATGGAGCTGATGGGTGAGATGTTTATGCAAGCGCAGGAATTTGCAGCCGGGTTTCATGCACACAAAATGAAAACTTCTTTTGTTAAACTTATAGACCTAATTTCTTTTTACTGCGTAAATTATACTTCTGGTTCTTTTTGACGAAGTCAAAAATCATTTCTTTATTTATTTTTGGATATTTGTAAAAATGAATCTCGGTCTATGGATATTTAATTGTATCACTTGATAATTGACAATTTTTTCTTTCGATTTTATAACTAATAGTTGTTGACATCACAGATCACTTACTTACAGATTACTGCCGCTTTCTAAGCGCAAGTACAGAAGAAGCTGTAACAAACTGTACTGCAGCATTTTCTCCAAAAACATCAACTTGCAATTATACTGATATTTAAATTAGATATGCTAGACTTAGCTTATCGGTTTACCGCCCAAAGTTATTGAAGGTTAACGCATGAGAGTAGTTTTTTTTTTTTTAATTTAGCCTGGCAAATAAATTTGTTTAAGATACGTTTAAATATAAGAAAGGATAGAGTCCGCAACACAACCTTGCGATCCATTAAAAAAATTACATATGTGAATGTCACCGCTGCTAAATTAAAATGTGACTGGGCAGGTCACGTCTGTCGAATGCGAACCGAACTATGGGCCAAAATGCTTACTTTATGGACCTCAACTAACGGACATCGACGTTCTGGAAGACCTAGGCGCAGATGGCGTGACGATCTAGACGCCTACTCGAAGGACTGGCACGCGAAAGGACAAAACAGAGATAAATGGAGAGCCGAGAGCCTTTGCCCAACAATGGGATCTAATAGGCTGTTAACTTAACTTAGATATACCTACGTTTATTCATACCGGAAGCTGTGGACTAACGAACAAATACCGGGAAACCCGATCTTTCCCCACCGCAGCCTGTTAAGTCCTGAAACAAATATTTTTCCGGGAAAATTCGCTTTGTGGATAAAAACGGCAGTTAATCATGAAGTTTAGGGGACATGACGGTACAAAAGACCACACATGTTGCGTATTCTGAGATGTAAATCTCATTTTTTCCAGGAAAACTTCCTCAGATAAGGGTAACGTTACCTATGCTGAAAAATATGGTCAACAATGTTATTTTTCTTCGAAATTTTCATTTATTCATTATTGCATTGATTTGAAATTATTTTTGTTATCTAAAGCCTTTAAAGCCCTGTGACTTAAATAATATAAACAAAAAAAAAAAACTAAAACTGAAATAACTGAAATAACTTACTTATAAATAAAAAAGCCCTTGCAAATGGCTGCCCCGTGGTAACGTGCCCAGAAGGCTGGCAGCATTGCCACGTTGTATGGCAATGCTTATCTTTTGAGCCAGATAAAGACCAGCCCTCTGGTCACGCGTGATTTCATTCAATTTTCAATATTTCTTCTTTGATATAAACACAGACTTGTTGACATTCATTCAGCTAAGTACTTGAAGAATATTATACTACATATAGTCTTTATACAGTCTATCCAAGCGTGCGTCGTAAAGTGGCTTGCGCGGTCGAGAAATTCAAACAAATGAACCATGAAAAGCACCTACTACATGGCCAGGATCCACCATCGTCACCTTTGAAAAGTCGGAAAAGTTTGTTTGTTTGTTTGTTTGTAAAATCTTTATTGTACATTAACACAGGACAAAAATACAGGTTTAAACTATAGAACAGTACAAAGGCGGACTTATCCCAGATAGGGATCTCTTCCAGTCAACCTTGAAATATGAGGACAATTTACAACACAGGGTAGAGAGCGGGTACAATATACAGAAGACACACAATAGAAAACAGAATTCAATTACACTTAACTATTTACTACACTACAAACTATTTAAAATTAATACTTGTAAATAAATACCTTACTATAACACAGTAAATATAAATACATATATGAATACACACATAAAATATATATACATATGCAATAAATATATACCTAAGCAATATATACTTGTATACATATATAACTCAACTCAAGTCTTCAGAAGTTTCGACAAGCTTCCTCAATCTAAACTTAAAAGAATGTAAAGTTGACGACATTTTGATTTCTAAAGGCAGTTTGTTCCAAAGCCTTGCTGCAAAAACTGCGAAGGACTTATTATATCCCTGCGAAGAGTGAGCGGGTATGTGCAAGGTCGGGTTGTTACTCGATCGAAGACGGGGTTCAATGTCGCGAAATGAACATTTTTCGGTAAGGTATTTAGGAGAGGAGGGATTAAACAACACTTTAAAAAGGAAACAAAGGATGTGAAGGTCACGCCGAGTTTTAATAGGTAACCAATTAAGCCGCGCGCGGAACTCAGAAATATGGTCAAATTTCCTGAGATTATACACATAGCGTATGCACATATTTTGAATAATCTCTAGTTTGTTTGTCAGTTCGTCAGTTAGGTCTAAGTACGCAACATCTGCGTAATCAAGGACGGGGACAAGTAGTGAACGAGCCAACAAGGCTTTTGTATCGGTAGGTAAAAAGTTTTGCAATCGTCTTAAGGAATGTAGAGATACAAAAATCTTTCGACTCAGCTCACTAATTTGTGGGGACCAGGAAAGGGTTTCATCCATGATGATACCCAGGTTATTGACTTTAGCTGCAAATGGAATTATGTTATTGTCAAGTACAACATTTGGGAAATCCATGGACTTAAACCTAGAAATGAAGTAGGGGCTTCCTATAACAATCGTTTGAGACTTAGCTGCATTGACCATTAGCCCGAAGTTTTTGGACCAGTCTGCGATAGTCGCAAGGTCGGTGTTGATAACGCTAATGGCGTCATGAAAATCGTCGAGAGGGGCGGTCGTATAGATCTGAAGATCATCAGCGTAAAGATGAAAAGAAGAATTCAGTGAGGTCGTAATGCCATCAATGAAAATAGAGAATAGAATAGGAGATAGTATACCTCCCTGCGGGACTGCAGCAGACAGGTTACACCACTCGGAGCGACTATTATCAATTTTCACTAGCTGTCGGCGTCCCTCTAAATAAGAGCGAAACCACTTTATCGTAGCAGGAGAAAAATTAAGTGAATGCAGAATGGCTATCAGGATGTCAAAGTCCACTGTGTTAAATGCATTTGTAAAATCCAGCAATACGAGAAGTGTGAGGTTCTTGTTATCAATATTTAGACGAATATCATCCGTAACTTTCACTAGAGCTGACGCAGTGCCGTGACCCACACGGAAACCAGATTGAAAAGGGTTTAACAAGTTGTGCTTATTAAGGTGTTTTGTTAAACATTGTTGAACGTGATGCTCTAATATTTTTGATAATATAGGAAGAATGGAAATAGGACGAAATTGGGATAACGAAGAAGGATTGGGTTTTTTAGGAAGGGGGATTATGTGAGCACTTTTCCAAGCAATGGGGAATACACCAGACTCTAATGAGCAGTTTAAAATGTTGGTAATTAGAGGAGATACAAATGCCGCGATTGGTTTTAACATATCCAGTGAAATGTCATCGTTGCCGACAGCTTTGGTCTTAATAGAATTAAATATTTTAATAACATCGTCATTTTTAATTGCATCAAAAATAAAAGGAGGGTGATTGGACGGTGCTTTATACAAATTGCTCAAAGTAGCCCTCTTGACATTGGGAGGAATAGTTACTGACGGAGTAGAGAAATGTATATTTAACTTATTTGCATCTACCTGGAAATTGGTCTCTGAACACTGTTTGCCTATCCCTTGACTCTTTAAAAACTTCCATAACTTGTTGGGTGGACAATCTTCAACATTATTATGGAAGTGCTTCCGTCTAGCATCACGGCACCTACGACTGCACAAGTTACGCAAGCTGACATACGTTTCATGATTAGAACTTGAAGGGCAATGACGCAATCTTAACTTGGCCTTGTCCCTTCTGGCCATTAACATTTTGATCTCCGGAGTCAGCCACGGAGCTGGGTAGTGTTTAACACGCACAGGATGTAAAGGAGCATGCTTGTCGTAAATAGCCGTGAGGATAGTATTGAACGCTGCCACCTTCAAATCCACATCAGGGGCATTTAGTACAGACTGCCAGTCCGACTGAGATATATCGGCCAAGAAGCTCTCCTCATCGATATTCTTATAGTTACGAAGCATCATAACCTTGTGTCTGCACTTGGGGCGTCGAAGCTTAAATGACGCGTACACGAGATCATGAGCCGAGAAACCAGGGGCATTGAACTGACCGTGAGTAGCCACAAGTTCAGGAGAAGAGGTAATTATCAAGTCAAGAAGTTTTCTGAGGCAGCTAAGCATCTCACCCAGAGAAGCCCGAAATACTAGATTGGCACGGTGGAAAGATAAATACCCCTCGTTACCAGCAAATCTCCCACCCGATGAGAAACTCCCACCAATTAGTGACCTCCCCTGGGCAATGTGGAAGTTCTTAAACAGACTCCGGGCTGGTGTTGGGAGATGCCACGAGAACCGAGTTAAGTGGGGTTTCTCAAACAACGACCTTTGTGAATGTGGAGCTGTTCAAAGCATGGCCCACCTCCTGTCATGCCCCACCTGCCCAACCTCTTGGACATTAGAAGATCTAACCTCGGCTAATGACAGGGGAAAAAGCCATGCCGACTCGCTAAGAAGAAGATAGTCTATCAAGCATCGTCGAGACTTCTACTTAGAGTTTGATTGTTACTCGTATGTGGTCTAAGGACTTCAAGTACTTAGCTGAATTAATTCATACGATCACGTCTTTATACCAAATGGGGCAGACAAAGCATTTTGGGTTTTACAGCTCTAAGCAGGCAGATCTGGTCGTTCTTAATTCTTACTCAAGATTTGGACAAAAGAAAATAAATGATGCAACGTGGAAGAAGCAATGTTTACAGTTTAAAGTTAGAACGTGAAGCTTTAGGCCGTTTTTCGCAATTGTGCGTAACAAACTTCACGTTCTCACTTTAAACTGTAAACAGTAGTTCATAAAATAGTGTGAAGAATTGTCTAGTGCCAGGCCAAGACAAAATTTTAAATGATGTCTCCGTTTCCTATTAAATGATTTATTTCAAACGGGGGCAGCACCGTACCCCGGAAAATTCAGATATCCCCTTAATAGCCAAAATAATATAAAAGCCAAAACATTTCCATACAAAAATGTGCAGCCGCCCGGGCAATTTGTATTGCAATGTCGATTTTTTTGTTGTTCTTTTAGTTTAATTATACTATAGTGATCTAGTATAGCTTGTGGTTCGATTAAGGTTATATGTCCCTTCCTCGTTCTATAAGAATACAAAAAGGTCATGCAGGTAATGCCGTTACTTACAAACTTCCAATGAATAAGTATTATTTGAAGATTTCTTGCTATCATTTTCCGAATCAAAAATGATGACCCGGTGAACCGCGGGCGTCATCGCCTATCTCATTTGGAGCAGTGTTGGTTTCAGTTGACGAAACTCGCTGGCATGTGGCCAAAGCGTTCCCATTGTCAAATGTAAGCTTTTTTGTTTCTTTTTTACATATTCCCGGTACAAAAAATGGTGTTTAATTCACTTTTGGAATTGGGTAGAGTTCATATGACTTCGTAGCTATATTTATTAAAAAAATATTCTGTTATAAGTACTTTGTTTCCTAATAAAAACCAGAGATATCAGCCGTCAAATGCATGATAAAATTCTCCCATTTGAATGTCACTGTCCGCTACCAAGCAACTAGAGGCTCTCTTATTTATCCTTTATCTATTATCTAGACTCCTTTTTTTATCTTTGCTTTTTTTTTATTTCCGTGTAGAAACTTACTTCGGACCTTTTTCTTTGCTTGTAAAACTTTATCCTAGACCTTCCTTTTCGTTGTCTCCCTTTTATGTTTCCTTCTACGATACATTTTTCATCTCTTGCGTGACTGGATCCGCAGACCTAGATTTTTTAATCTTGTCTCCTCTTTTTGCTTCTTATGTAGAAAGTGCAGCTCAAATCGTAACAATTTCGTGTGACAACGGAAACACGCGTTCAAATACAAAATACATTTAATTATATTTCACTACAAAACACAGCAAATTCAAAAGCTGTTTCCACCACGTGTCTCAAACAATGTCCACTTCAAACTCGCTGTATCACACATTCCTGCAAAACAACTTTGTTTGTTTGTTAAACTGTAGGAAGTACATTATAAACAAGCTTCGCTTTTTGACGTCAATTTATTGAACGTTTTAACAATCCGTTGTTTATGTCGGGTTTCGTGAAATGTTCACGTTATTTCAAATGCTTTTGTTACTTATAGTTAAGAAATAATAAGGTCCTTGACAATAATTTGGTTTGTTCTTCGAAATTCTTGTAGTCTTTGTTACGTGGCTTTGTTTTAAATAGTCTTTGTTACGTGAATTTCTTTGTTAACAGTAAAATTAAAATGTTTAATATTACCAAAAGGCTAAAGGCTACTTACTTTGGCGACCTCCGCGGCGTAGTGGTCACCATGCTAGTCCGCCACCCAGAGGTCCCGGGTTCGATCGCCGGTAAGGGCAAGTTGGAAAATGGTCCTTTTCAAATAGTTCTGGGTCTTGGATGATTATCTATAGGTATATGTATTTGTTATAAAATATAGTATCGTTGAGTTAGTATCCCATAACACAAGTCTCGAACTTACTTTGGGGCTAGCTCAATCAGTGTTAATTGTCTCTATTTATTTATTTATTACTTATTCATCATCATGTTTAGCTACTTTCAGTTCAGTCAATATACGATAAAGACCTTTCCAATTTTCCCCCATCTTTGTTTGTTCTTTGTACCCATTCTCCACAACCCAACAGTTATCATCAGGTATTCTTGATTTACTAGGAAGCTTATTTTCATTTTGTATTATTTTATAATTCAGAAGGTCTAATTGATGTAATTTAAAATAGGTACCTACAAAGATGAACGTAAGTATAAACGCGGTTGCTCTGTACTGTACCATTCTTTACCTACATGTGAGGGCATTGCATTCCCAAGTTGTAAATTTTTCGCACAAATGCATTCGCAAAGAGGGTGGACGTCAAGAAGACTACGTATAAGACTCCTCACACCTTGAACTTAAGAGCGGCCTTCCCGTCTTACTTTTCATACAAAAGCTCATACGTGATTATGGCGTTGTATCTTATCTTTCTTGAAAACTTTTGAACTCACAGGTATCTTGTACGCTATTTCTAGGTTTCTATCAAAATAATAAATAGAAATTTAGAAAAACAAAGTCAGTATAAGCTTCCAAAAATCTGCTTTTTAGCACAAATTTTAGCTGAACTTCGACCGTTCATAAAGTACTCATAAATTGTAAAAGTAAAAAAATATTTCTATACAAACCTCGCAAATGTAATGCAAATTTTGAATACAAAACTTTTATTTCACATTCTTGTAAGGCTTACTGATAAACACGTATCACCTGGAACAAGTTTTATGAAATTTCCGCACCCTATGAATAGTTAATATTCGTTCAATGGATACTTAATAATAATACTAATTTCATTTAATAGAATGCAAACCATGCCCTTAGGCACTATCTCTCTCTTTTTGGTTTGCCTCTTTTTCTAGCATTGCCCTGGATAAAACACCAAGCTTTTCAAACTATGCTCGCGTTGAAAACAGAGCGGCCGGGAAGGGCCGCCGTAAGTACTATTTTGAGAGCTGCAAAATAAAATCGCAATGAAACTAGAATTTTCGTGATCTTTTTTTGAATCTACCTGATACTAACGTTAATATTTCTGAGAAACACAATTTCGCATGATTATTAAAATATGACCACAATGTTTCTAAAGAAACATTCTAAATCACTTTTGTTCTCGGAGCGAGGCTGAAGGGAGTCATTTTTTAGTTCATACACAATTTCAGGGAATCGTGTGTCACAAAATTTCGTAGAAAGCGGATCACCATTAGCGATGCGACTTTTTAGTTATGAGTTAATATCGTCAGTCCACGGTTGGACTTAAGGCTTCTTCCAATAAAAGGAGGATTTGCCCATAATTACCAAGTAAGGTAAGAAGAGTTGGTGATCGCAGTAAATTTTAGACCATACGAGTATCCGTCTTATTATAAAAACAGGACTAACTTTGTTACTAGGTTCAAACCATTATCCGCCCAAAATAAAGTTGACATTAACAGGTGAAATATGTAGTGTGATATTACTTGATGTCAACTTGATTTGGTCGGATAATGGTTTAAACCTAGTAACAAAGTTAATCTGGGTTTTATATAGGGTTGCATCGATACGCCTTTTCGCCGATACGATACCGATACCGATACTCTTATACAAATATCGGCGATACCGATACCGATACCGATACGTTAATTGAATCAAACATGAAGATAAAATAAATAAATCACCAGTCGGATTATTTTTTAATTAATATGAAAAGTAGTTACATAGGTCGATGTTAGATAATTATCATAAATTTTAGTAATTAACATTAATAACATTTTTATTTAAAAAAAAGTAATCTTAAGTTTGCCGGATAAAGGCGATTTTAAAAAAAGTATCGTTGAATCGGTCATAAAAATATCGTCGATACCGATATATCGGCTAACCCGAAGTATCGCCGATATATCGGTATCGGTATCGGTATCGGTATCGGATGCATCGCTAGTTTTATAATAAGACGGTATAATTCTAAGAAGCTGTTTTTATAAGTTTTGAAGAGTTCAGAGGTCTTGCTGGCGGGAGTGATCATCATTAGCTCTTTCGCAAGTAAAGCGACCCCGAGCGTGGACCGCTCTTGGATGGGTCCACAAGTGTTATCCGGCTGTCATCATTGTGTGGCAGTCGTTAAGATATGTTAGTCAGCTTGAAAAAGAGAGGACGCTGCGCTGCTGCCTGTTTTTAACCGACTTCCCAAAAAGGAGGAGGTTATCAATTCGTCGCGATCCTTTATTATTTTTTTTATGTATGTTCACCGATAATTAAAAGACGCCTGGTCCGATTTAAAAACATTTTTTGTTTGAAAGGGTATACTTTCCAGGTGGTATCATGGAAATTGTATCAAAATCGGTTGTGTAGTTTGGGGGTAAAGTCGGCTTTTAGTTTTGAAAAATTAATATTACAGCTTTCCTTAGCTCTGTGTTTATAACACCCGTGGGAGAGAAATGGGGTGATAAATAGTATCTATTCCACCGTCACCTCACCACACACATGTCCTGACAAAAATCATTGTTTTTTATACTTCTAATATGCTATGGTCATATTTCTACGTTTGTTGAAACATATACTATAAACATGAACTATAAAAAACAACATACCTACTTACAAACAAGTTTATATTTAATTTGCCTAGCAAGGCAAATAAAATAAAACCCTGACTGTCAAGAACGCCACCTAGTGATGAGGACCGGAACTACCGATACGACTTGATATCCGTAGCTCCATTCATTATTTGATGGTGAAAGCCCTGGCTTTCAAGCATTAACCTCAATAACTATTAAACGGTTGAATCGATTGGCTTAGCCGATTTTAATTAAACATAGCTAAGAACCACAGCAAGGGAACTTGCGTTCATGTAAAAAAAAAACGACGTGACGGGGAAACTTGAATATTAACGTAGTGCATTTTTGATATTTTGGAATGGTTAGGGAATAATTTTGCACGAATTGCTTTAATTATTAGTATAAAAGTACTATCTTATGTGGTAGAATACAATATTTATTTATTTACAGCGTGCCACGCGCAAGCGCCCTGTACCACCTAAACGAAACAGCAGACGCAGGCATACATTTTCGCCGCGATACTTCCTCTCCTACGCCGTGCCGGCTGTCTACGCTCCATCCGTCTTACGAATTTTCGATCAGTGTCACGTGTCCTGACGCGAGTTTAACAATTTTTACCCATTACAAAAAAAGTGTACAGCGCCGCTAAAGAAGTTTTCACTTCAAAAAAGAACCTCGAAATCGGTCCATCCGTTCGAGTGCTCGAGGCAGACAGACCGACAACATTAGCGTCAAACCTATAAAACCCCTATTTTGTCGGGGGTTAAAAATAAGTAGGTACTTTAGTGTTGTGTGGTGGTCATGATTATTTGCTTTCGGCCGGCGTGATGTAGACATTAAGCGCACATCAAACCCTGTCTTCCGGGTCTTACCCGTTTAACTGCCGGTCGATTTTCTTGTTTTCTGTTCAAACATCTCTTTGAGGGCCTCAAACGAGCTGCGTCACCGCCCTTTGTTCTGCGATGCCTTTTGTGAAGTCTTGCTATAAAGAAATTTGTAGATGTAGCATCAAAATATCTCAACAAATAAGTGTTATTGCGATGGTACTAAGTTTTTTTTTAGTAGGTATATCTTTATTATCATGGGATATTACATTAAGAACTTAAATAAACTATGACTAAACAAAATATAACTATGAATAACAGTACTAGACAATACTAGAGCTATCTACGGCTTAGGATCTAGAGACTCACTCAGAGAATTATTCAAGGAAATAGGTATACTAACCTTACCATCACAGTATATATTTGAAAACATACTGTAAGTAAGGAAAAATATTTGCTCATACAATAAAGTAAGCGATTTTACCGTCAGAAACTTACGCAATAAGAGTGACTTAGTTGCCCCGTATTATAGGCTCAAAACAGTTAGTAAAACGTTTATGGGGAACGGTATACTTTTTTATAATAAACTGCCACAATCGGTCCTTGATATGCCTGACAAAAAGTTTAAAGCTTATGTAAAGAAGGTACTCTGTGAGAAGGCTTATTATAGGACCGATGACTATCTTAAAGACAACAAAGTCTGGCTTGAGCTTGGCGCGGGTCCCTCTTAAAGGTTTGTATACTCAGAAATGGTCATAATCTGGTACATTAAGTACATACTGAATTTACAACTTGATTTGACATTATTTCAAAATTTCGACATTAAAAAAATTAATTTAAATTATGACAACAAACAATGTATACTCTGTCCACATATCAACTATAAATATTAATTTCATTGTGAGTTGACGTTCTTAGAGAAAATGCTGCAGTGCATTTTGTTACCGCTTCTTCTGCACTAGCGCTTTGGAGGCGGCAGTAAACTTAGCTCTAAGTAACTTTTTGGCGTCAACAATTATTGTGCAATAAAACAAAGTGACTATTGTTAAGAGATATTATAAATATCCTATGATAATAAAGATATATTTGAATTAAATATTTGAATTGAATTGAATTAAGTTTTATGTTATTCATACTTTTTATTCGACTCCCTCTCGACCTTTGTGGCCTAGTGATCATCATGCCAGGCTCTCACACTCCCGGATTCCATCCCCGGATATCTAAAGTCTTGGACTTACTTTGGGGCTAGCTCAATCTGTGTGATTTGTCCGTATAAGTATATTTATTTATTTATTTAACTAAGTAGGCCAGAGGTTCCTAAACTTATTTTGTCAAACGCCCACTTTAAAAAATCAGTTATTTTGTAGCGCCCCCCATTTTTTTCACCATAAAAACCTGAATCACATATTTGTCTTGCCTGTAGTTTAATTCAACCTATATTCTAAACTAGACTTTTTTACAAGAGAGAGCAATAATAATACATACACCAGTACATAAGAGTATCTTTTATAAAAAAATAACAATAATCAACATTGTAAATTTTTAAAAAAAAAATAGCAATAATAATACAATTTTACAATAATAAAGAGTATCGGAAGTGGGGACCTCACCTGCGAAACTTTAAAACACGAAATTTTTTCAGTGTTTGGTTCCTTTAACGATATAAATAGCGTTGTGAACGCATTAAAATAATAAATATTAATAACATTTTTAGTTTATATTTGTACAATAAAAAAGGATATAAATATGAACTAATAAATGGATGTTGTTTAGTAAGAGGATTTTAATTTCAGTGAATTTTAAAATATGAAATAGCTGAAGTTATAAATCACTCATTGCTTAAATCACATCAGCGCCCCCCAACTTTATTCTGGGCCCGTTACCTTAAAGCCTCCAGCGCCCACAAGGGGGCGTTATCGCCCACTTTGGGAAAGACTGAAGTAGGCAAATAGGAAATACAAGCTTGTAAACAATATGATCTCTCCAATCCTCTGGCCAGCATGAAAAGTGTAGGCCAAATCCTGTTCTGACCAAGTATAGCTCTGGTAGTACAGATTGCACGTGATTGAAGAAGGAATTACTCCTTATTTCCCTCGTTGTCGCAGAGCCGGGTTTTAAAAGAAAACGAAAGGCTTCGACTAGAAATTTATTTAGAATTTAAAGAAAGGTCGTGGGCGGAAGGCCCGTCTGTTTGCACTTTTTCACTTTGTTCGCTAACGGTGGTACTTCCCGGGTGCGGACGGTGATAGCAGCTCCTGGTGGTCGGCAGCTCAGCGAGTAGGTATTCCGGGGGTAGGTCAGCGTAGCCCCGTGCGACGAAGAATCTACGACGGGCGGTAGCTCGGTGCGTGATGTCGATCGTGGGAGCAGAATGCCCCAAATCTTGAACCCTATAAATAATAGTACGGGTAAGGAATGTATCCCAGATCCCACTCTGATTGGCAACACTGATGGCTGGCGGCGATAAGCTATCGGAAGTACCAAATGTGTAGAAGGTGCAGTGTCAGTGGCAATCAGAGCGGTTTTGTTTTAGCAGACAGCGAGTTACAATGATTTGTGATTATGAGATGAAAAGCCCAAACATAAAGGATGAAAGTGATAAGTGACACAATATGATTATTATTTTTGTGAGATGCAAAATCAGCTTGGCAGGTATGATCAGATGCTTTCTTTCCAATGACAGCCAGTAAGAGATGAGTGATACATAGTGGTGAATTAGCTTGCAAAATACACACTTAATCTACACTTACAAACTACAGCTAAGCTACTGACTGATATCTGTTCAACACTTACCCAATTAGGGGTTTAAATCCACGTTTGTTTAGTTGTTTTTCGTGTGTGTAAGTGGCCAACACTGGTGTCCACGTATTTCACAAGTACGATGATTTCAATGAAACTTCTAATTAAATTAAGCAATGCTCATCGAGAGACTTAGGTATAGGTACTTTGAAGACGTTTATGACGTAAGTAACCAAACCCGACGCGGAGCGCGCAATACGTGCCGCTCGCTACGAGATGTTTTTATGATTGCCGACATTCAGGCTGGCTGAGGCTCGGGCCGCCTCGGGGAGCGCGGGCCGCGGGCGCCGGTCGCAGCGCGATCGCCTGATCGATGACGTAATGGATCATACGATGGGTGAGGACCAATGGGAGCCGATTGTGAGGACAATAGAACGCCAACTCGGTACAGTCAACAGAATGAAACTTGTACAATAATAAGTTAAGGTTTAATTTTAGTTTGGGATTTAGGTATGTATATTATTTTATTGTTATTTATAGTTTTAAGTTATTTTTAGGTTTAAGTTAAGTTATTATTTTGATATTTAGGTTTAATTATTTATTTATTTTTTATATAATTTTTAAGTAACGAGTACTTACGTTACATTACCCCCTCCGGTACCGAAAGGATTTTATCCCTCAGATAAAATCCGCAACAAATCACGCTTACGTATTTGTTTTCTCATACACTCTTCATCTTTTATTCTTTATTTTCATACATCACGCAAATAAACAACAACGATATTCGTTTGTAATAATAACGTCGCATCCTTACTATAGGAAGGGTATCGGTTTATGATTAAAACACGAATAACCTATACAAATACTCCTTGTTTTATTTATTTTTTGGTTTTAACGGTAATTGGGACAATTTATGCTTAAGTGTGTATTGTTTATTTATTTAATTAATATTTCCTATCGATTTTAAATCTTTAATATGCCAAGAACCTATGTTTTTTCCTTGCATATTTTCCAAAACATAGACAAGTGGTGATTTTTTTTCTATTATTTTACATTTCATATATTTTGGGGCCAGTTTCTTACTAAAATATTTATCCTTGTCACTTATAACATAGGTACGCTTCATGACAAAATTACCCACTTCAAATTCCGCCGGTTTACGGCGCAAATTATAATGTGCGGTATTTTTAACGTGAGCATGCCACAACTGCTTTTGAACTTCATCGAAAATGGCTGAAAGGCAACCTATATTTTCGGCGTAGATATCACGAGGTAAAAATAAAATTTCTTTACCCAAATCATTATCGACATAATGAGTACCACACGAAACAAGCTCACGTCCATAGACTAAAAAGGAGGGAGTATAACCCGTGGCCTCATTAACGGAATTGTTTATGGCAAACTGGACTTTGGGAATGAAAATGTCCCAAGTTCTATGATCATTTTCTACAAATGTGGAAATACAAGTGATGATAGTTTTATTATATCGCTCAACCATGTTCACTTGTGGCGTATATTTTGGAGTGAAAAATACATTCGGGACATTGTATTTTTTAAAGAACGCATCCGTTGCACCACTGATAAATTGACTTCCGTTATCCATCAGGACAGTCTGTGGCACGCCGTGAACTAAAAAAACTTGGTTTTCTAAGATTTTAATAATAACGTCCGCGGTAGGTCTTTTGATGGCTGATACGATACAATATTTCGAGAAACAACATGTTATAACTAATATGTAATTTTTTTTGAGCACGACTGACTGGAAGTGGACCAACAAGGTCGATGGAAATCATCTGGAAGGGCCGTGAACATTGTTTAGGTCGACCCATCTCCCCAAACGTCTTGTGGTTCTGCTGCTTGTATTCTAAGCAAGTTGTGCATGAACTTATAAACTTCACCACATCAGTGTGCATTCCTGGCCAAAAATAGCGTAAAGCCAAACGACGATAGGTTTTAAAAATACCTAAATGACCTGCGATAGGTTCGCTGTGATTTTCAGCCAAGACCTGATGACGGAGTTCTTTCGGTACGACTTCTTTCCATGAGAACTCTGAAGTTAGCTCGTGTTTATTTTTAGTCAGTCTATATAATGTGCTGTTTTTAATGTGGAAATTTGGAAAATTTTGTGGTCTATTGAGTACACCATTGAAAATATCCCTATACCATTGATCGTTGGTACTCGTGAAGCTATTAGACGTAGAAATGGTACCAACAGGGACCGCTCTTGACAAGGCGTCAGGTATGACATTGTCCACACCACGACGATGTTTGATCTCAAAATCGAATGCTGACAAGCGCACACCCCAACGCGCCAGTCTACCAGTGGGGTTATTCAGGGAAAGGAACCACTTTAGTGCACTATGGTCTGTATAAACGGTGAAGCGCTTTCCGTTCTCCAAATAACACCTCCAGTGCTCAATCGCAGTCAATACAGCCAATGTTTCACGCTCTGTGATGCTGTAATTCTTTTCTGCCGCAGACAATGACTTGCTCATATAGGCTATAGGGTGTTCTTTACCATTAACCGTTTGGGTCAACATACCACCGACACCATAGTTCGAAGCATCAGTATGTACTTCGAAGGGCAGAGTGTAGTCTGGGCAAGAAAGAACAGGTGCTGAAATCAACGACTCCTTAAGCTTTTGGAAGGCAAACTCCGCTTCAGGTGTCCACCTAAAGAGTGGAGCGCCTTTCTTGCTAGATGTCAACTTATTGAGGGGACCGGCAACGGTGCTGAAATTAGGGACAAAACGACGATACCAAGTCGCAGTGCCGAGAAAGCGTTTAAGGTCCTTACGACAAGTAGGTGTCGGGTAGTTAAGGATTGCCTCGACTTTTTCTGGATCGGTACGTAACCCCTCATTATCAACAACGTAGCCCAAGTATTTCAGTTGGCTTCTAAAGAAATTGCACTTTTCTAAATTGACCGTAAGGTTTGCCTGTTTCAATTTTTCAAGAACTCGCAACAATAGGGAGACGTGGCTATTAAAATCTTGAGATACGACGATAATATCGTCAAGGTAACAGAAGACCTTTAAATCAAATTCTCTGAACAGAAGATCGACGAGACGCTGCTGCGTAGCAGGCGCATTGGTCAGCCCAAAGGCGGTACGTTTAAAACGTAGAGTTCCTCTGCCTGGTACGTAAAATGCAGTTTTGTTCCTGTCCTTTTCATCAATAGGGATTTGCCAAAATGCCTTGGTTAAGTCTATGCTAGACAAATAACGAGCATCCCTAAGATTGTCAAGGATTTCAGAAACGTATGGCAAACTGTAAGCGTCACGTTTAGTTACAGAGTTTAGTTTACGACTATCAAGACAAAAGCGAGGTTGGCCATTCTTCTTTGTAACAAGAAGAACAGGAGAAGACCATTCGCTTTCGCAAGCCTCAACGACGTCCAAGGACAACATTTCATCGACCTGTTCGATCAGGATGCGCTGCTTTTCTGGTGACATGCGATAGTAGCGTTGTCGAACAGGTTGTGCGTCGCCAGTGTCAATACTATGCGTTATAAGACTTGTCTCTCCTAATCCCTTTCGCTCAAAAGAAATATCCTTAAACTGTTCTATAACATTGTCTGCTAACTGACGCTCTGTTTCTGTTAAATTATTATAACCGTGTAAATGTTTGCCTGAATTTTCGAGCTCAAGTGTTGCCTTTTTGTCTTCCGTGAATTGTAAACTACTTAAATATTTACGACAAATTCCAAAATCTCTCCAAAAATCTACTCCTAATATAAGGTTGGAAGTGATAGATGGTATAACAAATGCTTTTATTATGTGCAATTGGTTATCAAACTTAATAGGTAAGGAAAAGTAACCGATACTTCGTAACACTTGACCACCCGCAGCTTGTACTGTTGTATTAGTGTCGTCATGCATGAAAAATCCATGTTTTAATAGATGTATATGTGTATTGTTACCAATTATTGTTATAGCAGATCCAGAATCTAAAAGACCAGCTATTTGAATATCATTAATATCGAGAGTGACATAAGGTCTATTATCGAGTGGTGGTTTTTTATGTAGAATTGTGTCAATCCTATAGGACCTAAAAAAGTTTGAAACGGTTTTAAGCCAACAATTCCAATCGGCTTTATCAAATTTATTGTTTTGGGGATTGGCACAATTCTCACTATTCAGTTTTTTGTACTTGCAGTAGTACGCTTAGCCTTTGAACAAGTCGGGCACTGTGGTGTTTTAACATCTTTTCGACCACAGACAAAACAAAATACCTCGTCTTTGTTAGCCGTACACTGACGTAAGTTATGAGTGTCTACGCGGCAGCGAGGACAAAAACGTTTCTTATCATTTCCTGTGTTTGTATCTATAGCATTTAAATTATCATATTTTGTATTTTTATTATTGTAGCTTTTATTGTTGTTGTTTTCATATTTTGTATTTTTACTATCGTAGCTGTTTTTGTAATTGTTTTTGTAAAATGTATTATTTGATTTAAGATTTTGATTATAAGTTTGCCTTTGATAGTAATTGTTTTGTTTGGTACCACCAGAATAGGCAAATTCCGGAGCTAAAGTGTCAGCTGAGGGTTTAACTGGCTCATGAAAGTGAGCGAGACGAGACTGGAAATTTTCATAATTTCGGCAAATCGTTTTTAAAGAGTCAATGTCTTTTATTTCTGAAACTGCTGCTAAAGTGCTCGTATAAGTTGGTCTTATATTATGAAGGACAATTTCTAATTTTTCCTCTTCCGTTAAGGGTTTTGACAAACGAGAGAACATACCTGTCATGATGGACAGATAAATTGTTATGTTCTCAGTCTCACCTTGAGTTCGTGAACGAATTTCAGAAATTAGCCTATAGTCATAATCTGCCGGTCCGAAATCTTTAATCAAAATAGAAACGAGTTCACTCCACTTTTTAACGTTAGCTTTGATGCCTCTATACCAATGGAGTGCATCTCCTACAAAAATTTCCGTACAATATGACAACAGCTTTGAGTCATCAATTTTTCTTGCATCACAAAATTCTGAAATACGCTGTATAAATGTGCGCACACATGATTTTCCGTCATATTTAATCTTAGTAATTTCGCTAGAAATCCCACGCTCACAAGTTACCTTGATATTTAAGGGGTTCGTAGCTTCCTGCTCGGTTGCTTGGAAATCAAGGGGATCAACGACACTATCCTTGATAGCGTCATATTTCCGGTAGTAATCCTTAAATTTAAGTATTGCAGAGTCTCTCATTGATTTAGACTGTGTATCAGTGGGCTGAATTCTTTTAAGGCGGTGATAAATATGATGTAACAAATTTTGAGTACGCAAAAGTGTATTTTTGTCTGGCAATTCGTCCGAATCTAAAACTGTTGAAATTTTGCTTATAACAGCGTTTACACCTAACAAATCACTATTTATATCATATGGGCTATTCAAGACGTCCTCTGATGGGAATAAAGCTGATAATTTTGAAATTTGTTTTCGCAGTTCTGTGACTGTACTAGCTGGCGTTTCACCTCTGACGCCTACTTCGTATTCCAACTCAGCCTTGTTTAGTGACAAAAGTTTTATGTGATAGGCCATGTTTTTTTAATAAAAGGAAAAAGAGTCAGAGAAAAAAAATATAAGTAACGTGTGTTCCTTGAGTAAGTGTTGAACAAAATATTTCGGTATAATCTTGACTAAGCTACGAATACTAATCGATAAATAACCTGCTCTGTTACAAACCAGCGTTAAAAACTACAACGTCTTTGCAAATAAAAAAAAATGATTGTGAAAAAAAATATAAATCAACACCATGAAGAAGGAAAAGAAATGAAAGCTGAAAAATGATTAAAAATTAATTAATTCACACTTGTACAATTTTATATCCTGCCGACTGTACTTTTAGTACGGAAGAATTTTAGTTTTAACAAATGCAATGGTCGCAGGGTTAAATTAAGTGCGAATTAGTTAGTTTCAATGAAAATGAAAGAAAAATAAAAAGGACGTTTCACAAAAATGAAAATAAAAACAAACACATGCACACAACTACTGCTAACAAAGTGAAAAAAAAACAGACCTTTAAAATAACCACGTTGGCGCCACTATCGCAGAGCCGGGTTTTAAAAGAAAACGAAAGGCTTCGACTAGAAATTTATTTAGAATTTAAAGAAAGGTCGTGGGCGGAAGGCCCGTCTGTTTGCACTTTTTCACTTTGTTCGCTAACGGTGGTACTTCCCGGGTGCGGACGGTGATAGCAGCTCCTGGTGGTCGGCAGCTCAGCGAGTAGGTATTCCGGGGGTAGGTCAGCGTAGCCCCGTGCGACGAAGAATCTACGACGGGCGGTAGCTCGGTGCGTGATGTCGATCGTGGGAGCAGAATGCCCCAAATCTTGAACCCTATAAATAATAGTACGGGTAAGGAATGTATCCCAGATCCCACTCTGATTGGCAACACTGATGGCTGGCGGCGATAAGCTATCGGAAGTACCAAATGTGTAGAAGGTGCAGTGTCAGTGGCAATCAGAGCGGTTTTGTTTTAGCAGACAGCGAGTTACAATGATTTGTGATTATGAGATGAAAAGCCCAAACATAAAGGATGAAAGTGATAAGTGACACAATATGATTATTATTTTTGTGAGATGCAAAATCAGCTTGGCAGGTATGATCAGATGCTTTCTTTCCAATGACAGCCAGTAAGAGATGAGTGATACATAGTGGTGAATTAGCTTGCAAAATACACACTTAATCTACACTTACAAACTACAGCTAAGCTACTGACTGATATCTGTTCAACACTTACCCAATTAGGGGTTTAAATCCACGTTTGTTTAGTTGTTTTTCGTGTGTGTAAGTGGCCAACACTGGTGTCCACGTATTTCACAAGTACGATGATTTCAATGAAACTTCTAATTAAATTAAGCAATGCTCATCGAGAGACTTAGGTATAGGTACTTTGAAGACGTTTATGACGTAAGTAACCAAACCCGACGCGGAGCGCGCAATACGTGCCGCTCGCTACGAGATGTTTTTATGATTGCCGACATTCAGGCTGGCTGAGGCTCGGGCCGCCTCGGGGAGCGCGGGCCGCGGGCGCCGGTCGCAGCGCGATCGCCTGATCGATGACGTAATGGATCATACGATGGGTGAGGACCAATGGGAGCCGATTGTGAGGACAATAGAACGCCAACTCGGTACAGTCAACAGAATGAAACTTGTACAATAATAAGTTAAGGTTTAATTTTAGTTTGGGATTTAGGTATGTATATTATTTTATTGTTATTTATAGTTTTAAGTTATTTTTAGGTTTAAGTTAAGTTATTATTTTGATATTTAGGTTTAATTATTTATTTATTTTTTATATAATTTTTAAGTAACGAGTACTTACGTTACATCGTGGAGGTGTTTCCGCAATTTATCCCGTATTAGCCAGACCCGTTTAGCGTAGGGAACTGACCCGGTGTTCCAGGAACCTGTGCGAAGAAGGAAAGATAGAAAGAAAAATAATTTATTTTCTGCAATATTTTAAAGGTAAATAGACTTACGGCTTACTTGTTGGTAAGGAGCCCAATGGACTCCTGCAATGCAAAAATACTAGGACTATCCCCAATTAAAGAAAAAGAATTATACACTAGCACTC
The DNA here is from genome assembly GCA_943193695.1 of Acrobasis suavella. Lineage (NCBI taxonomy): Eukaryota > Metazoa > Arthropoda > Insecta > Lepidoptera > Pyralidae > Acrobasis > Acrobasis suavella. Next base: position 1,769,095 of record OW971944.1, read on the forward strand.
TTTTTTATAGATTGTCAGAGTAATTAGTTACAGTGTTTGTTCAAATTTTAAAGTATTATAGAGTCTATAAAAAACTCAATATTTTGTATCAAATGCGACATCTTGTGAAAACATAGCGTCATCGCTCTATTGGTTTAAACATTTTTGAGAAATCGTTTTTTGAGAAATGTGGATATGGAAGGGGGTTTTCAATAAATTCAGTTTTTATGCGGTAACCATACGAGATCATTCCTTTTTGAAGTTTTTGCATTGTAGTAATTTGTTTGAAAGATCCTGAAATTTGTGTTTTTTTTTTGTGCAAGTATATATTTTCTTGCCTTTCTTATTTATGATACCTGCCTTATCTCTTTCAGGGTATCCGGGCCCAAAATTCAAAGACCGACCCATTTAACTACTACTTAGTCTTCGTACCACGTTCGGACGAGTTGGAAAGGATGGACCGATTTCAATGCGGTTTTTTTTTACATAAAAGCAAGCAGCCCTTGCGGTGGTTTTTAGCTATGTTTGATGAAAATCGGTTCCGCCATTTAAGAGTTATTGGAGGTTAACGCTTGAAAGTTGGTGTTTTTAGTTTACCTAGCAAATAATATATGACGCTACGGATATCAATTCCACTTAGCATCGATTGGAATATATAGTTCGGCCACTCATGACTAGATGGCGCCGTAGGGGTGTTTTGATTTTCCTGGCAGATAAACTTTTTTTTTTGGACAAATTACACTGATTGAGCTAGCCCCAAAGTAAGTATGAAACTTGTGTTATGGGATACTAACTCAACTATACTATATTTTATAACAAATACATATATAGATAAACACCCAAGACCCAGGACAATTTGAAAAAGGCCATTTTCCAACTTGCCCTGACCGAACCCGGGACCTCTGGGTGGCGGACTAGCATGGTGACCACTACGCCACGGAGGTCGTCAAAATTATTATTTTTTTGCTTTATAGTTATTTTATTTTTCTCTAATACGCACACCCCGGGCTCCGAGGCAACAGCTAAGAATGCAACCGGGAACACGTTGAGTCGAGCATTAGGTACAACTATTCTAACTCTATGGTTGAGAGATGAGTGATTTCAATATTGTATAGAATGAGATTGTTCGAAAAAATAACGCAAAGGTTAGACGTGCTTCCGAATATGGACCCCAAAGCAAGAATACTGTTTAGATTGCGATCGATTACGTATTTTGCGGCGACGGTCCAACTATTTCGTTTTCTAGCCAATTCCTCGCCGTCCTTACTCCAATTCCGCAGACCTGCATAAACTTTGTTTAGAATCGATATCAAGCGTATTATAGGACGATCGTAATATCAAAATAACTCCAGTTTATGTGTCGTTAAACTGCGTCAAAAAGGAACGTTGGTCAAACGTGGACCAACGTTTTGACGAATCGTTTCTTTCCTAAACATGCGATGCGGTCAAGCAATTCATCACTGTTTTTATTCATTTTTCCATTTTCTCGCCCACTATCATGCTTAAAGTGGCTTTTGGGTTTGTTTAGAGTCTCAAGACTCCAATTTTCTGTAGCCTCATTAGAGATAAAGACCTGATAGAATATAAGTAAACCCGGTGTAAGTAACACCGGGTTCTGAAGCAGCATAACTGAGGATGCAATAACTGAGAACGCACTACACACGAAGCCGTTACGCGACACACTGATGTTAGTGCGGCGGCGCGAGTGATCGCTCGCTTCGCTCGTAGCGGCTTCGTGGTTGCGCGTCACATTCGCCCTGACGAAGACCTCCGGATGAGGTCAAAACAGGCCGATCAGCAGCTGACTCTCTACGTGAGTTACCTATGCTTATTAATAATATCTATGTCTCACGTAAGTTGTAATCAAAAGAAGTGTATAGTACATATAGTATATTTTTTATCCTAGTGCTAGTTTATTTTCTAGTTGATTCAATCGGCACATTTGAAAATTGGGCGTCGCGGATGTTTGCGGCTTTGCCAAAGGTCAACCAACGTTGGTTTGGCTTACGTGACGTAGCAGTGGTAAGCTTGGCTCGAAATCGCCAGTTTCAGTGGCAACGCGCGTGCGCCGGGTGGTGCGCCCTCCGATTTTCCCGCCTAAGCGAACGCGAGTGACACCAATTTAAATTTCTAATTTTTATCTTCGAATTTGAGTTTTTTATGTTCGTTGTTATATAAACTGCCAGTGTTATTACAGTGCTTCAATCGATTTGAGTAATCAAATATAGTGTGACAGTTTATCTATCGAGTGAATTCGAGTGACATCGACCCGTGGAAGATTTTCCAAACATGCCATGGTAATTTAACCTTGTGTTTATCTATTTAACATTCACATTTATTATATTTTACAATCAATTATTGTTTTTATTTGGCGTGAAGTCAAGGACAAGATCACTACGAGAAATGACATTTTCAAAAATAGCTGACTGATCAGTCCACGCACAAATAAATACTCTGCCGTTACTAGCAAAACGTTTGAACTTCCTTTGTTAACCGTTGTTTAACAAGTTAACAGTATACAGGATCAAAGACTATAAAGAAGTGGCAAAAGATTTATAGCTTTAGAACTCCAGTACGACTGAAAGCATTATATCACGACCTTAATCCCTTTTACGACTTTATTAGACAGTGAATTAATTTAAATTGCAAATGCGTCTCGTGCATTCGAGTGAATTATGAGCAAGAAGTTCATATAAACAGACTCGTAACTTATTGACCTGGATAAAACTTAGGCAATGCACCAAAGTTTCGATAAATTTTCATTCAATCGATGAAATCTTGCGAAGCATTTGAAACAGTTATCTTTAACCGGTTACGCTAAAAATGCATGTAAATCAAATGATAATGCAATGAAATGAAATCATATAGCTGGTCCGATGATGAAGATGAAGGGAAGTAGCCATAGAAAGAAAAGTAACGGAACGACAAAACCGTGTTTGGGCTTCTATGATTTGTCTTGATACACTCTTTGGTCTCGTAATAAAACCTTGTGCAAAAATTTTCATCTTGTTAGAAGCTTGACGTGTGAGTCTAGCGACCATTGGCTCTGTCTACCCCAAAGGGATTGAAGCCGTGACAGTGTTGTAAAATATTTTATCTAGCAAGATTTTAATTAATGTTTTTTTCGTCACAAATGTGTTGAAAGACGTTGTATGACACACGTGAGGCGTATTGTTTATTAACCGTCCCGGCTCCATAGACACACGCGCGGGTTTCGCCTGCTTGTGTGTCAATCCGCCTCGACTGTATTAAACAATTTACCACACTTCTATAATAAATTAAGACGAAGTGGTAGCTAAAGTGGCGCCCTCATTTGAAATAAATTGTTTAAAACTAAATAAGGTGATAATTAAAAATTTGGTTTGTATAAATGTCTAGAAAGACCTTTAAACTATTTTATGACTAACCTTTGAAAGTAATATTGGTAGTCCGTCTAGTTTTAAAACTGTTTTTCGTCAAAAGTGGCCACTTTTGGCGAAAAACAGTTTTAAAACTAGACGGACTATTCGTAATAATTTCAAAGGTTACTCATAAAATAGTTTAAAGGTCTTTCTAGACATTTATACAAATCAAATTTTTAATTATTACCTTATTTAGTTTAAAACAATTTATTTCAAATGAGGGCGCCACTTGAGCTACCACTTTGTCTTAACTGCACAAGAAAGATGATGAAAATGAAGCATCTGTACCTACCTATGTTTTTGAGTTTAGAAAGCTTAAATGTCGGCGTCCAAGTAAAGAGGGTCCAGTAGTAGGATCTTAAGACTAGATTCGATATCTGGAATAATTGATTGCGGCAACTTCGTTTGCAGACTCTCGTCTCTTTTTTATTCCTTTACATCGCACAAAATATGGCTAACTCTTTTAACCTACAAGTTTCACTGCTCCGGAATGCTTTACCCGTTGTCATCAAAGAAATTTCCACTAAATTTTCTTAAAAAAAAAAAGTATTTTATCACCTTCGTCATTCATAGTAGGTTTTTTGAAAAAATACTACAGTACGGTTTGCTGCTGCTTTTTCTGTACTTGCGCTTAGGAAGCGGCAGTAAACTTAGTTGTAAGTAAATGATCTGACGTCAACAACTACCAATTATAAAATCGAAAGAAAAAAATAATAATTATCAAGTGATACAAATATCCAAAGATAAAAATATATATTTTTTGGTATTTGTATGTAATGTATGTTTATGCGTGTATATTGTATGTATGATATATGCGTATGTGTCTGTAATATAGTAATCTAAGCTATTTAATATACGCAGAGATATATGTATACTACAAAAACCCTGTCCGATCTTTGTAGGAGCAACACGACCGTAAATATGAACAACTTTTCCTTTGGGACCAATGCTTGAAACTCGAAAAAAAATCGTCAGTTTCATACAAATTGCCGGGCCTGCCCAACAATTTTGTATGAAAATGTCGATATTTTTTGTTACATATTGTATATTAAATTGTAAGTTAGTATTGTGTTGTTATTTTATTGTTTTATTTTTTGCGCCGCAACGATTTATCTGTATAATATACAGATAAAGCGTTCTCTCCCAGTCAACCTTAGGGATATTATCCCTAAGGTTGACTGGGAGAGAACGCTTTTAGAGTTAAGTCCGCCAATTGCAAACAATTGTTAATTGTGGATCAATAAAGTTTTGATAAATAAATAAATTAAAAAATATACATTGTAAAATTGGTGTTAAGAATCCCCTTACCCTAGACTTTTCCATATAAAAGTAGTCTACGTTTTATTTTGAAACGACATGTTAGATTTCGGTAAAAAGTTGTTATTTTAAAGAAATTGCAATCATCTAGGGTTATAATTGGTTTCCGACATAAAATTATGAACTGGAGAGAAATTATAAGGGTGTAGAAGTTTTCCATACTGATGGTCAAATATGATATAATACACTATATTCTCTTTTAAGTTCATAAATTTAACCGTGGAAACCAAATTTAACCCTAGATAATTGCAATTTCTTTAAAATTACATAATTTCGCCCATATCCGACATGTCGTTTCCAAACAAAACGTAGACTACGTTTGTATGGGAATGTCTGATTCTGTCCAGGGTAAGGGGACTCTTAAGGGTAAGGTGGCTTTTGAAGAAAGTGTTTTGAATTTAATCCGCATTGTTTTGATAGAATGAGTTGGCCATCAGCCGATCACCGCCTCAAAAATAATCTGACTTTCCAGAACGTTTGACACACGATGTATTAATAAAGACAGAATTATGTATCAATTTATGGATGGGAAACGTTCATATTTTTAGTGGCTGTTAGAATAGGCAAAACGAATGGAAAATATATTTCGCTTGGTATCAACATGGTTAGGTTATTAAAAAGAAATGTGGTGTCGTGGGACACCAGATAGGAACGAAGTTCCTTCGGCTAATGTAGAATCGACACAATTTGCAAAAGAAAAATCGTGCTCAAAGGTATTATACACTACTCGCTTGACTATACGACTGTCGCGCATGCGCACGTCTCATTTAACGAGGTCATCCTTACGGTTTTACTATCACATTTTTTTCAGTTCGGTCGCGCAGCAAAATCCCTATCTCCTCCAAGCCTGCCGTAAGGAACTTCGTTCCAAAAACATTGTGCACGTATTTTTTCTTTTCTCTGGAAAACAAGAAATTACAAAGACACAGCGCATTGAAACTTCGCACGACGTCACGGCTGCGTACGATTTTTGCATAGATGTGACGTCGTAAGCCCCCACTCCGGAACTTTGATGCTTCGTATCTTTGTAAATTTTTACTTTTTTGGCAAACTGAAAAATATGGGTCCATTATTTTTGGATAATCTAAATGGCGGACTTATTACAATTATAGTTTTCTAAGCCTGTCGTCACCGTTATTGATGGGCTGGTTTCGATGACTGAAGCTACTGTTTTAAATACTGAGTATTTTAGAATGTGTTCCGTCCGCCCTTTGGTTGTGGCTGTACCGGCTCCCGGACGGATCACTTTTTTCTATACATCGTGGAAGGGACATACCCGTAATAAATCAAACCACAGGCTTAACTAGACCACTATAGTAATAAAAGTAAAATAACAGTCAAAAACAAACAAAAAAAATGGCACTTCCATACAAAATTGTGCAGAACAATTTGTATGAAACTGTCGACTTTTTTTTTGTATTTTGACTGTGATTTTAATTTCATTACACTATATAGTGATCTAGTATAGCCCGTCCGTGGTTCGATTTCTTCCACTTTTTATAGCAAGGTTGCCTGGAAGAGATTGCTCAGCGATATGGCCGCCTTTCGCGCATTTTCTTATTTTTAAGATAATTACGTATGTCCCGTATTTATTTATTATGTGCAATAAAGGGAATTCTATTGTATAGTATAATTCGAAAAGGAACGATGCTCTACGCCACTTACAGCCCAGTTTGGTTGCTCACTTTACATGCGAATAATCCCGGACGATTTTCACCCCAAAGATAAATGAAATCATTAGGTATGTTTTCATTCATTGAAAAAAGAAAGATGCTCTACGCCGCTTAGAGTTCTGTTTTTTTTTTTTTTTTTATTTTATTTTATTTACTAACATATTACAGAATAAATATAACATATCATTACACAACATTTCTATAAACCACTGAGGTTTGTAGTGAAATGTTTAAAAGTTATTCTACGTCTTAAAAGTATACAGGTCTTAAAAAGATCACACAAATCGAAACTCATTAAAACAAATACATACCTACCCAACTTAACAAGTTATAATAAGACAGTAATTTTATAGTTAGCTGGGCAACCACATCAAAAGTCAAAAGTTAATTTGTCAATATTTTCTAAAAAGTAACGTTTTAATTTGAACTTTATGTTTTTTTCGGAAAGTTGTTTCTTGATGTCACCTGGATTGCTTACTTAACAAGCGAATAATCCCGGTCGATTTTCACTCCAAATTTAAATGAAATCATTAGGTATGCTTGTTGACACTAGTTGACGGTAACACCAGCAGGCGAACGGTGTCGCGGCTCAGATTCGACACCGCTGCACCGGCGCGGCGGCGTTTGTAAACAGTAGTGTCGCGGTGTTTGACACTTGTGTCGCGCGTGACACGCTGCGATTAGTGGGGCGATTCGGAGTTTTTTCTTGAGTATGCCTGTGTTATATCTACTCTCCGTTTAGGTATCCAAAATATACCTACATTATTACTATGAGCGCGGCGATCGCTCCGGAGTGGGAAATTCAGTTCAAGGAATCGTTTGTTCAGAGTAATAAGAATGAATTAATTGGCTTGCCATGGATTTTAGGTATCTAACCGAAAAACTGCTGAGTTCTGACGCGAGCTGAATTAAATCTCGTTAACCACATTGAGTAGATATTTCTTTGAATGTCTTTGCTGAGGGAGACTTCTGTACGTGAGTACTAATATTATTCTGTGGTTTAAGTGTTGAACCGCACGTATGATGACGCCATTTATAGAATTTCTATAGCGCGTGGTATGAATGATGGGTAAAAATTCAATGAAACTAAAAACATGACTTCCACGCTGGTCTGGGAAACCAGAAACTGGGGGAAAACAAAAAACTTAGAATGTACCAGATGCTTCGTATTTAAAAAAAAAGCAAAATGGGCGAAAATGAGAATCATGTTATTGGGGGATGCGGGTAGCAACCCAACATATATTCCACCTATATTGCTTTTCCATTTTCTCGTTCAGCATCACGCTTATAGTGGCTTTTGAGTCTTGCGGCCCTGGGCTCTGTCTGCTTAGAGCCGCAAGATATAAAATGCTCTGTCTGTGGTGCACACGGGCTGTTGCTGGCAGGTATGCTGGGACTAAAGGATTCTCACATTGCTCCGCACCCCGCTTCGTAGCGCGGGGCCGGACTGTATCCAAGTAAGTAAGTACATATATCAAAACTTTCAAATAAGCTTAGCTCTGCGGCTTATGCTGTTAGGAGAATTAGACAATTGACAGATGTAGCAACTGCTAGACTTGTGTACTTTAGTTACTTTCATAGTTTAATGTCATACGGCATACTGCTATGGGGGAGTGCAGCCGATATTCAGACTATTTTCATTTTACAAAAAAGGGCAATTCGAGCTATCTACGGCTTAGGATCTAGAGACTCACTCAGAGAATTATTCAAGGAAATAGGTATACTAACCTTACCATCACAGTATATATTTGAAAACATACTGTATGTAAGGAAAAATATTTCCTCATACAATAAAGTAAGCGATTTTACCGTCAGAAACTTACGCAATAAGAGTGACTTAGTTGCCCCGTATTATAGGCTCAAAACAGTTAGTAAAACGTTTATGGGGAACGGTATACTTTTTTATAATAAACTGCCACAATCGGTCCTTGATATGCCTGACAAAAAGTTTAAAGCTTATGTAAAGAAGGTACTGTGTGAGAAGGCTTATTATAGGACCGATGACTATCTTAAAGACAACAAAGTCTGGCTTGAGCTTGGCGCGGGTCCCTCTTAAAGGTTTGTATACTCAGAAATGGTCATAATCTGGTACATTAAGTACATACTGAATTTACAACTTGATTTGAAATTATTTCAAAATTTCGACATTAAAAAAATTAATTTAAATTATGACAACAAACAATGTATACTCTGTCCACATATCAACTATAAATATTAATTTCATTGTGAGTTGACGTTCTTGGAGAAAATGCTGCAGTGCAGTTTGTTACCGCTTCTTCTGCACTAGCGCTTTGGAGGCGGCAGTAAACTTAGCTCTAAGTAACTTTTTGACGTCAACAATTAATTGTGCAATAAAACAAAGTGACGATTATTAAGAGATATTATAAATATCCTATGATAATAAAGATATATTTGAATTGAATTGAATTGAACCTCAATTTGTATAGAAAACACGCATAGTACTACACACTGACACCGCGTCTACGCGCGTAATTTTTGTATGGCGGCCCCGCGCTACGCCGCGCAGCGGGGTGCGGAGCAGTGTGAGAATCGCCCAACAACAGTGGGTGGGCGCCGCCGGCCGGCAATAGTTTGCATGAACTAACTGGTGGCGGAATTGCACAAAGTTATTCAAATCATTTAGTTAGTAGCAAATAATTTATTTTTGGCCCAGAAAGTACCCAAGTGATATGTTTGTCAGCTGGTCTTTTTGGCCGACTAATTGCCAGATCCAACACGTCCGGTACGGCCACAGAGCGCGATTGTGTGTGTCTGTTAGTTTGCGACTTCAAAGCGAGATCTCGGTCAGTGATACGTTTACCTAACCCACTTCGGGAGTACATATTATTATAGAACGGTAGAGGAATTTAAGATATTATTATGTTAAAGCCGCTCTAGATTGGTCATCTTGGAAATCCTTGGCCTATGAGAGGCCTATGTCCAGAAGTGAACGTTATGCGGCTGAAATGATGATGATTGCTGTAATATAAAATGCCTATACCTACTTATTTTTAAGCATGTTGCGGATACTTATTTGTATTTAGGTAAGTACAACTTTTGACGAAGCATGTTGATACTTATTTGTAATTTTTTTTTATTGTATTTCATATAAGTCTTTAAATAAATTATTATGTTTGTTAATGTATAAGCAGGCTGGTTAGGCAGGCAATTTATTAATCTGCAACTTTAAAAAAGGACCTTCTCAATTAGATTGTACCTGCACATACCGTGAAAGGGACATACCCGTTATAAATAGAACCACGGGCTATACTGTGACACTTTATTATAATGAAATTAAAATAACCAGTAAGAAAAATTCTAGGTCTATGAAAATAACAGTCAACAAACAAAAAAGAAAATTGACATCCCCTTACAAATCAGCCCGGCGGCTTTTTTTTAGCTGTTATTTTAATTTCGTTGTACTATAGTAATCTAGTATAGCTCGTGGTTCGATTTATTACGGGTAGGTATGTCCTTTCCACCGTGTATAGGTACAATCTAATTGAAAAGCTGCTTTTTTGAAGTTGCAGACTAGTTAATTGCCTGTCTAACCAGCCGCTTATACATTAACAAATAAGTAGGCATGTCTACATTTTTAGGGTTCCGTACCCAAAGGATAAAAATGGAACTGGCACATTTCCAAAACGTAGGAGGTTATTAATTCGTCGGTTTTTTTTTTAATGTATGTTCACCGATTATTCAAAGACACCTGAACCGATTTTTGTTTGAAAGGACATACTTGTCAGATGGTCCTGTAGAAATTTCATCAAAATCGGGTATAGTTTGGGGGTGAAGACAGTTTTTAGTTTTAAAAAATTATTGAAACTGGTAAAGGCATCTAGCATAGCTTGTCTGGCATTTGATAATGACATAATTCAGGTATTTAAGCTCAAGATATATTTTTTTCATTTATTTTGGCACAAACAGTCATTATGTTACAATTGATGTATGTTTATGTAATAGACAAACACAGTGCCGAAACTAAGTATAATTAATACAATTTCTGAAACATGCTGACCAACAATTTTTGTTTTGATTATTAATAATATGTATAAATTACGCAATTTTAAGATAATATTTCATGCTACCCGTGATAGCCAAATAATCTGAATACGGATGTGGTTTGGCTCATTAGATAAATTATTAAAAAGTACGGTATACGTATTTTACTTTTCTGTGATTAGCGAATAATGACAAAGAAAGTGCATTTAAATTTCGCGTGACGTCACGATCAGCTACGATTTTTAACCAAAGGTTAACGTAAATCGCCCCCGCCCCGAAACTTCTAAGCGCTGCGTCTTTGTCAATTTTTACTACTTTGTTAAACGAAATAATATCAGTCTTGTTATAAAACGAGGACTTACTTTATGACTTGGTTTAAACCATTATTCACCCATATGAAATTAACAGTGATGTAAGAGAAGGTGACATATTGTGGGAGGTCATGTTGTTTTGGGCCGATAATGGTTTATACCACGTGCTGAAGTTAAACCGTGTTTTATAATAAGAAGTTATTCGTCTTATTATAAAACTTAGACTTACTTTGTTACTAGGTTCAAACCATTATCCGACCGAATCAAGTTGACATCTAGTAATATCACACTATCTCACCTGTCAATGTCAACTTCATTTTGGACCAATAATGGTTTAAACCTACCTAGTAACAAAGTTAGTCCTGTTTTTATAATAAGACGGTATCCTTCTTATTATAAAAGCAGAACTAACTTTGTTACTAGGTTTAATCCATTATCCGTCCAAATCAAGTTGAAATTGACAGGTGAGATAGTGTGTGATTCTAGATGTCAACTTGATTTGGGTGGATAATAGTTTAAACCTAGTAACAAAATTAGTCTGGGTTTTATAATAAGGTTTAAGTTAATGTAGTTTATGGACTAGATAAAATTATATATATTTATTACCCAGTTCACATCCCTACTGCTCAACACATTGCTTACTGATTCTAATTCCATCATGTTTAGCTTCCCCTGCAACGTGATGTAATTGTGATGACATGGACTTGCAAGTTTTGGGTTACGCAATCATTGTTTTCTATTATTGGCAATTTGGGCCATTGTTGGCCAAAGATAGAATTCACATTGTGAAAGATGCTGTGTAATCTACTTATAGTATAAGTGTGCTTCACCTCGACAAGGCTAACAAAGAATTTTAAATCAAAAGACCTATTAAACAGGTGCTAAAACACATTTGAAACCAATTTTACTTTTATACATTTTTTCTCGTTACATTATACATTTTTTTTTCTAATTATTATTATTATATTATTTTTAATTTGCATGTTATTATATCATAGTATTATTTGATTCATGATTATTTAATTTAAATCATAATTATATTTGACTACTATAATTGAATTCTAATATGTTACCTATCAATATATTTCTGTATTGAAGCTTTCCTACGCACAATTGCGAAAAACGGCCACTTTTGGCGTATGTGCGTAGAAAAGCTTCACGTTCTCACTTTAAACTGTAAACAGTAGTTCATAAAATAGTTTGAAGGGTTATTTAGAGCCTGGTCAAGACAAAATTTTAAATGATATCTCTGTTTCCTGTCTAATGATTGGTGGGCCCTTAAGAATGGGTTAAGGCGGGAGCGCCACTTAACTTGTCAATTTGCAATTATAGGCAAAGTGCGATGTTATGTATGAAAGTTCCATAAAGTTGGCATGGTGCTACCGATTCCTTGAAAATATTAGAAAGTCGTCAACATCAATTTCTTCAAAGGGCCTCTTACACTCGTAGTGTTGGGTCTCTATCAATACGCAAGCCTCCCAAAGAAACCGGGATGAAAAGACCCGTGATTCCAAAAGGAGATACCTACAAATATTAAAATGTATTAGTCATTAAAAGAATACAGTTATTATTAAGATATTCGAAGTTATGTTTTTTAACCAACTTCCAAAATAGGAGGAGGCTATCGATTCGTCGCGATCCTTTTTTTTTGTATATTCACCGATTATTCAAAGACGCCTAGACCTATTTAAAAAAAAAAATTTTTGTTTGAAAGGTAATACTTTCCAGGTGGTACCATGGACATTTTATTAAAATCGGTTGTGTAGTTTGGGGGTGAAGTCGGTTTTTAGTTTTGAAAAATTATTCTCTAGTACAATGTGTATTACAGACAAAACGAAATAAATTTATCATACCTATCTATCTTCCCCAATAACAGTATATATGTTTTTCTCTATCAAGTGGAGAATATTAAAACTTAATAAATGCCTTGAATGGTCCTTATATATGTAGAGTAGATGCGATGTCTACAAGTATTCATTCCATGTTGATGATTTCAATTAAGAAAAGTTAAGAAATCGATTTTGTTTTGTTTGAAATGTAACTCAAGGAAAATCTCAACGATAATTATCAATTATCGTAGATATTATACTAAAGTGTAATGGTAATACACCTAAGGGTACTACTGTTCCTTGTATCGTATACAATAACATCGAGTCATCGCGGACGGTTGATTCAACAATGTGTTCTAAACAATGATATAAGATTCGTTGTCCGTGTTCTACTGTATTGTATTGGATCACTCTGAGTAGTGCCGAAAAATCGAAATTTTTTACAATCGACAGTTTCGATAGCCAAACTAATGATAGCCCATATATCAACGATAGTATCGATAGCTGTTTAAGAACAATACTATTGATAACCAACAATATTATTGATAGTATTAATAGTTTATGTACTATCGATGGCAGTGGCGTAGCATAGGTCACTAGCACCCGGTGCGGATTCCAAATTTGCCGCCCTCTAATTTTTGTAATCCATTATAAAAAATTTGGGCAAGGTAAAAAGAGTACTTTTATAAGTTTTATTGAATGATTTATTGAATTGAAAAGTGAAATTAACATTTTTTATTGAGAAACCTTGCGCTTGCATCACCCATGCATAGAACCTGCATAGGTACCTGAGTATTTGGTAACATAAAAAAATGACGAAAAAAACACTGAAAGAAATTAACTTTTTTTTTAAATTTTATTTTTTTTTCTAAATTTTAATTTTTTTTTCTTACTGCCACTTCCGCAGCGCCGCCCCCGTGCCGCCCGGTGCGGACCGCACCCTCCGCCCCCCCCATGCTACGCCACTGATCGATAGTTTATCTGTCGTCAGGATCGATGGTATCGGCTTTAATTTAATTACGACCTCCGTGGCGTAGTGGTCACAATGCTAGTCCGCCACCCAGAAGTCCCGGGTTCGATCCCCGGTCAGGGCAAGTTGGAAAATGGCCTTTATTAAATTGTCCTGGGTCTTGGATGTATATCTATATATGTATTTGTTATAAAATATAGTATCGTTGAGTTAGTATCCCATAACACAAGTCTCGAACTTACTTTGGGGCTAGCTCAATCTGTGTTATTTGTCCCTATATATTTATTTATTTAATTTAAAATATCGATACTCTGTCGACAGGCTATCGATAGTGGACTTGAGAGCGGCAACACTATATCTGAGCAGTCTAAGACGCCTAAACAAATCGAAACAAGTCGACCTTTACAAACTACATAACGTCTCCATATTTAAGAGCTGTGCTCATATCTGAGGAATATGAATTTTATTTTACTTTATTTATAGAGTTTTTAGGTTTTCCATAAACTGACTTCTTTATTTGTGTCTCATGTCCTCGATCTGCTTTAGACACGACACTTACCCTCTCATTTATTTATTTCATGTAGTTATACCTGTAGGAGCTGGGGCAGTTAAAGCTCCTACATGAAGAGGTAGGTAAGGTACGTAGTGGAGAGCTTGAGAGAAATAGAGTTATTTTATTTATTATAACTTTACAACGCTGATATATATAAATTTACAATACTGATATAGAAGTAATCAGCTCGAGAGATGGTAGTGGAATCAATCAGAATGATTAGGATTTTAAAATTGAATTTAAAAAAGAAATTATTTTTTAGAAAACGAAAAAGGAGGTAAGTAAACAGGAACATGAAGGATGAGGTTTATTGTAACATCGTTACATACCTATCATTCCTGGTCCACCATCTGAGTATAATGATAAAAACATCTGTCTATCTATCTGTCTATAGATATATGTAAATAAAATATTATTAATAATTAATCCCTATTTACCTTAGTCACGCCACAACTTTACCAATTTCATTCATCTTTTCTTTAAAGATGAATCAACTTTGTAGATTCGTACGGAAAATAAAAATTAGGCAATAATAAAAGACAGGACAATAGGAAGATAACACGTCACAAAATAATGTCACTTCTCATGTCATATTCATCTACAACAGTCTTTCCCAAAGTGGGCGATAACGCCCCCTTGTGGGCGCTGGAGGCTTTAAGGGGGGCGGTAACGTTTGGGAACCTCTGATCTACAACGTGGTTTAAGATTTATTGTTGCACTAAAACTAACATCAAGTGCGCTATTTGACTCCAAGAAACTATGATGTCATTAGCCTGTATGTCACAGAAAATGTTTGTTTTGACGTTTAAAAAAAAGTATCTAATTCGAGAAGTAGGAAAGTAGCGACAAAAGACAACGTACTCACTGGGCACGGCACGGGGGCGTGACGACACCGTGACATGACAAGTGCATGATGCGTCGCTATTTCTGCTCGTTCGTAGAACTGCCGCAGTATTTATACCGAGCCCTTTCCTTGACGCTAAGTTTATTGCCAACTGTCCCTTATAGATTACTATTACTATCCGTGTGTATGTGTGTAGTCAACAATCGACCGAGCGAGCGCCAAGCGTCTCTGTTTCAGCTTGAGCCAGGCCTGTGCAGGCGCGGTCGCAGCTTGAAATTTTGGAGGGGGTCCCTCACTACACTAATAAAAAATTGGTATCTGGAATAAAATAAACATTATTGCGTAAAAACACCACTAGCTGTCAGCAAACTATAAATTTATCGCTGTTAGGGGATAGCTAGAAATTTCCTTTTATTATTTAGCAAATTTTTGAGATTTTTCAATTTGACCTTAGATTTTGGGGGGGGGGGGGGGGGGGTAATGTCCCCTGTGACCCCCCCCTTCGGTCCGCGCCTGGGCCTGTGTCACTCCTCGTTTAGGTATCGAAAATATACCTACATTTATACTATGCGCGCGGCGACCACTTCGAAGGGGAAAATTCAGTTACATGAATCGTTTGTCCAGAGTAATAAGAATGAAATTAGCTTGCAATGGATGTCTAGGTATCTAAACAAAGAGGTGAGGAGTTCTGACGCGAGCTAAATTAAACCATAGCGCTAACAAAATTAAGTAGGTATTCTTTTGAATTTCTTTTCTGAGTAAGACTTCTGTACGTGAGTACTAGTACTTATTCTGTGCTTGGGCAAAAGCTTTCCTCTGTCTGTGTCACACAGACTGTGTGGCTGTAATCTACTCTATAGGTCGCATCGGGAAACTAAACGATTCTCTAGAAATTTTGTGAGCTAGTTCGATAGTTATATCTTTTTTTGTCTACGTAAGTACTTATTTTGTTTGTGGATATTTTTCAAAAAGACGATTTAATTAAAGACATACGAAGAAAATGCCTTCGAAAATGCGAAATGGTCACCAAAATATTTTTTTATTTCTAAGACTTTATTATATTTACTAGGCTTAGGTCAACATAATATAATATAATTACCTTGTCTAAGTTAAAATGCATACTTATTCAATTATTTTAAGTATGTAGGTACAGTCAAGTACCAAGATACCAGACCAGGCCCTCTTCTTATATCTTGAATTTTCTTTTAAACTAAAAATGATATTAACATGAAAATTTTTATTCAGTCAGATTTTAATTAACTCTTTCTAAATATAAATGTTTATGTTCATATTATTTTTAGTTCAAGAGAAAATTGAAGATATAGGTAGTGGGCCTGGTCAGGTATCTTGATACTTGACTGTACGTTAAGAAAGTGAAAAAAAAAGGTTAAAAAAGTCACAAAAAAAATTTGTTACCCTTTGAGAGAAGCAACTTTTCCAACCTATAACTTTCAAAGGAATTTTGCTCTTCGGCTAGAAACTTGTTGATAATTTTGTCGTGAAACATATGTCTGATGACGCGATAGGAGATACGTGATGGTGACTGTGTAACAAAGCTGACGATTCAGATGTTGAGTAGCGTCTCCTTTCAGAAAAGCCACGGTATCCAGGCAGATCTGTTTAGAAGCGCAGACAGTGGAATCTTTCAAAAAGTGGAATATGTAAATAGTCTGAAATAAAACGGTAGCAGAGTCTACATAGTTTCGATCTCGCAAACTGCGAAATTCCATCCTTCAAAATTAGGTTTATCTGCTTATAATTATACTTATTGAAGTGTGAAAGTGCCTGTAAAGGTCTAATTACTGAATAAACATTTGAATTTTGATTGTTTTTGTATGAAGATAGCGGAGTCTTTCACCACAACAATCTTTCTATTTTTTTTGTTATTTATTAACTAGCTTTCACCCGCGTAGAAGTCGAAAATGGTTCTAATGGGATTTTGATTGCTTTTTACCTTATAATTATAACATATGAATTATTATTTTAATTTAAATTTTTGAATACGTATAAAATATAACAATCTTTTTTTAGTGTAGGGATTTAAAGGCCTAGAAGAAGTCACAAACTTTGTTCCGCCTGTTCTCGTTACCGTTCCTTTGACCTTGGTCATGCGACGGATCGCTTCAGCATGGCCAAGGTCAACCCATTTTATCCTTCTGGGGGTTGAATTTTGGAAACTCCTAAAAACACGTACGCTCGTTTACCGCCAGGAGTACTCCTGCGAAGTTTCGAATAAAATGGTCAAACTAATCTTGTTTCTCCATACAAAATTTGGACCCCCGTTTCATCCCTTGAAATTCTTTCTTAGTTCAATTCAAATTCAAAATTCAAATGTTTATTCAGTAATTAGACCTTTACAGGCACTTTTACACGTCAATAAGTATAATTTATGTTACGTGTAAAGTATATTAAAATTTAATTTATTTTTAAAGAAAAGCTACCGATACCAGCGCTTCGTAACGACCACTGCTGAGAAGAAACGCCGAAAGAAACTCATTTTCACAGTATTGGTCGCCTACTCGCCAGAAGGGCTTTGTCATATTATTATAATTGTCTTTTAATTAATAAATACTTATAATATAATACAATGTTGACACATTATATTATAACATGTAATGCTTGCGAACCAGTAAACAAACATAAATTGCGTAATACAAAATATTAAGTAGTCAAAAAAGCGAAGCCGAGCTGACCAGTCCCTCCCGGCAGCACCCGTTCACGAGTTGACGCACGGATCAGCCATCGTTAAACTCAACCATATTAGAGGGAATCCAACGACCCGACCAGCGACGCCACCACCGGATTGGACATTTTAGTGAGCATGAAAAACCCGAACTCGCAGACCTTGTCAAGAGAAAATATTAATTATATGTTGGTCACTTATTGATCGCAGAGCATTTACATGTTTTTACAGTAGGCTTATTATGGTAACAGAAAATGCAGCTATTTGTTTCATGTGTGGAGTGTGATGGAAAATGTTTAGGAAGTATCCACGCGTTTTTATCTCTTAAATAATCATTGATAGTATAGTACGCATTGTTCAATAAAACTTTTTTAACATGTGTTTTAAATTTTGCCATTGGTAGGTTAACGATCGCTTCGGGAAGTTTATTAAATAATGTTATACCTAGACCTAAGAGTGACTTTCTAGTTTTAGCAAGTCGAAATTTAGGCGTATGAAGCTGATTTTTGTTGCGAGTATTATAACTGTGAACATCACTATTTTTCTTGAAATTATTTAACCTAGATTTAACAAATAGAAGATTGTCGTAAATAAATTGAGATGTCACAGTAAGAATATTTATAGATTTAAATAACTCTCTTAAGGAATCGCGTGATTTTTGTCCGTAGATCGACCGAATTGCTCTCTTTTGTAGCACAGAGATAGCATGTATGTTAGCCGCTTTACCCCATAAGAGCAAGCCATATGACATTATGCTGTGAAAATAACTAAAGTATACTAGCCTAGCAGTTTCAACGTTAGTACACCGTCTGACCCTCCTCACAGCATATGCTGCCGAACTAAGTTTCTTGGCAGTGGCCTCAATATGTTTATCCCATTTTAAGTTCCAGTCTACAGTTATGCCTAAAAATTTGGTGTTGGGTACCCATTCTAGAACTTGACCATTAAGACTCAAAGGTATGTGAGTATTAGGTTTATTCAATAGTGAAAAATTAACGCACTTAGTCTTTTGTGTGTTTAAGGCCAGATTATTAGTCGTAAACCAACTAAGTACTTATGACATAGTATTGCTTACATCGTCATAGTTTGTGCATTTTCTGTCAACCTTAAAAAGTAATAATGTATCATCAGCAAACAATACTACTTCACACAACTTTTCTGCAAGACAGGGGAGGTCATTAATATAAATCAAAAACAAAAATGGACCAATTATTGAACCCTGAGGCACACCCATGCTCACAGGTGCACTATTTGAGGATACTCTGTTAATTTCAACTCTTTGAGTTCTATTATCAAGATAAGATGAAATAACAGAGAGTGCAGTATCAGTAACGCCATAAAATTTTAGTTTATTTTTTAATATTATGTGATCGACACAATCGAATGCCTTCGACAGATCGCAAAAGATACCTATAACGTCTTGTCGATTCTCCCAGGCTTCGTAAATAATTTTAACTAAGGTCGCTGCTGCATCAGTGGTAGAGCGCCCTTTTGTAAATCCATATTGGCGACAGTGAAGTAATTAATTAATATTAAAATACGATACTAGCTGGTCTAATATAATTTTTTCAAATATATTACTTAAAGCCGGTAATATTGAAATTGGTCTATAATTGTTCGGATCATCTTTGGATCCCTGTTTAAACAGTGGTATAACTTTACTTGCTTTCATTAAGTCAGGGAAAACACCTTCTGAAATACATTTATTAAATATTAAAGTTAAGTGAGGAGCAATCAGGTCGATGATACTGCTCAAAACGGAAACCGAAATACCCCATAGGTCCTCAGTTTTTTTAGTATTAAGAGCCTTGTAAGCCGAGATAATGTCATATGGAGTTATGCTAGTAAAGGTAAAAGTTGTTTTGGGCGTAAATGAATTACTTTTCAATAGTTCATCGGCGGCGTTCGGACATGAAAGCAATGACTGGGTGATATCTTTGGAAATTAGTGCACCCTTAGACCTCATAAGGTCTATGTGCCAAATTTGGTGTCTTTAGACCCAGCAGTTTAGGCTGTGCGTTGATGTGTCAGTCAGTCAGCCAATCATTCATTCAGTTCCTTTTTTCTTTTTCTTTTTTTAGCTATTCGTGTCCCACTGCTGGGCAAAAGCCGGGGAGGCTTTCTTTCCTTCCACAATTCTCTATCGTATGCATTTTCTCTCCAGTCCCTTTTTTTTTTTTACGGAGGAAAAATCCCTGTTACGGATACCCGTCAGCCTGCGGGGGAGGCTGTCGGGTTATGTGGGACTCCACGCCAGAGCGACGTGCCTACCCACTAAAAAACCTCCGGAGTTCCATCTCAACCGCTTTTGCCGGGGACACGGGAACGGAAATACATCCGCAAACCCCGACGCGGCTGGCCGCCAAAGCGGCTCCTCCTTGGGGGCGTCACAGCGCCCCCCCACTCACCAAGTCGGCGCGTCCGGAACTCCTCGGCCCAATTGAGAGGCGGCAAACTCCCACGCAGTCCATCGCCTGTGGACCCATGGGAGCCAGATAAACCGGCTCCCAGCGGCGGAGAAGATGAAAGGCTCCGCCGCTTGCCTCTCGCCGCATACGCGGTGCGGCACCGCTCGGTCGGGGAGGATATGAGAGCGGCAACGTAACACCGACACTCCTCCTCCTCCGCGACCGATCTCCTACCACAGCCACGGCGGTGTGGCCCCGCCTGAAGCGCCGGGAAGGCAATGAAACATTCCCCTCCCGGCGGCCCCACCCCGGGTGGGGGGAGAACTTCCCGCTCCCCCGCCGCCCCATTGGGCGCATCCCTACAGGCTCAAGGCCGAAGCCGAGCCCGCGGGAGCGCCCCTCCCCGGGTGGGGGAAGATCTTCCCACTCCCCCGCCGCCCCATTGGGCGCATCCCTACAGGCTCAAGGCCGAAGCCGAGCCCGCGGGAGCGCCCCTCCCCGGGTGGGGGAAGATCTTCCCACTCCCCCGCCGCCCCAATGTGGGCGCTCACTGCTGGTTGACGACAGCAGGAGCGCCCCCTCGCGGGTTCCTCTTAGCTTCCCCGTGGCTCGAGGCTACCACGGGTACTGAGCCCCCCGGTACGACAAACCGGGAACCCATTGGGGGGGGTTCTCTCCAGTCCCTGTCGTAACTTTTAAAGTCGTCTGACCATCTTGTTCTAGGCCTTCCTCTCTTCCTATAGCCATCAGCATAGTCTTTTATTTATATTGATGTAATGGTACATACAATTGCAGGTCGACACCTCATGCGATAGTATACTACCATAAAAAAATATCACTAGTGATACCCGTGTGAATTCATTCAGAGTACATTGACATTATTTCAAAATTTCGACATTAAAAAAATTAATTTAAATTATGACAACAAACAATGTAAACTCTGTCCACATATCAACTATAAATATTAATTTCATTGTGAGTTGACGTTCTTGGAGAAAATGCTGCAGTGCAGTTTGTTACCGCTTCTTCTGCACTAGCGCTTTGGAGGCGGCAGTAAACTTAGTTCTAGGTAACTTTTTGACGTCAACAATTATTGTGCAATAAAACAAAGCGACGATTATTCAGATATTATAAATATCCTATGATAATAAAGATATATTTGAATTGAATTGAAAAAGTAGTAAATAAGTCGATCTTATTGGCTACAATGTTAAGTGTGGCAATGCTTGTATCAGTGGTGCATACCTAAAATAAATACCATCTTCTGTGAACACTAAACCTACAATATTAATCGTGGCAAATCTTTCCCTTTAGTCTAGCAGACTGACAAAGGCTTGTAAAGAAAAGTCTGATCCAAAAAAATAAGTTGTCGAATTGAATGTCGCTGAACTTTCTGCCAGAAAGTAGAATACATCCAAGTAAACAATCTCAAATAGACATCTATTTATACCGGACAGACGTGCCAACGTTTCACTACAAACTGCATAGATAACAGGAAAATACCAGTTCAATTCCATTCGCATTAGTAACATGCTATGCAATGTTTATTTTGTACTGTTCTGATTATTTAATGACGTCAAAGTCATCCCGTTTCATGAAACAGACGTTAGTCCTTGTAGGCTTCAGAATTATCTGACGTGGAAGACGCACGTGCAGTGTGCACCTCACACTACCTTTTTGCATATTAATCAGCTGTTCCCTAGTATAAAATACCACACATCCCTGTTCTAAAGACATTTTAGCTTCATCCGTTCTAAGACTAGCATCTAAAATTCTAAACACCATGAAGATCCAGATTATCATTTTCCTGGTCATGGCTGCAGTGTTTTCCTTGGGATCAACAGATCCTCAAGTATACTGCGGGAGAAGGCTGGCTCGGACTTTAGCATACCTTTGTCCGTATGAAGAAGATGAACCACGAGCGAAGAGATCAGAAAAGTTCGAGAGGTTGCGGCCCTGGTTTTATCCAAAGACAAAAGGTCCCGGGTTGGTGCGAGGCAAGAGAGAGGGGATTGTCAGCGAATGCTGTGATCAGCCCTGCGATATCTCAGTATTACTCAGTTACTGCTAAAGATATAATCTCTGATGGGCGGATCTTCCTTCAGTTTATCTCCCCTCTGAACCGAAGAAAGATTCGAAGGCTTTTCGCAAGTCGGTGGGGCTGTCAACTTTAACCATTTCATTTTCCTCTAGGTTCCGCTCATCACCACTGGGAATTGAGGGTTTCACGGGAAGTTATGATGGATCCACGCTTCTCTTTACGTGATACAAAGCTATGGTTCCACATCTCCTACGCGACGTTGGGCGGAGATGCTTATACCGTTGCTTTTGTCATGGTGTTGTAATGACTGACTGATAGATAATGCATTTTCTAGTCCAAACAAATAATGACTTTGAATTGTTTTAGATTGTAATTTAATTTGTTCGATATGTTTATAGTAATTGTAGAAATATTTTGCAAGGTCCATGTTAGACGTTTATCGAAGCTTTGAACTAATGAAATAGGTATCATATGATCTCTATATATAGAAAGGTATATACTATTGTTGAATTATAATAATTGAGTATTATTAAATCTATAAATCAACGTATTTTCATTGCTTTTATTTTTGTTTTCGCATTTTCTTTTAATTTTACGAGCCACGATATTATCATCATAGTCATCCGAGCGTATTTCTGGTTGCATCCTTAACGGGAATGCATCCGAAAATACGCTCAGAGCACAGGGTCTGCCACTTAACCTAGGTGATTTGACGCGAAGTTACTGGTTTTTACAGACATCTAGATTTTTACATAGAGCGACTACCGTCTGACCTCCGCAACCCAAAGGGTAGAATAAAACCAATCCTTGGATAGGTTTGATAAACAACCGCTAGATGGCGTTCGGGACTAACAGATTACACGTGTCTTCCGAAACACGAAATCGAATTTCAAAGTATGCTTTCCCTATATCTCATCATTATTATCAGCAGCTTCGGAACTGTAGAGAATAAAGCTATCCCAGTGCTCCTCCGTCCTGCCTTTTACGAAACTAGTTTCGTAAACTAGACGCAGACGAACGATCTCCCTTATATCATTGACCCATCTGGCTTTCGGACGACCCGCACCACGCTTACCATTTAGGGGCCATCTTGTGTCTGGCCTTCAGTTTTGTAATTACTCTGTTCTGTCTACCAATACTTTTTTTATAACTAAAACCGACTTCACCACCGAACTACACAACCAATTTTGGTAATTTTTTATGGAACCAGCTGACAAGTTTATCCTTTCAAACCAAGAATTTTCAAAATCGGTCCAGGCGTCTTCGAATAATCGGAGAACACGTAAAAAAAAGATCGCGACGTATTGATAACCTTCTTCTTTATGGAAATTGGTCAAAAATAATGTTGGTTATATTTTCCATGATGTTATATATTTTAAACCTCCTCAATCCTCATAGTTACTTAGTACTACATAATAGTACTAGTACGTATTCTGTGTCATAGTAGCTAAATGTCAATAAAACTTCACTGAATGATTGTCCTGTAAATATTTATTTCCCGGAAGGAAAAATAAAGTAAATATAAACACACATTGCATCTATTACATGATTATATATAAATAAGTGAACACGTTTTCCTTGTATTAGTCAGTCAGTACCATGTATATAAATATGTAAATAACTAGGTACTCAAATGAACTGTTAGGGCGCGTTCAGACGTCACGCGGACATGCATCCAAGCCCACGCCTAATGCACGACAAGCGCGAATTGAATTTGTTGTATAATTTGAGACATCACACATCAATACTCAAATTACATTTACCGAAGTCCAGTCAAGGTGAGCGCCGGGCGGGCGCAAGGCGGAGGCAAAGTAGAAGCACAGAATAAGTACTATAGTACTTACGTACAGAAGTCTTATTCAGAAAATAAATTCAAAAAAATATCTACTTAATTTGGTTAGCGGTGTGGTTTAAGAGGCTTTTCACATTTGGTTGGCTGTCTCGCTCGCACATTCAAACATTTTTAAAGATTATTAAAAAAATGTGACTCATTTGTAGAAAAGTGTTTCATTATTGTTTTTTTATTGTTTAAGTGTGTGTATCGAGAAATAGGTCACTAAAAATTTAAAATTTTGATGACTTTATTTTCGATCTAGTCATGTCTACACAATATACAAACATGTCTAAAATATCAACAATATAATTATGTTAAATGTTAATGAAACACTTTTTACCAATGAGACACATTTTTAATAATCTTTAAAAATGTTTGATTGTGCGAGCGAGACAGCCAACCAAAGATGAAAAGCCTCTTAATTTAGCTCGCGTCAGAAGTCTTCACCTCTTTGTTTAGATACCTAGACATCCATTGCAAGCCAATTTCATTCTTATTACTCTTGACAAACGATTCATGTAACTGAATTTTCCCCTTCGAAGTGGTCGCCGCGCGCATAGTAATAATGTAGCTTTATTTTCGATACCTAAACGGGGAGTGACACTGGCCTGGTGGAAGCAAAGTGGAGGCAAGGCGCGTGGCATAGGCGAGGCGTGCGCGTGTTTGTAATTTGAGTTGTGATGTGTATTAGAATAGAACTCAAATTATATGCAACAAATTTCAAAAAATTCAAAGCACGCTACGCGTGCAATGGGCAACATGCGCTAGTGTGGGCTTGGCGTCCGAACACGCCCTTACGACATGAGACGATTTGTTTATATGGTAAAGTATGCTAGTCCGTCACTCGGCGGTTCTAGGTTCGATCTTCAGTTGCAAGTTGGAAAAAGGTTTTGGGTCTTGGATGTTTAACTGATATGTATCTATTATAAAATTTGCTGATGCTATAATCGAGGAGCTTGGTGGCTCAGGCGGGAGTTCGCATTACTAGTGCTTTCGCAAGTGAAGCGACACCGGGCTTGGTCCGCACTTGGATGGGTGACCCACAAGTGGCACAAAAATTTCACGAGCTTCTCCGTGCTTCGGAGGGCACGAATAAGCCTGTTGGTCCCGGCTGTCATCATTGTATTGCAGTTGTCAAGCTATGTCAGATGCCTTTAGGCAGCCTGAAAAATCAGACACCAGTGTTGGCCATACATACACAAAAAAAAACAACAGCTGATGCGACAGACGTACGAGTAGCGTTGTCCTGTCTTAACAATTTTTCCGTAGGAACCTTCTACAAAGTATAAAAAAAAAAACTTTAAGGAAAGAAAGATGAAATGTTTAAGGTCTTGTTCTCAAGTTATAGCGTGACCAAGGGTAATAGGGATTCATTTTTTTATATATGAAGATATATTACTGTTGTAAAAAAAATCATATACACCTTCGCAGTAAGCCATTTTTAGTTTTTATATCCACTTGCGAGTCATTCGATTCAATGTCAGAATTTAATGGTTATTGGCGTTTTGCGATGTGGCAGATGTTCATCGGATGCAGTGGCTTGGGTTTATATTTTGATAGATTAGAAACGATAAGAGTTTAACGATGCTGAACCGTGCGTCAACTCGTGAACGGGTGCTGCCGGGAGGGACTGGTCAGGTCGGCTTCGCTTTTTGACTACTTAGTATTTCTCATTACGAAATTTGTTTGTTAACTCGTTCGCAAGCATTAGATTTAGATTTTTATTGCAAGTCGGTTTTCAAGGTGTTACATAAATTAAATAGGTACAAGTGACGCCCTGCTAGGGCACTGCAAACAATAAGGGCAACTAGGTGCCATTTTACTTAAACATATTAAATTAAATTTCATCATAAACATTTATATTTTTCCATCAAATTATTATGTCATCAAACGTACACTTACATATACAGAGTTACTGGTAACTAATGCAAAACCTCTTAACATCCGAATCAAACTCCCCAACACATTACAGATCTGCAAGAAAAAAGGCAAAAATTGCAGAAAATAAATTGGGCCTCCCATACAAATTCACTGATCACCTGGTCGAGTTTCTATGGGGATTCCAATTTTTTTTCTTAGATTTTTTTTATATTTTTTTTGCAGATCTATATTATGTTAGGATTTTGATTCCGATGTTAAAAGGTTTTGCGTTAGTTACCAGTAACCCTGTATATGCATGCAGACAGAGAGTAAGCTACAATTTTTCATTACATGTTATAATGTCAATCACGTCTAATTACTGAATAAACATTGGAATTAGAATTAGAAAAGAGCATCCAGCTACAAGTGGCGATATTCCAAACTAAAATCTACGATCTTACGTTTTACGCCGCGACATTGATGACACGAGATCTAAGCGTTAGCTGTTTCGTTAAACGTACGTAACACATTGACAATCCATCTAAACGATTTTCAGCTGTTTTACAAAAAGAGCTGTAATGCCAAACAGCTAGAGGTTTTGTCAAACGGCGGATTATACAATCCAACTGCGAGATATATAAGCGGGACTTAGCACGAACCGTCACAACCAAAAACCGCAAACTCAAGGTGTGCAGCCTGAGGGAATATTTCCTCACAATGAGTGTGGGTTGCATCATGATGTTATGGCAGTATAAAAGGGCCTCACCCCGCTCTCCGTGGCAAACGAGAACTGGCGCGAACCAACGGTGTAAGTACTGAGGATACATGAATTTTTCGAAGTCCAGTGCTGCCCCCATTTTAAATAAACCAGTTGAATGGAAACGGAGATATCGTTCAAATTTATGTCTTGATCAGGCCCTAGATAACCCTTCAAACTGTTTTATGAACTACTGTTTATAGTTTTAAGAGAAAATGTGAAGCTGTTCTTCGCAAGTTCGCTTATGTGCGTAGAAAAGCTTCTCGTTCTCACTTTAAACTATAAACAGTAGTTCATAAAATAGTTTGAAGGGTTATCTAGGACTTGATCAAGACAAAAATTTCAATGATGTCTTCGTTTCCTTCCAAATGATTTATTTCAAATGGGGACAGAACTGGACCTCGACAAATCGATGTGGATCATCGTGCATCGGTGAACCGGCCGCGTTCCGTTGATCTCTTTGTATAAACCATGTCGCAAGTTCAGTATTTCTTTTCTATCACAAAAAATACCCAACGCGCTTTAAATATTCACTTTAAAAATATCTAAATGATGATGACTGTGAAATCAAAAACGCTACAAGAGAAAGAACGTTGCAACTCCCTCAATCACAACACTTCTTTTTCCAAAGGATGAAGATCTAAAATAAACCTGCCCAAAAAAGCTAAAAGCTCTAAAAGCTGCGTCCGAACCCCACAGGGTTAATTCCGTGATGTTGGTACTTGTTAGCCGTAAATCTGCGTCGGGCGGCCTGCCAACTGCAGACCGCTAATTGCAAATTGTAAACGAAGGGACAAAATACTTCGTGGACAGAACGATATCTCTGATAGTTCGTCTCAAACTTTGAATTGACGACCTCCGTGGCTTAGTGGTCACTATGCTAGTCCGCCACCCAGAGGTCCCGGGTTCGATCCCCGGTCAGGACAAGTTGCAAAATGGTCTTTTCAAAATTGTCCTGGGTCTTGGATGTTATATGTATTTGTTATAAAATATTGTATCGTTGAGTTAGTATCCCATAAGTAACACAAGTCTCGAACTTACTTTGGGGCTAGCTCAATCAGTGTAATTTGTCCCTGTATATTTCAATTTAATATTTAAATTCAAATATATCTTTATTATCATAAAATATTTATAATATATCTTAATAATCATCACTTTGCTTTGTTGCACAATTGTTGACGTCAAAAAGTTCACTTGCACTGTAAACTCGCGGACCCCTTATGGGTTGGGGTGTCTGGCAGCACGGAAGCACTTTTCTAAGCTATCCTTTAATGTCGCTCAGAACCGTCGTTCGCAAGAGCGAGAGAGAGCGACGGACGGAACGCATCAGAATCGGCTATTCCGCGGCGTTCTATCGCACTCTCTCGCTCTAGCAAATGACGGTTCTAAGCGACAGAAAAGGATAGCAGCATAGAAAAGTGCTGTTCCGTACTGACAATGTAGCCCAACCCTATCTGGACAATCCCTTGACCGATTTGACATATGTTGAAACTTATAAGTGTAGTTTAGGGGTAAAGTCGGTTTTTAGTTTTTGAAAAATTATTCTGTAAGTGATGACTGTTGATTTGTATTATTTTAATTGCAAAAATAAAGCTTTATTTTTGCTATGGTTGGCAATACTAAAGCAACCAAGTTACTGTTGGCAACCCCCACTTGTCGTTCTCTTCTCTATGCTGTGTGCTAGGAATCAGACATGTAAACTTCCAAGTAAAAGCTAAAACAATATAATTTCATACTTCACCAGTTAAATTGTATTTTAATTTAGCCCATACCGAACAAATATTCCAACAATGACTAATGTCATTATAATAGTCATAATTTGTTTCACAGAAAGTTAAACTGGACATAGGCCTCCCCCGTGATTGGAAGCGGCTTGCGTCCAGCCTAGTGTTTAGATTACAGCGCCCGCTAGAGCCCTTAATTGATCCTTATTTTATTGAAACACCTATATTGTACAATAAGGCAATACATATTGAGTATGATTATGAGAAGATGTCAAAAATAACTCATGTTTATAAAAACTCTTAAACACATTGTTGTACTGTCAGGAAAATATATTTTTTTTAAATAACACTGATTGAGCTACCCCCATTAGGATACTAACTCAGTGATATTATTTTTTATGATATTTAGATAACATATTGATAAACACCCAACGCCCAAAACATAAGCATTGCGATCCAACTCCCATCCCAGGTTAGCGGCACGATTTTTTAGATTAAATTGGTAGCAGGTATTTCCCTTTTTTTATTTGCAAATATGTAAATTATTATATTTTACTTATTTAAACAGATCCAGGACACTTTGGAAAAGGCATTTTTCCTACTTGCCCTGGCCGGGGATCGAATGATCGAACCCTCCAAACGGCGGACTAGCATGGTACTACGCCACGGAGGTTGTATTGGTATGTGCCACATACAACCTCCGTGGCGTAGTAGTGTATGTGGTGTAGGCTCTTCTTCTGTAATTATCTTTAATTTGTCATGTAGACCACGCATGATATTTTTACAGTGGAAGTGATATGAGCGGTTTAAGATTTATCGCATTTGAATGAATTTTCTTTCAATGAAAAATACTTATTTGTTTATTTGGTGTTTGAATAACAACCGACAAACTTTCTTACGAGTACTTGTATTCTATTTCTTTTAGATATAATTAAATAAATAAATAAATATAAATAATAAATAAATATAAGTAATAAATATATAGGGACACATTACTTGACCGATTGAGCTAGCCTCAAAATAAGTTCGAGACTTGTGTTATGGGATACTAACTCAACGATACTATATTTTATAACAAATACATATATAGATAAACATTAAAATCCAGGACAATTTGAAAAAGGCCATTTTTTAACTTGCCCTGACCGGGGATCGGACCCGGAACCTCTGGGTGGCAGACTAGCATGGTGACCACTAAACCACGGAGGTCGTCAAATTGTATCTACAATAAAACTTTACTTAAAATAATCTGACTAAACAAACATTTTATGTATTTCTCTCTGATAATGATAACCTTAGAGACGATAATATAACACATATCAATCAAAATAAAGCTTCGTAATGCGCTACACAAACATTTTATTGATGCCAGATCAAAAAATATGCTCCGAGAAGCGAGACTGCGCAACAGCTTCGATTTTGTAATATTGTCGATGTATTACAGAGGTTATTGTAGAAGGAAATAGATTTATGATAGGCCCGTCCTATCATAAATCTATTTCCTATACGATGCGGATTCGTAACGCGTTAGGGTAGGACGCGGTTCGTTGCTGGGTTTAACCTACAAAAATATTTTAAAGTAAAAAGGTTTAATTGTTGGTAATCGACAAACATAACACATGATCTGATTTAAAAAAAAATCTTCCACCTTCAGAAAGCTACTTTATCCATAAGTTACTTATGCTTCATTTTATCGTTAGAAAATTAGAGATCTCTAAGATTATTTCAATAAAATTACCCAAGAATAATCAGACCCATCGCTAAGAAGAAGAACCCAAGGTATAATAAAATGCCTATAAACGTCACTATGGCGCGTGCGTTGCTAAAACTGTTAATGATTCTTAAGGAGATACAGACATTTTTCGGGGTCCAGCGCTGTCCTCATTTGAAATAAATTATTTGAAAGGAAAATAGGATACCATTTAAAAATTTGTCTCATGCGGTTCTAGTTATTTAAGCAGTTTTTCGCAAAAATGCTGGGAAAAGCTTCACGTTCTCACTTTAGACTGTAAACAGTAAATAAATATATAGGGACAAATAACACTGATTGAGCTAGCCCCAAAGTAAGTTCGACTTGTGTTATGGGATACTAACTCAACGATTCTATATTTTATAACAAATACATATATAGATAAACACCCAAGACCCAGGACAATTAGAAAAACTTGCCCTGACCGGGGATCGAGCCCTGGACCTCTGGGTGGCGGACTAGCATGGTGACCACTACGCCACGGAGGTCGTCATGGGCTTATCGTCGGTAGTTCATAAAATAGTTTGAAGGGTTATCTAGAGACGTTACGGGCAAACATGATTTTTTCGGTGTCCACTGCCACACCGAAAAAATCATGCTTACCCGTAATGTCATTTATTACATATTCGGGTAACAACTAGTAATTTATAAAACATTATAAGTAAAATTTATATAAGTTGTTTTTTACCTCTTTTTTATCCGTGATAATTGTAAAATAATAGGTTTCCAAAAAAAAGTAGTAGCGTCACCGCTTCTATGCTTCGTTCGGTGAGTGAGAGAGCCGGAGCCCCCCCCCCCCCCCCCCCCCCCTACATCTTCCTGAAAAGCCAGCAACGCTTCTGTTACACCCCTGGTGTTGCAGTTGTCCATGGGCAGCGGTGATCACTTACCATCAGGTGACCCGCTTGTTGGTTTGCCGCCCTATGACATCTACACACGTTATCTTTTGAAATGATCATTTGTGTTTTTTTTCACATCTAAAAACTTTATATCAACACCGATAAAACCAAGAAAAAGAAAATAGAGACAACAGTAAGCTTGCGCTCGTATTTACAAGGAATAAACACACTTTTTTACAATACTACGAAGACAGGAGATAGACAGATCATGATGGGTTATTACGCTCTAAAAGCCGCTAATGTGAGCACTAACAAACGGAGAAATGGGAGCAAACATTGACGTCAAACCATGTTTCGCACAAGTGGTTGGTTGCTTCAGTTCGGGTATGGTCTTAGTGGCAGCAAAGAAGTAATGAAAACATATCTATTGGAACGCAGATCCTTTTCGGACGGTACCTAGGCGAAAAAAAGTGTAAGACTTTTCCGTCACGAATTAAAGTGAAAGGTAATTTCACAAGTTTGACTATCTCGTTCATAGCTCAACTGGGAGAGCGTATGCTTGAGATCGTCCAATAATTTACTACGAAAGTAACTTCGTTTCAACGAAACTCACGTTTTTATTTTTATTAAAATCTA
This sequence comes from Acrobasis suavella, assembly GCA_943193695.1. Taxonomy (NCBI): domain Eukaryota; kingdom Metazoa; phylum Arthropoda; class Insecta; order Lepidoptera; family Pyralidae; genus Acrobasis; species Acrobasis suavella. Next base: position 1,800,506 of record OW971944.1, read on the forward strand.
TAAATTAGAAATAAAATGGGGAAAAAAAAGTTTGGAAAATCCAAAAGTGTACGCTTCATAAGGCTCATTCAAATAAATTAAGATTCTGCATTTAATTACCTGGATATTACAAATACTAATTCCTTATCCCACTCTAGTTCCTATTTTACTCGATCCTTCCTCAGTCATCTCATATCCTGATTCACACACTCCATCCATCTTTTCTTTAACCTCCTTCTGTTTCTGTTACTATTTACCTTAATGTTTAGAACTTCTCCCACAACGTTGTTTTCCTCTTTCCTCATAACATAGCCGTGGTAAATTTATCCTCTAATCACTTTGATTGAATGTCAATTAAAAAAGTTTAGCTGTTGAGGTAAATGATTATAGCTAATACAAACAGTCGGCGCGAAGCACCATGGTGGTCTGCCAATGTACGTACAGTACATTCGCATTCGGCGTCGTCTTTTTCGGGCTGCCGAAAAAGTGTGCAATCATTTGGGCGAATAGACTCATCATCATCCAAGCGTATTTCCTGGTTGCTCCTCAGCGGTTACGCTTCAGAGCCCGGAGTCCGCTACCTAACTTAAGCGATTTGACGAAGTTACTGGTTTTTTTACGTGTCTGACTTCCGCAAGATCAAATATCTAAGCAATAAAATACTTATTTTAAAAAATGCAATAAGTTTCGCTGTTAGACGCACCACACCCGAGCTGCATGCTGGTTTATTGGCGATCGTAAACCCATTTCATGAGTGCCGCCATTGTGAAAGACCTTCGCCGGTTTGGGCTGCGTGCAGTGGCGCGACATCTGCTTGGAGCATTAACTGTTTTACCGCAAAATTGCGGAGGACATATTCTGATGGAAGTTCAAGGGCAAAAAGTTAAAGCTGGAATTATTCCTTTTTATACCTATACTGTCCCAGGCTGTCTCCCCCATCTCTTTCCAAGACTCTCTATTCAACTTCAGTTCCATCGACTTTTTATTTATTTTATTTTACTTTATTGATCCACAATTTACATTGTTAACAATTGGCGGACTTAACGCTAAAAGCGTTCTCTCCCAGTCAATCATAAGGATAAACAGAGATTGCAGACGAGTTGCGGCGCAAACTAATTACTAAATAAATCCTAATAAATATACCTCCATATACCTACATTTATTATATATATATATATACATACATACAATAATGAATGATGATGGTGAAAATAAAATATACACTATTTTAGAAGATGAGAGTGTACTTTTCTTTTAAAAGAAAATTTGGTTGAAATGTCCTTGATGTCAACGGGTAAAGCATTCCAGAGCCGTGAAGCTTGTAGGATAAAAGAGTTTGCTATACAATTTGTGCGATGTAGAGGAATAGAAAGAAGACGACTTTTTCTCGTATTTTCGGATATTGTCATTTTATCTTGTCCTTGGTCTGCTTCGTTTGCGTTGTCTGCCGTCTGGTCACTTCGTAGCTATTAGAGCCCAACGTTCTGGGTGTATTCGGCAGACGTGGTCCGCCCAGTCTCACTTGAGTCGCTTTTGCAGCTTTGCGACCCACATCGGCGATTCTTATTTTGGAGTGAAGTGTAGTGTTTCGGATTTTATCTATTCATTTTACACCTAGTATATCCTGCATTGCTCGCTAAAATCTTGAGCCTCGAAATTTTCTGCCCAACGTAAATGCGAATCATGTTAATACTTACTTACTTAATTCCACCTTCTCGCACACGGTCATTATAAAAGTAGTTTTTGGGAATTCCGGCCTTCGTCTGGGCCAGAGCCGCAAGATCCAAAGTTCGCTGTCTGCCCCATTGAAGATAAGACGTGATTATGTAACTTTTAGGAGAAAACAAACAGACTCGCTGTAAAAAGCTACTTATATTGTAGGTAAAAACGTGCTTTATGACCTTGGGTACAACTCTTTCGACATTCAGACTAATTCTATTTCCATTTTTAGCCTATACTGTCCCACCGCAGGGCAATAGCCTCCACCTTCGAACTCTCGCGATCGTGGGCTCTTAAAGCCCAATCATTATGAAAAGAGTTAAGCTCTTCCCGCCATCTTTTTTTGGGTTTGCCCCGCTTTCTAATCTCATTTAGTGGAGTATACAGTGTAATTGTCATCGGCATCATCATCATCATGTCAGCCACAAGAAGTCCACAGCAGTACAGATTTACAAAACGACCGATCGGAAGTGGCCTGCATCCAGTGCAACCTTACTCAGGTCATCTGACCATCTAGCAGGTGGGTATCCTACGCTGCGCTTGCTGTTACGTGGCCGCCATCGCCATTCGAGAACCTTTTTATCTGTATCCAATATCTTTCCTTTCCGCCTCATCGGATTTTTTCGTTCAACTGTCAACATTGCTATTCATTAAGGGTACGCAACCGACATTCTTGCTGCTATGCCGCATGGGCAAGAGGACATTTTATTTATTTATTCATTATCATCAGTCCTAGCCATGGTCCCATTTTATTTGGGGTTGGTTCTCCTTATCTTCTCGCGCCAGTTTTCCCTATCATAAATCATGTCCGGGGTTACACCCATCGTCTTCATGTCTTTTTTAACGATACTAGACCAAGTCATGGGAGGTCGTCCTCTGCCTCTCCGTCCTTCGGCTATGCTCAACACCTTTTTTTAATTTATTGTAAGTTTATAACTCCTCCCTGAATGTCCAGATGGTTCGATTATGTGTTTATAGTATAGCTTAGAGTTTTTATTTATCCAGTTTTGGTGCAATAAGCTATTTCTTCTATCATCAGTCTCAATCAGTTTTTCACAATTCCGCTGTTTATATTTCGCTCGGTTTCGACTAATCGCCGCACTTGTTGATGGAAACAGACAATCCCCTCGGAGAACAGATTTCAGAATTAACTTGTATTTATGTAGTTGCCGGTTTATTTTCAACTGATGGCGTCATCGATTACCAATTAGTTTCCGCGAAGAAATTTTCAAGGGTAGTGTGGTTTCCGGCCTAGAATAGGACTACTCTATTTCTTCCTGGATGTCGTAAGAGGCGACTAAAGGAATAAGCATAATCTTCTCGCTGCAATTGCATACCTAATTAAAGGAGCGTTGACGTTAGGCTGGCGGTCGGTCAAACTATAGCCAAATCATCTAAAATTTTCCGGCTATTTCAGGAATAACTATTTCGTTTCTGGCTTCTGTCACTCTAATGCACGAAAAGTGCATAAATAAATAAATAAATAGGGACAAATCACACATATTGAGTTAGCCCCAAAGTAAGTTTGAGACTTGTGTTTCGGGAAAATAACTCAAAGATACTATATTTTATAACAAAAATATATACATAACCCAGGTCTATTAGAAAAGGATCATTTTCACCGGGGTCGCCACGGGGGTCGTCAAATCGCATGAGCTGTCTGTATAGCGTTCACCGAGATTTTGAATGTGAGACTTGTCTAAATCCAGTGGGAGACTCATTTCTTCATGACTTTGCGATTTTTAAGATCTTCAAGGGAGAAGGAGCAGCTGGCACTTCAAATTTTTTTCTTTTGCTAGAACAACATGACAGAAGAAATCAAACGGTCAAAATATTTGGTATTCTATAGTAAGCAGAATGACGAACCGTAGTCCTAGGCGCTAAGTATGTTTGATCGGACAATCGTACTCGTACAATCTATACGATGCGACGAAAACTAGACAGTTCGGTCGCATCGCATGATCGCACGACCTTCAATAGGACATTCCGTAGATATGATTATGTTTAAACGCACGTTCGCACGATCAACGCACGCATGATCGCGCGAGCGATGACAAGTGGTGCCTTAGTCACATCGTCTGCCTAGCGTCTGACGTCAATAGTGACTTCTCAGTGAGATGTATCATAAGAACTCCTTGGTGACATATGGTGACTAACTGACTTGGATTATGTTGGCGCCTCCGATGACTAGGGGCTTATGTAAGCAAAGCTATTCTTACAAATGAAAAATAAATGATTTATCAGAATGATATCTAAATACCTGGTATAAAATGTACATTCTAACTCTTGTATTTATAAAAATTAACAACCTTTTGATAAACCTATTTTCGTTAAAATACGTTTTGTCACTTTACAAAGTTGAATTTGAAGTAGAACTTTACAAAACATATACGTTTGGTAATTTTTATGAATACGTTGCCTTCTTCATCTTTTCGTGTCGATTGGTTCAAATTACACTATATTATGTCTCTCCAGTAGGTTGCCACTCTTTTGCCTCTCTCCAACGCCAGGTACAGGTCGTACTTAGGTAACAATAGGTAGTTAAGTTGGTTTTTCTTTTCTCCCAGTCAGCTTTTAAGAGTGCAAATTAAGTACAACGTGACACACATAAGTTAAACAAAAATGGCGGACTTCAAAGCATTTTTGTACAAAATTACGGCACGTAAATTGAGCCAAAATTACGGTCGTCGGCGTGGTACAGATAATGCACCGGCGACCGCCATTTTGGTTCAATATAAGTGCCGGGATTATGTACAAAAATGCTTTGACGTCCGCCATTTTTGTTTAACTTACGTGTGTCGCATTGTACTGCTATTTTACCTAATAAGCCGGCTTTACCAATATTAAGCACTGCTCCAGACTTCAGCTATAATATAATGCACAGTTTATAACCAAAACATCCGATCTAAAACCCGGTTTAGTACCAAAACCGAATAAAACGACGCGCCGAACCTCCCGACTCTCGCGTGTAAACGCACGCGCAGACGTCTGGATAAAAATAAGGTGACACGCATGCGTTATTAATTCGCGACCGTGAATCACCGAGACTATAGCAATGTAGTAAGGAGTTGAGGACACAAGCTGGCTGGTTAGCTCACTATCGGGCAGAAAGTCAATTATTTTTAATAAACAAGAATTTTCAAAAGAATAAAATATAAAACAGGGATAAAATGGAATGCCGAGAGGGGAGCCCTTTCCCCAACAATGAGATCTAGTTGAATCTTAACTTAAGAATTTAAGGTTTTTTATAGTCTGTCAAAGTAAATGCCCGCTCTCATATTTTAAAACGAACATTGAAATCCAAATTTTCTAAATGGTTAGAAATTATTTTTACGGTCTCTCGGGTCTAAAAACTGTATTTGAGCCCGTTTACGGAATAAGCCACTTCCACCACTAAAGCGTGAAAATGTAGTTATATATAACCTGTGGTAAGCGGAGTTCATATGATGCTTGTTTTATTCCTAAAAATCTGACTTTTCTGTTATTATACGAGTAAGTATTATGTTTGGCTTCTACATCTTGCCTATGAAAGCTGCCGAAAGTAGCGTAACGACGTATAGATCTTCTGACATTTTGGAAAAACTTATAGGTACTCGTACATCCTCTTGTCATTTTGGGTGTTTGACCTAATGCGTTTTTGATATTAATCGTATGATTCGTTCAAGACTAAAAACACTCTCCTCAGTCCATCCTCAATCCTACCCATTAACAACTTTCTATATCGATTTTCTTTTTGATTAATTATGTTAATAGTTTTAGTATAGTTATCTAGTCAAAGTCAAAAAACTTTTATGTATATTTGGACATTTGTATCACTTGATAATTGTCAATTTTTTCTTTCAATTTCATAATAGGTAGTTGTTGACGTCAGATCATTAACTTAGTTAAGTTTTAGTGTCTTAGCACACTATGCCTAAGTTCAGCGGCTGAAATTCAGTGGCTAAAGTTCCGCTCAAAGTATTCTGTGGGGACGACACACTATATGGTAATCTTTGTAATGCTACTTTATTTTTTTATTTTCTTATTCTAACGTACGTATTAAGCTTCAAGCGCTGTTCGTTCGAAAACAAATAATTAGCACTGTAAAATAGACGTTTCGATTGAACTGTCCGTTACCACAGTTAATAAGCTATTATCGTCGAAGGGCGGGTGTGATTTACTGGATGCTTACAACACAAGGTGAAGATCCCTTTGCGTCATACGTAGAACAAGCCGAGGTCTCTGGCGACAAATGTTTATTGATTACTAGCAATTGGAGGATAGACTAGTGGATTAGCTCATTGCTGTGAAGATCTAATTATGTGTTCCCGGTTAGAGCATCATCATCCGAGCGTATTCTCGGTTATCGTCTGCGGTAACGCTTCAAAACCCGGGGTCCGCAGCTAATCTTGGTGATTTGATGAGGTTACTGGTTTTTACACAGAGCGACTGTCGTCTGACCTTCGCAACCCAAAGGGACTAGAACCAATTGGATGGTTCATACCTTCTATTTCCATGATTTTGTTAGTATTTTATAACGCCATCGCGGCACTAATGTTCGCCGCCGCCATGGCGGGAGTAAGTACCATCCGGCCCGGTCAGTCTGCACCGGTGACGGGACGGTTGGGAAGAATTGATTCATCGACCCCGGTATTTCGGTCCCGGCGAAGAACGGGGTTGATGTTCTCAACCGTCCCGGTGGTCTGCCCCGGTGACGGGACGGTTGGGAAAAAAATGTTTTATCGACCCCGGTAGATCGGCCCCGTCGATCAACGGGGTAGATGGCACAGATTAAGTTTCAACTATCCCGGTGTGTGTTTTGAACGGGGCGGATAGCACAGAGTGAGTAGCATACGGCCCGGTAGTGTGAATAGCGGAAAAATTTAGTATTATGAACATGTATATCTGTTATTTTAAATGTATAGTTAGTATAAAACAAAAATAATATTTTCTTGATTTTTGTATAGAATGTTTTGGTACCAAAAATAAAAACTGATTGTACCTTACAAACACTTATTTATTAAACTCTTCCTACTTTACATTACCGAGGCGTATGCTATCACTGTATATTTGTACAAATACTATAAACCAAATATATGTTTAGGTACAACCCAAAGATTGACTAGTAGACAACGCTTTTAGCGTTGAGTTCGCCTATTGTTCTGTATTAATTTCTGAATTTGATTAATAATAACTAATAATAAGATTAAATAAATAAATAAAAAACGCAGCGGCGAAAACCGCCGCGCGGGCGGCGCAGCGTCATGTGTAAATGCTCTAAAGATGCAACCGGGCATGCGCCAAGACGAGACTTATTTTCACATATCAACTCATGAAAGTGTAAAGTAGGTGTGTGTCAGTTTACTCAGACGATATTTTGAGCTTTTCAATGTTGAATATGACACGTAACAAATAGCTTTCATCTTTGTCTCGAGACAATTATTAGTTTTGTAAATTAGTTTGTTCGTCATTGTATTTTTAATTATTACGCCTGAATTTTTGACCAACGGCTTTATGCGTCTTCCGAAACACGGAGTTCAAGAATTTTTTCTGGTATTTGTGGTTGCCTATCCCAGTGCGGACCTCGCCCGGTGTTGCTTTATTTGTACTTCATATGTACTCCCACCGGGTAAACGAGCTCCTCAATACATACATTGACGATTGAGTAGTAATTTTTTTTAAGTGTGTACGTTGAATACAAACATAAAGAAATTATCTTCTGTTTTTCTTAAGTTTTTTAACCGACTTGAAAAAAGAGAAGGTTGTCAATTCGAATACAGGTATATTTTTTTTTCGGATATTTCCCGTTTACTCAAAGAGGCTTGGATCAATTTGGAAAATTGCTTTTTTTGAAAATGTTATCAAAATTGGTTGTGTACTTTGTTGTTGAACTTGGTTTTTATTGTTGTAAAATTAAATTATTCCTTAATGTTTGACTTGTGACCTGCACAGTACCACATGACAGATATGACAGCAAAAAAAATGTGTCAGAATAATAGCCCAAATAGATGACATGACATCCTGTGTACCCTACTTTAAAAAATATAACCTTCTTACTTTACCAACATCATATATATGTATACGACGTCTGCATGTTTACATATATTATAAAAACATATCCTCTTTTAAAACGGTATCGGCCACACATGATATAAATACTAGACATAAAGAAAGACTACACCTACCTGCGTCTAGAAAAAAAATGCTAGGCAATAGCCCACATGGCAGTTAAAATATTTAATGAATTACCCGCCTCTATACGAAAAGAAAAACCATTTAAAAAATTCTCGAATGCTCTAAAATCCTACCTTATTTCAAAATGCTATTACGCTGAAGACTATTTAATGTAAATAAATATAGAATTTAATTTTTTTTTTGTTTGTTGAAGTTGACATATTATGCATGAAATTTAATTAACACTTAATAAATTATTTTAATTGTGTTTAGTTTTAAATTAATTGATTGACATCTACCCATTGTATTTGCAATACTCCTTGAGTTGCTATGATGAGAACATCAATATACCTAAGACCTGTATGTATTATGACTCATAGTTAGCAAATAAATGTTTGAATCTTTAAAAAAGTGTTTTTCTTGTGTGTAAGTGGCCAACACTAGTATCAGAGTTTTTATACTGCTGAAGGTATCTGTCTGACATAGCTTGACGATTACCATAAAATGAGAAGAGGCGACCAACGTCTTTAGGATCCTGCCAAAGCACGGAGGAGCTCGACAGTGTTTTTATGCTGGCTGCGGTCACCCATGCAAGTGTAGGCTACGCCTGTGATTGCTTTACTTGCGCTAGCAATGTGTACCTGGGCAAATGAGCTCCTCAATGCGTACGTTGAAAACGAACATAAATAACGATTCTACTATATATACGTACTATATATATACGTATATATACGAAGTATGAACATTAATGTACAGGCATTCTTTAGAGATGCTCGGTGGCCCGGCGTGACTAACGCTTTCGCAAGTAAAGCGACACCGGGCGTGGTCCGCACTTGGATTGGCGACCACAAGTGGCATGAAAATTTCTCAAGCTCCTCCGTGCTGCGGAAGGCACGTATAAGCCGTTGGTCCCGGCTGTCATCATTGTATGGCAGTCGTGAAGCTATGTCAGATGCCTTTAGGCAGCTTGAAAAATCTGACACCAGTGTTGGCCACTTACACACAAGAAAAGCAAGCAAGCAAGGCAATCTTTTTAAAATCGTTCATAAATACTTGCTTGCTCTCATTCAAATAGCCTATATTGTACCCATACTACGTGTGATGAAAATGGGATCGACTCGAAATTAGTAAACCTACTAATCAAAGTGAACAACTTTAACTCTGGGACCATCGCTGAAATCGCAATAAAATCTGCAGCTCGATACATTTTGGTACGTAAAGATTTCTTTTGCAAGTTGTTCACATTGATTAGTACGTTTTCTTCCTTGCGGGTTGATACCCCCAGTGGCGAATTTACACACTAGACGCCAGTAGGCTATTCATAATTTGCCGTTGCGTTTTATGAAATATCATAATAAAAGCTTTCTTCTACCTTCTCAATTGGCCTCAAATTTGCGTCCCCCCATAATGTGCCGCCATAAGCTTTAGCCTACGCTGCCTATTGGTAAATCCGCCACTGGATACCCCCCTTTTTATTACACGTTGTATACTACAAAGTAAATGCATGAAGCTAAAGTAATCTGCTGAAAACTTTTACATAATATTGCATTGACAGTTCATTCATCAACATATCAGCCACAAGAGCTCCTCAGCTAGACAATAGGCTATTCTTGTCGGTCAAATTTAAATTAATAAATAATGTTATCTCAAGTCTTTACTTTAGGAAACACGAATACAGTGTTAATTTGCTCAAAAAACTTACGATTGATTTTTATTTTAAAAACAAAATAGTATTTTTATTATCCGTATGTCACATGATTAAAAACGTCGACCACCATTTTGTTTTCATAAGTGACGTCAAAATAGCAGAAACGAGCTGTAGGTTTGATAAGGTGACATTTCTTTATATTGTAACTTCAGATTATATATATTTGGACTTTAAAGTGGCATCGCCTACAATTTGTAACACTAGCTGTTAAAAAATAAAAACAAAACTTACAATCTAGCATTTTTTACTGCTGGTATGACATCACCATAATGGTGTATGTCGTATCGGTGCGAGTAAGTGTTGCGTAATTTTTAAATTAATTTTTTTAACGTTAAGCGTCATTATTGTAACGAAATAAAACTACCAGTTATTCGACCTTTTTGTATTGAATTAAATAATAACACCCTGGTTGGTATTTTGTAAGAATTTACTTTTTCATATTTTATAAAAAAGAGTATCGATTGTCATTGCATGTTTGTCATTGTGATTACATAAAAATATATTTGGTTTTCTCATAGGGACATCTGGTATTTTTATTTCTAAAGAAATGGATTATCAGTACCAGTTGACTTAAAGAACATAAAGAACATATTAAAATAGATTTTGAAAAATCGTAAAATTGCCTATTGGACAGGCTCAAAGACTTCCATTCTAATTCTTTCCATTTTGAAATAAATCTTCAGCTAATGTAGTCGCAATTTCGTAAATCAGTCATTCAGCGTATTCCCGCTAAAATTAAGTCAGTCTTGTGGACGTTAAATTGGAAAGAAGCGGATGTCGACGTTTTTTCGGCACGCCGATTGTCATCCGATATTTTTATTAAGATGTACTGCGACTTTCCCGCTTTTATTTTCATTTTGAATGATGGAAAGTGCGCGATTCCTTTTTCCCGCTTGGGAATATTTATTGTGTGTAATATATTTAGTGGAAGCATTATTTTGAGGAATCACTCCAGGATTTATGAGAGTACAAACATTAAAAATGAAAACGTATTGCGGACTGCAGCGCATGAATTCATATTTTTCTCATAAACGTTTAATTCAAAACAGTTATTTTAAATCCAATTTTATTTTTGATTTTTTAGCTTTGTTATATATATTATAAAGGCAAATGATAGGTTCATCTATCAATAGAAAGATTAGGTAAGTCATGTGTGTGTGTGTGTGTGTGTGTGTGTGTGTGTGTGTGGTTTAAAAATAGCACGCTACTTCAGCAGCCAACTTCACATGCAATTACTTATATATATATGACATATACATATATATATATGTATATATATATATATATATACATACATATATATACATATATATATATACATATACATATATAAATTAATTGCTGTTCGTTAGTCTCGCCAAAACTAAAGAATGACTGGACCGATTTGGCTAATTTTGGTTTTGTGGAAGTTGAGAAGTTCAGAGAATTTATGGAAAAATTAATGGGAACGGGCGGAACGATGTGTACCGGGACAGCTGGTTTCATATAGAAACTTAATTGACTAAGTATCTTCTGAGTCATCAGTAAAGTTATTTTAAAATTTTCCTTAAAATAAAAACCAAGCAAATAATTTACACATTTCGGCCACGTTCAGGCGACACGCGCACGCCCTGTTCACGCCACGCGCGTCAACACGGTATAGCCCACTTTAAAATTTGTTGCAATAAATTTGAAACCTATCAGACATCAATATAAACACACATCGCATCGCAGGGTGCGGGGCGTGTGCTGAGCGTGCGCTAGGCGAGCGTGTGACGAGCACGGCGAGCATAACGCATGCGTTCTATGCGTGGTCAGCGCGTGACGTTCTAACACGCATTCTTTCGAAATTCTTCTTCTTTAGAGCTTAGTTGCTCCTGTTATGTAGAAGGTATGCGCCAAACTTCTCAGTCTTCGCAGCCTTACAATGACTCCTGCTTTTTCTTTCAGTTGGTCTACACAAATATTTCTTAGTCTTGCAAGGACCTCTTCTGCCTTTTATATTTCCTTCTAGTTAGTTTGGAGTCATGCAGTTTTAAGTGACCAACCATTTTCCCACTCCAATTTTCTATTTCGCCCAATTTACAGGTCTTAATTCGAAACGATCCATTTCTCCTTCAATTAATTTGTTCTCTACATATTTCCAGCTGATCAGAACATGACAGTTGAGTTTACGCTGAATAACTGTGGGTGTGAGTTGTGACAGTATTTTTGGCGAGTTTCCCGTGCCAACATTCCGAAAGATCATAAAGGAGACGACGTCGCGATGCAGTAGGCCACTTTGAGGTTACTGCCACCGCGATAGGCCAATGCTATACACACCTTCAGACTGGTTGTCTTTCTTAACCGATAGCTAATGGGGCAATAAGGTTTTCGAATGGCAACTACGCACTGGCAAGCGAAGTGACATTCAACCTCAAGGTGGTCAGACGATCTGACGAACGTCGCTGAAAAACACTAGATCGGTTAATTTGGAAATCCTATATCCAGCTGTGGACGTAGCGGATGAAATGATGATGATGTATATGGTAAGTTTTTGATATAAGGTCTGACAGGTACTATCTTGGTGCTATAAGGCCGTGTGGTTCCGGCAGAGTAGAATAGGGCCACTCCAAGTCCTTCCGTGGATGTCGTAGAAGGGGACTTAGGGAATACAAGCTAAACAAAGCTTATAAACATCAATAAGACCTCTCCAACCCGTCGGGAAAGCCTGGAGAGTGTTGGCCAAGTCTTCTGGCTGCTCTGGCCAAGTATGGTTTTGCTAGTACAGGTTTTTAGTATCTACTGCAGGAGCACGACCCTCTGGTCGTGCTCCTGCAGTGGAGACTAAAAGACCTGATGATGATGAAGAGCTATCTTGTATGTAGGGAGACAATTTGCCCAATGTTGTGACGATCGCGCAATGCGACTGTCCGTTCAATTTCACCAGTGATCCTGATCGAGATGACGTCGATGACACGATCTAAATATATGTCAGTTTACGTAATGCTCTCCACATCCCAACGGTTTTCTGATGCAGCTATCGAATCGATATTTATACTGAGTGATGCTTATTGAATGTTGATCTTAAATCTTGAACTTTGTTTAAAGCTAAGTATGATTTATGGAAATGATTCAATTAGGCTAAATGAATGAAGCAAAAAATCTTAATTTTCTTTTGATGTTTATGTGCAAGATATTACTGATTCAACGAAAGTCAGTGGCGTAGCATGGGGGGGGCGGAGGGTGCGGTCCGCACCGTCGGCACTTTGCCGGGGGCGGCGATGCGGAGGTGGCAGTTAGAAAAAAAAAATTTAGAAAAAAAAATTTAAATTTAAAAAAAAGTTAATTTCTTTCAGTATTTTTTTCGTCATTTTTTTTTATGTTACCAAATACCCAGGTACCTATGCAGGTTCTATGCATGGGTGATGCAAGCGCAAGGTTTCTCAATAAAAAATGTTAATTTCACTTTTCAATTCAATAAATCATTCAATAAAACTAATAAAAGTACTTACTCTTTTTACCATGCCCAAATTTTTTATAATGGATTACAAAAATAAGAGGGCGGCAAATTTGGAATCCGCACCGGGTGCTAGTGACCTATGCTACGCCACTGACGAAAGTGGCAGACTTTCAAAATACTTTGTGAAAACTTGTTTCCAGTCTGGTTGAGATATTGCAGGCTTGAATCACCTGATCATCTGAAAAGAAAGATGATTCCGTCTTTTGGAAGGCATAAACTGTGGGTCCCGAACGCTACAAGGATTGGTTCTGGTCTAGCCTTTGGGTTGCGGAGGTCAGACGGTAGTAGCTCTGTGTTAAAATCAGTAACCTCGTCATATCACCTTGGTTCGGTAGCTCTGAAGAGTTACCGCTGAAGATGCAACCGGGTTTACGCTCAGAGGATGATGACGAATGAATATTAGGATATTCAATGAAATAATTTTATTAAATTTAAGCTTATAGCAATTATCTTTACAGCTTGAGGATGTTAGTACATGTGTAGTATTAAGGGGCTACCTGAATTTTCCAGGGTCCAGTGCTGCTCTCATTTGAAATAAATCATTTGAAAGGAAACGGAGACACTATTTAAAATTTTATCTCGATCAAGCCCTAGCCTAGATAACCCTTCAAAGTATTATTTGAACTTCTGTTTACAGTTTAAAATGAGAACGTAAAGCTTTTCTAAGCACATTAGCCAAAAGTGGCCGTTTTTCGCTGTGCGTGGAAAAGTTTCACGTTCTCACTTTAAAGTGTAAACATGACGTCTCGTCTTGGAATTTGGCAAATATCTCCATTATCACCATGAATTTAAGCCGAACTTCGCAAAATACATATATAAATACATATTAAACAAAAAAACTGTCACTTGTAGACTCTACAGTCATATTTCTGTAAGTATTTGTGTCGGTTTCTCGTGAATGATCGGGTGGAGGCGTGAGAAGCAGACCGTTTAATAGGGCAAGACCGTCTTCCACATTCATCTTGTTTTCATAGCTGTCGTATCTTTCAGTTAAATATTTATGAACACGAGTTCGAGGGAGCTTTCGTCCTTATGTCATTTTTCAAAATATATTTAGTTTAGGAAAAAGGAAAAAAATTAGAATGGATCAGCTGCTTCTCTTTCCTCGCATATCGTGAAACTCGATCGAGGGAATGGGCGAGATTTGTGAATCATGAAATAGGCGATACGGTTAGTAATCCATCACGATTTTGATTCCTTTTTAAGGTTCCGTACACAAAGGGTAAAAACGGGACCTTATTACTAAGAATCCGCTGTCCGTCCGTCAGTCTGTCTGCCTGTCACCAGGCTAAATTTCATGATATATTTTTGTTATCGCTATAACAACAAAAACATAATAAAATATACATTACAGTCCCATACAAAAAAACGTGATTTTTATAGATAAAGGTACGGAACCCTTCCTGTGCGAGTCCGACTCGCTTTTGGTCGGTTTTTCTGTCTAAATACCCACCATCTCGCTAAGCGTGGCCTTGGGGTCTTATGGCTTTGGGCCCTGACTACCCCGTCAGGGATAAAACGTGAAAAAGTATCTGTTTTTTAAGTTACTTATATCTTCACCTATCTTTCGACAAAGTACTAAAGATGATTATGATGACCTCCGTGACGTAATGGTCAACACAATAGTCCGCCAATCCGGAGGTTCTGGGTTCGATCCCCAGCCAGGGCAAGTTGGAAAATGGCATATTTTAAATTGTCTTGGTTCTTGGGTGTTTATCTATATATGCATGTATTTATCATAAAGAATCGTTGGGTTAGTATCTTATAACACAAGCTTAAGCTTACTTTGGGGCTAGCTCAATCTGTGTAATTGGTCCCTATATTAAAAAAAAGTACAAGATGTTAGTACAACGGTCATGAACTTAAAGTGGAACTGGGCAGGGCACCTGGCCGACGGAGTGATGGCAGGTGAAGCAAGGCATTTACTGAATGGTGGCCCAGAATGGGTGAGATAAGCGTCGGGCGTCCGCCCATGCGATGGTTGACGATATAATCAAAGTCGTGGGTCGCACCTGGATGAGAGCAGCAAAGAACCGAGACAGGTGGCGTCGACAAAGAGAAGCCTATGCTCAGCACTCAGCAGTGGGCGGAAGAAGGGCTGAGATGATAATGATGATCTTCACCTTACCACGTTCCCGGTTGCATCATCAGCTGTGCTTCGAAGCCCGGGGCGCGCTTACCCGCTCTTTCTTCTCCAAATATAAAATGCATGTCAATTAGTGTTGTTAAACACTCGAGTCCGGGAGTCTAAATATTCTGACTCGACTGAATCACAAGACTCGACTCAAATAGAGACTTCATTGCTTCGATGTGTTAGTTATACTCAAACTCCCGTGACAGACTCGAGTTCGGTATAAGTGCTCGAGTCTGTTTATGAACTGAGTCGCGCGAGTCTGGTATTTTTATTCTTTATTGTTTATTTTAAGTAAATAACAAATATTATTAATAGTAGTTTATCATTAATATTATATAAAGTTTTGAATGATTGTAATGCTTTGTATAAGTTGTTTTACCAGACAGTTTGTTGAGTAGAATTTGCTTCAAGTTTGGTATTTGAACTCGAGTTGGTTCTGCGACTCGAGTCCGTGCTCCATCGACTCGTGCTTGACTCGACTCCAGCTTGTGAATGTCTTAGTGTACTAAGCATGCAAAATTAAGTCGAGTTTGCAAATTTAGACTCTTGGATTCCAGTTTTTTACAACACTAATGTCAATGGTAACCCAAAGATGTCGAGAACCATCCGAAATCGAGAAGAAAGCTTGAACAGTTTGAACGATTAGGCTAAGCATAAGTACTGGGTGAAGTTGCTCTTTCTCGCTCTAGCAAATAACGGTTCTGAGCGACAGAAAAGGATAGCAACATAGAAAAGTGCTGTTTCGTGCTGACAGATAATAAATAAATAAAATAAATTAATTAATACATAGGGACAAATAACACTGACTGAGCTAGCCCCAAAGTAAGTTCGAGACTTGTGTTATGGGATATTAACTCAATGATACTATATTTTATAACTAATACATATATAGATAAACATCCAAGACCCAGGACAATTTGATAAAGGCCTTTTTCCAACTTGCCCTGACCGGGGATCGAACCCGGGACTTCTGGGTGCTGACTAGCTTGGTGACCACTAAGCCACGGAGGTTGTCAAATTAAGTCAGATGTAGTCCAACCCTTAGTCGCCTCTTGCGACATCCACAGGAAGAGTTGTAGTGGTCCTATTCTATGCCGGAAGCCACATGATCAGCCATTACAAATGTTGAACTAGTCGAGGGCTCGAACTTACGAGTACAGGCGTGGTTAAAAAGCACGCTGTCTCACTTAACATTGTGTTCGGGTGAAGCAGTGAGGTGAAATCCACGATATAATTCATAGTAAATCTAGCGTGTACAAAAATACGTAAAGTCTTTTAGAAAAAGGAGTTTTTTGCCAAAACTACTGCATTAATCAATTACAAATAAAGTTTGTTAAAGTTTTTGATAATTAAACTGTGTTAGTGCTGACTTTTTTTTGGAGATTTTACACTTCTTTCATTTCTTATTTACCTCGAAAGTTGCGTAAAAATAATTAAAAAAAAAAGAATCTTTGACGGCTCATAACTTTGTAATGGCTTTTTATTTTTCTATTCTGTGTCCATAAGACAAAATTTATAATGAGACAAAACGATATCATGTTAAACTTTAAATGTGCAATGTCAAACGTGATGGAAATCCAGAAGGAAAAAGTATCAACTAGTTCCACCTGAATTGTTATTAAAAATGTATGAGTCGAATTGAGAATTATGTTTTGAAAACACTATAAATAAGCCGGCGCAGTTGACCAGAGGGCTGGCTGCTTTTTCGGCATCATCGCATCAGCATTGCTATCCAGCGAGGGAACGCAGCCAGCTTTCTTGCTAGCATGGCACACGGGCAAGATGACATTTTTTAAATTTAGTATAGGTTTTTTTGCACGCCTCATAAGTGGAGCGTTGAGGTAGTGCTTACTCTCAACATGTAAGGTAGTTAAGTTTTAGGATAATTAGTTTATAGTACGTTTTATTTATCCTGTATTTATTATCTTTTTCTCAATAAATTTCTTAGTAGGTAGTAGAATGATAATGTTATTAACATTATCATTCAGATTATTAAAATTTAATAAAGTTTTAAAAACGTTATTAATCAATAGTTTAAATTTTCTTCCTGAAATAGCTACCTTTATGACCCACTTCAGAGTTATAATGTTCAGATGGGCATTCCGCATTCCCGAATAGTTCCGACTATAAAAATACACCGGTCAAGAACGAATTGGCCTCGCGCATCTGTGGTTCCGTAACTTAATTTAGAAATCAAATTTAGTACTTTCATCCAAAATTTGCTTTCATTAGCATCTCTGTTGACTGCTAGAAAAGAACTTGGGCCTTAAGTCCGCTTGTCTCATTTTTGTAATAAAGTTTAATAAAGAAATAAAAAATCTTTTAGACTATCCAAAAATAATGGACCCATATTTTTCAGTTTGCCAAAAAAGCGAAAATCCACAAAGATACGAAGCATCAAAGTTCCGGAGTGAAGTTTGCGATGTCACCTCTACGAGATTTAAAAATCGTACGTAGCCGTGACGTCATGCGTAATTTCAATGCGCTGTATCTTTAACATTTTTTGTTTCTCAGAGAAAAGATCTAACCGATGGGATAATAGATTTTTTCGGAACGTCATGCCTATTGTGTACGGAACCCTAAACTAACCAAACTTTTTCTATTCCAGATGGCGCCATGTGACAACCGTTTTGTGCGCAGAGCGGGATGCGCGCGCGCACGCCGCGTTACATTCCACTAGACAAGTTATTTTATTTCGGGTTTAGTATTCTTTTTTATCATTTTACAAACCTCGATCTTATAAGAATTTAAGGTATAATAAGAATTTATTGGCGTTATCTACTTCCAGTTCGAGATTACGTAAATTTTTTCGTTTCATGAATGTTTTGATTTTGAGCGGTTTTTTTAATGACGTTGGTGTTGTTCTTTATTTTGTATGTTTATAATATTTGTGTACTTAGTAGATATTTAATTTTACTTAAAAAGAATTTCTCATGAAAGAAAATGTTGACGCTTCGGTTTTTTTTTTACTTTCGAGAGAACCAAGGAGAATATTTTTAATACTAGAGTATAAAATATGTCAATATTTCTTAGCTAATTAATATTTTCATGTGCTCTGTTTACCTCGTAAGAGATACAGTCGTGGTCAGTGTTTTCAAAATATGAGGTTTGTAAAATGATAAAAAATGAAATTCCAGTTGAAAAGTGATGTGAAGTGAAAGTGTCAAAGTGAGAATAATGTAAAGTGTACAAGTGCTTGTGAAGGGCCTCCCTTCGACCGGATCACAGTGAATGACATGACGTGACGTCACAGCCATGGGAATACAAGTGGAAAATACTGTCAGTTATACTAATAGTGCATGTAAGTATAGTGTATTGAAGTAACCTAAAGGAAGCGGCTCCATTGGTCATGGTATTCATTAGGACCAAAGGTCGAAATTAGGTAGAGTTATTTATGTACTTACATTGATTTTATACAGCGAAAGAATAAAGTGGATATGCCTCAAATCCCGATATTAATTTTAAAGAGCAAATCCCGTGAATTATTAGATAAAAAAGTTATTTACTTTTACACAATTTAAACCACTGCACGCGTTACGTTGCAAATAGGTAAAAACTAATCAAATACAAATGTAAATATTTATTATGTATGTTAATTATCTTTGTTTCATTTGTATGAGGTTTTTATTATTATTTATTTGTAATTTTGTTGGCAACACGGGATTGACCATTACAAATCCCTGGAAGATCCATATTAATATCAACATTTCGATGCAAGTACTAACATGTCTACCTCATTCCGACCTCTGATTATGCTACCATGCCATTCTTGGTTGGTGGGTATTGTTTATTTTTTTTAAGGCTTGCCTGTTTATTCAGAGTGAGTAAAGTGACTATATAACCACCAGTCAAATTTTTAGAGCACGTTCAGCCCTTTACTCTACTAAATTAATAAATAAATATATCTAGAGACAAATCACACAGATTGAGTTAACCCTAAAGTAAATCCGAGACTTGTGTTATGGGATACTAACTCAACGATACAATATTTTATAACAAAAACATGTATGTTTAGATAAACATCCAAGACCCAGGCCAATCACATAAAGATCATTTTCCATCTTGACCTGACCGGGGATCGAATCTGGGACCTCCTGAGTAGCGGTCAGGCATGTTAACCATTACGCCACGGAGGTCGTCAAAATAATAATAATATACAAAAGAATAATAGATCTGAATTTGTTCTGGATATTTGACTGGTATTTACAAAGTTTGCCAATATGTTTTCCAAATTCTATTGTAATTCTTAATTTTAATATAAGTTTGTCGCAAAATGAAGTATTTACAGAAGGATAATGAAAATTGCTGTTCAGTTCAGACAATATCAAATGTGTATTTCGCGAAACGATCTTTCAGCGTATTCTTTACGCCACATTATTTATTTTTAACATCAGTTGTACAAATTAAAGCATATCAAAACACGAGAGATCAAACGTTGAAAACGTTTGGCCGAAACACGCAGACGACTATTTCTGAACGTAATCACGAATTAAACGGAGAGACAGAAGAATATATCTCACATAAAAATAGTCCATTGCTTTTTAAAATGGAACACACGTTATACCTATGTAATTTTTAACACACGTTTCGCTATATTTTATTGTGTAAGTAGTAATATTTTTTTGTCACAGATTTTTCGCGTCTGACGGACGAACGTCTGAATTTAATTTAAAATATTATACTCTTAGGGCGTGTTTGGACGACACGCGCACGCCAAGCACAGTCCTAGCGTACGCCAAGCGCACTCAAAATTTTTTGGAATTTGTTTAATATAATTTGAGTCCTATTACACATCAATACAACTCATTTTGCATTTACCGAAGTCAACACGCGCACGGGTCGCCTATGCCACGCGCTCGCCTTGACTAGACATCGGTAAATGCAATTTAAGTTGTATTGATGTGTGATAGGACTGAAATTACCTTATATGCAAAAAATTCAAACCGCGCTTGTAGTGCGCTAGGCTTGGGAATGGCTAGCGTGTGTTGTCTTAACGCGTCCTCGCCTCGTTACAATTCTATGCTGACAATATTAAATTTTAATTTAATTAAATTTTCTCTAAAATTATGTGTCGCTAACGCGTATTGTATGAGGTGTAAGATCTGTGACTCTCTTTAGCTTGCGGTAATATTCGTTAATTTTAGTGTAAGTTCAATGTCGAGAGACGATGCGACTGCGACGCGGCGCGACGTGTGACGATTTTTGGTAAATTGTGCGGTTACTATTTTTTCGTTTCAACAAGAAAATGTGTCAATTTCCTCAAATCTTTGAGTCAACATAGCGTCGGATTTATAGAATACAGAGGTATTCAAACTAAATAATGAAATAAGAAATGATGAAAACATACCACGTGAGCGGGTCTTGAACCAGCGACCGTGGTCTTGATACGACCAAGCTCTTACCAACTGAGCTATCATGAAAAACCCCTATTAAATACTTATGCATTCTTCGACTTTGATACGTGAAAGAAAATTCGATGGGACGTTTTATTATGGATCAAATCAAGCAAGTTGTCACGTGATGTGTCTCAAGGGATTGAAGAGTTGACGACTAAGAAGAGAATAAACAATATTTTCCCAATCATTTTCCTGGGACAAGAAGCAATATTTATACTAAAGAATTCACTAAAGGACTCAGTACTGAAATCATATGGTTGACTGGGAGATAACGTTTTTAGCGTTAAGTCCACCAATTGTCAACAATTGTTACTGTGAAACAATAAAGTTTTCATAAATAAAATAAATAATTACTAGACTCACAACTTTGGCATAAGCATGTAGAGATTAGAATGCAAAATCTCTGTGCAGAGTAAAAAGCGTAGTGATAATAGAACAGTCTGAAATGGGCGGCCCTGTATTCTACGAGAATGATAAACAGATGATTGATGATTCGTCTACAAAGATTCACTAATTATATTTGTATATATTTATTTAAATTTAATTATAAAATACTATCAAACCAAACAGTAAGTGAAATAAATATAGAATACATGTTTATGTTCAAGACGACTTAAAATTAGGAATTGAAACGGAGTTAGCCTTCGAAGGAAGCAAAAGAAAAAAACTCTCCTTAGTCTTGAAAAATTTAACTGTCGTCAAAAAGTTTGAAGGTGCGTCACAAATTACGCAACACAGCTCGGTTTCTAAAATTCTAAAACTGCGAAGATACTTACAAGGGTGTTCTCAAATGTACGATGGTCCGGGGAAATGTTAAATTAATATAGCGCTATATACTACAGCACGCATTCCTAGTTGTACTGCTTCGTAGACCGTGGAGCGCTTTTCCTCTTTTTACTTCTCCAAATATAATATGCGCGTGGATGGTCACCCAAGGATATTAAAGACCATGGAAAATCGACAAGAACGCAACGTTCTTTACGATATTTTAATAAGCAGCGATCAGGCAGTAGGTAGTACCAAATCAGCGAGATTAATGTCCGTGCGGTTGATTTTCGATTCCAAATTCCTTGGCAGACACAATCTAAGGTGGGGAAATGAATGGTAAAAATACCCGGTGAGTAACTACAGCGGATATTAGCTGTAAACTTTTAGATAGTCGCTAGTGTTGTCGAACTACGAGTACCTATAGTAAAACTATCGATAGTTCGTAATTTTTTTAATGTCTTAGGGCGGCAAACGAACAAGCGGGTCACCTGATGGTAAGTGATAACAACTGCAACACCAGGGTTGTAACAGAAGCGTTGCCGGCCTTTCAGGAAGATATAGACTTACCATATCGAATAACTTTTTATTAAATTTTTATCGAATAACTTTTTATTAGATTATTCTATCGATATCACAGTACGAGGCAATACTATCGACTGAATGCGAAACTCTTTGAGAGTATTGGTACTCTCAAAGAAAAACCTATCGAAGGAGAACTATAGTTACGATACTTACAGTAGTATTGTTGCTTGTAAATAAAAAAGCGATTAATAGTAAGTAGCTTTTTATTTACGAGCAATAATACTATCGATTGTTTAAGACTATCGATAGTTGACGATTGTTTAAGACTATCGATAGTTGACGATAGTTGTAAGACTATCGGTAATCCTCGTTTATTTACATTACAGTTAAAACATACATAATTATTTTTGTAATTTATTTTATTTTGTAATTTAAATTAATTTAATTCTCCATTTATAATGACTGAGAGCATTATATCTAATGTGCATGCTGTGTTCGCTCCAAGTAGGTTGGCAACTTATATGCTCTAATTTGTATGTATATAAACTTGTGTGTTATTCAGCCAGTTAGCAAACCATATAAAAAAAAATACCCAATACTATTGCAAATTGGCAGACTATCGATAGTCTAAAATAATTGATACATCATCATTTTCCTCGCCACTTCCCTATTTGGGGTCGGCTCTGTATGTCAACTGTTTCCACTTCTTTTGCAACTCACCATATTTGGACTAGCACCTCGTTCATTCATACTATCAATAGTTTTTTATGAACGAGCTACAATAGTATCGATAGTCTTGCAATTCGTCGGCTATCGATAATTGATACTAGACTATCGATCGGCAACACTAATGGATGCGCGGTTTTTGCGGAATGAATGAAATTCGCAAGGTTGCGATTCTTCGTGGTACTGTCAGAAGCACATTCAGCTATCATTTCGTTGTAATTTCACCACTATTACCGATAAATAGAGGTGCCTGAAGGGTGATTTACTTTGTTGCCGACTGTACATTACATGGCTGCAACAGCCATGTTGGAAATATTTAGAATATAGCTAATATTTTTGGATGCCTTGCCAAAAAGTAGAATTTCCATTCAGGATTTACTTACTTGTATCATTATTTTTCCAATGAAAAGCCATCGACCTTACAGTGTAATGAACTTCGCTAAATCTGTTGTGTTGTAATGTGACAGTTCACATTAATTTAGTCCCTTTAGTTCATTAGTGCTAATTTAGCACTAATGAAAGAATTAAAAAAAAATAATATTTTTCTAAACATTATTTAAGATAGGTTTCTTGTTTATTTTATTAATTTATTTGTTTGATTAAATTTAAAGTCGCTTTAGCAATGCTAAAGCGAATTAATTATTTATAATTTTTTTCATTCTAGAAGAATAATTCATTAGTTAACTTCAAAAAGTTTGAAATTTTAAATTTGATGTTTTCTATTTTTTTTATGGTTGTTTATTTTTTTTATGTTTTTAACTTCAGAACTCCGTAGGATACGAACGCCAAGACAACTTCTGCGAAATAATAAATTACTAAATTCCTGTTCTAAATCCTGTTCGAGTAAAGCGCCCCCCACCCCACCACCCTACTAATAATCCTACAAAAATGATTCAACTTTTATTTGACATATTCTCTGTATAAATTTTTCATGTACATAAATTGGTAAATAATATAAATAAATAAAAGTAGCAAACATACTTAAGTATTAGGTAAACTTTAAAAGAAAGCTATCACTGCTATTTTGGCCTGTTAAGAGTAACAGCCGACTTAGTTATAATGCTCCTTTTTGAAATAAGTTGTACAAAAAAAAAAAACAATTATCTTAAGATATAAGTTGTAACTTGTTAATTGGGTAGTTAAGTAACATTAAAAATTTTGGGTAATAAAGTCCCCAAAGTCCCCTTGTTGTACGGAACTCTACTCTGAGCGTGGCTCGACACGCACTTGGCCAGTTATTTATCATTCTTTTGTTTTACCCTATGTCTTCCTTAGATGTTGTTCGATCCGAAAGTAGTCTGTTGGCTATTGTCAATATCACAATGCAGAATATTCAAAATGGAATCGCAAAAATTGGGGCGCGTGATACAATGCGCGCGCGCATGCCAAAAACAAACAATGCCATTCAATTAAGTCGAGTGTTTAATCGATTCAATTATAATTTTTAACCGATGACGCAATTAGAGAGGTGCGAAGTTTGACGTGTGAATCTGTGTCTGTCTGTGGCGGCGTAGCTCCTAAAGGGCTGAACCGATTTTGATAAGTTTTTGGTTTGAAAAGTGACTTAATCGGGAGTGGGTAATCTTAGCTATGATTCAAGATTTATTTGAAAAAGAAGGATTTTTCGAATGTTAGAAATCAAGAAAATGAATGCATGATAAAAAAAATATTAAGTATTAACTTATTCCGTAAGTATGATTGTTCAAAACATTATAATCGTAACAATGCCTACAGATACCTTTCAGTCCACTTTAAGTTACCTTTCCGTCTGGTAAAATACTATTGGGTGCTTTCCTGGGTCAAAAATAAATTATTTGGTACTGTAAGAAAAAGAATAATTTTATTTGCTCAAATACAGTATAATTAGTGTCATGTATTCAACCTAAACTAAGGCATGCAAATATTTATGCAGTCACATGAATTTAACTTATAAAATATCGTTTAAATTGGTAAAAGACAACAAATATTTATTAATCAAATTGTTACACAATTTCATCTAACCAACATTCTCTTTTACGTGTAATAACCATTTTGTGATTCCTTTTTAACGTTTTTCCTTTTAATAATTTAATGTCAGTCGGTAAAGAATTGAACAAGTAAATACACATGCTATAAACATTTTTTTATACATATCTTTATGGCATCTAGGCTGTTATAATCTATTCATGGTATGAGGCCGGGTTTCCCTCAAAATTACTTCGCTTCTTTTTTGCCAAAATTCTAGATGGGATTCTACAAATATACAGATATCCCGTATGTAAAGGCAAGGCAATGGTCATATATTTAGTCTATTAAACAATGGTAGGTATGTAACTGTCTGTAATGACTGATTATGAAAATAAAACGTCTCAAAATAATGTCATTTGTCATGTTCATATCTATTTTAGATTTATAATTGCAGAAAAGCATAATTTGACTCTAAGAAATTATGACGTCATCATCATCCGAGCGTATTCCCGGTTGCATCCTCAGCAGTAACGCTTCACAGCCCGGGGTCCGCTACCTAACCAAGGAGATTTGACGAAGTTACTGGTTTTTACACAGAGCGACTGCCGTCTGACCTCCACAACCCAAAGGGCAAACCAGGAACCAATCCTTGGATAGTTTGACTATCAAACGCTAGGTGGCGTTCGGGACCCACAGTTTTACGTGCCTTCCGAAACACGGAAACATCTTTCTTTTCGGATAATCAGGTGATTCAAGCCTGCAATATCCTATCCAGACTGGAAACAACTTTTCACAAAGTATGCTTCCCAGTGGGAATCGAACCCATGACCTCCGGGTCACAAGGCGAACGCCTTGACTACTGGACCACGGAGGCAGTCAAAAGAAATTATGACGTCATTCGTCTATATTTCACTTTATGGGTTTATTATTCTATGATATTTCATACAAATCCCATAGAAAATGTTTGATTTGACGTTTAAAAATAAGTATCTGAGTTGTTGGAGTAGCGAATTCTGTCTAATTTGCATAGTAGTGCCATCTACCAGCAGATCAACGAACGAGGAAAACGTACACAGACTCAAACCTGTTTTAAAACAAGAAAAACGCACACTTGGCACGCATTCAATTTTCCAAGTTCACAACGCAACCACCAGATGGCGTGAGCCGATGCGGAAGGCGCCATTTTTGTTTATGTCAAGCGTTTATTTTTAAAACGGAGCACTTTATAAGTGGCCAGTAAATGTATGAAACTACGAAGAGGTTGCAATATCGAGAGATTTCCACGCACGCAGATTATACGGATGTGGCGTAGCGTTATTTTTATTGATTTAGTACAGTAATAAAACGTTTTTCGATATGCTCGCGCCGTGGGAAAGTTTTTAGTGACTTCATTCTTTATTGAGATCTTAAGGTGTTTTATTGCGTTGATAATAAAAGCAGCTTTTTCTGCCATTCCGACATTCCGACGTGTAATTCGGGGACTAGCCGTAAACACCACATTTTTTAATATCGCTAGGAAGACACATTGCTCTGTTTTGTTTTTTAAAACTATTGTTAGAGTTTGTATACCTAGTTTATGAGAAAGTCTAGGCAATATTTTCAATGAAGAATGTGTGATTCTCATATTGAATAATATATATACATACATAATATCACGCCACTTTCCCACAGGGGTAGGCTATGGTCCTCTACTTGCTACGATCCTGACACATAATATATCTCCTATGATGTCGTTGGGAGCAACATACAATTCACCATAGAGATTTTTTGTGTAATTGTTATTTACAAGTTTTAAATTTACTTTCAATGTATCTTTTATGTATGTATGAATGTCTGTTTAGGTCAAATCTTGCAACTGAATTTTCAACTAGTTGTCCTCAACCGATTAAGCTGAAATTTTGCATACTTGTCTTAGTCGGATGACAAAACAATATTATGAAGTCAAATGAGGTGTTCTGATGATGGAGCCGTCAGATATTCGACGGAACTCAGTTATAAGACAACATAGTCATTGAGTAGGATTCGTTTGATTTGTCTTGACAAGCAGTTTATGGTAGTCGATGTCTAGGGTCTGATCACGGAGACGGAAGGTGGTCGATGGAACTCAGTATTAAAATGGCGCAACTCCATCGAGTTTAGGGCTTATTTTATTTGCCTTAATAAGTACTTTGGCCTCACAATAAAAGTTTGTACAAAAAATGTATTAAAAAGAAACTAATTTCTCTGCATGCTGATTAGGCTAAAAATTTATAAAACTTAGACCTTTTGAAACACATATTGTCATATTTTCCACCCGGAG
Organism: Acrobasis suavella; assembly: GCA_943193695.1. Taxonomy (NCBI): domain Eukaryota; kingdom Metazoa; phylum Arthropoda; class Insecta; order Lepidoptera; family Pyralidae; genus Acrobasis; species Acrobasis suavella. The sequence continues at coordinate 1,827,338 of OW971944.1, forward strand.
CAAATGCAAGAACATACATTGCACCTCATCGGCCACATTAGGAAAAAATCCAACGATATGATATGATGCCCCATGATAGATAGATAGATAACTCTTTATTGTACACCAAAAGAAAAATGTAACACAAATAAATAATTTTAAATTAAACGAGTACAATGGGCGGTCTTATCGCTTAAAGCGATCTCTTCCAGACAACCAGTGGATGGAGTGGAATGTGAGAAAGACAAAGACGGTGGTGCAACTGACTAAGAAGGAAAAAAAAATGTATCTAAAGCAACTATAAACTTAATAAATTTAACATAAATTTACACACATTTTAACCTTTATTAATACTGATAACTTGATAGCTACATAAAATAGAGTAATTTATAATGTGATCATTCCAATTAATTACTTTTTACTTTTTACCATGAAGCCGGTTGTACACATAGTGACTTTTAAAATACCGGCAAATTATCATCATCATCATTTCAGCCGCATAATGTCCACTGCTGGACATAGGCCTCTGCCTAGTATTTCCAAAACGACCGATCAAGAGCGGCCTGCATCCAACGCTTTCCAGCGACCTTTTTCAGGTCGTCTGATCACCTTGTGGGTGGGCGTCCTACGCTTCGCTTGCCTGTACGTGGTCGCCATACGAGAACATTTTTTGCCGCATCGGCCATCAGTTCTTCGCGCTATGTGTCCCGCCCACTACCACTTCAACGAACTAATCCGCTGGGCAATGTCAGTGACTTTTGTTATCCGAATATATAAACACCGAGCATATACTCCTCTCCATAGCGAGCTGAGCAACCTTGAGCCTTCTTATGAGACCCATAGTAAGGGACCACGACTGTCATACTGAACTCCGCCCTTAAAACTATCGATGCACGGAACTTCGAAAGTTTCTGTGTGGAACTTCGAAATTTGCTATGAAGAATCTTTCGAAGTTCCATACATCGATATTTTAAAAGTCGGAGTTCAGTTTGACAGTCAGGGACCACGTTTCAGAACCATAAGTCATCACTGGTAACACACATTAATTAAACACTTTCGGCTTGAGGCATTTTATACCGGCAATGGACTGTCAAACTGAACTTAACTTACGAAAGCGCTAGTAATGCGCACTCCCGCCGGGCCACCGAGCTCCTCCTTAATGTTAGTTGACCTTAGGTAATGGTAACGAATCGAATTTCACCAAACCCGTACTAAATTTGATGAATGAATTTGGATATTAGATTTCACGAGGATTTTTCTTCACAAAAAAAAAACAAAAAAACATTATTTCTGCTGCAAAGTTTTAAATAATTTTTCTGTCATAATATTGAATTTTGTGTACTGTATATTAAATTCTGAGCATCTACAACTCTCTCTCTTTATCTCTCTCTCTCACACACACACACACACACATATTAGCGCATTCCTAGTTGCATTCTCAGCCGCATTGCTGAGAAGCCTGGGGCACAGAATAAGTACTCGTACTCACGTACAGAAGTTTAACTCAGAAAAGAAATTCAAAGGAATATCTACTTATTGTGGTTAGCGCTATGGTTTAATTTAGCGTCAGAACTTAGCACCTCTTCGTTTAGATACCTAGACATCAATTGCAAGCCAATTTCATTCTTATTACCTTGGACAAACGATTCATGTAACTGAATTTTCCATTTCAAAGTGGTCGCCGCGCGCATAATAATAATGTAGGTATATTTTCGATGCCTAAACGAGGACTGCCCGGGGTCCGCTTAATCTACACGTGGGACACTTTTCCAGATAAAAATTGCAACTGATTTCCATTTATAACCGACAGTTTCCCGGAAAGTGTAAGTTAACCTTGTATACTCAGGCGTATCCAAAACATAACTAACATCTCATTAAACAATACTGGTATATTACATCATGGTTCGGGATGAGAATAATAACCTGCCTTATTATAGAGTGGGCTGTCGGTATACATTACACGTCTGAATGACGGGGTAGTCAGAGCTTAGAAGCATTTACATACATATGTCGCAGTTAAATAAATAAATAAATAAGTAAAATGTAACACAGATTGGGCTAGCTCCAAAGTAAGTTCGAGATTTGTGTGTGGGATCTAACTCAACGATACTATACTTTATGTCAAATACATATATAGATAAACATCCAAAACTCAGGACAATTTGAAAAAGGCCGTTTTCCATCTTGCCCTGACCGGGGATCAAACCCGGGACCTCTGAATGGCGGACTAGCATGGTGATCACTTCGCCACGGAGGTTGTCAAATCGTCCTCGGTTGGATTATACAATGTCCTTTTTAATTAAGTACAAATATTTTAAGGGGTTATTCAGTTCATCATTTTGAACAACTTTGCCCAATAAATGTATATCGAAATACGAAAAAAAATATTTAGGTTCTCATACAGATTGAAGTAGTCACGTGATATCGTTACTATGAAAAATGCAAAAAAATTTTTCGTATTTCGATATATATTTATTGGGAAAAGTTGTTCAAAATGATGGACTGAATCACCTCTTAAAATATTTGTACTTAATTAAAAAGGACATTGTATAATCCGTTGTTTGACAAAACCTCTAGCTGTGTGGTATTACAGCTCGGTTTTGTAAAACAGCTGAAAATTCTTCAGCTGGATTGTCAATGTTTTATGTTTAAAAGCTGCGTCCACATTTGTAGCATTTTGGCGAATCCAGATCAGGTGTATCGTATCGAGTATTTGTATTCTAAGTATGGACGCCAATTTTGACCACACCGTATGACTGCCGTATCGTGTCAGAAATCGCATCCATACTTACCAAATGTTGTATCGTGTCAACTTGTTTGATACGACGTGATTTCGCATACGTGATACACCGCGAACCATACAGGATGGTTCGCGGTGTAGCACGTATCGTATCGTGATACAGTATCAAAATAAGTCCATACCATCAATCGTGATACGCGAATCGGATACGAGGTGTATCAAGATACGCGGTTAGTGCGGATCGGGCTGTATCAGATACGGCGTGTATCATTAAGAGCGCGCATAAAGCTAAGAAAATATCAGATTTCACCCGCGCACTTCACACACCCCGCTTTCGTCCACTAAAATAACTAAACAGAAGAGATACATGCCTTCGACAATTAGCCATGAGTTTAATTTTTATCTTCTTATTCTTATATACGTATTCTCTTTTGGAGTGTTTTCTGTGATTGTTTTTGTTGCCATAATTTCGATGTCGTATTTTCTTGGGCTGGAGCACAAAAGCACAGTCTTCTCGTCTCAATGGAGCGATCACGACTGATTGATGAAACAAAACATGCGCATTACCTTGGGTCATGTGCGACAAAACGAGAGCATTCTGCGCGGAGTAAGAACGTAGTAAGCGCCCAAATGCGCCGAATTCGTTTTATTTTAATTACTCGTGAAATATACATTATTTTAGAAAAATGATAATAAGGCTTATCGACAATATAATTTTATGTTATGTATAAAAATATTGACTCAGTAACACGCATAGTTTTGTCAAAAAAAGGATTCTAGTTGAAAATTAGACGTAACTTTGCGATTTATTTTTCATTACTAAAATATTATGGTTTTATGTTTTTAACAAGACCAATTTATTTGAAATATAATGTAATATCTACATTAAAAAAACAAAGTTATTTGTGTTTTATTCTCGAATTTAAAAATCCAATATGCGATGGGCAATTTACCTTTAGTCCCCCTCTTAACGGGTTTCATCTTGCGTCCAAACTAGCGATCATGATACGCGCCGAAGCCACGCAACGGAGATACGATACACCGAACTGCTACAAATGTGGACGAAACTAACCGCACGTCCGGACCACGAGTACCATGATTAAAAAGAACTGTTGTAGTATCCAACAAATACATGACATGGCAATAGTACTCGTAGTTCTTTACTTTTTAAATAAGGCGTGGCATGGAAATAAAACCTCAATTCAACTCCTTATTATCGAGTCATCACCCACCTACAAGGTGGTCTGACGACCTGACTAAGGTCGCTGGAAAGCGCTGGATGCAGGCCGCTCTAGATCGGTAATTTTGGAAATCCTTGGGAAAGGCCTGTGTCTTGCAGTGGACGTTATGCGGCTGAAATGATAATGATTATCTAGTCCAGTCTCCATCATCATAGAACACAAGGAATGATAATCAGTTGGACATCGAAATGTTGTACCCGACATTTGGGTAGATGACGGGGTCAACAATAAACAATTTGGTACTGTTAAGAAAACAAAAGGTCACAACATAGAGTCACTTTTCATTGATCATTTCCATTTTCAACATGATTTTAGATTTATGAATGCAGAAAACTGATATTAAGGCTTTACTCCAAAAAAGCATGACGTCACGCTTTTGTATTTCATACAAATTCCATACAAAATGTTTATTTTGACCTTTAGAAAAAAGTATCTTATTCGACTTGTCGTCTAGCGCATTGCCGTGGTGGCGTTTACACATAAGTGTAAACGCTCTTAATCGAAAGTAGGTAGGTGTGTAGTACAGATCGGATCGAGCTACAAAAAAAGTGTGTTGGTATACTGGCCAGTATCAAGCGACCCGAGAGCTGTAGACAATACTTTTCGGACCTCAATGTATTGACCCTACAGAGCATTTACATATTAGAACTGTGCAAATTCGTAAGGAAAAACTCAAGTTTATACTGTAAGCATAGTGACATTTCTCGCCGCTATAAATCGCGCAAGCCAAATGACTTGGTTCAAATACAGTCAAAATTAAAACTTCACAGCTCAGGACCTTATCCAATGTCGATAAAGATATATAATAAACTGCCTAAACGTATAAAAGAAGAAAAATATTACAAAAAGTTTTTAAAATTAATAAAAGAATTTCTAATAAATCAGACCTACTCCGTTACAGAATATCTGCATGATTCCTAGCTCCCTCTTGTCCCATTGCAACGCCTGACAAGGTACATATGTATTGAGTCAAAATATGTAAAATATTTATGCACAAATCATATGTAATGCAATGTAATGAATGAATAAACAATGAATACTCATAAATTGTAAAGTAATATAACGATTAGCCTTAACGTATCAGAGCTCACCGTCACAGAATTTAGAATGGTAGTATAACGTTCTTTGGAAGTTATTGGATAGAGTTCAGTAACGCCAAAATATAAGTAAATGGTAAAATAAGGTTTATTGGAACTGTACACGAAATATGGTTAAAACACAAAACTAATATAATCACTACACTAAAACTAAACTGGTTAAAATATGGTTAAAATATTTATAAGGCAAATGTGAAAGGAACAGTAGGGAAGGGTCGGCCTCGGCGAACATTCTGCGACCAGATTGCAGACGTTCTGAAAAAAGGAGAGGTAAAAAGTACCCGTAACCGAAGGGCATGTATGAAGAGATTGATGAGTATAGATGAAGCGAAAGAGGTTTGTCAGGATCGTAGCAAGTGGAGGTCCATAGTCTCTGCCTACCCCTGTGGGAAATAGGCGTGATATTATGTATGTATGTATGTAAAATATATGATTATTTAATGGTATGTCGATCAGCCGCTGGTTAGATGCGAACTAAGTTTTATTGTGTAATTTGTGACTAATATTTAAAAGAGCTGATCGGCATAAAACTGTTCGATTGTGTAAACACGAACAAGTAAAATAAAAGCTTGAAGGGTCCGTTCATTCGGTGGCAGGGTTTTGTTTTGTGGGGTGCACAGCAAGAACCCGCATACTAGGGCCAAGGCTCTTAATTTTAGCGAAGAGCGTTAGAGATGCTACTAAAAGGTAAATACAACAAGTAGGTACCTCAACTTAGATCGTGTTTAGACAACAAGCGCACGCCACGTGCGTCAACATCCAAGTATTACATTATGTGAAAAAAAATTTCAAAGCGAGTCTACATCTTCCTGAAAGGCCGGCAACGCTTCTGTTACACCCCTGGTGTTGCAGTTGTCCATGGGCAGCGGTGATCACTTACCATCAGGTGACACGCTTGTTCCTTTGCCGCCCTATAACATAAAAAAACAAAATTAAGTAGTTTTATTTGTGGCTCTGTATTCATAGTGAATGGCGTGACGATGTCTAGCCTCGGGATAACACGTCAATGTATTGACGAGTCATATGGTATTGTCGCCAAAAATAATTGTTTATTTTTAGGCAACGCCATGTAAAAATACCATCTTTTGCATTTCGAGACAAAAGTGGACGCCACTTACGCAAGCACAAAAAAGTGGATGCCGAGTTGATTATTAGTAGTTATTGTTGTTGTGTCACCTCGTGAACGGGTGCTGACGGGAGGGACTGGTCAGCTGGGCTTCGCTTTTTTAGGGTTCCGTAGTAAACAAGGAACCCTTATAATTTTGCCATGTTTGTCTGTCCGTCCGCGGTTTTACTTAAAAACTTTAACGACTAGAAAGCTGTCATTTGGTATGGGTATATACGTGGGGCGCACTATAAGTTTCCGGAATGAATATGAAAAAATACTATTAAAGGTACAAAATTAATTTATTGTTTTTCAAAATAATCTCCCTTGGCGTCTATGCACTTTTTCATTCGATGAAACCAGTTTTGAAAACTTTTGTGCCACTCCTCTGTGGTGACCTCTGAAACGTGTTTTTCATACTCCTCGACAGCCTCTTCTGGTGATGAAAATCGTTGACCGCGTAATTGGTTCTTAATTTTTGGGAACAGAAAAAAGTCACAAGGTGCCAAGTCGGGACTGTATGCAGGATGACTCATGAGTTCTACATTTTTCGCCTTCAAAAAGTCGTTTGTCTGTCTGGCCGTGTGAGAACTAGCATTGTCGTGGTGCAGGATGATACGGCGTTTACGGTTATTTTTACGGAGTTCGTCAATAACTTCCGGCAAACAAATGGTCGTGTACCAGTCACTATTCACTGTACGACGATTCTCTAAAGCAACGGTAGCCACGTGTCCAGTTTTATTAAAAAAAGAAGCAATCATCCGCTTAAATGCACTTTTCACGCGCGCCACTTTGGTTGGTTTCGGCTCATCTTGAAAGACCCATACGCTCGATTGCTGCTTTGTTTTGGGATCGTAGCAATAAATCCATGTTTCGTCACCTGTTACTATGTCCCACACCAAATTTGACGCACCTTCGTTGAATCTGGTAAGCATGGCACTGCACCAAGTGACGCGGTCCGTTTTTTGAGCCTCGGTCAAGTTGTGTGGGATCCAGCGCGAGCACAGCTTTCTTACACCCAAATGTTTGTGTAGGATTAATTGTATTTGACTCATGCCTATTTCTAAGGATGCGCGAATTTCATGGTAGGTCACATGCCTGTCTGTTTCAATCATACGGCGCACAGCATCGATGTTTTTGTTGGTCACAGCGGTGGACGGCCGACCATCGCGAGATTCGTCACTGAGATTGATACGACCACGCTTGAATTCTGCAAACCAGCTATAAACAGTTGTCTTGCATGGTGCTTCATTGCCAAAAGCTGTTTCAAGCCGAGCGATGCTCTGTTGAGCTGTCAAATTACACTTAAAATCGTAGAAAATCATACTACGAAAATTTTCCCGAGTTAAATCCATGTTGATGCAGACACACAATTTTTTAAATGGCGCCACAAGGTAAAAACAAAAGACAGTCAGATGAAACAAACTGCATTCTACAGCCAAAGAGTTCTATTTTCAAATGTTGCAATAAATTTTTAAATATTGTTTATGTAAGTGGCCAGTTCCGGAAACTTATAGTGCGCCCTATGTATATGATTTAATCATATATATACCCATACAGTATATAAATGCAATCTCTTCCAGCCAACCTTTGGGGGAGGGAATTTATTTGAAACAACGTGGGCGCAGTACTTATTTCTATAAGTAAGTAGTGGTAGTAGTTTAGGTATCGAAAATATACCTACATTATTAGGTATATATTGAAGGGGAGAATTGGGTTACATGAATCGTTTGTCCAGAGTAATAAGAATGAAATTGGTTTGTAATAGACATCTAGGTATCTAAACGAAGAGGTGAGGAGTTCTGACGCGAGCTAAATTAAACCATAGTGCTAACCACGTTAAATAGATATTTCTTAGAATTTCTTTTCTGAGTAAGATTTCTGTACGTGAGTTAGTACTTACTCTGTGCCCTGGGTTCTGTCTGCCCCATTAAATTAAATTAAAATTAAAGACGTAATTGTGTATACACCTCCCACCACTGGTTTTCTGAGACTAGGGACAGTATGCGGTTTTTCAAAAAGGGCCAGCTACCATTTATTTACGGCTGGCAATGCTTGAGGCGTCTCTAGTCCATAGCATACGGAGCATTTACTATCATGTGGGACGTAATTGCCGTATGCCTGTTTGCCCGATATTAATTCCTCTTTAAAAATACTTGGATAAAAGGTTGGCGCGGACACACACACGTCAAAGGATGAATCGAAGTCTAAAACGATTAAAATATTAATCTTACTTAATACATTAGCAACTACTTGAGTAGTGGATTTAAAATCGTCTCAGATCACAGGAACTGTTCACTTGGCCCAAAGGCTATGGTGTTGCATATGTTACCTTTCGTAGGCTTTATAATTTGCCCGTGAATAAAAAATAATAATTATGTGTGATGTCTCAGATCACAGGAATTCTTCACCCAAAGGCTAGGCTGATAAGTATGTGATTTAGAGCTTTCTTTATAACTGCCTAAAATAATTCCTTTTATCATACACACTTGCTATGTGCAAAAAAAATAAGAACTTTTCTTCGCGCACGTAAATAAACAAAAGATTCTAAAATTATTACTGCATTTGGGAACAGTCGTTAGCCACCTCCGAAAAGTAATTAAGATGTAAGAAACGAAATGTAGCGCTCAATTGATCCGAGTCAGCTGACTGCAAGGATGCAATGACGAGCCATGACCATCATCAATCAGTGCCACGGGGCTTGTCACCGCATAGGTCAAGGAAGCGCGGGGCGGGCTTCGCTGGGCGGGCGGTTTTGTTTACGCGGCAGTGGCAGCGCCGCCGCCGCCGTCCGCGCCGGTCTCGCCGCGCACGCGCACCCTATATTCAGTTCATGGCCGCTCTATTAACAGACGGCTATTTCGGCGCATAATATTCTCCACGGTGGCGAGTGCTCAGTTTCGTGCGGGCAGGTGTGCGGACATGCGACGCGGCCGCGCCTGACCCGGTGACCGGCCATGGAGCGCCGCCGTCACCCCGCGCGCTTCGACGTCGACCCCATGACGAAAGTCGCGCGACGCCGCGAGAAGCCGCGCGAGCGATGGCTTCTCACGCGCAAGACCTGGAAGTACATGTCCGATGCCGGCCGCCGGCTCATCCCCGAAGGCGCCCAGAACAGGCCCGAGGACGTGCCGCGGATAGAGGCTTACTTCCAGGACGTGTGCGCGAAGGAGCCCCGATTCTTGCTATGGAGAAAGAGCTCGTACCCGGGCGCTTTGCCTCGCCCGCGGCGGAAAAAGCGCCAGAGAGGCGGCTCCGTCCGGGCTCGCTCGCCGTCCGACGATGCTCCGCCACCGGTCAGACCCACAGACCTCTACATCGGTCACACTTCCGGTGGACGCTTCGACATCGCCAAGCTCAGGCGAGACTTCTTCGCGGCCCCGCCGACGCCTTCTACCTCGGGATTCAACTCTGGATCATCATTGTTATTGAATTCCGCTCCAAAGCTGGCGGAAGAGGAAGAAAACAATCTAGTCGATTTACTTCGCAAGTACCTGAAAGTAGAAGAAGATACAGGAGTTACCAAAAGTTCTGAGAGTGAAGAACTCAACCGGGCCTTGAGAAGGTACCTGAAGCGGCAGGCGGACAAAGCACCCGCTGATGCCGACGCCGATCCGTCCCAAAGAACCCTGTTGGATAACCTCAGCAGATATTATTGTAGTGCGCCAAACAGGGATACCATAGTGCAGGACATATTAACCGATAGGAGTCTATTGAAAAGACTGTATCATGATCTTCGTAAAACGAAGCCGTATAGGGGTGGCAGAAGTGGTGGTAGTGGCGGTGGTTACAGACCTAGTGGATTTCCGAGTGCGAGTGGCCTTGCGCGTGGTGGTTTGCGTACACAGACTCTTGGTGTATCATCGCGGTTCGGCAGCGATGGCGAGGGCTCGATGCGTTCGCCGCCCATGTCTCCGCCACCACTCATCGAGGTGTACGAGTTGGAAGATAAATTCGTTGATTGCGGGACTCAAACGCTTCCTATACCGGACGAAGTTCTGCTGGAAATCGAACGGGCTTATAAAGAGAAGCAGGAGGCGGCGACGGCCCCAACAAGCCCGACCAGCCCACCTCCTGATCGAAAGGCTACGCGACGCCGCTCGAGCGTCGACCACGATGACGTCTCTCAATCAGTGAGCGACACAATCAAGCGTTACTTGCGCATGGCTCGAAAGAAGAGCGTGGACGCTGACAAAGCAGATCGTTTCAAGCGTATTAACTACGACAAGAATCTGCGTAACATTAAACCGCGCGCGCCGGGGGAGGTAGACGACGATGGTCTGAATAAAGGTTGTCAAACAGAAGAAGCGTGGATATTGTCGTATAGGGAGTTACAATTCGCGTCTATCGCGTCGACGCCTACGTCGCCGCCATCGCCGTCGCAGTCGCACTCGTTCTTGTCAACGCTGCTGGGCAGGAATGCCCCAGCCCACATAGCTCCTACTCCCGCAGGTGGCATGCAGAAGTCGCGCTCCACGGGCAGCGTGGTGCTGCAGAGCGTCAGCAGGAAGCTGTTCCGGACGAGAAGCCGCAGCTCCAGCCGCGCCACCACGTGGACGCCTCAGGTCAGTCGCATTACATTCTTCTGATATTTCTGATTGGTGCTGAATGAGGAAATGAGATATGGTTAAATAGATAATACGAGTACATACTTATTATATCTTAAGGGGATAAGTACATGAATTTTTCAGGGTCCAGTGCTGCAGGAAACTGAGATACAATTTAAAATTTTGTCTTCATCAAGCCCTAGATAAATGTATGAAAAAATTAAAAACTTGATTTTAGAACGCTGAAAAGAGTTTGAATGTAATTTAGACCTATTTATGTTTATATTTTACTTCGTTCCATCCGGGTGTCCCTTGACACCTCTCAAGTTTTTTGCTCATTTTGTAGATTATTAAAAAGTATGGTATGCGTTTTTTTTCTATTCTCTGAGTAGCAATAATGACGACCCTTCAAACTATTTTATGAACTAATGTTTACAGTTTAAAGTGAGAACGTGAAGCTTTTTTTCGCTCATTAGCGAAAAGCGGTCACTTTTGGCTATGGCGTGACGAAGATAACATTTTAAATCATCATCATTATCATCTCAGCCGCATACCGTCCACTGCTGGACATAGGCCTCTCCTAAGGATTTCCAAAATGACTGATCTAAAGCGGTCTGCATCCAGAAATTTTTAAATGATATCTCTGTTTCCTTTAAAATAATTTATTTCAAATGGGGGCTACACTGGACCCCAAAAAATTCGTAAATCCCCTTAATCCCATATGCTTTAAGGGATACAGTCGTAAGAGTTTATAAAACCCAGTGGCCGCGCTCAGTGTGATAATATCGTTCCATATGTACGTTAGAAGCACACACACCAACAGAGTGTGCGTGTGCGCTTCGAACGTACCTGTCGCAAGTAAAGAGGCTCCACGTTAAAAAATATTTATAGTGTAATTAATGACTGATTCAGTATAAACTATATATTGCCATAATCTGTTGCACATAATCAACCAATTGGTGATAGTGAATTAATTTTATATATAAAAATTATTGTGTAAATTGACAATAAATCGGCTAACTAACCAGGTAAACAAAGTGATTGTGTCTTGGGTGGGCGGTAGCATAAAAAAATCGTCATAGCATCCAGCTCACACATTCGTTCCTCTAGTGTCATTCACACGCATGTGTGTGCAAATTTCATATCAACTCTCAACTTGTTTTGGCGTAGCGGTCAAAAAATATCTTATTTCCTTATTTAGTTAACGTATTTTCGTAATTTAAGTTACTTGGCACATCTCGTAATATAATTTTTTATAATCAATTATCCGCCAAAATCAAGTTGTCATCTAGCAAAGTGATACTATCGTATCTATTTATTGACCGAGCGAGCGGAGCGAAGCGTCTCAGTTTCTACTAGCTGAAAATTCTTTATCCGTCTATCTGTCTGTTCTCGCCTACAAGTCGCATTTATTAACCGATTCTCATGAAATTTTGTGAGCAGGTTTGGTTATTATATAGAATTATTTTATTGGGCCAGGCCATTATATTTACAGGCCAAATTTTTAAAAATGGCGGAAATATGGGGGTTTGATACTTAAAAAATCTCATATCTCAGTTATTTAAAAAAAGTCAAGAATGCCAGTTTTTGTTATTCTTATTAAGACGAAGTGGTAGCTAAAGTGGCGCCCTCATTTAAAATAAATTGTTTAAAAATAAATATGGTGATAATTAAAAATTTGATTTGTATAAATGTCTAGAAAGACCTTTAAACTATTTTATGAATAACATTTGAAATTATTACTAATAGTTCGTCTAGTTTTAAAACTGTTTTTTGCTAAAAGTGGCCACTTTTGGCGAAAAACAGTTTTAAAACAAGACAGACTACCAATATTACTTTCAAAGGTTTAAGCTTTTCCATGTGACCCATGGTAGCTCATGACCCGTTAATAGTTCCTACAATGGTTGAATTAAATCAGGAGGGGGTGGATGTCCGCTGCGCCACATTTGGCGTCAGAAGGATTTTAGGTCGCCTGTTAGTGGTATTGTATTAACTCAGTAGCGGATTTACACATTTGACGCCAGTAGGCTATTCATATTTTGCCGATCTTAAGCTGCGTTTTATGAAATATCATAACAAAAACACTCTTCTACCTTCTCGAATTTGCTGCCCTGTGAAATGTGCCGTCAGTAGGACATTCATATTTTGCCGTCCCTAAGCTGCGTTCACTGAAATATCATATTTAGAAGCACTTTTTTACCTTTTGGATGGAGACGGTGCAACTGGCCCCCCCAAATGTGCCGCCATAGGGTTTTAGCCTACTCTGCCTATTGATAAATCCGCCTCTGTATTAATTCAATTATTAAATATGGTTTGCTTGTTGGGGCTGTCAGTGTTAGAGTTGTTTATTTACCCGCAAGTGTGTCCCGAGCGACACCAACAACGCTATAATCTCAAGTTTATTTTTAAATCCACTAGACTACAGCTGACATCTTTAATATTCTCATTTTAGATTTCGCCTTTCTGACCTTGGGCGTAATTAAATGTTTTTGCGGCTGATTTCGCGTGCAATAAGCTGGTTTTTTCGTATTTTCCTTATCGTGTTTTGATTTTGCATGCGGCTTGAGTAATTCTTATATTTTTACAAGCTTTTTAACTCTCGTCAAAAATGAGGGGTGTTAAAAATTTGACGCCAGTGTCTGGCTGTCTGTCTGTGGCATCGTAGCTCTCGAACAGCTGTACCGATTTCGATGCGACATTTTTACGTGAAAGCAAGTTTCCTTGTGGTGGTTCTTAACTATGTTTGATGGAAATCGGTTTAGCGGTTCAAAAGTTATGGAGGGGGGGGGGGGGGGGTGAACGCTTGAAATTAAGGGGCTTTTTTAATTTTCCTGGCAAATATAAACAATAAATATATACGGACAAATCACACTGATTGAGCTAGCCCCAAAGTAAGCTTAACCTTGTATTATGGGATACTGACCCAACGATACTATATTTTACTATAAATACATACATAAATAAACACCCAAGACCCAGGGCAATTTTAAATAGGCCATTTTTCAACTTGTCCTGGCTGGGAATCGAACCTAGAACCTCCAAATTGGCGGTCTAGCGTGTTGACCATTTCACCATGGAGGCCGTCGAAATGAACTTGTTATGAATTAAAGTCAAAATCACATATTTATCTTTGGATATTTTTATAGACACGACCCATTCTGCACATTCTGCACGAATCAGACTACAGTGCAATAGAGTTTGCGCCTTCGTCTAAGTTGCAAAAATTCCTGTTATGTACGTCTATTTTTACATACAAAAAGTACAGTGATAAATGTACCCTTAAATCACATACTTAAGTTAAAAATGTAATTCGGAAAACCCATTCATAACCTATTATCCGGTTATATCGGTTAATCCTTTGACCACACAATAAGGGTAACAGGAACCGTTATCTGAATAGGTTAATTAGGTTTTCAGTGATGCAAAGCCGTTTGGTTGAGTCGCATGCAAGCGTTTTTGTAAGGAGAGGTACCATGACGGTGTGACGAGGAATCAATAATTGGCCAAGACGTGTCGTGCCACGCACTTCACGCGTAGGGTTCCGTAGTTACGAATGCCACCTTTGAGTTCTTGCCACAAACGATAGTTTTGACAAAGAGTTGGTACTCGTTTGACATAGTAACACTTTTCAGTCTTAAAAACGCAAATAGTCTATTTAGAAACTCGTCTAAAACACAACTCGGAACTTGTTTAAATAACAACTCGCCTAAATTGCAAGTGGTTTCGATGGAGCTTTACTTTTATCTTGCAACCCACATTTAGACTATCTGTATAACCCAAAGGTTAACTGGAAGTCAACGCTTTTAGCGTTAAGTTCGCCTATTTTTCTGTAAAATTTGTATTTGATGAACATACATAATATAATAAATAATAAATATATATAGGGACAAATTACACTGATTGAGCTAGCCCCAAAGTAAGTTCGAGACTTGTGTTATGGGATACTAACTCAACGATACTATATTTTATAACAAATACATTTATAGATAAACATCCAAGACCCAGGTCAATTTAAAAAAGGCCATTTTCCAACTTGCCCTGACCGGGGATCGAACCCGGGACCTCTAGGTGGTGGACTAGCATGGTGACCACTACGCCACGGAGGTCGTCAATATCACGCCTGTTTCCCACAGGGGTAGGCAGAGACTATGAACCTCCACTTGCTACGATCCTGACAGACCTCTTTCACTTCATCTACATTCATCAATCTCTTCATACATGCCCTTCGGTTACGGGTACTTTTTACCTCTCCTGTTTTCAGAACGTCTGCAATCTGGTCGCAGAATGTTCGCCGAGGCCAACCCTTTTCTGCTGTTCCTTTCACATTTGATGAACAATAAAGATTAAATAAATAAATAAGCTATAAAGTATTCATGATAAAAAATATACCTGTGATAGCATGGCACCGGTGAAAGCGTTAATCGAGATCGAGCGCCATCATCTTTTACTCTCTCTCTCTCCGTAATAATAACCAGCGCGACGGCATTAGTACGTAGCGAGATATAAACTTTATGTGGAAGGAGTAACTATTTTGATTCCCTGTACCACCTACTAGTAGTAGTATGTAACAACATGTAAAATAATTCTCATTTAGATATTATAACAAGTGTTGCCGCTCGATAGTTCACAATCGATGGACATTCGATATACTATCGGTATTTTAAATACAACCGATATTATCGATAGCATTGCTTTTTATAATACATCGACGGCCTCCGTGGCGTAGTGGTCACCATGCTAGTCCGCCACCCAGAGGTCCCGGGTTCGATCCCCGGTCAGGGCAAGTTGTAAAATGGCCTTTTTCAAATTGTCCTGGGTCTTGGATGTTTATCTATATATGTATTTGTTATAAAATATAGTATCGTTGAGTTAGTATTCCATAGCACAAGTCTCGAACTTACTTTGGGGCTAGCTCAATCAGTGTAATTTGTCCCTATATATATTTATTTATTTTATTTATAAATAGACCCCGTTATCTTGTCGCACAGACGTCACTTTTTTGTAGAGATTGTAACATTTAATTTACCAACATATTGATATCAATTTCTTATTCTCACCAAAATCCGTATACATCCTTTGGTTACGTGGACGATGCAGAATTGTATACAGTTTTTTGTTATATATACGTTATGCGACCAAGGTCGCTGGAAAGCGCTGGATGCAGGTCGCTCTTGATCGGTCGTTTTGGAAATCTTTGGGAGAGGCCTATGTCCAGCAGTGGACGTTATGCGGCCGAAATTATGATGAATGATGAATACATACAAGTCTTGAACTTACTTTGGGGCTAGCTCAATCAGTATTATTTGTCCTTATATATTTATTTTTTATTTAAATAAAATAAAATAAAAATTATTTATCATTGTATAATCGTTGGGTTAGTATCCCATACAATATTCTTGTGGGAAAATAATGATAAGTATAATTAAATTAACGCCCGTACTTTATTTTATTTTTTTAACCGTGATTTATATTTATCTTTTTATTTTTTTATCAGTGACTATCTTTGTCTCATCGTCAGTATAACTCAAGTACAATTAAATACCATCGCTATTTTAAGATTTGATAATTTGACTTGATTTGACTGCCTCCGTGGTCCAGTGGTCAAGGCGTTCGCCTTGTAACCCGGAGGTCATGGGTTCGATTCCCACTGGGAAGCATACTCGTAAAAAGTTTTTTTTTCTATGTTTTATTTTACCTCTTTTTCCGCGTAATTTATATATACATACCTATACCAAATTACATCTTTCAAGTACTTATAGTCGCTGAGTAAAACCGCGGATGGACAGACAGACAGACAGATATGACGAAACTATAAGGGTTCCTTGTTTACTACGGAACCCTAAAAATCTCAATTTTGGTAACTTCAAGACTATAAACTGAAATATCTTTTTGATTTATTTATTAACACGGTCAAATCAATCAAACGGGCGAAAAGACAGACAGATAGACACAAGAGTGATCCTATAAGAGTTCCGTTTTTCCTTTTTAGGTTCCCCTTCCGATCCCCTAAAACACAGTCTTATATATAAAGTCACAGGATTGAATCCGTAAATTCTCTCAAAAACATCTTAGACAAGCTGCAATTTAGGCTCAGTTACATTTTGTTTAGTTAAAGTAGGTAACTAATTAAATAAATCCAAATAATTTATTTTGAATCTTTTTAATAAACACCTAAATGACATAATTCCTTATTAAAATAAACTTAGAACATACGACAATTTACATAATTGTTATCATAAATTTAAAGACCTAAAATTTCCTCTCTATAATTGTATTGGTACATCTTAAGTACTTTATGGTTAGCAATAAAAAAAAAATGAGTATTGTACGAATTGCTACTTAGACCACTTCCAGCAGTGGACTCAATAACATGAAACTACTCGCAATTTAGTCAAAATAACATTTGAGACTACTTGCAACCCAGACGAGTTGCTAATCCTATACTTTAGTCGACCTTCTTCTTCTCGAGTCGATAGGCAATACTTAAGAGCGGCCTTCCCGACTTACTTTTCATACAAACGCTCGTACGTGATTATGACGTTGTAACTGATCTTTCTTTATTTTTTTTTAAACTAACAGGTATCTTGTGCGCTATTTCTAGGTTTCTAACGAAATAAATAATTAAAATTTGGAGAAACAAATTCAGTACAAGCCTCCAAAATCGGCTTTTTTGCACAACTTTTACTTGAAATTCGACCGTTTATAAAGTACTCATAAATTGTAATGGTAAAAAAATATTTTGATAGAAACTAATGCAAATGTAATAAAAATATTAAATAAAAAACATTTATTTCGCAAACTTGTAAGGCTTACTGAAAAACACGTATCACCTAGAACAAGTTTTATGAAATTTCAGCACCCAATGAAAAGCGAATATTTTTTCTTTGCTTTCCTTTTTTGCTTTGCTTCTTTTTCTAGCATTGCCCTGGATAAAATAACAAGCTTTTCAAACTATGCTCGCGTTGACGATAGAGCGGCCGGTAGGGGCCGCCTTAAGTATAATTTAATCATAGTAAATTTGACTAGTGTTTGGTTACGAGTAGGGTTAGACGAGGCTAAAAAATTATTTTCATAAAAAATGTAACCGAGCAAAGCTAGGTCATCCAGTTGGTCTGGTAATACTTTTAAATTGAAAGTTGATGTGTGTTTAGAGAGCGTAATCTACCCGGCAGAGTTTCTGCTTATTCCTTAGTTGCCGCTTCATTCATCTTGATTTGTCCATGGCAAGCCTAAACAGTTTGTAGAGGGAGCGAGGTGATATGCTCGACCGCCACAAAGGGAAGATTTTCCCGCCAGGCATGTTGTTGTGCCTGGGGAACCGCAGCTCCGACGGTGTATATGCAGCGAATCGGGCGAACTATGAGATCGAGATGTAGGATACTGCTGGCGCCATCTCATATGCTTCTTGTGAACTATATTGTCGGTTGTCTCTTGATTGGATAGTTGTTGTAGTTCCTCGTAGTGGCCGTGGAGGTCGCCACAAGTTTTCTACCGTTTGACACTTCATTCATGGACAGATGTTCTTCATCCAAGGTATTGGCCACCTCCAATATTGCGCATTCCGGTAATGTTACTCAACATTATTGTCTGGATTAGATGGTATTGTGAGTTTCAGGGAATAATAAATAATAATAAAATAAATAAATATATACGGACAAATCACACTGATTGAGCTAGCCCCAAAGTAAGTTCGACACTTGTGTTATGGGATACTAACTCAACGATACTTTATTTTATAATAAATACTTAAATAGATAAACATCCAAGACCCAGGACAATTTGAAAAAGGCCATTTTCCAACTTGCCCTGACCGGGGATCGAACCCGGGACCTCTGGGTGGCGGACTAGCATGGTGACCACTACGCCACGGAGGTCGTCAAAATGGGAAATGCATAGGTATATGAGCGATCTTGTTCCATTGTGGCCAATAAAGAATAAACATGTTTTTTCCATCGTATAATTTATTTCCCTACAATAAATTTAACAAAGCCGACAAACTAATAACCAGCGTGTTATTGTTTTAAATAATTTGGTGATGAGAACGAACGTGTAAACAGACATATACTCAGGCTTCTGTATGGATGGGGGGCGAACATTCCAGGAAAATCTTAATAAGACGACCTCTGTGGTCTAGTGGTTTTCATGCCATGGTCACATGGGAGGTCCCGGGTTCGATCCCCAGTCTGGCTAAGATGGAAAAAGGTCTTTTTTAAATTGACCTGGGTCTTGAATGTTTATCTATATATATATTTCTTTGGTATAACATATAGTATCGTTGAGTTAGTATCCCATAACACAAGTCTCGAACTTACTTTGGGGCTAGCTCAATCTGCGTGATTTTGTCCGTATAGGTATATTTATTTATTCATAATTTACTATCACGCTTTTATCCCTAATGGAGCAGACAGAGCCGAGACTCCCAGAGTCGCAAGACTAAAAAAACAAAGTAGTGACAATTTTCTCGCCAAACATGATGCGCATTTTCGACCGTTCTCTCTATTAGCTTTTACAATCTGAGAGATGCATGGAAGATCCTCTTCTCAACCCTCCTTGGAAATTCAGTTGTCGCAATAAATGTTTATGCTTGATTTTTAGTCAATCGTCACCTATAGCATCCATGGGAAGGGATTTAGATGAGTTTCATTCTAGGCATAGAATAAGGGTGATGACAGGGTTAGAAAAGTATAATTGTAATTATTCTTTCTATTTGATTATCCAAAAATAATGGGCCCATAATTTCAGTTTGCCAAAACAGTAAAAATTTACAAAGATACGAAGCATCAAAGTTCCGGAGTGGGGGCTTGCGACGTCACCTCTATGTAAAAATCGTACTTAGCCGTGACGTTATTTGAAATTTCGATGGGCTGTATCTTTGTCATTTTTCTGTTTCTCAGAGAAAAGAAAAAATAATTGTAACATAGTTTTCCATTCGCCATGCGTATTATTTCTGTAACTCCTGTAACAAAATTAATATTTAGAGAATTCAGCAAATTTTTCGCCTATTGAGTGAGGTTACGAGTCCACTTCACGCCAATAATTTGACACACCTTCGCGCCCACGCACTCTAGCATTCCTTGACATGCTTCCGTACTTTGTAAATACGAGATTATTAATGCTTTTTTAATATGACTGTCCGAAACTCAGCTTACGCACGGCACATCAGCTGATTCTCGTTTGGGAAACTATTCGAATTTAGATGTGTTTTTTTTTTATTTTTTTTGTTTTTTTTTTGTTTTGGCCTATTACCGCAGGTGAGTGGTGGGTTAGCCTTTCTCCATGTAACAAGTTTACTTGCCAGGTACTTAAATGAATAAAAAATCCAACTTGCAAGCGTTCACTCCCAAAAACTTTGCCTTTCATGCGTTAACCCTCATATTTTTTATCTGTCTGGCATTACAGCTCGGTTTTATAAAACGTCAAATGACGTTTAGTGTTTTGGTTAACCCTTTAGCTGCGAACGTCGAATTGATCCGACAAAGATTTACGTGCCCATTTAGCGTAGTATATTTCCGACCAAAAACCACTGCTCGTATTGCACATTATAACTTATGAATGCTATATATTATAACTTATGAATGCTTATAAACTACATGAATTTTTCAGTATCCAGTGCTGCCCCCATTTGAAGTAAACTATTCGAAAGGAAACGGAGATATCATTAAAAATTTGTCTTGGCCCTAGATAACCCTTCAAACTATATTATGAACTACTGTGTACATTTTAAAGTGAGAACGGGAAGCTTTTCTACGCACATTAGCCAAAAGTGACCATTTTTCGCAAAGGTGCGTAAAAAACTTTACGTTCTTACTTTAAACTGTAAACAGTTCTTCGTAGAATAGTTTGAAGGGTCATCTGGATCTTCTACATCTTTATGTGCTGTAGGTATTTATTTTCGATTAAACAAACTATTAGTTGTCAAGCTCCCAGCGCAAGGCAAAGTGAAGTAAAGTCTCGCGGTGAAAGCAATATAAAATAAATTCAGAGAACAAAAAGCACAAGGTTCTTAAATAGTTGCAAGCTAGTGTTGTCATTCGTGACCGCACAGCGCGTGTATCTAAAAATAACTGCACAAAAATTGAGACATTGACGAAACAAATAAATAACTTCATTCTTGTAGCAATTTAGTGTCAGCCGGCCGTGAGGAATGGCCGCCCTTTGTGATAGAACATTCGCAGCGATTTATTTCAAAGATTCTCGGAAAATAATATAAAAGTTGCCGTGGGCGCGGGCGAGACACACATATTTTATCTTTCGTTGAGTCACTATCGCTACGAGTCTGGGAAATTAAAGACGCCGCGTGGCAACAAAAATAGAAATTTTAATTTTAAATTTAAATATTGCTTTTCCCATTATTCATACACACACTACACTATTCAAGGATGGCGATCACGTACTGGCAAGCGAAGCGTAGGATACCCACCCATAAGGTGATAAGACGACCTGACTAAGGTCGCTGGAAAGCGCTGGATGCAGGCCGCTCTAGATCGGTCATTTTGGAAATTCTTGGGAGAGGCTTATGTGCTGCAGTGGACGTTATGCGGCTGAAATGATGATGATGGTGACACTTCTCTATGAACACATAGTCACTTCTTAAATTAGTAGGTACAACATGAACCCTGATAGGGCATTGGAATAGAAAACAGTGGAACGGCGTGCGGAGTTTAGTTAGTATTTATCATTGCCAAAATTATTTTGTAATTAACTAAATAAAGATCAATTTGTCGGGTTTTTTTAGATCGGGGATTTAGTCGGGTATGATTTAGTGTCAATCTGTCAATTTGTTTTTATACAAAGTCAGTGATTTATTTATCTATTTTTTATTTTAATACTTACATTTTATTTCTAATGAAACTTCATTTTCTTATTTACATTGTAATTTTTAGGATTCCGATACAAAAAAATATTAAACGGAACCCTTATATGATCACTCGTGAGTGACACTGTTCATTTCACTGTTCGTCCGTCTGTCACAACCAATTTTCTCCGAATCTACTGGACCAAATCAGGTCAAATTTGGTAGGATGGTGTAATCCCAAACACCGATATGCAAAGTAAATTAATATTTTTTAAAAATTAGGGTCATTTTCGGAGGACAAATAAGGAAATTAAAAACAAGAGTTTTGCAAACCTTACTGTGTCATATATCAAATAAAAGGGCTCCTTATGAGGATCTCAAATATATTTTTGTTATTATTGCAAAACAAATAAAAAAAAAATACTTTTTTTATTTTTATTTATTTATTTATTCTTCACTTATTCTATTTTTACAGGTTTGTACCCAATACAATAGAATAGCAAAACAGTCCACATTTATTGATTATTTACATTATTTAAAACTTATTATACACACGGCAACCTTTGTGAATTCACACAGAGTACACTGGAAGATGTCTATCCTGCCCGCGATCAAATTCAGAGTGTGTATCACGCGTGCCAGCGGAGACTTGTTCACAAAGTTGGTCCGCCCGTGAGGTACCACCAAAAGGCACGGCTGCCTTCGGCGCTCCACGTATCTATTCGGAACGCAGAACTCCACCACTTCAAGCATTTTCGCGTTATTTATGATACCACGAATTAACTTAAAAATATAGGTAACGAAATATAGGTCATGGTTTGTAGATTAGACTTCTTAAAGAAAGAATTAAAGAATTATATTATTTGACATAATTGATTAATGCAGTAGTTTTTGCAAAAACCCCTTTACGTATTTTTTTACGCGCCCTGTTTACCACGAATTTTCGTGCATTTCACTTCAATACTTCGCCCGAACACAACAATAGGTGAGACAGCATACTTTAAGGCCGCGCCCACCGAGGAGTTCGGGCCCGCGACTAGTTCAACCTTAAGACGGACGTTTCGTCAGGCCTATGTCACTCCCCGTTTAGGTATCGAAAATATACCTACATTATTACTATGCGCACGGCGACCACTTCGAAGGGGCAAATTCAGTTACATGAATCGTTTGTATAGAGTAATAAGAATGAAATTGGCTTGCAATGGGTGTCTAGGTATCTAAACGAAGAGGTGAGGAGTTCTGATGCGAGCTAAATTAAATCATAACGCTAACCACATTAAGTACATATTTCTTTGAATTTCTTTCCTGAGTGAGACTTCTGTACGTGAGTACTAGTGTTTATTCTGTGGTTTCGTTTAGACCATGCAAGTTATCTATTGCTCCAACGAATTTTTTTGCCACAGAAAAGAAACTTACACCGTCTAAATGGGCCTTTAATTATTTATTACATTATATTTTTATTTACATTTTTGGAGCAATAAAATTAATTTGTATTGTATTGCTTTCGGTTATTCACTCCACTCCGTCTTGTTTTTTTTATTATTCTGAGTCCCACAGATCTATATTTCGAGAGATAGACAAACGCTTGCTTTTTACATAAATATAAAATCTTAATCACGTGTTTCATGTCAACAACTCCATTTTATTCCACATTACGACTACTTTCTAGTTTAACTGCAGTTTATGTGATAATGTATTATTGGGAAAAAATGTTGTAAATATTTTAAATTCTCAAATTTATTCTGTTATTATTTGTATTTGTTGTTATAGCAGCAACAGAAATACATCATCTGTGAAAATTTCAACCATCTAGCTATCACTGTTCATGAGATACAGCCTGGTGACAGGCAGTCAGACAGACATACAGACGGACAGACAGACAGAAAGCGGAGTCTTAGTAATAGTGTCCGGTTTTTACCCTTTGGGAACGTAACCGTAAAAATAAGCTTTAAAAGAAGATTAGTCATTATGTTGTACACACAAGATAATAAATATAAGCTTCATTTAAACAGCTTCCGTGCTGGTCTGGAAGAAAAGAAAAAAACTTAGAATATCTATCTCTACAATAAAAAAAAAACGTGTGGCATACGAGGACTGCCGCGGTAAAGCTATAGCATAGCATTTTTTTATCAACTTATGCAATTATAATTATTTATTTTTTATTTACGCAGTATGTTTTTTCTTTGATATTAATTCAATTTACACTTTTTGAGCGTGGTGACCGATAAGAAAACAAGTCGCGGGCTCGAAGTCACTCGTGGACGCGGCCAAAAAGCACGCCGTCTCATCTAGCATCGTGTCCAAAAGAGATAGAATCAGTTATGGGCAGTTAGCAGTTAGTCTACACGTACACGTCTAGTCGCACGCACACAAACACCGTGCCGAAGTCTGCCGAACTGAAACGACGACAGACGATGCACGGCTTTCAACGTCGCGCCGCTGTGATTTGTGATGAATTTTCTTTGAAGCCTACATGGTAGGCGGAGTGAGGGGTGTTAGGTTTTATTTTCGTTACGGAATTTCTTGATTCGTTTACTGCGAACAAAGCCCGCGATAAAAGCTATGCAATAGCTTAAAAAACTTAGAATATCTATCTCTACAATAATAAAGAAAAACTTAGAATATCTATCTATCCATACAAAAATGACATGTGAGATTTTTTAACATTTTATAATTTTAAAGAAATTACATATATCTAGGCATATAACTAGTTTTCGACAGTCAAATATGAATTTGAAAGGAAATATGAGAATGTAGAAGTTTTCCATACTGATGGTCAAATATGATACACTATATTCTCTTTTAAGTTCATATTTTGACTTTGAAAAATAGTTACATGCCATAATATATGCAATTTCTTTGAAATTACATAATTTCGCCAATATCTGACATGCCGTTTCAAAATAAAAGCTAGACGACGTTTGTATGGGAAAGTCTGATTCTGTCTAGGGCAGTCTTTCCCAAAGTGGGCGATAACGCCCCCTTGTGGGCGCTGGAGGCTTAAGGGGGGCGGTAACGGGCCCAGAATAAAGTTGGGGGCGCTGATGTGATTTAAGCAATGAGTGATTTATAACTTCAGCTATTTCATATTTTAAATTTCACTGAAATTAAAATCCTCTTACGACACAACATCCATTTATTAGTTCATATTTATATCCTTTTTATTGTACAAATATAAACTAAAAATGTAATTAATATTTATTATTTTAATGCGTTCACAACGCTATTTATATCGTTAAAGGAATCAAACACTGAAAAAATTTCGTGTTTTAAAGTTTCGCAGGTGAGGTCCTCACTTCCGATACTCTTTATTATTGTAAAATTGTATTATTATTGCTATTTTTTATTTAAAATTAACAATGTTGATTATTGTTATTTTTTTATAAAAGATACTCTAATGTACTGGTGTATGTATTATTATTGCTCTCTCTTGTAAAAAAGTCTAGTTTAGAATATAGGTTGAATTAAACTACAGGCAAGACAAATATGTGAGTCAGGTTTTTTGGTGAAAAAAATGGGGAGCGCTACAAAATAACTGATTTTTTAAAGTGGGCGTTTGACAAAATAAGTTTAGGAACCTCTGGTCTAGGGTAAGAGGACTCTTAAGAGGGACAAGCTCTTGTTGCAGACATCCCAATAATATATATTTATTATACGATGAAATTTATTTATTGTATACAGAGGTTCTTGAACTCGACCACCGATTACTCATCATGCTAGAACTGCGCGAACCGCATGAAACCTCTCAACACGAGGTAAAAAATAAACATGACAGTACAATTCTAACCCACTCGCAATTTATCGATACGTCTAAAATAGTTTAAAAATAATAGTTGCCAGCAATCGGCGTTCTGTTGTTAGCCGATTTGAAGAGGCTGCGTTTGGACATGAGTAGTAATAGATTGGGAAAACAAACATGGAGTAAAGAGGTTATATGATGGACTGGTTGAAGTAGACGGAATAATTTCTTTTTAGCTTTAGAGTTTAAACCAAGTGAATTGAGTGTTGCATTCCTTTATGAGTGGTAGGAAGGTATCAAACAAGGCACGTGTTATTGTTCATAAAAGACTGCTAATCCTACTTTTAATGTACTGTGAGAGTTGGGTATGGCAGAGAAAGCATGAAAGTAGAATGAATGCAGTTGAAATGCGAGCTCTGAGGAGTATGTGTGGTGTTACTTTGAAAGATAGAATTAGGAATGATGTGTTATGGGAGCGGTATAGAGTGAAAGAGGACGTTGTGACAAAAATAGAGAAAGGTATATTAGTTGGTTTGGACAGGTAGAAGGGATGGATGAAGAGTTTAAAAAATATATATTTATAAAGGGACAGCAGGAAAGGGTCGACTTCGGAGAACATTCTGCGACTTGCAGACTTTCTACAAAAGGAAAGGTATAAAGTACCCGTAACCGAAGGGCATGTATGAAGAGGTTGATGAGTGCAGATGAAGCGAAAGAGGTCTGTCAGGATCGTAGCAAGTAGATGTCCATAGACTCTGCCTACCCCTGTGGAAAATAGGCTTGATATTATGTATGTTAGAGGAGACAAAGGCCCATTTACACAGAGCAAGTTTTGAATTGAAGAATTAAATGATTGGTGCGGTTTTTTTGTTTATTTTTCGTGTATGTAAGTGGCCAAAACTTAAGTCAGATTTTTCAGGTTACCTCAAGGCATATGACATGGCTTGACGACTGCCATACTATGATGACAGCCGGACTAACGGCTTATACTGGCCTTCCGAAGCTTGGTGCGGTGGACGTCTACGATACAAGTCTTGTTTTGCTACAATTAAATTATTGTTACAAGCTTGTATATTTTAAATCTTTGGCTACAGGCAAAATAAAATTGTTTCTCTCATGCTGATATAGTCGGCCAACGAAATACCTGACCATGCTCTCTACCTATATATTGAATTTCTCTAAAACTGAATATAATATTAACATGACAACGTATATTCGATTCAGAAATGAGGAAACTCGTAGGAGAACAAAAGTCAATGACGTAGCCCAGCGGATTAGTTCGTTGAAGTGGCAGTGGGCTGGGCGGGACACATAGTGCGAAAAACCGATGGCCGATGGGGCAAAAAGGTTCTCGGATGGCGACCAGGTGGTCAGACGACCTGACCAAGGCTGCAGGAAAGCGCTGGATCCAGGCCGCTCTTGATCAGTAGTTTTGGAAATCCTTGGGAAAAGGCCTATGTCCAGCAGACGTAATGCAGGTGAAATGATAATGACGAAAACGTATATTTAGAAATCTTTCTGAATATACATTTTCAATTTAATATTATTAAGAGTTCAACAGAAAATTCAAGATATAGGTAGAGGGCATGGTCAGGTATATCGTTGGCTGATTGTACCAGCTGCTTCTGTTCCCGCGCATATTGTAGAAGCCGTTCGAGAGAATGAGCTAGCAACCCATTACTATTTTGATTCCTTTTTTACCTCCTCGCCTACCATCTCGCTAAAAAATGGCCTTTGATTCATGCGGCCTCTGCGTGTTTGGAGCTGGTAGACCCAAAATATTCTTTCTGCTCCATAATCATTATCATCGTCAGCTGATCAGCTCTCAACGACCCACTGCTGGGCATAAGTCTCCTTTTGTCTCCTTAGCTTACTTGTGGTAAAGCCACGCTACCGGCAAAACTCCGTTTTGCTAGTAGCATGAATGGGCCGGCTCGTCCGGGGAAGTACCACACTCTCACAGAAAATCGACGTCTGTGTAGTAGCGTTACCGCTTCTATGCTTCGTTCGGCGAGTCAGAGAGCCGGAGGATATCATCGACCCATCCAGCTGCCGGATGCCCAACACTCCGCTTTCTTTCCCTAGTTTTTCTTTTTAACGTGATACAGAGCCGGATTAACCCTATTAGGGTCCCTCGGCAATGCAATTCTCGGGTCCCCTTTCCTTAAACCTTTTTTTTCTTTTTAAATACATTTTTCTATTACAAAAGTACTCGACCAGAACCACTTTTTTATAATTATCTATTAATTTATTCATTTATCAATTTATGTACACTGAAAATTTAAACAGATAATACATCAAATAAAAGTTGTACAAATGCACTACTTATCTCAAAAGAGATCTCTTCTAGGAGGCCTGTGAGAGGAGTCACTTAATTACCTCCTAAAGTTCTATTATGTATAAAGTATTTCATCAACCGACAACATGCATCGACGAAATGGAATAATATTATTATAATTAAGGAAGTACACAAACAAAAAAAAAAACATTCGACGAAACGTTTTTTTTTTTTGCACGTTTTGCATTCTTTGCTCTTTGTGCATGCACGAGGTCCCTAGACGATGCGGGGCCCCAGGCAGTTGCCTGATCCGCCCTTTTGATATTCCGGCCCTGTATTGTATATGTTTTGATGTATTAAAGTGTCATTTTTACTTTCCAAATACCAGTCATTCTGAGTACGTCCTGTTCACTACTTTTATATCCTAAATCTTTGGTACTCGTTGTACGTACGCCGAGTAGATTGGCATATGTTCCCGATCATCATTTGTTTTCACACTTTATCTGCTGCCATTCGGCACGTGTTGATGTGGTCTTAACCTTGAACCTGGCATTCCGACGGCTTCAAAGTGATGCAACATTTTCTCCTGGATTTAAGGTGGCATAGATTTGCTACCTGATAAATTAAGATAATTTCTTGTTCATTTTATCGCATTCCCGGGGTGCTTCTCCAAATATTATATGAATATCAATGATTGCCTTAGGCGCTGGACACATAGAACAGACGTAAGACGGGGCACGGACGGTGCACGGACGAGGCACAGACGGGGCGCGTCACTTTTGAAAACAGAAAAGATGAGGTACGGACGTGAATCCGAACAAACAAATCCGTATCTATGGCAACACCGCGACGCGCGAGTCCCTTCATACCTGACCACAACCCCGATTCGCCCGCTCGTGCCTGTGCCCCGTCCGTTTTGTATGTTCTACCATAGGACACAGACACGAAAGCGTCATATCTGCGCCCTGTCGGTGCCTCGTCTTTTCTGTGTGTTCTGCTTTGCTACGCTTCTATATATTTTGTATAAAATGGACGCGGAGCAGACATTTGTCAGCTTTCCATCCACGTCTTACGTCTTTTCTGTGTGTCCAGCGCCCAAGGATGCCAATGTCCTTACAAAGTGAAGAAGAAATAGCTGAAACAATTTAAATTGATTTGGCTATATACTAGCTATATACAACAGTAGATAAACGACTTCGAGTATTTCTTTTACATCACTAAACGTATAGTAGGGGAGCGGGGGGTAATGAGAGCGGTCGGGTAATGAGAGCGATGGTATTTTACCGAAAACTACCCCTAATGGCGCACGAGTGACCGCTCGGTCGTGTTCGTCGACCTTCGGGAATATTAGTGTAACGCGGCCGACTCATTGGTGTGCTGCATTAAGTCGCAAGAGACGGTTGTTTGTTTTTCGTTCCGTGCTTATAAAAAAATCCTGATTGTCCGTGACGAGATAAGTATGAAAATATAATATTGTTGAAAAAGTTTGTACTAATTGCATGCACAAATTAATCATTGATCAAGTGCCATTTAATCCATTTTGATAGAGAACTGAATAAAATATTTATGTAATTATTTATCAAAATGAAAGTGAGCGGGTAATGGGAGACTAGGATTTTTCTAAAGATCTATGTAAAGATCTGAAGGATCTAAAGATTTATCTTTATTAGCAAGTAAGGTTTTCTTGATTTAGCTATGGTAAGAATTATAACTAGGAAGATTCTAAATTATGGCTCCCATTTATGAAAATTGGATAGGCTCTCATTATCCGAAGTGTGGGGTAATAAGAGCGAATAATTTTTTTTATAATTCGGTTTGTTTTCCCAAAAAGCGTACCTTCAGCGGATTCAAAACGTGATTATCTGATACTCATATAAACGAGGTTTATGTTCATACTTCGAATATATTATAATTTAAACATATTTTGTTTTTATTAGCAATTTTCCTTAGTAGGCTCCAATTACCCCCCGCTCCCTACAATTAAGTACCTATTATTTATTTTACGAGTTTTTTTATTTATTTATTCGGAATAAATAGTAAAGTTTGACTTGCAGAGAATGTCGGGCTTTTGCAACATGTTGTTTTATTACATAAAGTTTAAATAAAATAAACACAATTCATGGAGACGATTTCATTATCATCATCATTTGACGACCTCCGTGG
Organism: Acrobasis suavella; assembly: GCA_943193695.1. Taxonomy (NCBI): domain Eukaryota; kingdom Metazoa; phylum Arthropoda; class Insecta; order Lepidoptera; family Pyralidae; genus Acrobasis; species Acrobasis suavella. The sequence goes on from OW971944.1 coordinate 1,857,022, forward strand.
CGTAGTGGTCACCATGCTAGTCCGTCACCCAAAGGTTCCGGGTTCGATCCCCAGTCAGGATAAGTTGGAAAATTGCCTTTTTCGAATTGTCCTGGGTCTTGGATGTTTATCTATATATGAGTTTGTTATAAAATATTGTATCGTTGAGTTAATATCTAGTAACACAAGTCTCGAACTTACTTTGGGGCTAGCTCAATCAGGAAATTTGTCCTTATTTATTTATTTATCATCATCATCCGAGCGTTCACCCGGTTGCATCCTCAGCGGTAACGCTTCAGAGCCCGGGGTCCGCTTACCTAAACCAAGGTCATTTGGAAACCCCAGAAGAGTCCAAAACTTAAGTTTTATGTTACATTACTAGTACTACATAGGCATACTGAGAAGGAGGATCTAGGGTTCAACAGTTTTTTTTATGCCTCTTGTGGTCATCCATCTAAGTATGCCCGGGGTTGCTAAGCTTGCGCAAGCGCTAAAATTAGTTAGTAATCCTGCCGCAACTAAGGTCCTGTGTTAGCTACTTAAGCTCTTGAAAAATAGCCTGGAAGAGTCCAAAACTTGAGTTTTATATTACATTGCATAGGCATACTGAGAAGGGGACGAGTGGGGGGAATCTAGGGGTTCCAACGACACTACACTTTAATCTTAGCCAAAGGGCCGAGAAGTCCGAATAAACCACAGGAATAAACCCACTGAAACAAAAACACTTGGCGATCATGAAAATTTGGCCTAGGTAAGTTTATGTAACAATATCCGCAATGGTGGTATGATGACGTCACGCATTATGTGCAGGGCAGCTGTCGCTGAGAAGACAGCAGCGGGCGGTGCGTGCGTCTCGCAGAGACGTCACTGCTGTCGTTGTGCGATATGAAGCTCGGCATTTCTTGCTGTCTGCTTTGACATGCTAAACGTATTTTTGACGACCTCCGTGGCGTAGTGGTCACTATGCTAGTCCGCCACCCAGAAGTCCCGGGTTCGATCTCCGGTCAGATCATGTTTGAAAATGGCCTTTTTCAAATTGTCCTGGGTTTTGGATGTTTATCTATAAATGTATTTGTTATAAAACATAGCATCGTTGAGTTAGTATCCCATAACACAAGTCTCGAACTTACTTTGGGACTAGCTCAATCAGTGTGATTTGTCCGTACATATTTATTTATTTATTTGTCTTTCAAAACACAGAGGAACTCGAGAAATTTTCATGCCACTTGTGATCTATTTGTGCTCGGGGTTGCTTAACATGCGAAAGCGCTATAATTAGGTAGTAGCAGGCAGCCATGCTCCTGTTTTGGCCAGTTACTCTCTTAAAAATGACCCCTGATAAGCCTAAAATATATATTTTATGTACCAATGTCCACAATGGTGGTGTGATGACGTCACGCGTTATGTGCAGGGCAGCTGTCGCTGGGTAGACAGCAGCGGGCGGTGCGTGCGTCTCGCGGACACGTCGCTGCTGTCGCTGTGCGAGGCGGAGCGGCGCGCGCTGCAGCAGGTCGCGCTGGCCAGGCTGCACGAGATGAAGCTCGGCATCCCCATCAAGATACCCGAAGGTAAGAGGAATTTTTTTTTGAATGACCACCTGAATTTTTCGGGGCCCAGAACGAAGCTTTTCTACGCACATACGCCAAAAGTGGCCGTTTTTCGCAATTGTGCGTAGAAAAGCTTCACGTTTTGACTTTAAACTGTAAACAGTAGTTTATAAAAAAGTTTGAAGGGTTATCCAGGGTCTGATCAAGACCAAATTTTAAATTTCTTTTCAAATCATTTATTTCAAATGGGGGCAGCAGTTTACGTACGGAACCCTAAAAACTTAGAATGTACCAGCTCTTTCTCTTCCCACGCAGACCGTAAAAGCAGATCGAGGGTACGGGCGAGATTTGAATCATGTTAAAGGCGAGGCAGCTAGAAATCCATCACTATTTTGATTCCTTTTCCATCTTAACGCTCACTATTACGCTAAACGGATCTTAAGTCCCTGGGCTCCGTCTACCCCGTCAGGGATCAAGACGTGAAAATGTATTTGTGTGTACGTAACAGCTAAAACCCATATTAACTACAATTAACAAAAATAGATGTCCTCGCTACATTAGTCACCGGATAATTATATCTTGTAGACCACAGACAGACGCGTATTAAGTTTACGAGCTGCAGTCATTCAGACACACATAAAATGGACGAGCGCGGAGGTGGCTATTGGGTAATAGTTAAATCATTTACTAGCTATTACATGTTTGTTATTCGTGGCTGCCTCCGTGGTATAGTGGCGTCGCCTTGTGACCCGGAGGGTTCGAATCCCACTGGGAAAAATATTTTGTGAATTTGACGACCTCTGTGGCGTATTGGTCACAATGCTAGTCCGCCACCCAGAGGACCCGGGTTCGATCCCCGGTCAGGGCAAGTTGTAAAATGGCCTTTTTCAAATTGTCCTGGGTCTTGGATGTTTATCTATATATGTATTTGTTATAAAATATAGTATCGTTGAGTTAGTATCCCATAACACAAGTCTCGAACTTACTTTGGGGCTAGCTCAATCAGTGTTATTTGTCCCTATATATTTATTGTTTCCAGTCTGGTTAGGATATTGTAAGCTTGAATGAACAGATTATTAAAAAAAAAATGATTCCGTGTTCCAAACGCACGTATAAACTGGGGGTCTAGAATGTCATCTAGCGTTTGATCATAAAACTATCCAAGGACTGTTTCTGGTCTTCCCTTTGGGTTGAGGAAGTCAGACGGCAGGCGCTCTGTGTAAAAACCAGTAGCCTCATCAAATCTCCTTGGTTAGGTAGCGGACTCTGGGCTCTGAAGCGTTAATGCTGAGGATGCGAACGTAAAAATACGCTCGGATGATGATTACATATTCATTATTTGGTATTATAACTTATCCTCAGACTAGCTTTTGCCCGCGGCTTCCCTACGGTAGAGGTGGAATTTATCAAAATCCTTTCTTAGGGGATGCGTACGTCATAGTAGCTTTATGCATGCAAACTCTCAGCCCGATCGGTTTAAAATTGACAAAGTTTCATACAAAGTTTCATCCTCTATTTTACCCCCTTGGGGGTAGAATTAATCAAAATCCTTTCTTAGCGCATGCCTACGTCATAACATCTACCTGCATGCCAAATTTCAGTCCGATCCATCCAGTGGTTTGGGCTGTGCGTTGATAGATCACTATGTCAGTCAGTCAGTCACCATTGAGTTATATATGTTTAGATACAAAGATGTGCTGAAGCGGCATATGAAACATATATTCGGCATAGAATTTTCCGGGGCCCACCAAGAAGGCCGCAGAGGATAGGGAGAGCGACAACGTAACACCGATGCTCCTTTTCCTCTGCGGCCCAACCGACACCGTGCCAAACGCCACGGCCGCGCTTGGTCGCGGAGGATAGAGAGAGTGGCAACGTATCACCAAAACTCCTCTTCCCTTGCGACCCCTACCACGGCTGTGACAGAAGGGAGCTGAGGACCCCTTCCATCACAACCAGGCCATTTCCATCTGGACTGGCCTCCACGCGGCCCGGGGAGATCGAGGTCTCAACCCGGGCAATGGGTTCCTCTTGGCTTTCCCTGCGGGTGAGGCGAACCGCAGGTACTGAGCCCCTCCTGGGGACTAACTTTCTTTCACCCATAAAATGGCTACATAAGCCACATGCGAGTTCCACATTTATGAAGCAATCGCCATGACTGAAACCGGCAACACAAATTCATCACCTGTGAAAATTTCAACTGTCTAGCTATCACGGTTTATGAGATACAGCTTGGTGACAGACAGACAGACGGATGGCTAGCGGAGACTTGGTAATAGGGTCCCATTTTTACTCTTTGGGTACGGAACCCTAAAAAGTAATAACCTATCTACATGCATTTCATTCAAAATGTGTTTAGCAGTTTTGGAGCAATTCAGTAACAAACATACTCAAACGAATGCGACACAAACTCAAGCAAATGAGTGCTACACATTTCGTAGGCTCGTAGCGTAGCACGGGTCTCATCGTAGCCAATTTCGTAGCTAATGTGCTACGACGCACTGGGGTCTACACTTTTGTAGCTTTGGCGCAGACAATCTGATTTGTTTTCTAATAGTCGATATTTTTTAACCCCCGACAGAAAAGAAGGGTGTTATAAATTTGACGCTAATGTCTGTCTGTCTCTGTGTGTCTGTCTCGTCGTAGCTCTCGAACAGACGGACCTGTTTCGATGCGGTTTTTTACGTGAAAGCGAGTTCCCTTGCGATGGAGGTGGTATGTTTGGAAGTGAAAGTGAGAACGTGAAGCTTTCCTATGCACACTAGCCAATCGCCAATGTGCGAAGAAAAGCTTCTCGTTCTTACTTTAAGGGGATACCTGAATTTTCCGGGGTCCAGTGCTGCCCCCATTCGAAATAAATTTAGAAAGGCAATGAAGATATTTTTTAAATTTTCGTCTTGACCAGGCCTTAGATAACCCTTCAAACTATTTGATAAACTACTGTTTACAGTTTAAAGAGAGAACGTGAAGCTTTTCTACGCACATTTGCGAAAAACGGCCACTTTTCGCTAATGTGCGTAGTAAAGCTTCATTTACTTACTTTAAACTGTAAACAGTAAGTTCATAAAATAGTTTGAATGGTTATCTAGGGTTTGGTCAAGACAGAATTTTAAATGACATCTCCGTTTCCTTTCAAATGATTTATTTCAAATGGGGGCAGTACTGGACCCCGGAAAATTCATGCTTCTTATGCACCGTTTGCGTTCTTTTGAATGAAATTAGTATTATTAACTATCCATTGAACTAATATTAAGTATTCATAGGGTGCGGAATTTTCAAAAAACTAGTTCTAGGTGACACGTGTTTATCAATAAGCCTTACAAGTGTATGAAATACTTAAATGTTTTTTTATAATATATTTTATTACATTTGCAAGGTTTACATCGAAATATTTTACTTTTATAATTAATGATTAATTTAATTTATGAACGGTCGAAGTTCAGGTAAAATTTGTGCAGATTTTTGGAGGCTTATACTGAATTTGTTTTGCCAAATTGTTATTTTGCAAATATTGATAGAAATCTAGAAATAGCGCACAAGATATCTGTTAGTTCGAAAGTTCTCAAAAAAGATCAGTTACAACGCCATAATCAGGTACGAGCGTTTGTATGAAGAGTAAGACGGGAAGGCCGCTCTTAAGTGCCGAAACTAGAATGTCGGATACTCAAATTCACTGTCCTGGCCTGAAACCAGATTGCAATCCGATGCGCGCGCGCAGTATATTTTGAGCCACGTTTCTGGATTGAACAAATGCTTTTTCATAATGCGAACTATTATTTGTTGTTCTTATAGCGCTTTAACAATGAAATTAAATGGAAAATCGCACGCAAAGCGACACTAGACTTCGATGGGCGACTACAAGTGGCATATACATTTTTCGAGCTCCTCCGTGCTTCGGAAGGCACGTATAAGCCGTTGGTCCCGGCTGCCATCATTGTATAGCAATCTTCAAACGTCAGATGCCTTTAGGAAGGAATGTGTCACTCCCCGTTTCGGTCAAGTTTAGGTATCGAAAATATACCTACATTATTACTATGCGTGCGGCGACTACTTGGAAGTGGGTAATACAGATAAATGAATCATTTGTTCAGAGTAATAAGAATGAAATTGGCTTGCAATGGATGTCTAGATATCTAAACGAAAAGGCGCTGAGTTCTGAATTTCTGACGCGAACTGCATTAAATAATATCGCTAAACACATTGAGTGGATATTTCTTTTCTGAGCAAGACTTCTGTACGTGAGTCATCATCATCATCCGAGCGTATTCCCGGTTGCTTCCTCAGCAGTAACGCTTCAGAGCCCGGGGTCCGCTATCTTACCAAGGAGATTTGACGAGGTTGCTGGTTTTTACACAGAGCGACTGCCGTCTGACCTCCACAACCCAAAGGGCAAACCAGGAACCAATCCTTGGATAGTTTGATGATCAAACGCTAGGTGGCGTTCGGGACCCACAGTTTTACGTGCCTTCCGAAACACGGAATCATCTTTCTTTTCGGATAATCAGGTGATTCAAGCCTGAAATATCCTATCCAGACTGGAAACAACTTTTCACAAAGTATGCTTCCCAGTGGGAATCGAACCCATGACCTCCGGGTCACAAGGCGAACGCCTTGACCACTGGACCACGGAGGCAGTCACTTCTGTACGTGAGTAGAGGAAGGGGTGGTAATTTGGAACCCTACTTTGTTTCTTAAGTATTTTAGAAAAACTATTTAACTAATCATTTCGAAAAAATATTTTATATACTAAAAAACTTATTAACTTTTATATTAGGAACGAATTAACGAAATAAAACCACTCATTAAGGGAAATAATTTGCTTTATTGAAATATTAAAAAAAATTGTTCGGAGCTCTGGTGCTGGTATTATGGAACCCGGGTTCCAAATTACAAGTATGGAATAAATTTATTTACAAAAATCACAAATATAATATTCTGCGTCGCATCCTGAGCATTCAATATGTGCCCACAACCCACATGATTGGCACTGAATCCAAGTTTCACCACGTCGATCATTGGAGTAATTTTCAGAGCAAAAAATGCAACAAGCGTCATCTTCGTTTGTGGGCTGGGCATGTGCAGTAACATTTTCTGACACTACAGTGTCACCTGAAGAAACTGATGATTGAGAATCCGATGATGTAGATTCCTGTCTGCTCGGAGGAGTTCTAGAAGAGTTTGCTGTTCTCTGCCTACCACTACGTCCACGAGCTCTTCCCCGGCCTCTTCATCTCTGCGCTATAGACTTGATTGACTCCTCGAGTTGCTGTTTATAGGGAGATCCGGTCAATAAAGTAGCAGCAGATGACTTGCGGCCTCTGTTAGATTTTTTATTCTTTGGTGTCGGTACCGGTAAGATATCTTCAGGGAAAACAACAGGGTTGCTGATCACTTGCTGGGAAGCTCGATTTGCCTGTCCACTAGTGCCTGGTCGAGGTTGTGCCTGTGGCATTTGAACAGCAACAGGTGTACTGGTAGACGGTAGATGAGGGTCATCATCAGTAGCTTGAGGAGTGGTCCCACTTGATCTTGCTATGTAGTCGGCTTCAGTAAATACGTTTCTGTTCATCGGGTAAATACCAGTTACTCTGAACCCATTCACAGCAATAGCTCCAGTTTGGCATCTGAGATAAGCACGTCCCAGCAATTCAGCTATTTCGTATGGAGTCAACATCCGGTTAGAATTGAGTAACCACTGTCTAATTTCTTCGCTGTAATAAGTTTTCAAGGGACCCATAAAAGAACGGTCAAGAGGTTGCATCTTGTGTGTTGAATGTGGAGGTAAACTAATAATTGTGACATTATTAGCTCTAGCTGCCATCAAAATATCTAAATTGCGTGTGTGTGAATAATGCCCATCAAGAATTAACAGAACAGGTGATGCTTCTGTTGGGTGGGTCTTTTCAATAAAATGATGGAACCAGTCCGTAAACAGATTGGCCTGAATCCATCCTGATGGATGGCATCTTCCGATAGAACCTGGCGGAGCTCCTTTCATCAACGTTTGCGTCATGTTTTTGCGTGGGAATATCAGCAGCGGTGGAATAAATATGCCACTTGCGCTCATCGCTGATACCACTGTCACCAATGATCCACGTTCAGCCGCAGTAATGCTACCTACTTGTCTTTTCCCTCGCAGACCAATTACTTTAACCATTTTACTCTGCACGATAGATAGCCCGGTTTCGTCGACATTGAAGATTCTCTCTGGTGGATAATTATGTTTTTGGAATGCTTCTTCAAGGATGTCAAAGAACTTATCCACTGCTTCTTTATTGAAACCTTGAGCCCGAGCATTGGAAGTTCCTGTTGGTGATCGAATAGAAAGCTTATCTTTGTGGCGTAATAAGAAATGATCAAGCCAAGCTCGACCGGCTATGTTATTTCTAAACGAATGTTCGACATTATTTTTCACAGCCAACTGATAGGCCATTTTACGAACATCCTGACGGGTCAAGCCATAGAATTTACTTTCCATAACGAGAAGGTATGACACAAGGCTTTCTTCAAGGTGAGATGGCAGGACAGGTCTTCTTCCTATAGTAGTATTTACAACCTCATCGGGAGGCTGGTCACTGTGCACAAACCTTTGCAGAGTCGTTTTTGGAACATTATAAAGCTTGACCGCTTTTTTCAAACCCATTTTCTTTTCTCTTACTGCTTTTACAGCTTCAATCATATTATTCCTGGCCCAAGTTTTTCTTTTCGACTTCGGCTTTGGTGACAATTGAGTTCGAGGCATGACTGGAATCAGGAAAAAAGTGATGTTAATGCACTGCGGGTAATTTGGAACCTGGTTCCATATTACCCGCACCTATGGGGTTCCAAATTCAAAACCTTACTATGTTATCAAATAATTAAGAAAACTAAAACTCGTTAAAACAAACCTTAAAACTTACCTGTGACAATTTGAACTTATGCGTAAAGTACTTCCCTTAACACCCACTGTATTAGTTTTAGACTAAAATAAAAACTTTTGACAATATAAACGAATAAAAGAAAAAACATTTGCCGGTGACATAAAATTTCAACTTTGAATGACAGGTTCAAACTCGATGCAAAACTGGCGCTAGTGGCAGTGAATACATTCTATGATACCAGTTCAACGTAATTGCATAGTTTTTTAACAGATGTCGCTGTCTGTTTCTGAGATATTAAGGGGTTCCAAATTAACAGCGGGTTCCAAATTACCACCCCTTCCTCTACTATAGTCCATTTGGTTAGGTATTTAAATAAATGTAAACAATCATGACATGTCTTTTTATCGAAATGTTCACTTTAAAAATCAATCTCTTTACTCATTACAAATAAAGTTTGTAGTTTATGATTTATAAATATATTGAATTGAAATTTGCAAAGGTATTGATTTTCAAAGTGTATATTTTAATAAAAAGACATAACAAGATTGTTTACCTTTATTTAAATACCTAAACAAATGGATTATAGTACTTATCCTGAGTTTTAGGCTGCCTGAAAACTTTGACACCAGTTTTTGGTCACTTACGAGTACACACACGAAAAACAGTCAAACAACCAAGCTCAATCTATTCAGTAACAGATAGTTGCTCTTTAGGCCAACACACGCAGGATGCTTGAACCCTACGTGGATGACCTACTCGACAATGCTCCCGAAATACATTGACAAGACAGAATTTCCAAGATGGCGGCGCAATAATTACGTAGCAATGCGCGGCGTTACGCAAACGTGACGTAGGATGGCGTCACGGCCTGTGACAATTCGTTGTATTATATAGGTTGTACAGGCTGTTTGATTGATGTAAAAAAATTTAGTATTACAGAAACCCGCATTTAGATTCCAATATGGAATCGCTTCCAGGTAGACTGCCTCCATGGTTAAGTGGTCAAGGCGTTCGCCCTGTGATCCGGAGGTCGTGGGTTCGAATCCCACTGAGAAGCATACTTTGTGAACATTTTTTTCCAATCTAGCTGCGATACTGCAAGCTTGAATCACCTGATTTTCCGAAAATAAAGATGATTCCGTGTTTTGGAAGGCACGTATTAACATTGGGGCCCAAACGCCATCTAGCATTTGCTCATCAATCCTTTCTAAGAATTGGTTCTGGTCTAGGTACCCTTTGGGTTGCGGAGGTCAGACGGCAGTGGCTCTGTGTAAAAACCAATAACCCCGTCAAATCATCTTGGTTAGGTAGCGGACCCAGGGCTCTGAAGCGTTACCGCTGAGGATGCAACCGGGAATACCCTCGGATTCGGAATCTTCCAGTCAATTTCTTCTCCTTAAGGCGGCCCTTCCCAGCCCCTCTGTTTTCAACGCGAGCATAGTTTGAAAAGCTTGGTATTTCATCCAGGGCGATTCTAGAAAAAGAGGCAATCCAAAAAGAGAGAGATAACGCATGAAGGCTCGATTTGCATTCTATTGAATTAAATTAGTATTATTATTAACTATCCATTGAGCGCATATTAACTATTTATAGGTTGCGGAAATTTCATAAAACTTGGTCCAGGTTTTCAGTAAGCCTTACAAGTGGGTTAAATAAATGTTTTTTATTTAAGAATCTTATTAAATTTGCGAGGTTTATATTTTTTTACCTTTACAATTTAAAAGTACTTTATGAACGGTCAAAGTTTAGCTAAAATTTGTGCAAAAAAGCAGATTTTCAGAAGCTTATACTGACTTTGTTTTTCTAAATTTTAATTTTTTATTTCGATAGAAACCTAAAAATAGTGCATAAGATACCTGTTAGTTGAAAAAAATTCAAGAAAGATCAGTTACAACGTTATAATCACGTACGAGCGTTTGTATGAAAAGTAAGACGGGAAGGTCGCTCGCCCTTCCCGGCCGCTCTGTTTTCAACGCGAGCATAGTTTGAAAAGCTTGTTTTTTCATCCAGGGTAGTGCTAGAAAAAGAGGCAAACCAAAAAGAAAGAGATAGCGCCTTAGGGCACGGTTTGCATAATATTGAATGAAATTAGTATTATTATTAACTATCCGTTGAACGAATATTAACATTGTACATAAATAGTAATAATTTGTGTTTTCTCAGTAAGTGAAATACCATTGTATTTTTTATGGGAGAATAAAGTTCTTTAAACATATTTCATTATACTGTAGTGATGTAGTATAGCCCGTGGTTTGATTTATTACGGGTATGTCTCTTGCACATTGTATAGTCGTCTAAGGTGCCGGTGTTTGGTCACCTCGGACTTTAATAAAGGTGAGAGGGACATCGTTTGTGGAGAGAAGCCACTTGCACTGTTTGTCATGCGAGTTGCTCAGTATTTTCCACCTGACCATATTATCCAGTCAACTGGTTAATAATAAGGTGTGACTACTGGCTAGTAGAAGGGTAAAAGCCCGTTAGTACATTTCGAAACGTTTACGCTGTCACGAGTCACAGCGGTTTTCGCCGCTGCAGGCCGGCGCCGCCACGCGCAAGAATTATACGAAATGACTGCCGCATGACACAGCGTCAACTGACGGCTAGTGTTCGCTTTGTCGCAGCGACATGCAGCAGCTACAGCTCGGCCCAGCTTTTGGCTGTTACGTCAGTAACGGTATCGGTGAAAAAGGGATTTAGTTTTTAAATACAGCCTACTTGAATGTAATTTTTTTGCAACTAGCAAAATTTTTGTTTGCAAAATATTTCCCAAAGTTTTTTTGCCGAAAGTTATATTTTTAGTAACAATAAAATCTCGTTGATAGGCTCTGATGCCGAACTTCAAAGCTCTTCCGCGATAGTTGATATAAACAATTTTACGAGTCATAACGCCCGTGCGTCAGATGCCTGAAATAAAAAAAAAAAACGTAATTCTGACGAAAATAATGCCTGCATCACTGACACGTGGTTAGACATAAAGTGACGAAATATTTCCAAAGATTTCTTATATTTTTGCCGTCTGATTCTTGTCTATCTTAAGGCGGCCCTTCCCGGCCGCTCTGTTTTTAACGCGAGCATAGTTTGAAAAGCTTTGCGTTGTTTCATCCAGGGCACTGGTAGAATCCAGGGCACGGTTTGCGTTCTATTGAATGAAATTAGTATGATTATTAACTATCCATTGAACGAATATTAGCTATTCATAGGGTGCAGAAAATACATAAAACTTGTTCCAGGAAATACGTGATTTTCAGTAAACCTTACAAGTGTGTGAAATAAAGGTTTGTTATTTAAAATTTTCAGTACATTTGCAAGGTTTCTATCGAAATATTGATTTACTTTTACAATTAATGAGTACTTTATGAGCGGTCGAATTTCAGGTAAAATTTGTGCAAAAAAGCAGATTTTTGGAGGCATAATTAGAATTTATTTTTTATTTCGATAGAAACCTAGGAATAGCGCACTAGATATCTGTTAGTTCAAAGAATTTCAAGAAAGATCAGTTACAACGCCATAATCACGTATGAGCGTTTGTATACGGAATAAGAACGGAATATTTATCTATGTATGTATGTGTTATAAAATATAGTATCGTTGAGTTAGTATCCCATAACACGAGTCTCGAACTTACTTTGGGGCTAGCTCAATCAGTGTAATATGTCCCTATAAATTTATTTATATTTATTTATTTAATATTGAAGAATAGACGGGAAGGCCACTCTTAAGGGGATACCTGAATTACACATACGCCAAAAGTGGCCGTTTGTCGCAATTGTGCGTAGAAAAGCTTTACGTTCTAACTTTAAACTGTAATCAGTAGTTCATTAAATAGTTTGAAGGATTATCTAGTGCCTGGTCAAGACAAAATTTTAAATGATGTCTCCGTTTCCTGTCAAATGATTTATTTCAAATGGGGGCAGCACTGGACCCCGGAAAATTCAAGTAGCCTCGCGTTAAAGCGTTGCCGGTTGCATCCTCAGCTATGCCGCTTCTGTGACCGGGGTGCGTGTTCCTGTTTTTCCTTTTCCAATTATCCTAGAAATATGCATGACAATGGGCGGAAAGCGAAACTGACAAGAAATAACCGAAATAGTTCAAGGGGATACATGAATTTTTCGCAGTCCAGTGCTGCCCCCATTTGAAATAAATTATTTGAAATAAAAATGATTTAACGTTTAATTATTATCTTGATCATGCCCTCGATAACCCTTCAAACTATTTTATGAACTAGTTACTGTTTATTGTTTTAAGTGAGAGCGTAAAGCTGTTTCTCAAAGAACAATTGCTACTCAAATTGAACACAAAGTATACAAAAAGTCAAAAATCATTTATCTTTGAATATTCATATCACTTGCAAATTGTAATTTTTTTCTTTCGATTTCTTAATAGGTAGTTGTTGACGCCAGATCATTTACTTACAACTAAGTTTATTGCCGCTTCCTAAGCGCAAGTACAGAAGAAGCGGTAACAAACTGTACTGCAGCATTTTCTCCAAAATACACCCTGTATAACTTTCCATTTGGCACCGCGATGGAGTGTTGTCGCTCGATCACATGACTCCGCTTTTGATGGGTTGATTAAGAGATTATTTTCAATCAGCCAGCTGACGTGGGCGATTGGTTCATAAATTCTATCGTCACTGCATCCGTTCTGGTGAGGGGTTTATAGGGTTGTCCATTATTTGGGGTATTTTCTCGATTATATATACATATATATATTCAAAGATTCAAATTTAGTAATTATTCAGTAATTAGACCTTTACAGGCACTTTTACACGTCAATAAGTATAATTTATGTTACGTGTAAAGTATATTAAAATTTAATTTATATTAAAGAAAAGCTACCGTCACCAGCGCTTCGTAACGACCACTGCTGAGAAGAAACGCCGAAAGAAACTCATTTTCACAGTATTGGTCGCCTACACGCCAGAAGGGCTTTGTCATATTATTATAATTGTCTTTTAATTAATAAATACTTATAATATAATACAATGTTGACACATTATAACATGTAATGCTTGCGAACCAGTAAACAAACATAAATTGCGTATTAAAAAATATTAAGTAGTCAAAAAAAGCGAAGCCGAGCTGACCAGTCCCTCCCGGCAGCACCCGTTCACGAGTTGACGCACGGATCAGCCATCGTTAAACTCAACCATATATTATGGTGAACGCACATTTATCCGAGCCAAACGCTTCGAATCGATCGAAGTTTTTAAGGCTTCGCATATTTATTCGCACCGAAAGAAACGACCGCGCTAAAAGAATTGTTTCCATTTCCTTTACAGCCATCGAACTGTGATGAATCTTGACGAGGTTTTCATTGTCAGTGCTTTATTAATCAATTATGTCAGTATCTCTTATTTTTGGAACATTTAAAATAAATCAGAGTAGTAATTCGATCGAATAACTATCGAGTCTAGGAATTCTGTGTTTCTTCCTGATATGGACGATTCGACGCGGTTAGGTGAGCGAGGTTTCATAGGATTTCATATAAAGAATTCTGAAATTCGTTTCATTCGGCTTTACCTTTAAAGGTCCATCTAGACGGTGCAAGTTTGCCTTTTGCAAAATTCAAATGTTTATTCAGTAATTATCTTTTTTTACAGGCGCATTTACTCGTCATTATGTATAATTTACATAACGTGTAGATATTAGTAGATATTAAGATTAAATTTATATTTAAACAAAAGCTACCGGCACCAGGGCTTCGTAACGACTACTGCTGAGAAGAAACGCCGAAAGAAAGAAGGATTGCATACCCTTTTATTAACCCCTGATATAAAAAGGGGTTTTATAAAACCCCTTTTTATATCAGGGCTTAAGTTTGTCTGTCTGTGGCATCGTAACTCTCGAACGGAAGGACCGATTTCAATGCGGTTCTTTTACGTGAACGCATGTTCACGCGGGGGTCAAACCGGGGCCCATGCCCCGGGCGGCGAAGTCAGAGGGGCGGCAAAATCTAATATATCCACCCCTCCTATGCTACCGATACGGAAGGGATGCGGCGTCTGGTTACTTTTGAAGAAGTATAAAAGTTGTTTACTACTCATAAACTTACAATCGTATCTCGGTCTGGATCTTAACTGACCATTACTGTCTGCAATCCCCCTGTGTATGCGAACTGTTCCGGTAATAGTAATCAAGTAAGCGGCAATCAGGGGGCGGCATATTCACATATTTTGCCCCGCCTCAAAAAATTTCTAGATCCGGTACTGCGCCTCATAAGCGGAGCTTTTGGGTAGTGCTCTCTCAACATGTCAGGATCAAGTACTTTTCTGAACTTAAGCTGTCTCTATTATATTTGTTTCTTTAGGATTGCTGCTTTGGGTCCTTGGTTTTTTCTAAGGATTGATAGAACGAGACGGCACGCGCCTTATTAGGCTGGTTTCACAGCTATGCGGGCGATCCGTGCGAGTCGCCCGTACGGGCTCCCGGTGTGGAGACACACGCGATGTTTTAGAACATCGTTTCGCAGCGACGCGGATTGTTCCGTACGGAAACACGCTCCGGGTAGCGCCCGTACAACGCTTTCCTCACAATCGTACCGAACTCTCGTTTCACAGTACTGCGGGCGCTTCCCGTACGGGTCGCACGTATTACGGCCGAAACGTACGGGTCTCTCGCACAGCTGTGAAACCAACCTTAATTTGCTAGCCCTTCTGTAACTTTGATCTGCTGATTGAAATTGAAATTGAATAATAATCAATTTTTTTTGATATTTCTTTATATGTTTCTTGGGGGATTCAGTATCGTGGACTGAATCCAGCCTTAAAATATGTTTCAGTATTTTTTTTTTGGGACAAATAACACTGATTGAGCTAACCCCAAAGAAAGTTATAGACTTGTGTTATGGGATACTAACTCAACGATACTATATTTTATAACAAATACATATATAGATAAACATCCAAGACCCAGGACAATTTGAAAAGGGCGATTTTCCAACTTGCCCTGACCGGGGATCGAACCCGGGACCTCTGGGTGGCGGACTAGCATGGTGACCACTACGCCACGGAGGTCGTCAAAATCGGAGTATATTTTGTTACACCCTGTATCACACTTATATTATAAAGGCGAAAGTTTTTGAGTATTTGGTATGCACTAAGCTTAGCTTCAAATTGTCCTGGGCCTTGGATGTTTATCTAATATAATATGTATTTCTTATAAAATATAGTATCGTTGAGTTAGTATCCCATAAAACAAGTTTCGAACTTTCTTTGGGGCTAGTTCAATCAGTGTAATTTGTCCCTATTTATTTATTTATATACTCGTAGATAGAAGCAAAGAATGTCAAAAATATACAAAATTACCCTCATCGTTTTGCAATCGATGCATCTGCAAATGTCACGCGTATTAAGATAAAGTCCGCCGCGTGCCGCGGATTCCGCGCGCGTATTTTTAGCTCCACGAGTTACGCTGCTGTCTCGGTTTGCGGATTCCTGCGCCAGTTGCAATGCTCTGGTTAGCTGGAATGTGTTCTCACGGTTATCTCCCTTTGAACCGCAAACTTTCCAAAATAATGAGGTCATATTGTATTTCTCTACGTGATCGAATCAGAAATGAGGAAATTCGTAAAAGAACAAAAGTCACTGACATAGCACAGCGGATTAGCTCTTTGATGTGGCAGTGGGCGGGACACATAGCGCGGAGAACCAATGGCCGTTGGGGCAAAATGGTTCTCGAATGGCGACCGCGTACTGGCAAGCGAAGCGTAGGACACCCACCCACAAGGTGGTCAGACGATCTGACCAAGATCGCTGGAAAGCGCTAGATGCAGGCCGCTCTTGATCGGTCATTTTGGAAATCTTCTTCAGTCTCTGGGGGTAGAAGTTAAACGTTTCGCACAATTGCATTTCCAAGGGTTGAGAGCAGGCATGCGGTCAGTTTTCAAACTGTAGCCAACTCATTCAAATGGTTTCAGCTTGTTTTTCTCCACTTCACAAGGTCGAACCAAGGATTTCAATGATTAACCAAGGATGCCAACTTGGTTAATCATTGACATGCATGACATTTGGAGAAGACATATCATTATCACCATCATCATTTCAGCCGCATAACGTCCACTGCAGGACATACGCCTCTCCCAAGGACTTCCAAAACGGCCGATCTAGAGCGGCCTGCATTCAGTATTTTCCAGCGACCTTAGTTAGATCATCAGACCACCTAGTGGATGGGTGTCCTACGCTTCGCTTGCCAGTAAGTGGCCGCCATTCGAGAACCATTTTGCCCGATCGGCCATCGGTTCGTCGCGCTATGTGTCCCACCCACTGGCACTTCGACGATCTAATCCGCTGGGCTATGTCAGTGACTTTTGTTCTCCTACGAATTTCCTCATTTCTGATTCGATCACATTTGAAAGACATATTTTTAGTAGAACAAGATAAATTTTCAAAAATCTCACACCAGCCGAATACAGAGGTCATACACGGCTAACAATGTAAATTTTTAAAATGTGCTAATCAATCCTTTTATTTGATACCCCACTTGATATTGAAAAAAGAGAAAATATTTTTTGTCTTTCAATATGTAACATTCGTTGAAAGGGACATACCCGTAATAAATCGAACCATTGGCTACACTAGATCTCAATAATACAATTAAATTAAAATAAAAACCAATAATAAAAAAAAATTCGACATCCCATACGAATTTCCCGGGCGGCTACACACTTTTGGGATTGGAAATGACGAAATTTTTGTGTTTTTTGTCTTTTATTTCACTTTCATTATACTATAGTGATCTAGTATATGGTTCTATTTATTTCGGTTATGTCTCTTCCACGTCGTATACATTTTTTGCATACAAATTGTTGCCTGTGAGGACATAGGAATGTTACCCGGACAATAACGAAAAATCGGTTGACATATCATTTGTGACATTGGACAAGCGATTCGGATGCTACGGCGGAACAGACATACATACCCACATACATACACTGCTAAATTCACCCTTCCTCTTGGCTTACCGCAGTCGGGTAAAAATCGCGAAAGCGCACGCCGCCGCGCCTTTCTCCGAAACAAGGCTGAAGATGCAATGGGTATACGCTAAAATGAAAGAGAGACACTCGATTTGGAAGAGATCGGAATACTAATTCAGACGTACTCACTGATGACTAAAAAGCTCTAAATAAATGACGTACGAGCCAACATAAATCGCAATTCTACTATTATTAGCAATACTAATTGCCGATCTCGATGGAGATGATATCGAGCAATTAAAACCCACTAAACCTGCGCACAGTTGACATATGGGCCGTGGCAATAGACCAAATGGTTGGGAACTGTCGCCAGGTCGTAGGAGAGAGATGGTATCTGCTTGAAACATTTGCATTTCGCATGAATCTAATGCATTGGAATGGACTGAATAAAATATGAGGCATGAGGCAAGTCGGTTTATTAAAAGACGAGTTTATTTGCCTGCCATATTAAAAAAAACTGACACCATCTAGTGACGAATGCCGAAACTACATAGTTTAATCCTAGCGCCATCTATTATTTGCCAGGTAAATTAAAAACTTTTAAGCGTTAACAACTTTAAACGATTGAACCGATTTTTATCAAACATAGCTAAAAAGCACTGCAAAGGAACTTGCTTTCACGTAAAAAAACCGCATTGGAATCATCAGACATACAGACAAACATTAGCGTCAACATGTCGTTGCCCTCTTTTTTGTCGGGGATAGAAAATTGGGTGAAGCGCAGCCCAGGCTCTGAAGTGGCACAGGGTGCAACGGGATCGTGATAAGATGATAAAAAGAGTCATAATCATCATCATTTCAGCCGCATAATGTCTACTGCTGGCAATAGGCCTCTCCCAAGGATTTCCAAAATGACCGATCAAGATCGGCCTGCATCCAGCGCTTTCCAGCGACGTTGATCAGATCGTCAGACCACCTTGTGGGTGGGTGTCCTACGCTTCGCTTGCCAGTACGCGGTCGCCATTCGAGAACCTTTTTGCCCCATCGGGCAATTTCTTCGCGCTATGTGTCCCGCCCACTGCCACTTCAACACGCTTATCCGCTGAGCTATGTCAGTGACTTTTGTTCTTCTACGAATTTCCTCATTTCTGTCAAAAAGAGTCTTAGGTCACAAAACCCGCACCTCCCACCTTTAGAACGAGAGAGAGGTGCGAGAACGGGGAACGGGGACGCATATTGCGCGGATACTTATGAGATTTGGCCTACAATTTCCACGCTCTGGTCAAACAGGTTGGAGAGGCCTCATTGATACTCGTATGTTTATAGGCTTTGTTTAGCTTCTCGCCTTCTCTAACATCCTTAGATGAAAAACATGCCAAGTGCGAATCGGATTCGCGCACGAAGGGT
Source organism: Acrobasis suavella (assembly GCA_943193695.1). Classification (NCBI taxonomy): domain Eukaryota; kingdom Metazoa; phylum Arthropoda; class Insecta; order Lepidoptera; family Pyralidae; genus Acrobasis; species Acrobasis suavella. Next base: position 1,875,728 of record OW971944.1, read on the forward strand.
TCCGTACCATTATCTATAAAAAAAACACGTTTTTGTATGGGAGCCCCACTTAAATATTTATTTTATTCTGTTTTTCTTTGTATTAGTTGTTATAGTGGCAACAGAAATACATCCTTTGCTACAATTCGAACTGTCTAGCTATCACGGTTCGTGAAATAATAGTAGGGCTCCCATACATAAAACGTGAGTTTTAATAAATAAATAAATATATAGGGACAAATTACACTGATTGAGTTAGCCCCAAAGTAAGTTCGAGACTTGTGTTATGGGATACTAACTCAACGATACTATATTTTATAACAAATACATATATAGATAAACATCCAAGACCCAGGACAATCTGAAAAAGGCCATTTTCCAACTTGCCCTGGCCGGGGATCGAACCCGGGAGCTCTGGGTGGCGGACTAGCATGGTGACCACTACGCCACGGAGGTTGTCCATAGATATATATCGATAGATTAGATAAATCGTATAGATGCCTTATTTATTGGGTAGTCCTACTCGCACTTGGCTGTTATTTTTTTTCACAAGCCTGCTGCCATTTTTCATGAATCAAGATTTAAAAAAAACATTGTCGAATAACAGGCGGGCAACGCCGCGGTCGACAGCCAGTTTGTAAATGTAATTTACGACCTTACCCAAAACCTTTCTATTAACCATTTGTTCGTGTAATGTGCGTGTCAGGGCTGTCAAATAAATCTTTATTAACATAATTAGTGCGCAAGTGCGGCATTATTTCGAGCGCGGCGCCAACCGAGCCGCTTTACTTCGCTGCCCACCTTGTCAACGAGTGATCTACTACGTTACTTCGATCACAACTCGGATGAAACTCGAACGATTAAAGTAGATTCTAATACTATATCGTAGTAATTATTTCAAGTACGAAAGAAACTCGTGAAAAAGGCCATAAGTCATAAGTCATTTATTCGCAACATGTAAGCAAAAAGTTAACATTATATTATGCAGATCAACATGTACCCAGTTTGGGCGTAGCAAAACAAATAAGAAACAATATTTATTATTCAAATATTTTATACCTACTTAATTTATTTTTTCCGTGGACGTGAGATTGAAGGCTAAGTGTCATCTCCGATAATTTGAATGGAAGTTGCCGCTGCTCTGCTAACTGATCAGTATCGTTTGTGGCCTTTGACGTGCTTCTTCTGTAAAGAACTATTGCTGGACTAAAAAGGCCTTTTCAAATAAAGGGATGATTTGTATCACATAATAACCAGGCTGGGAGGACGGGTTGGCGATTTCAATAGATAAATAATTAAAATCTAAACAGACAAATCACGTAGATTTAGCTAGCCCCAAAGCAAGTTCGAGGCTTGGGTTATGGGATACTAACTTAACGATACAATATGTTAAAACAAAAACATAAAGATCATCATCCAAGACCCAGATCAATCTGAAAAAGATTATCCATCTTGACCAGGGATTGAACCCGGAACCTCCGCTGTGACAGTTTCATGGTGACCACTATTGTTATATACATGGTGACGTTAAATGTTAAACGCTGTTGCCTATTCTACGTTACCTAGACATCCCACACGTGAAGCCTTTGGTCTCGACTGTCGTCGTTGCATGGCAGTTGTCAAGCTCCGTTTTAAGATTTTGATATTTTTTTAAGGACTAAACCGAAAGTATCCAGGAAATTAAAAATCACTTTATTAACTCATTTTTGAAGTTGGTAAAAAATATAATCATAATATCTGTGTAAGAGTGATGAGTTTAGGTGAGGCGAATGAAGCCTGTCAGGGTCGTAGTAAGTGGAGGTCCATAGTCTCTGCCTACCCCTGTGGGAGATAGGCATGGTAACATGTATGTATTACGTGCTGCTTTGGTTAATTTTTTTTTTAATTTGGCACTATCTGGACACGCGGCAGTGTCTCAGAGCCAAGTTCAAAGAAAAGAATTGGCGACGCAGCGGTCGTGTGTATATTGACACATACCATTTCGAGCTACTTTTGACCCCGTCACAACTCGGAACCTATTTAATCTAAATACATGAAATTTAGCTCATAAATTAAAATCTTCTACCTCATAGTGTATTTCCCACGATGAAAACGCGCACCTTCCACTCTATCAAAACAGGTGTCGGGTTCCGTACCTCGGTAACACTGTTTGTTTTGCGTTTTATTTGAGGATAGTTCTTCTTGTCGAGTCAAAATGGTTCCAGTATAGTTTCTAATTCAAATGACATTTGACCAGTATGTGGCCACGGGGATCCCTCTGTTGTTAGCCTCATTTAAGTCCTCGATGGTACACGACGTAGGGCAATTCGGACACGATAGAAGGTGGTCCATCGACTGAATGGCACCGCAGTCGCATAGGACGTTATCAGCGTGACGCCACCTAACTCGGTTTTCTCGACATCTCCCAACACCAGCCCGGAGTCTATTGAGAGACTTCCAGACTGACCAGGGGAGGTCTCTACCACGGTGGATATTTGAGGATAGTTGACCACTTTGAACTAGCACGCAACAAATTCGTGTCATTTTTAGATGTTTAAATTCCCTCCACGCACCATGAGAGAAAAGAAAAAGCTTCCCATCCCGCGTAGAAATATTAGGAGCTGATCGAGGATATTGGAATCGTGTTAATAGGCGATGAGACTAGTTAACCATCACTTTTTGATATCTTTTTACACGTTAATAAAAATGACCTTGAGTCTTCGGCCTTAGGATCTGTCTGCTTAGAGCCTTGAGACCCAAAATGCTCTGTCTACGCCATTAGAAGTAAACTACCCGGGCAGTGGCTTCTTTACAGCGCATACTCGCATAGTGGGCAAAAAGTTCCGCCTACTAATTATATATAGTTAAAAAAATATATCTTGTTGTGTCGTAGAGTACATTTTAAAGAGAATTAAGTTAATGTACCTGTCAAAGAGAACATTTTAAAGACAATTTACGTAATTTATCTGTCTGAGAGAACATTTAAAAGGGAATTAGCTTTATGTATCTGTCGTAGAGAACATTTTAAAGACATTTAACTTGATGTATCTATATTAGAAGACATTTGAAAGAGAATAGAACATATAAAAGAGAATTAACTTAATATATTTGTCTTAGATAACATTTTTTAGAGAATTGACTTGATGTGTTTGTCGCAGAAAACATTTTAAAGAGAATTAACTTGATTTATCTGTCGTAGAGAACACGACTGCTGCCGCCGCCACGAAGCCCAAGCGGCGCGCCATCCTGCTGAAGAAGAAGGCCCTTACCACGGGGTTCTTCGAGCAGAGCCGGAAGGACGACAAGGACAAGGGTATGTCACTATTTACTTATGTTTCTGCTGCTTGAATTTTTTTTTAAATTTAAAACTTAGTAGCGTTTGACCGTTTCTCACTTGGTGGAAGGCGATGAAACGATCTGGGATGGATCAAGTAATACCTATTCACTCTTTTCCTGAAGACATCCAAATTGTATCTTTCGGGGAATATGTGATTTTGAATGTTTTAAATTCAGGGCACGTTTCTTTTTCTTCTTATTTAAGAGCTCAGTGGCTCTTGTCAGTGGAAAACGCCGAACTTGTTCTTCTAGTTAGTCTATAGCTCATTCTTGGTCGTCGTGGACTTCTTCTATCTTTTAAACCGGTAATACATATGCTCGTTGCTAGTACAAAAGTATGCCAGTTACGGGTAAAGACGAGCTACTGGCATGTGTCATTGAAGCGCTGCTATCGGGAGCTATCGTGACAAAATATGCGTTTCACATAATTACAGTGTAGACAGTCATCAACATACAATACCAATTACGTGTCAACTATGTGTACAGTGTAGGTATAGATGTCAGTTCTATGACTAACAGTAGCGTCTGCCAATACCAGCGTGTCAAATTCGGAGAGTTACCGACGTAACACTCAAAACAACATTCCTGAACATCTGGTGCATGGGTTGTTTGCTTTTCGTGTGTGCAATTGTGCAACAATAAATAGTGTCAGATTTTTCAAGCTGCCGAAATGCATTTGACATAACTTGACGACTGTCATACAATAATGACAGCCGGGACCAAACGGCTTATACGTGCTTTGGTATTATTGTTTACTAGCTGCGCCCCGCGGTGTTACTCGCGGAAAAGTAGCCTATGTGTTAATCCAGGGTGTCCGCTTCTTACATACAAAATTTTATCAAAATTGCGTGTGTAGAAGTAACATACATACACACACACACTAACAAACTTACGCCTATATAATATTAGTGTGATATTAGCAGTGTGGTTTCCGGCATAGAAGAAGAGAACCACTCCAAGTCTTTCCGTGGATGTCGTAGAAGGCGACTTATAAAGTACAAACAAAACAAAGCGGATAAACATCAATGAGACCTCTCCAACCCGTCTGGCCAGCGTGGAGAGTGTAGGCCAAGTCCTCTGGCTGCTCTGGTCATGTATGGCTCTGGTAGTACAGAGAGGGTCGTGCTCCTACTCCTATAGTAGAAATTAAAAAGATCTGGTGATGACGATGGTGGGAATTGATATGAGATGTATGAGTAACCATGGTGACTATTAACCATCAGCCAAATTTAGAAGCAAAAACTCCACTGATATTGGACTTGTCGTATGCTTGCGACTACTTCTTGTTCTTCTTATATTTAAGATCTGGGCTCTTGTCGGTGGAGTGCTTTCCGTTTCTTTCTTTCCTCCGCCAAGTTCTTAACGTCCTTATTGGTTTCCACGTTTAATTTTTCTAACACACTACTACCCATCAAATATTGCAGTTGACGTGTATAATTTAAATCTTTTACAATAAAGTTGAAAAGCAATGTTAAAGTCGCATGGAGTAAGGTGACGAAATATTACACTCAGACTTTTTTTGTGTGAACAACTTTTTTATCCGATAATCTTCAATAGGTTGAGGACTCGCGAGGTCTACAGTTCACAGAACCACTAACAAGTGACGAAACCCAGATTCCGATATAAAATCTTTATATTCTACAGCGGCAGTAACAGTAACGTTCCACAAATCAGTGTGATGTATTCATTAGCCGATGCTAAATTATGTGTTAGCGTTATAAGATTTAGAGCTCGTTTAGGGACATTATAGAAGAGAACGAAAAAGGTGCTACCAAGTCCTAGTAGACTGTTAGAATATTTATTCATCAATTTCAACATATACGTATACTTGCAATTAAAAACTATATTAATACATTAAGTATCACATAGGTAGACACTTAAAATAAATATTTTACGAGAAAATTTAAAATAATAGTATTTTATGCAACAGTTTTATGAGGAGGGTTAAACAATGCTAGTGGCGCAGGTTACGATGCGAGCCTTGGCGATCGATGGCGATTGACGCCATCGAGCATTTTTTTGACTACTTATACAACGTTGCATACAATACTTTTTGTAATGGTGCTGTTATAAAATGTTTACAAACTTTGGTAAACATTTAATCACAATGTTAAAAATAATTTTTCATGTTAGTAGGTAACGTTAGTAAATTTTTAACAAAATTGATAGCTGAAATAATATTATTGTAAAAAAATAAAGCATTTATCTTTTGGTCGTAAACATTTATACTGGTGACAGCGGGGTATGCGAAGAGTGCGGGGCCTGTTTTAGCGTAGCTTACACCTCAGAACGCAAAACCAAACAACGAGCCGAAGTCTTGTTTTTAAATGTTGTAAAACGTTTCATCATTTTCCATCAATGTAGGATTCATAACATTGAACATCTAACAATTACTAACAGAATGTGACAATTCTTAACATCTTTTAGTATTTTTTTGTTAGTTTTAGTAAATGTTTTAGTTAGTCAAAGTTTACAAACATTTTCTAAACAGCAGTAACCATAAACTAAAAATCTTTATTCCCTTATAAAGTAGTAGTAACTTTTATTAGTTTAGATAAAAAACTAATACAAGTTGTAAATAATATTTTGATATAAGTATTATTTTATATTAGAATAATCTCAATTTCTTTTCTGCTACCCTAAATTTTATAAAAAAATCTGCCCTCCAAATAATCATAATAGTAAGTATACTCCAAATAAAAGAGTGCAGATATTTCATTCATACCAGACGCACCCCTTTGTCACGCTTTTTCTTGGGAGGGTCCGAAAAGTAAAATGTGGATGGCCTCGATTTGTGAACGAACTTCCAAAACGCCTAGACTGCTATTTGATGAATTAATAGCAAATTAAAAAGACCCCCGAACATCAAAAACGCCATCTAGTGATGAGCAGCGGAACTTGATATCCGTAGCGCCATCTATTATTTAATAGAGAAAGCCCTAACTTTCAAGCGTACCCCTTTAACCTTTAAACGACCAAACCGATTTTCAATCAGCAAACATAGTCAAGAACCACCACAACGGAAACTTGTTTTCACGTAAAAAAGTCTTCGAAATTGGTCCATCCACACATGATGCCACAGACAGACAGACAGACCGACCGACAACTTAATACACTTCTCTTTTTTTGTCGCCGGTTAAAAATGCTATATTCCAGTCTATTCTAAGAGGTTTGCAAGGATCGTAGCAAGTGGAAATCTACAATGTGTATTTTTTATACTTGATCAAACGAAATCTGCGGATATTAGACAAAATATTATCGATAAAAAAACTGGAAAAAAAATCGTTATTAAAACTTTAATTTTTTTTTTTGTAAAGGTCGTGTTTCGATTATATTTTTTTTTTCTCTTTAAGTAAACGGCGTATTTTCTTCAAAGTTGTCTCATTTAAAAACTACAAAGTTTAAGAAGCTAAGAAAGTAAAAAAAATTAACAATACCAAACAGGCAATTAGTTAAAAAATAATTGACAAAAAAATTAAAGTGCTTGGATTTTTTAAAATAACTAACTATAATATTTCGTCTAATATCTGCACATTTCGTTTGATCAAGTATAAAAAATACACATTGTATAGTCTCTGCCTACCCCCATGGGAAACAGGCGTAAAAATATGTATGTATGTATATTCCAGTCTAAGTTTTTTCTAACCTCTAATAAATACCCGACTGACAAGTGGATCTAACTATGTAAACACGGCGTGATGGGATCCGATATAAAAAGCGTTTATTTTATTGCATGGTACAATAAACGCGAAAGCTTTGGCTGATCCGCATGACATGTTTATGGATATTGAGATGATGAGAGTGAAAAACACGCGTTTTTATTATAAATTGATTTAGAATATAAAAACGACAGTTGGGTACTTTTATGCGTCAAAAATAAAAAATCGACCTGTAAACCTGTAGGAATAGTTTAAAATTATTAAAAATATTTTTATTATTATGATGTAACTAAAAATGTACGGTTTTCGCAATTTTTCCTTTATTTGTGCTATAAGACGTTGCTTCGTACCAAATTTTAAGACTCATGAGTTCACGGGAAGTACCGAAAATTTGCGGCAATTTGCGAAATAAACGGCTGTATCTTTTGATTGCGTTGGTTCAGCAGTTTGATTTTTTCACAGCTTCAAGAGACAGTAGACATGAGTATTTGATTTAAATTCCAGCTTGATACCTCAACGCGTTCCTGAGAAAAAGGTCTTGACAGACGGACGGACGGACACAAAGTGATACTATGAGGGTTCCGTTTTTCCTTTCGAGGTACGGGACCCTAAAAACGTCATATCCATTACCTACGTGATTTTAGATTTATTGTTACTGAATAACTGATATTTAGAGCTATTTGACTCATTATAGCTTGTATTTCATACAAATCACACAGAAAATGTATGTTTTGAAATTTTAAAAAAAAGTTTCTGATTTAAGTTGTTGGAAAGCAGCGAATTTCAGAAGTATAGTTTTGAAACTGGAAGTCTTAAATACAAATTTGTTTCTTCTTTTTTTTATTTAACCTTTAAAGACCCAAATGTCTTAATAACAATACAAGTGCATTGTTTTACTATTGTGTCTGGTTTTGGCGGTTTTGAGCGGGATTTTTCGGGGTCCAGTGCTGCCCCCATTTAAAATAAATGATTTGAAAGAAAACGGACATATCATTTAAAATTTGTCTTTACCAAGCTCTAGATAACCCTTTAAACTATTTTATGAACTACTGTTTTTAAAGAGAGAACCTGAAGATGTTCTTCGCACAATAGCCAAAAGTGGCCGTTTTAAATGATATCTCCGTTTCCTTTCAAATGGTCCCCGAAACATTCAAGTATCCCCTAAGACCTTAGCTTACTGTAGTGGAGTAAGCGCCAGGATTTTCAATCTCTCGCTATGTTCTTTAGAACTTGATAAGACAGCCTTTTCTTTTAGTTGGTGTACATAACTCTTTACTGATTTTAAATTGTATTTGCAGTGTAATAAGTAGTTAAATGTAATCATATTGTATCCACTCTGTACCCTGTTTTAAACTTGTTTTTCCATTGAGAGCCAACGTTTTTAGTACGTCATAGACTAAACAGACAATGATGAGCCTGTATCTGACATCACTACGAAAAACGCAAAAAACTCATAACGGGCCAAGTGCGAGTCGGACGCGCGCACGAAGGGTTCCGCACCATTATGTATATACAATCACATTTGTTGTATTTTTATTGAATGTTTATTTTATTGCTTGAATATTTATTTTATTCTTTTTTTAGTAATAGTTGTTAAAGCGGCAACATAAATACATGATCAATAAAATTCAACTGTCTAGCTACCACGGTTCATGAAACACAGCCTGGTGACAGACAGACAGACAAACACTGTTTAAAATTATGTAATTTTACATGCAAATACATACATAAAATGTAAAGATCCCGAAAAATGTGGGATTTACAGAAAAATAAAAAGAATTACATGGTTTTTCTGAAATTTGACGAAATTTATGTAAAATTTCATATTTTTCCGTAAATTTCCAAGACTTTTTGGGAATTTTACAGGTTTATATAATTGTTTACATGTGAAATTACATAATTATTAAGTTAAATTACCTACATCATTTTTAACAGTGGAGTTAGCCAGTGGAGTCTTAGTAATAGGGGTCCCGTTTCTACCCTTTGGATACGGAACCCTAAAAATCAAACTGTTTACCAAACTTTCCCTTCATAGATTCAACGACAGACTTCAAAGAGGCAAAAAGTCTGTTTGTTTTCTGTTGATATTACGCATTACTTGATATTTGTGTTGATATTACAGATCGCTTGATATTCGTCGGAGACGGTCGGCAGAGGTTTCCTGCCCCCGCATTGTCTCTCGGTGCATTTTTTAAACAAATCGTCTGAGGCATTTTTCTTTTTAGAGTCGCAGACAGTGAAGACATTTTTATTTTTAACCAACGTCAAAAAAGAGGTTATCAATTCGTCGGGATCTTTTTTAGGGTTCCGTACAAAAAATGAAAAAACGGAACCCATGAAGGATCACTCGTGCGTCTGTCTGTCCGTCCGTCTGTCACTGCCAATTTGCTCCGAATCTACTGGACCAAATCTAGTGAAATTTGGTAGAATGGTGTAATCCCATAACCCCAAAACAGATGCGCAAAGTAATTTTTTTTTTTTATAAGTTGAATTTTCGAGGTACAAATTAGGAAATATAAAAAAGTTTTGCAAACCTTACTAAGTCATAAATCTAATGAATAGGCTCGTTATGAGGATTACAAATATATTTTTGTTATATAAGCTCACGGTAGGGCGCAGGCCAAGTTTCAGCAACAGGCCGCGCGCATGCCGTGCACTATTTACACGAACCGTTTCGACCCACTTTTGACCCCCCTCTAGCTCAGTGCCTATTGCAAGTACAGAGATTAAATTATACTTACGTAATTATATACTAGTACTAAAGCAGTATGCCAAATTTCATAGATATAGCTTCAGTAAATCCTGAAATATGACCATGTGAAAATAGCTAATTTTGACACTGACTGACTCACTGACCGGTAATCAAAACCTCTAGGTCACTTCCAATTGTCCTACTAAAGGGCTTAAAGGATTAATTTTGATATTGCTTAATTGGTTGGTTATCTGTCGTATATGATTTCGGTTGATAGTTTGACTAGTGTGGCTTGCTAAATGATTATTTGATGTTGCTTATTGATTGGTTACTTGTTTGTTTTGAAAGCACTAATTCGCTAATTTATTTCAAAGGTTAGGAATCGTAATAGCAGAAGACCGAGCGTTATTATCTAGTAAATTATTAAAATTCGATACTAATTCTAATGAAAACAGACTTAAGAGCTTAACTGTTTAATCTCTCAGCTTTACCTGATCATACGGTATGTCTTCTTCCTACAAAATACATGTGTGCACATCTTAACGCAGCAATGTTAGATAGTATATCACAGACCCGATTTACCCAAATTATCGTATAAAAAACGTGGGGTCAAAAAAGTTCCCGACCTAGTGGGCTCTGCGGCCCTATTTAGCTCGAGCTCAAATTTCAGATCATTTCAATAGCAATAAAAGTGGCTCTGAAACTTTAAATGACTTCTAAGGTTAACAACAGACACGGTCGTGGTACAAAAAGAATTGAAAAAAAGTATTGAAATCCCGCCAAAAACATACCTGTTAAAAAAGCGGGCCAAGTTCCTATCGACTAATTGTTCGCCTAAAAAAGGATTGAAATCCAATCCAATGCCAAGTTTAGATGCACTTAAAAAATCGATCATAATCATCTTCATCAACAGCCTGATCCACTGGCTGGAATGGCAAATGTTTACCACATTTGCCATTCCCAAGACTCGCCACCACACCCAGTCCGCCTTCCGCATCCAGCCACTACCCGCCACCTTATTCACGTCAACGGTTTTCGTGCTGTACGTAACACTTGATTAATTATACAATTAATTATTTATATAATTAAATTGATTTATTTATATAATTAAATTAACCTGCCAAGTTCAAATTTAGAAGTATTATAATTTGAGATATTTTTAACCAAGTACCTACGTATTTTCACAACTATACCATATTTTAAGTCGGGTGTATGGTAAATAGGTGAATAAATAATGGTAAATAAATCAGGAAGGCAACATCACTACCATTTTTTTTTGTCTTCAGCACATGCCTCGAGCCCTCTGGTTGGTAAAATGCTCAACCCTACTTTGGGTGCCACTGTAAAGGTCTCAGATGTATCTGAAGCAAAAACGGTTTGGTATAACTTATGTCACGATCAATTCCTCACATCGCCTCAGTCGCAACGACTCTGGGATCAACCCCTATGCAACGGTGTGGGCGATATGATTTTAGAGGGTTGTTATACAGCAGTAGATAAATCTCGTTTATTAGCTGTATCACAAAAAGAATCAAGCCATTGGTTGCACGCATACCCTTCTGCCAATACCCTCGTTGACAATAATACCTTGTCCATAGCAGTAGGTTTGAGGCTGGGTGTAAAACTTAAAGAGCCCCACCGTTGCCGCTTTGGTGCCTGGGTCAACACCCTAGGGCAACATGGCCTCTCTTGCCAGAGGAGCTCAGGGTGATTTTCACGCCATGCCGCACTCAATGATATAATCAAACGTGCACTTTCCACTGCCAATATACCATCAGTTCTTGAGCCAAACGGTATTTTCCGCACTAACGGTAAAAGACCTGATGGTATGTCATTGATACCTTGGAAGTTAGGGAAGTGCATGTTATGGGACGCCACATGCGTGGACACTCTCGCTCCTTGCCACATACCCAAAACTTCAACACATCCAGGACCCGCAACTCTAACAGCAGAATCATCTGAAAAGAGAAAATATTCAAACATTTCTAATTCTTACATTTTTATACCGGTGTCGCTTGAGACATTAGACCCATGGGGACCAGATCCCAAAATATTTATAAAAGACTTGTCTACGCGTTTGGTTGAGGCAACAGGAGACTTCAGAGCTGGTAGTTTCTTTGCCCAAAGAATTAGCCTTGCTATTCAGCGAGGCAACGATGCGAGTGTTTTGGGTACTTTGCCTCAATCAGATGCATTTGAGGAAGAATTTCATATTTAGTTGTACTTGTGTACAACTAAATATGAATTCTTCCTGTTATATGTATGTCCATTATATGTACTTCTATTTTCTTTTTCTTTAGGTTCTAGTTTAGATTTAATTAATTTAAGTATTTTAAATTCTTTTTTGTTAAAGTATTTATTTACATCCTATTTATATTACCTTTATTTATTAATAAATAGTTTTGATTTTATTCATGAAAGCCCGAAACTACTGAGCGTAAAATTTTGAAAAATAATATATATATTTCAATGCTTATATAATAGACTAGCTTTTGCCCGCGGGATTGCTCGCGTAGCGGTGTAATTTATCAAAATCCTTTCTTAGGGGATGCTTACGTCATAGTAGCTTTATGCATACAAAGTCTTAGCCCGATCGGTTTAAAATTGACAGTTTCATACAAACTTTTTCCCCCTATTTTATCCCCATGGGGGTAGAATTGATCAAAATCCTTTCTTAACGGATGCCTACGTCATAACATCTACCTGCATGCCAAACAGCCCGATCCGTCCAGTGGTTTAGGCTGTGCGTTGATAGATCACTATGTCAGTCAGGCAGTCACCTTTGAGTTATATATATTAAGATTAAGATTATGGATTATATAAGTGGTAAACTCAATAAAATACGTTTACGTATGGAAATAGTTCATTAAAACACCACTAGATGGTGTTTTAATGAACTATTTCCATACGTAAAATATTGCATTTGAAATTGTCTTACTACGACAATTTCAAATGCAATATTTTATATTAATTTAAAAACTTTGGTATTGTACGGAACTCTCCACGCGAATTCAACTCCCACATGGCTGGTTTTTTATTTTATGTATTTTCACGCTTGACCACGGGTGGACCGATTTAGAAATTTATTCTTTTTGTTTGAAAGGGTACACGTCCCAATTGGCCCCATAATTTTTTTATCAAAATCGGTTTTGTGCAGTTTAGTGTTGACGTAGATTTTTAGTTTTGAAAAATTTTAAACTACCTGACTGGAAGACGTTGTCCTGAAACACTTTTTTATTTATCAATTTTTTTCTGTAAGAACTTTAATTTAAGTAGTTTATTTATCTACACTTGGATGATTGTCTATATATGTATTTTTATATAAAATACAATATCGTTGAGTTAACTCCTATAACACAGAAGTCTTGAACTTATTTTGGGGCTAGCTCAATCTATGATTTTGTCTGTTTAAATTTATTTATTTATTTACATTTGAACTTTTATTAAAATAAATTTACGAAAGTAAAAATTAGAAAACAGGTGCTATTTATTTCTAAAGAAACCTTCAACAACTTGTCTACAAAGTATTATTATAAAACTTAAAAAAAAGATGGATGTAATTTCTTGCTAACAATTTGAGTCCTATCATTGGACTCAAATTATATGCAACAAATTTTAAAGCACTAGGCATGTACAGTCAGCCAAAGAGATACTTGACCAGGCCCTTTACTTATATCTTGAATTTTCTCTCAAACTGAGAATAATATTAACATGAAAATGGGTATTGAGAAAGAATTCATTTTAATCTTTTTGAATATACAATTTCATGTAATTATGATTTTCAGTTTAAGAGAAAATTCAAGATGGTCAAGTATCTCTTTGGCTGACTGTACTAGGCACGGGCTAGGCACGCGCTAGGCATGCGCTAGGCGTAGGCTTGGCGTGCGCGAGTCGTCCGAAGCTCCGAACACGCCCTAAGTCGCTCTCAAGTGATGGTCTGACCAAGGGAAATAGTGCTTAAGTCATAGGATATGGATAGATATACAGATAGCATTTCATGGTGAAGATCAGCCAATCTGCGTGAAGTATATTCTATACAAGTCCATTTGCTAGGCAAATTAAAAAACCCGTGACTGTCAAGAACGCCATCTTATGATGAGTAGCGGAATTACCGATACGACTTGATATCCGTAGCGCAGTCTATTATTTGCTAATAAAGGCCTGCTGACTTTCAAGCGTTAACCCTTCAATAACTTTAAAACCGTTGAACCGATTTTCATAAATCATAGCCAAGAACCACCGCAAGGGAAGTTGCTTTCACATCAAAGAAACCGCATTGAAATCGGTTCATCAGGTCAAGCGTTACGATGCCGCACAGACAGACAGAGCTGACAGACATTAGAGTCAAACTTATCACACCCCTATTTTATGTCGGAGGTTAAAAAGCTAGATAAACTGCACTGTGAGACAACACAGCAACAAACCAATGTTAGTTATAAGTTGCCTTACAGAATTTTAGCGTAAAATATGAAAAGAAAATAGTGTAGGCGCCGCGTACACGGTCGGCAAAAATAGAGCGGCGTGTGCGCGGAGTGTCCGTCATCGCGGCGCGATAGATTGCATTGTTCTGGCCCGACCAACGTAAACACACATTTTTTGATGGTCGCGGGCCTTTTTATTAAAATTTTTTAGGTTCCGTACCCGAGGGGTAAAAACTGCAACACAGACAAGCCAATGGTAGGTGCCAGCAAAGGAGGCCGACTCAAGCCAGTGTCGAGATCGAGAGATGTGCTGCGTTTTTCCCGAAGTTACTCCCGGCGTTATGCCTTTTAACACTTTCACCTGTAGCAACAGCTCTGACGACTTCTCTTTGCCAGAGCTGAGTCTGTCGAGCACTCTTGGGTTTCCATTCCAACTCGTGAAGACGCGTTGGGGACGTCTGATCGACTCTCTGGAGTAATCGGGTCCGTTAAAGTCAAATTTCATTAATTTATATTTGGATATTTTTGTATCACTTAATAATTGACAGTTTTTTCTTTCAATTTCATAATAGGTAGTTGTTGACGTCAAATCATCTACTTACAGCTAAGTTTACTGCCGCTTCCTTAGCGCAAGTACAGAAGAAGCGGTAACAAACTGTGATGTAATCACTGTTTTAAAAAGCTAGAGATTTATATCCATGTAATACTAGAAATCCGAATAGACTAGCTGTAGACGTTTCTCTTTCTGAATAGTACAGAAGTAGTTGTATATGTCGCAGACGGATGAATAAAAGGGGGCAGAGCGTGGCGTGATCGGCATCTGATATCTCAAGTGACGTAAACTACCCACTTAGTTACTTACAGTACGAGAACAAACTGATGTCAGGATGAAAACTTACTTTCAGTCACGTCACCTTACCGATGCCGCCACATGAGAGATCTTACGTGAGCCTTATAAAAATGCGACGGAATTCCAGTGCCCCGCCTCCGCACTGAATCATGAATCGCAACCACCATGTCTGGATTCCCTGGCCCCACAGAATTGAATACTGTGTATACACCTGGGCTTTCCGTCTTGCTTAAACAAACTGTCATTGTAATAAATCGGTTCACCAATCCACATCTATTAAAATAATCACAATTAAATGAGTCATGGCCAAGCTACAGCAAACTACACAAACGAGTTGTGCACGATACGGCCGCCTGAACAAGACTGTCCCTGTCGCTAGGTCGACCGGTCTTATAACTTGTTGCTAACGAATGTTGCCATTTCAAATCCAAACGTTGCATTTTGTAGTAAACAACTTTCTCTTTGCGCGTGTAAAATCATGAAAAGGGAATTGTACATTGAACTCTCCGACATATATATGTGTATACTAATATTCAACAAATTGCCAGATTAACTAAAGATTTTAAACGTCAGGCTCTTTAAGAAAAAAAATTATAAATGGCTTGTTGACAAAAACTTTTATAGCCTCAGATACTATCTTGACTACTAATATTTGCATGCTTTTACTACTAGCAAAACATGTTTATTCTTTGATATTTATTGTAAGACCTATATTACCATGTTTTAAGCAAATAAAGATATGATTATGATTATTATGATTTTGATGCAGCATTTTCTCCAAAAACGTCAACTTATAATTACTGATACTTATTAAAATTAGCTAAGATGGTGTACTGTTCCAATGGCTTGCCACAAGCTACCCTGCGGGTGTTGTATATATCTGCTCATTGGTATTTGTTATTAGGGGAAAAGGAAATCCAAGACATAGCTTTATGAAGGAGAAAAGAGGAGTGGTGTCTTACCTAGACGTGAAAGGCTGTCTGAAAACAGACAAGAAAGTTAAAGTCAAAGAAGTCAGTCAAAAAATTTTATACAATGTAGGATAAATTTATCTCTTATTGAAGGTCATTTCAAGAATAAAAGGAACTCCACTGATGGCGTCGCTCTTAAATTTTTATTGCAAATAAATTAAGACGAAGTGGTAGCTAAAGTGGCGCCCTCATTTGAAATAAATTGTTTAAAACTAAATAAGATGATAATTAAAAATTTGATCTGTATAAATGTCTAGAAAAACCTTTAAACTATTTTATGAGTAACCTTTGAAATTAATACTAATGGTCCGTCTAGTTTTAAAACTGTTTTTCGCCAAAAGTGGCCACTTTTGGCGAAAAACAGTTTTGAAACTAGACGGACTACCAATATTACTTTCAAAGGTTATTCATAAAATAGTTTAAAGGTCTTTCTAGACATTTATACAAATCAAATTTTTAATTATAACCATATTTAGTTTTAAACAATTTATTTCAAATGAGGGCGCCACTTTAGCTACCACTTCGTCTTATTTTATTTGCTTCGCCTTAAACGACGAGCTATACTAGATCACTATCTATAGTATAATGACAATAAAAGGAACAGACATAAGTTAAAAAAAAGTTCGCCGGTTCCATTCGAAAGTGTGCAGCCGCCCGGGCGATTTAATGGGAATTTCGAATTTATATTGTTTTGGATTGTTATTTTTATCATCATTTTTTTTTTTATATGGACAAATAACACTAATTGAGCTAGCCCCAAAGTAAGTTCGAGACTTGTGTTATGGGATACTAACTCAACGATACTATATTTTATAACAAATACATATATAGATAAACATCCAAGACCCAGGACAATTTGAAAAAGACCATTTTCCAACTTGCCCTGACCGGGGATCGAACCCGGGACCTCTGGGTGGCGGACTAGCATGGTGACCACTACGCCACGGAGGTTATACTACAGTGATCTAGCTCGTGGTTAGATTTATTACGGGAATGTCCCTACCACGTTGTGTAAGTACTCACACTCTCAAACGTTGTGTACATTGTTTACCCCTACATACATATCATCATCCGAGCGTATTCCCGGTTGCATCCTCAGCAGTAGCGCTTCAGAGCCCAGGGTCCGCTACCTCACCTAGGAGATTTGACGAGGTTACTAGTTTTTACACAGAGCGACTGCCGTCTGACCTCCACAACCCAAAGGGCAAACCAGGAACCAATCCTTGGATAGTTTGATGGTCAAACGCTAGGTGGCGTTCGGGACCCACAGTTTTACGTGCCTCCGAAACACGGAATCATCTTTCTTTTCGGATAATCAGGTGATTCAAGCCTGCAATATCCTATCCAGACTGGAAACAACTTTTCACAAAGTATGCTTCCCAGTGGGAATCTAAACCATGACCTCCGGGTCACAAGGCGAACGCCTTGACCACTGGACCACGGAGGCAGTCATTTACCTTTACCAAGCCGTTTACCTACATACATATATATATAACAATATAAATATATACATATGTTTACGTTGAACTTGAGCCAACTACATATTTTGTGAAAGTGTTTCCTTTACCAACGGAATTGGGTCACGATTTTTCCTCAAGCGGAAACTCGCGACCCTCGTGTTTTTGTTTTTTTTTTTCTCATTTTTTATCCCAATTCTGTTATTACTTTTTAATTTTTTAAAGAATTTTCTGGCATAAAGTGTAGGCATACTACTTCTTAGACTGACATTTATAATTGTGGTGATAATGTGGTATTTATCATATCTATAGGGAAGATGCATATATTTTTTTTCGTTGTGCTGTTCGAAGAGTTCCTAAATAAAAATAGGCACGTCCAAGAAAAAACTACCTTGCTAACTCAAAATATGGTTGAGATATAAAGGTTGCAAGGACATAAAGGTTATAAATACAAGGTAGCTATTTCAGCTTTTCGGTTAGAAAAAACAAAAAAGTCTTTCGTGGGTCTCAGCTTGCGTCTCTATAATAAAATTCCAGATAATGTAGTAGCGTTACCATTAGCTAAGTTTAAGACTGCCATTAAAAATCATTTATTAAAAAAATGCTTATTATCATGTAAATGACTATTTATCTGATCAAAATTCTTGGAAATAGTTGACTGCAAATTTTAATTGTATTATTTAGATGTATAATATAATGTATACTGAGCTTAAGTGTAAATCTGTATTGTAACTAAAACATAGCCCATAAGGCTGGGTAGGGGCCAATATTGAACTGGGTTTCTTTCGGCGTAATCTTCCCAGCAGTGGTCGTTCCGAAAAGCTAGAAGTTTGTAGCTTTTGCACTAAAATAATATTTAAAATAAATGACCTTCAATAAGAGATAAATTTATTCTACATTAAATAAAAAAAAATAGACTTTGACTTTGAAGGTACCTTAGAAAGACCGGACAGGAGTGACGTCACTTATGTCGCATTTGTAGGCGGGATGTAAGAACATTTGTTCGGGTGCTATGTCAGATATTGCGTTTACAGGATTGGCCTCATAACAAAAGAAGCTATAATGTTTTAAGAAAATCCTATGGTAATAATATTTTAAACTTTTTATTAATACGAAAATTTACTTTTTCAATCAACTAAAAACCAAAGATAATGAATCGATAAAAAAGATTATTGTACTTAAAGGTCTTATTTACGTAAATGCTTACAAAATCAGAGACATTTATCAAAATCTACTCATTATGCATCTTCTCTATGAAATAGCATATACTGGGTAATTTTTACCCACCACCCAAATTTCTGGAGTAAGATCAGTCCTTGATATTGAACTACTTTCGGTATAAAAAAGTTAATAAAAATCGATAAAAAATTTTCTATACCTCAGTTTCTCAACCCAGCGAACAAATGGCTAAAGACCCAAGAGCCAAGCTGACCCGACACTATACCGAAGATATCCCGGACATCAGCCTGTACGAGATTAGGATGGGCCATCCTAATCTCGTACAGGCTGATGTCCGGGACACTGACATAGCCCAGAGGATTAGTTCGTTAAAGTGGCAGTAGGCGGGACCCATAGCGCGACGAACCGATGGCCGATGGGGCAAAAAGGTTCTCGAATGGCGACCACGTACAGGCAAGCGAAGCGTAGGACACCCACCCACAAGGTGGTCTGACGACCTGAATAAGGTCTTTGGAAAGCGCTGGATGCAGGCCGCTCTAGATCGGTCATTTTGGAAATCGTTGGGAGAGGCCTATGTCCAGCAGTGGACGTTGTGCGGCTGAAATGATGATGAATGATGATGATGATAAAAAAATTTCACCCTCCCAAACCAAATGGTATGGGAAGCCGAATATTTATTTTTATTTTTCTTTATTGTTTTTATCGAAAGTAGTTTCGTATTATGGACAGGACTTTCTTTAAAAATTTGGCTGGTGGTTAATAACCTATATTGGTTTGACCATACCACAGAGTACTTTATACTAGTATACCAAACGTTGGGTTGTGTAAGCTACAAGCCGTGTCGTCATGCGAAATGTAAATGCGCTGTCTTTGTCATTTTGAGGGTTCCGTAGCCAAATGAAAAAAACCCTTATGGATTCGTCATGTCTGTCTGTCCGTCCGTATGTCACAGCCACTTTTTTCCGAAACAATAAGAACTATACTGTTGAAACTTGGTAAGTAGATGTATTCTGTGAACCGCATTAAGATTTTCACACAAAAATAGAAACAAATAATTGGCCAAGTGCGTGTCGGGCCACAGTTACGAACGCCAACTTTGAGTTCATGCCACTAAAAAAGTCTAAAAACTAATTTTCTATTGAATTTGTATGAAATTTTCCATTTCCTAGTACATTTTATAAGTTAATCGCCTACAACTTTTTAATTTGTAAGTTCTACTTAGCTCTGATAGTTTTCCTTTAAATTTTGTTATATTTACTATAGCTGTGAATTTTTTCACGTGTCCAAATATAACCGTTCAGCAGATAAAGGGGGGACACATAACTCTAACAATTTTTTTCACTTTAAAAGCAAATATTTCAGAAACGGATCCCAAAATCGAAAAACGGTGTTCACAAACTCACAATATTTTTAAAAGACATATTACGTACGTTGGGGACCAACGATACCCAACATGATTGGTTAATCGAGAAAAAAAATGACTTTTCACTTTACTTGTATGGTAGCTACCCTAAAAAATTTTTTTAAATATTTTATTTTACCGTTTTTTCCGCTTGATTGATATACATATTCATGCCAAATTACAGCTTTCTAATACTTAATAGTCCCTGAGTAAAACCGCGGACGGACAGACAGACAGACAGACATGGCGAAACTATAAGGGTTCCTTGTTTATTACGGAACCCTAAAAAACAATAAATTTTGGGGGTTTTCTATACTTAGAATTGAAACTCAATTTTTTTTATTAATCCTATACGTTTGGGGACAGGTCTTCAAAAATGATATTGAGGTTTCTAATTTCAAACTTCCAAAGTTGTAAAATGTGTGTGTGTGTGTTCCTGTAACTTCTAAAGTAAGAGAATGATAAAACTTTTACCGAAAATCGGTTTGAACGAGATCTAGTAAGTAATTCTTTTGTAATACGTTTATTAAAACATCGATTAAAGTTACAACGAACTACAAGAACTTTTATGTTACTTGCTGCTACGGAACCCTCCATGGGCGAGTCCGACTCGCACTTGGCCGCTTGTTTTCCAGAAAAAAGAAAAAAATAAACGTACAATATTTTTGAAAATCTAACCGATGCGCAATGTTTTTCCAGTCATGCGTAGTCGTACTTGGTTTTAGACGCGAACTAATAAATTGTAATTTTAACAACAAATTCAAAATAGCCAGCGGAAGCCGACGCAGGGTCGACAAATGTAAATAACGGGTGTATGGAAACATTGTTCTCGACGCGAAAACGTTTCAGGGCCGGATTGTCGATATAAGTTATGTGCTAAAGAATGAAACTATTTTTATCCGTCTTCCAAAAAATATATTGCATTTATCATGGGGAATGCTCTGAAGAATTGTTCGACTTAATACCAAAATTTCACCACCGCACCACCCGCCTGAAATTAAAATTTCATCCACACCACTTGGCTAGTTGGCAATCAACCACCGTGCGTTTTAAAAAGATCTTTTTACCACGTACGACCGAACTGTGGAATTAACTTCCTGTAGCAGTGTTCCCGGACCGATACGACATTGAAACCTTCAAAAACGAGTCTATATCTTCCTGAAAGGCCGGCAACGCTTCTGTTACACCCCTGGTGTTGCAGTTGTCCATGGACAGCGGTGATCACTTACCATCCCGGTGACCTGCTTGTTCGTGTCATTTTGTTCGTGAAAAAGCTCGGGCTATATAGTGCTACTATATAGTAGTTTGTAGACTACATATATATCATTTTATATACACATAAAGCAATAATCTTCTTGTCCGACAAGACGGACTTATTGACGCGAGTCTAAAAGCATCCCTTCATGCTATTGTGCTGATAACTTTAGCCCGCCTCGAATAGCTTCCATTTTTTTATACAAACCATGAAAAAGCTCGGACTTGTTTCTCAGATTATCAAGAAACAATAATGTTCTCTCTATACAGCAACAATCTCTTGTCCGACAAGACAGACCACCAATAATAATTGATGACGCGTCTATTAAAGCATTCCACCTTTATGCTATTGTGCTGATAACTTTAGCCCGCCTCGAATAGCTTTCATTTTTATCATAAAAACCAAAAAAGTCGTACTGTGGGTAATTTCCCAGATTTTCAAGAAAGAGTAATATATTTATCTATGTTATAGCAAATGTGTTAAATTCAGGCATTTCTAAATAGCAATCGGAAATGTATGACAAATGAATACGTTGCAACGGTAACCTGTGAATTATTTACCTCGAAGTCACGGAAGGAAAGTTAGGTTATGGTTGTGCAGTGACCATCACAGAAGCGAACGTCGACCAAGTGAAGGAAGCGTCCAATTTGGCTGAATTTAATACATTTCGCTATTTTGATCGCTATTTGAAAATTTATTCATTTCCTTGGAATTATATACAATTCCTGAATTAAAAACATTGGTTGATGACGCGTGTCGAAAAGCATTTTATTGCACCTTTATGCTATTGTGCTGATAACTTTAGCCCGCCTCGAATAGCTTCCTTTTTTATCATACAAACCATGAAAAATCTCGTACCATAAGTAATTTTCCAGATTACCAAGAAAGAGTAATGAAAATCTATATGAGGGGAAATGTGTCTAATTCGGACATCTCTAAATAGCGATCGGAAATGTATTACAAATGAATACGTTGCAACGGTAATCTGTGAATTATTTACCCTGAAGTCAGGGGAGGTTATGCTTGTGCAGTGACCATCACCGAAGCGAGCTTCGACCAATTCGGCCGAATTAAATACATTTTCGATCACTTTGTAGGAAAAGTATTAACTTCTGGGAATTATATACAATTCCTGAATTAAAACATTCCTGATAACATCTATATAGAGCAACAATCTGCTTGTCGGACAAGACAGACCACCAACGGTTGATGACGCGTGTCTAAAAGCATCCCACCTTTATGCTATTGTGCTGATAACTTTAGCCCGCCTCGAATAGCGCGACGGAAATAGGCCGGCCTTTAGACAATTACGATGCGTCCGAGGTGTGGAGCGAATTCGCAAGTGTTCCAGTTGGGGCTCGGCAATGTGTTGATGTGATTGAAGATTTGTGTTGAGTATGCAATGTGAATTGACTTTACTCATCGTCTTTGTGAAATACGTGACTCGGTACTTGATTTCAAACGATTACGGTCTTCGAAAATACGATCTTAATCTAGGCTCTTGTCGGCGGTGTGCTTTCATGTCTCTATTTCCTCCGTCAAGTTCTTAACCTCCTTATTACAATCTGGTTAGCCTTGTTCCTACCTCTGCCGGACTCGGACCGCCACGGCATGTGTGGACCAGGGATGTTGCGTATATTCGCATCCGCATCCACAAATGCGGAGCTTCCGCATAGATTGGGATATCTGCTACTGTCAGATATTGTCACCGATACCACGAAGATTTTTATCCACTCCAGGAAGTGTTCCTAGCAAATAAGTATTAAGCAGCGTGGATTTAATTTATGAACCCCTCCGTAACAGCCTTGAATCAGAAAATGCGGCAATATTACTTTTATTAAGTATAATGCTCCTATTTTTAAACTTCACTTATTAATATGAAAATTAGTAAGTTAGTCAGTTAAAAAAAATAGGAGCATTATACTACTTACTACTTATTTTCATTTATAACAATGTTAATAATTACTTTATCATTGTTTTAACTCTTCATTCATATACTATATTTATATATAAGATCTAAAACATCTGCATACGCATCCGCATCCGCGGATGTGAGCCTTCAAATATCCGCATCCGCATTCACATCCGCGGATGTGAAAAACTCGGCATCCGCAACATCCCTGGTGTGGAAGTACATGCCGTTCCACCTAGTGGAAGCCCGTTGTCAAGAACTTCGTTACTGTTTTTACTTTTCTCCATTATAATAATAATATCTATCGTTATTTCTGTGAATATGAAATACTTCACTTCTTCTTTTTAGCGTGTTGATGTTCATTATGATAACATAATTTAATATTTCTCTGGGCCCAGTAATAAGCGACCTGTACTACAAGCCCTAAGGCTTGCATTATACATGTCCTCCAGCGGGCAGATGTAGGGGCACGCTGGGCAACTCAACAAGTATGCCAGTCTGTGGGGATGCATCTCTTTATCGGCCAAACTTCACTGATTTAAACTTTTGTCCACTTGATCAAAACAGGTCTGCGACTCACAGACCAGTAGAATCTGATGAAACAGAATGCACCTTCTTACTTAGACACAAGCAGGATAATTAATTTAGTAAATCGACTATATTTACTGTTAATGTGGATTATTTTTGGGATTTGGTCAAAGGATTTCGATCAACATAGAAATTAACAGGGCAGACGCTAAGAATTTTGAAAAAAGATGTCAGTACACTACCCTGAGAAACACTGCAGATATACAACAGTCGTCCCTTGTCACGCTTTACCACGTGCTGCCACATTGCATCTCCCCTTCCTTGTGACGTAATATGTACATTTGTTCATATATGATTCATTCTTCCAGATGCTCATGCGGTGTTCGGCGTGCCGCTGACGCAATGCGTGGAGTCAGAGAAGGCGCTTCGGAGACAGCAGCTCTTGGGCTCCAGGGCTTCGCTGGCGTCCCTCAGCGCGTTAGAGAAAGGGGATGATGTGAGTTATTTCTTACAAGAACTTTTGATGAAACAATATTGGAGTAAATTTTATATCATGTAGATTATCACTTACAAATCTTGATTCCTAATGAGGCTGACAGAGCATTTGAATTTTAAGGTTATAAGCAAACAGAGGATAAGTCCGCCGTTGTCAATTTACTCTTTATGTTGTTATTTTATATAATTGTGTGTTTTCATAGTACAATAAAGTTATTACAAACAAACAAACAGAGCCAAAATTCAGAAGACTAACGAACAAATGTATGTGAACTTACAGAGTTCAACCTACAAAAATGTAAAGGAGTTGGCTTTGGATAGAGAATGGAAGATATTGGTTGATCCATCCACAGACAAGAGCTTAGCTCTTAAATAAGAAGAATATATAATACTAGCTGACCCGGCAAACGTTGTTTTGCCAAAATTGAGGATTGTATGTATTTTTGTATGTTGTACCATAAAAAAATAGAAATTAAAAATTTTGTCTAAAAAATAAAAATAAAAATTTAGGGGTGGACTACCCCTAACATTTAGGGGGATGAAAAATAGATGTTAGCCGATTCTCATAGATACCGGATAAGCACAAAAAATTTCATCAAAATCGGTCAAGCCGTTTCGGAGGAGTATGGCAACGAAAACTGTGACACGAGAATTTTATATATTAGATTAGAAGCAAGGCAAATGAAATAACAAAAAATCTAAGATTAATAACAAAGGTTAAGTCAGAATTTTCAATAGAGCGTTGTACACTTGTAAACACAATCGAAGTACTGTGTAATACGATTTGATCATTACGGAATATACATAAACTTCATAATATTCAAACGAAGAGCACCAATTAGCATTATACAATTAAATTGACTGACAGCCCCCGAGGTCCAGTGGTCAAGGCGTTTGCCTTGTGACTCGAGGGTCTTGGGTTCAAACCCCATTGGCAAGCATATTTTGTGATATTGCAGGTTAAACGAATATCCGAAAAGAAAGATGATTCCATGCTTCAAAAGGCACGTAAAGCTCTAGGTCCCGAACGCCATCTAGCGTTTGCCTAATCATAATCATAATCATATCTTTATTTGCTTAAAACATGGTAATATAGGTCTTACAATAAATATTAAAGAACAAACATGTTTTGCTAGTAGTAATAGCATGCAAATATTAGTAGTCCAGGAATTGACTCAGTCTATAGAAGTTTTTGTCAACAAGCCATTTATACATTTTTTTCTTAAAGAGCCTGACATTTAAAATCTTCAGTTCTTCTGGCAATTTGTTGAATATTTGTATACACATATATAAGCAACTACTTCTGTATTTTTCAAACTTAGGAGCATCGTCTAAAACCAGTCTATTCGGATTTCTACCTATTACGGTGATATAAATCTCTAGCTTTTTTAAACAGTGATTTATGCTTATAGACAAACATGCATACTTCATAAACATAAAGTGATGGCAGAGGCAATAGACCAAATTTTTTTAAAAATGGTTTGCGAGATTTACGTGGCGGTAATCCACAAATTGCACGAATACACTTTTTTTGTGCAATAAATACTTTTTGAATATCTGTGCTATTGCCCCATACGATAATCCCATAGCGTAACGTGGATTCGATATAGGCACGATATGTAGTAATAGCCGTCTGATTATTAGTAATGTTTCTAATTTGTTTAAGAGCGTATACAAATTTATTTATTTTACTGCACACATTATCTATATGTCCTTTCCAATTCAAATGTTGGTCAATGATTACGCCTAAAAATGTTGTTTGCGTTACTTCTCTAATTTTAGGTATATTAAGTTTTGAATTCTATCCAAGGATTGGTTCTGTTATACCCTTTGGGTTGCGGAGGTCAGACGGCAGACGCTCTGTGTAAAAACCAGTAACCTCGTCAAATCGATTGGGACAGGGTAAAGGACCCCGGGCTCTGAAGCGTTAACGCTGAAGATGAAACCGGGAACACGTGAGGATGATAATGAGAATTATACAATTAAATCCACAAGAAAATGATTCTTTAATAGATTCCAACAGCTATCAATAGCCGACTTTGATGAATTGAAAAGATATATAAAGATTGCAATAAATAAATATATACGGACAAATTACACTAATTGAGCTAGCCCCAAAGTAAGTTCGAGACTTGTGTTATGGGATACTAACTCAACGATACCATATTTTATAACAAATACATATTTAAATAAACACCCAAGACCCAGGACAATTTGAAAAAGGTAATTTTCCAACTTGCCCTGACCGGGGATCGAACCCGGAACCTCTGGGTGGCGGACTAGCATGGTGACCACTAGGCCACGGTGGTCGTCAATGCATATGACATCTATTTCTGTTCTTACCCAGTTCGTCTAGCTATATTTGACCAGTATAATTAGATCTAACATGTCTACTATGACTTTGATTCCCTATAGGTTGCGGAAGAACGTAGATAACCGGACCAGTTTCTTTAATAACCAATTATTAATAAAGCCTCAATTGTTCTTTGAATAGTCGATCTGTGAGCTGTACATAGGGCGCACTATAAGTTTCCGGAACTGGCCACTTACATAAACAATATTTAAAAATTTATTGCAACATTTGAAAATAGAACTCTTTGGCTGTAGAATGCAGTTTGTTTCATCTGACTGTCTTTTGTTTTTACCTTGTGGCGCCATTTAAAAAATTGTGTGTCTGCATCAACATGGATTTAACTCGGGAAAATTTTCGTAGTATGATTTTCTACGATTTTAAGTGTAATTTGACAGCTCAACAGAGCATTGCTCGGCTTGAAACAGCTTTTGGCAATGAAGCACCATGCAAGACAACTGTTTATAGCTGGTTTGCAGAATTCAAGCGTGGTCGTATCAATCTCAGTGACGAATCTCGCGATGGTCGGCCGTCCACCGCTGTGACCAACAAAAACATCGATGCTGTGCGCCGTATGATTGAAACAGACAGGCATGTGACCTACCATGAAATTCGCGCATCCTTAGAAATAGGCATGAGTCAAATACAATTAATCCTACACAAACATTTGGGTGTAAGAAAGCTGTGCTCGCGGTGGATCCCACACAACTTGACCGAGGCTCAAAAAACGGACCGCGTCACTTGGTGCAGTGCCATGCTTACCAGATTCAACGAAGGTGCGCCAAATTTGGTGTGGGACATAGTAACAGGTGACGAAACATGGATTTATTGCTACGATCCCAAAACAAAGCAGCAATCGAGCGTATGGGTCTTTCAAGATGAGCCGAAACCAACCAAAGTGGCGCGCGTGAAAAGTGCATCTAAGCGGATGATTGCTTCTTTTTTTAATAAAACTGGACACGTGGCTACTGTTGCTTTAGAGAATCGTCGTACAGTGAATAGTGACTGGTACACGACCATTTGTTTGCCGGAAGTTATTGACGAACTCCATAAAAATAACCGTAAACGCCGTATCATCCTGCACCACGACAATGCTAGTTCTCACACGGCCAGACAGACAAACGACTTTTTGAAGGCGAAAAATGTAGAACTCATGAGTCATCCTGCATACAGTCCCAACCTGGCACCTTGTGACTTTTTTCTGTTCCCAAAAATTAAGAACCAATTACGCGGTCAACGATTTTCATCACCAGAAGAGGCTGTCGAGGAGTATGAAAAACACGTTTCAGAGGTCACCACAGAGGAGTGGCACAAAAGTTTTCAAAACTGGTTTCATCAAATGAAAAAGTGCATAGACGCCAAGGGAGATTATTTTGAAAAACAATAAATTAATTTTATACCTTTAATAGTATTTTTTCATATTCATTCCGGAAACTTATAGTGCGCCCCACGTATAACTTACGAGTCTGTCTTTGCATGGCACACCACACCCCTGACCCCTAAAGTTTATCAGACTAAAAAGATAACAAAAAAGTTTTTCGAACATTAATTACACCATCTCCATGGCCCAGTCCAGTCAGTCCGCTTTGGAGTTTCTGGGCTCGCTCCCTAGCCAGGGCTAGGTTGTTTACTTCTTTTATCCCGGGAAAATAAAGGATTTCAGTGGGATTGTCAAATAAAACCTTTGACCAAACGGTCAACAGCTGGTTATTAACAAATATATAAGTATAAAATACTATCTGAAACGTAGTACCTTACTAGGGTCTCATAAGAGAGGTGTTTTTCTACGTGATCGAATCAGAAATGAGAAAATTTCTAGGAGAATAAAAGTCACTGACATAGCCTAGTGGATTAGCTCGTTAAATGGCAGTAGGCGGGACTCATAGCATGACGAACCAATGGCTGATGGGGCAAAAAAGATCTCGAATGGCGACCATGTACTGATAAGCGAAGCGTAGGACACCCACTCACAAGGTGGTCATACGACCTGACCAAGGTAGCTCTGAAGCGCTGGATGCAGACCGCAATGGATCGGTCATTGGGAGAGGCTTATGTTCAGCTGTGGACGTTATGCGGCTAAATTGATGAAAACACCATCACGTCTTCATACCTCACATATAAGTCTTCATTTATATCACGTTTTGACGACAGAGGTCCCGGGTTCGATCCCCGGTCAGGTCAAGTTGGAAAACTGCCTTTTTCAAATTGTCCTGGGTCTTGGATGTTTATCTTTATATGTATTTGCTATAATATATAGTATCGTTGAGTTAGTATCCCATAACGTTAGTCTCGAACTTACTTTGGGCAGAGAGCAGTGTAGATAGATATTGCTGTTCTAAGAAGACAGAATCCAGAGCCGAAAAGCCCAAAGGCCACTTTAGCATAATGGTAGCAAGTGGAGGTCCAAAGTCTCTGCCTACCCCTGTGGGAAATAGGCGTGATATTATGTATGTATGTATGTAGGCGAGAAGATGGAAAAAAAATCTAAAGAATGATAGTTTACTAGCCGCATTCGCATTTCCGCTCATGCCCTCGATCGACTTCACGATCTGCGTGGGCGGAGGAGCAGTTGGTACATTCCACGTTTTTTCTTTTCTCCCAGACCAACATGGAGACGGAATTCATGAAGATTTCGAATTAGTTGTTTGAAATTAGTTAAGAGGAGTAGGTCAGATTTGAGTGGTCTGGTGACTGTTGGCATTCGGCATTTGAGCGCTCGGAAATAGTTCTAGAGACGCGGCCAAGCCACGTAACGATGACGTGGCCTGCACCTGGGCCCGTCAACATGCAAGGAGTGGACACTGTTGCACTTTCTGGGAAACTCATGCGATTTTGGAGTTTATTTTCTGAGAGATTTTTATTGGATGCTGACTATTTGAACACCACATTGTTGAATGCACGTTTTAGGTAGACTATTGATGGCTGGCAGTATCTTCCACTTGGACATACCTCACTGGATTACACACTGGTCTTTATGGAACTGTGCGCTGAAGGGGTTGTCAAGATGTGTGGAAGACTCTTTCACCGCGAATATCGAATTTATCTGACAAACAATAGCGTGTCCATTTCGCGAGCGTCGGATATTTCTGACAAAAAACCACTGTTCATATTGAGAAAGGCACGTTGAGATGGTTCGGGCATGTAGAAAGGATGGATGAAATGAGGTTTACCAAAAGGGTCTACAAAGTGAATGGGAGTAGAAGAGCGGGTCAGGGTCGTCCTCGACGAACGAACCGCGATCAGATTGCAGACGTTCTTAAAAAAGGAGAGGTTAGAAGTACCCGTAACCGGCGGGCATGCATGAAGAGAGCGATGAGTGTAGATGAAGCGAAAGAGGTCTGTCGGGATCGTCAGGACGTCCTTAGTCTCTGCCTACCCTTGTAGGAAACAAGCGTGATAATCTGTATGTGTGTGTCGTATTGCATATATAAAAACATCCCTTTTTGGTTGTATGTATTTATTTTTGATTCACTGCGTTTTGCACGGACAACTGATATAAAGTCTCTGTTAAATCTAACAGTATATTCGCTCACATGTTTTGGAAGTACACTTTGTCAGCAGCCCGCAAATGCATCTTCACCAGAGACTGAGAGCAACTTTTTTAGTTTTTCGTGCGTGTATGTGGCCAGCGCTGATATCACATTTTAAAGGCTGCCTTAAGGCAGCTGATATAGCTTCACGACTGATGACAACCGGGACCAACGGCTTCGAAGCACGGAGCTCGAGAAATTATTATACCACCGAGCTCCTCAACAAAACGCATCTCTTAACGGTCTATATATTTTGTCTTAGTGAACTGAAAACTATGCAAGCAATTTATGACGTCGTTCAGTGGACAATTTCTCGGAATTACGTTAAGTGCGCGGTGGGAAATTGTTCTAAATGACTGAACATTCCGTGCTTGTGCATTTTTATCCGACTTCCAAAAAGAAGGAGTCGCGATCTTTTTTTTATGTCATATTCAACGATTATTCAAAGACTCGTAGGCTCATTTGGAAAATTCTTTTTTTGTTTGATAGGGCATTCTTGTCAGGTGGTCCCTTCTAAATTTTATCTAAATCGGTTGTGTAGTTTCAGGGTGAACTCGGTTTTTAGTTTAGAAAATTATATTGTTCGTTTTGTCTACTGTTTGAAGCTTCATCTATGTAGTGGTTCTGAAACTGATGTTAGATTCTTCAAGCTACCTAATTACATCATTCTGACTGTCATCTAGTGACAACAGGAAACTAGTGTGTAGGTTTTGTCACAATGTTTCCTTCACCGAGACCAATTGGTGGTAGGTAAGTAGTAAATAATTTTTCAAAACTAAAAACCTTTTGGAAGTTTGTTTAAAAATGTCACCGAGACTGGGCCACCACAGTACAAAAGGCGGACTTAATGCTAATAGCATTCTCTATCAGTCAACCTTTGGGATAAATAGACGAAAAACCGATGGTGTTATAAAAATTAATAATAGGTAGCAGGCCTGTGTCACTCCCCGTTTAAGTATCGAAAATATACCTACATTATTACAATGCGGGCGGCGACCACTTCGAAGGGGAAAATTCAGTAACATGAATCGTTTGTCCAGAGTAATAAGAATGAAATTGGCTTGCAATGGATGTCTAGGTATCTAAACGCAGAGGTGAGGAGTTTTGACGCGAGTTAAATTAAACCATAGCGCTAACCACATTGAGTAGATATTTCTTTGAATTTCTTTTGTGAGTAAGACTTCTGTACGTGAGTACTAGTAATTATTCTGTGTAGGTAGGTATCGCAAAAAGTAAAAATATAATATGTAACAGATAATGTTGTACAATATTCGATATGCGATAAGTTCGCCTTTGTACTCGTGTCATATTTCTGCCTTCTTTTTTTTCTGTTTTTTTGTTTATGGTGCAATAAAGAGTATTTGTATCGTAACATTCCAATGATACCGCACAAAAATAGAAGTTGCCGTTTTTTTAGGCATTTGTCCTCAATCTCACCTGATGGAAAGCGACGATGAAGACTAGGATGAAGCATGCCTATCCAAAAGATACCCATTCAATCTACTTTTGAATGTCCCGGGGCTGTACTTCTCTGGGAATATAAACGCAGGCAGTTCATTCCACACCTTAGCTACTCGAACCAAAAAGGAATTGTCAAAGCGTTTAGTTCGAGACTTAGGTATTTCAACGACAAAGGGGTGAAACCCCTGTCCGCGCCTCGTAGTACGATAGAGAAATGGTGAGGGTTTCACGAGATCAAAAAGAGCATTCGAACACTCTCCAAAATGTATCCTATAGAAAACCGATAAGCAGGCTACTTTGCGACGATGCTCTAGGGACTGCAATTTTCTATTCGAAAGCTCATCTATTTTCTATTCAAAGTTCCAAACAAAGTTAAATTTCTGCCATAAAAATCTGAAATAACATTCGCGTAACATCTAAAGCGGTATCGAGGGCAAGTTAACCCGAATATAACATAGTAAAATTCAAAAATAACATATCCACGTAAAATTTGCCCAGTAACCTTATTATAGGTATTATGGCTTTACCATAAATACGGAAATAGAATTTGATATTAACTTATTTGCAAACAGAGGAGAGGCCGGTTTAGTTTATATCGTTGAAGGAATACAAAGTGAGAAAACTGGCACACTAGCGTATATGAAGTTTACTAGTGTTTGAAATGGGAAACCATAGACCTAGATTTTTTTTAATAGGACAAGAGATCCAACTAAAGCATGTGATGAAAAATTTCGCCACGAGTGGTTTTCGAACCCGCGTCCCTCACGCCGTGAATGCACTATCAATTGTGCTACCGTGGCTTCGAATCTTCCTGACGAAATTTCTCATTACATAGTACACACGCATTTGAACATGCGTTATTCTTCACTACAATTGGTAGTGCACTCTCACGCCGTTAACGTGATGGACGCGGGTTCGAATCCCACTCGTGGCGAAATTTTTGATCACATGATTTAATTGCGATAATAATCCGAGCATTGTAATGCTGTTAAAAAAAAAGAAACAATAATTTATGACAAGAGATGTAGACAGATAAATCTATTTGCCAGCTAAGTGAAAAAACGCCCGAATTTCAAGCGTTCACCCTCCATAAGGGCGTGTTCTGGCGACACGCGCATTATTACTTCGAAGGGGAAAATTCAGTTACATGAATCGTTTGTCAAGAGTAATAAGAGTGAAATTGGCTTGCAATGGATGTCTAGGTATCTAAACGAAGACGTGAGGAGTTCTGACGCGAGCTAAATTAAACTATAGCGCTAACCACTTTGAGTAGATATTTCTTTGAATTTCTTTTTTGAGTAAAACTTCTGTACGTGAATACTAATACTTATTCTTTGCCTTGCCTCCGCATTGCCTCTGCCTTGCGTCCGCCTGGCTCTCGCCTCTACTGGACTTCAGTAAATGCAATTTGAGTTGTATTGATCTTTGATAGGACTCAAATTATACTTATGCAAAAAAAATTAACCGCGCTTTAGGGTTTTCCATATTAGTATTAATAATATTGGCTGAGCTTGGCCATTCAGCACGGAAATGCCGCCAGTCTCTTGGGTACCCTACCCTGCGAGCACAGCGATTAGGCTCAATTTTTTTATATCATTTGATGTTATTTATAGTATTTATATCTAGTTTAGTTTTATATTCATACTTTATTTATGTTATTTAAGTTCTTAATGTTATTAAAGTTTTTATCTAAAAAGTAATAAAAATAACTTTATAGCTCGTTTTAGATCGTAAACATTAGGAGTCTCCTTACCCTAGCTAGACAGAATCAGAGTTTTCCATACAAACGTAGGTTAGCTTTTATTTTGAAACGGCATGTCAGATATTGGCGAAATTATGTTATTTCAAAGAAATTGCGTATGACATGTAACTAGTTTTCACAGTCAAAATATGAACTTAAAAGTGAATATAGTGTATCATATCATATTTGACCATCAGTATGGAAAACTTCTACACTCTCATATTTTCTTTCAAGTTTATATTTGACTGTCGAAAACTAGTTATAAGCCTAGATATATGTAATTTCTTTAAAGTCAGAAAATACTGCCGAAATCTCACATTTAATTTCAAAATAACAGCTAGACTACGTTTGTATGGAAACGTCTAGGGTAAGGGGATTCATAAGGCCATCTAGTGAAGAGTAGCGGAACTACATATTCCGTGGAATTGATATCCGTAGCGCCATTTATTATTTACTAGACAAATTTTAAAAAACCCCTAATTTCGAGCGTTAACCCCCAATAACTTTTAAATGGCTAAACCGATTTTTATCAAACAAAGCTAAGAAACACCGCAAGGAAACTTGCTTTCACTCAAAAAACCGCATCGAAATCGGCCCATCCATTTGAGCGCTACGATGCCACAAACTGACAGATATTAGCGTCAAACTTATATAACACCTCTCCTTTTTTGTCAGTGGTTAAAAGATCAGAAGCATCGTTCTTAATGTAGATTTTTCGTGGATACGATAGGAAGAATAAAAGCGCAAGCTAATGGAACAACATCTGGCTTCGTGAAACACTATAAATTTAATGTGGTTGCGACACGCGCACGTCAGCATCATGGCCGATGGGCCGCAAGTTACGTCACGTGACGTCACGGGCGTCAGGTTTCAACCGTCATTAAGGTCGGGTTAATTTTATCGGATGACGCTACGGGCTATTAAAATAACATATAGTTCAAAGGTACAGCTGTGAGCAAGACACGTAACGGGAGGGTTAGTTGGAGCTACGTGCAGCTTAGTTCTTTTTAAGGGGACCCAGAGTTGTGAGTATGACACGCACCGGGAGGGTTAATAATGAGCTAAGTGAATCTTGGTTCTTTTTTAGGGTTCCGTACCCAAAGGGTAAAAACTTAATATCAGTAATAATAAATCTAAAATCACTGAAAATCGCTGAAAATGGATATGCTCATGACGTTTTATTTTTTTAACTGTTCTTAATTTATTTTTGACCTAGGAAAGCAATATTTTATCTCTCAGACCAGCATAGAAGTAATGTTGAATTATGTATTTTTTTTATAAGTATAAATATAAATATATACGGACAAATTACACTGATTGAGCTAGCCCCAAAGTAAGTTCGAGACTTGTGTTATGGGATATTAACTCAACGATACTATATTTTATAACAAATACATATATAGATAAACATCCAAGACCCAGAACAATTTGAAAAAGGCCATTTTCCAACTTGCCCTGACCGGGGATCGAACCCGGGACCTCTGGGTGGCGGACTAGCATGGTGACCACTACGCCACGGAGGTCGTAAATAGTTTTTTTTTTATATTCTTCTTAAGTTTATACCTACCTGCTCCTACATAAAGTAGTGATATATATAGATAGCATTTTTGTAAAAATTCCAAGCTCGTAGTTTGAACCAAAATGGCGGTTTTCGGCGCAGGTACAAATAATGCGCCGACGACTTCCATTTTGGTTCAATTTACGTGTCGGGAATTTGTACAAAAATGCTGTGAAGTCCGCCATTTTTGTTCAACATATTTGTGTCGCAATTTAACTTTCTGCCTACTTCTTGTTTATGAACTACCGATAATTTGCTGGTTTCATCGATTATTCATGTGTTTAAATACAATACAATAAAAATACTCTTCACTGCACCATAAACAAAACATTTAAAAAAAAAACAGAAAAAAAGAAGATAGAATTATGATACAAAGGACATCTTTATTGTTAACCTATACGTGAGGTCATGTAATTGGCTTCTTAATATCTAAGTCCGTTACCTAATTTCAATATTGTTCTGTTGGTCTGTCTTTTTAATAAAATAAAATGTTATATATTCCAGAATGAATCCTGCGACTCTGGCGACTGGGCCTGGGCTGGACTGGAAGAAGTGGAGGGTGGGCCCAAAGTCCCAGGGTTGGTCACTGCCTGCCTCGCGCACCTGAGGAGACACGGCTTACACACGATAGGCCTGTTCCGGGTCTCCGCTTCCATTAAGAGGGTTAGACAGGTAAGATTAATATGATTATAGTTTTCTTTGAATCTAGTAGTTGTAAAAGAAAGCGTGCCTTCACCGGTTCCTAAATGAAAATCATTGCCAAGGAGAGTTGACGTCTGACGACGAACGGTTAATGAAATTAAAGCCAAATCATCCCTTTGACAACCAGGGATTCCAGACAGAATAGAAAAACAATCAAGGTGTTTCATAAATGTTACTTTTACACTTGGCGCTGAACGTGTAAATTGTTCTAGCATTTTCATCTCTATTTCGCAGCGGCTTGCTCGTCTAACAATGGAAAACCAGTTAAAATAAAGGTACCTTCATAAAATTCCTACAAATTTACAAAACTTCGTCAAAACTGGAAGAAATTCGAGTCGACACGAATTTGCGTGAAAATTTCCAGATGGTCTATTCTTAACCAGATATCTACTTAATTAAAAGTAATGCGTGTTGGAGCTGATCGCCACGTCTTCACCTGATGATATGATGGTGAAGACAGCTTATCGCTCTGGTGGTGTGGAAAGAGATTTTAAAATAATACCACCTAAGTCGAGTACTTGAATTAGACTGATTCATTGATATCGCACATGATTACTCGACATGAATGACGTTAAAACTTCTGAGTTGGCATCTGCCTGACCTACTTAATATACGTATAAATGATAATTATAAACAAATAAGGACAAATCACACAGATTGAGCTAGTATTGTTAATTAGATTGAAAAATGCGCATGGACAGGCCTGTGTCACTTCCCATTTACGTATCGAAAATATACCTACATTATTACTAGGTATGCGCGCGGCGATCACTTCAAAGGGGAAAATTCAGTTACATGAATCATTTGTTCAGCGTAATAAGAATGAATTGGCTTGCAATGGATGTCTAGGTATCTAAACGAAGAGGTGAGAAATTCTGACGCGAGCTAATATTATTAAGCTTTGAATTTATTTTCTGGGTAAGATTTCTGTACTTATTCTGTGGCATGGATCATCCTTGAAAACGAGTATCAGCTATGTGATACGCTAGGTACTGATATTGAACAAATTTTATTATATTAAGTTACCATCATTAGTATCATCGTTAACTTTAATAAACCCACTGTTAGGCTAAGCCTCCATCTGACTATTTCTGCGTTATCTATGTACCGTAACATGAAAATGTATATTTAGCAAGACTTCATTAAAATCTTTTTGAACATTTTCATGATAATATTATTTTGAGTTTAGGAGAAAATTGAAGATATAGGTAGAGGGCCCGCCCAGGTATCTCCTTGGCCCGCCGTACTCGCATCAATGCTAGAATGTACCGTTGAGAGCCTAATGTGTTCCTGCTATTAAAATTTTAACGATACGCGAGATGTTTTCATCGGTAGACAAAATTAGAAGTTTTCCAAACTCTGCTGGTGGCGATCGGGCGCCTCGACCCACTTTCGTGGATTTATAACAATCTTCCCGCCCGGTTGAAACTAAGTGTTTGCGTAGGTATTAGATTACGTTGCACTCAAGAGTGCAATGCCCCAGTAATGTTTGTTATTGTGAACTTAAGGCGGCCCTTCCCGGCTGGTCTATCGTCAACGCGAGCATAGTTTGAAAAGCTTGGTGTTTCATCCAGGGCAATACTAGAAAAAGAGAGATAGAGCCTGAGGGCTCGGTTGCCATTCTATTGAATGAAATTAGTATTATTATAAACTATCCATAGAACGAATATAAATTATTCATTGGGTGCGGAATATTCATAAAACTTGTTCCAGGGAATACATGTTATTCAGTAAGCCTTAAAAGTGTGTGAAATAATTATTTTTTTATTTAAAACTTTCATTACATTTGCGAGGTTTATATTGAAATTTTTTTTTTACTTTTACTATTTACGAGTACTTTATGAACGGTCGAAGTTCAGGTAAAGGCGGAGGCGTATACTGAATTTGTTTCCAAATTTTGATTTCTTATTTTGATAGTAACCTAGAAATAGCGCACAAGATATCTGTTAGTTCAAAAGTTTTCAAGAAAGATCAGTTACGAGGTCATAATCACGTACGAGCGTTTGTATGAAAAGTAAGGTAGGAAGGCGAAATCGTTGGCCGTATTTCCATTCAAACGTGGTGCCCTGATTTGTCGTCGGATAGTGCCAGTAGAGCAGAGGTTCCCAAACTTATTTTGTCAAACGCCCACTTCAAAAAATCTGTTATTTTGTAGCGCCCCCCATTTTTTTTCACCATAAAAACCTGAATCACATATTTGTCTTGCCTGTAGTTTAATTCAACCTATATTCTAAACTAGACTTTTTTACAAGAGAGAGCAATAATAATACATACACCAGTACATTAGAGTATCTTTTATAAAAAAATAACAATAATCAACATTGTTAATTTTAAATAAAAAAATAGCAATAATAATACAATTTTACAATAATAAAGAGTATCGGAAGTGGGGACCTCACCTGCGAAACTTTAAAACACGAAATTTTTTCAGTGTTTGATTCCTTTAACGATATAAATAGCGTTGTGAACGCATTAAAATAATAAATATTAATAACATTTTTAGTTTATACTAGCTGATGCCCGCGACTTCGTTCGCGTGGACTTTATGACTCCGGCGTATAAATATAAATAAAAACTAATGAGAGAGAGAGAGAGAGAGAGACAGAGGGAGAAAGTACTTGTAACAGTGTTAGGAGTTAAAAGTCAATATTATTTTAATTCTTTCCTTCGGGAGCCAATATGAAAAGAGCTGAAGTGTTACTAACCCTGGAGAAAGCCACAATAAGTAGGCCATGCGAAAAACCAGTCCTTAGATCGACATCAGCAGCTTTAAGCCTCTAAAACTGTGACCTATTTTCATAGCAAAGCAAGTTAACATATGGAACTGTGTATTTTCAAAAGGAAAATTGTTGGAGATGAGTGGCATACGCGGAATAAATACAGTTTCACTGGCATCACTCACTTACTGTGAGCTTTAAGTGTCTCAGCAGACTATGCCGAAGTTTAGTGGCTAAAGTTCAGTGTCTAAAGTTCGGTGGGGATGACACACTAAATAAGCTGAAGTTCGGTGGAAACGCCGGACAGTAGTGATGTGCCGATATAAGAATTTAATCTTCCGTCTTTGGCGCGTCTGCGGCGAACGGAAACGGGAGCGGAAGTGGAAGAGGGAACGGGAACGGGAACGGGAACGGGAACGGGAACGGGAACGGGAGCGGAAGCGGAAGCGGGAGCGGGAGCGGGAGCGGAAGCGGCAGCGGTGGCGGCAGCAGCGGCGGCGGCGGCGGCGGCGGCGGCGTCGGCGGTGGCGGAGGCGTCGGCAGCGGCGGCGGAGGAGTCGGCGGCGGCGGCGGCGGCAACGGCGGCAGCGGTGGCGGCGACGTCGGCGGAAGCGGTGGCGGCGGCAGCGGCGGCGGCGGCGGCGGTAGCGGCGGCGGCGGCGGAAGGTGCGGCGGCGGCGTCGGCGGAAGCGGTGACGGCGGCGGCGTCGGCGGCGGCGGCGGCGGCGGGAGCGGGAAAGGGAGCGGGAGCGGGAGCAGGAGTGGGAGCGGAAGTGGGAGCGGGAGCGGAACGGGTACGGGTTCGTGTACAGGTACGGGTACGGGTACGGGTACGGGTACGGGTACGGGTACGGGTACGGGTACGGGTACGGGTACGGGTACGGGTACGGGTACGGGTACGGGTACGGGTACGGGTACGGGTACGGGTACGGGTACGGGTACGGGTACGGGTACGGGTACGGGTACGGGTACGGGTACGGGTACGGGTACGGGTCCGATTCAGGCAAAAGCATCGGAAGTTCGGCGTTATGTGTTGCTAGTAATGCAAATAACATTGCAGGCATGCATTGGCTGAAATTCAGCCGCTGAACTTCGGCATACAGTGCTGAGACATTAAGTTGGGTTCCGTTACACAGTTTCGGCGGAGTCAAATTTCGCATCAGCATTATTGGCCCTCCGACATTAAGACTTATTTTGTAAGCCGAGAGTCCATTTGCTGCAAGTGAATTAAGAAACTCAACTGGATAATTGGTGGCGTCGTCAACAACACTATCCAAGAAATCTAAATATATATCTATATATATAAATATATATAACTCAAAGGTGACTGACTGACTGACATAGTGATATATCAACGCACAGTCCACACCTCTGGACGGATCGGGCTGAAATTTGGCATGCAGGTAGATGTTATGACGTAGGCATCCGCTAAGAAAGGATTTTGATCAATTCTACCCCCAAGGGGATAAAATAGGGGATGAAAGTTTGTATGAAACTTTGTCAATTTTAAACCGATCGGGCTGAGACTTTGCATGCATAAAGCTACTATGACGTAGGCATCCCCTAAGAAAGGATTTTGATAAATTACACCCCTACGCGAGCGAAGCCGCGGGCACAAGCTAGTTAACAATAATTTGCGTCATAAGTTCTTTATTAATTGATTTTTAATTTTTTGGTGTCAATATGGCGCGTTCACATAACCAAGAATTTTCTGGTGTGTTATGCTCTGAAGGTCCGCAAATACTGAACTTATAAGTTCTACTTCGGACGAAACAACTTTTTTTTTGAAAAAATTTCAATGTACAGACACATTTTTTTACTCTTTTATTATAGTATACATTTAGTATGTTTTTGTTCAGTGGCAACAAAAAACATCATCTATAAAAATTTCAACTGTCTAGCTATAATGGTTAATGAGATACAGCCTGGTGACAGACAGACAAACAGTCGGACGGTCTAAGTAATAGGGTCCCGTTTCTACCCTACCCTATGGAACCCTAAAAATCGAATAAAATAAGTA
This sequence comes from Acrobasis suavella, assembly GCA_943193695.1. NCBI lineage: Eukaryota > Metazoa > Arthropoda > Insecta > Lepidoptera > Pyralidae > Acrobasis > Acrobasis suavella. The sequence goes on from OW971944.1 coordinate 1,915,922, forward strand.
TTTATCGGTATATTCATTTATCCCATACTACAAACGTGATTTTTCATAGATTATGGTACGGAACCCTTCGCGCGCGTCCGACTCGCGCTTGGCCAGTTGTATTATAACTCAACAAAAAGATCTCATCAGACTTAACAACTTTTGCTAAGGCGGCATTTTAATATTTCTTATAGTTTAGCTGGACCATTATAGTTCTGCATCATGTGTTCCATTTTCCAAAATCAATTATAGCCTATATGTTGCCCAGGCTTCACAGCTATATAACAAAAAAAGTTTCATTCGAATCCGTCCAGTATTTCCGGAGATTAGCGTGTACAAACAGACAAACAGACAAACAGACAAACAGACAAACAGACAGACATTTTTTTTTATTTTCTTACTCTATTACTATATCTCCATCGCCCCAAATATTTTTTTTTGAAAAATTTTCAATGTACAGACTCATTTTTTTTTACTCTTTTATTATAGTATAGATTTGTACAATAAAAAAGGATATAAATATGAACTAATAAATGGATGTTGTGTAGTAAGAGGATTTTAATTTCAGTGAAATTTAAAATATGAAATAGCTGAAGTTATAAATCACTCATTGCTTAAATCATATCAGCGCCCCCCAACTTTATTCTGGGCCCGTTACGCCCCCCTTAAAGCCTCCAGCGCCCACAAGGGAGCGTTATCGCCCACTTTGGGAAAGACTGATCTACACAATTTACAGTGCTCCTTCCTCAAGACGAATCAATCTCGAGCCCAAACTCGGTGAGGTTTTTTTCTTTAATCACAGAGATTCCATAACCACCTTCCAGCTCCATCATTAGATCAGCTCCATGTCATCATAATATTGCATTGTCACGCGATAAACGTATTATGCGTGTAAAATTTCAAGTTCAATCGGAAACCGAGAAGTGGGTCAATTTAATTTGCAAGATTTGATTATAGACAGACAGACAACGGAACAGGTGAAGCTTGTTATAAAAAATACTTGTAAAGTCTTTGACCTTTCCAGTTACGTGAAGAGTGGGAGCGATGTCAAGCGTCCCCCCTCGACCAGACGACGTGTCCGCATGACGTCGCCACGCTCCTCAAAGAATTCCTGAGGGACCTCCCGGACCCATTGCTGTGCAGAGACCTGTACCAGGCCTTCTTACACACGCAGAGTGAGTATATGGGACCTAAACTCGTAGTACGTCGTAGTAAACTCCAACTACAGACAAAATTCATTTCTTTGGAGGGCAGGCAATAGCTACAATCAGGTTTCGTCTGAGGTTGATATCGACATATTTTCTAGTAGTATACCTAGACTGAAACGCCTTCTAACTGATTTCTTTTTCCCAAGCGATGTAGTTAACGACGATCAACACTTAAATGCAATGTAAGTAACTTATGTATTTACTTCTTTATAAGTAATCCCACAAACTACTATCATATTGAACATAAATTAAGGACTGAGTATGCTGAGCTGATGATTTAAAGTTGCAGCTTTGTGAGCAGATTGTAAGTGATAACGTGATGTTTAGAGATCGTAATCTTTAAAAAATACAATGTTTTTTATCAGTGAGGACCTGTAATGGACTTTTTGTATCCATAGTGTTATCTATATATAAAATAGAATAGTTGTTGGTCTTCCCAATAAAATAAAAATAAAATAAAATAAAAACTAACCAAATATACTGGAAAATATCTGAAGGCTAAATTCGAATAATACTGAACAGTTTTCGCCAAGGAACATACATTGAAATATGAAAAAAATCTGGCCTCTTTTCTTCTTGCTACGTTGCCCCGCTTCCACTGCAAATTCAATGAGCTTATCCGCTGGGCTATGTCAGTGACTTTAGTTCTTCTACGATCCTCATTTCTGATTATCTCCATAGCCAGGTGGGTAACCTTGAGCCTTATGATTCTTTGAAGTGAAAACTTCTTTAGGCGCGTTGTTCATGCACGGAAAGCATTTTTTTTTAAGAAAAAACCCATTGAACTCGCGAAACTGTTACCGTAACCGACACCAAGTTTTCACTTCTGTCGGAACCACGGAGTGACAAATTTTTTTCCATCAAGTTCTTGTTGACTATTCCAGAAATCCGCAGCCGACGCACACAGTTCGAGGTGCTTCGCCTTATCGTGCAGCTGCTACCGGCAGCGCACAGGGACACCCTGAACGCACTCCTGTCATTCCTGGCACAGCTGGCCACGCATTCCGAAAATAACCAGGACGCGCCGCCCGGCAACTTGATGACGGCAGCCAATATTGCCACCATCATTGCGCCCAGCATACTGCATCGGAACAAACCGAATGAGACTGCCACGTGAGTATAACCTCCTGCTGATCTTACAGCTATAAATATAGATAATATAGAAACAATAAGAAATAGACAGCCATTTAAAAATCTCCACAGGAAGTAGTAAAATAAAAAAAAACAAGAAAATATTGAGAAGCAAGAACACAGTAGTCATTCATATACAATAATTACATTATGACAAGTATGTAGTATAAGTAAAAAAGAAAAAAGATACTAAAGTATGCATACAAAAATATATAGGTAAAGAAAAATCTAAATACATTACTAGAATATACACCGCGAAGATAGTTACGTATAACTTAAGGCGCTGTGCATCAGAAAAATACCGTAAAACGTCTATTTTATCGTCGCGCAGTTAGCCTTATGCCGCATGAAATACTAGGATGAAAAAAATACGAAGTACAGTTCAAAGATCAAAATAAATGTGACATCAAAATATTTAAAACCTAGCCAAATAAAATAGCAAAAAAGCTATATCCAGAAAAAGTTTCGTCGCGAATTACTTGATATTTTCAGCGACAATTACCAACTTTTTACGTCTATAAAAAGTTTAACTTAATAAGCACGAGGGATACTTAAAAAAAATACAATATTTGGTTATAATTATTGAATTATTAAATTAAAACTGAAAAATAACAACCGAAATGGCAGATTCGGGTTTGAACTGAGACTGGTGACAGGCCAACCGGTATCGCCACTTTCAACCTTATTTCATTAGGAGTACGTACTATATCGCGCGATTTTCAGGTTGAGGGATACAGCGCCTTAATACAAGTATATAAGTAGTAAAGAAAAGAAAAATATCTCAAAGAATGGCAAAACACCTATGTGCATCTACCTACAAATCCTGTTATTCAAAAAAACCATTACTGATTCGACGATGATCTAACATCGTATTATAGTTAAATTCAGGTACTTTGCGTAGTTCAAAAATGCATATTAAGTGATCTGAATTATTTTGTGCGATTCCGCCACCAGTTAGTTCATGCAAACTATTCCCAGCATACCTGCCATCAACAGCGACTTCGACGCTTGACCGCCGAATTACGATGTTAGGTATACTAAATTAACGTATTTTGAGGAGCTCTGTGTAGCCCAGTGGGATTGCGCATTACTAGTGCTTTCGTAAGAAAAGCGACATCGGGAGTGGTCCGCACTTTGATGAGTGAACGTTATGTTTTCGAAACGTTCGTGGGTGAAAAGTCCTTTGGATGAAAAGTTAATTGTTTAAAGATTCTGTTGACCAACGGTTCATGGACCAATAGAATGATGATAAACCGTTTTAGTTTCGTCAGATTCCTTTAAGCAGACGAAACTTACAAGAAAATAAAAAAGAATTTATATTTTTAAATTCCAGTTCCGGTGAGCTATCTGAGCGGACGGACGTGATCAATGTGGTGCGGATGTTAGTGGAGAGACAGTCAGAGTTATGGACGTTACCCGCGGAGGCTCTGCACCAAGCGTACGTGCAGCTACTCCACACGCAACCGGCTTGCCTCGACGCTCTACTGCTAAGAAGAGCCGAGTGAGTTTATTTATTTTAACCAAATTCTGACAGTTTCTGCAAATTACAAGAATTGGTCTAGTTTCACTTTAAAGACTTGATAATTATAGTAAGGTCATTACACTATCATCATCAAATCTTTTATTTAACTTTATACTGTGTAATGGTGGACTTAAGTCAAACTAAACGGGTGATGTGGAAAATGATAGGGGTAGTGCAAAACTTGAATAGGATTTTGAACTTTTGTTATATTATTATCATGATTTCACTCACATCCCGCCAATGCTGACCAATGTTGTCGTCGACCAATCGAAAAACCGAAGAAAACACAGTTTATCTAAATGTGAGTTATTACAAGCCCCTGACAATGTTTTAAGATTGTCATTTAATAACAAGTGGGACTAAACCTGTTTTTATCATACAGTAAAAAACAATTAAGGCCTGTGGTTTTTATACTGTATATAGGTTTTATAACGACATCCTCAGCTTTTCTGTTGTGGCTGCTACCGTCATCTGTCGCTTCGGCAAAGGTCTCCCCAGTTGACCTTACATCTACTCATCTCTGTACTTCTTCTTACTTCCTGTTGCGTTACAACCCTTTGTGGGTCTTGACCTTTTCCGCAACCTTCTTCCATTATGCTCCGTCACTATCCTAAATTTTTTACTGCCTATTATTTTTAGATCTTCGACGCAGTCCCTCCATCGCTTTCTAGGTCTTCCTCTGGGTCTCTTTTGTTGCGAGATCTACTTTAGTGCATCACTCATCTTTGAATCTTTTGCTCTTTCTTCAGGAGTGCGCCGATGGAGCACCCAGTGATGGCGTCAGCGTCGGACAGTGCGGTGCGACGTATGTACTCGCGCGAGGAGTTCCTGCATGGAGCCGCTGCCACCGGTGGACAAGACTCAAGGTCTTTATTTCTTTCATTTAGACTCTAGGAAAAGGGACAGAGAGTTATGGAAAGAAAGAGGGGTCTTTCTTTCCATAACTCTCTGTCCCTGATCTTAACTTTCCAATTTACAATGTTTTCATGTCATCTGCTGATCTCTTCTTTAGTCTACCTTTCTTTTTACGTCTATCCGTTGGAATCCAACCTGTTTCTGGGTGCATGCGGCCGAATGCTTTCTTTCTTACTTTACCTAAATCAGTCCACTGCTAAACTTAAGGTATCTTCTAATAAAGGGGGAGCTATTGGATCACAGTTGAACTGTGTAGTGGGAGCGAGTCGTGTAAGGTGACCCGCCTGGGTGCAAGATGACCATCACTTCATTATCCATGTTTATTCTTGCTGAGACCACGGTAGGTGAAATCCGATTTAAATGCCAGCAAATCATGCAACGCGATAGTTTTAAAGTAGTTACTTCATTTCCCATTCTTGAAGTATCACTCGGAATCATCTTGTCTCCAGTCAGGGAGGAGAAGTCAAAAATTCGTTATTTTACATAAAATTTACTGCTTTCTCTTTTATCCTGGTGTTGTCAACAGGGGCAGTGAGAAAACGTACTCTCGCACGCGGAGGACGAGAGAGGCCTCGGACACCTCGTCTGGGTCATTATCTTCGGCCATGACTATAGTTACCAGGTAAAAACTATCGCTTTCAATTTTAACTTTCTCACTCAAATGTTTTAGCCCACAGTGACGGATTTTGCAAGATGCATAAAACATCAGACATAGTTTAACTTATTGTCGATAGTTCATTTTCAGTCTTTATTTTTGTTTTGACTTACTTGTGGTCCTATGTTCCTTATCAGAAGCAGAGGAAGGAAATAGAGACTCCATCCCGATCGGTCTTGAGCTTCTTGAATTCTCTCCAAGTCTTTCAGATCTTCCTTACTTCTTCTAGCGTTTGATTTGTTGCCAGCTCTCTTCAGGGTTGCCGACCTTTAGTTTTCCTTGAGGTTCCATACTCTTTCGTCATCTTTGGTCGGCACTCTTCGTTCAGTGTCTTCTCTAATTTTATGTTTGTTTTTTATTTTATTTTTAGGCTTCGCAGCAGTGAAGGCAGCAGCGGCATCGCGAGTGTATCTCACACACGGGATTCCACGGCAGACTCAAACGATTCCGCCTCTGATTACAATGAGGTAAGTACGATTTACAAGGAGATTGTAGACAATTATGTCGTCTAGAAAGGAACACCACTCTCATCTATTTTCCCCTACTTTCATTCTTATCTGATGCATTCTAGCCTTTGAATTTTATGAAGAACGAAAAAAGGAAGAACTGTGTTTAGAAGGATCAGTTGATTAAGTTACAGCATTAACTACTGGAAGACGCCTTTGGCTCTTGCGTAAACACCTGACCCTATTTTTCCTCTTCTTCTCATATTTAAGAGCTGCACTCTTTTCGGTGGAATGCCTTACATGTCTCTCTATCCTCCACTTAGTTTTTAACCTCCTTATTCTAACCTGATTAGGAATAAAAACGCGTATCCCGATTTTTTGCAGACGTTAGGCGGATCTGACGATGACAGCTGCATCATAAAAGCATCGCTGCACATCCCTGCGGCGTCAGTGTCGCGCGCGCGCCCCGCGCCACCACCCCGGAGGCGCTCCACCTCGGGATCAGAGTCCTCTGCGAAGAGAGACTCTGCTGTAGGATCGTCCCCAGCTTCAGGTAATATTTAGTATCTTCTTTAGACTATCGGCAGCTCGAAGGACCTTGAAGCAAGAAAAGCTAGTTTCAGTGCGGAAAATCCTTCGTTAGATATTGAATCAGAGCTAAAGAAAGACGGAAACTAGAAATCAAGAAAAATCAATATATAATCTGTAGGTTTATTTGTTTCCCTATCATCATAAATCGGGATCAGAGTCCTCTGCGAAGAGAGACTCTGTTGTAGGATCGTCACCAGCTTCAGGTAAGATTTAGTTATTTCTAGACTTTAGGCATTTCGAATGATCTTTGTGGAATAAACTAAGCTAGTTTTGCAGCGGAACATTCCTTCGTAAGAACGTACGGTCTAGGATCAGAGCTATAGGAAGACGGAAACTAGGAAGCAAGGAAACACCAAGAAATTGAAGATCGTAAGGGTTGGGCTACATTTGGCAGTGTGGAACAGACCATAGACCATTCTATATTTTTTTGTTTAGTAGGCTGGTCAGACATCTCAAATTCATAGACATCTTGTCAAACTTCTATCCCGAAATCCCGATATTATATCTAACTAGCTGGGCGACCGAGATTTGCTCGGTTACTTTTCATGAAAATCATTTTTTTAGCCGTCACTCCCTAAACACAGAGTTTCATCTAAATCGTTGTAGCCGTTTCCGAGATCTTCTGTATAATATATATTTATATATCTATATATGCTGGTTTAAAGTATAGGATGTGCTCCAAGTGAAGACCATAAAGTCAAGAATGGAAGATGCGCATTGAGAAAACCTTCATAAACTTGAGGTCGTTATCAATTCGTCGCGATCCTTTATTGTTTTATGTATGTTCACCGATTATTTAAAGACGCCTGAACCGATTAAAAAAAATCTTTTTTCGTTTAATAGGGTATACTTTCCATGGAAAATTTATCAAAATCGGTTGTGTAGTTTGGGCGTGAAGTAGGTTTTTAGTTTTGAAAAATTATAAAACTTATGTTGTTTTATGTCCAGCAGTGGGATCGTCCGCGGCGTCCGCATCCGCATCTCCGTCAGGCGCGTCCGCGTCCGCGTCAGCGGCGTCGAGTCCCCCCGCGTCCCCGCCCCCGGTGCTGTCGTCCGCGGTGCGCGTCACGCTGTCCGCCGCCGGCGAGGTGCGGCGGACGACCAAACAGCCGGACAACATTGACATTGACAGGCTTATATCGCTTGGAAGGTGAGTGAGTGATGCTCTATGGGTTCTTTTTAAGGTATTCCAAACCCATCTGCATAATGCAACTGCCGACAGCACAGGCAGCGACGGCCGCAGCTGCACGACTGGTTTGTTTGTATTTGTATGAAATGGCTTCCGAGCGCCGCCACAGCAGCACGTGCAGCAACCACCGTCAACCACGGTGTTGCAGTGACCGCCAAATGGTAAGGACGTTTTGTTTCCAAAAAAATGAGTTTCTCAGAAATTGAAGAGGGACAACTAATAAACAAAACAATGTAAAACTGTTGTAATTTTTGTAACATTTTGCTAGTGCACCGCCTAGTATTGGTTGTGCAGTAGTGGTTTGTGCAGCCACACTCGGATTCCGGCTGCACACTGCAACTGCACGTGCCGCGACTGCATGCAGCCGCTGCACGTGCTGTCGGCAGTTGCAGTTGGCAGCTGGGTTTGGAGTAGTACCTACTTAAGAATCCCCTTACCCTAGACTTTTCCATACAAACGTAGTCTACGTTTTATTTTGAAACGACATGTCAGATTTCGATGTAATTTTAAAGAAATTTCAATTATCTAGGGTTGCAATTGCTCTCCGACGGTAAAATTATGAACTGGAAAGAAAATATAAGGGTGTAGAAGTTTTCCATACTGATCAAATATGATATAATACACTATATATATTCTCTTTTAAGTTCATAATTTTACTGTTATAACCCTAAATAATTGCAATTTCTTTAAAATTAGAAAATTTTGCCCATATCCGACATGTCGTTTCAAAATAAAACGTAGACTACGTTTGTATGGGAAAGTCTGATTCTGTCCAGGGGACTTCTTAGAGGACGTTCTTAAAGGCACTTCACTCATTACCTCAGAACACAGGTATGGCATTTCATAGAAGTGGAGCGTCATTTATGCCTACTACTACAAACGACACTATACATCCGTGCCACTACAATGTGTGTGTGTTTGCCCCTCATCACACTCGACAAGGCGAGAACGGGGGAAAGATGCGGGTACGGGAAACGGGGACGCATATTGCGCGAGACAAGAGTTTCCGTACTGTATGCGATACTTATATTAATTCTGTACTATTTATTGGTCCGTAAGCGCGTTCTTAGATGCATTCCTGGATAAGGTAACTTTACCCAGAAGTGCGCTTTCCTGATTTATCTTCAAAGATGTGCATGCCAACCCTATGTTACCCAAGGATGCCTAAGACCGTGCGAATTGGAAAAAACAAATGGTTGTTTTTCATAAACGGAAGAAACTGAAGGAAACACAATTTACCTAATGCGAAAAGTTTAACAGCTTTAATATATGAGAGTAGAAAAAGATCTTACGGCAAATAGCAGATTTTTTAAAAAACTTCATTTACTTGAACATGAATAATATTGATTTAGGGTCTGTGGAAAAGGGGGATTCGGGGAGCTAAGCCCCCCGCTATTTAAAACACACGTTAAGACGAAGTGGTAGCTAAAGTGGCGCCCTCATTTGAAATAAATTGTTTTAAAACTAAATATGGTGATAATTAAAAATTTAATTTGTATAAATGTCTAGAAAGACATTTAAACTATTTTATGAATAACCTTTGAAATTATTACTAATAGTGCCTCTGGTTTTAAAACTGTTTTTCGCCAAAAGTGGCCACTTTTGGCAAAAAAAAGTTTTAAAACTTGACGGACTACCAATATTACTTTCAAATGTTATTCATAAAATAGTTTAAAGGTCTTTCTAGACATTTATACACATCAAATTTTTAATTATCACCGTATTTAGTTTTAAACAATTTATTTCAAATGAGGGCGCCACTTTAGCTACCACTTCGTCTTAAGACACAAAGGAATTTCGATATTAGTTTAGGTTACGTTTTGTTAAAACGGAATGAGGGTTTGGATACAAAGCCCACAGCTATTAAAAACTTCCAATAAAACATTATTTTTTACAGAGAACGCAACACATCAGACGCCCGAGCAGTGGTCCTCCGTCAACACGACGAAAGCACCATCAGCGCGAGGAGAGTCGCAAACCGCCAGGAACAGATGCTAAGAAGAGAAGACCAGTCCTTCAGGAGAGAAGAACAGGTCTCCAGGAGAGACGGCCCCGACCAGACGGTCAGGAGAGAAGAGGTGAAGAAAGAAGGCACTATGCTGTACAAAAGAGGAGAGCTGATTTCTAGCGCGCGGTCGCCGACCACGTGACAGATTATATACGTGTTTTTATATATAAACGTCTATTTATCACGCTTTGTTTTATTGTCTTGGTTTTGAGAAGACCGTAACCAGCGGGCTTGCATGAATAGAGTGATGAGTAAGTCGAAGCGAAAGGGGTCTGTCACAGGATCGTAGTAAGTGGAGATCCATAGACTCTGCCTTTCCCTGAGGAAAACAGACGTGATAATATGTATGTATGTATGTACCCAGAAGCGCCACAGGACAGTCGTCATCATTATTAGGTCTTTACTTTTTTAAATTTTCACCGCAAAATAAATCTGTTTATCTTTTCCTAAAGGTTAACAGGGAGAGAATGCTCTAGCATTAAGAGCGGCCTTCCCGCCTTACTTTTCATACAAACGCTCGTACGTGATTATAGCGTTGTATCTGATCTTTCTTGAAAACTTTTGAACTCGCATATATCTTGTGCGCTATTTCTAGGTTTCTATCGAAATAAAAAATTGAAATTTAGAAAAACAACATCAGAATAAGCCATTAAAAATCTGCTTTTTTGCACAAATTTTAGCCGAACTTCGACCGTTTATAAAGTACTCATAAATTGTAAAGGTGAAGAAAATATTTCTATACAAACCTCGCAAATGTAAAATTTTAATACAAAACATTTATTTCACGCACTTGTAATGCTTACTGATAAACACGTATCACCTGGAACAAGTTTTATGAAATTTCCGCATCCTATGAATAGTTAATATTCGTTAAATGGATAGTTAATAATAATACTGACTTCATTCAATAGAATGCAAACAGTGCCTTAAGGTACTATCTCTCTCTTTTTGGTTTGCCTCTTTTTATAGCATTACCCTGGATGAAACAACGAGCTTATTAAACTATGCTCGCGTTGACGACAGAGCGGTCGGGAAGGGCCGCCTTAAGTCCACCTATTGCAGCTTTCAGCTCAATATCTAAAAAACAAAATAAATAACTAACTTAGAGGAGTACCTACGATCCTCTATACCACCAGAGCCTTATTTAGCTGAAGTAGTCAGAGGATTTGGCCTACCAGAGCCATACTTGGGTGGAGTAGCCAGAGGATTTGCCTACACTCCACACTAGCCAAACGGGTACAACTGATGTTTAAGTATACCTACCTATGCGTTATTTTGGATGTATTTTTTAAGTTGCTTTTTACAACATCCACGGTAATGGACATCCGAAAAACGGCCACTTTAGAGGCTAATGTGCGAAGAAAAACTTTCCGTTATAGATTGGATAGAATAGAATCATTTATTTGCATGATTTATACAACCAACCTGCTTGTTCTACTTTAAACTGTAAGCAGCATTCATAAAATAGTTTAAAGGGCATGATGAGACGAAAATTTTAAATGATATCTCTGTTTCCTTTCAAACAATTTATCTCAAATGAACACTGGACCCCGAAAAATTCATGTATCCAAATGGGGCAGAGGGCTCCAACAGTTTCTCCATCGCGATCGGTTTTTGGCTACGGTCTTGACTTCAGGTCAGGTTAGCCCGATATCTGTGCCGCAACTGAACCGCCAGGTCTGTTTGGGTCAGCCAACTTTTCGCTTGCCCTGGAGGATCTAAGGGATTACCAGGTTGATTTACTGTTATGAAGTCAAAGCTAGAAATGAAACGAGTTCGGCCTTCGAATAATATAATGTCCAACCGAGTAAAAAAGAATTGATCCATGATTGTCTTGTTATTTCCGATGTAGTTTGTCCCGCATGATGATAGCTCCCAACTTTGAGACGCCATCTTGGTATTCTGTCTTGCCAAGTGGAGGAACTGCCGAGGTCGTCTCTGTCAGAAGATAATAATAACAATAATTAAGGGTCAGATACAGAAGGCAGTACCTTTAGACACGGCACGCATTGTCAGGAGGTTTCTCTCTCTGCGGCCCTAACCGCCGCTGCCAGCGGGCAGCTAGGTTCGGTTTTTCTTATAATATGTGTATATTTTGCAGTATATTTTATATTATACTTTTTATAGATATATTATAAAAACAATCTAGTCTAAGATAATTAAAGAGAACAATAATTAATTATGGCAGGTGACGTTTCTATTGCGATAGCCCAGCATCAGTCCATCCTCATTTCATTCCATAACCCATAGACCTTTCCCTTTTCCTTTCAATAGATCTTTCTTCTTCCGAAACCTATTCAAGGGTACACCTTTCCTATACATATACATAAGTGGGTTTTAGCGGGAGAGCCACCAATCTAAAGCGCCTCTGTTGAATCTGTATCCCCACGCAAATCTCTCAAGGGACCCGGGTGAATCGGGTGAAGATGATTCTCAAAGGACATACATACAATAATTATGTATGTATATCACGTCTTTTTAATATAGTTCTTTTTGTCATTTTACTATCTATTAAGTCCTTTATTAATTGGTGAAGATATGATGGAGAAAAGTTCACTCTTGCAAAGGTCTCCCCATATCCTTCCAAACTTGAATGCAAATAACGATCAATAATTTAAAAAACAAATGTTTTGTATATTTACTTAGTCATGAGCTATGAAAACTTTAATTTAATAACTTTATTTCACGTTTAACAGTATAGATACAGAGTAGTGTCAATTTACAATTTTATTACATAGGTACCTCCTTAATTTTGACGACCTCAGTGGCGTAGTGGTCACCGTGCTAGTCCGCCACCCAGAGGTTCCGGGTTCTATCCCCGGTCAGGGCATGTTGGAAAATGTCCTTTTTCAAATGGTCCTGGGTCTTGGGTGTTTATCTATACATGTATTTGCTATAAAAATATAGTATCGTTAAGTTCGGATCCCATAACACAAGTCTCAAACTTACTTTGGGGCTAGCTTAATCAGTGTAATTTGTCCGTATACATTTAGATTTATTTATAATTAAAGGTACGTTAGTTCTTAAGTAGGTACGTAGTTGCATACATAGTTGAACACTTAATGATTTATCATCTACCCGCCATAGTAGTAATAGATTTACTGCATAGCGGTCGGGTAGTGATATGTGATATAGTGATGATGGTACCCTTACCGCATTTGGCCCTCGGATCGCTGGCCCCGCCCGAGCCAGCCTGCTTGGATATGGTCTTCGGCGTTGACATCCTGGGTTTGGGCCCCACCCTGCACGGGTCCCCAGGAAGCCGCATCGGCTGGGCACAAGGCCCAGTACCACTCTCGTCCGATGCACGCTGTAGGCCTTCGAATTTTGCGCCGGGACCTACAAATAAAAACAAAATCGGACAAGTGTGTCAGATTCGCCCGCTGAGGATTCCGTACTCTGTTAAGCTTATGTCAATGAAGCATACGATACGATATTTTACCAACACGATACGAGGAACTCGGTGGCCCGGCGGGAGTGCGCATTACTAGCGCTTCCGCAAGTTAAGCGCACATGGATACCCATCCATGTGCGGACCACGCCCAGTGTCGCTTAACTTTTTTTAGAAATTTTCTCGAACTCCTCCGTGCTTCGGAAGGCACGTATAAGCCGTTGGTCACGGCTGTCATCATTGTTTGGCAGTCGTCAAGCTATGTCAGATGCCTTTAGGCAGCCTGAAAAATCTGACACCAGTTTTGGCCACTTACATACACGAAAAACAAACAAAACAAGCAACCAATACTATATCTAACATGACATTGTTGACTCACTTCAAAATTTGAACCAAAAAATATAGTATTTTTCTATTTCATTACAAATGTATAGTTTTCAGACTACAGGCGGAAAATACCCTATGAATTTTGATGCCCTAGACTGTGTCGAAATATGCGTTTTAATATATATGGTCTACGACCATATCTTGTTTCATTTTTTCACAGCTTCAATGGATTGTAGACTTGAGAATGTCGTTTTAATTTCAACTCGATACCTCCACGCGTTCCCGAGTTGAAAGTCTTGACAGACAGACAAACAGACGGACCACGAAGTCATTCTATAAGTGTTCCGTTTGTATCCTTTGGAGGTACGGAACCCTAAAAATAAGTACAAACCACACAGCTACGTGCCACTCCTTGTAAGTAACTTGTAACTTATTGTGCATTGAAATCAAATCATGCCTAACGCTATCACAGGTCTGTGCATGGCTATATATTTCATTCTTACTTTGGAATATTTTTCATTTTTTATATTTTATGGAAATCAGTTATGTACTTTGCAAACTTAGTGTTGCCCTTTTTTCTGTAGTTTCTGTACACTGCTCAAAACATTATGAACTAGTTGTTAGTGGAAACTTTACTGATGTGTGTTTAAGTAGTTAAGTTATTTCTAACTGTACAAAGCTATTGTTTGTTTCCCAAATAAACAAAAAATAAAATAAAGTCTGTCTTGCCCCCTCCCTGTAACTTACTCGTATTCTTGGTTTCTCTTCCCCATCCCCTCCTAAACAGAATCCTGGCTACGCGCTTACGCTGTATACATAAAAAAATGGTCGAACTACTAACCACTTTCGCAGTAGTCGACCTGGTAGGTCGTCTTGTTACGGTCCCTATCGATCCTCTGCTTCAGTTCTGGAGATGCCTCATTTTGAAGAATGCTGAACAGCATTGGATACTTTGACTGAAGCTGTAATCAAAAGAAAAGGTAAATATAATATATAAGCGCAAGTACAGAAGAAGCGGTAGCAAATTGTACTAATATTTGTTTGCTGTGGATAATAAGGATTTTATTAAGCAAATAAAAAAAAGTGCATATCCCTATTGAAATTTTCTTGAAGAACTTGCCTTGTCTAAGAATGCATTGGGTTGGTCGTATCTCGACGTTGGGGTCTCAGGAGCCGCACCAACTCGCACGGGGTACAACTTGGGGTCCAACAATGGTCCCATGATCTGAAATCATCAAACAGTTATGTTATGATATGATAGAGGTAAAGTGATGTACAAGACTCGAGTGCTCCACTCATTCTTAGGACTCAGAGTCGTTGACAGGGCTCAACATTTTTAATGGAAGGCTCGACGACCCCTAGATAACTAAACTATACTGGGAGTTGCAATATAACTTAACATTCATCTTCGGGACTACGCGATAAATACGTTATATAATCAACATAATAAAACATAAGGAAAAAATTGTTAAATGGAACATAATAAGGGCTCATTATGAATAACTAACAAAAGAAATAATATTTTTTGAATAATTCTAGATACGTATTACAAACATCTACATTATGGGTTCCACAAAGCGTATGATTACGTCTAAAGCATCAACGTTTGGTCATTCTTAGCAATTTTGACTGGCAATCGTAAAAATGTTTTGTAAAGTTGATATTTTTTTCTAGTATGCAAGACTAGGTTATCTATATATGTAATACAAAATATTTTTTTAACTTGAAACCAATCAACTAAGTGAGCCTCGGAGCGAGAGATTAGAGTCTCTTTCTTGATCCGAGGCTTTTTCTGCGCCAGCGTCTTTTTACCCAACTGCGACGAAGGTAAAGTTTTTCGAGTATGTAATACACACTTATTGCAACAAGCAATAAGCAACGATTTTTTTAATTTATAAAACTTAGAAACTATAGAAATAAAGGAGACACCTTAAAAAGAAAGCTTGCTTGCTTTTCGTGTGTGTCAGTGGCCAACACTAGTGTCAAAATTTTCAAGCTGCCTAAAGGGGTATGTTCGCCGAAGCAAGAATAGACGATTTTTATGCAATAATGCGTAAGTGGGCTGCCTCGGCGCTGCAGCGTCTCCGAGGGGGCTCTAACAGTACACTTAACACGACCTCCGTTTGACGACCTCCGTGGCGTAGTGGTCACCATGCTAGTCCGCCACCCAGAGGTCCCGGGTTCGATCCCCGGTCAGGGCAAGTTGAAAAATGGTCTTTTTCAAATTTTCCTGGGTCTTGGGTGTTTATCTATATGTTATGTGTTTGTTATAAAATATAGCATCGTTGAGTTAGTATCCCATAACACAAGTCTTGAACTCACTTTGGGGCTAGCTCAATCAATGTAATTTGTCCGTATATATTTATTTATAACAGCCTAGCGGCCAAAATTGATGGGCCTTTTGTAAGGCACTGGGCAGATCTGCTCGTGCATAGAGGTGTACACCTTATAAATTAAATATTTTTCTCTCTCGTAAATTACTAACATTACGATAAGTACTTTGTTTTTACTAATATTGTATGGACCATGATGGTCTGACATAAAGAATTTATTATTATTATCATTATTAAAGGCATCTGACATAGCTTGACAACTGCCGTACAATGGTCTTCACTGTATGGCAGTCGTCAATCTATGTCTGAGCTAAGACAAACAGACGAGACCAACGGCTTATATGTGTCGAGAACAAGAAGGCAAAATTGTGAAAACTGACCTCGTTTCTGCTCCAACCACCCTCCTTCCCAGGCGGTAGCTGTGGCATCTCTCCTCCGGAATACTGCGGACACCGACAATCCGGCGGTCGGGAGTGCTGCATACATGCTTGGTAGAATGCCACCTCTTCATCAGTTAGCTTTGGTGCTCCTCTGTAGCAGCAGATACAGAATTAGAAAACTTAATGATCATCACCATAATCAGCCTTCTAGACCAATATAATTCTGTGAGTCAAATATTTGACCTAATATGGACTAGAAGTGTGATAATATACAATATGTAACAAAAACCCTGTCCGATCCTTGTAGGAGCAACTCAGACCGTCAATATGAACAACTTTTCCTATGGGACTAATGCTTGAAGCTCGAAAGAAAAATTGACGATTTCATACAAAAGTGTTCGGCAGGCCTGGCAATGTGTATGAAAATGACGATTTTTTCTTCAAGTTTTAAGCATTGGTCGCTTAGGAAAAGTTGTTCATATTGACGGTCTAAGTTGCTCCTACAAGGATCGAACAGGGTTTTTGTTACATATTGTATAATACATAAACAAGTTAATTTTGCTAGTTAAATTAAAAAATCGCGACTATCAAAAACGCCATCTTGTGATGAGCAGCGAAACTACATATTGTAATTGATATTCGTAGCGCCATCTATTATTTGCTTGGGAAACCCAGACTTTAAATCGTTAACCTCAAATTACTTTTTAAACGGCTGAAACGATTTGCATCAAACATAGCCAAAAACAACCGCAAGGGAACTCGCTTTCACGTAAAAACACCGCATCGAGATCAGAGAGGAGTGTTATATAGCTTATAACACTCCTCTTTTTTGTCGGAGGTTAAAAAAGAGAGTTCAAAGATTCAAAGATTCAAATGTTTATTCAGTAATTAGACCTTTACAGGCACTTTTACACGTCAATAAGTATAATTTATATTTCGTGTAAAGTATATTAAAATTTAATTTATTTTTAAAGAAAAGCTACCGATACCAGCGCTTCGTAACGACCACTGCTGAAAAGAAACGCCGAAAGAAACTCATTTTCACAGTATTGGTCGCCTACTCGCCAGTTTAGAAGTACCCGAGTTTAGAAGTACCCGTCATCGGCATGTAGGTATAAAGAGATTGATGAGTGTAAATGAAGTGGACGAGGTCTGTTAGGATCCTTCGGTCGGTTCTGTATCGATCAGCAACATCGGACTGATGAGACTAAAAAGTCTCATAAGTCCAATCGTCGGACTAAATCATCGAACTATTGATACTAGAGGGTCAGCTCTGCCCAAACTGCAGTGGCGTTCGGTGAGAATTTGGACTAATACAACTGTGAAAGTATGAAACGAATTAAATACCTACATAATTAAGTTCTCTAAAGGTTAATAAGCCGTTCAATATCCGGCTTATAGTTCGCATATTTTTATCGACTTAGTGTGAGTAATATAATGTGTGCGACTGCCTCCGTGGTCCAGTGGTCAAAGCGTTCGCGTTGTGACCCGGAGGTCATGGGTTCGATTCCCACTGGAAAGCATACTTTGTTAAAAGTTGTTTCCAGTCTGGATAGGATATTGCAGGGTTGAATCACCTGATTATCCGAAAAGAAAGATGATTCCGTGTTTCGGAAGGCACGTAAAACTGTGGGTCCCAAACGCCACCTAGCGTTTGATCATCAAACTATCCAAGGATTGGTTCCTGGTTTGCCCTTTGGGTTGTGGAGGTCAGACGGCAGTCGCTCTGTGTAAAAACCAGTAACCTCATCAAATCTCCTTGGTTAGGTAGCGGACCCCGGGCTCTGAAGCGTTACTGCTGAGGATGCAACCGGGAATACGCTCGGATGATGATGAGTGTGAGTAATATAATGTAATATATTAATATATATAGCTATAAGCTTGTTTATACGAAATTTATTATTGTGAGTGTAAAGTGAAGTTTAGTTGTGGTAGAGCCACGCTACCGGCAAAACTCCGTTTTGCTAGTAGCATGAATGGACCGGCTCGTCCGGGGAAGTACCACACTCTCACAGAAAATCGACGTCTGAGTAGTAGCGTCACCGCTTTTATGCTTCGTTCGGTAAGTGAGAGAGCCGGAGCCCCCCCCCCCCCCCCCCATCAGGTGACCCGCTTGTTCTTTTGCCGCCCATTGACATAAAAAAAATGTATAACTAGCGAAAATTTTCGCGTTTTAAATATGTGGGTGTGTGCAATCAAGTCAAGCTGCAAGTTTATGGCATTACGGCTTATAAAAATAGTAAATGCACATTTAATTGCGGATTATTTTAATGTGCAGTACGCCAATATACATATAATTGTTATTTTTAATAAATGCATAACAATAATTAATTTAAATTAATTAATTATTATAGTATTTTAAATTACATTGAATATGACAACGACATCTTTTGACAGGTTGCCGAACTGAAATTAGCAAACAACTCTTTTAGAGTTTAACATTAGAAACCCCTAAGGGTACTCGGTAATCGGCTTCTAAGGAGGCCCCGCAACTGCTACATACATACAGACTATCACGTCTTTAACCCTAACGGGGCAGACAGAGCACTTTGGGTCTTGCGGCTCTAAGCAGACAGACCCTAGGACTGCACGACTCAAACGCCACTTTTAGCGTGATGGTGGGCGAGATGGTGGAAAAGGAATCAAATAGTGGGTTGCTAGTCGCATCGCCTATTGAAATGATTAACATTTTCGGCCAGCTCCTCGGCTGCTACGATCCGTGCAAGATGAGAAGCAGCTGGTACGGTAAGCCTCAAAAATGGAGTCTCTATTTCTCATACAATTAGTATGTCCGTACATTTTAAGTTTTTTCTTTTCTCTCTGACCAGCATGGAAGAACTACTACTACTATGCTACTGCTACCCTGTGCGAAACAGGCGTGATAGTATGTACAATACCCGGCACGTAAGTTGAACAAAATGGCGGCCGTTGTTGTACGTCGTTTGTCCGTTTAGAATCATATTTCTATAACTTTTCTATCCGAACTTTAGATAGAAATGATTTCGGCTTTGAAGAAAGAACAAAATATTTTTTTTAACACTTTTATCTCCAGTTAAACATGCGCCGACAGCCGCCATTTTTGTTCAACTTACGCGCCGGGTATTGTACGAGTATGTATGTAAATTATACTTCGACGACCTTCGTGGCGTAGAGGTCACCATGCTGCATGTGCACCCAGAGGTCCCGGGTTCGATCCTCGGTCAGGGCAAGTTGGAAAATAGCCTTTTTCAAATTGTCCTGGGTCTTGGATGTTTATCTATATATGTATTTGTTATAAAATATAGTATCATTGAGTAAGTACCCCATAACCCAAGTCCCGAACTTACTTTGGGGCTAGATCAATCATTGTTATTTGTCCCTTATATTTATTTATTTACACTTACTCTCCCGAACCTCCCTTTCCACCACCACTGCCGCCACCTCCTCCAGATCCTGGCAAGTTGGGCCAGAGGTAGTCTTTTCTGTAGGTTGTCAGATAATGATCCATGTCTGTCTACGAATCGCAGGGTGTTCGCATCACTACTATAATTTTGGATTTTTAGCAAATTTTTTTTACATTATTTGTGAGATTACTGCATCGGGACAAAGATTTTGCATTGGGTTGACAGTAACTGATTGACATAAGTCACGCCGACTTGATTTTTGTTGGCGTATTTGAAGGGGGAGAACAGGTTGGTGAGTTCGAACCTCTTTTGGTTATAGGGTGATAACATACTAATGCATATCCAAGCGGATCAACGTCAGGCAGGCTTGTATTAATTTATAATAAGTTATTATTAAAGAACCAGCCAGTTGAGAGTTGGACTCGCACACAAAGGATTCCGTACCATTATCTATAAAAATCACGTCTTTTGTATGGGTGCCCCACTTAAATATTTATCTTATTCTGTTTTTAGTTGTTAATAGTGGTAATAGAAATACATAATCTGTGAAAATTTCAAAAGTCTAGCTATCACGGTTCATGATATACAGCCTGGTGAAAGACGGACAGCTGAGTCTTAGTAATAGGGTCCCGTTTTTACCCTTTGGGTACGGAACCCTAAAAGACGAAAGACCTGACTGTTTATACAAGTGGAAGGGACATACCCAGAATAAATTGAACCACGGGCGATTACTAGATCACTGTAGTATGATGAAATTAAAATAACCAAAAAGAATTCGACATTCCCATAAAAATAGCCCGGGCGCCGCCTGCACACTTTTGTATGGAAATGTCGACTTTTTGTGTTTAGGCGTGTTTAGGCTGCATTGTGACGAGATCAGCCGTTGAAAAGCTCACGAAAATTTGGAAGGATCGCAGAATTACCAAAAACACCAAGGTTCGTCTGATGTACTGCTTAGTGTTTCCAATTTTCCTATATGGAGCTGAAACATGGACATTAAGGGGCTACCTGAATTTTCCGGGGTCCAGTGCTGCCCCCATTTGAAATAAATCTCTTGAAAGGAAACGGAGATTTCATTTAAAATTTTGTCTTGACTCGCACAATTGCGAAAAACGGCCACTTTTGGCGTATGTGCGTAGAAAAGCTTCATGTTCTCACTTCAAACAGTAAACAGTAGTTCATAAAATAGTTTGAAGGTTTATCTAGGGTCTGATCAAGACCAAATTTTAAATGATATCTTCGTTTTCCTTCTAATGATTTATTTTAAATGGGGGCAACACTGGACCTCGGAAAATTCAGGTAGCCCCTTAAGACTGAATGAGCGGAGGAAAATCGATGCCTTAGAAATGTGGTGCTGGAGACGACTTCTTAGAATAAGTTGGACGGCCCACCGCACTAATATCTCCATATAAAAGGAATTAAGAATTAAGAAAAGGCTCTCGTCGATTGTGCAGTTACGAATCCTTAAATTCTTCGGCCATGTCACCCGCAAAGAAAACTCTGTGGAGCACTTGGTGATTCAGGGTCGTATTGAAAGCAAGCGTTCACGTGGTCGGTCTCCAACGAGGTGGCTAGATCTTGTCAAAGCTGTAACACAGTGCCCAGCAACGGAATGCTCCAAAAAAGCCGCAGACAGAGATATGTGGAGAAAAATCGCAAGAGCAGCGGCCATGGACGAACAACCTAATCCATAATCACGACCACTCTTTCAAGAGTGTACGACTAAGAAGATTCCCCGTGATTCGATTTACTACGGGTATGTCCCTTCCACGTTAATTTAACCCCCATGATATACCTAGTGTCACTCTTAGAGTTAAGACAAATCTCACGATACCTCTCAAGCCTAAACCCATCAAGCATTTAAACATACATACATAATCCTCCCAGGGCCGGATCTATCATATAGCTTTTTGGGCTTAAGCCCAGGGCCCTGTGGATTCCAAGGGCCCCCAGCCAAGTCAAGTCAGAGTTAAAAATAGACGATAAAGGAATGTAGCTGTTCTTGATCAAGATTGGCAACCCTGAACACTAAAGCATAAAATATTACAATATAAATAAAATGTTTATTGTCTTATTTTTTTCCTATACTTTGAGTAATTAGGTGGGCCCCTAAGTAGTATTAGCCCTGGGCCCCCTAAACTCACGGTCCGGCCCTGAATCCTCCTACCTAATCCTCCTTATGACGCAGTCGTGTAACTATAGGAAATCATACTGTTTCAAAATTCAAATTAAAACTCAAATGTTTATTCAGTAACTAAAGACCCTTACGGGCACTTTAATTTATATTATGTGAAGTGTCTATTCAAATTTATAGAAAAACTAACGATACCAGCTCTGCCAGTGCTTCGCAACGACCATTGCTGAGAAGAAACGCCGAAAGAAAATCATTTTCACAGTATTGGTCGCCTACTCGCCAGAAGGGCTTTGTCATATTATTATTATGTCTTTTGACTAATAAATACTTATAATTTGACGAAGCATGTTGCGGATTACTAACTGTGAAAAAGTTGACGAAGCGTGTTGCGGATTACTAACTGTGAAAATGTTGACGAAGCTTGTTGCGGATTACCAACTGTGAAAATGTTGACGAAGCATGTTGCGGATTACCAACTGTGAATATTTTGAGAAGAGTTAAATAAATATATACTTATAATATAATACAAATTCGACACATTATAACATGTAAAGTTTGAGAACGAATTAACAAACAAATTACGTAAAATAAGTAATACTAAGTAGTTTCGACTATTACTTCCCCACTTCGATTTTTTTTTGGCATCCTTGCGTACCTACCTAAGCTTAACCCCGCCTTAATCATTACCTACTCCAAAAATGACACGACATACGAACGTAGCTACGTACCCGCTTCGCAGTGACAAGCAACAATAAACGCTACAAAATAATGATGCCATCAAAATTAAAACTTGTACAAAAAATATATTTGCCGACCTATAACATAAAAAAAACTCAGTTCTTCTACCGTAAAAAATTGTGAGATCTATGTAATAATACCAAGTCGGTTAATTTATCTTGTCCCCTCCCTATTTAAGGGATCATCTTCATCTGTCTTAAGTTATAACGTAATTAGCTAACATAACAACATCTTATAGTGACCATATGAATATTAATAATCGTTAATGTTTTAAATAAATAGAATGTTTTGGCCATTGCATGAAAACACAGTGTATCTCACATGTAATACATATTATATTAAATTATATTGTTAAGTGCGATTGCCAACTCAATCTATTTAATAAAATCATGAGATTTTCAATATTGATATCGTAAATATCTAATCTTCTTTGTAGAGTTTTGATGATCGGCCAGTCAGTCAGCGACAAAATTAAGAAACTTTGACTAAGTTGTGATAATAATTATTAAAACTACTAGTTTAATAGTTCAAATTGAATTAAAGTTGGAATAAACTGTGTTTATACTATGCCTACTTGGTCACTAAAAATTCAGGCTTCTAGTTTTATCTACAACGAAGTTATGTGTATATCATGCCATTTTACCCCCCAAAAATGGCTTGAACTGCTTCGACAAAAGAATGGTACGGCCGTGGCGAATTTTTCCTCAACATGGCGGGGGCACTGCCGTGCCCCCAGATATAGTCAAATCTAGTTTAACATTAAAATAGGAAAACACTATCGGTATACTCCACGACTATCGTGCCTTATTATTTTGTGGGGTAACGGTCAGGTTGGTAAATCAAACTAAAAGCAGCCCTTCCCGACCGCTCTGTCGTCAACACGAGCATAGTTTGAAAAGCTTGTTGTTTCATCCAGGGCAATGCTAGAAAAAGAGGCAAACCAAAAAGAGAGAGATAGCGCCTAAGGGCACGGTTGGCATTCTATTAAATGAAATTAGTATTATTATTAACTATCCATTGAACGAATATTAACTATTCATAGACTGCGGAAATTTCATAAAACTTGTTTCAGGTGATACGTGTTTATCAGTAAGCCTTACAAGTGTGTGAAATAAATGTTTTGTATTCAAAATGTTCATTACATTTTCGAGGTTTGCATCGAAATATTTTATTTACTTTTATAATTTATGAGTACCTCATGAGCGGTCGAAGTTCAGCTAAAATTTGTGCAAAAAAGCAGATCAGGCTTATTCTGACTTTGTTTTTCTAAATTTTAATTTTTTATTTTACTAGAAACCTAGAAACAGCACACAAGATACCTGTGACTTGAGCGAGTTCAAAAATTTTCAAGAAAGAACAGTTACAACGCCATAATTGCGTACGAAAAGTAAGACGGGAAGGCCGCTCTTTAAATAGGTAAGAAGGTTATAAATAATGTAGGGGAAATAAAACAGGGTTATGTAATAAGTAGGTTCATTATAATTCGTTCAAAACTCAGTAAAGCTTCACCCATATGAAACACACAATACTTACTCCATCCTTTGTATCTATTCATCAAAATCTGCAATCCTTAAATCAGTTATAAAAATAACGCTACTGACTATAATGAGCATTTCTTTTTTCGGTCAATTGCATAAGACATCACTCCTTAAATTGGTAGCATTCTCACTATATGACTGATTTAAGATTGCAGAATGCAGATTATTTACGAATAAGGGTGTATATCTTTAGAGGAAAATAATAGTTCATTCAAATAATATTAATGAAACTTCGTTTTGATATAAATAAAAGCAAGGATGGACCCTTCCACTGTAGCTTTTTTTGGCGTGGTGGCCATATCATCTCAATTCTATCGTTCATCGAAGTTAAATTTGTTCACTATAGCCAATTCAAATAATTATAATATCATCAATATAAGCACATTTAAATTCTGTAAGTGTACGTATAAGGGTTGAGCCATTTGCCATACTTTGGCTCTTCCCTCGGCGTTCCAAACGGCTTCTCGTCCAATATAACCTGGGCGAGTAGGCTGTGGCCAGCTTGGTACCAGGTGTCTCCAGTTCGTACCTTCAGAATGCGACGGAGTTCTTCTGCGAAATCGAAATAGAAAGTCAAATGCATTTGAAAAAGCTAAGATTTAATATTGAAAACTTTTCTAGGTAGGCAAAGTATGATGAACTTTGTATTTGCAGGGGCTAGACTTCTAGATCCACCATTTAAATATGTTGATAATGGTGAACGCACATTTATCCGAGCCGAACGCGTAGAATCGATCGAAGTTTTTAAGGCCTCGCATATACAATATCCGCACCGAAAGAAACGACTGCGCCAAAAGAATCGAGCGCGCCGAAAGAATTTTTTCCATTTTCTTTACACCTGTCGCACTGTAATTATATGTGAATTGTGATGAATCTTGACGAGATTCTTATTTTCAATGCTTCATTATTAATTGATTATGTTAGAATCACTCATTTTTGTAACATTTTAAATAAATCGAAGTAGTACCTAATTAGATCGCATAACTCTCGTTGCTCTTACGCACACACTGTCATTGCTGAAATGCAAGCGGTTCGATCGATTCGATCGCATCACCCGCGCCGAATTTGTTGACGTCACCCGAATTCTTCTAGGACTTCTGTGTTTCTTTCAGATTCGGACGATTTGACGCGGTCAGGTGTGCGAGGTTTCATAGGATTTCATAAAAAGAATTCTAAAATTCGTTTCGTTCAGCTCAGATAAGTGTGCGTTCACCTTATGACCGTCACTGGTGCCGAGTATCACGAGATTACTTACTCGTTAAAGAAGGATCATATTTCGGCCTCAAAGACATCGCACAGGGAGGCTCAGCATATTTCTCAGGCTTGGGTTGGCGATAGGAGCCCTTGTAGCTGGTGTCAGGAATATAGATGTCGAAGGGAAGGCGCAGAGTCTGCAGGGCGCGGGCGCGGCGCGTCATATTCACGGACATGAACGGTAGATCTGTAAAAAAAGGTACACAAGACACCACACAATCGAGTCTTAATTCCTAAAGGGTTAGACTGATTTTAAAATAATACAAGTTTTATTGGTAATATTTGTGCTCCCTATCAAATGGAAGAAACTCCACTGACAAGAGCACCGCTTTTACTTATGATGATGATAAAATGGTGATCCAAGATGGCGATTCGTGAAAATCAAAATTCCTAGAGTATTAATAGAAGAGTAGTAGCGCACCCCAATTCTAAACGGCTTTTAACTGACACATTTGAATACACATATAAGTAAAAGGTATTTTTGCCTTTCATAGACTGATGACGTTAGAAGTAAAAAAAAACTCAGACCGTCAATATGAACAACTTTTCCTATCGCACCAATGCTTGAAACTGGAAAAAAAAACGACATTTTAATACAAATGTGTTCGGTCGGCCCGGCAATTTGTATAAAAAAGGTCGATTTTTTCTTCAAGTTTTAAGCATTGGTCCCATTGGAAAAGTTGTTCATTCAGATCTAAGTTGCTCCTTCAAGGATCGAAAAGGGTTTTTGTTACGTATTGTTGAAGAAATGTAAATTAAAGAAATTACTAGGAAACGGGCGACTTTATTTTTATAGCAAGAAAAGTGTAAAGTTTTTTTTTTTTTTTTACAATTTATTGGTTTAGGCATTTGTCCTCAATCTCACCTGATGGAAAGCGACGATGAAGACTAGGATGAAGCATGCCTATCCAAAAGATACCCATTCAATCTACTTTTGAATGTCCCGGGGCTGTACTTCTCTGGGAATATAGACGCAGGCAGTTCATTCCACACCTTAGCTACTCGAACCAAAAAGGAATTGTCAAAGCGTTTAGTTCGAGACTTAGGTATTTCAACGACAAAGGGGTGAAACCCCTGTCCGCGCCTCGTAGTCCGATAGAGAAATGGTGAGGGTTTCACGAGATCAAAAAGAGCCTTCGAACACTCTCCAAAATGCATCCTATAGAAAACCGATAAGCAGGTTACTTTGCGACGATGCTCTAGGGACTGCAATTTTGGACTTCACACTTAAGTATGTACCTCTGGAGCAATATTTAGTCAGATATTCGGTCCTCTTGAGGTCTTGAATCTCGTGATCTATCGGCGTGGGGTCGATGTCTTTCGACATGTACATTTTGGCCAGCTTCGGGTGGTCCTCTCCGAACTATTGAGAAAGTTTAGGAAGTACATAATACAGAACAATAAGAGAATGTACGCTGAAATATTAGCCTTCATTTTAATACCTCCTAGCCTCGGCTTCGCGCGGATATATTTGTTAAGCATATAAATCTTTCTCCTGATTTTTTTATAAGCCTGAAGTGTCTCATAATTGCTTACTTTTGTTACGAAACTGGGGTTCGAGATTTGGAGAAAAACGCCAAACTTCGTATGAGGGACTTTATTCACTACGGAATCCTAAGTTGACATGTGAAGATGGTCTCCCTGATGTCCACGTTCAAGTCACGTAGGTTGTCGCAGGCACTTCCGATTGAGTAGGTACTAGACTAGGCTTGATTCGCTTCGGTTCGCTTCGAAGTGATCGCTTCCGTAGCTCGTAAGGAATGCCGTGATGCGCACCGATATACAAGTCTACATTATTCTCGAATATTCCCCACACTTGACGAATGTATTTCGATGTCGTCGAAACGTCGAGGCGTCAGTATGAGTGTGTAAGTGGAACTTGCCAAACAAATCTGGACTTTATGCGTTAAGGACATAAGGCCTAGTTTGGCTTGCATTATACCGACGTATTTCTACGCGGCTTTTGCACGCGAACATTCTGCGTCTATCTCGTTCGCGACACTATGTACTAGTAGAGTAGAAATTAGTAACACACAATTTCCTTTACTTCTCTGACGAAAGCGGAACCCCCTCTCCGTTCACCGCCAATAGAAAAGACACAGATCGCTTTTGGCGTTGGCGAGGCTACATTCGTAAAACAAATCTGCTGCACTTACCCTTTTGACTGCCTCCTTGTAATACTCATGGTCTACGGGACACAACACGTCTGAACCCTTCTTAGGCGCTTCCTTGGCCTTTAGAGAGTCTCGACTCAGTCCTACAATGAGGCAATCATCGTCCACTGGATGACGACGAGGACTCACACTGAAAATTGAACGCTCATTGAAGATTGTTATCCTATAATAAAAACATGGCTGTATAAATCTAATAGTTTTCCAATGGCTGTATGAATCTACAACGAATTGCTTAAAGATATCAAATCAATACATTGTATTAAATTATTCAAACAAAAACTGTAAAGAATTGTTTTCATAGTATCAAATTTTTTACCCGGACATTCCTTTCTATATAATGATAGTTTGACATTTTGTAATTGACAATAAATAAAATAATAATCTGCATGACTTATAATGAATTAAAATTTGTTTCAATTGACATATTGCATCAAATATTATTTAATGTACAATGCGACACTAACAAGTTGGACAAAAATGGCGGACTTCAAAGCATTTTTGTACAAATTCTCAGCACGTAGATTGAACCAAAATGGCGGTTATCGGCGCAGGTACAAATAATGCTCCGATGACTGCCATTTCGGTTCAATTTACGTGCCGGGAATAAAAAAAATGCTTTGAAATCCGCCATTTTTGTTCAACTTATTTGTGTCGCATCGTAAGTTGTCAGTGATGACAAAATGTGTGACGCTACCACCAATTGTACCATCCAATTTGTACCGCATTTTAAGCAATAAAAGTAAATGAAATGATTTCATTTCATTTAGGTATTTCATGAAAAAGTAGACACATTTTTTACCAACTTCCAAAAGGAGATCGTTAGCAATTCGTCGCGATCTGTTTTTTGATATACATATATTCACCGATTATTCAAAGACGCTTTTTGGGCTGATTTAGAAATGTCTTTTTTGTTTTAAAGGGCGTACTTGTCATGTCCCATAGAAATTTTATCAAAATAGGTTGTGTAGTTCGTGAAGTCATATACACCAGGAATGCCATGGATGATTTGGTCATTTTGAAACTTTGGAATTTTTGTTACTTTGGTCAGGCCTGTGTCACTCCACGTTTAGGTATCGAAAATATACCTACATTATTACAATGCGTGCGGTGAACACTTTGAAGGGGAAATTTCAGTTACATGAATCGTTTGTCCAGAGTAATAAGAACGAAATTGGCTTGTAATGGATGTCTAGGTATCTAAACGAAGAGTTGAGGACTTCTGATGCGACCTAAATTAAACCATAGCGCTAACCACATTAAGTAGATATTTTTTTGTTTTTCTTTTCTAAATAAGACTTCTGTACGTGAGTACTAGTACTTATTCTGTGCTTTGGTCAATTTAAAACTATGGATTGTTCATTTTGCAAATTTGGTCTTTTTGTTACTTTGGTCAGTTTTAAACCTACTGGACTACTTTCCATGATGGTCTGAGAGAAAGGAAAAAACTTAATATACCAGCTAGTTCTAAGCACGTGTAGATCGTAGAAGCCGATTGAGGGAATGGACGAAAAATTCGACAATGTTAACCCTTTCACCACGAGACGTAACCAGGGAGATTTGACGAGGTTACTGGTTTTTATTCAGAGCAACTGCCGTCTGACCTCCGCAACCCAAAGGGTAAACCAGAAATCCAGAACCATGACTACTCATCGCCTTATGAACATTATTATTTCTCTTCCTTGTCACTTGATGGCGCTATAGCTATTTAATAAAACATTAAAACCCTTTTTTGTGTAAAATTAATTAATTCAATATGACTTATACAAAATGCAAACAATATTTTTAAAACATATTCAACACTTTGTCACTTTTTTGCCAGTCGTGAGTGCTGCCATCTCTGTGTGCCTACCGGCAACTCTAGTTTTGCCTACTTTAGGGACTTCCAATCGTTTCTATGGCGTAGGTTTCCCTTACGTTAGTAATTATATTATTTTTCCCAGAACCCATTCTTGAATAGTTTGATGATCAAACTCTAGATGGCGTTCGGGACTCAGAGTTAAAACTTGCTTTCCAAAACACGGAATTATCTTTCTTTTTCGGATAATCAGGTGATTCAAGCCTGCAATATCCTAAGCAGACAGGGAATAACTTTTCACAAAGTATGCTTTCCAGTGGGATTCGAACCCATGGCCTCCGTGTCACACGGCGCGTTGGACCACGGAGGCAGTCAATAAGGTTTTATTGTTCTGTCCAATGACTGGATGTTTACCCTAGGTTGGCAAATAACTTACGGTTTATTCTTTTTGGGATAGTCGACCATGTACATAGATTGAAACTCGATCTCTCCATCGAAGACGGACATGGTGCTTTAAATAAAAAATTATAAACGAAACACAAAATAAGTCAACAAAATATTGAAGTTTCAGTGTGATGCCAATGTCAATCAAAAATCTTACTTTTGACTTATTATGAAATGATACTTTAATATAGTATTTGAATTCTCTTTGCTTTAATACAAGGAGGTGGTATAAAAAATGAACTGTATAACAAATGGGCAAAAAAAAATTACCTGTAATAACCAAAGATATAAGTTTATATACATAAAAAGTACTAAACGTTTGCTGAATTTCTTTTTTGTCTAGTTCTTACTATTTGTACACATTGAAAAGAGGGAAAGATACAAAATATGTTTTAACTTAGGGCCGTAACAGACGCGGCGCAAGTTGCGCCGCGTAACAGCTAGTGATGGGCGATGCACAAATACTCAATCAACCCATTTGAGTATTTACTCAGTAGATTGAGTAAATACCCGATAAATATCCTTATTTATCCGTTTGGTGAGTAGATTGATTTATATGAGTTGCGACTCATATTTATATTCATATTCATTATTTCATGTTTTCATGACAATTTTGAAACTTAAATCTAGTATACACTTGCAATTCTTGTCGGAAAGTGTGTTCGTACGCCATAATATGCTTAAAATGTAGGTAAACGTTATATGCGACGCTAAATTATATGAAAATACCATACTAATCATACACCGAAAGTAGATTTCTTTGACTAATTATCATTTTTTGGTGAAAGGTGTGCATAGACGTAATTTTACGTAAAAATAAGTAAACAGACATCAAATGCGATGTCAATACTTGAGCACGCTGTATTTACTCTATTTATTAAATCTAGTGAGTAAATACTCAAATTGGTAGATTGAGTACTATCCACTGCCCATCTCTAACTGTTACGCGACGCAACTTGCGCCCCGTCTGTTGCGGCACTTAAATAGTTTTGGCAAACAGCTGTTAATTATTATTAATATGAGAGTTAGAATAAACAAGTAATAACAAAGTGAATAAGATTTAATTTGTACATTTTATACATTCCTTATTATTTTACAACAAAGTCAACATTGATTAACATCAAATGTACCTATGTAAGTACTTAGAATATTATTAATTTTTACAAAACATCACGCCATCATTTCCGGTATTTACTTTGACCATACCAGTGAAAATTTCCGTAATGAATATATTATATATTGACTGAACGATAACTCAAAAACCTACTATGTAAAAGTCCATCTTATTGAACAACTTCCATAAGGATGACATACCGAAGCCCAAAAACGGGCACCCAAATCACAGAATAAGTATGTACTATAGTCGTATTTTTAATTAGACGAAGTCAACTGACGTTTACTGTGTTGTCAGTTTTTGATGAAATAAAAATAGTGTTGTGACTAAGTGAATGATTGAAAAAACTCCTGAATAAATGAAATTGCCTCGATTGTCTAGTGAATAGTTAGTGTGCCGAACTGCCGATATCGGGCACGGATTTCGAATTTAATAGTCGTGCTTTGTACATACCAACGAGTTTTCGATGACTATGTTCCTATAGTATCTACCTATACTGAATACCGAGAGTTTTAAACATTAAGGAAAACATTGCGAAGAAACTTGTAAGACTGTCCTATTTTCAACACATCATGCAGTTAAAGCTATAGATGTATAAAATATAACAATTATAGGTAGGTAATGAAAATAAAAAACATCGCTTATTACATTTGTTCATTCATCTGATTGAACGAGAACTGAACGCATCACTATTACTTTAAATATGGCAACATTATTTTACAAAGTGACATTAGCTACTGTCAGTTGGCTTCGTCTAATTAAAAATACGACTAGTGCTCACGTACACAAATGGAGCTATCAGTTGATTTTTTTGTATTTCAATGCATCTCTGGGTTTATGTTCAATATTAAATAACCGGCCAAGTGCGAGTCGGGCCCGCACATGAAGGGTTCCACACCATTATCTATAAAAAAAACACGTTGTTGTATGGGACTTAATTATTGTTTTTGGTATTTGTTAAATTGTTATAGCAGCGACAGAAATACATCATCTGTGAAAATTTCAATTGTGTAGCAATCAGAGTTGGGCAAAATATAATTAAACTACTAATTACTAACTACAATTACATTTTGTAGTTAGTAATCGCAACTACATAATTACAAAAAGTAATTAAAAAAGTAGTTGAACTAAAAACTACAAAAAGTAGTTGTAATCACAATTACAAACCAATTTTTGAAACTACATTGTTTCTAAAGATTTACTTACTTATAAATTTTCATTTCTTGCTTACTACTTTTTACACTTATAATTTCGAAATACAACTTTAACACACGCCCGCGGTATTAAATTCTTATTGTAATTTGTAGTTATAACTACTTAATTACAATTACAAATTACAACTACAGTAGTTTCAATTGTTGTAGTTAAATTTAATGTTATCTCAACTACTTGTAGTTAACTACATGTAATTGTAATTTGTAATCAAACTACACAATAGTAGTTAACTACGCCCAACTCTGGTAGCAATCACGGTTCATGAGATGCCTGGTGACAGCCAGACAGACGGACGGAAAGCGGAGTCTTAGTGTTAGGGTCCGTTTTTACCTTTTGGGTACGAAGCCCTATAACGAACTGATTACAGCATGCGGCATGCCCAATTAAGCTGTGTGGTGACGGCAGAGTAGAATACGCAGTCGCAACCTGCCGCCACCTGTCGACGGCAGCTGTATTCCGACATGGACTATTCCACTGAACGTCGAAAGTCAAAACATCGATGTACTTGTATCCAGAAAGTATATAAAAACGATTGACGTGGACTAGAGTATGCTATAACGAATTACTTAGTGTTGTGTGGCCGGCAAAGAGTTGACGGCTCTTGGCCGGCTGCCGCCGATGCGTCGACAGCTGCCGTCGACAAGTGTCGACAGCTGCGGTCGACAAGTGGCGACAGCTGCCGTCGATAAGTGGCGACAGCTGCCGTCGACAAGTGGCGACGCTGCCGTCGACAAAGTGCCGCTCATGTATATGAGCCCTTAAGAAGGTATATTAGGAAGGCAATAGAGAAAGGGTAGCAGGAAATTGTAACGAATAACGCTAAGATAGAAATATCACTTTATTTATTATGTAAATTATAATGTGCATAATATAACAAAATAACCAATCATCTTATAATAATTCTCAATTACGCCTAAATAGTGTTACAGTCAATTATTTAAACATTTTAACTTAAGGTGAATACAGGGAATAAGTGGCGCCCTCATTTGAAATAAATTGTTTTATAGTAGATATGGTGATAATCCTTCAACAACTGCACATTTGCAATACCATTGTTATCAATTGTTCAATTGGCCGGATTCGACCGATCGGTGATTGAAAGAACATTTTGCTAACCTTCAGGCCTTTGAATTATTTCATGATTAACTTTTAAAAGTATAATTAATATCGGTCTAGCCTTAAAACGCGTTCCTGCTAAAAGTGGCCACTTCTTGCGAAAATTGTTCTGAAATTAGACTAATGCAATCCTTGCAACGTACGTTCATAAAATTCATAAAATAATTTAAAGGTGTATCTAATTTCTGAAGTTAAGCAAAATGTTCATTATAACCATATGCATGAATAAACAATTTATTATTTATTCATGCATATGGTTATAACTTATGCCCTGTATTCGCCATAAATATATTAGATAAAATAACAATGTAACATTCGTCGCATTTCACTGGAACAGAACTTTCACCGGGACGGTAGATATTTCGAAACTAAACTCCGTTAAACCTTAAAGATTTGAAATACGCATCATGAAATTCAGTGAAAATATTAAACCATCCCTTTATGAAAGAACATAATAAAGTTTCTTGATTTTTAAAAATATAAATAATTGACTGTAACCATATTTACATCAAAATATTAGATATCCTGCCAATATTTTAGCCACCTACTTCGTATAGACCATGTGGGGGCACGGTAGTGCTCCCGCCAAGTCGAGCAATTAAATATAATATTGGCAGAAATATCTAATTGCAATAATATACATTACACAAAGTATTTAACGTGTATTCACGAATATTTTCACATATATTTATTATCAAGTCTCTATCCAGGATTAGACACCGCAAAGTTGAAAATCAACGCTTTTTAAGATGGTAGCCTAACATGGAAGAAATCTAAAATTGTGGCGGGTTGCTAGCTCATCGCTTATTTAAAAGGATAGAAGAACATACTTAAATTCTATGCAATTCTTTAAATGACCATAGTAATTTTTTTTATACGTACTTATGTATTGAGAATAAACATTTTTTACGGATAAGCACTATTAAATCAGTCGAATAAAATATATGAGAATATTCATGTTAAAATACACAATTTAGGCACAGCCCTTACACAGGGAAAAACATCGATGTTATTTTAATAAAATTTATAATGAGAGATAATATTTAAACATTTGTTAGGGCACTATCTATACTATTCTATACAATCATATCTACTTGGAAAAATAATTAGCTTATTCCAAAAGAAATAATAGACACTCACGTCTCTTACAACGAAAACAGACATTTTTCAAGTAGACATTAACAAAATCGGTGACACAATATTCTATATTTTAATACAAAAATGTGTCACAAAACATTGACAGAGTGGTACAAAAGGGCGATTAAATTTCGCCATTCTATAACATAGAGTAATGGCAACACTGCGCTATGTAAGCTCTTACAGAAATTAATAAGCTGTTTTAATATTATAAATAGATTAAAAGTAAAGAACCGCAATATACAAAGCTTGTTACAAACCAGTCAAGCTAAGAAGAGCATTGCTTGAAAAAGAACGCACATTTCTAGCGGTTCCCATCATAAGTTACGACCAAATACTCAAACATATTTTTATCAGTGTCCCATGGATCATATATGATTCATGTTTATTGTTTAACTATTTTTTTAAATTTATAAAAAAAAGAGCATATATTAAATTGAAAACGAACGCATATTTCTAGCGGTTCCCATCATAAGTTACGACCAAATACTCAAACATATTTTAACAAGTGTCCCATGGATCATATATGATTCATGTCTATTGTTTAACTATTTTTTTAAATTTATAAACAGAAGAGCATATATTAAATTGAAAACGAACGCATATTTCTAGCGGTTCCCATCATAAGTTACGATCAAATACTCAAACATATTTTAACAGGTCCTCATGGCTCAAATATGATTCATGTCTATTGTTTACTTTTTATTTTTTATGAACAACGAAGGGGGAAGAAATAAAATAATTACTTAAATTGTTTCAATACCTAACCTTGTATTGTACTGCACTCTGTCTTATATGCACTCTGTCATTTATTTATATTTTATTTCGTTTTTTTAGTGCCTTTAATTTTGAACATTAAAATTTAAAAAAATACACTAAATTACTTATTATATTTTCAAATTAATATTTTGACTATGAAAAACCAGTTAAATCCTAAAGTGCAATTTCTATGCGATTACAAAATTAAAAAATTTACATGTCATTATAACATAAAAGTACAGTATACCTTTTTGTATGTTTTATAAAGGATAAGGGCGTTCCTAAAATGCATTTCAGTATTTGGTCACTATGGCGATCATATACAGTACACTTTAAGCTATGGCTACACATATATAGATCTATATATATCTACATTCAGTCGCATTTTTAGCTATATTCTCTTTACACTTAGGAATTCATTTTTCTAGCCAATTATAAGCCAAGAGAATTAATATACCTGAACCGAGAATCATCGAGACCGCTTCACATAGAACTGTTTGATTTAATAATATCTAAGTCCAAAAGAAGAACTTCCAGTTACATTCAAGGAAAGTACTCTTTAAGACGAAGTGGTAGCTAAAGTGGCGCCCTCATTTGAAATAAATTGTTTAAAACTAAATATGGTGATAATTAAAAATTTGATTTGTATAAATGTCTAGAAAGACCTTTAAACTATTTTATTTTATTTTTATATTTATTTTAAACTATTATATTTACCTACCACTTCGTCTTAATAATCTCTCTTTTTATGTCACCGCACTCTACCAGGCGACTGGCAGGCGGCCGGTGAGCGGGAAGGGTAACGGCCGTTCAGATAGTTAATAGGTTACTAATTTATTAGAAATTTGGGAGAAAAAGATACGAAGAATTTTTTTTTTTTCGATTTTGTGTTCAATTAGTGACCGATTCCTTGTTTTCAACATAGCTAGGGTAGCAAAATCAAGCTGTTTATGTGTAATGGCAACATTTTTGTGTGCATACAAACACGTCAAAATAGTGATGCATTTGTTAATTCTGGTATAGACATTAGCGGCCTTACTAATCATGACTTTGTTCCCTTCGGAGTAGAGACTGGTTTCTATAGTTCTCGGTCTGGGCACATGTCGGAATAGAAGTATAAGTATATGAAAGTTTTTAATAAAAAATATTATTATTGCAATAATGATTTACAAAAAAGCAGCGAACTTTAATCATATGGAAGCGTTACAAAAAACAATACCCCTTCAGTAGTCAGTAGTAGGAAGTACATTAAAGTAGGCCGGTACTTAAAAAAACATCACTTTTTCTGCCAATACCGACGTTACATTACGCCAATAGGGATGTGAACTGGGTAAACAATATATTATTTTATTTAGTCCTTCAGTCAACTAGATTATCCAAAAATAAAGGACCCATATTTTTTCATAGCAATGTAGTACAAATTTACAAATTCGAAGTTCGGCGATTTACGTCACCCTTGGTTAAAAATCGTAGCTGGTCGTGACGTCACGCAAAATTTAAATGCGCTGTATCTTTGTCTTTACTTGCTAATCAGAGAATAGAAAAAATACGTACACCATACTTTTTAATATTCTATCCAATGAAGCAAAAACTTTTTTAGTCCTCATCCCTATTGCTGGGCTATTCGGACATTGGCTGACAGTTGAAGCTGCGTCATGGAAGATTTATTTTATAGAAATTTCGTGGACCGTATTGCGCTACGATCATGTATGAAATTACTTTTCCATTGTATCATAGTTCGCTGCAAAAAGTAATAAAATGTAGTTTGTACTGTGTCTTGTAAAAGATTGTGCTTTTGATTAAAAAAGTTGCTTTAAATTATCTAGTATTCTCTCAAGGCCACGTTAAGTTCAGAATACTGAATCACTTTCTCCAATGAACATAATGTTACGAAACTGGGGTTCGACATTTGGAGTAAAACGCCAACACTCTTCTCATGGAATTTATCACTTGTTATCACTTTAAAGTCATATCACTTAAAGCGCGCTTAGAACTGGCGTGCCACTAATTCTGTGGTATGCTTTTCTCGATAATTTTCCATAGTAGACAGATGTGTTTCGATTCGCGTAACATCGAGGCGGATATGTGAATGACGGATGCAACGGAGTCAAACAACTTTAGACTTTATTCAATATGAAATCATGCGTATTTTCGCTTGTCGCCGTCTAACTACTAAAAGTTTTAGGCATATCTCGTTTGCGACAGTTAAAACCAAAGAAAATTATTTATCCTTCGATAAAAAATTGTAGGTCATCAGATCGACCTTTTTTATATCCGTTATTGGTATTTCACTTAAGGTAATTACGATTAAAATTAATTAGAGTGAAATAAGATTAAATTGGGGGAGGCCTCTTCAGCAGTGGACTTCCTGCGGCTGATATAGTGATGATGAAGATTAAATTTAAAAATATATTTCAGCATCACTGTATGAAATTGCCTTTCGAGAGAATACTAGTGAATCTAAAATGATTAATCTTAATATTTTCATCAGGTTCTAAATAAAAATTTAATCATGCAATCATAGAAACATATCATGCTGTGAACGTTACACACTACGCCGCGGCAGCGGTTCTCTGCAGCGGCGGCACCGTGTGTGCCAAGTGGGCGTGGCGAGCGTGTCATGATTAAGCACAACTGCACTTAATACATAAAATATATTTTGACGCAAAAGAAATACTTATGTTAATCGTACTTAAGTATATAATTGCTTCTTTTGAAAATAACGCCATCTATGGTAAAGTACCGGAATTTTTTCGTAAAGTTATACTACAGATTGCAAAATATCACAAGTTTATTTGAACCGTAGCAAAACAAATCTTATTAATGAGGCCTAAAGGCCATTATTGAAATAAATAAAAACGCCAAATAACGAATTGTTTAAATGTAATGCAAATGTGATTGATTAGTGGTTTATTTGTGTTAGTTTGGCGACAGCGGTTTCGATACTAATTTTTTCCAGTAGCACTTCCACTAGATTTTTCTCTTCCGTGGTCAGAACAAATACTGACAAAACCCAATCGTCGCAGCGCCGCAGCGGCAGTAATGTGTAAACGCTTTAAATAGAATATGGAGTGGATTAGTTGAAATAAAAACTATTAGGTAGGTACCCGAACGGCCATTTTTTATAGAAATTCTCGTCGTTTATATCGACGTATACTGAAAGTTTCATAAGGTCAGTGTCATGTCCACAAGCAATAAACTAGAAACACTCAATTTGCGCATTTCGCTGTAATTTTTCTGTATCACTTAAGAGTCCCCTTACCCTAGACTTTTCCATACAAACGTAGTCTGGCTTTTATTTTGAAATTACATGTGAGATTTTGGGAGTATTTTGTAATTTAAAGAAACTGCATATATCTAAGCATATAACTAGTTTCGACAATCAAATTTCAACTTGAAAGAAAATATGAGAGTGTAGAAGTTTTCCATACTGATGGTCAAATATGATATAATCCACTATATTCTCTTTTAGGTTCATATTTTGACTGTGAAAACTAGTTATATGCCTTAGTAAGTATATGCAATTTCTTTGAAATTACATAATTTCGCCGATATCTGACATGCCGTTTTAAAATAAAAGCTAGACTACGTTTGTATGGGAAAGTCTGATTCTATCGAGGTTAAGGGGAATCTCAGGTTAGAAAGAGTTAGGGTCGAAACATACAAACGCGTTGCGATGCTGCAACGCCAACGCAGTTATTGTGTTAAAGCTATTACACATTATGAGTACGATATAGACGTTAAATTAAAATGGCCGTTACAGTCTTCCCTTAGTTATATTGTGGTTAAAATAAGTAAAACTGATTATGAAAGAAATACTGGTTACACTACTACCTCTATGACTTAAACCAATGTAAAAAACAGAGTCTAACAAAATATACTGAAAATACTTTAAGGGTGTATTCAGTTCATGACAACTTTCCCCAAGGAATGTACAATATGTAACAAAAACCCTGTCCGATCCTTGTAGGAGCAACTCTGACCATCAATATGAACAACTTTTCCTATGGGAACAATGCTTAAAACTTGAAAAAATTGACATTTTCATACAAATTGCCGGGCCGGCCACTTTTGTATGAAAATGCCGATTTTTTTCGAGTTTCAAGCATTTGACCCATATGAAAAGTAGTTCATGTTGTCGGTCTGAGTTGCTCCTACAAGGATGGGACAGGGTTTCTGTTAGATATTGTATATACAATGTGCATTTTTTATATTTGATCAAACAAAATGTGCGGATATTAGACGAAATATTATCGAAAAAAAGAACGAAAACAGAATTCGCTATGTTAGTCATTTAAAAAATCCAGGCACTTTAATTTTTTCGTCAATTATTTTTTAACTAATTTCCTGTTTGGTATTGTAAATTATTTTTTATTATTTTAGCTTCTTTAACTTTGTAGTTTTTTATATGAGACAACTTTGAAGAAAATACGCCGTTTACTTATAGAGAAAAAAATCAAAATCAAAACACGACCTTTAGAAAGAAAAAAAATTAAAGTGTTAAAATGATTTTATTCTGGTTTTTTAGCGATAAAGTTTCGTCTAATATCCGCAGATTTCGTTTGATCAAGTATAAAAAATACACATCGTGTATATATATCGAAATATGAAAAATGTTTTTTGGCTTCCCATACACGTTTAACGATAGACATATTGACATTTTTCTCGAGCAAAGGTTTCCAGTATTAAAAACTAAATACACCCTTAAAATAGTTAACCCTAAGTATATTTTGCTAACCAGAGTATTCATGAAAATCAAACAAAAAAATCGAAGCTTCTTTTACTTAAAGTATTTTTTTTTTCTCGTTCTTACTATGCCATATATTGAAAAGAGGGAAAGGGACAAAGTTTTCATTTAAATAGGTTTCAATGTTTATGAACACGAGCGTTAGATGACATAAATGAATATATTTTTGGTCCGAAGCCGATTCAGTCAATTTATAATTTACAATTGCACATAATTCTCCGGTAAACCAAATTAACTTAATGACATACATACATACAGATTTAGTTTTTAACTATGGATTCTTCGAGAGTATCAGTATCTGAAATAAGAAATATATGTATCACGTATATTAAAAAAATATTCCATCTTAAAATAAAACACCGAATAACTTTATTACTTGGTTTTAACCGAGAGTCTTAATTTGCGTAGAGAATGGTTTAAAGTTTGAACCATTATCTACACAAATAAAGACTTGTCTCAATTAAAGTCTTAATTTGTGTAGATAAAATGGTAAGTTTAAACCATTATATACCCAAATTATTAATTAAAATAATTTGCGTAAAGTAATTAAATAATTGGTTTAAACTTTAAACCAACTTTTTAAAATTAAGATGACATTAACTGATAAGATTGAATGGTAAGACTCTCTCTCCTCTCTCTGTCTCTCTCTCTCTCTCTCTCTCTCTCTGTCTCTCTCTGTGCTATGGCACTCTGAGCGGCACCACTAAGTCCTCGTGGTGCTCTAAAAGCTCCAATATCACTGTCGCCGTGTTGCCGCTGCCTTCTTCACTGTCTGCATTTATTATCATACACTCACCTGCCGTTTCTCAGTCCCCACAGTAGGAGGAGCTCCTCTGCTATGGCACTCTGAATGGCACCACTAAGTCCTCTTGGTGCTCTACAGGCCCCGATATGGCTGCGGCTGCCATCTTAACTGTCTGCATATTATCACATATTATCATACACTCACCTGCCGTGTCTCAGTCCCCACAGTAGGAGGAGCTCCTCTGCTATGGCACTCTGAACGGCACCACTAAGTCCTCGTGGTGCTCCACACGCAGCTCCGAAATGGCAGCCGCTGCTTTCTTCACGGCATTCGTAATCTGAAAATTAAAACATTTGGTGTCATTTGTTGTTTAACTTTCATTATCTTTCCAAAGAATGTTGTTAAGGATTAGAATTATATAATATTGTAGATTAGAATGTTGTTAGTTCCTAGAGCTACGGATGTCTAAGTAAGAATAAAAGGAAATAAATATTAATTTTCCATCGGTTGTCTGGAAGAAGGTAGAACTAGAAGATAAGACCGCCCGTTGTACATTTAAATGTCTTTTCTGTGTGTATTTTTATATATACAATGTCCTCTTTAATTAAGTACAAATATTTTAAGGGGTTATTCAGTCCATCATTTTGAACAACTTTGCCCAATAAATGTATATCGAAATACGAAAAAAAATATTTAGGTTCTCATACAGATCGAAGTAGTCACGTGATATCGTTACTATGAAAAATGCAAAAAAAATTTTTCGTATTTCGATATATATTTATTGGGAAAAGTTGTTCAAAATGATGGACTGAATCACCTTTTTAAATATTTGTACTTAATTAAAAAGGACATTGTATATATATTTTTTTTTGTGTACAATAAAGTATTACTTAACTTTCGTTTGAATTTTTGACAATGGTCTAGGTGACATCAACCTTCCTCAGAAATGTTTTTCCTTACTAAGTGGCAAGTGCGTGTGAATAGACACAAGTGAATAGCAGCACCGCGTATCCACTTTTCAGTGCGTGTTGTGTTGTGTGTGCGTGTCAAGTTTACTTGCCACTTCTTTTCACTAGCACTTGTCACTTGTCAATATGTAAACCGGGCTTAAGTCCGCTTTTAGTAATAAGAGGGGTAATGAATACTCACTAATTCCTTATCATCATGACTAAGCGCTGGTTTGCTGAGCAGTCCGTTCCTCTCGGCTAGAGGTACATCCGCCAGCAGTCTGGGCGGCTGCATGGGTACAGTGGGCGCCGATGCGACGCGGGCTGTGTACGCTCGCACACGTTCACTGTACGCACCGGGCTCTAAAGCATATGGTCCTAGGGCTCCGACGTCGATTACATTTCTGTAAGAAAAATTATGACATTTTTAATAAAAAACCATAACTTCATTTTTTACCCGCCTGCGCCAGAAGGAGGATTATGTCTTTCGAGTGAATGTATGTAATTAATTGTTTGGCACGCTCTGCGGCCTGAACGGCTCGATGGATTTAAGCTTGAGGTGACATTAGATTAGTCTTAATTTTGATAATGACAATGATTATAGGAAAAGGCAGGTTTTTTTTTATTGTGACATCATATCGTTACCAATTTAATATAGAACAAACTAGGTACTAAAGGCTTTTATATAAAAACCAACTTTAACCCGCGACTTTGTCCGCGTAGAAGTCTAAAATGGTTCTAACAGGATTTAAATTAGTTTTTTACGTTATTGAATTTGTTATAACATGTAAATTATTATGTTTAAATGTTGAAATACTTATAATACATAACA
Source organism: Acrobasis suavella (assembly GCA_943193695.1). Classification (NCBI taxonomy): domain Eukaryota; kingdom Metazoa; phylum Arthropoda; class Insecta; order Lepidoptera; family Pyralidae; genus Acrobasis; species Acrobasis suavella. The sequence goes on from OW971944.1 coordinate 1,958,069, forward strand.
ATCTTTATTATTGTGAAGGGCTTTAAAGGCCTAGCAGATCCGGCGAACTTTGTTCCGTGTGTTCCCGTTCCCTTTCCCTTTCACCCTACATCATCCTAAGGGTTGAATTCTAAAAAATCCTGTAACACTGATTTACTCATTTACCGCCAGGAGTACTGTTGCGAAGTTTCGAATAAAATGGTTAAAACTAATCTTATTTCGCAATACAAACTTTGAACCCCCGTTTCTCCCCTTTAGGGGTTGAGTTTTGAAAATTCTTTCTTTAAAGGAACCTATGTGCCAAATTTAGAGTCTCTAGACCCAGCGGTTTAGGCTGTGCGTTATATGTCAGTCAGTCAGAGTGTTCTTTTATATATTGATATAGATATTATTATATATCTCCTTTAGTTTCACGGGTCTTTTGAGAGGCTTGCGTGGGGATGCAGATCCAACACGTAGAGGCCCTTTGGAGAAGTTGATGTTATGTGGCACTCCCGCCCAAACTCATTCCTGAATATACCTATGAAAGGTGTACCCTTGAATAGGTTTCGGCTGGAGAAAGATCTATTGCAAGAAAAAAGGAAAGGTCTATGGGTTATGGAATGAGATTGGGATGGATTGATGCTGGGATATTGCAATAGGAACGTCACCTGCCATAATCATGATTACTGACTATTGTAGGCAGGTGGTGGCTTGCCGCCCACTAGATGGGCCCCTCAAACGCGCCGACACTAGTTGCCTGCAAAGGAGCAGCACCGGTGCAGGCGACTCAGGGGTGTCGAGAGGTGTGCTGCGCTTTCTCCGGAGTTACTCGCGGCGTTATGCCCTTTAACACTTCCACCCCTGGAGCAACAGCTCTAACGACTCCTCTCTGCACTGCCAATTAAGGCAATGCAGAGCTGAGAGTCCTGCGAGCCCTCTTAATGGGTCTCCGCCCCGACCGATGAAGACACGTCGGGGACGAGGACCCTGACCGGCTCTCTGGAGCACTCGGGTCCATGGTGTCGTTACTCACCAACAGCTCGCCACAAGCTGCCCTGCGGTTATATAGATATATTATATTATTGTTAGACATTTCAAAAATATATATAATTATATATTATTTGATGCAGAAAGTTTCCCAATGACTACTTCCCCCGTCCTGCCCCCTGTGTAGTGGTCACCCCATTTCTTCCCTTAGGGGTTGAATTTTGAAACATCAAAAAAAGATTAGTGCTTACGTCAAAAATATCTCTTCACTGCTGACCTCGTACTACTACTTACGTAGCAGTCTCATGCAATATCCTACTGAGAGCGTTTTGCTCATCGGGCTTGCGCGGCGGGGTGCTCCCGCGTCTGCGCCTCTTGCTGGTGTTCTGCTACCTCTAGCTAGAAGGGAAGCTTCACCGAGTTTCCTTCTTTGAGAAGAACTACCAGGTCAGTCTCATGCAATATCCTACTGAGAGCGTTTTGCTCATCGGGCTTGCACGACGGGGTGCTCCCGCGTCTGCGCCTCTTGCTGGTGTTCTGCCACCTCTAGCTAGAAGGGAAGCTTCACCGAGTTTCCTTTCTTGAGAAGAACTACCAGGTCAGTCTCATGCAATATCCTACTGAGAGCGTTTTGCTCATCGGGCTTGCGCGACAGGGTGCTCCCGCGTCGGCGCCTCTTGCTGGTGTTCTGCCACCTCTAGCTAGAAGGGAAGCTTCACCGAGTTTCCTTCTTTGAGAAGAACTACTAGGTCAGTCTCATGCAATATCCTACTGAGAGCGTTTCGCTCTTCGGGCCACGCGGCGAGGAGGGTCCATCCGTCAGGTCTGTCTGTCACCAGACTGTGTCTCATGAAACGTGATAGCTAGACTTCGTGCGCGAGTCCGACTCTCACTTGGCCGGATATTTCTTATACATGTCAATTCAAGTATATATATATATATATATATATATATATATATATATATATATATATATATATATATATATATATATATATATATTGTTATAATTTTTAGTATTTATTAGCAAGATTGTGTGATATTTCTATGTCTACTTTAACTTGGGAGGATTGTCTTTAACTTTCTATCTATCTATCTTTGGGAGTGCATTGTATGGCCTTTTTTAAGCGGGCAGTTACATGTTTCCTTTTTTGGGCTGACCTAGTACAAGTACTTACGTAGCAGTCTAATGCTATATTCTACTGAGAGCGTTTTGCTCATCGGGCTTGCGCGGCGGGGTGCTCGCCGACGCGGCCGGCGGCGGCGCCTCTTGTTGCTGTTCTGCCACCTCTAGCTAGGCGGGAAGCTACACCATGTTTCCTTCTTTGATAAGACCTTCTAGGTCTGACCTAGTACAAGTACTTACGTAGCAGTCTCATGCAATATCCTACTGAGAGCGTTTTGCTCATCGGGCTTGCGCGGCGGGGTGCTCGCCGACGCGGCTGGCGCCGCCGCCTCTTGCTGCTGTTCTGCCACGTCTAGCTAGGTGGGAAACTACATAACTACATGTGTCTTTCTTTGATAAGACCTTTTAGATCTGACCTCGTAAAACTACTTACGTAGCAGTCTCATGCAATATTCTACTGAGAGCGTTTTGCTCATCGGGCTTGCGCGGCGGGGTGCTCGCCGACGCGGCCGGCGGCGGCGCCTCTTGTTGCTGTTCCGCCACCTCTAGCAGGTGTGTCCGTTCATTCACTATGTTTTCCTGCAAGAAATAAATAGGTTTGGAAAATCCATAAGTGTACGCTTCATAAAGCTAAAAAATAAAAAAAAATACTTATTTATAATAAGGAAAACGGAAAGATGGGCCCACACTCTAACTAACTGGATTCCAACTGATGGCTATAAGAAGAGAGGAAGGCCTAGAACAAGATGGTCAGACGACTTTAAAAGTTACGACAGGGACTGGAGAGAAAATGCACAGCATAGAGAATTGTGGAAGGAAAGAGGGGAGGCTTTTGCCCAGCAGTGGGACACAAATAGCTAAAAAAAAATAATAATAAGGAAGTTTCCAACAACTCAAATGAGATACTATTTTTTAAACGTCAAACAATCATTTCTGCGGGATTAGTATGAAATCAAGACTAATGGCGTCATAGTTTTTGGAATCCAATAGCGCTCTTGATATCAGTTTATGTACAGTAATAAATCTAAAATCCGTTAAAATGGATATTTTCTCAAACAAGTGACATTAATTTTGCAACATTTTATTTTCTTGAACATACCCAATAATATGTTTCTGACCCAGGAAACTTCCTTATTAAACGACATCGAATAAGATAGTAATTTTCAATAGGAAACAAACCCCGTGACATGTTGAACCTATTAAACAAAAAATCCAGAAGTCTTTATACATTGCCGCCCCTGCTGCGTTTACTAAATAGAAATATCATGATGTAATTTGTCAGGATCGTAGCAAGTATATAGTGTCTGGGAAACAGGTGTGAAAATGTGATGTATAATTTTTTAAAACTAAGAACCAACTTCACTTCAAAACTATACAACCTATTTTGATAAAATTTCTATAAGACCACTTGACAAGTATACACTTTTAAACAAAAGAATAATTTTCCAAATCGGTCCAGGCGTCTTGGAATAATCGGTGAACATACATAAAAAAAAAAAACAAAAGATCGCGATGAATTGCTAACCTCCTCCTTTTAGGAAGTCGGTTAAAAAGCAACTGGCCTAAAATTTGCCACCCCCAGAATGTGCCGCTCTAGGCTTTAGCCTACTCAGCCTATTGGCAAATCCGCCACTGGTACAAGTAAATAAAGTATTTTGAGTGTAATCGTGGCACATATGTCTATACAGACATATAGATATCCACAATTTATATTTCTTAAATAATAATAATAAAGCCATTTATTACAGACAAACATTTCAATAATTACACATCAAATAATTTAGTTTCACAATAGTTTTTTTGGTTTGCTGTTATCCTCTATTGGCAAAGGGCTCCTCCAACTGCTTCCAAGATTCTCGCACGCTGGCTACTCCCGTCCATGACTTTGCTGCTGTTGCTTTTATATCGTCTACCCATCTTCGCCATGGTCTACCTCGCTTTCTCTTCTTATGTCCTGTGAACCAGTTTGACCATTTGTCACCTCCTCGCACAGTGTAGCCAGTCCATTTCCACTTAAGTCTGTTGACAGTTATTGATACATTTCTCGTTTTAGTTAGTTTCTTTATTTCCGTAAGTTTTACTCTGTCTGACAATCTTAGTCCTAACATACTTCGTTCCATTGTATTTTGAATGTTCAGAATGACTTTAGCAAATATTTTGTAAATGTTAGACATTAGGCTAATGGGTCTGAAACTGTTAATGTCATTTTTATCTCCCTTTTTGTGAAGAAGTATTATAGTAGATGTTGTCCACTGTTCAGGTATTACCTCTGATTTCAGAACTTCATTGATTATATGTGTTAGAATTGGTACTAGGTGATCTTTATTTTCAATAAGAAATTCGTTTCCAATTCCATCAGACCCGGGAGCTTTGTTCTTCTTTTGTGATTTTAATGCCATTTCGACTTCCGATGCTAAGATGTTAGGTATTTCTTCATCTTCCCTATCTGACAGGTCTGTTGTGTTGCATAAATTCTTCTTAGAGTATAGGTCTCGTAAATAGCTTGTTGCTATAGACATTATTTCTAGATAGATAACTCTTTATTGTACACCAAAAGAAAAATGTAACCCAAAGAAATAATTTAATGAGTACAATGGGCGGTCTTATCGCTTAAAGCGATCTCTTCCAGACAACCAGTGGATGGAGAGGAATGTGAGAAAGACAAAGACGGTAGACACACACTCATATTAAAAAAAATAAATTGCCGTAATCAGTCATTATAGTCAGTATGCTACCAATTTCTGGTTGCTTATTAGTGTTTTTAAGTTGTCTATTCTTTAGATTTGGAATCCATTCTCTCATTTCTTGTAGTTGTTTGTTAGCTCTTTTCATAACACCAGTCCTCTCAATGCATTTTTCCAATATCAGTTGTCTGTGTTTTCTCCTGTCTTTTCTCATATTAGATTTAATTTTAAAGTTCAATTTAGAAATTTCCTAGTTTAGTTGTTTGCCTAGTTCTTTCGGTTGCAGACATAAGTTCGGCTCTGTTTTTGATGATTTCTCTAGTTGTGTTTGTTAGCCAATCCATTGTAGTTTTACTAGTCCTTGAATTGGTGATAGTGTTATCAGTTAGGAGCTGCTCAAACTTGTTATACTTATTTTGAACATCCAGATTCTCTGTTGATTCTACAAAATCTTTTAGCTTTTCTTTCAGGTTTGAAGGGTTTTCCAATGTTGTAGTTTTAATTTGTTTTACCTTAAAGGGTCTGGTTTTTTTTAATCCCTTCATCTGAAGTTTTTCTCTCACCATTCTGTGGTTACTATTAAAGTTAAGTTTATCTTTAACTATGCAGTTTTGGAACTCTTTGCTTTTGTTAGTAAGAATATAGTCGATTTCATTTTTATGACAGCCGTCTGGAGATATCCAAGTCTATTTTTTGTTTAGGCATTTTTTATAAAATGTGTTGAGTATTTTTAAATTGTTTTCATAAGCCAGTTGTATTAATTTTTAAATAATATGTTATGCTTAAGACGAAGTGGTAGCTAAAGTGGCGCCCTCATTTGAAATAAATTGTTTTAAACTAAATATGGTGATAATAAAAAATTTGATTTGTATGACAGTGATACAAATAAAATTTTTAATTATCACCATATTTAGTTTTAAACAATTTATTTCAAATGAGGACGTCACTTTAGCTACCACTTCGTCTTAAAAATATTTTCTACAAGTATTATATGTGTTTTTAAATGGATTATTCTTCATACCTCTGTTCTTATATTATTGCATAATAGTCCAGAAAAATGCTTTGCCCTGACTTGTTGAGAGAAGGAAGAGCACTACCTCAATGCTCCGTTTATGAGGCATGCAAAAGATTGTCTTTAATTTCTCCATAAACTTCTATGCAACAAGTCAATTTGCCAGGCAAATTAAAAATAAACCCCGACTTACAAGCATTCACCCCAATAACCTTGAACTGCTGAACCAATTTCCATCAAACTTAGCTGGAAACCATATCAACCAAGTCCGCTTTTAAACAAACAAAACAATCTGCATCAAAATCATTTGCTTAGGCACTACGATGTTATTGTCAGAAACAGACACTTAAAACTTAAAGACACCCCTCTATTATGTCAGGGGTACAGATAGCAGCATGAAACTCTAGCGCTGACCTTGCTTGCGCAGAAGACACAAGCTAATACCGTACCCGTGCGCAGTATCCCCTCTACATATCGGTCAGCAATAAACTAATGTGCCGCTACTTGTAATAATCATATGTTTGACATGAATGCATCTATCTGTCAAATCAAAGTCAAAGTCAAAGCTGAGAGCTGGTATCCAAGACAATTGACAAGGAAAAGAGTAAGACCTTGCAAAAGATGGGTAGATGACATTAAGGAAGTGGCTGGAGCAGCCTGGATTAGGAAGCAGGAAACAGAGAGACATGGAAAGGATTGGAGGAGGCCTTCGTCAATGACAAATATACGGAAAAAAAGAATAGATCAAATTAAGTATAAAATGTGTATTTATTATACTTGATCAAACGAAATGTGCGGATATTAGACGTAATATTACCAGCAAAAAACGAAAAAAAAATCGTTATACTAGTACATATTTAAAAAATCCAGGCACTTTAATTTTTCGTCAATTATTTTTTAACTAATTTCTTTAATTAATGTTTGATATTGTTAATTATTTTTTACTTTCTTAGCTTCTTAAACTTTGTAGTTTTTAAATGAGACAACTTCGAAGAAAATATGCCATTAATAACGATTTTTTTTTTTCAGTTTTTTTATCAATAATATTTCATCTAATATCTGCAGATTTCGTTTGATATAGTATAAAAAATACACATTGTATTGTTGATTTTGTTAAATGTAAAAAGTCCGAATAAATATTATTATTAGCCAAAAGGCAGAATGACACAAACAAAGGAAGTTACAGCTGAATTGTCACTAATGGTGATTCATAAAACATGTGTTCTAAAAAAAACAATAAAAACAGTAGATAGAGGCGTGATAATGAATCTGTATGATAAAAACAAAGTTTTCATTTTGAACATTCAAACACCTAAAGTACATCACATACCTACATGTATTTTACATCTCTACAAAACTTCAACAAAACATTAAAGTGTGTGATTGACCTGCCATTACACTGGCAAGTAGTATAAGAGCCGTGAATAAGCGATTACTTCCATATTTACAATAAAATAATAGATAAAAACCAGACACTAGGAAATAGTGATAACGATACTATGAAATATCAACTGTTTTAACAACTGAATGAGACTTTAAAATCCAATTCTAATAAAGTATTTACAGCGTATGGAGCGGCGTTTGAGGTCAGACGCATATTTTAGTCAGATTGAACTATAAAACAATGTTTAAATGCATGAAAATAGGCGTAAAAATACCTGTGGATCGTTTTCTTTGTGGCATATACTGTAGCAGCATCCCATGACTGCGCTCTTCAAGGAATCGAAGCATGAATGCAGCATACAGTTCTCGTCGTCGGACTGCATAAATATTTGTATTATTAACCTGTAATGCGGATAAAAATAGAAAATTCCGTATTTTCGCAGCGAATCTTCTGACGATGAAGAAATGTTCCAATGACAATGACAGGAAACAACAGAAAATGGCACATCAACGTTTTAAAAATGAATGAGGCAGGAAAAACACAATATGCAGCCCAGCCAGTTCGACGGCCTTGCTTTAGACCTATTTTCAAACGTGGAAGTTAGTGGAACATAATAGTGTAGTGTTTGACTTGAAACGCGACAAAACACCTTAATTTTGAAATCGTAACATCAGTGGTGCCATTTTTAGGGTTCCGTAATTAACAAGGAACCCTTATAGTTTCGCCGTGTATGTGGGTCTGTCTGTCTCCGGTTTTACTCAGACTTTAGTACATACTTTGTACTAAAAATCTGTAAATTGGCATGGGTATATGTAAATATATTGGTCACGATCACGCACGGCCCGACACGACTCACGCTGAAAAAGTGGTAAATAAATTCTTCAAAATATTGTTTGGGTAGCTCCCAGCTATTTTTTTTTTCTCGACTTATCCAACGTGTAGGCTATCGGTTTTATAGTGCAAATCTTTGGAGTTAAGTCACCCCCGTTTCTATCTCCTAACCAGTTTTATTAACCCCCGATGGAAAAAGAGGGGTGTAATAAGTTTGACGCTAACGTCTGTCTATCTGTATGTCTATCTGTGGTATCCTAGCGCTCGAACGGATGCATCGATTTCAACGCAGTTTTTTTCACGTGAAAGCAGGTTTCCTTGCGGTGGTTCTTATCTTAACTTTGTTTTGTAAAAATCAATCCAGCAGTTTAAACAATATCAGCTCTTTATCACCAGATAATAAACCATGGTTTACAATTAACGTTAGTAGGAGCTATCTAGTGCAGTGAAATGTAATTTCAAATTATAGTGTAAAGTGTAACTCGTCTTTAGCTCAGTTGATTGAGCGCATTGCTTGTATACTCGATGTTACCGGTTCAAGTTCCAGCAAACGCATGTATTTTTAATTTTTCGATTATCATATATGATCGAATATCAGCTTTTTATCACCATGTAAAATCTTAACCATGGTTCTTAATCATAACTAGATGGCTAGCTGGGTTTCCATAAAATCCATAAAAAAAAAGTGTCGTTGCAGACGTAGCTCGTAGCTGTATTTAGAGGCAATAGTCTGTACATGGAAAATATATTGCTTGCTGGAGGCTTTCATCAACGCAATAAAACACAAAAAATATATTTTTTTATTTTCTCTGTTTGTCTGTGCATTTCTGCACGCAAAAATTTTTGGTCACCGTTAGATGGTGCTGTTCAAAATTTGAATTATTTTTTAACCCCCGATAAAAAAAGATTAAGAAGTTTATTGTAAGATTGACGCTAAAAAAGTCCGTCTGTCTGTTCGGTTAGAATATTATGTAGTTCCGCCACTTATCACTTGATGGTGTAGTCGGGGGTTTTTTTTATTTGCCTAGCAAATAAACTTGTCATTCGCATGAACTCAAACCCCTACACTTTTTTTTATGAAAAAAATCATTCGTGTGACTCCACGTTCTAAAATGACCAAATCATTCTATTTGTTTTTTTTTATATGTGTCCCGTTTAAAAAATAAAAAAAAAAATGGAGCCGTCACGGGACGCCTGGTAGATGTGAAACATCGACGTTATTTCGTAAAAGTAGTATGCAGAAAAGAACAGATTGTGGTAGGAACTAAAAATGTCAATGAGTACTGTAATAAACAGAGTATACATTATAGGTATCCGAGCTCAGTGGAGCGAAAGAGATGGCTTAACGCCGGATCGAGTGAGAGAGAAACGCACAGTCGATTGCGCGTGGCGACGCGTCGCCACGCCAGAAATCGGTCTCACGTGCGCCTATAGATGTTTCACATCAAAATGGAGCCGTCACGGGACGCCTGGTAGATGTGAAACATCGACGTTATTTCGTAAAAGTAGTATGCAGAAAAGAACAGATTGTGGTAGGAACTAAAAATGTCAATGAGTACTGTAATAAACAGAGTATACATTATAGGTATCCGAGCTCAGTGGAGCGAAAGAGATGGCTTAACGCCGGATCGAGTGAGAGAGAAACGCACAGTCGATTGCGCGTGGCGACGCGTCGCCACGCCAGAAATCGGTCTCACGTGCGCCTATAGATGTTTCACATCAAAAATGAATCTTCTTGTCTCTAATTCCCAATGTTTTCTTTGCCTAGCAACATTGTTTATTTTTAACCAAACTGTTACTGTCACTTCGTGAAAGTTATCAAAAAGTCAAAAACACGTCAACGATCAACGAAACTGCAGTGGGAGAGAAAGGAAATTTGAAGAAATATTTTTATTTTTATTCTTTTATACGGCTTATCTTCAAAGTTGACATGCTGAGATATCGAGGGAAGAAGAAGGTGTTGGATAAAGTCAAAGAGCTAGACGCTTTTCCGAAAGTGCCTGAAGAATATGTTGATAGTACACCGGTCGGCGGAACCTTCTCAGTTATCACTTTTTTTATTATCCTCTGGCTAGTGTACAGTGAAGTGACGTATTATTTAGATAGTAACTTAGTATTCAAATTCATGCCTGACACGGATATGGACGAAAAGTTACGAATAAATATTGATATAACGGTAGCAATGCCATGCTCAAACATAGGGGCTGATATTTTGGATTCCACCTCACAAAGCGTCTTTGGATTTGGAGAACTACAAGAAGAAGACACTTGGTTCGAACTGACGCAGGAGCAGCAAGACTCATTTGATGCGGTGAAGTATATAAATTCATATCTGAGAGAAGAATACCATTCTGTATGGCAATTATTGTGGAAAAAAGGCCATGGATCCGTCAGAGCGACGATACCGGCTCGGAAGACAAAACCCAATCGACGGCCAGACGCCTGTCGACTCCATGGAGTATTAACCCTGAATAAAGTTGCTGGAAATTTCCATATAACTGCTGGTAAGAGTTTGCATTTACCAAGAGGTCACATTCACTTGAACATGCTCTTTGATGACATACCTCAGAACTTCAGTCATAGAATACACAGACTAAGTTTCGGAAGTCCGGCTTACGGCATAATCTATCCTTTAGAAGGCGACGAAAAGATGACTAATGAGGAGAACATGTTGTATCAATACTTTATTGATGTTGTTCCAACCGATGTTGACACTGCGTTTGAGTCTATAAAGACATTTCAGTACTCCGTTAAAGAGTTAGAAAGACCAATAAGTCATTCTCGGGGCTCTCACGGCGTCCCTGGAATATTTTTTAAATACGACATGGCCGCTTTGAAGATTAAAGTGCATCAAGAAAGAGAAAATATGCTTCAATTTATGTTAAGACTGTTTTCCGTTATCGGAGGCATTTATTTTATCGTAGGATTTATTAATACACTAGTGTTATCCTTAAGAACATTATTATTCAAGAAAGTAGCTCCGCAGGTGTTATCGCAAAAGAAAATGTTTGAAGAGAAGAAACAGGTAAACCAGTTGTTAGTTACCCCTGATCTTAGTGTTCCTGTAGATTTAGTGAAACAATGATAGTTAATTTAGTTATTTTTTAAATATTTGTATATAAGTTTTAATTATTTTAAAATCTTATTGACCTCTCTTGACATTATTAAGTCTATGAATGTTTAATGTTAAGTATAAGAACTCTGTAAGTAAAATTTTGTATTTTTATTATCGGATCAAATATTGTGAATGAATTGATTAATATTCATATTGATAATGATTGGTAATATTGAGGTTTTTATTGTTTATGATATTTATTATTTTGCCTAAAATAGAAACCCTTTTCTATGCAAAATCTTTAGCTCAATCAAATCCCCAGTGAGGGTTAGATATAATTAAGTTCAAATTAAAATACCTGACTTTCAAGCTTTCACCCCCCATAACTTTTGAAGGGCTAAACCGATTTGCATCAAACATAGCTAAGAACCATCTCGATCAAGTCATCTTTGAATAAAAAAAAGTGATCATAATCGGCCTATTCGATTAGGCGCTATGATGCGCAGACAGACAATATACGGCATATATATATATCTTCAATTTTCTCTTAAACTAAAAATGATATTAACATGAAATTTTTTATTCAGACAGATTTTGATTTAGTCTTTCTGAATAAAAATTTTCATGTAAATATTATTTTTAGTTTAAGAGAAAATTTAAGGTATAAGTAGAGGGCCTGGTCTGGTATTTTGGTACTTGACTGTACATGGTATGGTGCATTGTAGGATTAAAGGTCTGTTATGTTACCATGACTTCATCTTGTAAGATTGGACTAATAAACAATCATTTTAAAAATATAAATCTTTCAAAATATACATATTTGATTATAACTAAACTTAAGTACTTAATAAAATTTAAATTCAAAGAACTAAAACTAAAAAAATTACAAATTATGTTGTCCCACTAAAATATCATCCCTCGGTAGCGTGGCCAAAAGGCTGGCAGCATTGCCATGTTGTATGGCAGTGCTGATTGTTTGTGCCAGAATTTTGAAAAAGTAAAGGCCTTTAAATCCATATGCACATGATCACGTCTATAGCCTTTACGGGGTAGACTGAGTCACGGCTATGTTTAGCCAATGGATTGAAAATTTCTTTGGATTAAACAACATTACAAGGGTTTCAACTGTCCTTACTTTTTAGTATTTTAAGATATCTACTAGCATGTATTTGTGATATTTAACTTGATACAATTAATATATTTTAGTTTACTAGCGGCTCAGTTTCGCACGGATGTACTACATATAAAAAATTCCTCTTGAATCACTATCTGTTCACGAAAACCGGATCAAAATCCATAGCGAAGTTTCAAAAATCTATCCATACTCATACGTAAATGTATCTTATTACTGAATATATTTTTTCTATTCTTCCTACATACAGAGGTACATATAACGGGAAGCGGTTTTGTTTTGATACGAGTATATATTTTAAATAAAAGTATTTTTTAGTATAGTCACTACATCATCATACACAATTTTTAGTCTTAGTAAGAAGAAGGCATTTTCCTTGGTGTGACATTTCCTTGGTGTGACTATAATACTGTAGAAGCATGATGAAGCGCAAAATATGTTCCCAACAAAGGTTTATTCAAGTAGGCGGTACTAAAAACTAAAACTCGTTTTCCGCCAATACAGTTACTGACTGTATTTCACGCCAATACGGTATTTTAATCAATTAACTTTTTATTCATATTTAGTAACATAATCCGGAACCGAAAACAAATGATTTTTTAATCTGCCCATAAAGAAGTACCTAAGCTATAAGCTTTTAAAATCTGGAAGGGGAAACTGTCAAGTAACAGAAAAAGGATTCACGGACAGCGCTATTAATGTCACTGCTGTTAGGTCTCGCGACTCGCGCATACGAAAGCGACAGTTGAAATAATGATTACAACTTCATTTATTAACCAATTTTCCTGCTGTTTTCAAAAAAGTTTTTCTCTTCAGTGGTATTTTTGCTGGCTGGCCAATCGCTGGATGCTGTATGACGCTACGTCAAAGCGGGCATTGGCCGAAAGTTGACGCTGCGTCATGCGACAGTAATTTCATATAAATTTATTAAGGTCATTTTACGCAATAATAATTTTGATGTTACTCTATTATAGTTTGCTGCAGTGTACTGAATAAAATTATTAATTAATTTTCAAAACTAACAAATTATTTGCCAGGCAAATTAAAAAAGCCCCCTACGACACAGTGGCGTAGAGAGCCTTGGCGGGGCCCCGTAAAAAAATTGTTTGGGGGCCCTTAGTAAGGGTAAAGATTTCTCACAAAGCAACAAAACAATGTTTGCATAAAACAAAAGAAATAATTATTTATCATTATTATCAATAGCTGTCACCTTTTCCAAAATTTTTACAAACTATGCAAATGTACACTCTCATTGCCCAAATCCCGCAGCCCGCGATAACCGATGTAAGGTGTTGCCAACTTTAGAACGCACGCTTTGCGCGGGAAAAAAAATGCTTTTTTCACTTTTGTCATTACTGAAATAATGAAAAATTGGGAAGTTTTTATTAATTTTTGCTTATGCACGTTGGGGGCCCCCGTGGCCCGGGGGCCCCGTATAATTGATACGGCAGATACGGTGGTAGCTACGCCCCTACTACGACACCATCTAGTGATTAGTGGCGGAACTACATACATATTCCAACCGATGTTAAGTGGAATTGATCTGTAGCGCCATCTATTATTTGCCTTTTACCCTATTTTAATCCTCTGTTTACCGCCAAAACCAGACAATAGTAAAACAATGCGAGTATCTTGATATCATGACATGCGGGTCTCGAGACGACTGAACCGATTAACATCAAACATAGCTAAGAACCAACGCAAAGTAACTGGCTTTCGCGTAAAAAAAACGCATCGAAATCGGTCCGACCGTTAGAGCTACATCTACGATGCCACAGACAGACCAACAAACAGGCAGACATTTGGGTCTTAAAACACCCCTCTTTTTTGCCAGGGGTTAAAAACTACCTTCAACACCAAACTATTCAACCGTTTTTGATAAAATTTCTATAAGACTACCTGACAAGTGTGCTCTTTCAATTTTCCAAATTGGTCCAGGCGTCTTTGAGTAATCGGGGAAAATACATAAATAACTGGCCAAGTGCGAGTCGGACTCGTGCACTAAGGGTTCCGTACCATTATCTATAAAAATCACGTTTTTTGATTGGAAACCCCACTTAAATATTTATTTTATTCTGTTTTTAGTATTTGTTTGTTATAGCGGCAACAGAAATACATTATCTATGAAAATTTCAACTGTCTAGCTATCACGGTTCATGAGATACAGCCTGGTGACAGACAGCCAGACAGACGGACAAACGGACAGCGGAGTCTTAGTAATAGGGTCCCGTTTTTACCCTTTTTGTACAGAACCCTAAGAACATACATATTTGAATTGATCGATTAAATATTGAAACTAAAAAAAAGGCTGAAGGGAAGAATTTTTTTATGGCCGGTTAGATTTTGTAGGATTTTTTTTACGCAGCATGGCTAGGTTTAGGTCTGTTATTTGTCTACCTTTAATTATTAAGTCAATTTTGTTATTAATTGATTTTGAAAGTTCTTATACTATATCTTATTAATGTTAAGTTTTTGTGTGTTGAGTTGTTTTCATTTAAATGGCTAGAAGTTTTACTTAATATTTATATTTTGTGGAAATATCTTTCTCTGACTAGCCATTTGACTATAACTGTCTATTGCACAAAGGGATTTAGGGGTGGCGACAGGGTTTGAAAAGTATAATTATAATTAGTCCGTCTTTTAGATTATCCAAAAATAAAGGATGCAAAAATTTTTAGTTTGCCAAAAAAGTGAAAATTCACAAAGATACGAAGCATCAAAGTTCCACAGTGGGGGCTTGCAACGTCATCCCTATGTAAAAATCGTACGCGACCGTGACGTCACGCGAAATTTCAATGCGCTGTATCTTTGTCATTTTTGTTTCTTAGAGAAAAGAAAAAATACGTGTACAATGTTTTTTATTTTTTAATAATCTAACCGATGGGCTAAAAATATATCTCCATTCGACATGCCTGTTACAACTTAAGAAACTGTAACTATGGACATGGAATTGTCTTTGCAAAGAGTTTTCCATTTTTATAGTTAGTAAAGTAAAGACTGAATAATGTCTTAAAACTGTATGTAACTTGAATAATTTTAATCACTAAAATTACATTTTCATCTGCTAAAAATATTTTTGTCTGTAATACTTAAACCGTCTTTCACTTCTGCCAAATTACTTTTATCAGTAATAAAAAGTACTATAAAACGATTTATGAATAAAAATTATATACAACTTGAGCAGGTGTTTTACTTCCTCTTAAATTTGGCACGCGCAGGGTGCGGGGCGAGGGAGGCGAGCAAACGGTTCTGTTGTTTGTCTCTCTCGCTCAAACGTGCGACGCGCATGCTCTGTCGCGATCGCACGCTCCGCTTCTCCAGCATTTCGTTTTGTTCTCATCGCCGCGCGGCGAACTGAAGCCGGTATTCTGTAATCATTCGCGCGGCGACTTCGCTCCGTGTCGCACGTCACGCGTCATCCACGAATCGGCGTTCGAAAAGTTTCCAACTTTTTTTTTTAAACTCCGGCCCTTGATAAACTTTTCTCGGTCATTACAACGGTATTAGTGCGGTGCGGTCACAGTGGTGAATCCTGAGAAGTGTTTGTGAAGTGCGTTTACGATTTTTTGCGATCGTAATTTACCGTTTCAATTGAACGTTACTGCTTCGTTCAATAAAAAAGCGCGTAAGTAGACGAAGTCTCATCGCAACGCAAGAGGGCCGTATATGGATGACTCTTGGGGCTGGCGTCTGGTGAAAGTAGACCTTTGTTGAGTTCATAAGGACACGGGCCGCTTGCAACTAGCTCGAAACGACTCGTTTCGCCTGCAGTTTGCGAGAGGTGAGTGGAATTTTGCTTTACCTACTTACTCTTCAATACTTCCCAAGCTCATCAAACTTTGTTATCATAGGTATCTGTAGCAGTAGTTGTTAGTTAAGATTTAGTTTGACCTATGTTATCGTCTCACGTTCGTCGTATGTAAACTATCTCACGTATTTATTTACATTGCATGGCATTGAATAGCTTGCCTATTTTTAAACAAGCCTTATCTTTTAAGACTGTAGGTACTTGTATTCTTTTGCCTACGAAAAGTTTCCATTGAGCGCGAAAACTAGTCAACGCGTTAGCCTAATTGAATGAATTATGATTAAAGATCTTCATCTGATCACAAGATTCTGTATTCAGTTGATTTTTCAAATGACTCAATGAATCAAGTTTCTCATACATTCCTTTAAAAATTAGAGGAGTCAACACAATCTGTATGTACCTATTTTACCCAAATAATAATTAATATATTTCCATCCATCCATCCATAATTTTCTGGATTTAGTGTTTGCTTTTAAGAAGTGGATTAGAAATTAGAGTCAGAACAATCGATATATCATTAACTGCAGTGCCAGCTGAACGTCATTCATGCCATGCACTGTAGGTCAGTGCCCTGCACCCTACCTGTTGACTAGTAGTCCTGTCGAGCCGGTTTCCCTGCTGTCTGACAAAAATTATGTCAGGTTTCCGAACTCAGCGAGTAGTTTAGTTTTGATTGCTTAGCTTCGATCTTAGCTATTTGCCAATTCTATATAAAAATCCAAGTGTTCATGGTTTGAATTGTTGGCTTTTGATATCCTGAAAAAATGAGGAACTGTTGACAAAGAGGATGTATGAAATCGAGAACGAACTCAAGTGCTGTTTACGATTATTGGCTGTAGATTAAAAAAGGGGTCCAGAAGACCTTTATGAGACTAAGACAAAGAAGGAATAATGACTAATAGTTTCAAAACCGATTTAAAGACGACTCAACAATGAGCGATATGAGTAAACAAAAGAGTTTTGTTAACATTGGTAATCTTTTGAATATTTAGCTAAATTCTGGTGTCAAAAATGTTTTTATTAAAATTGTTGTTATTTTGTTGAATGTAGACACGTGGTGTTTTGTGTCGTTAAAGGAATGTAAAGAAAACAAACCAAGATCAGGTACTTACCTAAATGGTAAATGGAATTGACTCTTCTGGAACTTGGATGTCAGTATTTCCAGCTAAAACTCTATCTAATAGTTATACAGATATCTTAGAAAAAGACAAAGTGATTTATCTATCAGGTAATTTCCTTATTCTAATCATGAACGTAATATTATTGATAAATCTATGATCAGTGAAAAAGTTCAATCAATTAAAGAAAATATCTCATGTTTGAGACCACATTGAAGAGTCCTTGAGTCTTGCAGATACATCACAGAAAGGAGACACCCCAGTAAATTCGCAAAGAAAGATCAGAAAGATAATATTGGTCATGAATTCATGGTGTTATGTAATATGATAATAATATGTTACCTATATTATGTAATAATAACATCTATATTTTATTGAAGAAGTTATTTCAAGTATACTTAATCCTAAAGAATCCAATGATTTCAAGAATAGAATTTAGAAGGGAACATCTAATGGAAAAGTCACAGAAGCTGTCAGTATATTTGTCGATGTTATAGGTTGGATCTTACCTTTTTACAAACATTAGACAAGTGTACGTACTATCAGATATTTTTTTCATTAGGTAAAAATTTACCGGTTGCAAATGTATTTGACTAAATAAAACACTAAATCACGTCTTAGTGGATTATATTTATAATTACAAACATAAGTAATTACATTAAGTTAGTAAAAACCTTCTGATTTGGAAAGAAATGATTGCAAGTAACAAATACTAATAAATTATCACAAGACTTGATTACGAAGCATAAAATGAATATTGCAGACGATAATAATAAAAATGCTTGACCTCACCGCAAAACTCGATACAAAAGCTAATACAAAGTTACCACCAACCGAGATACGTGATGTCCACGTGTTATTAGATCTAAACAGACGTATAAGCTTGACTATAACAAAAAGATGAACGAAATGTAATCCGTTTCTTAAGCTGCCTATACACGACACAAATGTATGTAGAGTGTATACAAAACACGTCGTACACAACACGACTGCACACTTAACAATCTGCAGTACATCACCAGATTGTTTCAGCAGATTGTACGCCAAATCGTGCCGTGTGTTGGCATCTTTACAATTTGTATGCCGAAAATATTGTAGGTAGAATAAATAGTATATTAAAGTGATTTATTTTTAATGTACGTCTTAATCGCTTTATAACGGCGTCGGCTCAAGCCGAATAGAATATAAATTAGGTTTTTAATTTGTTACACTTAGTAGGTTTCTTTGTCTGAGATAATTAGGTCTTTCTATGTGCATTCGTTTGCGGTGTGTAATGAGCCGGTCATGAATAAGCACCTACCACATTTTCTTATAGGCGCTACGCTTACATTTACGTTTTAAAAGCCAATTTTACAGGCAGCCCTATTAACAATTTATTACCTATCTGCTAAGTAATTGATTAATCGATTAATGTTTTGTACGCTATTATAAAAATTCAGCTAGGTATGAAGTATTGTTTTAATTGGATTAATTAATCGAAACGCAGAATTGATAGTTCTAATCATTCGAATAAATTATTTTTATTTTATCAAAATTTATTGTTCCAAAGTACAAATATACTTTTTAACAAATGGCGGACTTAATGCTAAGAGCATTTTCTTCCAGTCAACCATAGGGATAAACAGAGAAAATTACGCGGCACAAAAAGCATTACTTATACTTACATTATAAAAAAATCACTATTATAATCAACAATTCTAAGCACTTAACCGTAGCATTAGTAGCCGATAAATTAAACAATCATAATTATTGTATAACACTGTCCCTTATTGTAAAAAGGCACGTACCTTTATGTATTTTAAAGAATATTATTGGAGCAAACCTTAGACCGACTCGCCGCGTCTATTCATCCTGAATTCTATGGTCGTCAATCTTTAAATTAGAAGTTTGTAGACCTATATGTTGTGATAACATCTAGTTTATAAAAAAAAGAGATTTTATGTAACTTGTGTGTATATCGTGTGAAAACCGAATTGATTTTCAAATCGTAAGACTCAAAACTCCGTCTGTGTAAGACGGAGTTTTGAGAAAAGTTCGTTATAAAACTTTTAGCATCCTCAAACCAAGTAAAAATCCTTACATTAGCACCTCGTCCCGAGGCCAGTATTTATTTACAAGTTCACAACTCAAAGTCCCAACGTTCAAGTGTACTATTTATGTTAGGGTTTGATGAAAAATGTCAGCAGAAAAACTTCGTCAATAAGCGTTCAAACAAAGGTGTTGGTTCAAGCCGGCTGCCAACACTTGTATAAGCTGTTGGGACGTTTCTTTTTAAATTAAATATAAGTATATAGGGACAAATAACACTGATTGAGCTAGCCCCAAAGTAAGTTCGAGACTTGTGTTATGGAATACTAATTCAACGATACTATATTTTATAACAAATGCATATACATATAAAGATAAACATCCAAGACCCTGGAAAATTTGAAAAAGGCCATGTTCTAATTTGCCCTGACTGAATCGAACCAGGAACCTTTGGGTGGCGGACTATCATGGTGACCACTACGCCTCGGAGGCCGTCATCTCCAATCTATTAATATCTCCTGTCTAATTAATTTTAAATCTTTAGCTAGTTTAATAACAACTCCAATAAATATTTCTCGGAAATATAATATCTTATAAAGTTTTGACGTTTAAAGCTATGTCTAAGGAGAATATTTAAGATTTCCTTGAACAAGACGCTACTTACGTCATTAAAATTCTAATAAAGCAAAGTGAAATAAGTAGGTTGTGTATACTGTAAGGAATTTTACTTATGCTACTAATTCTATACATAAATTGAGTACCTACTTACCTACATAAATTAAAATGTATTTGGGGGTGATCTGATCAATGCCCAAAAATCATTCTTTTAACAAGATTTTAAGTACCTTCATACAAAAAGAAACAAATATAATAATTTGTAATTTATAAAAATATTTGAAATATTATAATCTAATACATAATCAAAATGAAAAAAGTTTAAATCCACATAAATTCACAGTTTAAAGAAAAAAGTCTGTGAGTAAATCACACAAAATGTCGCAAATAATATCTCCAAATAAAATCTGAACGATAATTTCAAATGGGCGTAAATAACATAATAAAAAAGTAAAGGCTCTTACAGAAGACTTAAGTTAGCGCTTAGCTCGTTCACTGAATTGAAATTCTAATTTCTCGTGGTAGCCTGGGGAAGCGAAACTCAAGTGATCTCGACGGTAGTGGCACTTAATCTTAAGCTCTATTGTCGAATACTGGAGACTAACTCGATTTCTACTCGCTGGGAACGGGATTTTATAAAATATGCTTAAGTCTTCGCTAAATGAGAGAAAAGGTTAAGTGCAGTCTTGAAACCAGGTTAAAGGCGAAGCTGTGTCCTGTTTAATGGATAAAACAAGAATAAAAAAAAAAAATTATGTTGATAAAATAACGTTTATGAAGACAATCGATGTAAGAAGAGGCGAATGTTTGGACAACTTATACGGCACGATAATTTCACCAGAAACATCATGGAAGGAAAATTAGACGCGAGGAGAGGAAAAGCAAAGAAGGATGTTCATGGATGAAGTAAAGGAAAAGGCAGAAGTCGTGTCGTATAGGTAGGTCTAACATTTAGCTGAAGATCAAGAGGCATGGAAAATACTCCACCGTCAAGAACATAGTTCTTAAATACATTGATGATGATGTTACACGTTTACTACACTTGTTCCCAGTGTAATTGGATCATTATCTAAAACAATTAGATTAGATTTATTTTTTATTGATTTTTTTCGTGTGTCTAAGTAACCAACGCTGTGCTCAATTTTTTTCGAGCTGCCCAAAGGAATTACCTTGATGACTGCCATTATGACAGCAGGGACCGATGGCATAATGTGCATTCTGAAGCAAGAAAGAGCTCTAGATACCTTATGTTTAAGAAATATTACTCCAAAATAGTTAAAACAGTTTGGTTTTTTTTATTTGCTTGGATGATTATCGACTACAATAACAGTGTAACATTAAATTTAAAAAAACTTGGTAAACATTCTTCAACAGTAGTTCCTGTTGAAGAGAAGTATAAATACCAAAATAGAAACAGTTGTTCGTACTGACGAGTTACTTTCAGCGATATCTTTCTGATCAACCTTTTCAGGCTAACATTGTATTAGACAATCTGCTACTTTCCAACAAGTCAAATCAGATGATACCTTTTCTAAACGCCAAAACAATTTCTATGGGATTTGTATGAAATACAGACAAATGACGTCATAATTTCTTGGAGTCAAATAGCGCTCTTATTGTCAGTTTTTCTGCAATAATAAATCTAAAATCACGTTAGAATTGATATGTTCAAAGACAAGTGACATTATTTTGCGATGTTTATTATCTTATCAATACAAAATAAATTATTTTTGACCCAGGAAAATACCCAATTTTCAAAATTGGTGTGTAGATCGCCTTATCTTGTCGCATAACATATTCGACTTTCTTGTAGGGATCAATACTTATAATTTATTGACTATTGAAATATCATTTATATTTAATTTTACTTGAGCGCTATTATATGTCACATGTTATCACTACTGGCTAATAAAAAGGGGTAAAAACTAACGGGATAAATAACAGCTACGAGTAAAAAATAATAAAAATACGGGCGTTAGTTAGTTAGGTATGTACGTATGACTTATTCTGTTTTGTTCTGTTCTGAGTCCGCCCAGCCAGCAGTTACGCTGCAAGAGTTTATGAATGAGGTTTACCTTGGAAAGAGGATCATCACGCTTGCAGACCAAAGCCGGTATGTGTACCGTCCTGAGTTCGTCGAGCTTGGTGATGCCAAACCTCGTTAAACCACTCTCATAGCTCGAGGAACCAGTTGGACTCGTAGATACGGAGAGGGAGTGTGAGAGATATTCGCAGTCAGGAAGTAGGAAAGAGAGGGAGTTGTAAGAACCGACCGAATACTTGCATCAAATCAGTATGGGGAGGATAGATATTATACTTGGTGTGTAATAGATACTTGGAAGGATAATAGACTGCTATGTTGTTATGCGTCCGTCGGGGTGCTCTTCGGTTCTTCTTGGTAAGATGCGTAGTTTATCGATTACTGTCGTGGTGGAGCTGCATTTGTCCAGGACTTTAGGCTTCTGGCTTGTAGCTTCTGAGTTCCGATTTCCTGATTCCCATTTCCGATTTCAGTATTCTCTCTTATGCTGATAGGTATGTACGAGTACGTATGACTTATTATAACTTTATTCTCTCAATATAATTACAAAAAACTGTATACAATTCTACATCGTCCGTGTAACACTCTTAACAGAGTGACACTCAGCTAAAGGAAGTATAAGGGTTTTGGTAAGTATAAGAAGATTGAAACAATTAATCGACTTATTTACATCGAAATAAGTCGATAAATTGTTTCAATCCTTACAAAAATGTGACTTCTGTGCGACGAGATAACGGGGTCTATTGATTTGTCTGTCTTCCTTTACAAACGTATATTTCAAGAATAGTTTCCTTACTGTCTTCTTTGAGTCGCTCGGCTCGAGCTCACCGTTTTATTTCTAGACAGGATGCGGGCTCGGTTTTTTAGTAATACGATACACTTGGTTAAGAACGAGATCGTCACGTAAAGTGAGGTTTTTTACTGTTTGAAGTAGGCGTGCTTTTTTTGTTTGATTGACGTGTGTAGTTGTTGTTTGATGGCTCTAGTTATTAGGTACTTTCCCGGGTAAAAAATAAATTATTTTGTAATGATAAAAAAATAAAACTTAACAAAATGTGACTGGTCATGATCATAAGGTAAGTATATCCATTTGCAACATTAACTGCTCCGTGGTCCAGTGGTCAAGGCGTTCGCCTTGTGACCCGGAGGTCATGGGTTCGATTCCCACTGGGAAGCATACTTTGTGAAAAGTTGTTTCCAGTCTGGATAGGATATTGCAGGCTTGAATCACCTGATTATCCGAAAAGAAAGATGATTCCGTGTTTCGGAAGGCACGTAAAACTGTGGGTCCCGAACGCCACCTAGCGTTTGATCATCAAACTATCCAAGGATTGGTTCCTGGTTTGCCCTTTGGGTTGTGGAGGTCAGACGGTAGTCGCTCTGTGTAAAAACCAGCAACCTCGTCAAATCTCCTTGGTTAGGTAGCGGACCCCGGGCTCTGAAGCGTTACTGCTGAGGAAGCAACCGGGAATACGCTCGGATGATGATGATCCATTTGCAACATTAAATTATTACAGAAAAACTTATGAGAGTAGTACTTGACTCCAAGAAATTATAACGTCATTAGTCTATATTTCATACCTACCTATCAGTAGAAAGATTGATTTCAGATTTCATTAAGTAAGAAAAAAATATCTGATTTGGGTACTTGGAAAGTATTGAATTGTGTGTCTTGTTTATTTTTTGGATAATATTCGATATACTTACCTGAATTACAATATGTATAAGTAGAAACTGACAAAGATATGTGAAATAAATGGTGTTTAACCTTTCATATACATTACGATTTACGCGGTCACGATGTGACTAATTCATTTCCTTTTACTATTGTTTTCTATCGTGTCAGTTGAAGGGTTAAATATGTTTTTTTCTTTACTAGCCTATCGGTATACTACTGGACAATAGGCTTTTCCCAATTACGGAAGGATTTGCCCATAATCACTACGATATAGGCCGACGGGTTGGGGATAGCAGATGGCAAATAATACCTTTTTACTTGCATTTCCATGGAGGGTTGACGTCAAGCGTCCGACTTTTTCTTCTCTTAGCCTTCAGCATGACATAAGTATACATCTACCGAAATAAAAAAAAAAATGCGGGAGTGTCTTGGAACATACGGTTGGAACGAATTTCACACCCCCATCCGGCAAGTCCGTACAGTCCAAAAATGAAATTCGTTCCAAAAACTGAAAGGCGCACCTCCGTCTCAGAAATGCGAACGGGAACGCAATAAGATTTCTTTTTTCTTCAAATTGACTTTTATTTGTAACTCGGAAATTCTGAATTTTACATCAATTTCTACAAGTCATAATAATATTTATGTCCTGACGTTTGAACTCACAGCAGGTGTGTAGTGCACGCCAGATGTTGCGACAATGCTCAGCTACACGGTCTACGTCACCAGTGAGGAATGCCTTACATTACAATGCTCCCTTTATGCCATATGAGTGAGTTCAGTGAATATTTAGCGCGAATTCGCAGACGTTCCATGCTTGTACTTTTAAGACGAGTAAAACATACGCCTCGTATATTATATTAATAATAATAAATGTATTTATTTCCTCCAAAAGAAAATAGTTACAATTTTATATAACAAATATATACACGAAAAAAACTTAATCAATCAATAAATGTGTTTGCGGAGGACTGGTGCCCATGCTAGGTTTCCGAAGAACCTGTAATTACGGGTCACCAGGACTCACTACATATCTGCATAACCTGTATTTACATCATCTTATACTACAAACCTACGTACAAAATTAATAAAAGATTAACCTTAATATAAGTCTACTTAAAGTGTTTGCGGAGGACTGGTGCTCATTATAGGTTTCTGAGGAACCTGTAATTACAGGTCACCAGGACTCGCTATCTACATATTAATAGTTATTACTAAAAATATAAATACGGCCAGAGAAAAAAGTGAGTTATATTATAAATAATAATTTTAAATCATAACAATGACATACCTACCTAATGTTTAACCTACATAAAAAGTGCAAACAATAAAATTTGTGTGATTCAGCTATCGATATTCGTACATTAAATTTCTAGGTCAGCTATACTAAAATAACATATGTAAAATTATGTATAATTAAATTGTATACGTTAAACTACTTAGTTTGTATATTATATCTCTTACTAGTAATGAAAGTACTTAAATAATTAATTATTATCATCATCATCATTATTTTAGCCGCATAACGTCCACTGCTGGACATAGGCATCTCCCAGGGATTTCCAAAATGACTGATCTAGAGCGGCCTGCATTCAGCGACCCTAGTCAGGTCGTCAGACCACCTTATGGGTGGGTATCCTACGTTTCGCTCGCAGTACGTGGTCGCCATTCGATTAATTGCCCCATCGGCCATCGATTCTTCGCGCTGTACCTATGGTATATTAAGTACTGTAGCAAATAAATATCTACCTATTTAAATCTATTTTTGGTAAAAAACAGGAAAAAATGTCGATTAGGTACAGATTCAAAGTAAATTTATCAAATAGTTACTGTTTAGGTATATTTTCAATCGCAACCCTTCAAGTTTAGGGTTGGATCTCACTTGTTAGCACCAAGCAGCTCTTTTATATGCTGCTATCTTTTTCTGTCGCTCAGAACCGTCATTTGCCAGAGCGAGAGAGAGCGACGGAGCGCTGTCGCACCTACCGTGCTATAGCGTTCCGCTCTCTGTAGTTCTGGCTAATGACAGTTCTGAACGACAGAAAAGGATAGCAGTATAGAAAAGTGCTGCTCCGTGCTGACAAGTGAGATCCAACCCTTAGCCGCAGTAGTAGAGAAGTACGTAGTATACGTAGGATCAGATATTAAATTGAAAGCTATCTTCTTTCAACCTTTCTCCCCCCACTGTTGATTTTAAGTCTTCTCATATGCATGCTTTTCTTCTCGGTCTTGAGCTTTCCTCATTCAGTTCTTTCTCATGACTTGGGTTATGTCATCGGCCCATCTCGACGCTGGTCTTCCTACGCTTCTGTGGCCCTGTCTCGGTCTCTATTTCACTACTCTCCGGCTCC
This sequence comes from Acrobasis suavella, assembly GCA_943193695.1. Lineage (NCBI taxonomy): Eukaryota > Metazoa > Arthropoda > Insecta > Lepidoptera > Pyralidae > Acrobasis > Acrobasis suavella. The sequence goes on from OW971944.1 coordinate 1,983,877, forward strand.
ATCTTCCATCTTCTCTTCGGCTTAAGTGGCCTGCCAGTGACAGCTATCTATTAATGAGCTAATTGGAAATATTGGAATCAATTACGATTACAATACGACACAAATAAGTTGAACCAAAATGGCGGACTTCATCGTTCGTCCGCCATTTTTGTTCAACTTTACCACCGTATGTTTTAAAAAGAACTTTTTACCACGTACGACAGAACTGTGAAATCAACTTCCTGCAGCAGTGTTCCCGGGCTGATACGACATTGAAACCTTCAAAAAACGAGTCTTTATCTTCCTGAAAGGCCGGCAACGCTTCTGTTATACCCCTGGTGTTGCAGTTGTCCATGGGCAGCGGTGATTGCTTACCATCAGGTGACCCGCTTGTTCGTTTGCCGCCCTATAACATTAAAAAAAACTTATTTGTGTCACATTGTACATACTTCACGTGCTATTCGAAGCCCAAGTTGCAATACCCGTTTATGATATGCGATCCGTTTGTACTGTTATCAAAATTATTCAGATGACAAAAAAATGAAAATAAAAAATGCTCTGATTTTATGCATTAAAAGTTAATATCACTTAATATAATCACACAACATTTAAGCTCACCATCAGCCCAGATTTTATCAGATCCGAATTAATCAGACCATCTTTTTCATTTATTTCAGTGGCGTTTACCTCTGGAATACATTACAATCTCCAATCTTTATAAACGAAAATACTTAAAAGTATTTCTGAAATCTTTGTTATGATTTAGTTTAATCTACTGACGTCAAACTATTGAATTAAGATACAACCAAAATGGAATGTGGATAATTAAGTTATGTGCAATACAAGCATTTCTTTTTTGTCGGATATATCCGACGCTCGCGGAATGGGCACGACAATGTTTGTCGGATAAATCTGACGTTCGCGGTGAAAGGGTTAAATCTATGAGGATAAACTTTCATTTGGAACTTTCACATAGAAATAGCACGTTACTATCGGACGACTGTTGTATTATTTTATGGAGTAACCCCCCAGGACCGAGATGGGTGGCGTCGACGAAGGGAGGCCTATGCTCAGCAGTGGGCGGAAGAAGGGCTGACAAGGTGATCATGCTCAGTTGAAGTTGAATTTAACCGACTTCCAAAAAAGGAGGAGGTTATCAATTCGCCGCGATCCTTTATTTTTTTTATGTATCACCTATCATTCAAAGACGCCTGGACCGATTTAAAAATTTCTTTTTTTGTTTGAAAGGGTATACTTTCCAGGTGGTATTATTATATATTCCAGGCATAATATTTCTATGGGACCACCTGACAAGCAAGACCTTTCAAACTTCAAAAATTTTATTAAATCAGTCCAGGTGTTTTCGAACAATTGGTGAACAAATCGGTAACATAAGACGACGACCGTGGTTATGATGTGTTGACCAATACGTCACGAGCCCCGTGGCGTATTGGTCAACACGCTAGCCCATCAATCCGGCGGTTTCTGGGTTCGATCCCCAGCCAGGGCAAGTTGGAAAGTGGCCTTTTTCAAATTTTCCTGGGTCTTGGATGTTTATCTATATTATGTATTTATCAAAAAATATAGTATCGTTGGGTTAGTACCTATCCCATAACACAAGCTTAAGCCTACTTTGGGGCTAGATCAATCTGTGTCATTCGTATATATATTTATTTATTTATAAAAGATGATTTATAGAAAATGGATAACCTCCTCCTTTTAAAAACCTCAGTTAAAAACGCGTTTCTGCTAAAAGTGACTACTTTTGGCTAAAATTTGTTTAAAACGAGACAGACTAACGTAATCACTTTTAGGTAGGTAATGGTTGTTCATAAAATAAGATAAAGCTCTATTTAATGCCTCAGTCACGATTAGCAAAATAATAATATCAACATAACAGCGAGTCACCATCTACCAGGCTAAAATTGTTGTGAGAGATTTTTGGGTAGATGTCCGTATCTCACTCCAAAACCCAGTTATCCGGTCCACTAACATCCCATCCATAAAGCCCAAACCAAGTAAATCCCTCCCTGGCAATAGTTCGGCAGCTGTGGAGGACTGTCCGTTAGTGCATCTCGATGGTACATTGAGGGATAGACCTCCATAGATGCAGCCATCTCACTTTTTAGATAAAAAGGTACTAAAAGGCCTCTTCATGTTGGCTTTGGCCCCATGAACGCCTCAAAGGACCGGGTCCCCATGGACCCGTGGCTGAAAAGCGTACCAACATAATTAAATAATTTGTCTAGTCTGACCCTCAAGTACATTTACTTCAAATTGAATTTCAAACTTCTTTATCGAAACTCCGATCGCGTTTTAGGCATTATTAAAGACCTAATCTATTGATATCTCGAAAAAACGTTGTTTGCATTTATCTTGCAGCAAAAAATCCATTTATGGGCCATGACCCGTAAGCTTGACATTAGGGTGCGTTCATTTGACATAAAGAACCAGACTGACGTTTACTAACTTCAGCATACATAATTAAATTTTTAACAAAAATACAATCATTTTCTTTCAGGAGTTTCTTCCATATATCCAATGTTCTTCATCATATCTTCACCAAATTTATATGGGACCAACTTGGTAGTAAAGGCTTTCAAATAAAAAAAGAATAATTAAAATCGGTTCACGGTTGGCGAAGATATCGCGTGACATACATAAAAAAAAAACATACGGGTCGAATTGATAACCTCCTCATTTTTTGAAGTCGGTTAAAAGTAGAAATCACGGGGTCTATTCTTAATCTACCTGCAACACTCATACGACTGTTTTACTGTAACTTGAAGATTTATTTATTACTTTTATTTTCCTTCTCGTTGGCAGTGAAAGTTTGTATACCCAGCAAGTAAGAAGTGGCCACAATATTCAATTCAAATATATATTTATTATCATAGGATATTTATAATATCTCTTAATAATCGTCACTTTGTTTTATTGCACAATAATTGTTGACGTCAAAAAGTTACTTAGAGCTAAGTTTACTGCCGCCTCTAAAGCGCTAGTGCAGAAGAAGCGGTAACAAACTGCACTGCAGCATTTTTGTCCAAGAACGTCAACTCACAATGAAATTAATATTTATAGTTGATATGTGGACAGAGTATACATTGTTTGTTGTCATAATTTAAATTAATTTTTTTAATGTCGAAATTTTGAAATAATGTCAAATCTAGTTGTAAATTCAGTACGTACTTAATGTACCAGATTATGACCATTTCTGAGTATACAAACCTTTAAGAGGGACCCGCGCCAAGCTCAAGCCAGACTTTGTTGTCTTTAAGATAGTCATCGGTCCTATAATAAGCCTTCTCACAGAGTACCTTCTTTAATCACATCTCCCTCTTTCTCTTAAGAGTCCCCTTACCTCAGACAGAATCGGACTGGCCCATACAAACGTTGTCAACCTTTATTTTGAAACGACATGTCAGATATTGGCGAAATTATGTGATTTCAAAGAAATTGAAAATCAAATATGAACTTGAAAGAAAATATGAGAGTGTAGAAGTTTTCCATACTGATGATCAAGTATGATATGATACTGTATCATATTAAGTACATATTTTTACTGGGAAAACTAGTTATATAACTAGATATTTGCAATTTCTTTAAAATTACAAATACTGCCGAAGTCTCACATGTTATTTCAAAATAAAAGCTAGACTACGTTTGTACGGAAAAGTCTAGGGTAAGGGGATTCTTAACTTAGCGCCTTTATAATTGCAAACTTAGCTATTTCCGTCGAGAGAGCGACGGAACGCCGAGGAATCGCCAATGCCGATGCGTTCGGTCACTCTCTCTCGCTCTAGCGAGTGACTGTTCTCAGCGACAGAAAAGAATAGCAGCATAGCCCAACCCTTAGGCTTTTTCTTCTACGCTTCGCACGGTCACCGCCATCTTTCGTTGTGACACCATTTGCAGATATCATCTTTGCGTCATGCTACTATTGAGCGTTTGAACCCAAGTACAAGTAGACTTCTACTGATTGAAGTACCGGCGCGCTGTTTCTTACCTATATCTAAGAAGTAAGTTGGTTATTAAATCTTAGGCTGATGTGGCCATATGTAATTTCAAATTCTTTTCTTACAGTACTTAGGCGCTGTTTATAATGCCCTTCCCGACAGCCTAAGAAAAGAAGAAAAAAGTGCCTTATATATAAAAAAAAATTGAAATAAATTCTAGTAAATAAAACTATTCTAGTAAATTTTAATTAAAATTGACAATTCAACAATACCTACTTAACAAATAAACTTTGACATTAAACAATTTACATATAATAAATATCACACAATCTTGCTAATAAATACTAAAAATAATAATACATAATATACATATACTATAAAATAATATTTTGTAAACTTTTATATTTATAAGTTAACTGCATGTCATAAATGTCGCTTGCCGTTCCACTTTTTGTTTTGCGATACCCGACAGGGTTCATAGTGTACCTATTATAGAAGACAGTGACTTTTAGTAGTTAGAACTGATGTACATTATGAAATGCAATAAATGATTTGAATTGAATTGAATTGGACACACAGAAAAGACTTAAGACGTGGACGGAGCGCAGACATATGTCTGCTCCGCGTCCGTTTCACAGAAAACACAGAACACACAGAAAAGACGGGGCACCGACGGGGCGCAGATATGACGCTTACGCGTCTGTGCCCTATGGTACAACACACAGAACGGACGGGGCACAGACGCGAGCGGGCGAATCGGGGTTATGGGCGGGTGTGGGGGCTCACGCGTCGCGGTTTTGCCATAGATACGGATTTGTTTGTATCTGTCACGTCCGTGCCTCGTCTTTTCTTTGTGTTTCCAAAAGTCGCGACGGCGCCCCGTTTGTGCCCTGTCCGTGCCCCGTCCGCGTCTTACGTCTTTTCTATGTGTCCAGCGCCTTAGTGGAATTGAATACTTATTTTATAGACGTGCCTTTTAAAAAGGTTTTCGAATAAATCAAGTGTTTTATGCCGCGCTAGGAGTTTGCTGGACAATTACTCCACAAATCATGAACTTTCGGGTTCACGAAACTCTCGTCCCTTGATTGTCATGCCGTTCTTCAAAAGGTCGCAAGATAAACAATTTTTATCAGGTCGTTTGACTTATTTATGGACTTCATTCAGATATTATCGATGTCCCCGATGCTTAATGGATTTTGGACTGTTAAGTTTACTTTAAAAGTATTAAAGACAAGATAAGGATTAATTGAGAAGAAACAACAGGACGGTGAAATTTGATGTTAATTTCCATAAATCGCTGCATATTTGATATATCTACATTTTCGCGGGTAATTCGTCCCAGCATAAGATTTTTTTAACCCGTACGTATTGTCTCTGTTGGGCAAAGGTCTCCCCCATATTATAAACATCTCGATTAAGGGGCTACCTGAATTTTTCGGGGTAAAGTGCTACCCCCATTTGGAATTGCTGGAACATCTATTCGTATGGGCCAAAATTAAATTCTATTTATCTGTTGAAGTATGAAATTATATTATTTTCACTTATATACGTCTGACACCTAGCACAATCAGATCAATGTAATAAAACTGGATAAATGGGGTTGCAAACAGCAATAGTATTGCCAGCCATAGATAGTTGCCGGGTCTGCTAGGCCTATAAATCCTTACACTATAATAAAGATTTCAACATAATAATTAACATGTTATATCGAAATTAAGTTATTAATTTCGATATAACATGTTAATTATTATGTTAAAATCTTTACTATAGTGTAAGCTTTAACCCGCGACTTCGTCCGCGTAGACATCGGATTAATAGTTCTAATAAGATTTTAATTGTTTATTTACTAACGTAAATAAACAATTAAAAACGTAAATAAACGTAAATAAACAATTACAATCTTATAAGAACCTACTTCGATTTCTACGCGGACGAAGTCGCGGGTTTAAGCTAGTTATTTGTATACTACTTAATCTAATAACAAGATTTAAAAAAATTATCCGAGTACGGAAGCCATTTACAGCTGGCAATGTTTATATTATTTAAATGTGCTAATCAAGACCTTTCATTTGATACCCCATTCAATAACGAAACAAAAAAAAAATACTTTCTTTTTTTTGTATGTAACATTCTTTGTATAAATTTTTTGCATACAAATTGTGGCCCTGTGTGTGGCATACAAATAATGAATGACGAATCGATTGACATATCATTAGTGAAAATTGGACAAGCGATTCGGATGCTACGGTGGAACAGACATACATACCCACATACATACACAGACTGCAAAAATCATTACCCTTCCTCTTGGGTTTACCGTAGTCGGGTAAAAATGAAGACGTTACCATGTAAACATGTCACTCCCTGAGCACATATTACCAAAAGTGCTAAGCAATATCGCATTGTTGTATTATGTAAGCATAGTGTTTAACATAATGTCACAGTTAACAATACAGCTTAACACTGCTGTCACAATGGTTTTGTAACCCAAGACGTTAAAATAAGACTTGAGGCAGTGAAACAAAGGATGAAATAAAAGAGGTTTTGTTGTGAACATGCGCTTTGGAGCCACGTGAACGAAAACTTAGAACAATAGATAGCGTTGGATTTTTTTAACGTTTCGTTTAAGCTTCGTTGGCGCCATAATTTCATTGACAACCTTGAAATTACTACCTACATCATCTTAAATAGCGTGGAAGGGACATGCCCGTAATAAAGCAAACCACGGGCTGTACTAGATCACGACAATATAATGAAATTAAAATAAAAGTCGAAAAGCAAAAATAAATTTCGACGTTCCCATAAAAATTGCCCGAGCGGCTGCACACGTTTGTATGGAAATGACAATTTTTTTTTGCTTTTTAATTTTAATTTCATTATACGACCTACGTGGCGTAGTGGTCACCATGCTAGTCCGCCACCCAGAGGTTCCGGGTTCGATCCCCGGTCAGGGCAAGTTGAAAAATGGCCTTTTTCAAATTGTCCTGGGTCTTGGATGTTTATCTATGTATGTATTTGTTATGAAATATAGTATCGTTGAGCTAGTATCCCGTAACACAAGTCTCGAACTTACTTTGGGGCTAGCTCAATCAGTGTAATTTGTCCGTAAGTATATATTTATTTATAGTGATTTAGTACAGCCCGTGGTTCGATTTATTACGGGTATGTCCCTTCCATGTTGTATTTAGGTATCTAAAACAAAACAAACAATGGGACAAAAAGAGCATTTGGCGTCTTGCACTTTGTTTTTCGTGTTTGTAAGCGGCGTTTTAGAATAATCGGTGACATACATAAAACACAAAGATTCAGACGAATTCATAACCTCCTCCTTTTTGCAAGTCGGTTATATTTATGAATGTTTATTTAAGTATATGTCTTGTTGTAAATATACATGTGTAGTTTTTTTAGTTAGATTTAATGTTAGTTACATTTATCCTATATAAGTACGAACTTCTAAATCCCTTCTCGTGAGTGGTTATCCTATCTTCTTATTCGCCGGTTGACTGGAAGAGATTCCATTATGGGATAAGTCCGCCGTTGTCAATTTACTCTTTATGTTGCTATTTTATGTAATTGTGTGTTTTCATAGTACAATAAACCCTACATAGTACAATAAATTGTTTACACTAAAACTCCGTCATATCTTAAATCAAAATTCAATTTTCTTGGTGATACCCATGGCAAAAATCTTCGCTCTTCTAGCAATCTCCGTCTCGATATACCATTTCACCAGAGTGGGTTCTTCGAACGTTCGTTTGCTGTTCAAGCGGCAAAGCTTTGGAACGCCCTGCCAATCAATATCCAGAAGGCTTGTACTCGAGTAACGTTTAAAAGTGCAGTGCGTGCACATTATCTTCGAGAACTGTCCGATAGAATACAGATAATATATATGTAGTATACGTATTGGTTATTATATTATATATAAGTATGTATATTTTGAATGTAAGTTTATTGATATAGGTATATTGTTATTTTAATTAATATATTCTTATATGCTATATTATTAATATATCTTCCAAAATCACATATTTTGCGCCTGCTTCAAAAGACTTCTTGATCTCGGCATCGCCAGTAGGTTGACTGGTAGATAAAGCCAATGGCTTTAAGTCCGCCTATTACATTTGTAATAAAGTTAAATAAATGAAATAAAGTTATTACAAACAAACAATTCCTAAACTGGAAGGATTTTTTTATAAAAGCCGTGTACATATATCACTAGTTCACCCAAATACAATACTAACAAAACATTTTATCAACAAAACAGTTTCCACCATTAAAATCCAATTTGTGGAGAAAGCTTGAAAACAACGATTACTGAACGGCAGCCGACCATTAGCCCGTGTTATCGACTGTTCGGTTTTACAATATAGTTTTTACTTTTTTTATAGAAATCATTTCAGCCGCTTAACGTCCACTGCAGGACATAGGATTTCCAAAATGACCGATCTAGAGCGGCCTGCATCCAGCGCTTTCCAGCGACCTTATTCAGGTCGTCAGACCACCGTGTGGGTGGGTGTCCTACGCTCCGCTTGCCAGTACGTGGTCGCCATTCGTTAACCTTTTTGCCCCATCGGCCATCGGTTCGTCGTGCTATGTATCCCGCCCACTGCCACTTCAACGAACTAATCCGCTGGGCTATGTCAGTGGCTTTGGTTCTCCTACGAATTTCCTCATTTCTGATTCGATCACGTGGGGAAACACCGAGCATAGCCCTCTCCATAGCGCGTTCCGTGACCTTGAGCCTTCTTATAAGTAAGGAACCACCACGTTTCAGAGCCAGAAGTCATTTTATAGAAATGTGACCACGGAATTAAGCAATAAGCATGAGTAGAATAGAATAATAGAATAATCTATATTGAATATAACTTAACACCAGGAACGTGCATTGATTTATTTTTATAGAGAAGGCCCTGTGATAGAAAGGCCTGCCCTATAAAATATGGAGCCGTTCTTGTAAATTAGGTATGATTACCTAAATTAAGAAAACGGCTTCATATCGAAGAAAAACATAGGTTGATTTCTCACTTTGCCGTCATTATTAGGGTGGCGCAGGGTACCTAGACAAATTGCTATTTGTCTGTATGGAGTGCACGCCACTGCTTAACACACACAAGCTATTAAATCTGAACAAAAAAACTTATCGTTATTTATTTTATTTTCAAAGATTCAAATTTTTTTTTTTAATAATTAGATCTTTACAGGCACTTATACACGACAATAGGTATAATTTACATTACGTGTAAAGTATATTCAAATTTAATTTATTTTTAAAGAAAAGCTACCGATACCAGCGCTTCACAACGACCACTGCTGAGAAGAAACGCTGAAAGGACCTCTTTTTCACAGTATTGGTCACCCACTCGCCAGAAGGGCTTTGCCATATCATTATTGTCATATTAGTATTTCTTAAGTTAGGCTTTTTTTTAAACGTATTCATGCAAAAGAAATAACAGTACTTATTAAAAAAATAACTGGTTTGGACTCTTTCATGCTGGTCTCGGAGAAAAGGAAAAACTTAGAATATTTTCCACTCAGCCTTAAAATAATATTTAATTATTCTAAAACACTCTGTATAAAAGCAATAATGTCCTGTAGCCGTCAATAAACGAGCGTCATTAAGAGGAGCTGCTGAATTAATGGACGCTGAAAGCTCTAATAGGTCAATCTCAAGCCTTCACATCAAGGGAGCACTTTGTGAAAATCTGCAATACAAATAGCGAAGTTAATGAAGTAAAAGTGACATAGCACGGACGGGTAGACAGAGCTCAGGGCTACATAACCCAAAGGCCAGTATTAGCGCGATTGTGGGTGGGCCTTAAGGTGGAAAAAAGTTAAGTAGCACAGTTACAATAGATAGTAGTTGGAGCCTATTTTTAGGTATAAAATACCTGTGCCAGTACACTCCGCTCCTCCATAACCTTAGATCATTTAATACAGGATAAGTTACGCAGACAAATCTTCTTACAAAACTTTTTGCTGCCTTTGGAGCGGGGGTAAGGTCCTACTACATCTAAAAAAATCACACATTCACAAAATGAATTTGTGTCGCTATAAACGCACACTTACAAAAAATTCAAACGCTTGCTTATATTCTGCGCAAATGTAAAGCTCACACTGAAATTAACGGAGCACTTGTAGACGTCGTTTCGACGCTTTACCGAGTCACATAATTATCATAATCGATAAGGCAACTAGTTTTTATAAACGTATTAGATTTTTGATCTTATACTTTGGCAGAAGGGAACGCGCAGGTAAGGCTTATACTATATTAAATGATCTAAGTCCATAACGCTAAATATTGTGAGTACCTACCAGAGATAAAAAGAAAACCAAGAGAACAAATTACGATTTATCATTTTAAGGAGCTCAGAACAGTAGAATTACAAAAACTATTTTATTTTTTATTTTGGAAACAGGTAGGGAGTGCTTGCTAACAAATATCACTGATTGACATGATTCAGTTCAGATTTTCTTCCATTCGATCGACCGGCCTTTACTATCTGCGAGCAACAACTGGTAGATTCTACGTTTTTAGGGTTCCGTACCGTACCCAACCCTCCCCCCCCCCTATCTGTATTTCACCAGGATGTGTTTCATGTGATAGCTAGACAATTTTTCCACATGATGTATATTTCTGTTGCCGCTATAACAACAAATACTTAAAACAGAATAAAATAAATATTGAAGTGGGGCTTCCATACAAAAAAAACGAGATTTTTTTATAGATAATGGTATTTTTCGATCAAGTCTTGTCCATGATACTGAACTTTTTTCCATAAAAAACAATAAACGAAAAACAAAATTTCGGCATTTCGTACAAATGAGCGCTCGGCCAGAATGATTTTGTATAAAGTCAATTTTTTATCGATTTTTAATAACTTTTTTTTTTATAAAAAGTAATTCTTGAACTTGCTCCGAAAATGGGGCTGGTGGGTAAAAAGTCGCCGTGTAGTAAGCATATTACAGATCTGTGTAGTAAGCAGATGGGTCCAGTGATATCTGTCATCGGATTTCACACCCCAGCAAGCACTTTTTGTCACTAGAGAGTTTAGCATCAATTAGTTGTTATTGGCGTAGCCAGAGACCTTTTCTAGAAAAAGAAAGAAAAAATCTTTATTTGGTACGAAAAAAAATACGCATATAAAAATAGAGTCCAGTGGTCACACAGCAGCAGAACAGCAGTTATATACAGGGTCTATCTAGGGCCGGATTAACCCTATCAAGGGGTCTAGGCAATGCAATTTTCGGGCCCCTAACTTTTTTTAAACATTTTTTTATTACAAATATCGAGTCAGTCATATCGACTCCAAATTTGGTATCTCGCGTTACTTCAATGTCTTATGTGATATTACAACAATAGTTTTTTTTTTATAGTAACATGTTTAAGTTCTACTATGTATGAAGTGTTTTATCAACTGACAACATGCGTCGAAAAAAGGAAAAATATTATTATAGGGGAAGTATAAAAATAATGTATAATGTAACGTTCGATGAAACGTTTGTTTTTTCTTTGAGTGCACGGGGCTAAGGGCCCTGCATAGACCAGGGGTCTATGCAGGGCCCTTAGGCAGTTGCCTAATCCGTTTTCACCAATAACTGTTTTCGCCAAAATGAGAATGTTGGAACATATAGCTAAATAGGATATAAATTTAAATATACTAACAGGGGACATAAGCATAACTAAGTATGCAATGTGGAAGAGATATACCAGTTATAAATCTAGTTATAAATTTGACGCTAATGTCTGTCTGTCTGTGTGTCTGTCTGTCTGTGTGTCTGCTTGTAGCATCGTAGCGCTCGAATGGAAATACTAATTTCGAAGTGTTTTTTTTTTTTACATGAAAGCAAGTTTCCTTACGATGGTTCTTAGCTATGTTTGATAAAAATCGGTTCGGCCGTTTAAAAGTTAATCGAGATTAAAGCTTGAAATTCGGGGTTTTATTAGTTCGCGTGTCAAACAAAAGATGGCGCCATGGACTAAAATTCTACTGTTCAGTTCCTCCGTCCATCACTAGATGGCGTTTACATATAAAAACTATTGAAAGTCGGAGGTTTTTTAATTTGCCTGGCAAATCAAATTGTTACTTGTTGTTGAACTTAACTGCATAGGTAATTAAACGAACAGTTTTTAGGGCGGGTACTGCTCCCCTTGCCTCCTCTAGCTACGTCCATGTTTACTCGTATGATAAAAACGCGCACGCACGGACGCGCTTTCTTGGGAAGAATTCACTCCGTAATTGTTACGTGCGAATATCCGGCTGTTTGTGACTGAACTACACTGAACTTGGACTTCATGTTATTTACGTCATACGTCCCAGACCAGTATGGAAGGTTAAGCTCATGAGAACTTAAGAGTCCCCTTTACCCTAGAGAGAATCAGACTTTCCCATACAAACGTAGTCTAGCTTTTATTTTGAATCGGCATGTCAGATATAAGCGAAATTATGTAATTTTAAAGATATTGCATATATTAAGGAATATAACTACTTTACAGTCAAAATACTAACTTAAAAGAGAATATAGTGTGTCATATCATATTTGACCTTCAGTATGGAAAACTTCCACACTCTCATATTTTCTTTCAAGTTCATATTTGACTGTTGAAAACTAGTTATATGCCTAGATATATGCAATAAATAAATAAATATATACGGATAAATCACACTGATTGAGCTAGCCCCAAAGTAAGTTCGACACTTGTGTGTGGCGGACTAGCATGGTGACTACGCCACGGAGGTCGTAAATTTTTTTAAAATTGCAAAATACTGCCGAAATCTCACATGTCATTTCAAAATAAGTGCTAGACTACGTTTGTATGGAAAAAAGACTAGGGTACGGGGACTCTTAACTTTCCATACTGGTCCGGGAGAAAAAAAAATACTATAAATGTAACATCTGCTCTCTCATCTCTACATTGCAGATTGTGGTGGCCATTGGCGTTAGGCGAAAGACTGTTTGTTTGTATGTTTGCAAAACTTTGTCGTACACACATAAATAAAAAAATACAATTTTAAAACTATACAGATTTTTTACGTCTTCGTCCTTATGTACCTTTTGATAGGCCCATAAACACATCGTCGATTGTTTATCCACTAAATAGGTCCCTAAAAAAACCTAGGCTGCAACATTTTGGATTTATCACGCCCTCTATTTTGTAACATTACATACGTACAATGCTACAAAAAGTTGAACCAAAATGGCAGTCGTCAGCGCATTATTTGTACCTGCGCCGATAACCGCCATTTTGGTTCAACCTGCGTGCCGGGAATTTGTACAGAAATGCTTTGAACTCCGCCTTTTTTGTTCAACTTATTTGTGTCGCATTGTACCTGCTTACTTTGTTTTTACCCTTCGACAAAAAAGAGGGTGTTATATGTTCGACGCTAATGTCTGTCGGTCTGTCTGTCTGTGTGTCTGTGGTACCGTAGCGCTCAAACGGATAGACCAATTTCAATGCGGGTTTTTTTTACCGTGAAAGCAACTTCCCTTTCGTTGGTTCTTGGTGTTTGATGAAATCTGTTCAGTCCTTGTAATTTACCTGGAAAATAACACATGGCACTAAGGATATCAATTTCACTTAACACCAGTATAAATATTATGTAGTTTCGACACTTATAACTAGACAAATAAATAAATAAATATATTGGGACAAAAAACACTGGTTGAGCTAGCCCCAAAGTAAGTTCGAGACTTGTGTTATGTATGGGATACTAACTCAACGATACCATATTTTATAACAAATACATATATAGATGGTATAAAAGTGGCGGTTTTTCGCAATTGTGCGTAGAAAAGCTTCACGTTCTTACTTTAAACTGTAAACAGTAGTTCATAAAATAGTTTGAAGGGTTATCAAGGTCATACTTAAGAGAAAATTTTAAATGAATCTCCGTTTACTTTCAAATAATGCAATTCAAATATAGGCAGCACTGGACCCCGAAAAATTCTACATATACAAAACTGAACACAAGTCCCTACGCAGAATATTAGCTACGTGACTTCTCAAGACTGACCTAACACAGAAGCCTCTAACAATGGCTTATCTGTTCTCGTTCCAATGATGCCATCAGAGGCTGACTCATCGTAGATATTGCTCAGGGACTGCTCGGTGACTCACGGGAATTCGCGGGAATGTAGGAAAAGCCTTGTTTTGCCGAAAATTGGAAATGCACATGAAATGGGATGGAATTTTCTGGCAGATAAATGGCTGAGTCATCCTTTTTGTTAGATTTAAGTAAGTCTGGTTTTGACGCCATAAGTTTTGATTTTGGCTTTTACTACACCGGATGGTTACCGTCACTATATAAAATAACATTTAATTATCATTCAGGTTAAAACACAATAACCTGGAAGACTGGAAGTGAAACTAACAATATTATTATAAAATAGCTGATGCCAGCGGCGTTGTTCGCTTGGAACATATTTGACAATCCCACGGGAACTTCGCATTTTCTCGGAATAAAAAGTATTGTGTGTGTTAATCCAGGTAATAAGCTATCTACACGCATTTTCTCGGAATAAAAAGTATTGTGTGTGTTAATCCAGGTAATAAGCTATCTACATGCCAAATTTTATTCCAATCCGTAAAACCGATCTTGCGAGAAAGAGTAACAAACATCCATACATACAAACTTACGTTTTATAATAAATTATAAATTCGTAAGTTAATAATCAGACCACTTGACTACTTGTCAAATGGTCCCATGTGTAGTTTTTCCGACTGTCTAAAATCCCGAAAACTTAACAAATTGCTATATTTCCCGCAACGCACGCCAATATCATCGAAATACACCAAAGACATGAAATGAGGTTTAAGGAGATCTCTGATTCTATCAAGGTCGGCCTAGTTACGTCGTGGCGTACCAGGATATAAGCGCCGAGAATATCCGAAAATACGGATATATCGAAAATCTTATTTTCCGGATAGCGTGATAATGGGATATGGCAAAAAGCGAAGCGCTTTTAAATTACGTGGCGTATTACAGGATTCTTATCTTGTCTTTGAAACTAGTTTTGTGTTGGTAGTTTTACTTCATACGCAGATTTTTATTATTTGTACAGATGAGTACAAAAGTGGCTACTAAAAAAATGTATTTAAAAAACACAATTATCATATGTATTTTAAAATAAATATACAATTTAAACTTAGCATAATCACAGCTTGAATACAAACTAACCACAGAAGAACTTTTCCCACCGTGATAAGAATCGACCCATTACAAAATATAGTTCTTGGGCGATTCAAACGCGGTGCGAAAAGACCTATTCTTAAAGAGCTCGTGGACTATTCGCACCGCGGTCCTAAATGCCTAACCACCCGGAATTTGAGTCTAGATGGTGTTTATTGAGTCGTGATACCAGGTCATTAAATAAAATTATCTTACGTGTCATTTCATTCATAATGCCTATTTGTAACACGAGCTGTTTTGTCCGCACCAGTCCTTCTGTTTACTCAACTTATTCATTTTCGATTGGAATGTCTGATCTGCAATATGAGTTTATCAAACAGTTTATTTATACATAGCGGTATGGGTATACTTATATTGCAACATTCCGATATTAAATTTCGTTTAGGACGAAGGTCCCGAAATAAGGTTCTGTAAAGAATGTTTTTTTTTTCGAATTAAAAAAATGATATTTTTTTTTGCCAAAAACACAAAACATAAGTAGGTACTTACACTTTTAATAGCATAATTGCTTATCTAATTGTCACTAGCCAGTCCCACGGGAAACCATCCGTCGAACTTTTTTTTAAATGTTATTACGGATAACGAACAAGCGCGTCACCTGATGGCAAGTGATCACCGCTGCCCATGGACAACTGCAACACCAGGGGTGTAACAGGAGCGTGGAGGCGATCTATCATCAAATCAAATCACATACTTTTTTCTGTACGTCACTACAAACACTTTCTATAGGATTTGTATAAATACATACATACTATCACATCTATATCACTAATGGGGCAGATAGAGCATTTTGGGTCTTGCGACTCTAAGGAGATAGAGTCCAGGGCCACAAGACTCAAAGGCTACTCTAAGCATGATATGGTGCGCGAGATGGAGGAAAAATATATTTATACTAATGACGTCATAGTTTCTTGGAGTCAAATAGCACTCTTAATGTCAGTTATTCCGCAATAATAAATCTAAAATCACGTTGAAAATAGATATAATCATGTCAAGTGACATTATTTTGTGATGTTTTATTCTCTCAACAGTACCAAATATTTTATTTTTGACCCAGGAAACTACCTAATTAGCACTAAACTTAATATAATGCGCAAACTTTCTAAGGAACAGGATTGCATAACTTGACATTAAAATAAACGTTATGGCTTAGGAAGCGAAGGTAGGCAGCACAGCAGGACTACGCACGAATTTCCTTGCTAGGGTTATGTAAGGCATTTACTTAGGCATAGTTTACTTAAGAGCGGCCTTCCCGTGTTACTTTTTATACAAACGCTCGTGCTTAATTATGGCGTTGTAAATAATCTTTCATAAAAAACTTTTGAACTAACAGATATCTTGTGCGCTATATCTAGGTTTAATTATTGACTTATAATATTAGTTTCTGTTTTTAGATTTTTTTTTTAAATTACCCTATGAATAGTTAATATTCGTCCAATAGATAGTTAATAATAATAGTATTTTTTTTCAATAGAATTAATACCGAGACCTCAGGCGCTATCTCTCTCTTTTTGGTTTGCATCTTTTTCTAGCATTGCCCTGGATGAAACAACAAGCTTTTCAAACTATGCTCGCATTGACGACAGAGCGGCCGGGAAGGGCCGCCATAAAGTCGAATTATTGCTCATTACTTTGGACTGATGAAAGCCCTGTTCAAATTGTATCATTTTATGGTAGTGGTGTTAATTTACTTTATCATTTTCTTTCCTGCTTTTTCTAACGCTAGATATTCTGGCATAATTTCAAGTTTTTTTATGTCCTACTTCATACATTCCTTCCTTCCGCGTCTTTTGAGGTTATTCTTTACTTCTTTTGCTTCCAATGGTCTTCAAGTATTTTCTGTGAAAAAATTGTCGATCAACGAAAACATTCTAAAAAGGTTTAATTGTTTATTTTTTCTGTCCTTAATTTGTTAAATAGCCAGAAAGCTATTCATAAACTAACATTTTTAATTAAACATTAATTATTAAATTTTTAATTATGTACCTAATTAGTCCCATTGTTTCCCATGGTTAATTTAAATGAAGTGAAATTATTAGGCACTTTAATAACTTCTTTTGGGTGCCTATAATAAACTTTCGCTTCTATTTTTATTGGGGTACTTACTTACCTAGAATCAAGGACAGGAACACCGATATTTTTTATCGATATATCGATACCCGATATCGGTATATTATCAATATATCGATACAAATTTCGATCAAATAACGGTATTAATACAAAATATCGATATAATACCAGTACTTAGTATCGATATATTGATATATCGATAAAATACCGATATCGGGTATCGATATATCGATAAAAATATCGGTATTTCTGTCCCTGCCTAGAATATAAAAATTTGTATAGTATATTAATTTGTAGGCTCATAGCCATTGGATGGAACTATTCTATTTTGGATCGAGACTAGAGGTTTGTCAATAAGTGGGACATAGACAGCTTAAGCGGATACATTAATTTTTAGGGGTTCGGCGCTGCCCCCATTTAAAATAAATCATTTGAAAGGAAAGGGAGAAATCATTTAAAATTCTGTCTTGACCCAGCCCTGACTAACCTAGTAATTTATTTCAAAAACAATTAATCCTCAATCCCGAAAAATTCATGTATCCCCTCAAAAGTAGTGTAACATCGCCATAAAATGTTTTTTTACGAACTAAATGACTAGCAAATTCTTATCTTCTACATAATTAACTTCTTCTAGATCAAGGTCGCAGCGGCTTATCTCGTGCTAACCCACATCAATCATGTCACAGCATCCCAGCCTAAGAATGCGTGGGACGCTTTTGTCATACACATATGAAATACGAGTTATGACACTTTCGACACAATAGTAAATTATAAGAAACCTCATTACGAAATCGTAAAACTAAATTTGTCAAGAAATTAAATATGTTAATATTATGTTTTTATTCAGGCGAATACCATCATGCAGAGGTGGCGATCTCATCTACATACATATAATGAAACAGTAATAGAAAATGTGTCTGTACACAGAATATATTTCCAAAAGAAAAAAAAAATGGGGCGATGGAGATATAGTAAGAATTTAAAAAAAAAATGACTGTCTGGTACACACGCTCATCTCCGGAAATACTGGACGGATTCGAATGAAACTTTTTTTTGTTACATGAATCCCCCTCACCCAAGACTTTTCCATACAAACGTAGTCTAGCTTTTATTTTGAAATAACAAGTGTTTCGGCAATATTTTTGTACCTTTAAAGAAAATGCATATATCTAGGCGTATAACTAGTTTCGACAATCAAATATTAACTTGAAAGAAAATATGAGAGTGTAGAAGTTTTCCAAACTGATGGTCAAATATGATATGATACACTATATTCTCTTATAACGTCATATTTTGATTGAGAAAACTAGTTATATGCCTTAAGGGGCTACCTGAATTTTCCGGGGTCCAGTGCTGCCCCCATTTGAAATAAATCATTAGATCGGAAACGGAGACATCATTCAAAATTTTGTCTTGATCAGACCCTAGATAACCCTCCAAACTATTTTATGAACTATTGTTTACAGTTCAAAGTGAGAACGTGAAGCTTTTCTACGCACAATTGCGAAAAACGGCCACTTTTGGCGTATGTGCGCAGAAAAACTTTATGTTCTCACTTTAATCAGTAAACAGTAGTTCATAAAATAGTTTGAAGGGTTATCCAGGGTCTGATCAAGACAAAATTTTAAATGATGTCTCCGTTTCCTTGTAAATGATTTATTTCAAATGGGGGCAGCACTGAACCCCGGAAAATTATGGTATCCCCAGGTATCCCCTTAATATATGCAATTTCTTTGAAATCACATAAATTGCCAATACCTGACATGCCGTTTCAAAATAAAAGCTAGATTACGTTTGTTTGGAAAAGTCCGATTCTGTCTTGGGAATTTCTTAAGCCTGGACAGCATGTAGGGTATAATTGATTTTGGATTTAACACATGATGACACACAAGAACCGTAATGGTCCAGCTAAAAATGACGCCTCAGCAAAAGTTGTTCAGCTTGGTGAGCATTTTTTGTTGATATATTAAAATTTAAGATACAGAACCAAGTTAAACATATTAATATCATAAAGTCCACGCGAACGAAGTCGCGGACATCAGCTAGTTTAAAATAAATATATTCGTAAATATGGTTAAAATAAATATTTTGCTAACAATCAGGCATTGAAAAACGACACCAAATAAACATACATCAATCAGATAAGTACTTAGTAAGTCAAAAACTAAAATTAATAATACTAATCTAAAATGCATGCCAATCCGAATTGTATCCGGCTCAAAAGTACCCATTATACTGGCTGCATTTCCTCTTTGGATAGCGATAGATATCCTTATTATCATTAGAATATTTTTTTGAATAACCATTGAAAGTGTAATAATGCTAAGTAGTCTAGCTTTAAAACGTGTTTCTGCTAAAAGTGTATACTATATGTATGTATACTGTATATTTAAGATTACCATTAATATTCCTTGGTGATTATTGAGACAAATTTGAAAAGTCATTGACAAATGAATAATATATCTAAGGCTTAAATTTGTTGCTACGTTAATTAATTAATATTTACTCATAAGCTGTTGAAATTTACATCTGTGATAATCCACTACACTTTGCAACAGTTGCACTTTAGAAAGGTCAGTAACTTAATTTGGCGGATTAATTATTTCATAATTTAATGCTAGCTGGCTTTTATCGCAATAAAATAACGACAACTTTACAAATATTTCAAGGCGAAGTTGCAAAAAATATTATATTTTTCTCAATCTTCACAAAACGCCAAACAGGGAAGAGACATGGTAAACTATATGTGATGACATTGATGCCAGAAATCGGAGTGCCGGACCAGACGGGACGCAAGTTGCGTCGCGTAACAGCTAGAGATGGGCAGTGAATAGTACTCAATCTACCCATTTGAGTATTTACTCACTAGATTTAATAAATAGAGTAAATAGAGCGTGCTCATGTATTGACATCGCATTTGGTGTCTGTTTATTTATTTTTACGTAAAATTACCTCCCACCAAAAAATGATAATTAGTCAAAGAAGTCTACTTTCAGTGTATGATTAGTATGGTATTTTCATATAATTTAGCGTCGCATATAACGTTTACTAACATTTTAAGCATATTATGGTGTACGCACACACTTTCCGACAAGAATTGCAAGTGTATACTAGATTTAAGTTTCAAAATTGTCATGAAAACATAAAATAATGAACATGAATATAAATATAAGTTGCAACTCATATAAATCAATCTACTCATCAAATGGATAAATAAGGATATTTATCGGGTACTCAATATACTGAGTAAATATTCAAATGGGTTGATTGAGTATTTATGCAACTCCCATCACTAGCTGTTACGCGGCGCAACTTGCGCCCCGTCTGTTACGGCCCTTATTTTAGCAATGGCTCAGGGCAATCTACGTGGCGCGGGTCCCTCACAAATGTCATAATTTGGTACATTTCGAACATAAATCGAATCTACTTACAACTTGACATTATTTTAAAATTTCGACTATAAAGAAAATCAATTTAAATTGTGGCATAACGAACAATGTATTCTCCATCCACTTATCAACTTAAAATATTTATTCCATTGTGAGTTGACGACCTTCGAGAAAATGCTGCAGTGCAGTTTGTTACCGCTTCTTCTGCACTATTGCTGTAAGTCACCGTTTGACGTCATTAATTGTGCATCAAAACAAAGTGACGATTATAATGAGATAATATAAATATCCTATGTAAAGATATATTTGAATTTAAATCACGTAGATGGTTCGGTCGATTTTCCCGATTCGCATCAACTTTCTTCATTTTTCATAGGTCAGAAATGATTAATATTCACATCTTCATAACAACATATGTTACCTATCTTAAGCCTATCTTAAGATATCAATGTGTATTTAGGGGTGTCATAATAGTGACATCAAATTAACGTGTATAGGCTCGTGTGTACATTATTGGCATTTATAGCATGTAGGTTCCGGTCATAGTAGCTAATAAAATAATCGATCGCCATTTGTTCTAAGAAGCACATTGTTTTATTCAATTAATTATCCTTATAAGGGATACCTTATAAGAATACAGTAATACCTCGTTTTACGCGAGAGATGCGTTCCAGGGAAAATCGCGTAGAGCGAATTTCGCGTATATCGCGGTCTTTAACAAATTCAGAATCAAACCGCTTTTATTAGATTTTTTTACATTTAACCGCTTTTTAAAAGAAATTGTAACATTTTACAATAAAAAAAGAGATGTTTTCGTCTTTCTTCAAAGCCGAAATAATTTCTATCTGAAGTTCGGATAGAAATGTGATTCTAAATTTTTGTTCCACTTACGTGCCGGGTATTGTAGATAAATAACATTCGAGGTAACGCAATGTCCCCGCGCAAGTAAATAACCAATGAAATATCAATTTGGTGACCAATTAATGCACTCGCGTAAAGCGGGGCAATTTAGCGCGAAAATTTGAAAAACGCATTATAGTGAATCCGCGTTAAACGGGGTCGCGGTCGCTTAAGGGGCTACCTGAATTTTTCGGGGTCCAGTGCTGCCCCCATTTTAAATAAATCATTTCAAAAGAAACTGAGATATCATTTAAAATTTGGTCTTGACCAGACCCTGGCTAACCCTTTAAACTATTTTATAAACTACTGTTTACAGTTTAAAGTGAAAACGTGAAGCTTTTCTACGCACAATTGCGAAAAACGGCCACTTATATATGTGCGTACACCAGCGTATGTGCGTAGAAAAGCTTCACGTTCTCACTTTAAAATGTAAACAGTTGTTCATATAATAGTTTGAAGGATTATCCAGGGTCTGATCAAGACCAAATTTTAAATGATATATCCGTTTCTTGTCAAATGATTTATTTCAAATGGGGGCAGCACTGGACCCCGAAAAATTCAGGTAAAAGCGAGGTATTACTGTATTTATATATTATCTACCTTTTTATCCGAGATGGGTGGCGTCGAAAAAAGAGGCCTATGCTCAGCAGTGGGCGGAAAAAGGGCTGGGATGATGATGATGATAAGGGGTATCCCTGTTATCAAACATCCATAATGTGAGGAATAGCTAAAATGTTAGCTACTCCTCACATTATGGATGTTCAAATTAGGTGATTTAAGATTTGATTTCGAAAACACTTTTTATGTAGCTTTCTTTATTATGTGTATGATAATGATTAGTATAATATATTTATAAATAAAGTATCCAAACATATCCTACCTACTTATTTATTATGTATTCAATTAACCCTTCCAATGACCCACATATTTTTAAAACTCGTCTGGTACAAATGACCATCGCATGCAAAATACTTTTGCTGGGTTATCTGAACTTTGATCTTTAACCCTTAGGGAAAAAATAGCCCTTTTAGACCCAATGACGGCTGATTTGTTGTGAGTTACGGGGTTTTTATTAGTCCAAAAATTGAAGGGAAAAGGTCAATGAGTAGGTAGTCAGATTAAATCTATTTTTGGGTTATAATTTTGTAGATAGATACTTTTGTGTTTTCTTAGGATTTTTGCCGTGTCATACTTATTTATTTTATAAGGTAATGTATTTTTTTACATTAAATGTAGGTTCAGCATATCTGCTTCTAACTGCGACCTAACTATTTTGTTTCTTTGATAATTTTTATAGGTTTTCGTGTGTCAAAAAAGAAATATAAAAAAAGATTTTTTGAGATTCTACAAATACCTAATTCAGTGTCTTTATTCTGCATTTTTTAAAAAATTAATTCTGCTTTATTAAATATAATAATAATATATTTTTTTTTGCAAACACGCAGCAATTTTATGAATTAAATACATTGTACTTACCATAACAATAAATTTCGCACAAAATGTAAACAGTCCAACTAACGTTCTTCCCTCATTATTTTTTCAACCCAGATTTTTCGGATAGCGTTACGGTAAACGTCCAGATCGTGGTATAGCTGTCTCTTTCACACCCCCGACTTTCCCGCATCGCCTTTCACTGTCTCACTCCAATTAACTCCATGTAATTGCAAGGTTGCTGAACTCTTATAGACGCATCAGATTACTTGTAAGGTCGTACTTATGTACAAAACATTACAGCGAGTAAACGTGAATTTGAAAACAAATTGGACAACCGACATACAATTGAAGCAATGTCATCAAAAATAATATTGCACCAAGGTCACTTCCCTGGGGCATGCCAAATATTTTTTTTAGGAAATTTGACAAGGCAATTGAATTTTTGCATCAATTTGTATTATTTGTTTTGTTATATAAAAATTTACATATTTTTTGTGACATACAAAATTAGATAGGTACTATGGAAGTAGCGAATATCTTTTCAAATGCAATCGGAGATTCATTTCATGTTTCTTAATTGTAAATGTTTTCATTGGTTTTCACTTTCACATTTGAAAACAAAATGAATACAAATTCAATTGCCTTGTAAAATTTCTTAAGTAAATATTTGGCATGCCGCAGGGAAGTGTCTTTGGCCCAATATTATTTTTGATGGCATTGTTGTGAACTATTGTCTTAAAAATATTTTATCATCAAAGTAGATTTTGACCTAAACACATCTTAAACCAAATCTTTTCTACAAAACATTTATCAATGTGATTCTAACTTAAAGTGAAATTGATAGCAAATGCACGAAATTATAGCGATACACTTAAATACAATTAAACTTAATGACTATTATATAACAAAAGCAAATACTTCTGTGAAAAGTTATATCTCATAGCTAGTCGTCACGATGATTATGTTTATGATTATACACTTTATCTTAATGATAGTTCACGAATTGTGATTATGAAAGTGATGATATAATTATTTTTTAATGGTCGTTAGCAATGTTTGTTTAAAGTAAAATAGTTAGTGACTTCATAAAAAGGGGAAGGTTCTCAATATTTTTTTAATATATGTACACTGGTTA
The DNA here is from genome assembly GCA_943193695.1 of Acrobasis suavella. Taxonomy (NCBI): domain Eukaryota; kingdom Metazoa; phylum Arthropoda; class Insecta; order Lepidoptera; family Pyralidae; genus Acrobasis; species Acrobasis suavella. The sequence continues at coordinate 2,007,932 of OW971944.1, forward strand.
CAAAAAGACACGAGACGCGTGTACTGATTTAGAAATTTTCTTTTTTGTTTAAAGGGAATACTTTCCAAGTGGTCCTATAGAAATTTTATTAAAATCGGTTGTGTATAGTTCGTGTTTAAACCAAGTATTTAGCTTTCTGTGACTGTCACGTGTAAAGAAGTCGGAATTTTGTTTTGAAAAATTATTATAGTTATGTGCCATGTCATCTCTTCACATAACATTAACATAGCTATTTTGTGTTTGCGTATTTGTATTCTGCAAAAGTCGCTACCGCAATATGTAAAAAAAATGTGCAATATTAGCTGCATAGATTTTTTAAATTTAGTTGATTTAGGGTTCTTTAGTTTTAATACTTACACAATACTTGCACAGCAACCCATTAAATCAAATCTCAAAGCGCCGTCTTCACAATTTCTATTTATATTATCATTACGTTGCTGCATGTAGATCTTAGATACATGGATTGATTTCTTTGCCAATTTATTGATCATAAAACGAGCACAGAATAACTGTGGGTACATTTGAGAAATAATATTTAAATAAATAGTTTTCGATTCAATTATAGACTACACGATGACGAAGAAACTTTTTTATTTGTAGTTAGTGTCTTACTACATACATTTGATGTGTTTATTTATTACTTTTTATTTGGTCTTCAGTTACTTTTCTAGGCTTATCAAAATCAGATATGTCTGTAGGCTATCCTTCCATCTAATTATTGGCTTGTATGTTTGACGTCGAAAGACGAGAAATGATTTCTAGTTAGTTTTAGTTGATTTCTTTTTTGTTTATATTACTTAAGTCAATGTGGAAATAATATTAATTGGCACCACGACTAGTTTATTTAGCTAAAAACTACGCTATATGTGTAGCACTTTCTTAATTATCTGACTGCGCCAAGAGGGTAAGGTGTTCCGAGTTATAATATGTGTGTTTATAGCAAGATCTGCAGCCTAAACGGTTTGATGGATTTAGCTTGAGATATCGTAAGATTCGCCATAATTGTGAATTTATATTTTACAAAGTGGGATTTTTAGTTATTCATTATTAACCTTTAACTGCTGACGTGGGGGCCTCTCAGGCCCGGCGAAAGTAATAATACCTAGTTATTCCCCTCCCCCGCGCGCGACGCGTACGCTGCCTCTGGTAAATTCGAATTTAGTCGCCCGGAGGTCGCCAAGGTGGGAATACGTGTCGGCGGGCGCAATACAGGTAAGTAAATTGATTTCAAAGTTTTTTGTGGGCCCGTCAGACCCCACGTCAGTAGTTACGTAACTTTTTGAGATGTCGCCAAAATTCATATTTTTCGTTTTTTTCAACAGAAAACGATAAGATATCCAAAAATGGAGCCCAGTACTTCTTCCGGCAGAAAACGAAAACTCCAGAGGAAGTCAACACATACATGTTATGTATGCAAAAGACATGTGTGTCTTCAATGCGCTAAAGAGATATGCCCGGATTGTGCGTAAATTGACACATTTGATGCCTTGCAGTTTTTTACTTATAATTTAGTAATAAGGTTGATTGTGATATTTTTAATTAGAAAAACTATTGAAATTTTATTATACATGTTACTTTCTTCAATTTGTTATAAAAATGAATACTTATAGTGTTAAGTCTGATCTCACGTAATTTTCGCCAAAAAATATTTTATGTTTGTTAAATAGATAGATATAAACCTTACTTTAATAAACAAATATTAAAAACATAGTTGGTTTTATTCATTTATGCCTATTTAACGTAAATAATAATAAAATATACCATTTAGGTCCACAACTTATTACTTACATGTACTTGAAGTTGCGGGCCGCACAGACCCCACGTCAGTGCTTACGTTACAAAAAAACCACGTCAGTAGCTAAAGGTTAATCAAACTCCATTTCCGGAAAGCCATTTTCACACAACGCAACAAACATTAAATGCCTGTTATTTAGTTAGAAACAAGTTGTGCATGCTATCAAACTGCAGAAACAGGGCCGGACTCAATCTAGTGCGGTCGACGACCACAACGAACGATATGGAAACTACCTTTATTGGGTTTTGAAACGGTTTTATTTTCAGTTAAAACAGCTTTTATTTCCTTGTCTGATTTAGGTATATTGACATGTATGTATATCTGCCTGATGGTGAAAAAATAGCAATAATCAAATTTTTGGTGTTAACACATTTTAGGACACACTTCGTCTATTAGACGTAGTAGTAGTTTCCAAGGATTGGTTCTGGTCTATCATTTGGGTTGCGGAGGTCAGACGGCAGCCGCTCGGGGTTAAAAAAAAAAACAGAAAATTACCTACGTTAGGTACCGGACCCCAGGCTCTGCGTCACCGCTGAGGATGCAACCGGGAATACGCTCAGATGATTATGATGATGATGTCTATAGATGTTCTGCATCATTCTTTCTATTGTGTGTCTGGCTGTGTGTCTAGCAATGCGTTAAGATCAGTATTGATAACATAACTAATAATTTAGTAAGCAAGGTTTTTTGAAAGATGCTATCAATCATTTATCATAGACTGAATTGTAGCTACCATATGAACTTGATGCAAAAACATGTGCACTGAATACAAACATCGTCATTGCGTGCGTCTGTTTTCATACAATGACATCGACAATTTAAGAAGATGATAAAAAGATATCCTGCGTTCAATAATATCATTTTTACCCGTCTGCGCCAGAAGGGTTATGTTTTTCCAGAGTATGTATGTAAAATTTACTGTGAGAGTGACACTGGGTATATAAAAAAAAAAAACAAGATGGCGTATTTTTGGCGCTAAATTCAAATGTTTGGCACGCTCTGCAGCCTGAACGGCTCGATTGATTATAGACTGAGAGGTGACGTTAGATTCGTGTTTACTGTGAGAGTAACACTGGGTATATCAAAATATAAAAAAAAAACAAGATGGCGTATTTTTGGCTCTAAATTCAAATGTTTGGCACGCTCTGCAGCCTGAACGGCTCGATGGATTATAGACTGAGAGGTGACGTTAGATTCGTGTTTACTGTGAGAGTGACACTGGGTATATCAATATAAAAAAAACAAGATAACGTATTTTTGGCGCTAAATTTAAATGTTTGGCACGCTCTGCAGCCTGAACGGCTCGATGGATTATAGACTGAGAGGTGACGTTAGATTTGTGTTTACTGTGAGAGTGACACTGGGTATATCAAAATAAGAAAAAAAAAAACAAGATGGCGTATTTTTGGCGCTAAATTCAAATGTTTGGCACGCTCTGCAGCCTGAACGGCTCGATGGATTATAGACTGAGAGGTGAAGTTAGATTCGTGTTTACTGTGAGAGTGACATAGGGTATATAAAAAGGCTGTCGGGTTTGTTTTTTTATAATGATGACTATTTGTTATAAGCTTTTATTTTGAATGTTACATACTATATGGTTTCAATTACTTTGTGCAATTCTGGTGGCGGAATTGCACAAAGTAATTCAAATCATATAGTATGTAACTTTGACTTCCGCAAAGTAACACCTGAATCTATTAAGTATCTTGAATGTTAGATTAGGTCAAATTTTGCAACTCAATTTTCAACCAGTTACCTATCCTTATCAACAGATTGAGTTAACATTTGCAAACTTGTGAAAGTGACAATACAATATTATGGAGTCAATGAGCTGTTCTGATTATGGAGCCCGGAGATATTAGACAGAACTCAGTTTTAAAACAACATAACCTCATTGAGTAGGAGTTGTTTGATTTGTCTTGACAAGCATATTTTATTGTAAACGATGTCTAGGGTCTGATCTCGGAGACGGAGAGTTAATAAATAAATATACAATGTCCTTTTTAATTAAGTACAAATATTTTAAGAGGTGATTCAGTTTTGAACAACTTTTCCCAATAAATATATATCGAAATACGTAAATTTTTTTTGCATTTTTCATAGTAACGATATCACGTGACTACTTAGATTTGTATGAGAACCTAAATATTTTTTTTCGTATTTCGATATACATTTATTGGGCAAAGTTGTTCAAAATGATGGACTTAATAACCCCTTAAAATATTTGTACTTAATTAGAAAGGACATTGTATAGGGGCAAATTACACTGATTTAACTACCCCAAAGTAAGTTAGAGACTTGTGTTAATGAGAGACTAACTAAATGATACTATCTCTCTCTCATCTCAGCGTTTTCCCAGTTGCGTCCTCAACTGCAAGACTGAGAAGCCCGGGGTCCGCTTTCCGACTTTTTCTTCTCCACTTTGCACGGTCTTGAGCATCCTTGGTTGTAAAACTAAACGATACTATATTATATAACAAACACATATATAGAAAACATCCAAGACCCAGGACAATTTGAAAAACGCCATTTTCCAACTTGCCCTGAACGGCGATCGAACCCGGAACCTCTGGGTAGGGGACTAGCATAGTGACCACTACGCCACGTCATTTGTTTTAATAAGTACCTACATTAGCCTCACTTAAATTACAATGTTCTTAAAATCTGTAGATCAAAATGAGATAAATACAATGTGTTTGGACATGAACTACGGATAATTTAAGGACATGCTGTCGTCATCTATACAAACAACTTTTACTAAGGGAAAAATTACGAAATCTCAAAAATAAAATCTGCAGCTTCATACAAAATTAAATATATACCGTGCCAAAATGTATGGAGCAGCGAATTTTTTTTGCGGTTTCGTAATTTTCCCTTAGTAAAAGTTGTTTGTATAGATGAAGACCGCATGTCCTTAAATTATCCGTAGTTCATGTCCAAACACATTGTATATTCGAGGAGTAAGTCTGCAACCTCATTCGAGTTCGGTTCCCTATTTTTTATTTTTATTTTTTTATTTATTAAGAAAACCAACAGCATAACAACACTAAATCACAATCCTATCTAACTTTAACAAAGCCAAGAATAGGTTTCCCTAGCTTTTACAATTATTTAAACGATATCGGTGAAATCGACGCAATACCTTTTACATAGTATATGTATACCTAGGTATACATAAGTGCCTTATGAAAAGTAAAAAAAAAATATATTTTTTCTTTACAATACCTACAATGAAAATTAAAGATTTTGCTAATGTTACTTGTAATACTTATTGATTATTAAGGATTAAGACATTCAACTACTTTACACCTAAACTTTGGTTTGGAGTTTGGAAAAAGGTCAATCTCTTCAAACGTCTCATACGTACGTGCAATTCGTGCAGTTACCATATTCTTTGCGTAATTGGTTTTATCAAATGGAACATGGAGCTAAGCAGTGACTCGCGTACGACGCGAAGGTGTCCGGAAAAAGATACGTGTATTGCCACTACTAGACCTTTAGCACTTTGTAGTGAGGACTCTCAATGAATTCATTGACATAACCGCAATAAATCAAAAATTGTCCAAATTGAACACAATCACAGTTGCGACAACCGCAGCCGTCGACACAACCATAATTCAATTATCATCAAAATCTAATGCGAATGTAACCTAATTCTCAAACTCCCATATCAAAGACACAGATAGACCTTAACAACAAGAAAATAGAGTTTAAATTTGAAGTTTCTATAATAATAATAGGCATACACTGTAGACTAAGTAGTTTTGGGAATTGAGAGTTGTACAATACGATTGTTATTTTGTTATTCAAATCTGTATGTTAGTAAGTAGTCATGGAACCCCCAGGTAGAGTTTCCTACGTAAACCCCTAGATTGGCTGAACAAGCCTATGAGCTTTTTGCTAAGTCAGCAGTCTTAGGATCTGCGAGGACTCAGTTCATCTGGCACTCGGTCTCATAGCGTCCAACTCCGCTAGACGTGTCACTAGTATTTTAATTTAATTATTTTAATATAATTTCTGTATAATAGAGCTAAGTTCTAAAGCTCAATAAACTTTTTATGTATTTTTAAAAAGTGTTTTATACGTTCCCGAAACAAGTCTAAGTTGTTCTATTGTACCCACAATACAAACAGTATTGTCCTTAGTTAGCATAGCATAGCACTATGGATTCTATATAAGCCGGTTATAGTAAAATCAATTGTTTATTATGCTTGTTGCTGTACATGTTGCGATTATTTTAACGATAGCATAACGATGTTATTTGTATTTTATTGTGTTGTTAACCTATTTCTGTTGCGTTGCGAAGTTACTTTATGAATTATTTGTTAAGGGTCCATAAATCTACATGTTTTTTTTATTGTTTCAGGTATATATTCAGCCCAGTTTTTGATAAAGTAATGCGAGAATGTGACGAAACAATTTTATTGGTAAAGTATTTTTATTGAAAATAAAATGAAGAAACTTAAACTTGTAAAGATTTGTGATATTAGTATTAATTTTTACAAGCTTAAAATGTAAAGTTTTGTTTTAAAGTTGGCGTAAAATTTTACTCGAGTTAAATGCCGTTGTTCCAACACTGAGTTACATAATTCTGTCTTTTAAATCACGAAACCTAATAAAATTTTACCGCACCCTTTAAACATGAAAGTCACGTAAAGTCTAAAGTGTGCGGCGTAACAAGTCACAGAATAATGATCTGTCAGTCGTTTAATTCGAGCCTCGTTGCAACACCGCGCGATTTGTTTAAACTTGGATTTACGATGTTGGGGAGTTATTCTACGATCTACTAAGTCACTAAGATAGCGATTTCTTCTCGATTTCTCATGTCCTCGTCATCCTTGACATGCATATTTTTATAAGAAAAAGCGAGAACAACCACCCAGACTGCACTAGAGCTGAGGATGCAACTGAGAATGACCTAAGATGAAGAAGATGCAAGAAAAGCTGTAAAAAAGAGAAAACAGCCAGCTACAATCATTACTCTTCCTTTTGGCTTTGCCGCAGTCGGACACAAAAGAGTTCGATTTTATTCATCTATGACATAATAAGCAGTACAGAATAAACCATCTGCACTTTGTTTCGTAACCGGGGCGCCACACCGTGGCCAGTAGTGTACGCAAATGTATGTATATTTGTACGCCATACGTAATTAACTTTCCCTGATTTGACTGCCTTGTCATGTCACTTGTCTTTTCTTTGTTTACGTGACATGTGACGCGCACATTTTATTTTACAAAAACAAGTCACGTAGGTAGGTATCGTGTTTAATGTTAGAATAAAATGAATTGTTGGAATAAGCAGTACGTTTTCTACGCTCATTAGCCAAAAGTGGCCGTTTTTTTGCAAATGTGCGGATAAAAAGCTTCACGTTCTTACTTAAACTGTAAATAAATAGTGGCTAAGAGTGTACCGAGCCTGGGTAATCTTGAATCTAAGTCATGACTCCCGAAACAAAGACTTTATTTAAATAATTAATTACATACAAGGAGTAACAAAAAACAAACCTTAGCGCGTTGCAGGTTTTTGAAAACACCATCTAGGGGAATTACTAGGAACTAAAATATTACTAAATTATCGAACAAATTAGACAAATAGTAATTCATAAAATTGAAGGATTATCTAGGGCTTGGTCAAGACAAATTTTTAAATGATATCTCCGTTTCCTTCTAATTATTTATTTCAAATGGGGGCAGCACTGGACCCCGAAAAATTTCATGTATCTCCTTAAGAACTACGTTAGCTTGAGATGTTTTTATGCCACTTGTGATCACAAATCCATGTGCGGACCACGCCCGGTGTCGCTTTATTTGCGAAAACACTAGTAATGCGCATTCTCACCGAGTCACAGAGCTCCTAATACGCTATTTAAAAATTATACCGATCGCTTGCGACAGTCATCAGACTGCAGTGAGAGTCGCTTGCGCAACTGATAAATTGTAGAATCGCCGGCAAATTGGTTTAGAGATGAGCTAAAGTTGAAGATGATGATGATTCTCACCTAGTGAGCTTCTGCTCTGCTTCTTAATATTACGCTAGTATAGAGTATTTAAATGACACAAATCGTTTGCAACATAATTATCGGATTGCAGTGAGAGTCGTTAGCGCAACAACACCAACAAATGATGTAGAATCGCCGGCAAATTGCTTTAAAGATGAGCTCGACGAAGATGATGATGACTCTCACCTAGTGAGCTTCTGATTTGCTCTATATTTTACGCTATTAAGAAATGATACCGATCGCTTGTAACACAATCATCGGACTGCAGTGAGAGCCGCTTGCGCAACTGTGATGTATTGTAGAATCGCCGGCAAATTGCTATAGAGATGAGCAGAATATGATTATGATCACTCTCACAGTGGGCTTATGCTCTGCTTCTATATTTTACGCTAGTATAAAGTATGGAAATGATACTAGAATATAATTATCGGATTGCACATAGGTAGATAGATAAATTTATTTATTTGCAGCTATAACACACATAAGTACAAGAATATACAAAAAAATGGAATACAGACACAAAAAACAGATACCTATCTGCATAATCTTAAACGTATGTGTTATAGCAATACAAAAAGCCACATCTTAGTGGTAATATTGCCCGGAAGCAATACACTGATTTGCAGTTGCGACCTGAGGAGATGTGTGGTGCAGATCCAATACTAAATGATGAAAATAAATAGCAAAAATAAGAGTATGTGTACGTTTATATAAATGATTAAAATAGTGTGATATAATAAATCGAGAATGTTAAATAAATAGTAAATAGCATTGACTTAAAGGTTGTCAGGTTAATGGCACAATGTTTATCCGACTCTAGGTCTGTTAGCTCGAGTATACGACAGAATTTGGGAATATTAAATCCATACAACCGAAAAGACCTTCAGTGACAGCAACAGCTACCAGCGACGTGATGGATTATTAATCTTTTGGATATCTAGTAAATGGGTACGAAACCTTGTTTTAAAAGATGGAATAGATGTGTATAATCAATGAAAGAAATTATGGAGGTGGTACGTGTATATTATTGCTGTGAGAGTCGTTTGCGCAACAACGCCAACAAATGATGTAGTCGGCAAATTGCTTTAGATGATGATGATTCTCACCTAGTGAGCTTCTGATTTGCTCTATATTTTATGCTATTTAGAAATGATACCGATCGCTTGTAACATAATCATCGGACTGCAGTGAGAGTCGCTTGCGCAACAGTGATGTATTGTAGAATCGCCGGCAAATTGCTTTAGAGATGAGTCGGTCAGTTTTCTGATACGAAACAGCAGCTCAAGTAGTTTAGTGGTGTAATATCGAGATCATAAAGATATTTGTAAATTACTGATTTAAGTAAGTACCTACTAATTGTAAATATACATTGTTTTAAACAAAAACACTTTAAACAGCATACTTTATTATTGGGAATAAAACACATTGAACAAAAAAATATTTTTATGGACTTTAGAATTAATTTACAAACAAGAGCTGATTAGGCCGAAATTACAACCAATTTTATCACTAACCAAGCAGAGATTTCCCCTTAGACCGACGACAAAATGGACGAGAATGGCGCGTGTAACTCCACATAAAGCTCGATGGGGTTGCCAGAGAGACGGCGTTGAATTTCTTCTCCTAACAATATCTAAATATATATAACTCAAAGGTGACTGACTAACTGACATAGTGATCTATGAACGTACAGCCTAAACCACTGGACGGATCGAGCTGAAATTTGGCATACAGGTAGATGTTATGACGTAGCCATCCGCTAAGAAAGGATTTTGATAAATTACACCCCTACGCGAGCGAAGCCGCGGGCAAAAGCCAGTATTTATATAAAGCATGATCAAGTGCAAAAAATTGGACCAATCAGCGGCTGCTGTATGAAGCTGCGTCATAGCGGACATTGGTAACGGAATTTGATTCGTTTGACGCTGGATTATGCTGTATGAAAATTTTTTTTCGGTTTAAAAAGTAAAAATTTTAATACCATTTATTTAACCATTTATCTTTGGATATTTGTATTACTTGATTATTGTCATTTTTTTCTTTCGATTTCATGATAGGTAGTTGTTGACGTCAGATTTTTTACCTACAGCTAAGTTAACTGCCGCATCCTAAGCGCAAGTACAGAAGAAGCGGTAATTAACTGTACTGCAGCATTTTCTCGAAAAACTTCAACTTACAATTTGATTATACTGATATTAAAATTAGATATGTGGACATCTTCTTCGTCGTGTCGTTGACTGAACTTCTTCAAATTACATTTGACCAGTAGGAGGCCACAGCAACAGCATTGTATGTGCACTGCATCAAATCGGCCATTGAACATGAAGCAGGGCATGAGGGACAGCGGAGAATATGTGGCATTGTCTGTCTCGGTTGATATGTGGACTAAGAATACATTTTATGTCATCATTATCAATTAAGAATGTTGTCAAATTTGAAATGTACCAAATGTACTCAATTTATGACATTTGTGACTCTACTAATACAAACCTTGAAGAGGGACCCGCGCCAAGCTCAAGCCAGACGTTTTTGTCTTTAAGGTAATCATCGGTTCCGTAGTAATCCTTCTTACAAAGTACGAATTTTGCTTACACATCCCAAAAAAAGCCAGGGGCTCTAAGTATTTTTGAGTTCAAATATTTACTTTAAAAGAATGTACCACTAAATACAAAACATCTAGATATAACTTAATAAAGAAGTATGGTAAAACTTAAATTAATGCGCTGTCTCACAGAGTCAATAAAACATGCAAATACTTCATAATGAAATTGAATATGACACAACATGCTTACATGCTCACAAATCTCTAATATTAATGCGTTGACATACATTACCATAATTACCCGACGCGCCGGTACAACATTATAAATTATGCGAACTTTCAACTTTACATGACATTCAAACTGTAGGTCGACAAGATCGAGACTTGCAAAGTGAAATTTTTAAAGGATTCTAGTCATTTTCAACTGCTACCACTTGCTTCTGGTGAAGGAAAACATCGTGAGAAAACATGCACACCTGCAAACAAGCGTTAAAGTCAATGACAAAGGACACAATTTAGCATTCAATCTGCACCAATCTGGTGCTGTACTGCAGATCAGTCGCGGGACCTCCTTAGAAGCCGATTCCCATCGAGTTCCCTTAAAAGCGGCCTTCCCGTCTTACTTTTCATACAAACGCTAAAACGTGATTATGGCGTTGTATCTTTCTTGAAAACTTTTGAACTCACAGGTATTTTGGGCGCTATTTCAAGGTTTCTATCGAAATAAAATATTGAAATTAAGAAAAACAAAGTCAGTATAAGCCTCCAAAAATCAGCTTTTTTGCACAAATTTTAGCTGAACTTCGACCGTTCATAAAGTACTCATAAATTGTAAAAGTAAAGAAAATATTTCGATACAAACCTTGCAAATGTAATGAAAATTTTGAATACAAGACATTTATTTCACATACTTGTAAGGCTTACTGATAAACACGTATCAGCTGGAACAAGTTTTATGAAATTTCCGCACCCTACGAATAGTTAATATTCGTAAATAATAATACTAATTTGATTTAATAGAATGCAAACCATGCCCTTAGGCGCTATCTCTCTCTTTTTGGTTTGCCTCTTTTTCTAGCATTGCCCTGGATGAAACACCAAGTTTTTCAAACTATGCTGGCGTTGAAAACAGAGCGGCCGGGAAGGGCCGCCTTAAGGAATTTTAATATTACAACAAGTATAACCTACGTATATCGGCCCACCGCAAAATAAAATGTCCTTTTCTTTTTTTGATAATAAGCATGACTGAATTGCACACACCCACATATTCAAAATACGACAATTTTCGCTGGTTAATCAAATACAGCCGTACAATCCGTTTTCTGCATTAATAAATTTAAAATCACGTTTAAAATGGATAAATATGATCAATGACAAGTGTCATTATTTCGTGATGTTTCATCTTCTGATGACGTTTTATCAAAGGACCTACACCGACCTTTGATTGTATAGTTAGGATTAAAAATAAACAAGTGAAAAAATAAAGATGGGCGCCAAACGTATCCAGAGCCATAAAATAATAATAAAAAAATCAATACAAAATAATTAACTTTTAACCCTGGACACCAACCTAAAGATTTTTTTTTTTCAAAATTGTAAGCACTTAAATTTTAAAAGCAATGTCATCTTATTAAGACGAAGTGGTAGCTAAAGTGGCGCCCTCATTTGAAATAAATTGTTTAAAACTAAATATGGTAATAATTAAAAATTTTATTTGTATAAATGTCTAGATAGACCTTTAAACTATTTTATGAATAACCTTTGAAAGTAATATTGGTAGTCTGTCTAGTTTTAAAACTGTTTTTCGCCAAAAGTGGCCACTTTTGGCGAAAACAGTTTTAAAACTAGACGGACTATTAGTAATAATTTCAAAGGTTATTCATAAAACAGTTCAAAGGTTTTTCTAGACATTGATACAAATAAAATTTTTAATTATCACCATATTTAGTTTTGAACAATTTATTTTAAATGAGGGCGCCACTTTAGCTACCACTTCGTCTTAACATTGTCGTAAAGTGACATCACAAGTTGCTTAACCGGATTTATCGCATTAGTCTGCAGCGGTGTACTATGAACTTTGGTGCACTTAAATATCTTGACATTTTTTGCATTTGTGCATATTTCCTTGTAATACAAGTTATGGAAATGAGCTTGTCCATTTTGTAAGCAAGTGTTGTTTGTTTTCTCTGGCTAACATAAACTTTTAAGACATCATAATACTTACTTTCTTTTTTTATAATTATTTTGCGGCTCTGGAAACTAGTCCTTTAGGACCTATTTTTATTTTATCATTTCTTTATTTCTAACCCTAACCCTAACTATGCAATCAAAAGTTGGTGGAGGTCTTTTGATTGCTTCAAGGGAGCTTCTGGCGACAAATCTATATGAGTGGCGGACGGTGCCTAAAGACGCCCACCACAGTCCGCAAATAAATATCACTACAGCCGCACTATGAGTGTCCACTTTAACCATTTCACATATTGTCCATGAGCATGAGCATTTATAACACTAAACTCCAACTGAACCCCTTGACTTCCCGCCAAAAACTCCCTTACTTTCTTTTTGCAATGAGAAATGTCAATGTTTTTTCTATCAAAAATAATTTTGCCCGCTGAATTTATGAGACAACCAGGAAAATACTGAAATGGTTAACTGAGCCCTGGACTTGTGTTTTATTACATTGTTGAGAAATTTGAAAAAAAAAATCGTGACGGATAAATCTTACACCATTGGCTAATGGGGGAAAAAAAGTGTAAGATTTATCCGTGTAAGATTAATACTTTCGGAAAGGAATTTCGTTCGGATTAAGTCGCATTAATCTTGTAGATTTAAGAAAAACAACGTGTTTTGTTTGTTATATTTATGTTTATATTTAGGTAAAGAAATTCCAAGATGAAATCACAATTGGTAAGCATGAAAACACGAATATTACAGACGACGTCTTCGGCTTAGTAGTCATCATGCCACACTTTCAGACCGGAGGGGTGTTTGATCCCCGGTCAGGTTAAGATGGAAAATAATCTTTTTTAGGGGCCGTAACAGACGGGGCGCAAGTTGCGCCGCGTAACAGCTAGTGATGGGAGTTGCATAAATACTCAATCAACCCATTTGAATATTTATTCAGTAGATTGAGTAAATACCCGATAAATATCATAATTTATCCATTTGGTGAGTAGATTGATTTATATGAGTTGCGACTTATATTTATATTCATATTCATTATTTCATGATTTCATGACAATTTTGAAACTTCAATCTAGTATACACTTGCAATTCTTGTCGGAAAGTGTGTGCATTCGCCATAATATGCTTAAAATGTCGGTAAACGTTAAATGCGACGTTAAAATATATAAAAATACCATACTAATCATACACTAAAAGTACCTAGGCTTCTTTGACTATTTATAATTTTTTGCTAGGAGGTGTGCAAAGGCGTAATTTTTGTTAAAATAAGTAAACAGACATCAAATACGATGTCAATATATGAACACGCTCTATTTACTCTATTTATTAAATCTAGTCAGTAAATACTCAAATGGGTAGATTGAGTACTATCCACTACCCATCTCTAGCTGTTACGCGACGCAACTTGCGTCCCGTCTGTTGCGGCACTAGATTGATCTGGATATTTATCTTCATATATATTTCTTATAAAATATAGTATCGTTAAGTTAGTATCCCATCATCATTCATCATCATCATCATTTCAGCCGCATAACGTCCACTGCTGGACATAGGCCTCTCCTAAGGATTTCCAAAACGACCGATCAAGAGCGGCCTACATCCAGCGCTTTGCAGCGATCTTGATCAGGTCGTCTGACCACCTTGTGGGTGGGGGTCCTTCCATCCCAGTATCCCATCGCAAGTCTCAAACTTACTTTAAGGCTAGCTTAATCTGTGTGACTTGTCCGTATATATTTATTTATTTATACTACACGTCTTACGTTTCGGTAAGTCCCACGATGAAAAATAACACTCATGTTCTCGTTTCTGATAAAGTAAGAGAATGTTTGGTAGCACAAATTGGCCCATCACTCTCATTTGCAAAGCTCATACATCACGACGCAGTTTTGCAACGAAGATTAACAAAAACTCCGCAACAAAGGGTGACGTAACGACCCGCTAAATGCACCGGCCTCGATGGTTTCAACCAGAGGTTTCGACAGAGTTGCATCTGCCAAGTTTTTCTAAAAAAGGAATGGCCGATTTTCGTCTTCTTTCATGAATAAAATCAAAACTTTTTATTTTACAATAACAACAAATATGTTTGAGATCCTCATAACGAGCCCTTTCATTTGATATATGACACAGTAAGTTTTGCAAAACTGTTTTATATTTTCCAAAACGACCTCTTAATAAAAAAAAATATTTATTTAGTTTGTAAATCTGTGTTTGTCATAGGATTACACCTTCTTACCAAATTTCACCTGAACCTAGTAGATTCGGAGCAAATTGGCTGTGACAGATGGACGGACAAACAGACGCACGAGTTATCCATATAAGGTTCCGTTTTTTTGTTTTTTGTACGGAATACTAATAAAATAAGCCCAAACTCAATGGATTTCCGTCGTTTTATCTCTTAGTTCCATCGACCACTTTCCGTCTCCGAGATTAGACCCTAGATATTGATCTGACCTGACCGGGGATCGACCCCTGGACCTCCTGTGTGACAGCGTGGCATGATGACCACAAAGGTCGTCAGTGGTCGTGTAGTCATTGTTTTACGCAGAAAAATTCGAAAATTTTTCTGTTTTTTTTTTTTAAATAATAAAATACAGTGCGAGTTCTTTATGAAAGGTTTCTTTATCATAACTACGCCACAAATGTCAAAATTACGAATAGTCAAGAGAGACCACTCGATGAAAATCCTACGCATTCGACCGATTCAAAAATGCAACCATTTAAAAAACGCTCGCGCAAACTATACGTTTTAGCATTGAGATACTAAAAATCTCATTAATTTAAAAATTTAAATTCTTGTTATATACGTAATGTGACAAGTGATTTCAAAAATACGTTCTCCTGGGACAGAGAAGTCCGCCGGCCAGTTCGAGCAAACGAAGTCACAGCCGTGCCATAATTTTCTCGAAGCACTTCGAGGCACTTTTGAAACTCATGTTACTTCCACGTGGCAAAAGCCAGATAGTTAAATTTTCTGTGACCAAAAGAACGTACTATACTTAGCTAAAATCCCAAATCTCACATATCTTATATCAGTAGTTTCCAAACAATCACCATCCATCATTCTCCATCTCTTTCTCTGAGAGGTGATTAGATACTTAATCGACTAAACTTTTTCAAACTTACTAAAAATGATAAATTACTTCAATATGTAAGCCGATTTTCATGACATTTTTTTTCCCGTGTTAATTTGTCACAAAGCCACGATCAACAATAGCTACCTCCTCCCTAGTATACTTCCTTAAAAAGCTACGACTTTCTTTTTGGAAATTGTCGACGTCGTCTTGCAATGTAAGTGTAGCATTAAATTCTCTAACTATTGCGCACCGGCCCTTAGGTCCCCCGAGACATCGATCAGGCGTGCGAAAGTAGTTTCCTTAAAATTTTGACGAGCTTCCGCACCTCATGGCCCGAAGGTCTCCTCAGCAAAAGGCACAAATATACGGCTTTCCCAGAGCCGCATATTTGCGCCTCTTGATGGCTTCCGCTGCCGTCGCCGCCGCGCCAGCATTTCGGGCAATCGCCTGTACATGGGATGGAGCTACAGTATTTAAGCATATAGCATCCCACACAAGCAACCGCCTTTTAAAGGTGTCCTGTTTGACATCAATATCATTGTAATAGAGCCGTTAAGACGAAGTGGTAGCTCAAGTGGTAAAACTAAATAAGTAAATTATTACGAATAGTCCGTCTAGTTTTAAAACAATTTTAAAACTAGACGGACTACCAATATTACTTTCAAAGGTTATTCATAAAATAGTTTAAAGGTCTTTCTAGACATTTATACAAATCAAATTTTTAATTATCACCTTATTTAGTTTTAAACAATTTATTTCAAATGAGGGCGCCACTTTAGCTACCACTTCGTCTTAAGTAGCGATCGGTATTTGCATTCACTTGCCGCCTTATCTACTGTCATTCCCTCGGTACAAATTACGTGCTAATCTTGCTGCACGTGTCACGCATTGCACATGTACACGATCATTAGCATGCGAGGCTGTCTGTCATAGGAGACACCTTGTTACGAGGCTTAATAGGTAATGGGTTATGTTCACTGTTATAAGCTTCGTGGCTGAAGTATTAAACATTAGATCACTAGTAGTTATCCTCGAACTGTGAATCTCGGCAACCCCTTGACCGGTTTGGTAATGTTCGAACTCAAGAGCGACCTTCCCGTCTTACTTTTCATACAAACGCTCGTACGTGATTATGAAGTTGAAACCGATCTTTATTTATTTTTTTTAAACTAACAGGTATCTTGTGCTTTATTTCTAGGTTTCTATCGAAATAAAAAATTTAAATTTGGAGAAACAAATTCAGTATACGCCTCTAAAAATCAGCTTTTTGCACAAATTTTAGCTGAACTTCAACTGCTCATAAAGTTCTCATAAATTGTAAAGGTAAAGAAAATATTTCGATACAAACCTCGCAAATATAATGAAAATTTAAAACAAAAAACATTTATTTCACACACTTGTAAGGCTTACTTATAAACACGTATCACCTGGAACAAGTTTTATGAAATGTCCGCACCCTATGAATAGTTAATATTCCTTCAATTGGTAGTTAATAATAATACTAATTTCGCTCAAAAGAATGCAAAGCGAGTTCTCAGGCGTTATCTCTCTCTTTTTGGTTGCCATCTTTTTCTAGCATTGCCCTGGATGAAACAACAAGCTTTTCAAACTATGCTCGCGTTGACGAAGCGGCCGGGAAGGGCCGCCTTAAACATTTTGTTAGCCACTTCTAAACACCTACCCAATTTCAAGGCGCTTCAATCAAAACTACTCAAGTTATCGTCGAACTTTCATCAAACGCCGAATTGTTCAAGTAGACTCGGAGAACTTTGCTCGCTTCGCTCGCTCGTTCAATAATCCTATTTCCTGAAGTTTAACATTCGTATTTGACTTGCAAAATAAAGGAGGTTATCAATTAGGAATCATTTTTATGTACGTTCACCGATTGTCCGAAGGCGCCTGGACCAATTTGAATAAGTGTTTTTTTGTTGAAAAATTTTATCAGAATCGGTTGCGTAGTTTAGGGGTGTAGTCGGTTTTAAGTTTTAGAACGATTATCAAAATTTCAGATTGAGAGAAAGGAGAATTTTCAACCACATTCATAAAGAGGACGTATCTACATATACGAGTATAATCAAATTTAGTGGTTTTGAGTGTATGTTACTCCATAATTCCATCATTTATTAAACGATTTGAATTTTTATTTTTATTTTATGGTTATGCTTACTTGTATATTGATTGTTTAAAGAGTTAATTTTAACTTTAATAAAAATATCATAAAAGTGGAATATAAGGTTGTCTAGCGTAACAAGAGAGCATATTAAACTGTCATTGAGTTGATCACAGCTCGGTGAACGATGTGGGGGGAATGAAGGTGACCCTCGACGTTTCCCAGCGACCTCGTCTGCCGAGCGAAGTGCATGAGTGCAGCATTTTACAGCGATTATAAAAATTGCTTACATTACACGTAGTATATGTATTTGCGAATTTCATATGTTCTCTAGCTGTAGATCTAAGTCCTTATACGTCTTATTATGAAACGAGGAGTAACTTAAGTAGTTAGTTAAAACCATCATCCGCCCAAATGAAGTTGACTATGACAAGAGAAGGTATCAAGGTAGCTAAAGACAGCTAAGAAATTATTGTTGTTGGGTTGATGGTACTGTTAAGAAAATAAAACATTACAAAGTAATGTCGTTTCATTTGTAATGATCAGTGATCCGATAATCGGGCGCTTATTTGCCTAAACTTCACGCGACACATAGCACAGCGCGCGTTGATACAACAACCAACCTGATAAAAATAATTATGTTTCGCGGCATCATTTTAGCGATTTACATTAAGGGGCTACCTGAATTTACCGGGGTCCAGTGCAGCCCCCATTTGAAATAAATCATTTGAAAGGAAACGGAGACATCATTTAAAATTTGGCCTTGATCAGACCCTAGATAAATAACCCTTTAAACTATTTTATGAACCACTGTTTACAGTTTAAAGTGAGAACGTGAATCATTTCTACGCACATACGCCAAAAGTGGCCCTTTTTCGCAATTGAGCGTAGAAAAGCTTCACGTTCTTACTTTAAACTGTAAACAGTAGTTCATAAAATAGTTTAAAGGGTTATCTAGGGTCTGATCAAAACCAAATTTGCAATGATGTCCTGTTTCCTATCAAATGATTTATTTCAAATGGGGGCAGCGCTGGACCCCGGAAAATTCATGTAGCCCCTTAACTACATGTAGCGGATCACGCAGCTACACAGTAGTGTAAATCGCTAGAATGATGCCGCGAAACATAATTATTTTTATCAGGTTGGTAGTTATATCAACGCTGTGCTATGTGCCGCGTGAAGTTTAGACAAATAAGCACTTGATTATCCTATCACTGGTCATGATCATATCCATTTACAATGTGTTTTTGATTAATTATGGAAAGTAGCGAATTCGTTACTTGGATGGGCTATGGGATTTGTATACACACTATTATAATATACCTAGTATATAGTTGTTAATATAAGAGTTTTTGCAATAATAAATATAAAAACAAGTCGAATATGGATCAATGACAAGTAGCATTATTTTGTGATGTTATATTCTTTTATCAGTACCAAATAATTTATTTTTGACAGTCCGCAGTAACAAACTGTTTCACCTGTTGCTATAAGTACTGCAGCCGTGTATCTGTTGTAACAAAATTCGTGACATGACAATCTGCAGTAAAGCTGCAGATTGTTACTGCAGATTGCATGCTATATTGTGTCGTGTCATGTCTAGCTACCTTGACGCCTGTCTGTCCCACTAGTTCCAATGAACTAGTCCCATGATGGAACAAGTGGAATGATTTTGTTCCATTAGGCCTATGGGACTACTGTTACTTCAAATTTGGTCCCACTAGCCTTGGATGAAGTAAAGGAAAAGGCAGAAGTCGTGCCGTATAGGGAGGTCAAGCATTTAGCTGAAGATCAGGAGGCATGGAGAACACTCCACCGACAAGAACATAGTTCTTAAATAAATTGATGATGATTATGAGTCTTATTCTGACACCTTCACTATCAGTTTCATTTATGCGGATGTATAAATTATAGTATAATAAACATAAATTATATTATTCTCTGACTGTCTGTCTACTAGATTATCCAAAATTAAAGGACCCATATTCTTTAAACTTGCAAAGTAGTCAAAATTTACAAAGATGCAGCGCTTCGAAGTTTCGGTGTGGGGGTGATTTAGGTACGTCACCTTTGGTTAAAAATCGTAGCTGATCGTGACGTCACGCGAAGTTTAAATGCGCTGTATTTTCTTCATTATTTGTTAATCAGAGAAAAGTAAAAATACGTATACCATACTTTTTAATAATATCTAATGAGCTAAAAAAAACTTTTTTAGTTCACATCCCTATAGGTTTAAAACGCGATAAGTCTTATAGTTTTTCTTCCTTCTGCAAAGAATCAAACAACGTTGAACAAGAGAGTTCAACAAACAACACCCGACGCGGAAATCGTCAGTTATGCTCTGGTTCCCAACAACATTGAATTTGCATGCACGTGTATTACTCGCAAACTTCCTTTATGGATCGAATTACTGCCCCGGTACTTGTATGCACTTCTTAAACACTGAACTAGCTTAACTTTTTATTGAAGTGAGAAGGTTCTTAAACTAATTATTAACTAAAACTAGACTAATAATTTAAATAGCTTATAAATAAAAAAGCCCTGCCCCGCGCCACAGATAATATAATTACTACCGTAATAGATACCTAACGCAATAGAAACTATTGGAGGGCCCGTAAGTTGGCATAACTAACAAAATTAGTACCAGCTGTTCTTAAAGAGATGGCAGCATACACGACTAGGAAAAAAGTGTCAAAGAAAGTGTTGAATATGCTTATTTTATTTAAATAATTGTTATAGCTAGGAAAGAGAAATAATAATGTTCATAATAATAGGTTGGGGAAAAAGTCTTTTCGTATTTTATATGAAAATTCAAAACATTTTTTAATATAGTTTATTTACATTTAACTAAAGTATGTAGGTACCATTTTGCTCGATAACTTTTTGCCATCTTATAGATAGGGACATGATCCCATTGCTATAGAAATTTTGGGGCTTCTGATCAAAAAACTGCGTCAAGTAGTTTTGGCAGTCCTCTCGTGATGTTAACCTGACACTGCCTAAAGAATTTTGAAGAGACCGAAACAGGTGGAAATCTGAAGGTACCAGGTCAGGACTATACGGCGGATGCATTAACACCTCCCAGCCAAACTCTCTTAATTTTTGTTGAGTGGTTAAAGATGTGTGAGGTCTAGCGTTATCATGATGAAAAACCACACCCCTTCTGTTGATTCATTCCGACCCCTTACTCTCAACTTCTTGCTTTAATCTTATCAGTTGTTCGCAGTAGAGTTCTGAATCGATGGTCCTGCCTGGTGGTAACAGCTCATAATGAATAATGCCCTTCCAATCCCACCACACACACAGCATCACCTTGTTGCGATTTAACCCGGGTTTCGCCACAGTCTATGAAGCCTGACCGGCATTTGACCATGACCTTTTTCACACGTTCTAGTCTTACGTGATCCACTTTTTATCACCAGTTATCAATTTCATCAAAATTGGTTCGGTCTCATTACGTCGTAATAAAGAATCACAAATGAGTACACGGTTCGTTAGGTTTCTTTCAGAGAGCTCGTGAGGTACCCAAATATCGAGCTTTTTTGTGTACCCATTTTTTTTCAAATGCGCCATAACTGTTTTGTGGTCAATTCCCAGTTCTTCAGCTACGTCTTAACTCCTGAAATGCCGATTTTGCTCCACTGTTTCATTTTATCCATCCATTTTATCCGTAACAGGGCAACCAGAGCGACGTGCATCTTTGACATCAAAATTTCCGAATTGAAAACGCTTAAACCAAATTTGTGCTACTCTCACAGACACTGCACTAGGTCCATAAACATCACAATTTTTTTTCGCGGCTTGCGTTGCATTTTTACCTTTTTGGTAGTAAAATTTTAAAATGTATCTAATTTCTTCATTAGATTCACTCATCTTGACGGTAAGAAAAACAAATGAAAATCACGCATTTTCCTTATTTAAATTTGTAATTATCTTCTTTAAAATATACACTTTTAAATGATACCAAAACCAGCCAGGTACAAATAGTATAGCCAAAGTGGTTTTATTACAAGTTCATACATACTATATGCGAAAAGACTTTTCCCCAACCTAATAATATATATAGAAGCGCAAGTACAGAAGAAGCGGTAGCAAATTGTACTACATATACAACATTTTCTCAAAACAACGTCAACTTACAAATACGTAATATTAAAATTAGATATGTGGACCTCTACATTATTATATCATAATAATGAATTAAGAATTATGTCAAATTTGAAATTGTGCTTAACATTATGACATTTGTGAGTGTACAAATACAAACCTTTAAAGTAGTGTACAAATACAAGTCTCCACTGCGAATTGTAAATTGATGAAACGACCTTATAATATTTTAATAATTAATAACTTGTGTCTATATATATTATGTCAGCTAGTTTCAAAGCACATAAATTAGTTTTTATATAGATAGATACCATCTCTAACAAACATAAAACAGTCTACAACCAATTAAGCTTCATTCACGATGTTACAAACAGATGCAATCTCATTCAAATCTAAAATAACCCTGGCCTTGTGGCCCGAAAATGGGCTGGATGACCAAAATAGTCGCCTGACTCCATTGTTTACTAACAGTGAAACCCCGGTTGGATTGACCACTAATTGATGGCAAGGTTACCGAATTGACATGACAAATGAAGAACATGATATGGCATATGAAGATTTTGATAGACTACAGTAAAAACATCTAGGTAAATAATGAAATTAAAATTTCATCCACACCACTTGGACAGTTGGCAATCAACCACCGTACATTTTAACCACGTACGACCGAACTGTGGAATCAACTTCTTGCAGCAGTGTTCCCGGACCGATACGACATTGAAACCTTCAAAAAACGAGTCTATATCTTCCTGAAAGGCCGGCAACGCTTCTGTTACACCCCTGGTGTTGCAGCTGTCCATGGGCAGCGGTGATCACTTACCATCAGGTGACCCGCTTGTTCGTTTGCCGCCTCATAACATAAAAAGAAATAGGCCTATGACATGCTTGTACGGTCTTTTTACGCAGTAAAATAAAACCTCTATAAGTACAATAACAGACCGAATACAGACAGTCGGAGATCATCGATTAATACCTAAGATTAATACGGATATTGTTGATACTAAAATGGCCACAGTGAAAACACAAAAGTCACATTTAGCATGATAGTAGTTATTTAAAATTTGAAAAATGATCATCAGAGAGTTGCTAGATGCATCGTCTATTATCATGATTCACATTTGCGCTCGGTCGGTTTCATTTATTTTATTGTTAAAACCTTACACAGTAAGAAAAATCCAGCTTTTATTCAACTTGCACTGTATCCTGTCTGCTTGTTGAGGTCAAATCTTGAAATTCAATTTTCAACCAGTTATCCTCAACTGACTGAGCTGAAATTTTGCATACTTGCGTAAGTCAGATGACAAAACAATATTTTAAAGTAAATGAGCCGTTCGCATGATGGCGCCGGGAGATATTCGACAGAACTCAGTTACAAAACAACATAACCTCATTGAGAAGGACTCTTTTGATTTGTCTTGACGAACAATTAAGTGTAGACGATGTCTAGGGTCTAATCATGGAGACAGAAGGTGGTCGATGGAACTCAGTTATAAAACGACGCAATTCCATCTGGCTTTCCATCTCAAGTTTGCGCTTATTTCATTCGTCAGAATAAGCACTTTGGCTTCGCAAAAAAAGAGCGTACAAATTTTTTTTTTTCAAATTCTTATTATTTCCCAATAAACAAATCAACCATAGGAATAAAAAGATAGTCTTTTTCGGCCGAAAAGATGATAACTGCGCTGAAATGAGTCAAATCAATGACACTGTATAATAGTTTGATTTAAAAAAATTGTCTTCTCTATTAAAAAATCTACGAATACTTGTTTAGATATACAAATTATTTCATTGGTTCGTTACCCGTATAGATCATGCCGTACCATCATTGGATCATTACAACCAATTTGTTTGCAATTAGAATGCGAGCAAAAAGCATGCGATCGAGAATTCATTACGTGACGTTCGGTGATATTGCGTTCTGACGTTGGAATGTCTGATAATCTCTGTTCTTTTACACTGAATGTTTAGTTTCTTTCGTGTAAATGGCGAAGATAAAATATAAATAAACAAATAAATATACACAGACTTATTACATAGATCGAGCTAGCCTAGGCTTGCCAGACCGCCGGGAAATCCGGGATTGTCCCGGAATCTTGCCTCTTGTCCCGTGTCCAGGAATTAGCGCTCATTGTCCCGGATTTTGAAAAGTTATTATTTTTTAACAAAATAAACTAGCAACGAATGGAATGACATGGCTGCCGGTGAGCGAGTGCGGGAGGCGCGCGGGACGGGAGTGCGTGCAATAGTTTTACTTCACTCGTCCGCGCCCGCCACCCCCTCTCTCTCGCCCGCGTCCGCTGTCACTCTTTCAGTCGTGTTTTGCTTTGATTCTTTTTTTTTTTTTAGAACTGTCCCGGATTTGATAAGTTCCTATCTGGCAACCCTAAGCTAGCCCCAAAGTAAATTCGAGACTTGTGTTATGGAGTACTAACTTAACGATATTATATTTTATAACAAAAACATATATAGATAAACATCCAAGACCCAGGTCAATCCGAAGATCATTTTCCATCTTGAACTGACCGGGGATCGAACCCGGGATTGAGCTCGAGAAAATTTTATCCCGATAGTGATCACTCATTAAAGTCTTCAGATGTCTTTAGGTTAGTTAACCACTATCCTTAAGAGTCCTCTTACCCTAGACAGAATTAGACTTTGCCATACAAACCTATTCTAGCTTTTATTTTGAAACGGCATGTCAGATATTGGCGAAATTATGTAATTACAAAGAAATTGCATATATTAAGGCATATAACTAGTTTTCACATTCAAAATATGAACATAAAAAAGAATATAGTGTATCATATCATATTTGACCATCAATATGGAAAACTTCTACACTCTCATATTTCCTTTCAAATTCATATTTGACTGTCGAAAACTAGTTTTATGCCTAGATATCTGCAATTTCTTTAAAATAACAAAATACTGTTGAAATCTAACATGTCATTTAAAATAAGAGCTAGACTACATTTGTGTGGAAAGGTCTAGGGTAAGGGGATTCTTAAGTGAATTGATTTACACAGTTTTATAATACAACTAGCTTTTGCCCGCGGCTTCGCTCGCGTAGGGGTGTAATTTATCAAAATCCTTTCTTAGGGGATGCCTACGTAATATTAGCTTTATGCATGCAAAGTCTCAGCCCGATCGGTTTAAAATTGATAGAAACTTTCATCCCCTATTTTATCCCCTTGGGGGTAGAATTGATCAAAATCCTTTTTTAGCGGATGCCTACGTCATAACATCTACCGGCATGCCAACTTTCAGCCCGATCCGTCTAGGGGTTTGGGCTGTGCGTTGATACGTGTAGATTACTATGTCAGTCAGTCAGTCACCTTTGAGTTATATATATTTAGATATATAGGTTAAAATATTAATCACCCGTAAACATAATATAAGTATTCACAATATGCATATGATAACCTTCACTATCCTATTGACCTATTTACCAGGGTCGGAAATAGTGACATTTAGGTTTGACCGGCAATTTAACACTTGATTGCTTATCTGGTTCTCCAAATTAGTTCATCATCTACCTTTACTGCATTTTAGAGCAAAACAAAGTACTTTTTATATTAAGGACAATTTTAGTGGTGATCCAGTGATTTATTTAGAACATATTTTTGTTTCAAAAAATTTTGTGCTTGTTTTTCCTCCATCTTTCTAATGACATCTCTCAGGTTGACAAAATAACTATTTTCTTTTACATGAATATATTGCTAATGAGTATTTCACACTTGATTTAGTGCGTGGGAAGAGAAACAGCGGGTACGTTTTAGTTTTTTTTTTTCTTCCGGCTTCTTTCAAGTGAGAAAGAGTTAGCTTAAAATTTACACCAATACTACTGCTACTTCGGAGAATTATGTTTTTTAACTGACTTGTAAAAACTAGGATCTGTTTTATTCATGTATTTGACGATTTCCGCAGCGTAGAGGTCACCATGCTAGTCCACCCAGAGGTCCCGGGTTCGATTCCCGGTCAGGGCAATTTGGAAATTGGTCCTGGGTTTTGAATGTTTATCTATATATGTATATGTTATAAGATATAGTATCGTTAAGTTAGTATCTCATAACACAAGTCTTGAACTTATTTTGGGGCTAGCTCAATCAGTGTTATTTGTCCCTATATATTTATTTATTTATATTTACCGATTATTCGAAGATGCCTAGACCTTATTTTCTATTGGGGGCCTGGTGATCTGTCTTACGGGCTAACGCCTAGTGCAGACACCAGACTCCTTACAAGTACCTACTTATTCTTGTGATGAGTGAATAAAGTCATTGGGTGTTTCTGTTTATCTATGTATGTATTTATCATAAATTATAGTATCGTTGGGTTAGTGTCTCATAACACAAGCTGAAGCTTAATTTGTGGCTAGTTCAATCTGTGTGATTTATCCGTATAAAAAAAATTTGAAATTTTATCAAAATCGGTTGTATAGTTTGGGAGCGAAGCCGGTTTTTAGTTTTGAAAATTGTTAACATTAGCCGATGTTACATCATGGGCCAAACGAGTCCCAGATTTATATGATACTGAAGTAGGTTAGTCGCGTGCGCTGAACCGGCAAATTGTTCTAATTTAACACACCACCGGCCATACATCTATATAGTCACTATACAATATGTAACAAAAACCCTGTCCGATCCTTGTAGGAGCAACTCAGACCGTGGCAAAACACTTTTGTATGAAAAATGTCGATTTTTTTCTTCGAGTTTCAAGCATTAGTCTCATAGGAAAGGTTGTTTATATTGTCGGTCTGAGTTGCTCCTACAAGGATCGGACAGGGGTTTTGTTACATATTGTATGGTCACTATACAGGGTGTTTTTAAAATCATTGGCATCCTTTCTACTGGTGAAAGTACTCATGAATATAAGCAATTTTTTGTATGGGACCGACTCAATCTAACTAACAAAAAATCAACTGTTCCATACATTTTGGGATTCTAAGTATTGTAAAATAGTATGGAACAGCTGATTTTTTTTTTCGGTTGGATTGAGTTGGTCCCATACAAAATGTTGCTCATATTCATGAGTACTTTCACCAGTAGAAAGGATGCCAGTGATTTAAAAAACACCCTATAATAGTCAGCTGAATAATCTATACAGGTATATATGCTCGTACGCCTATCTATATATCTGAACATAAGAATCTAGCTGTTCATAGTTGTAATTTTTTAAAACTAAAAACTGCCTTCACCCCCGAAACACAACCGATATCTACGGGACCACCTGACAAGTATACCCTTTCAAACAATAAATTCTAAATCGGCCCAGGCGTCTTCGAATAATCGGTGAATATACATCAAAATATGTATTAAATATAAATATGATCGGTCATTTTGGAAATCCTCGAGAGAGGCCTATGTCCAGCAGTGAACGTTATGCGGCTGAAATGATGATTGCGATACATAAAAAAAAGGTTGCGGCTAATTGATAACCCCCTCCTTTTTGGAAGTAGGTTAATAACATCTGCACTGCATTAAATTCATACTGAAACTGTTTTCAGGGCAGGACATACCTATATCACAAGATAAAGAAAAAATATTTGCTTTCTACAGGCACTTTCATCAGCTGGTGAAATGGTTAAAGTGAAAACGTGAAGATTTTCTTCGCACAATTGCGAAAAACGGCCACTTTTGGCGTATGTGCGTAGAAAAGCTTCATATTCTCACTTTAAACTGTAAACAGTAGTTCATGAAATAGTTTGAAGGGTTATCTAGGGTCTGATCAAGACAAAATTTTAAATGATATCTCCGTTTTCTTTCAAATGATTTATTTTACATGGGGGCAGCACTGGACCCTTAAAAATTCATGTAGCCCCTTAAAGACATGACAGTTTATTGTAATAATCTGTATCTTTACTTTAATTTGTAAAATGGACTTATTTTGTTACACAGAATAAAGTACATATTTATAAGTATCATCATCATACGAGCGTATTCCCGGTTGCATCCTCAGCAGTAACGCTTCAGAGCCCGGGGTCCGCTACCTAACCAAGGAGATTTGACGAGGTTACTGGTTTTTACACAGAGCGACTGCCGTCTGACCTCCGCAACCCAAAGGGCAAACCAGGAACCAATCCTTGGATAGTTTGATGGTCAAACGCTAGGTGGCGTTCGGGACCCACAGTTTTACGTGCCTTCCGAAACACGGAATCATCTTTCTTTTCTGATAATCAGGTGATTCAAGCCTGCAATATCCTATCCAGACTGGAAACAACTTTTCACAAAGTATGCTTCCCAGTGGGAATCGAACCCATGACCTCCGGGTCACAAGGATAACTCCTTGAATACTGGACTACGGAGGCAGTCATACATATTTATAAGTATAACATACGTGAATTGCCATGTATTTAGTATATTAACATAATGGTACTATATGAAGATCAAAATACACTACAATATCTCACCGATCCTAACAGATTCTCTTAAAAATAACTCATCAATAGCACTGTAGCTTATAAAATATTACCTTGTACCGCGTCCCTCGAGGATCTTGTTTCTATTTCTGGTCGGCTTAGTTAGACACATCCAAATCCGGAGATAGCGAACAACTGTCGGTAAATCTCTTGCAATGTTAAGAAAATAAACCTTCGGGCTATGATACTAAAATACAATAGGCATTATTAGTTTCATAAAAGTATAAAAGAAATTTTTCCATATTTGTAAGTAGCTTGTTTTCTTAACACTTTACGAATAGTTGACTTGGTTCCATAATAATAATAACGAGCAGCGAGTCACCATCTACCAGGCTAAAATTGTTGTGAGAGATTTTTAGGTAGATGTCCGTATCTCACTACATAACCCAGTTATCCGGTCCACTAACATCCCATCCATAAAGCCCATACCAAGTAAATCCCTCCCTGGCAATAGTTCGGCAGCTGTGGAGGAATGTCCGTTATTGCATCTCGATGGTACATTGAGGGATAGACCTCCATAGATGCAGCCATCTCACTTTTTAGATAAAAAGGTACTAAAAGGCCTCTTCATGTTGGCTTTGGCCCCATGAACGCCTCAAAGGACCGGGTCCCCATGGACCCGTGGCTGAAAAGCGTACCAACATAATAATAATAATAAAATTTTTATTTCAGACAGATACATCCATATTATGTTAGTATAGCACTCAACTTATTCTAGGGTTAGTAATTATTTCTGCCTATAAATATCTATTCCAGCCGTTTTTTCCATACTTTATCAAACGCAAACAATTTTCTTATTTATTTTACTAATCTTTTGTATAACTTCTCTGATTTACCGGCCTTTTTTACAAGCTTTTATTTAGTTTCACCTGTCCCGTTGTCTGTCAGTCTGTCTGTCTGTAATCAAATCTTGCAAGTTAAATTTTATCCACTTCCTGTCGGTGTCTGATTGAGCTGAAATTTTGCACGCATACGTACATCGCGTGGCAATGCAATGTTATGATGACATGGAGCTGATCCGATGATGGAGCCGGAAGGTGGCCATCTCCATCGAGTTTGGGCTCGTTTAATTCGCCTTGAAAAGCACTTTCCTTTTTAAGTACATTGTTTAAAAAAAAAACTTGTTTCTAAAAATATATTTTTTAATAAATACTTGTTGACTGTATGTTGCAGTCTTAATGAATGAA
Source organism: Acrobasis suavella (assembly GCA_943193695.1). NCBI lineage: Eukaryota > Metazoa > Arthropoda > Insecta > Lepidoptera > Pyralidae > Acrobasis > Acrobasis suavella. The sequence continues at coordinate 2,037,347 of OW971944.1, forward strand.
AATGAATGAAAATCTCTTTATTGCACCAATACAAAAAATAAAGAAATGCTTAGAGTTAATGCTCTTTTCTCTAAACGATAGGGTCTCAGCCAGGACAAGATAGAGAATCATATCTACTAATTGATCTAGTAACATTATAAAATAAAGCGTTTACAGTATACACAGCTTATCACTTATTTTGTGGCTAGCTAATCGGTGTACCAAATTTTTATTTGTTTTTAATTTCGTCTAAAATAATTACGACACGACGACGTGAGTTAATTATTCCACTCACGCACAGTTTGCCATCAATCATCTAATTTTACATAATAGGCATCAGTGTATCACCAAGTACCTGTCACGTAATAAACACAGAAGAAAGTTATTTTTATTTACTTAACGTGAACAATTAACTCTAAATTACTAACATTCGGGTCTAAAATATTGTCTAGTACAATTATAATCATTTATATCGAAGTAACTAGCGAATATCACTTACTGACTAAAGTGGCTGTCTCGGCTTTTAAAGTCAAACCTCAATAAGCTAGAACTTTGAAGCAATCATTTAGTCAATATTTAGATTGGGATTTATTAAACACACAAAAATGTATACAAACTCTGGGCAAAGATAATATATCTACTAACGTCACAGATACCCAATGCCATAAAAACGATTGGAGGGCCCGAAAGTAGGCAAAACTAGAGTTGCGGGTAGGCACACGGAGATGGCAGCACACACAACTAGCAAAAAAGTGACAAAGAAAGTGGTAAATATGCTTTAAAAATATTTATTGCATTTCATATAAGTCATATTTATTTAATTATAGTACTAATTTATTTAAATAACAGTAAGAAAAGATTTTAATGTTTTTATAAATTGCTATAGTGCCATCTAGTGACAAAGAAGAGAAACAATTATGTTTATAAGGCGATGGGTATAAACATTACAGAAATAAAAGATAAAAGAAAAAGAACTTAATTAGTCTAAACAAACTAAAATACAACCTAAATTAAAACTAACTAAATAAAAACATAAACTAATTTCATCGGGATTAATTTAAATATTAACTTTCGCAAATTGATTTCGATATTTGTTTTCGTGAAAATAGTTTAATTTCAAAAGATGGCAGCGCTTTCGTTCATGCTACCTATAAATGAAGATACATTGATGCATATCGCTCATAAATGCATATGCGTGATTGCATGCATCGTAAATTAATTGAAATAGCCAATTACTACAATTTTACCAATGAAAATCAATTTGTTTCGCCGCTGAATCAATAGAAATACTTTTATGACAACTGATGCATATTTAGAGAACGATATGACTAGTGACGGTGGTTGATTGCCACTTGGATAGACCGCAATCAACCACCGTACGTTTGAAAATGAACTTTTTACCACGTTCGACCGAACTGTGGAATCAACTTCCTGCAGCAGTGTTTCCGGACCGATACAACATTGAAACCTTCAAAAAACGAGTCTATATCTTCCTGAAAGGCCAGCAATGGTTATGTTACACCCCTGGTGTTGCAGTTGTCCATGGGCAGCGGTGATCACTTACCATCAGGTGACCCGCTTGTTCGTTTGCCGGCCCATAACATAAAAAAGTCAATGCTAATAGTTAATAAAGCTGAGACATTTTTTGGTTCAAACTAACGTGAGACACTGTCACATTAAGCGTGCATAAACAGGTTACTCACGTAGATGACATGTTTCAACCTCATCCATATCCATCTTACCGCTGACATCAGTTTGTTGCGAGGCGGTTTCGTATACCCACGTCCTCTATCCCACATTCGCCCTGATGAAGACCTCCAGTTGAGGTGGAAACTTGTCAGTCTTTTCTGACAACACTTTGTGAGTGTTTTTTTTTCGTGTGTTTAAGTGGCCAATATTGGTGTCAGCTTGTTCATGCTGCGTAAAGGCATCTGACTTCTGACATAGCTGACGAATGCCACACAATGATGATATCCGGGAGTGCCGGGACCAACAGCATATACGCACCATCCGAAGCAAGGAGCAGCTCGAGAATTTTTTATGCTACTTGTCAAAGTCAAATTTAAAAATCATTTATTTGATAATTTATTTATATTTGAACATTTTTCATTCGACTTCATAATACGTAGTTGTTGACGTCAGATCAATTACTTACAGCTATGTTTACTGCCGCTTCCTAAGCGCAAGTACAGATGAAGCGGCAACAAACTGTACTGTAGCATTTTCTCCAAAAACGTCAACATATGATTAATTATACTGAGAATACATTTTTACGTCATAATTTATAATTAAGAATGATGTCAAATTTGAAATTAATGTCAATTTGTAAATTTTGTACTTACACAAGTACTGATTGTCCTCAAATTACTTATGACATTTGTGAGTGTACAAATACAAACGTTTAAGAGGGACCCGCGCTAAGCTCAAGCCAGCTTTTGTCTTTAAGGTAATTATTGGTTGCGTTATAAGCCTTCTCTCAAAGAACTTCCTTTCTTGTGGTCACCTATCCAAATTCGGACCACGCTCGGTGTCGCTTTACTTGCGTAATATGCGCCCCCCCCGGTCACGGGGCTCCATGATGTTAGAAAAACTATGTTATAGTTTTATTTTTTATGATTCGTCTCTCGTTTGTTTTAATAATATTTTACACGTTTCCCTGTGGGAAACAAGCGTCATAATATATATGTAGGTATGTAAGCATATCCATTTCTTGTCCTATTTCAAACAAAGTACAGAATCTGCTACCAACTAGAAGACAATCCTGCTATTTCTAGTCCCACGGTTAGATTATTTTATTCAAGAGCTGCATTGTTCGCTTCAATCCTATTTCCTTCCTTTGAAAGTTTAAATCTACTTAGCTTGTTATAAGTTGAGAAGTGTGGCATTATTGAGCTGCAATACTTAGCAGAAGAATTAATCTTGCCATTGCGGTCTAGTTTTACCATAATTATTGATCTGCATTTATATTTAATGTTATGCTAAGTATACCAACTTTTGTAATTGTTAAGATAAGTATGTTATAAAGCAAGTGGTGTTCACCTTAGAAGGTGTGCGCATTAAGCAAAAAAAAAAAAATGTTTTGCATTTTAGATATAAGCCTGTATTAATGTAGTACACAATGGTGAACCTAATAAATAAATAAAAAAATAAAAAATAAATCTTGTTTATTGAAAGCTTTTATATGCATTTTATCCATTCTAATCCTATACTTTAAACAAGCAATTCTTGTATACAACATGTAACAAAAACTCTGTCTGATCTTTGACGGAGCAACTCAGACCGTCAATATGAACAACTTTTTCAATGGGACGAATGCTTGAAACTCGAAGAAATAATCCTCATTTTCAGACAAATAGCCAGGCCGACCGAACACTTTTGTATGAAAATGTCGATTTTTTTAATTTCAAGCATTGGTACCATAGGAAAAGTTGTTTATATTGATAGTCTGAGTTGCTCCTACAAGGATCGGACAGGTTTTTTGTTACATATTGTATAATGAAGATCTCGGAAACGGCTCAAAAGATTTTGATAAATCTCGGTGACGAGGCAAAAAAAATGAAATTCATAAAAAAAGTGTATTCACCAAGCCTTATATAACCTTACAAACTGTTTTATGAACAACTGTTTACAGTTTAAAGTGATAACGATAAGCTTTACTACGCACATTAGCTAAAAGTGGCAGTTTTTCGCAAGTTCATACAATAATTTGAAGGGTTATTATAAATAAATAAATAAATATATAGGGACAAATTACACTGATTGAGCTAGCCCCAAAGTAAGTATGAAACTTGTGTTATGGGATACTAACTCAACGATACTATATTTTATAACAAATACATATATAGTTAAACACCCAAGACCCAGGACAATTTGAAAAAGGCCATTTTCCAAGTTGCCCTGACCGGGGATAGAACCCGGGACCTCTGGGTGGCGGACTAGCATGGTGACCACTACGCCTCGGAGGTCGTCAAAGGTTATAGGGGCTAGGGCATGATCATTCAAATTATTTATTTCAAATGGGGTAGCACTGGACACCTAAAAATTTACGTATTCCCTACGAAACGTGATTTCATAATATACCGTGTCATGTTGAACCTCAACATGACGTGCCATTAATTGAAATGGCTATTCAGGCAGCTCATCTCCATCCAATTTCCTTTTGGTGACACTGCCTGGCGTTTGGTATAGCGCAGGCATACAGTACAGGACACGATTGTCACACATAACGACATAGAGTTGTTTTTACCGCATTTATTTGAGACTTCGAAGTATTTTTTTAAACCCATCAATAAAGTACGGTTTAGAGACAGTTAATTAGACAAGGTTGTTTCGGATAATTGCGGTGAGTTTATTGTTATAGTTGTTCAGTTGAATTTATACATATTCTTTGCGGTCGAAAAAAGGAATGAAATAAAAAAATAAACCTATAAGGACAAATCACACAGATCGAGCTAGCCCCAAAGTTCATGACTTGTGATATGGAAAACTAGCTCAACGATACTAATGTTTTATAACAAATACATACACCCAAGACCCAGGTCAATCTAAAAAAGATCATTTTACATCTTCACCTGACTGGGGGTTTGAACCCGCGACCTCCGGTGGCAGCCTGGCATATGACCACTAGGCCACAGAGGTCGTAATGATACCACGATGACAGTACGCTGGCACATTGGTTCACATTGATTACCTGATGATGTAGCTGAAAGGGGGCCTTAGGTATTCTGTAATGAAACAACGCAATCCCATCGAGAGGCTTAATCCCATAAACCACCCCCCCCCCCCCCCATTTGAATGCATCCGTGCTCTAAACACCTACCATCTTATTATAAAACCCAGACTAACTTTGTTACTAGGTTTAAACCATTATCCGCCCAAAATGAAGTTGACATTGACAGGTGAGATAGTGTGATATTACTAGATGTCAACTTGATTTGGTCGGATAATGGTTTAAACCAAGGTAACAAAGTTAGGCTGGGTTTTATAGTAAGACGGCTATGGTCTGACATTTCCTGTTACGCTGCAGTGACTTGCAGTTCCGTCACTTATACTACGTCTCAGTGATGTGTTATGTCACTGTTATGTGACATTATGACATGTAGTTGCATGTAGTTTAGTATTTTGCGACTGGCTTGAAATGGCACTTTGGTGTTAGATATGCTAGTTGTAATTTTCACGCCAATATGGGAAGGTCGGCGAGTCATTGGCATTCATTATCAAAGAGCATATACAAAGTAGAAGGGACATAGGTACCCGTAATAAATCAAACCACAGGCTATAGTAGATCACTATAGTATAATGAAATTAAGATAATAACAACTAAGAAACTAAAAAAAATTGGCAATTCCATACAAAAGTGTGCAGCCGCCCGGGCAATTTGTATGCGAATGTCGAATTCTTTTTTGTTGTTTTGGCTGTAATTTTAATTTCATTATACTATAGTGATCTAGCATAGCCCGTGGTTCTATTTATTACGGGTATGTCCCTTCCACGGTACAATATGTGATCACCACGTGGCATAACAGAATATCACGCAAGTTGGGACATTTCTACTGAAAGACCCGTATTTTTTTTCCTTGTTTTTGGGCTACTGAGTAAGTTTAAATCGAAGTTATGATATACCAATACAGGTGACATTATTACGCTGCCTATAGCGACAACCGATTATGTTACGTTGTCTAGCACCATCGCCTATTCATCACCATCATTTCAGCCAGGTAACGTCCAATATAGGCCTCTCCCAAGGATTTCCAAAATGACCGATTAAGAACGGCCTGCATCCAGCGACCTTTGTCAGGTTGTCTGACCACCTTGTAGGGTGTCCTACGCTTCGCTTGCCAGTACGCGGTCGCCATTCGAGAACCTTTTTGCCCCATCGGCCAATCGGTTCGTCGCGCTATGTGTCCCGCCCACTGCTACTACAACGAGCTGGCATAGACAGGAATACCGATATTATTTTATCGATATATCGATACCTGATATCGGTAATTTACCGATATTATTATCGATATATCAATGTTTCGATACAAATTTCGATATATCGATACTAAGTACTGGTATTATATCGATATATTGTATAAAATACCGGTATTTAATCGAAATTTGTATCGATATATTGATATACCAATAAAAATATGGATAAAATACCGATATCGGTTATCGATATATCGATAAAAAAATATCTGTGTTCCTGTCCCTGCCAGCTGGGCTTTGTCAGTGACTTTTGTTCTTTCATGAATTTCCTCATTTCTGATTCGATCACGTAGAGAAACACCGAGCATAGCCTCTCCATACCGTGTTGAGCGACCTTGAGCCTTCTTATAAGACCCATAGTAAGGGACCACGTTTCAGAGCTATAGATAATGTTACGGAGCCCTTCAAGCGCGACTCCGACTCGGACTTGGCCAGTTTTTTATAGATAATGGTACGAAACCCTAAGTGCGCGAGTCCGACCGTTATTTATTTCTTTCCATCCATCCAGACCAGAGTAGAAGAAACCACTTAAGTCTGTACTAAAACAGCAAGTGGATACTATTTTAGTGCTCTTAAGCACAAAGCTTGGTACATACCAGATGAACTCGTAAATGGTGTCTGTTAGAAATTTATTTGTCACCTCGGTGGCTGCCGGCGACGTCTGTCAACGCCCTTATGTAGGGTGACCATAAAACTTAGTATTTGAGTGTAGATTTGTCGATATTAGTTTCTTTTATAGTTCGTAGTGTCTGTAAATTAGTTTATTTATAAACCCTGACAGATTTTTTAAAAAGTTTGAATTTTTATAATTTATTAAACTTAAATCTATATAAATAAAAGCGAAAATACCCACTCACTCATCATGAAATTTTGAAAACTACTTAGTCAATGAAGATGAAATTTGGCAGGAAGGTAGATTTGTCACTAGGATACGTCCGATAAATAAGAATTTTTGGAAATTCTATCCCTAAGAGAGTGAAATAGGGGTTGCCAGTTTGTTCAAAAACTTCGTCATTTTTAATGTGAGATACATGACATTTTTAATTTATTTAAGTACTTAGTAGAAAACAATAATGCATTTATATTTTGAAAATTACATTCCTATTGGGGGGAGAAATAGGGGAATTGCAAGTTTATATGGATCTTCGTCATTTTTGAAGCGAGACACATGACAATTTTGAATTAGTGCTTAGTAAAAAATTATTAATTATCCATAATTGGATTTTAAAAAACTGCATCCCCGGGGTTGCAAATTTATATTATTATGAAACTTCGTCATTTTTTGAGTGAGAGACAAAAAAATTTGAGATACATAGATCCGTCGCTCTCTTTTGCTCTGGCAAACGACGGGAACGGGAACGGGAACCGGAACCGGAACGAGAACGGAAATGAAGTTCGTTGTGTCCGCTGGGCCTTTAAATCCCTACACTATTGTAAAGATTGTTATATTGAATAAGTATTCAAACATTTTAAGTTTTAAACATTAAAATTCATATTTTATAACAAAATTAATAACGTAAAAGACCAATAAAAAATCCTATTAGGTATATTTTTGACTTCTACGCGGACGAAGTAGCGGGTTAAAGCCAGTGTAAACTAAAAACGTGTTCAGCCGTAGTAACTATTCATTAATCTGTGGTTCAGCTGACTGTACAATTTGCATGGGAATGTCAATTGTTCTTTTAAGAACAGATTCTCTTAAGAGGCTTTACACCTTTGGTTGGCTGTCTCGCTCGCACAATCAAACATTTTTAAAGATTATTAAAAATGTGACTTATTTGTAGAAAAGTGTTTCCCTAACTTTCTATATAATTATATTGTGGATATTTTAGACTTTTTTATATATTGTGTAGACATTGACTACATCGAAAATTAGGTAATCAAAATCTAAAATTTTTGATGATCTGATTCTCGATACCCACACACATAAACAATAAAAAAACATGTCTAAAATATCCACAATATAATTATATAGAAAGTTAGGGAAACACTTTTCTACAAATGAGTCACATTTTTTAATAATTTTTAAAAATGTTTGATTGTGCGAGCGAGACAGCCAACCAAAGGTGTAAAGCCTCTTAACCCGTCAAGCACATAAATCAGAGACACAATTGAATTCAATTGTTCGTTCGGCCGGATTCAGCCGATCGGTAGTTGAAGGACCAAAAAAAAATACATAATTTCGCGTGGCCTTACGCTGTTAATTAGGCATATTGTAAGTCCTTTAGGTATGGTTTAAGTCCTTTTATTACCGTTAACCCTAGCCAGGCAGTGGTCGAATAGGGACCACATTAATTTGAATCTTATGCCGTTGACATAAAGTTCAAAACCAATGAAAAAATTATACTTACGACGCTTGTTTCAGGGAGTCGTCAAAGTATACTTTTTTCAACTGACCAATTACGAACAGTTTTGTATTGAACAGTTCGTTAAATAATAATTCCGATAAATGGTGAGCTCATGGACACCACACTGTTTGTATCTGAATCTGAACCCTGAGTCCTGCTCTGTCCTAATACAGGCGGTCGTTCAACTGTCCCCAAGTTCAGCCCTGGCCACGACGTAATTAGGTTTCTAATTCCGAATCTAATTTGACTATTTGATCTGGTTAGGTAACTTAATTAGTGAAAAGTCAAGGTTTTGTATAATTTGTGACGTCGATAACACTATTTTTTTTATTTGTTTAACTTTATTACAATACATGTAAATGGCGGACTTAAGGCCAGGAGTCTTTTCTACCAGTCAACCAACAGGTGATGCTGAGAAAGTAATTTTTTAGGGTAAGTACAACAGAACTAACCAAAAACAACAAAAAAAGGAGTGAACTTGTTATTATTAAGTAAGTACATACATGCTTATATATATCGAAGATAAACCATTTTAACTGAGATCGGTAAGCCGACACATGGTAGTACTTCCGCAAGCCAAAAATGAAACAGAGGCAGTTGTTTTGGATACGATCAAGCTTGTTGAGGAGATCACAGTTCAGTCCCGTTTTATCCTACCAATCATTGCACTGAAGGGGATCATGCTTTAAATAACATTGATTACCTACCTATAAGAATAAAAAAAATGCAAGAAATTGGGTATATTTGGTTATTTTCTGTATCTAAATCTTTTTGACCGACTTTAAATAAAGAGGACTTTTTAGGGTTCCGTAGCCAAATGGCAAAAAAAAACGGAACCCTTATGGATTTGTCATGTCTGTCTGTCCGTCCGTATGTCACAGCCACTTTTTTCCGTAACTATAAGAACTATACAGTTGAAAGGTAAGTAGATGTATTATGTGAACCGCATTAAGATTTTCACGGCAAATACAAAAAAAAAAATGGGGGCTCCCCATACTTGGAACTGAAACTCAAATTGTTTTTTTCATCAAACTCATACGTGTGGGTTAACTACTGTGGATAGGTCTTCAAAAATGATATTGAGGTTTCTAATATCATGTTTTTCTAAACTGAATAGTTTGCGCGAGAGACACTTCCAAAGTGGTAAAATGTCCCCCCCCCTGTAACTTCTAAAATAAGAGAATGATAAAACTAGTACGTTCCATGCAAACTTTCACCGAAAATTGGTTTCAACAAGATCTAGTAAGTAGTTTTTTTTAATACCTTTATTAAAACATCGATCAAAATTACAACGAACTACAAGAACTTTTTTATTATGTTACTTGCTGCTACGGAACGCTTCATGGGCTAATCCGACTCGCACTTGGCCGCTTTTTTTTTGGAGGACAGCGGAGTCTTAGTAAAAGGGTCCCGTTTTTACCCTTTGTGTACGGAACCCTAAAAACGATTCATCACGGCGTTTAAAAAGCCTTGAAGATATCACTTCTCCTTTACATACAGTATGCTTTAATTACGCCTTCCTACGGGCAACTGGGTCGTTTTGATCGAGAGGACGCCCTCGACCTACTCAGTCGACTTTTCCTTTTTTATCCCCTCTCTGATTGCGACTCTCAGTGAGGAACTTCCTTTCACATTAAATCGAAATGTTACCTATTTGCTTATTAGCTTTTGAAACCAAATCTGATCGTAACAAATGTTATCTTTTTAGAGGTTCTTTCTGGGACAAAATGAGATTTTTGAATTTATAAAAAAACTAATCAAAGGCTTTCTTGTTCCACGACATACGATAAGAACACAATGATCCTATATTTTGAAACCATACTCATAATCAATCTTTCCCCATTAGGTACGATGTAAGGATACTAAGAATGTGATACTAGTACATCAAAATCAGTTCAGGCACTTAGAAATTTTCATTAAAAAATAAACATGAACCCTGAAAACTGAGCTCTCCATTTTTTGGATCGTTTTGCTTAGAGCCGCATGACTCAAAATGCTCTGTCTGCCCCGTTATGGATGAAGACGTGATAGTATGTATGTCATCATCATTTTTCTCGCTACTTCCCTATTTGGGGTCGGCTCTGTATGTCAACTGTTTCCCCTTCTTTCTGTCACCATATTTGCACTAGCTCCTCGTTCCATCATATCTGTTTTCACACATTCTTTTCACGTCTTTCTCGGTCTTTCAATCCCTCTGCAACCCTCCACCTCCAAATGGACCATCCTCTTAGCCAGATGTTCGGCATCCCTCATGACGTGGCCATTCCACGCGAGACCATGGCTTTTTAACTTATAAACTATTGGAGCAAATTTTAAACTCCCTTTTATATTTTCGTTACACCGCACATCCACCTTAGCATTCTCATCGTATATGTATGTATGACACCTTAAGGTGGCCTTTCCCGGCGGCTCTGTCGTCAACGCGAGCATAGTTCGAAAACCTTGTTTCAAAGAAATTTGGCAATGCTAGAAAAAAAAGCAAACCAAAAAGAGAGAGATAGTGCTTTAGGGCACGGTTTGCACTGTATTTAATGAAATTAGTATTATTATTAACTATCCATTGAACGAATATTAACTATTCATAGGGTGATGAAATTTCATAAAACTTGTTCCAGGATATACGTTTTTGTCAGTAAGCCTTACAAGTTTGTGAAATAAATGTTTTTTATTTAAAATTTTAATTACATTTCAGAGGTTTCTATCGAAATATTTTTTTATTTTTACAATTTATGAGTACATTATGAACGGTCGAAGTCCAGGTAAAATTTGTGCAAAAAAGCAGATTTTTTGAGGCGTATACTGAACTTGTTTCTCCAAATATTTATTTTTTATTTCAATAGAAACCTAGAAATAGTGCACAAAATGTCTGTTAGCTTAAAAGTTTTCAAGAAAGATCACCTACAACGGCATAATCGCGTACGAGCGTTTGTATTAAAAATAAGGCGGGAAGTCCCCTCTTAAGAGCATGCCATAAAAGTCTCATGTTTCTGCCCACGATTAGTTCGTAAGGTCCCGAAATCAATCTAAACAGCAATAAACGCTGCGAGAGAAATGGCCTGACCTTAATACGGCCCTGGAAATACACGTGTGCGGTAACATACACCTTGTGTGAATGGGTTTAGGGTGTATATTGCCGTTAAGTTTGTGATTCGTGTCATTTGTGTGGAGTAAGTTGGTAGCAGCGGTCCTTTTTTTTCTTTTTCTATTAATTTTCTATTCAATATACCGAGAGAGCGAAGCGTCTCATTTTCAAGATTCATATTCAAGATAGTTGTCCAACTTCCCGCCTGTTCTCGCCTACAGGTCGCATTTCTCAACTGATTCTCGTGAAATTTTGTGAGTTTTGAAAATTTTAAAAACATTGTCTTTTTGCTTTTTCGAAAATTTTTCAAAGTTGAGGAAACATGTGGGTTGACAACTTTTAAAATTTGAAAATAAAAAAAAAACATTTGAAATATTTTAAAAAATTCGTTATACTTTTATGTTACCATTCTTAAGACGCAACTTTTTTGTCTGAAATACTTTTATTGGATAAATTTCAACGGGTCGGGGTGACTCGCGAGAACCACAGCTCACAGAGCGACTAGTTGATTATGGAGTACATATTTAGAAGAGTAATCAAAACCTGTGTGACGTTATATGTAAACTAATTCTCAAAAGGCTAGATTTTCTCCAAAGTCGGTATTTGGCAGACTTTAATGACTTTTCATCTTTCTAAAAGTAAAAGTTAGAAAACGTATCGGTCGGCCTCGGCAGCATATAGCATTTTTTCCGAAGTAGCAAAGCACAAAGATTAGGCACTCCTCCCCGTTTAGGTATCGAAAACCTACCTAAATTATTACTATGCGCGCGGCGACCACTTGGAAGGGGAAAATTCAGTTACATGAATCGTTTTTCCAGAGTAATAAGAATGAAATTGGCTTACAATGGATGTCTAGGTATCTAAACGAAGAGGTGAGGAGTTCTGACGCGAGCTAAATTAAACCATAGCGCTACCACATTAAGTAGATATTTCTTTGAATTTCTGTACGTGAGTACTAGTAGTTATTCTGTTACATGAGTTCGATTCTCACTAGGCGCGACTGTACCTTTGTGTCGGGTCATTTTCAGCTCCACCACTTTCTTTGGGATACTGGAAAAACACTAAAAAACACTAAACGTCATTGGTGTAAGTCTCAACATTTTCCTGCCGTATTCCCGGTTTCATCCTCAGCGGTAACGCTTCAGAGCCGGTCTGCTACCTATGGTGATTTGACGTGGTTACTGGTTTTTACACAGAGCGTCTGCCGTCTGACCTTCGCAACCCAATGGACCAGAACAAAACCTTGGATAGGTTTGAACAAACGCTAGATGGCGTTCAGGACCCACAGTTTATACTTCCGATACTCGGAATCATCTTAAATTTCATATAATCAGGTGATTCTAGCCTGCAATATCAATATCAAACACCAGACTGAAAACATTTCACAAAGTATGCTTCAGAGTGGGATTCGTACTCAAGACCTCCGAATCACAAGACGAGTGTCTTGACCACTGAGTGTGACCACGGAGTGGGGGTGTTAGGTTTTATTTTCGATACGGAATTTCTTGATTCGGTCGCCGCGCTCAAAGCCCGCGATAAAACTATGCAATAGCTTCAAAAAACGTAGAAGAAGACTGCCAAATACTGCCACTCGCTACATCTCATGTCTTGCTTACTATACTTTGCAAATATCAATGGAGGCGCATTCGAGTCTATGTATCACGTGCGTAGCAGGAATACTAAACTGTTTCGGTGGAAGTTGTTCCTTCCCTCAGTTAATTGCTTTCTAGATGGTTACTATTGCCACGCTTGATCGATGTTATTCGTGTAGAAATAAATCCCACCAAAAACATTTTCATGTAAAAATGTTGCCAAGACGAGTCTACATGGCTTCTTATCCTGTGAAAAAGTTATCAGATCTCGTATAAAGTCAAGCTCTAAAGACTACACGCTCTAAACCTACAAGCTCTACAATACACCTTAATCAAAATCTATAAAAAGTGGTCAGATCTCATATAGAGCCAAGATTCTTGATCTAAGCGCCCTTACTTTACCAGGCCTAACTTCACATACTCTACACTTTAGTTAAAACGTGATGCTTGACCGTTTTGCTACCGTTACAAAGATTTAATAGGTATTCGTTCATAAAACGGCCAAGCCACATGTTAAATAAGTATATAGGTACGGAAAAATCACGCAGTTTGAGCTAGCCCCAAAGTAAGTTCGAGACTTGTGTTATGGGATACTAACTCAACGATACTATATTTTTATAACAGATACACATATAGACAAACATCTAAGATCCAGGTCAGTCTGAAGAAAAGATCACTTTCCATCTGTGCAAAAAGGCAGATATTTGGAGGCTTATACTGAATTTGTTATTGTAAATTTTATTTTTTTATATCTATAGAAACCTAGAAATAGCGTACAAGATACCTGCTGGTTCAAAAATTTTCAAGAAATATCACTTTTTCAAAGATTCAAATGTTTATTCAGTAATTAGACCTTTACAGGCACTTTTACACGTCAATAAGTATTATTTACGTTACGTGTAAAGTATATTAAAATATAATTTATTCTTAAAGGAAAGGTACCGATACCAGCGCTTCGTAACGACCACTGCTGAGAAGAAACGCCGAAAGAAACTCGTTTTCACAGTATTGGTCGCCTACTCGCCAGAAGGGCTTTGTCATATTATACTTACGAGTACAACGCCATAATCACGTACGAGCGAGGCCACTCTCATGAGCCTTTTCACCTTTGGTTGGCTGTCTCGCTCGCACAGTAAACATTTTTCTCAATACACACACACACATAAACAATAAAAAAAATATGTCTACAATATCTAAGATATAATATATTAAAAAGTTTATGAAACACTTTTCTTCAAATGAGACACATTTTTTAATAATCTTTAAAAATGTTTGATTGTGCGAGCGAGACAGCCAACCAAAGGTGAAAATGCTCTTAATGACATTAGGCAGTTCAATACTAGTCAATAACAAAGATCAAACATGTAATGCGATGCGACATAACATCAAAGGTCTATTATGAATCACCAACGCAAGCTGACATTTACATGTCCATACGATCGTTTGTGTACAGTGTACACAATGGTAATCATAACATTGTGATGTTAGATCTAGCAATAACATCGCCGGGTCGGCTTTGTTTACGATGTCATTCAAAACAATATGATTTCAGCTTTGGATTATCGTAAATTGGCTATTATGGTGGTTATCTGGCAGGCTGTACCGGTCTGAAGAACCACACGTCGCCAATGTTCTTTACCCTTTCAATTCTGTATTTGACTCGATTTTTTTACTTATTCAAATCAAAAAGTAACATGATACGAAAAAAATAAATAATAATATTACTCTGCTCAAAAATAAGCAAGTTATAAGTCTTTCAAATCCTGTGGAAGGGGAAACTGTCAAATAAAAGAAAAAGGATGACCATACACCCGCGTGACGTCACTGTCATTAGGTGCCACGCTTACGAAAGAGATAGCGAGATGTCCCCACCACGCTCCCACTTTTATATTTAAAATGATAATTGCTGCCTCATTTAATAACTAATTAATTTCTCTTTTTGGAAAATGGCTTCTTGTTTGTGTTATTTGTTTTTAGTATTTAATATTGTCCAAAAAACAACTAAGTCCAATAGCCTATTGCCAGCATGGCAGTATACTACGTGTTTTGGAAAGGGGTATCAACCCGAAAGGGAGTAAACATACTAATCAATGTGAACAACTTTTACTATGGCACCAAATTTCTTTGAAACTTTAATCCTGGACTAACTAAACCGATCAATTGAAACGGATCAACTATTTGCCGTCCTTTATTATACAACTTTTTAGTTGGTCCGTCTGTCTGGTGAGGTCCTGCTGTTAGGCCTTTGTCCCGTGAGGCGCTGGGCCGGGACGCCCACGAATTTCTAGATTTGTTTGTCCGCTACGCCCACGGCTGAGGTGCTCCCGGTAGGCAGTTTTAAAATGGAAATAAAAAAAAACGCAATTTTACTTAAGATTATTTCTTAATTTTCGCATCTACTACTTTTGCAGAGATTGACCCACCGTTTATAAATCGGTAAAAATATTTAAATTCCTTTATAAGAGCTACGAACCCACAGACCTCTTAAAATTCCAGTACATTTGACTGATCATGTGAACTCAAAATAAAATGCGTACAGTATTAATCCTATTTAATGAAATCAACATTTGATTAAAAATTAAAAATAGTACGACTAGATAAAATGTGTATGCTTTGTTTCATTATACTTCAGTTACTAAACATGACGAATATACAAATATAAGAATTCTCCCAAAATAACTACGCCAATTTACAAATAAGTATACCAATGTGATGAAATAAGATTGGACCCCATTTATAGATTTTAAAAGAAAACTCCTCAGACTGAAAAGACTTCAAAAACGATTTTACCTGATATAGTCGAGATTTAATTTCAAAAAAAGAAATTTACTCCATGTAAAGTAAACATTTACCTAAGCTAAGTAAAACATAAAAGTACATATATTCATTCAGTTCCCAATCTAGAGACAGTTAAAAAAGCAACTCTGAAAAAGATATCAAATCCAATGTTTCAAACTAAAAAGTTCTAAATGAGTTGGCTTGTAAAGGAGTTGGCTTGTAAAGGATTTGGTTTCGCTTTAAATAGAAAGAGATGGAATTGGGTTGCTCTACAGACACACGAGCTCTTTAACCTTTTGAGCGCCATTGAACACTTAAGTTGCAAAACGGTCGTGTGCCTGAGAAACTATTGACGACTAAAGTCTAAATTTTACTAGGCGCTTATTTACGTACGACGCCAAGTGGCAAAGTAACGTAAATAACAGGGACAGGAATACCGATATCTTTTATCGATATATCGATACTAAGTATTATACCGATGTTTTGTATAAAATACCAATATTTTATCGAAATTCGTATCGATATACATATTGATATATCGATAAAAAATATCGGTATTCCTGTCCCTGGTAAATAAGTGCTGGCGAGCAAAAAGTTATTAAAATAATAAATAAGCAGATTCATTCAGTCCAGGCGTGCAAATAATTGAAGTCTATGTATAAATTCATTCGCTCTGTGGACATAATCGTCTTTGTGGCGACCGACGAAGTTTTCATTAGAATCCCATTCCCGATTTTTAATTTTCGTCCTCAATCCTTTTTATCTTTTTTCTTTTAGGCGCTTTATTTCTTTGTTTTATGTTTGATCCCTGCTTATTTTATTCAGAATTTTGCATGAAAAATACCTAAGTTGAGTTTCTTTGAGTTTTCATTGTTGGTTGAAAACAATGTCCGTTTAATACAGACATGGTTTTCAACAACAAAGAAAACCGATTTGAACCGACATTTAAGCGTTAACCCCCAATAACTTTTAAACTGCTGAAACGATTTTCATAAAACATAAATAAGAACCACCGCACGGGAACTTGCTTCCACTTAAAGAAAGCATTAAGAGCGGCCTTTCTGTCTTACTTTTCATACAAACGCTCGTACGTGATTATGGCATTGTATCTGATCTTTCTTGAAAACTTTTGAATTTACAGATATTTTGGGCGCTATTTCTAGGTTTCTATCGAAATGAAAAATTGAAATTTAGAAATACAAAGTTAGTATAAGCCTCCAAAAATCTGCTTTTTTGCACAAATTTTAGCTGAACTTCGACCGTTCATAAAATACTCATTAATTATAAAAGTAAAGAAAATATTTCGATACAAACCTCGCAAATGTAATAAAAATTTTGAATACAAAACATTTATTTCACATACTTTTAAGGCTTACTGATAAACACGTATCACCTGGAACAAGTTTTATGAAATTTCCGCACCCTATGAATAGTTAAATATTAGTTCAATGGATAGTTAATAACAATACTAATTTCATTTAATAGAGTGAAAACCATGCCCTTAGGCGTTTTCTCTCTCTTTTTGATTTGCCTCTTTTTCTAGCATTGCCCTGGATGAAACACCAAGCTTTTCAAACTATGCTCGCGTTGAAAACAGAGCTGCCGGGAAGGGCCGCCTTAAGACGAAGTGGTAGCTAAAGTGGCGCCCTCATTTAAAATAAATTGTTTAAAACTAAATATGGTGATAATTAAAAATTTGACTTGTATCACTGTCTAGAAAGACCTTTAAACTATTTTATGAATAACCTTTGAAAGTAATATTGGTAGTCCGTCTAGTTTTAAAACGGGTTTTCGCCAAAAGTGGCCACTTCTGGCGAAAACCCGTTTTAAAACTAGACGGACTATTAGTAATAATTTCAAAGGTTATTCATAAAATAGTTTAAAGGTCTTTCTTAACAGTGATACAAATCAAATTTTTAATTATCACCATATTTAGTTTTAAACAATTTATTTTAAATGAGGGCGCCACTTTAGCTACCACTTCGTCTTTAAGATCGATTTATCCGTTCGAGAGCTACGGACAGACAGACATTAGCGTCAACCTTATTGCGGGCAGAAATTATAGCTATCGAATTTTTTTGTAAATATAGTAAATAAAGTTTTTCGTTTTAGTATATGAAGTTAGGGCTTTAGCCTATGTAAATGTATAAGTAAATAAATATGATGTAGCGACAGATGTTGTAGGGTGCCTAGATATATCTACTAGATATACTACATGAGAGTAAATGAGTTATGAACTGTGTGTATACTATCTATCCATCCTTGTCTGTAGCTCTTCTGTATTCTTCTATCTATATATGTATGATGTGTAGTTTTTCTATTAGTTTTGTGTGTAAACATATATTTAACATTTAGTTTAGAACTCTTTTCCCTCTAGTCGTAAGATTCCGTAGATGCGCACTTATTAAGGATGGCACTTCGGGTTTGGTTAAAAAAAAGAATTTATTTAACCAGCAGCCTTTATTATCCGAGCTTAGAATTACAATAATCAAATAATCTATCTTACGAACTAGTATATATACTAAAATAAATGCTTACATAGTCTTAGGTAGATAGGGTTTTCACACTTAACACCTTCGACCCCAAGAGAGAAATTATGATCGAAATTAATAAAAACGTAAATCGTATGGTATTGTTATAGAGCGTGTCAAATCTCTAAAACACATTAATCAACAAGGACGATCAAAGGATAACGCAAAGGAAGTAGGTAAAACAGATCTACTTACAGTCCCGTCGCAAGTCCCATGTCCTGCTGATGGCTGGATATATTGTACTCGAAAACTCGAACTCTGGTTGCAGCAACCCGGCGTGTCTTCTTAATAAATTTGTTTGTTTTGGTTTCTCTCTCCGACAAACCGTTGAAACGGACGGTGGTTCTTCCGGCGACGGTGACTTAGTACGGCAAGAAATTCGGATCCTTGGTTAAGTGTGTACGACGAGGATCAATCCACCGATGGAAATCCTACCGGCTGCGCCAATTAAGGATGGCACTTCGGGTTTGGTTAAAAAAAAGAATTTATTTAACCAGCAGCCTTTATTATCCGAGCTTAGAATTACAATAATCAAATAATCTATCTTACGAACTAGTATATATACAAAAATAAATGCTTACATAGTCTTAGGCCTAATTAGTGCTGACGAACCTAATATTCGTAGGGTTTTCACACTTAACACACTCGCACCTGACAGGCTGTAGCTGAAAATCAGTGAGCTACTCTCTGAGCAGCTCCAAGCACTGAGCTATGACCTTTTTGTATTGCTGTGGCACACAGATGCAGGGATATTGATATATGTTCTCAGTGCGATGTTTTATCATGTGTTATTTTGGTATTTTGTATATATTTCTTCTGTATGTGTGTGACTATAGCAACAAATAAACATCTTATCTATCTATCTATCTATCTACTTATTTTTCCGGTACGTAGCGTTTATTTAGCCCTGTAATAATAGTGCTAAGCGTGAGGTAAATAGGTGTATGATTATGGATTTCTCTAGCTTATTTACATAGAACCTTGTCACACTCCATGGCCACGGCCCTTATAAGTTTGAGAAGGTAATTGAAAATATTTTAAAATGGAGGTTATATCTAGGCACACCTACCCTCATCTAGATCATAGTTTTTGGTTGTAGGCCTGTTCTTAGAAAACTTAGTTTAGTGTCACTGTGATATCCTAGGAATAAAGAAGCCTGCAAGCACGGGTTTCCGACGGTCTCTTTTTTATTGATTGTTATAACTTCCACGCTAGTTAGGAAGAAAATGGATAACTTGGAAAGTAACAGCTGTTAAGTAAGTATGTATGTTTTATTCTCCCAGATCAGCAAAGCAGAATACATCTTATAAATTGAACCAACAAGTAAATGTCCAAAGTACTAAGTGATAATCACTTCGTAAACAAGTATGGACTTTCACTTGACGAAAGTAACAGATAAACGCACTTGCAAACAAACAAACACTTCGTAGAATTTGACCGACGTTTCCCAGTACACATAATCCGGCTTAAACTGGTTAGCGTTAATGGATTCTGTACTGTTTTGTCACCTCTAGAGTGACGTCATTGTGCGTTTGAATGCAACATTCGTAGTACCTACCTACAGTGCGTTTGTTTAGGTGTTTAAAATAATGTAAACGATCTTGACATAACTTTTTTTTGAAACTTAATAAATCAATCTGTACACTTTATAAATCAATGCCTTCGCAAATTACAAATTATTTATTTTTTCTACTCCTGTACTGTTATCTGTCTTTTAAATGGTCCCGAACACAAGAACATAGATATGATTTCAGAAAAGTCTATAGTCTATTCCTAATATAATAGCACATGTGTTGTTATTTCGCCAAAACGATACTACTAGCCATAGACCTATAACTTTTTATTCTTTAGATCTACCATACTGCCAACATAATAAAATCGTTATTTTAACATATGGTGCCATTTTTCAAACGTGGAGTCACTGAACAAAAGGTTTTTTTATGAAAAACATTCGTTTAAGTGACTTCATGTTTCAAAAATGGCACTTTTAGTCATTAGGAAGACGTCAATAAAAAAAAAAGTCTTCCATAGATACCTAGTATCTACCAAGCATATGGTAGTATTTTGTACTTTTCTTTGTTTATTTTTGTATTTATTTTAGTAAATGTAGTCGTAGAAAAAGTATTGTATGCAACGTTGTATTAGTAGTCAAAAACCCTCTTTAACCCTCCTTATACAACTGTTGCATAAAATACTATTATAAATTACAACATTTATTTGTAATTTGCAAAGGTATTGATTTATAAAGTGTATACCTATTTAAATAAAAAAGTCAAGATTGTTTACATCCTTTTAAATACCTAAACAAATGGACTATAATCATAAAGATCTATGACTGTGAATGATGCTTTGAAGTGACTGTTTTTGTAAACTTTACCTTTCTGAACGTTGTTATAAAAAATATTTTATAACAAGGTAAAGCCGAAAGCTAACGTAGGTACGTTTGTATAGGAAGTCAATATGATTTTTTATTATTCCGATTAAAAAAATATTAGTGAACTGAATGATGAATCACTACTAAGGACTGAACTTTCTGTCAAAGTTAGCGATAGGGTCCCGTTTTAACCCTTTGTATAGGGAACCAAAAAAAACATGCTTGAATAGTATATGTATTAGTGTTCAGAACTTCAAATTCTAAAAGTCAACAAATATTTTACTCAAGAAGTAAGGAACATCTAGTATTTAATAAAATATGTGTATGTATACCATAAAGAAGATAAAAACATGGGTTTAATAAACCCATAACCACACTGTTACATCGCCGGCCTCGTAATCGCCATACTATCCAATAACCGATAAATTGCATGATGAGATGTTACGCCTCGAACAATGTTGCGTTCAAGGCAACAGACTGTGTGTACTGTCACAGGTATGGCACTTTATAGAAGCGGAGTATCATTTATGCGTACTACCACTACAAACAAAACTATACATCCGTACACACGTCAATGTGTGTGTTCGCCGCCAACACACACGACAAGGCGAGAACTAGAGAGGTGAGACGGTGGAGAACGGGGACGCATTAATCCGCATTAATGCGCAGGATCCTTCTGTGGTACTGTATATAAAGCTATGAGAAGAGAATAGGTAAATGAGATGGGAGAAGATCACTAGTATGGTATCCCAAAATTTAGATGGTTGGAAATTGCGTCCGTGTTCTAGGGGTCAAGGCGTTGTGATCCGGTTCATGGGTCCCACTGGGAAGCATACTTTGTGAAAAGTCGTTTCCAGTCTGGTTAGGATATTGTAGGCTTGTATCACCTGATTATCCGAAAATAAAGATGATTCTTCTCGTCTTCAAAGATGTTTGCTCAATATTATTCAAGGATTGGTTCTGATCTACCCTTTGGTTGCGAAGGTCAGACTGCAGTCGCTCTGTGTAAAAACCAGTAACCTCTTCAAATCACCTAGGTTAGACAGCGGCCCCGGCTTCTAAAGCGTTACTACCAAGGGTGCAACCGTGAATATGCTCGGATGATGATGACCAAAATTCAGATGGTTGGATTTCGCGCGTTGCTTTTGTGACTATCCCTTGGACACCTCTAAAATTTCAGAATATCAATCAAGTACCTATCTGCTGAAGTAGTGGTAGTCTAGGCACTGCTGTCTGTGCTGTGAGCCACGAGTTCGGTCCTTAAGAGTCCCCTTACCCTGGACAGAATCAGACTTTCCCATAAAAACGTAGTCTACGTTTTATTTTGAAACAACTAGGGTAAGGGGATTCTTAATGGCCGATAGATCAGTGTTAGGCGTCAGCTATTAACATAAACGAGAAGAAAGACCTATTTGCATGAAAAAAGGTGCTTCGTCGGCAGACATGGTAGACTAAAGAAATTGTGGCTTGAGGTCGTCAAGCGTGATGCTGATATGCGTGCCAATGGTCTTACAACCAAGGATGCTTAAGACTGTACGATGTGGAAAAGTAAAAGCAGGAAGGTGGACCTGACGATACAGGTATAGCACTTCAATTCAAAGCGGAGTATTATTTATGCCTATTACTACCTACAAACAAAACTATACATCCATGCACACGTTAATGTGTGCATGTATTCGCCCACCAACACACCCGACAAGGCGACAATGGGGGAAAGGTGGACGGGGACGCATATTACGCGGGACCCTAGGAGTTTCCGTTCTGCATGTACTTAATACTTTATTAATTCTGTGCCCAGGTTTCACAGCATTAGACCTGATGCACCTGGGAATACGCTGAGATCATCATTTCAGCCGCATACCGTCCACTGCCGGACATAGCCCTCTCCCCAGGCGCGGTCGCAGCTTGAAATTTTGGAGGGGGTCACTCACTACACTAATAAAAAATTGGTATCTGGAATAAAATAAACATTATTGCGTAAAAACACCACTAGATGTCAGCAAACTATAAATTTATCGCTGTTAGGGGATAGCTAGAAATTTCCTTTTATTATTTAGCAAATTTTTGAGATTTTTCAATTTGACCTTAGATTTTGGGGGGGGTCATGTCCCCTGTGACCCCCCCCCCCCTTCGGATCGCGCCTGCCTCTCCCAAGGATTTCCAAAATGCGCTTTCCTGCGACCCTGGTCAGGTCATCAGTCCATCTTGTGGGTGGGTGTTCTACGCTTCGCTTGCCAGTACGCGATCGCCATTCAAGAACCTTTTTACCCCCATCTGCCATCGCTGAGATTAAAGAGGGAAATGTTTTCGTAAGGAATTCACAAAAATACACTTTTACGTTTATAATATTGGTTCGGTAAGGACTGTAACCTCTTTGATTTACGATAAATCTCATTAAAATACAAGTATCATTATTGCAAGACAGATTTAACCCCACCAGATGTAACGTGACGTAAATAGGCTGTAAATTGCCGAATTCAGGTTAATGTTTCGTGACCGTAATAACAACGATTAAAAGCAGTATTGTATTTTACACTTTTGTGACGTATATCTAAGGGCGCGTTCAGACGACATGCGCACACTAATCCCACGACAAGCGCAGTTTGATGATTCTCCTATCACATATCAATACAACTCAAATTGCATTTACCAAAGTCCAGTCCGGGCGAACACCGGGCGGGGGCAAGGCGGAGGTAAGGCGAAAGCAAGGCGGGGACAAGGCGGGGACAAGGCGAGAGCATGGCGTATGCGAGGCATGTTTGAGTTATATTGATGTGTGATAAGACTGAAATTAAATTTCAAAAATTTCAAAGCTTGCTTGGCGTGGGCTTGGCGTGCGGCTGTCGGCCGAATACGCCATAATGCATATTAACTTAACAAAAGAGTTTGATCTCCTTTGATCTTAACGTGTAAGAAGACTTCAAATATTCCAGTGCTCCAATTTAAACCACTGCAAAATCAAATCACACAAATCATTCTGCATACAAAACGTAGGCCTACATGTACGAGTCCGACGACCGGTTTATTTTTAAACAACAGGAAGAAGTGACCGCTGGACAGCCTGAATTCAAGGATGCGTGCATATCGTGTCTAATGAGTTCATAATGAAATGACTGCGTGCCGAGCAGTTTACGTCACCAAAAATGCCCTTCGTTCGTTCATATCCTTATGATAACTGTGTTACATGTATTACGATACGGTAACAGATGTTTAGGCACAAGCTGATTTACATTGATACAGTAGCTGGCGCCAGCATCACTGGATTCCTGCGCTGCATTGGAACTGACACTGGATCGCATCGTTTACACGCGTCTAGTAGTCATTTGTACTTTGTAGCAATGACTACAAGTTTGCATCCTTAATTACAATAAAAAAATAGTGAAACCACGCGCAAAAGCTTGTATTATTTTCAATTGAAAAAACGGGAAAAAAATCCCACTAGTTCATTCAACTGAACTGGACGACTTAACTAGAACAAAGGAAAAATAAAAATGATAGCTTTACAAAAAAGAAGGAAATTGGAAACAATTTAAAAAACTGGACAAATAAAACACGTAGTTGCGTACGACTATAGGTGCTAGCGACTTGCGTTCACTAACGGATCCAGTGCCACTGGCACGAGCTGCGCGGCGGGCGGTCACGGGATCGAAAAATACGCGGCCGGCCTATTTCGATCCAGTGCTGGATGCTGGACTGGACTGAAACATGTTAACATTGATTCTGTGCTGATCCAGTGTAGGAATCCAGTGATACTGGCGCCAGCTACTGTATCAATGTAAATCAGCTTTTTTTATGTCATTGGGCGGCAAACGAACAAGCGGGTCACCTGATCATCGCTGCCCATGGACAACTGCAACACCAGGTGTGTAACAGAAGCGTTGCCGGCCTTTCAGGAAGGGAAGATGTAGGGGAAGGGGAGGGGTGGGGGGTCTCCGGCTCTCTCACTCACCGAACGAAGCATAGAAGCGGTAACGCTACTATTCAGACGTCGATTTTCTGTGAGAGTGTGGTACTTCCCCGGACGAGCGGGCCCATTCATGCTACTAGCAAAACAAAGTTTTGTCAGTAGCGTGGCTGTAACACAAGTCCTTTTAAGTCTTTATTCCAAATAAGTTTGGCAGAGCCTAGGGCCGTAAAGCCGCATGATCCGAACTTTTTTTTACTCTTAGACGCAACTTTGGTATCTGAACCACTATTTTATCCGATAAACTTCAACGGGTCGCCGTGTATCACGAGATCTACAGCTCACAGAGCCACTAGTGTCAGTATCTACCACTGTTTCATGTTTCACAGCACTATGTACCTCTATGACTTCGTTATTCAAAGTAGAAATGACTACTGGACGCAGGCAAACGACGTGATCCAGTGTCAGTTCCAGTGCAGCGCAAGAATCCAGTAATGCTGGCGCCAGCTACTGTATTAATGTAAATCAGCTTTTATG
Source organism: Acrobasis suavella (assembly GCA_943193695.1). Lineage (NCBI taxonomy): Eukaryota > Metazoa > Arthropoda > Insecta > Lepidoptera > Pyralidae > Acrobasis > Acrobasis suavella. Next base: position 2,062,445 of record OW971944.1, read on the forward strand.
AAGTCTCAAACGGGTTTGACAGAACCTAGGGCCGTAAAGGCTGCATGATCCAAAATACTCGGTCTGCCCCATTAAGGAACAAAACGTGATAGTTGACCAAATAAGCGAAGGGTCTCAGTTTTGGCATTGGCCAAAAATGCTTTTGTCCTGCTGTTTGTCGGTCCGGCTTTTCTCGCCTACAGGTCGCATTTCTCAACCGATTCTCAAAAAAATATACATATAGAATAGAGATGACGACAGGGTTAGAACAGTGTAATTGTAATTGGTCCGTCTTTTAAAAATAATGGACCCATATTATTTTTCAGTTTGCCGAAAAAGTAAAAATTCACAAAGATACGAAGCATCAAAGTTACGGAGTCGGGGCTTGCGACGTCACCTCTATGTCAAAATCTTACGTAGCCTTGACGTCATGCGAAATTTCAATGCATTGTATCTTTGTCATTTTTTGTTTCCCAGATAAAGAAAAAATAAGTGTACAACATTTTTTTTAAAATCCAACAGATGGGTTAAAATATTTCTCCATTACACATAAATATTGCTTTAACGATTCAGTTTTTCGAAATTTTTCAAAATGGTGGAGAAATGGGGTTTGATAACTTTAAATACCATATTTCAGCCAATTCTCGAGCTCCTCCGTTCTTCAAAAGGCACGTATAAACCGTTGGTCCCGGCTGTCGTCAAGCTACTTTAGGAGCTTTGGCATCAGCCTGAAAAATCTGACACCAGTGTAGGCCACTTACAAACAAAAAACAAACAGTTAATGGTCTAATATAAATATCTGATAGTAACCTATGCGACTGCTGTGCCATAGAATCGATGGACTACCTTATGTCATGTCCGAACTGCCCTTATCTCATGTACCATTAAAGACGCCGAGAGGAAAGAGAAGGATCGCCGTGGCCACATATTGGTAAAAACATATTTAAAACTATAAATAATACAACCATTTCTACTCGACAAGAAGAAGAATACTGACTAGCCCTTAATTACTCGACTGCACCAGAAGGAGGGTTATGTTTGTCGAGAGTATGTATGTATGAATGGATGTATGTATAATTGTTTATCACGATCTGCAGCCTTAACGGCTCGATGGATTTTAGCTTGAGAGGTGTCGTTAGATTCGTATTTACTGTGAGAGTGACACTGGGTACTTATATCAAAATAAAAAAAACAAGATGGCGGATTTTTGGCGCTAAATTCAAATGGCACGCTCTGCAGCCTGAACGGTTCGATGGATTATAGGTGACGTTAGATTCGTATTTACTGTGAGAGTGACACAGGGTATATAAAAAAAAAATCTACTAAAAAGGCAGTCAGGTTTTTTGTTTGTGTAATAATTACTTGATTGCTTTTATATGTTAAAAATAACTGTAACTAACTTCTTTCAAAACAACTCCTGAAAGGGACCTCATTATTTTCGTGGCTACGAGAGCAGGTGCCAAGCAGCAAAAAGTAAAAAAGTTCACAACATGCAGGTTAAGTGTGTACTTTGCCGCTTTGTGCGAAGTTGGGGCTGCAATATGCATCATTTATGACTTCCAAGAGTCAACAAAATTTCTTCATTTCATTTAAATTTAAGAGCGACGCTCTCGTCGGTGGAGTTCTTTTCATTCCTGTTTATCTTCAGACTTTTGACGTCTTGGTACGACACCACTCCTACTTTCTCCTTTATTTGCTTTATTAAGCTGTGTCTGGGATTTCCACTTTCCCTTCTTCATTCTATTTTGCCTTCATTATCGTCTTCATGAATTCGTCGTGTCGTACCAAAAAAAATACGTTTTTTTATGTGAGCCTTATTTAAATATGTATTTTATTCTGTTTTTAGTATTTTTTGTTAGCGCGGCAACAGATATACATCATGTGAAAAAAATTCAACTGTCTAGTCTAAATTAATGTGATACAGCCTGGTGTTAAATAGACAGACAGTGGGATGGACGAACGGACGGACAGCGGAGTCGGTCGTCACTTAGTTATGGGACTCTACGGAGGTTTGTTAACGAATCGTGCTGGTGAACAAACTCAGCATGCACCGGCCCGCTTAACAAGAGCCCTTAGTAATAGGGTCTTGTTTTTACCTTTTGAGTACAGAACCCAAGAAAAAAAGAAAAGTAGAAGATATGTAGATGCTCAAACTTCCTACATATTCAACCCTTTTTCCTCCCATTACCAGCGAAGGGTGTGTACTCGCGTGGGAAGCAGAAATGTGCATAATTTTAAAGCATGCCCAAGGACGCACTTGACATAAATTCGAGATGCAAGGACGTTATGAAAGTAGGTAAGGTTTCAAGCAAATCCTTTGGGTGAGATTTTTCTAAACTGCTTTGCCGCGTAGTGGCAGACTAAAATAAATCTATATATATACGATATATGTATTTGTTATAAAGTATAGTATCGTTGAGTTAGTATCCCATAACACAAGTCTCAAACTTACTTTGGGGCTAGCTCAATCAGTGTAATTTGTGCGTATACATTTATTTATTTTAAAAAAAATCCGCTGGTTTGCAATACTGGAATTTATGTAATACCCGACTGTGACGTCAAAGTTTCTTGGAGTCAAATATTCCTAGGTCTATGCAAATATTTTTCTGCATTATCATCATCAGGTCTTTTCAGTCTTCACTGCACGACCCTCTGTACTACCAGAGCCATACTTGGCCAGAGCAGCCAGAGGACTTTGCCTACACTCAAAAAAGAACTTCCCAAATTGGTCCAGGCGTCTTCGAATAATCCAGGAACATACAGAAGTCAGTTAAAAATTACCAACATTTTTCTACAATACAGCACGGTCTTACTCCCAAGTCCATGGGGAACAGTCAAATGTGGGTCTTTATTTACTTTTTCCAAGTATTCATGCTCCAGGAAGTTTTTCTCATAGCGCTTTGTGAATTTAATAAGCAGAAACAGACAAAAACGGTCTCTTTACCTGAAATATAAATGAGATACCGCAAAGTTTTGGAGAAATGGCGTATTCGTTAACAGGGGTGTCGTTTGTGCTTTGAAATTAATTCGGGCTCGAACATATTTCATAAAATGGTTGATATAACATTTTTTTTTACAGTAATTATGAATAATAATTACATAATCATCCGAGCGTATTTTGCCGGTTGCATCCTCAGCAGTAACGCTTCAGAGCCCGGGGTCTGCTACTAAACTAAGGAGATTGGACGAGGTTTCTAGTTTTATGAATAATAAATAGCAAAGTATGATGTAGTATGATGACAGTAAAAAAGATGGTTGAAAGATATCAACAAAACATGTTTATAAGACTAATGTAAAAAAAAAACAGTAGGAAAGGGTCGGCCTCGGCGAACATTCCGCGAATAGATTGCAGACGTTCTTAAAAAAAAAAGGTAACTAGTAATTAACAAACAATACGAATCTTACGACACCTCTCAAGCTAAAATCCATCGAGCCATTCAGGCTGCAGAGCGTGCCAAACAATTATACATACATACATACATATTGTCGAAAAGCATAACCCTCCTTCTAGCGCAGTCGGGTAATAAGTACCCGTAAAGGAACATACATGAGGAGATTGATGTGTGTAAATGAAGCGAAAGAATCAAGGTCCGAATTCTCTTCGTGGGAGAGACAGGAGTGATAATAAATGTATGTAATAAATACATAGAAACGTACAAAATAAAAAGGCTCAAATAAGCACTAAAATTGATCCGTCTTAAGAGGCTACCTGAATTTTTCGGATTCCAGTGCTGCCCCCCATTTAAAATAAATAATTTGAAAGGAAACGGAGACATCATTTAAAAATTTGTCTTGACCAGGCCCTACTTCACAAAATAGTTAAAAGGAACTTTACAAAACCCTTTAAACTATTTTGTGAAGTACCTACTGTTTACAGTTTCAAGTGAAAATGCTAAGCTTTTCTACGCACATTAGCCAAAAGTGGTTGTTTTTTGTAAGTGTACGTAGAAAAACTTCACGTTCTTACTTTAAACTGTAAGTTTATAAAATAGTTTAAAGGGTTAGGTATCTAGGGACTGGTTAAGACAAAATTTTAAATGATGTCTCCGTTTCCTTTCAAATTATTTATTTTAAATGGGGGGCAGCACTGGAATTCGGAAAATTCAGATAGCCTCTTAAGACGGATCAATTTTAGTGCTTATTTGAGCACAACAGCACCGTGTTACCGACTACAACCATAATCGCACAAAACGAATCCGTCTCGTTCCGATCTCGTCTCCTTTTAAAACTGAATTCTCTCATCGCTTCTTTTGCTTTCTAGGTCCGCTTCTTTACAATAAAATTCATTCTAAACTTAAAATTTGGCAACTACCTTACTATTCATGCAAATTAACTTTAACAAAGTATCTAAATACCCTTGATTACAATGAGACGGAGGACCTAATTATTCCATCGAAATAAACATACTTATATATATTTATAACCATTTACAAATCAAGTCAAATCTATTCTACTTACATATATTTTGAGCAGTATTAGACTTAAGTTTTTAGTACATAAGCTGTGGATATGATATTCAGGGTAAAAACACATGAAGTGTACGGGTGAAGGAGCACTGGAGTGCTGTGACACAGGCTCTGCCTTCTGCAGGCTCCAGTCTCCTTTCATCTAATCTATATTAAGAAATTAAACCTAATCTACAATTACTCTTTATATTTTTGTTTTAGATTAATGGAGAAAATAAATAAACATTTTTACTTTTTACTTTACTTATGTCTCCGTTGTCTTGTAAATAATTTATTTCAAATTGGGGTAGCACTGGATTCCGGAAAATTCAGGTATCCCCTTAATAAGGCACACTATTTTGCAAGAAGCCTAGGTACTCGTAATAATGACACCTGCTGCTCTTCCGTCACTGTCAACTTTTATTTGGGTGATTGATGGTTAAAACCACGCTCTTTACCATCATCAAATTCAAATATATTTTTATTATCGTAGGATATTTATAATATCTCTTAATAATCGTCACTTTGTTTTATTGCACAATAATTGTTGACGTCAAAAAGTTACTTAGAGCTAAGTTTACTGCCGCCTCCAAAGCGCTAGTGCACAAGAAGCGGCAAGCGGCAGCATCATCATTTCAGCCGCATAACGTCCACTGCAGGACATAGGCCTCTTCCAAGGATTTCCAAAATGACCGATCTAGAGCGGCCTGCATCCAGCGCTTTTCAGCGACCTTAGTCAGATCGTCAGACCACCTTGTGGGTGGGTATTCTACGCTTCGCTTGCCAGTACGTGGTCGCCATTAGAGAACTTTTTTGCCCTATCGGCCATCGGTTCGTCACGCTATGTGTCCCGCCCACTGCCACTTCAACGAGCTAATGCGCTGGGCTACCTATGTCGGTGTTTTTTTTTTTTCACCTACGAATTTCATTACTTCTGATTCGATCACGTAGGCGTAGGGAAACACCGAGCATAGCCCTCTCCATAGCGCGTTGAGCGACCTTGAGCCTTCTTATGAGATCCAAAGTAAGGGACTACGTTCAGAGCCATAAGTCATCACTGGTAACACACATTGATTAAACACTTCCGTCTTGAGGCACTGAGGTATTTTGGACTAGAAGTCACTGCGTAGCTTCCCGAACGCTGCCCAGCCGAGTCGGATTCGTCGAAAGACCTCTTCCTCGAAGCTGGAACTTTCTGCCTGGATCAATTGACCCAGGTAGATATAATGGTCTACAATTTCGAGTGTCCACACTCCCAACACAAACAGATTTATTCTATGACGAAATGTTTTTAACCTAGGAGTGAAATTGAATCTTTATTTAAAGTACATTACGCTTGTAGCTTAAAAAGCAGCCAAGTAAAGCCTAATTTTTCATTAAATAATATTTTATTTGTTACAGGTAAAGATCATACGAAATAATGAAAAGTTTGCACAAGGTAAAGAAATAAGGTACTATCTTCAGTAGTTAGAGGCTTAGATCCTCTTTGGACCAATGAACCATCACAGTAAGTAAATATATCATATTAAAGCTAATGTGAGATTTTAAATAATTAAAACGTTTAACTCACGTAATATAGCCAGAAGAATTGACGTTGTGGATGCAGCGTAAAAATTCTTCTTCGCCCCTGACGCTCGCCCTGATGATGGTCGTCCAAATCGATCGAAACTTCGAATATATTACGTCCGTTAACCATTTTAAAATCAATTAGTAAATCTAAGACCATCATTGCTTCAACTCTCTCCAAACCTTATTTTTGATGCTCTTTAAAGACATTTTATTTTTAATTCTTATTTCACTTGCTTAAATACTTTAAGGGGCCATCTGAAATTTTAGGAGTTCAGTGCTGCCCCCATTTGATAATCATTTAAAAAGAAACGAAGATATTTAAAATGTTGTCTAGATTAGATCAAACCATAGATAACCCTTCAAACTATTTTATGAACTACTGTTTACTGTTTAAAGTAAGAACGTGAAGCTTTTCTACGCACATTAGCCGTAAGTCGCACATTGTTGCATAGCGCTGTTATCAGTAGATTTTCTTTAAAAATCAATTAAATTTTAATATGCTTGCACGTAACATTATAACAGTAATAAAAAATCTACGAAATACCTAACGAGTCGCTTCAATTTTTTTCAGAATTCTCTAATGATTTATGCCCTTTGAAGAGATAAGCTCTAAGATAAGGTACAGGAAAAATGTTTTATTGAAATTGGGTAGAGTGTGAAGTTTTAACGTTATCGTTCGGATACTGCTTGGAAGCAATTAAAGTTAGATTAATGTCACTCGTGCGTTGGGGCCAGAAGAAAAGCGGAATGGCATAAGTAAGTTTTTTGAAGAACGCTGCCAGATCCCGCAAACGCCTGCACCTATCTGAAGAAATAAGTATTTGATAGATTTTAAAAACTAATGCACTTTTATTTAATTATCTTTCTCATTCTTAATTTTAACATTTTTTTTAAATAGCCGTCTGCGTCTTTTTCCTTCCATGATTTAACATTACATTAATAAAAAGCCAAACAATAATTAACCGAAGATTACGTTTTAAAAAAGGTCAAACCGAAAGAATTGACAATGTGCGCTAAAAATATTAATATAGTCTTACGGCTTATCCTCATGTTCATAAAAAATATCAACCATTTGCTAAACCTATTTTAGTTAAAACCATGTTTTGTCTAGTTTTATCAATGTAAAATATTGGAAAGAGCGATCTTGCCAATATTTGATATTGATAAAACGAGACAAAACATATTTTAACTAAAATTGGTTTATCAAACGTTTGTAATTTATTAATACGGGATAACCCCCGTATTCATAAAGTTTGGTGTATTATGACGAAACGATCGGACAGCTGTCGTCGCGTCTTGCGTGTATCACTTGTGTCACCAGTCACCACCCTGACTTTAAAAGACCCGTAAAGCTAACTGTGATATAATGAGAGTTACAATTTGTACCTATATTCCCTATTAATTAATTAAATAAATTTATATGTTCATATATGATTAAAGGGACGAGGAACTTGTTCAATATTTCGTGGCCCTACGTGGTTGAAGAGGCTTACTTTAGTGACAATCGCTATCCGGACTTATGACAGCGCCAGATCGGATCAGATTGAAGTGGTTTACTGGGAATAATTTCCAGTTTAAGTGCTTTTGTGTTAGCAGGGTTTCAAAAATAAAATATTATTTCTAAGCGTTTTTAATTTGAATACATTTTGATGGCATCTTTACTATTTTGATGACATCTTTGCTATCACTAGATGGCAGCACAGATGTCAGGTTGACAACTATATCTTCATAGCCAATCAACTGTTGAGACGCAACGACCAGTTGATAGGTTCTCTTGCTCCATCCAATGGTCAAATGTATCCAAGTTTCCAATTACAGCAGCTTATTGGACCTGACTTCACTGTCTCTGTGACATTTGAAAACCTTCATTAAGAATAGTACTTGATCGAGATGGGTGGCATCGAAGAGCCTTCTCGGTACTTGGTAGTGGGTATAAGAATCTGTGATGATGATGATGTAAAAGTAAAACTCAACGCTAAAGCGTGCATACTGCTGAGCCATCGAGCTCATCTGATTGTGATTCACTTGCAGCTGCACCCAACTTCCTGCCAAGCCTACGACCTTGTTCGCACGAGGCCTGATTGTTTATTTTTGTCACTGGTGGTCTTTTCGATGTGTGGCTAGTTGGACACCTATACAATATGTAACAAAACCCTGTCCGATCCTTGTAGGTGCAACTCAGACCGTCAATATGAACAACTTTTCCTATGGGACCAATGGTTGAAACTCGAAAATAAAATTACGACATTTTCATACAAACTGCCGGGCCGGCCAAACACTTTTTTTATGAAAATGTCGATTTTTTTTCGAGTTGATTCCATAGGAAAAGTTGTCCAAATTACACGCCCGGAGACATACGATTATTACATAAATTACTAAGCACTAAGTCAATAAAACATAATAAATACATATTTTGCGCCTCCTTCAAAAGACTTCTTTTAATCTCGGCATCACCAGTAGGTTGACTGTAAGATAAAGCTTGTGGCTTTAAGTCCACCTATTACATTTGTAAGAAAGTTAAATAAATAAATAAAAATATTCGAATTATAAGCCGGATATTGAATGGCAAATTAACCTTTATAAAACCTTATTATGTAAGTATTTAATTCACATAGTTTTACACGTATAGCTGTAGGTACTAGCCCAGAATCTCACCCAACGCTATCAAAGCAAAGTAAGCATCTAAAGATGCTCCCACACAGCAGTTATATAATGTTAAAGAATGTTGCATAATATTTGTTGTCTAACATTTTATAACGAATTATAACAAAAGTTATAAATTGTTAGTGTTAGTGTTATATAACTTCATACAACAGAATTATGTTACACAACGAGTTCAGCCAGTGTGGGAGCGTTTATAACATATAACATTGTATAACATGTTGTAGCAAAATGTTACACATTGTTATAGAATGTTATCGTGTTTCACAATGTTTTATAACGTTATATAACTGCTGTGTGGGAGCACCTTAAGAATAAGATAAGAAGAAGCCTTACTTATCCAAATTAGTATCTATGAAACAAAGACGACCTTTAGAAACATAACTTTATTACTTTTCTGCTTGTAACACAGTAATCTGGTTACCGAATGCGTGAAACCTAATTCAATTTGACCAAATCTACTTACCGTTCCCGAACACTTGTGTGTTACGTGGTGTGCTTAACTTCCATTGTTTTATTTGAATGTTTATTGTAACGTTTGTTTCATGCTAGTCTGGTAAAAAAGATAGTCATTACCCATAATTCTCGGACTAACGTTAGTAAACTAAACACATGTATGAACGTAATCTCCGAACACCTGATCTCCGAAATTACAGAGCCTAAAATTTTGAAAAAAAAACATACTAAATATAGCTCATTGCTTGTAGATTACAGGAAAAATAAGTACATGAGTATATTTTTTCAAATAAGGGTAATTTTTGAGGAATAAATAAGAAAATTAAAAAAAAAATTGCAAACCTTGTTGTGTTGTGTATCAAATGTAAGGGCTCGTTATGAAGATCTAAAATATATTTTTGTTATTATTGTAAAATAAAAAGTTTTAATTTTATTCATAAAAGAATACGGAAATTGACCATTCTCCCACCCTTATCTCCGAAACTACCGAGCAGGATATTTTGAAAAATATGCAAAATATAGTTCATTGCTTGTAGATTACAGGAAAAATAATATAAGTATTCTATCAATTGAAAATAAAGTGGTAAACCCAATGTAATACGTTCACTTACGGAAAATCTTTGATATTGTACGGAACCCTCTCCACGCGAGTTCAACTCGCACTTGCCCGGTTATTTTATATTTGGCCCACATACCCACAAGGTCAGACGACAAAGTAGATTGAATAGGTATCTTTTGGATAGGCATGCTTCATCCTAGTCTTCATCGTCGCTTACCATCAGGTGAGATTGAGGACAAATGCCTAAACCAATATATTGTAAAAAAAAAGGTCGCCGGGAAGAGCTGGATGCATAGGCCGCTCTAGATCGATAATTTTGGATGGGAGAGGCCTATCTCCAGCATGACATTATGCGGTGGCATGCATGAATGGCCCACTATCTTGCTGAATTTGTCCTAATGTCCCTAGGCGTTGTCTACAGTGTAAAACACAAAGACGTAATTAGTATGTATGTTTTGTAAGATGATACGGTGACGGCAAATAAATTCCACTACTATAAAACGTGACACGTCATCAGAAATAGTTTCAAAATAGTCGAGATACGTCCAACATGTTGCATGGACTGATGCAACTCAGTGAAAGTTTGGCAGATAGCCAACTCCTGGAATATACAGTTCCAGTTGCAGGTTTGTTTTGAATTAAAAGACATTTATTTTTATTTTTTTAAGGTTATAGTAGAAGGAAATATAGGAGGGAGAAGAAGAAAGGGAAGACCAAGAATGATTTTCCAATATATTTAAGACGAGATCTACGTTAAAAAAAAGAACTAATACTGCTACGCTACGATGGAACAGACATACATATACACACATGCATTCGTACAGACATACTTACATACGTACATAGACTGCTAAAATCATTACTCTTCCTCTTGGCTTTGCCGAAGTCGGGTAAAAATTTAGAGGAGTTAGGTCATTAAAAGCATATAAAGGATGGCAAAGAGAAGAGAGGAATAAAATAGGAGATATCTCCACTTACGAGTAACTCCACCCACAAGAGAAAGCGCTTAAAGTGGGTATTTTCCTGAGTCAAAAATAAATTATTTTGTACTGATAAGAAAATAAACATCGCAAAATAATGTCACTTGTCATTGAACATATCCATTTAAACGTGATTTTAGATTTATTATTGCAGAACAACTGATAATAAGAGCGCTATTTGACTCCAAGAAACTATGACTTTATCTGCCTGTATTTCATACAAACCCACTTTGTTAGTTTTGACGTTTAGAAAAAAGGATCTGATTTGACTTGGTGGAAAATAGCGGATTATAAGAAGAACCGATTTAAAATAATTGGCCAAGTGCGTGTCGGGCCTCGCGCTGTGAAGGGTTCCGTAGTTACGAATAACCACTTTGAGTTCATGCCACTAAAAACGTCCAAAAACTAATTTTCTATTGAATAAGTTGATCGCCTATACCTAACTTTTAAATTTGTAAACCCTACTTAGCTCTGATAGTTTTTCTTTAAATTTCGTTACTATAGCTGTGAATATAGCTTTTTCACATGTTTATATATAACTGTTTAGCATATAGAGGGGAAGGGCACTTGACTTAAACAAAAATTTTCACTTTAAAACCACACAATCTCATAATATTTTTGAAAGATTTATTCAACGATATCCAACATGATTGGTTAATCGAAAAAACGAAATTACCTTTTCACAATACTTGAACGGTAGCGACCATAAAAAAAATCTGTATTTTATTTTACCACTTTTTCCGCCTAATTAATATACATATCCATGTGAAATCACAGCTTTCTAGTATTAATAGTCGTTGAGTAAAACCGCGGACGGACAGACAGACAGACATGGCGAAACTATAAGGGTTCCTTGTTTACTACGGAACCCTAAAAAGAAGAGGAGGTTCTTGACTATTCAGAAAAAACGGTAAAATAAAATTTTTGAAAAAATTTTTTTTTTGTAGCTCCCATGCTTGTAAAATGATAAGTCAATTTTTTTCTCGATTAACCAATCATGTTGGGTATCGTTGAATAGGTCTTTTTAAAATATTGTGAGTTTGAAAACACCGTTTTTTGATTTTGGGATCCGTTTCTGAAATATTTGCTTTTAAAGTGAAAAAAATTATTGGAGTCAAGTGTCCCCCCCCCCTCTATCTGCTGAACGGTTATAAATGGACACGTGAAAAAATTCACAGCTATAGAATTTATAATCAAATCTCAATAAATTTAAAGGAAAACTATCAGAGCTAAGTAGAGTTTAAAAATTAAAAAGTCATAGGCGATTAACTTATAAAATGTACTCAGAAAAGGAAAATATCATACAGATTCAATAGAAAATTAGTTTTTAGACGTTTTTAGTGGCATGAACATAAAGTTGGCATTCGTAACTACGGAACCCTACTGCGCGAGGCCCGACATGCACTTGGCCAATTATCTTATCTATGTTCCTCGATTACTCAAAGATGCCTGAACCAATTGGGAAAATAATATTTTAGTTTAAAAGGGTATTCTTCCCAAATGGCCCTGTGATCATCAAGTCAGGATCTGATGATAGGATCTTGGAGAAATCGAGGAAATTAATTTCCTAAGTAGCCGTCTGCGAAGTGTACGGGAAGACTTGGAGGGGTCCGATTCTACTCTGTTGGAACCTACACGGCAAAATGAAACATTCAATTAATTGTAAATAGCAACTTAGTTCCCAAGTATTTGTATACAATTCTAAGTCCATCCAAACAGAGTTTCGACATAAACCACATATGGTCTGGCGCCATGGCGCGTGAATGGAATGGAAAATGTGTGTGGGTGGAGGTTGCCTTCGTTTACATAAACTTGGGTTGATAATAGCCTTAAGTTTGTATTTAAAGCGAAAGGACTATAGATTTAACAACACAAGTAATGTACCTACTACATAGTTTTCTATTTTCAGACTACTGGTTTTCTAGCCGATTGAGTGGCGGACGGAGCCTTAAGGCGGCCGACCCTTCCCGATCGCTCTGTCACCAACGCGAATATAGTTTGAAAAGCTTGTTGTTTCATCCAGGGCTATGCTAGAAAAAGAGGCAAACCAAAAAGAGACAGATAGCGCCTAAGGGCACGGTTAGCATTCTATTGAATAAAATTAGTATTATTATTATTAACTATCCATTTAACGAATATTAACTATTCATAGGGTGCAGAAATTTCATAAAACTTGTTCCAGGTGTTACGTGTTTATCAGTAAGCCTTACGAGGTGTGAAACAAATGTTTTATATTCAAAATTTTCATTACATTTGCGAGGTTTGTATCGATATATTGTTTTTTTACTTTTACAATTTATGAGTACTTAATAAACGGTCGAAGTACAGCAAATTTTTTTGCAAAAAAGCACTTTTTTGGAGGCTTATGATTTTGTTTTTCTAAATTTTAAATTTTTTATTTCGATAGAAACCTAGAAATAGCGCACAAAATATCTTTTAGTTCAAAAGTTTTTAAGAAAGATCAGATACAACGCCATAAACACGTATGAGCGTTTGTATGATAAGTAAGACGGGAAGGCCGCTCTTAAGACGGCCCCCACATTCCTGTAAATAAATATAGCCGTTCTATAACTGTCCACTTTATCCATTTTACATATTTTTCATGAACATGAGCATTTATAACACCAAACTACACCGATTTCAAAGCTGACACAGTTTTCTAACATTCTAATGAACCGTTGGTCAACAGAATCTTTGAACGATCAACTTTTCATCGAAAGGACTTTTCACCCTCGAACGTTTCGCCGACATAATTAATGCTTATGCTTAATTATGTCGGCGAAACGTTCTAAACCATTTTAAGTCAACAGTTCTATTCACATTATAAAGTCGACTAAAATCAATCTGCAAAATAATTTAGAGGGAATCCCGAGACTGTATTCAGACTTCTCGCCAAAAACTCCTCAACAAGAACCTCTATTTTTCCGCAGTGTCAAACAATACTGTAATTAAAACGTGTAATAACACGTGCAGTGCAACTTTCACGACAGCTGTCGGGTGCATCACCCTCGGCAGTAACCAATAATCGATACGAACTTGTTCCGACCAAGTTCAATTGTTGAGTCATCAATTCTACTCTTTATAGGCTAAAATGGTATTCATTGGAAAGATCATTTTCCGACTTCTACACCAAACTACACAAACGATATTGACAACATTTCCATGGGACTTGATAAATATGCTCTTTTAAGCAAAACAATAAAGATTCCAAATTGGTTCAGGCGTTTTCGATAATAAAAGGCCTATACGAGTACATTCGAATTGATTACCTCCTCCATTTTGAAGTCTATTATAAAACCTTTGGCATGAATATTTGTGTCGCAGTACCAAAATTCAAAAACGAGAGAAATATATCGATTAAATACTGAAAGAAAGAAAGAAAGAAAATCTTTATTCGGAAAATAATCTTTATACTGCTATCTTACTTACAAATGAGAAAATTTCTGGGAAACTGCTGCCCTGTCGTAACGAGCCCAGAACTCTGGCAGAACTACCACATTGAATGGCAACATTATTAGAAGCCCGGCCTGCCTTTTCGACCAAGAAAATAAGAGTCATGGTCAAAAGTGATTTTATTTTTGAAATAAGTATAATAATTTTTCAAAATTAACAACTTACTTCACCTACAAACTACACAACCAATTTTGATAAAATTTCTATATGACCAACTGACAAGTGTACCCTTTCAAAGAATAAAAGAATTTTCCAAATCAATCTGGTAGTCTTCGAATCATTATTGAGCATATATAAAAAAAAGATTTTGATGAATTGATAACCTCTCCTCCTTTTTTGTAAGTCGGTTAAAAATGAATCGTGAAAAGCAAATTCAAACTCATCGGAAGCTTGACCGTGACTCCTTTGGGGCCCGGAGGGCCTCGGAACTCGGGAGTATCTCTAATTAACTCCAATTAGGAGGCCCTTACCGCACATTATTCAAGGGCTTGCTAAGTATACACCGTTTCACTTATAGATGGTATATCATTCGTTACACTACGTTTGACCGAAAAGATAGTTTTCTTATCAAGTGTGTTAACACTAGTATCACTGTCAGTTAGCACTTTCAGCCTACCTTAAGGGGATACCTGACTTTTCCGAGTTCCAGTGCTGTCCCCATTTGAAATAAATCATTTGACAGGAAACGGAGACATTACTGAAAATTTTGTCTTGACCAGGCACTAAATAACCCTTCAAACTATTTTATGTTACGTATGTATGTGTATACCGAAAGCAAAAATTAAATGATTCTACAAGTTAATTTGCCAAGCAAATTTTTAGAACCTCCATCTAGTGATGAGTAACGAAACAACATATTCCAATTGATATCTGTAGCGCCATCTATTATTTGCTAGGAAAATTAAAAGAACCCTGACTTTCAAGCGTTAAGCCCCAATTAATTTTAAATGGATGAACCGATTTTAGTCAAACATAGCTATGAAACACCGCAAAAGAACTCGCTTTTACTTAAAATAAACCGCAATAAATCAGATACACAGATAGACAGACTTTAGCGTCAAACTCATAAGTCTCATAAAACCTTTTTTTGTCGGGGTTATGGAATAAATATAAATATATATTGTCCGTATATATATTTAAATTTATTCCATAACCACTCAAAGTAAGTTCGAGACTAAGTCAACGATGTACTAAATTGTATAACAAATACTTAGATAGATATCCAAGACCCAGGGCAATCTGAAAAATATCATTTTTCATCTTGACCTGACCGGGGATCAAAACCGGGATCTCCGATGTGACCGTCTCGCCTGGCATAATTACAAAATCGAAAAAGCGGCCACTTTTGGGCTAATGTGCGTAGAAAAACTTAACGTTCTCTCTTTAAACTATTAACAGTTGTTCATAAATATTTTAAAGGGTTATCCAGGGCTCAGTCAAGACAACATTTTCAATGATTTTTCCGTTTCCTTTCAAATGATTTATTTTAAATGAGGACAGGGACAGCACTGGACCTCGAAAAATTCACGTATCCCCTTAATGTTAGTAAAATAAATAAATATATAAGGACAAATCACACCGAGCTAGCCGCAAAGTAAGCTTGAACTTTTGTAATGGGATACTTACTCAACGATACTAACATATATTTTATGATAAATATGTGTATAGATACACCCAAGATCCAGGACAATTGGAATAAGCTCTTAATATTTCAACTTCCCCTGGCCGGCGATCGAACTCGGAACCTCCGGTGTGACAGGCTGGCATGATGAACACTAGGCCATATGATCCAACTTACATGATATTACAGTTTTTGCCTTCATTTGTACCTTGGTAATGGTTAATATTATAACTATTTATAGTTTACTAGCTTTTGCCCGCGGCTTCGCTCGCGTAGGGGTGTTATTTATAAAAATCCTTTCTTAGGAGATGCCTACGTCATAGTAGCTTTATGCATGCAAAGTCTCAGCCCGATCGGTTTAAAATTGACAAAGTTTCATACAAACTTTCACCCCCTATTTTATCCCCTTGGGAGTAGAATTAATCAAAATCCTTTCTTAGCGGATGCCTACGTCATAACATCTACCTCCATGCCAAATTTCAGCCCGATCCGTCCAATGGTTTGGGCTGTGCGTTGATAGATCACTATGTCAGTCAGTCAGTCACCTTTGAGTTATATATATTTAGATAGTTGACCTCGAAATACAGTCACAATATCGGTGGGACTATCGATAGTATCGAATAACAGATACCAGCGACAGATATATCGATTTATCAATAGTTGGCAATACCTTTGATGAAAGGTAAAACTATCGATAGTATCGATACAATTGAATTTAGATACTATTGATAATCCGATAGCAAGAATATTGCAAACTATTAACAATCGATAATATCAATATTATCGGTTATTCGATAGTCCTATCGATATTATTACTGTTTTACAAGGCCACGATAGTATCGATAGACTATCGATATATTATACTATTAAGTTTGCAACACTAGTAGGTACCTTAATTATGGTTATATGGTCTAGGACCTACTTACTTAATCTAACGAAGCGAAATAGATCCGACCTCCATGGTATTACAGTTTTTGCCTTCATCTGTACCTTGATGCTCGTTACACATCAAGGCATTGCCGTGTTATAATTTGATGTAAAAACCTTCGTCCCTAATGATAGGCGTTCCGGAATTATGCTTTTTCATTGGAACTTATTATTACAAAGGTTGGCTGAAAGAAATTTAGTGATAAGCCTTTGTACCTACTATATTTTAAATGTAAATGTAAAAGTTGGTGCAATAAAGAAATTTTATCTTATCTTATTGAGGAGCTCGAGAGTGTACGTTCTTTTTAACCGACTTGAAAAAAGGAGGATGTCCTTAATTTTTGAAATCTTTTTACAAGCTTTTTTTAGTTTCACCTGTCCCGTTTTCGGCCTGTCTGTCTGTCTGTAATCAAATCTTGCAAGTAAAATTTGACCCACTTCCCGGTTTCCAATTTAGCTGAAATTTTGCACGCATACGTATATCGCGTAACAATGCAATTTTATGATGACATGGAGCTGATCTGATGATGGAGCTGGACGGAGGCTATAGGAACTCTGTAATGAAACGACGCAACCCCATCGAGTTTGGGCAGGTTTGATTCGTTTTGAGGATCGCTTTAGATAAAAGCTTGTTTTAAAAAATACATTTTTCAAGTAATATCTTGTTTTTATGTATATTCCCCGGTTTTGTACATAGACGCTTCTGTATGTGCAAAGTTGACTAACAGAAGGACTTTGCCATTTAATAATAATTTATAATAATGGACTGTTTTCTCAGTCCACATATTTTAACATCAGTGTAATTAAGTAAGTTGACGTTTTTAGAGGAAATGCTGCCTTACAATTTGTTACCGCTTATTCTGTATTTGCGCTTAGGATGCGGCAGTAAACTTAGCTGTAAGTAAATGATCTGACGTCAACAACTAACTATTATGAAATCGAAAGAAAACTTTGACAATTATAAAGTGACACAAATATCCAAAGATAAATAAATGATTTTGACTTGACTTGACTTGCCAAACTGTACGATATGTTTAAAATGATTCGAATGGAAATGAAAATGAGCGCCCAAAATTGAGAATACTATATCAACCTAATGTCTTTTGTTCGAAACGATTCTGGAGAACAATTCAAGTTTTCGAAGGGTTTTAGTCGTTGTTTATCCAAACCAGTTTATGTAACTTGTGGTCTGCCATCAAGGTCTTTACCAACTCGCAAGACGGTACAGTCAGTTACAACAGTCGGTGATTAAATTCATATTCTAGTTTATACATAAGAGAATTTTGTCTGTGGAATTTTATTAATTTAATACTTTATTTACAAAAATAAATGGTACAAAAGGCGGACTTAATGCTAGTGGCATTCTCTACCAGTCAACCTTCGGGATAAATATAAATTTTGCGTAGTAGGCGTAAAAGTAAGGTACTCAAACAGTATGCTCCAAACATTCAACATATTAAATACATATAACATAAACATATATTATACAATAAACATAAATAAATAATATATATACATAATCATACATGCAATAAATACATTAAATAAATTTGTCTAATTACTATAGAATACCAGGATAAAAATTTCTGCTGCATTCAATGAGAGTAAACGCGTGTGGACTTTTTTCTTAAACAGTTATCTGTTCGAAATAGTTTTAAGATCCTCAGGCAGGGCATTCCAGAATCGTATAATTTGAAGAATGAAGTACGAAGGCATAAAATTGGAGCAGAACAAAGGAATTTCTAATCGAAGTGCATGACTAGAGCGAAGCTCTCGACTGTGTGAAATCATAGTTTTAGTTCGTTTATTTTTTATAACAACGTCGAAAAGTAGGCTAGGACAGAATCAAACATTAACAAAAACAACCTTATTTTATGTTCAAACCTATTTTAACCCCCGACAAAAAGAAGGACTGTTATAAGTTTGACGCTAATGTCTGTTTTTCTATGTATCTGTGTGTGGCATCGTAGCGCTCAAATGGATGGACCAATTTCGACGGGGATTTTTTTTACAACAAACGTGATTAGATTATGGTACGGAACCCTTCGAATGCGAGTCCGACTCTCATTTGGCTGGTTATTTTTTTATTTCATACTGCATTCGTAACACTACACCCGTCACACACAGAATTTCGGGCCTTTAGTAACATAATTAATCATACCTTTTATTCTTTAGTCGAAGATGGCCGAAAGAAAAGAGAAAGGCCCCGGAAGCGTTGGTGTGATGATTTGCGACCGTTGGAAAGGGAATGGCTGGAAGTGGCACACGATCGAGATATTTGGAAGGAGATGGGGAGACCTTTGCCCATGAGAGGGACAGTAGAGGTTAAATTGGTTGACTGCCTCCGTGGTCCAGTGGTCAAGGCGTTCGCCTTGTGACCCGGAGGTCATGGGTTCGATTCCCACTGGGAAGCATACTTTGTGAAAAAGTTGTTTCCAGTCTGGATAAGATATTGCAGGCTTGAATCACCTGATTATCCGAAAAGAAAGATGATTCCGTGTTTCGGAAGACACGTAAAACTGTGGGTCCCAAACGCCACCTAGCGTTTGATCATCAACCTATCCAAGGATTGGTTCCTGGTTTGCCCTTTGGGTTGTGGAGATCAGACGGCAGTCGCTCTGTGTAAAAACCAGTAACCTCGTCAAATCTCCTTGGTTAGGTAGCGGACCCTGGGCTCTGAAGCGTTACTGCTGAGGATGCAATCGGGAATACGCTCGGATGATAATGAGGGACAGCAGATGTTAAATAAAAAAAATATAAAATCTTTAGTCGTCACCTGTACCTCTTTAGTATAATTTCGCAAGTACCTCGTCAATTAAGCGTCAAGCGTGAACAAGACAAAGGGCTACGGGCAGGGCGCTTGCACAATCGTAACTTTCGGTTTTACGCGGATTAAACGAAAAAAGGGTTTGACTTGATTGAGTAAAAAGTTTTGTAATAGGTGACGACAGGGTTAGAAAAGTATGATTGTAATAAGTCCGTATTTTAGATTTAACCATATTCATTTATTCCAATAAAATAATAACACTAATACATTAAATCTTCTATCTAAATATATATAACTCAAAGGTGACTGACTGACTGACATAGTGATCTATCAACGCACAGCCCAAAGCACTGGACGGATCGAGTTGAAATTTAGCATGCAGGTAGATGTTATGACGTAGGCATCCGCTAAAAAAGGATTTTGATCAATTCTACCCCCAAGGGGATAAAATAGCGGATGAAAGTTTGTATGAAACTTTGCCAATTTTAAACCGATCGGGCTGAGACTTTGCATGCATAAAGCTACTATGACGTAGGCATCCCCTAAGAAAGGATTTTGATAAATTGCACCCCTACGCGAGCGAAGCCGCGGGCAAAAGCTAGTTATATATAAAAATATTCCTCTAACGCATCACATCGAGGCAACGTGCCTAGAATACTGGCAGTGTTCCCTCGCTGAATTGCGAGACTTATCCGCCGAGCAAAATAACTGCCAGCTCTGGGGTCTCCCGTTGCCTCAACAAGACGCATCGTGACGTCTTTCAACAACACTTTAGCCTCCGGGCCCCAAGGACCCATCGTTTCAATCGCGATAAGTAGGAAAATATGATTTGCGGCCAGACCCGTGTATTATTTTACTATTTTTAGATAATCTTTTAGATCATCCAAAAATAATGGACCCATATCTTTCAGTTTGCCAAAATAATAAAAAAATTACAAAGATACATCAAAGTTCCGGAATGGGGGCTTGTGACGTCACCTCTATATAAAAATCGTACGTAGCCGTGACGTAATGCCAAATTTCAATGCGCTTTATTTTTGTCATTTTTTTTTCTCTGAGAAAAGAAAACATAAAAGTGTACAATTCTTTGTAATAATTTAACCGATTGGCTAATAATATTTTCCATTCGACATGCATATTGTACCACAACCGATCGACGACCTCCGTGGCGTAGTGGTCACCATGCTAGGCCGCCACCCAGAGGTTTCGGGTTCGTTGGAAAAAGGCCTTTTTCAAATTGTCCTGGGTCTTGGGCAATTTGAAAAAGTATTTTGTTTTTGTTTGTAAAATCTTTATTGTTCATAAGCACAGGACAAAAATACAGGTTTGAACTAGAGAACAGTACAAAGGCGGACTTATCCCAGATAGGGATCTCTTCCAGTCAACCTTGAAATATGAGGACAATTTACAACACAGGGTAGAGAGCGGGTACAATACACAGAAGACACAATAGAAAACAGAATTCAATTACACTTAACTATTTACTACACTACAAACTATTTAAAATTAATACTTGTAAATAAATACTTTACTATAACACAGTAAATATAAATACGTATATGAATACACACATAAAATATATATACATATGCAATATATACTAATATACATATATAACTCAACACAAGTCTTCAAAAGTTTCCACAACCTTCCTCAATCTAAACATAAAAGAATGTAAAGTTGACGACATTTTGATTGCTAAAGGCATTTTTTTCCAAAGCCTTGCTGCAAACACTGCGAAGGACTTATTATATCCCTGCGAAGAGTGAGCACCCGCTCACTCTTCGCAGGGATATGTATGTGCAACGTCCGGTTGTTCCTCGATCGAAGACGGGGGTCAATGTCGCGAAATGAACATTTTTCGGTAAGGTATTTAGGAGAGGAGGGATTAAACAACACTTTAAAAAGGAAACAAAGGATTTGAAGGTCACGCCGAGTTTTAATAGGTAACCAATTAAGCCGCGCGCGGAACTCAGAAATATGGTCATATTTCCATATTTCTGAAAATTAAAGTAAGTTCGAGACTTGTGTTATGTTATGAGATACTAAACTCAGTATCTCATGACACAAATCTCGAACTTACTTTGGGGCTCAATCAGTGTTACTTTTCCCTATTTAAAAAATCGACAATTCTAATAAACATGTGTTCGTGTTCTCGTTTTAGAATGGAAATGAAATGATATTTCAAAAGATATTATTTCAATTATCGTCTGAAACCCTTTCAATTCCGCCGCAGTCATGCTTTCCGCTCCGTCTACCGTGAATATTGCCAGGTGGAATAAGCATCTTACTTCTGACTAGTTATTTGCTGTGGGTTCATGCACTCGAATTAAAAAATATGAAACTCACAGTGTTCATTGAGAAAGAATTTTTGGAAATTTATTCCTTATACAATATGTAACAAAAACCCTGTCCGATCCTTATAGAAGCAAGTCAGACCGTCAATATAAACAACTTTTTCTACGGGAATAACGCTGGAATCTCGAAAAAAAATCGACATTTTCATACAAGTGTTCGGCCGGCCCGGCAATTTGTATGAAAATGTCGATTTTTTCTTAGAGTTTCAAGCATTGGTACCATAGGAAAAGTTGTTCATATTGACAGTCTGAGTTTATCCTACAAGAATCGGACAGGGTTTTTCTTATGGGACCTATGCTTGAAACTCGACAATGGCGAACCATTTAGTATGAAAATGACATTGTCATTTTCAATCGGCAATTTGTATCAAAATTTCGACTTTTTCTTCGAGTTTCAAGCATTTGTGCCATAGGAAAAGTGGTTCATATTGACAGTTTGAGTTGCTCCTACAAGAATCGGATAGGGTTTTTCTTATGGGACCAATGCTTGAAACTCGACAATGGCGAGCCATTTAGTATGAAAATGACATTGTCATTTTCAATCGGCAATTGTATGAAAATTTCGACTTTTTCTTCGAGTTTCAAGCATTTGTGCCATAGGAAAAGTTGTTCATATTAACGGTCTGAGTTACTTACAAGGATCGGACAGGGTTTTTGTAGCATATTGTTGTATAAGGGATTGAAATGAGGGCTGAAACTTTGTATGAAACCTGGTCAATTTTGAAGTAAATAAATAAATATATACGGACAAATCACACAGATTGAGCTAGCCTCAAAGTAAGTTCGAGACTTGTGTCATGCATGGGATACTAACTCAACGATACTATATTTTGTAACAAATACATAATTATATAGATAAACATCCAAGACCCAGAACAATTTGAAAAAGGCCATTTCTAACTTGCCCTGACCGGGGATCGAACCCGGAACCTCTGGGTGGCGGACTATCGTGGTGACCACTACGCCACTGAGGTCGTCAATATATACAATATAAAGTAAGAAATGTAAAAAAATACTTATGCATTAAAGGTTCAAAATGAAAGTTTACTATACTTATCACTATTTTCAAAAAATCATTCTCTAAGGGGGTAAAATAGGGGGAGAAATTTTGTATGACACTCAGCTTAAAACGACTAAACAGCGGCAGGCCTGTGTCACTCCCCGTTTAGGTAATATAAATAAACCTACATTGTTACTATGCGCGCGGCGACCACTGCGCAGGAAAAAATTCAGTTAAATGAATCGTTTGTCCAGAGTAATAAGAATGAAATTGGCTTGCAATGGATGTCTAGGTATCTAAACGAAGAGGCGAGAAGTTCTGACACGAGCTAAATTATAGCGTTAACCTCATTATGTAGATATTTCTTTGAATTTATTTCCTGAGTAAGACTTTACGTGAGTACTAGTACTCATTCTGTGATAGCGGGAAAATGTGAGCATTGTCAATTTGACCACGCAGGCAAAACCGCGGGCTAGTAGTCTATTAATTTTATATGTCGAATATCTCACCTAAGTTTGCGTACTTTCCACTTTATTTCCTCGTTCATAATTAATGAGGGAGCTCTAACTAAAATACAGAACATTCACGCAACGACCTTCGACATTTTATCTTATTCCCATGTGCGTGTAGAAACAGCCATAAAATAAATATCTCTGAATAGTTAAGATAAATAGAGTTGTTTCTTTCTGATACTTATTAAGTTAGTAGTTTTTGAAGTGAAAACTTCTTTAGCGGCGTTGTACACTTTTATTGTAGTGGGTAAAAAATGTTAAACTCGCGTCAGGGCGTCGGGACACGTGACCTGATCGAAAATTCGTAAGACGGATGAAGAGTAGACAGCCGGCGCGGCGTAGGTGAGGTTGTATCCTCCTCTCTCTCTACGGCGCGGCGAATATGTATGCCTACGCCTGCTGTTTCGTTTAGGCGGCGCAGGGCGCTTTTGCGAATGTTCGTGTGTGTTTATGTTAAAGCGTGCCACGCGCATCCATGGAAATGCACAACGTTATTATTCAAGTTTTCACTTCTGCCGGTACTCCCGGAGTGCATCCCGTCGTTTTTTCTCGAGGCTTTATTATATTTTTATCACATTCGCTGGCTATTGAGTGTTTATATCTTCTAAATCTTTATGGAAGAAACTCCTAAAAGAAAATTAAGTCGGTTGTTATATTTTTATATCAAACTAGCTGCGCCCCGCGGTGTGACCCGTGGAAAAATTAGATATGTGTTAATCCAGGGTGTCAGGTCAGCTTCTTGCATTCCAAATTTTATCAATTGGACGTTTGCGACTGAAGAAGTAACAAACATACACACTCACACTCACAAACTTTCGCCTTTATAATATTAGTCTGATGTGATGAGTGTGATTTAATTATTCTAAAACAGCATTTACAATTCCATGGAATGTCGATATATAACCCAAAGGTTGATTGGAAGAGATTGCTATGCGATAAGTCCGCCTTTGTATCATTATTCTGTCTTCTTTTTTGCTGTTTTTTGTATTTTATTTTGTTTATGGTGCAATAAAGAGTATTTGTATTGTATTGTTTGGATTGTATTGTATTGTACTGTCGATGTCGGGCATTCGGTTGATCTTAAAAATTCAGCATCTTGTGATGGGTTACTAGCCGTATTGTCTGTCCAGGAATTTTCGACTGTTGTTTGTTTGTTTTCGTGTTTGTATGTGGCCAGCACTAGTGTCAGATTTTTCAAGCCGCTTAAAGGCATCTGAAATACTTAGACGACTGCCATACAATGATAACAGCTGGGTTGGATAATATCATTGTGTGATAATATCTCTAGCTGCGAGCTAGAAATATTTTTTGCCACTTGTCCCCCATCCAAGTGCTTTCCACGCCCAGCGACGCTTTACTTGCGAAAGCGCTAGTTATCAGCGTTTCGAAGCATGCAGGAACTCGAGAAATTTTATGCCACTTGTGGTCACCCATCCAAGTGCGGACCACGCATGGCGTCGCTTTACTTGCGAAAACGCTAGTTATGCGCACTCTAACTGGTCCACCGAGCTCCTCAATTCCTCTATTGAGTGATAAAGACGTAATTAGTAGTGTAGGAACTCCTAGTGGGAAGATAGCCGCGCACTAGCTGGGGCAGTTGGAGCTTCTACATGAAGAGGTAGGTAAGGTACGTAGTGGAGAGCTTGAGAGAAACAGCACAGAGTCATTTTATTTATTATAACTTTACAATACTGATATATATATAAATTAACAATACTTATATAGATGTAATCAGCTCGAGAGATGGTAGTGGAATGAATCAGAATGATGAGGAAGGAATCTAAAATTTAAAAATTGAATTTGAAACTGAAATTATTTTTTAGAAAACGGAAAAGGAGGTAAACGGTAACATGAAGGATGAGGTTTATTGTAACATCGTTACAATAGTATGTAGGTACGAAGCTCGTCGCATCGCATCGTATTTACGCAGCTGTGCGTAAATGTGTTGAAAATGCATTTCTTAGTGCATCGTCCATCATTTCAACGCGTGAAAATGGCTGTCAGGAATTTCACACTTACGATTTCACATCGAATTTCAGCATCGCACAACTAGTTTTGCATTTACTCGTTGAATTAAATTTTTAAAACTAAAAACCAACTTCTACACCAAATTACACAACCAATTTTGACAACAATAAAAAATATACGAAGTGAATTGATAACCTCCTTCTTTTTTTAAGTCGCATAAAAATGTGCTTGAACAATTACTATAGAAACTTACTACCGTATTTTTTATAGGGTGTTAAAAATAAATGCTCCTATAGTCCTTCCTAGTGATCTACGCCGCAACACTGAAAATCGCTGCCGAGGCGGCTATAGGTACCTATGTGCGTATCGTAGCCACGGCATGGAACCGGTACCAAAAGTATAGGTTCTGTACCGGTATTTAGAATTACTTACTACGGTGGCGCAGCGACCCGAAGTGGATCTTGGCCTCCGACACTAGATGGCGCCATTTCTTGCGGTCTTGTGAGCGTTGCTGCTAGTCGTCCACTCCGAGGCTTCGCAGGTCTTTCTGTACCTCGTCGGCCCATCTGTACCTGGGGCAACCAACAGGTCGGCAGCCATTCGGCCGACCCGAGTAGGCTCTCTTCAACGCCCGATCCTCTCCCATTCTTTCTACGTGTCCGAGCCAGCGAAGCCTGGCTGCTTTCGTTTCACTGATGATATTTGGTTCGGACACTAGATCTTCAATCTCCTGGTTCCTTTTAAATCTCCAGCTTCCATCTTCCCTTTGCGTTGGTCCCAGAATCTTACGGAGGATCTTCCTCTCCGCTACTAAAAGCTTGTTCTTGCTTGTATTTAGAATTAGAAAGTTAAAATAAGGAGTGCATCGATACGCTTTTTTGCCGATACGACATCGATACCGATACTCAAACCATAATATCGGCGACTCCAACATCAATATCGATATACGAACATATTGCTTAGGAATCATCTAATGTCAAACTTCAAAATGATTCCAAATCACTTTTGTGTAATGAATTTAACATGATTTTATTTAACCTATTATGCATTCTTAATTTCTTAAATACACAAAAAGATTAAGACATATACCTAATTCTGTGTTACAATTACTATTATTAAATGAATTATTATCGAAAAAAAAGCAAACTACACGCGACTACGATCAACACAACAAATTAAATGAAGATCAAAGTAGGCGAAACATCACGCTGAACTCATCCTGGAATTTCCTCGAGTATAGTTAAGTTAGTGCTTTCTTTTGCAGAGAAATATTGATACAACCAGATTTTTGAAGCCCGAAATTTAAAAAAACTATCTGTATAACGGCAGTAGAAATATCGTTAACGCCGATATATCGGCACGTCTGCTGTATTGCCGATATATCGGTACCGGTATCGGTATCGAATGCGTCCCTAGCTTATTGCACCAAAACATTTTTATGTACGATACATAAAAATGGTTACATAAAACAGATGTCGAAAGGCGGCCTTATCGCAACTGCAATCTCTTCCAGGCAACCGAGGCACTTGGAGATGTTTGACGAAAACAGGTGAAGTGCA
Organism: Acrobasis suavella; assembly: GCA_943193695.1. Taxonomy (NCBI): domain Eukaryota; kingdom Metazoa; phylum Arthropoda; class Insecta; order Lepidoptera; family Pyralidae; genus Acrobasis; species Acrobasis suavella. The sequence continues at coordinate 2,089,258 of OW971944.1, forward strand.
AAGTTATGGACAACCAAGAAAAAAGAGAGAGGTTCTTTTTATTTCGGTACTTGGGTACCTGTTGTAGATGGGTAACGGTACTCCTCCTTCAAAGTACATGTACTTAATTAAGGTACCTGTTGCTATCTGCTTATACTTATACCTGCTGGTATCTGCTTTCGCACTCTGATGTGATTTTTACCGGTACGAGTATCGGTATAGTACCGATACTGACGGAAAAATACCGGTACAGATAGTACAGGTACTATGTCTGCACCGGTACCGCACTAAGGTCAATGGTACCGGTTCCCATAAATACCTGTATTTCAAGCCTTGGCGATAGGTACCTATGAGTATACGTATTAGCTTTTATTAAAGTTAAATATCTCAATAGATAAAGACGTTGATTTATCCTAAAAGATATTTCAACTAACAGTCTATTTAACAACAGAAATAGATTTAAACTCCGAAATCTATCTCCATTTATTGAGCCTACGTATTTGGAAGGAGCTCTTGGCATTGTTTTAAATGAAAAATTTGAAGGCAGACGTGATATTTTTGACGCGACTAAACGCTCGCTAATGAATTTACTGAAAACGAGAGTTAATGACTTGAAGAAGAACAGCCATTGCCTACGCTGGTCGCTGTCGGTCATGAGCTTGGAGTAAGCATTAGCGTATCAGCCACAAGAAGTCCAATGCTGGTCATAGGCCTCCTCTATTTTCCAAACGACAGATTGGAAGCATCCTGCATCCAGCATTTTCTTGCAACCTTGGTAAAGACCAAGTTTATCTTAACCAACCTATGAGTTACTTACTTATGTACCTTCTTTAGTCTAGGATGTGATTGTTAGTGTAGCGTCATTTGCAACCAAATGTGCTGTTCCTTCTGGCTAAAATGTCTTGTAAAAAAATCTTGAAAAATTTATTTATATTTACTGTGTTATAGTTTAGTATTTTTTTACAAGTTTTAATTTGAAATAGTTTTTAGTGTAGTAAGTAGTTAAGTGTAATTGAATTCTGTTTTCTGTTGTGCGTCTTCTGTATATTGTACCCACTTTCTACCTTGTGTTGTAAATTGTCCTCATATTTCAAGGTTGACTGGAAGAGATCCCTATAAAGGATAAGTCTGCCTTTGTGCTGTTCTTTAGTTCAAATCTGTATTTTTGTCCTGTGTCATGTACAGTAAAGATATTACAAACAAACAAATTTCATCTAAGCAAAGACTAAAAACACAGTATCATTACTTATTGTTTTTTGAGTATTTAGCAGTTGATTGCTTATCTATACCTACCTCAACAAAGCTGTACCTACACTGCGCATACTTGTCTGCTAGGCGAAGTCAGAAATCAGATAAGTAAAAAGTATCTCGTCTGCCCAGAAACGTAAAATTTGAATTTCGCTAAGCTGAGATCCAATTATACACTAAATTCCCAAGCCCTTGGGAATTCCATTTTCGGTTTTTCTCCTAATTGTTTTAAATGCTCTTCGACTTGCTTCGTAAGGTCCTTAGGGCAGGATTAAATATTTCTGGTGAAATTTAAGTTTGTCTGAAAGGTTTTGCAAAAAAAAAAACAGTAAAATTTAAGAATTTTAATCAGATTATATGTAAATATTCTTTTCCAAGAAGAATAGAAAGGGTGATATTGTCCATACCTGTATTAGTAAAGAATAAGTTGCTTCTTTATGCAAGAATCAAAGTAGCCGGTTTTGGATGGGTGGTAGTTCTTTTTTTAATTAGGTCACCTTCAGAATTTTAGTTTGCAATGAAATTGTTCTCTTTGTAGTATATGTTCAGTAGATACATACATTATATCACGCCTATTTTCAACAGCGGTAGGCAGAGACTAAGGACCTCCACTTGATTGCATAGATCCTGACTTTACCCTTACAAACCTCTTTCGCTTCATCTACACTCATCAAAATCTTCATACATGCCCTTCGCTTACGGTTAGTATATTTTTTTATGTTATAGGGCGGCAAACGAACAAGCGGGTCACCTGATGGTAAGTGATCACCGCTGCCCATGGATAACTGCAACACCAGTGGTGTAACAGAAGCGTTGTCGGCCTTTCAGGAAGATCTAGACTAGAAGTTTTTTGAAGGTTTCAATGACGTATCGGTTCGGGAACACTGCTGCAGGAAGTTGATTCCACGAAGGTCGGTCGTACGTGGTAAAAAGTGCTTTTTAAAATGTATGGTAGTTGATTGCCAACTATCCAAGTGGTGTGGATGAAATTTTAATTTCAGGCGGATGGTGTGGTGGTGAAATGCGGCGGGTATTAGTCGAACAATTCTTCAGAGCATTCCTCATGATAAATGCGATAAAAAATGCACAACGATATGTTTCCTTACATTAACATAATTTTCTTACGTTTGAAAAGAAAGAAAATACTGACCAAATTGATATCGTCTTTTGAGTGCTCCAGTGGAAACTGTAAAATTTTTGAAATGGATACGACGAGGAACAGATGAAACTACACTGACGAAACACTTACCCTTCTTTTGGCCTCACCGTAGAAGGGTAAAAGGGTAATTATAAGCAAAACGTTCGCAGGAGAGATAATGAATTGAATTGAATTACATTACTGTTAGTCACCCGGTTCAAGATCTCGAACAATGCAGTTGATATAAGCGACTTGTGTGACAAGCTACGTTCGAGTCCTATCGATCATTGCGTAGTATAGTTATTCATCCAATAGGCGCTTACTCATATAAAACAGAGCACAGCAGTGTAATTCCATTACCAGAGCCGTGAGTCATGCTCGCACGAGTCGTACGGCATGGCATTGGCAATGGTTTCAATTATACGCCAATCCTTCCAAGCTTTGAAAATACAAATTAGAGAGCGTACAGAAGTGTCCGTCAAGCAAGCCCGATTGGCCAGTAGAAAGAGGATGGAATTGTTAACAAAGAAGAGTGTCATTGGAGTCAAATATAAAATTTTAAGCATTTGTCACAAAATTTTTTGGGGTCCAGTGCTACCACCACCATAGTGGCCACCCTATTGAAATAAATTATATTTGAAAGGAAATGAAGATAAGGAGGAAGGAACTTCGCACATTTGCGAAAATCGGCCACTTTTGGCGAATGTGCGAAGAAAAAGTTCTCGTTCTCACTTTAAACTATAAACAGTAGTCCATAATAGTATTTTATGCAACAGTTGTATAAGGAGGGTTTAAAAATGCGAGTGGCGCAGGTTATCGTAAATTGACGCCATCGAGCATTTTTTGACTACTTATACAACGTTGCATACAATACTTTTTCTACGACTACATTTACTAAAATAAATACAAAAATAAACAAAGAAAAGTACGAAATACTACCATATGTTTGGTAGATACTAGGTATCTATGGAAGACTTAATTTTTTTTATTGACATCTTCCTAGTGACTAAAAGTGCCATTTTTGAAACATGGAGTCACTTAAACGATTGTTTTTCATACAAAAAACCGTGTGTTCAGTGACTCCACGTTTGAAAAATGGCATCATATGTTTAAATAACGATTTTATTATGTTGGCAGTATGGTAGACCTAAAGAAAATAAGTTATAGGTCTATGGTTAGGAGTATCGTTTTGGCGAAATGACGACACATGTGCTATTATATTAGGAATAGACTATAGACTTCATATAATCTATGTTCTTATATTAGTGTTCGGGACCATTTAAAAGACACATAACAGTACAGGAGTAGAAAAAATTGTTTTAAATGTTATCTAGGGCTTGATCAAGACACAATCCTAAATGATATCTGCGTTTCCTTTCAAATAATTTATTTCAAATGGGGGCAGCACAGGACCCGATATCAGTAGCGTGCACTTCATACAGACACATAGACTTTGTCTACCCTGTACCACCCGAATATAATATCGGATACAAGCGAAAAATATATTTTTCTTAATATGCAGCCATTCTCGTAATTTAGGTATGATAGTGCACGTCACTGACAGATGTAGCCCCACCCTAAATCGTCACAATTTTCGCAATTTTTACGTAAATTTAGCATGATTTTCTTCTGAACTTTCTTTTTGTGAATCCATCCAGTTGGTCTAAGAATAAACGAGAATGCAGCATTCCTTTGCTTGGGGCTGTTACCGAAGATGAAATAAACTTGGTTTTACAAGTACTTTAGGCTTCGTTGCTCTCAATGTCAAGCCCCGTAAACAAAGCTGATGTTTTACTCCGTAAATAAAACTCAAACGTAAGAAACTAGTTGTCTGTTTGGGACAATCGTGAGAGGAATAGTAAGTCAGGGTCGTCCTCGACGAATGTACTGCGACCAGATTGCAGACATGCTTAAAAAAGGAGAGGTTAGAAGTACCCGTGTAGGAGCTTGTTGCGAGCGGGCCGTAAACTGTAGCTACTGCGACGCTAATAGAAACTATTGTTCAATTTTAAATGGACTGTATTACTGGGTAAAAATAAATGTACAAAATTCGTGTCGCCCGACAATAAAAATACGGAACGCACGCGCAGCTGTTAGCTCGGAGCGCAGATGACAAGTGTCGTCGATTGTGACAGCCGCGATCGGTCATCATAAATCGATGTGAAGTGCGCCGCTCTGACGTTCGTGCGAGCGGCGCCGTCTGGTTGTCGCTGGTGCGTTGATGTTGCCAGCAACAGAGCTCCTAGTAGCCACGGACTAGCTGAGGCATTTGGAGCTCCTACATGAAGAGGTAGGTAAGGTACGTAGTGGAGAGCTTGAGAAAAACAGCAAGAGTTATTTTATTTATTATAAGTTTACAATACTAATATAAATGTATTCAGCTCAAGAGATGGTAGTGGAATGTATGTAGAAAGATGAGGAAGGAATCTAAAATTTAAAAATTGAATTTGAAAATGAAGTTATTTTTAGACAGGTGGACAGTATGAAATGGAACAAAATTGGCCAAGTGCGTGTCGGGCCACGCGCAGTGCGGGGTTCCGTAGTTGCGAATGCCCACTTTGAGTTAACTTCACTAAAACGTCTTCAAACTAATTTTCTATTGAATTTGTATGAACGTTTCCTTTTCCGAGTACATTTATAAGTAGGTCGCTTATAACTTTTTAATTTGTAAACCCTACTTAGTTATGATAGTTTTCCTTTAAACTTCGTTATATGTACTACTGCTGTGAATTTTTTTACAAGCCCATGTATAACCGTTTAATAGATGAGGGAGACACTTGACTCTAACAAACATTTTTAAAATATAAAACCAAATATTTCATAAACGGATCCCTAAATCGAAAAATGATGGATCACAAGCTCACTATATTTTCGAAAGACATATTCAACGATACACCACACGATGGGTTAGTCAAGAAAAAAAAATTGACTCTTACTTTACTTATATGGGAGCTACCCTAAAAAAGAAATATATTCGCTTAACTGTCTGTCAATAAAGAACAATAGTAAAACAATGGCGCGCGACCGTATTACGGTCGTAGACTGTTGAAGGGATATTTCAGTATTTTATTTTACCACTTTTTTGGCATGATTAATATACATACTTATACCAAATTACAGCTTTCTAGTACTTAAAGTCTCAGAGTAAAACCGCGGACGGACAGACAGACAGACATGGCGAAACTATAAGGGTTCCTTGTAGGTACTACGGAACCCTAAAAATGGGTCCACTGAAGTGTAGCAAACCCGAAATACGAGTCAAACTTCAATACGACCCAAATACGAATCTCCATGACCGTTTCGGTTTACTAATGGTTCAGCCAACGATATTATGCTTATAGTTACACTATTCCAATGCGAGTAAGTAACCAAAGTTATTTACGGAGTGTGGAATGCGATCCGAACCCTACTGGCTTTGACGAGTTGAATCTAATGTATTTGCAAATACGGTAACGATTTTATGAAACCACTAGCTTTTGCCCGCGGCTTCGCTCGCGTAGGGGTGTAATTTATCAAAATCCTTTCTTAGGGGATGCCTGCGTCATAGTAGCTTTATGCATGCAAAGTCTCAGCCCGATCGGTTTAAAATTGACAAAGTTTCATACAAACTTTCATCCCCTATTTTATCCCCTTGGGGGTAGAATTGATCAAAATCCTTTCTTAGCGGATGCCTACGTCATAACATCTACCTGCATGCCAAATTTCAGCCCGATCCGTTCAGTGGTTTGGGCTGTGCGTTGATAGATCACTATGTCAGACACCTTTGAGTTATATATATTTAGATTTTCCGTTCTAAATATATATAACTCAAAGGTGACTGACATAGTCATCTTTTGTCATGTCCCAACTGTCCCACACCTTGTACTAAGGCAGATCGGAATATGGCTAATGACAGGGCGGTTGCCTTGGCTAGGTTCTGGTCTAACAATATCTAATTTGAGCCATTTCGACTCGATAAGAAGAAGTTGACATATACTTACGTACATATTATCACGCCTGTTTCCCACAGGGGTAGGGAGAGACTATGGACCTCTACTTGCTACGATCCTCACAGTTTTCTTCGCTTCATCTGCACTCATCAGTAAAAAAAACTGGTCTATGGTACACATCAATGTCTTTTCATATATGCCCGATGCCGATACAAATACTTGTATACTTCTACTTCTTTATACCTTACGAGATAGACAGAGCCAAGGTTTGCAATACTCATATTTCGATATACATTATTTAACAAAAATCCTGTCCGATTCTTGACATTTTGTTGCATGGGCTGGCCGAACACTTTTGTATGAAAATGACGATTTCTTTTTCGAGTTTCAAGCATTGGTCCCATAGGAAAAGTGGTTCATATTGACGGCCTGACTTGCTCTTACAAGGATAGGACAGGGTTTTTGTTACATATACTATATGTTCATTGGGGAAAGTCATTCAGTATCATGAACCGAATCTGCTTGCAGCAAGCGTTCTGTTAGGTTAACCTAACCGAAATAATCTGTTATTAACCCAATTCGAAATGGGTTATCATATATTTTGGTAAGCCGAAATAGCCTGTTAACCTATAATTGCGGTAAAATTTTAACCGAATCGAAATTTAGGTTTCTGCATGATACTACACGTTTTTCATTCCTAATCTCTCGATCACGGTACCCTATCCGATTCTTGATCCCTACAAAAGAGCTTGCATGATTCAACCAAACGGCTGTGCATCACCGAAAACCTAATTAACCTATTCAGATAACGGTTACTGTTACCCTTATTGTGTGGGTTATTAACCGAATCAAAAGATTAACCGAAAAGGGTTAACCGACATAACCGGGTTACCGGGATGTGTTTTCCAAACACTCCAAGATACTCAACTACTTTCAATAAAAACAATTAAAGAACAGAAGTTTTTTTTTATGTTATAGGGCGGCAAACGAACAAGCGGGTCACCTGATGGTAAGTGATCACCGCTGCCCATGGACAACTGCAACACCAGGGTGTAACAGAAGCGTTGCCGGCCTTTCAGGAAGATCTATAGACTCGTTTCTTGAAGGTTTCAATGTCGTATCGCTCCGACAACACTGCTGCAGGAAGTTGATTCCACAGTTCGGTCGTACGTGGTAAAAAGTTCCTTTTAACATACGGTGGTTGATTGCCAACTATCCAAGTGGTGTGGATGAAATTTTAATTTCAGGCGGGAATTTTGCAGCAGGTATTAAAGTCGAACAATTCTTCTGCTTTCCATACAAATCAGATCTAAAACAAACCGATTTCGGGTGGAGGACAAAAATGTTTACCGGTTTTTAATAACATGTTGTATGGAAAGTAATTCATCATCATGGACTGGCTAATTAACTAGCTCCAAATATTTGGCTGGTGGGTTAAGTCCCAGTATAGTTTTCCACCGGTCTAGATGCCACATATAATTTCATACATATCGCCTACCTGCCGAAAATCGGAAATTGAATCGAGAATATCTTATTTCCGTCGCCCGAATGGGATTAGCATTACGTGATTGGATTTACACGAGCAAATATGACAGATAGACGGGCAATCGAACACTTTTATGTTGACAAGGTCTGCGAGTTCGGGTTTTTCATGCTCACTAAAATGTCCAATCCGGTGGTGGCGTCGCTGGTCGGGTCGTTGGATTCCCTCTAATATGGTTGAGTTTAACGATGGCTGATCCGTGCGTCAACTCGTGAACGGGTGCTGCCGGGAGGGACTGGTCAGCTCGGCTTCGCTTTTTTTTGACTACTTAGTATTTTTATTACGCAATTTATGTTTGTTTACTTGTTCGCAAGCATTACATGTTATAATGTGTCAACATTGTATTATATTATAAATATTTATTAATTAAAAGACAATTATAATAATATGACAAAGCCCTTCTGGCGAGTAGGCGACCAATACTGTGAAAATGAGTTTCTTTCGGCGTTTCTTCTCAGCAGTGGTCTGGTATCGGTAGCTTTTCTTTAAAAATAAATTAAATTTTAATATACTTTACACGTAACATAAATTATACTTATTGACGTGTAAAAGTGCCTGTAAAGGTCTAATTACTGAATAAACATTTGAATCTTTGAATCTTTGAAAAAGATGAAAATTTTTTCGTCTTATAAGTAAAATAGATGTCTTAAATCGTTTTTAAATCATACAACAGAAGTAATATAAGTATAACATACATAATGGAAACTTCTAGGGTCCCGCGCAGTATGCGTCCCCGTTCCCCGTTCTCGCTTTGTCGCGTGTGTTGGAGAGCGAATATCCATCCGTACACACACACACACAGTGTCGTGTGTACGATGGATATTTTCGTTTGTAGTTACAAGGCATAAAATATACCCCGTTTCCATGAAGTGCCATATGCTATGATCATACATAAACTTAAAGAAGCAGCAGAAACCGATTGTCTACAATATGTAACAAAAATTGGAAATCTTTTTTTTCGAATTTCAAGCATTGGTCCCAAAGGAAAAATTGATAAAAATGTGTAAAAAAAAAATATTCAGCTTCCAGTACAAATCGGACGTGCCATTTTTGAAACGCGGAGTTACCCAAACAAATGGCTTTTCCGTACAAAAAACCGTTCGTTTGAAAAATAGCACCACAGTCAAACGGATTTCGTATGGGAGGACATGAAATTTATTGAAATGAATCTTTTGTTTACGTATTTAAATACACATTTATTACTAAGATTTTTTGGAAAAAGTTGTACAAAATTATGAAATGAATAAATTATTTGTACTTTATAAAAAGTATTATAATCATGAATATTAAATTTTCAAAACTAAAAAACGACTTCACCCCCAAACTACACAACCGATTTTGATATAATCTCTTTGAGACCTGATAAGTATACTGTTTAAAAAAAAAACATATCGGTCCAGTCGTTTTCGAATATCGGTGAACATGCACAAAGATCGTGACGAATTCATAACCTCCTCCTTTTTAGAAATCGGTTAAAAATATAAATCTTCGAAAAAAATCTTAAAAGCATAACTCTCCAAAAGTTTTCTTCGTTTATTTACAAACTGTTTGTTAACTTTTGAAGGTCAGGTCGTGCTAATTGCTACATATCTCGGTTTTTTTGTGATTTCGCTTTGTTTTGTGAGAATAAGCACAATGCCACGCCAATTGAGTTGTAAATGTGGTAATTTGTAATTATGCAATTTTGGCAAAGTACTAGTGTTGCCGCTAATAGTCCATTATTGATAGACTGTCGGTATTTTAATTAAAATCGATACTGTCGATAGAACCGATACTATCGATCCTGGCGATGAACATACTATCGATACTGTCTATAGTATTGCTTTTCATAATACAAACTATCGATAGTACATTACTATTGATATTATCGATAATATCGGTACTATCGATAGTTTATGAAACGCAATAGTATATATCGATAGTATCGAGAGTTTGTTCGTCGTCATCGATCGATAGTATTGTTAGTATTGCTCTAAAACAGCATAGTTTGGCAGTTCTCTATTGAAACTATCGATTTTTCGGCAACACTACACAGAAGTGAAAACGTTCGCAAGGAACCATGGCAAAGAGACATGCTCGGCATCAAATTACAAGACTGAGTTCGCAACGTGGAGATCCGCCATCGAAAGAAAGTTCACGACGAGGTACGCTCTAGAATTGCAGCTCTTTTAAGTGGAACTGAAGATAGGGGCAGAAGGTTTCTCGAATGGCGGCCGCGTACCGACAAGCGCAGCGTAGGACACCCACCAACAAGGTGGTGCGGAAAACGCTGGATCCAGGCCGCTTCCAATCGGTCTTGGGGGGCCTATCCTATCCAGCAGTGGACTTCCTGCAGCTAATATGATCAAGTGGAACTGGGCAGGACACCTAGCTAGAAGAAAAGATTATAGACGGAGTAAGGCTGCCATTGAGTGGTATCCCAGAATTGGGAGACGCAGTAGCACGTACGGCGGGTAGATGGATCGAAGATATCAAGCAAGTCGCTAGAAGAAACTGGATGATAGTAAAAACGTCTGCAATGCATAGCACGTATATTTTTTAATATTATCACAGCATTCGCAACAGGGAAACTGCAAGAGAACCTCCGCTGGTACGGCAGAATCCCAATAGGTAAGAGTACATCGTCTCGTCTTCTAGTTGTCTTTGTTACGTTTTTCGAGTATGCGACTAAAACAGGCTAACAGTGGCTATCACTGGTACCAGATTTTGGAAGCTGCCGACTGCATCTGATATAGCTTGACAACTGACGATGACAGCCGGGTCCAACTTTACGAGCCTCCGAAGAATCCTCCGTTCTTCGGAAGCCTCGTAAAGAAGTTTGCCCCAAATGTAGCACCGTTTTCTGACATTTGTTTGTCCGTCGAATCATCTTCCTACCTAACATTTCGCAGTTCGAGTTCCAACCGTACGTTTTGTCTCCTTACGATTGACCGACACACCAGCTATCGAGAACGGTCGAAATTGTGCCACTTGTGGTCAGTCGGGACGCGTACCTTCTTCCATTGGTGTCATATAGTGTCAGAGTGGTGTTAGAGATCAAGATTATCCGTTTTCAGGAAATGTAAGATACGGTATGCCTTAGAAGTGAAGTTCCAATTTCTCATAAGTACTAATTGTGCAAGAAAAATAAGACTCCATTTTTGAGGCTTACCGTACAAACACAGTTTCACCTGATGAGCAATTCTTAGTATTAATAATGAAATTCTTATTATTAATATAATGAGGACCTCGGGAACCGCTCCCAACGATTTAGATTAAATTTAGTTTGTCGGTTTCATGGATTAAAAAACGATCTAGCCAGGTGTACTCGTAATCTCTCGAGAACCTCCTTTTCTTGGTGTTTTCATCGAGCAAAGTTCGCTCGCCCAGGTATACGTTATTATATAGCAAGATGAGTCAGCTCTGTCAAATCTTCACACGTCGTTTGCTGCTAAATTAAATAAATAAATTAACATCGGAGTTAATTGCGACTTTCTCGCGGTTATCAAATTAAACGGATTACTTCAAGTACCCGCTTTCTCTAGCTGGTTTTGGCGTAAATAATGTAAACGTGACTCTCAGTTAAAATATTGAAGAAGAATAGAATGCCTCAAAACTAAATCCATCCATGTCATAATAAAACGTGGACTAGGTACTTCATATAATTCCAGTGGCGCTTGTTAGCTGAAGACCTCGAGACGGGAGTCTTTTTTTGCGTAACCATTACATACCCTTTGAAGTTTTTTTTTAAACTTTGTTGGTCCACTTCAGGCAAAGGTCTCCCCCATATCCTTATACCTATCCCGATTTAGTGCGACCTGTGACCAATTCTTCTCAAAATATCTGATGTCATCACTCCAACGTTTCCAAGGCCTGCGCGGCTTCCTGTGATCATTGAAGTTTATCGGATGAAAAAGTTGTTCGGACAAAAAGTTGCGTCTTGATAAGGGTAACAAATAAGTTTTATGACATGTTTAATATTTCTGGAAATGGTTGCAATATGAGTTTTTAAAGGTTTTAGTTAAGTGTTTCATTAAGTTTCCATATAATTATACAATAAAAAAATTACAAATAAGTATCCGCAACATGCTTCGTCAAAAGTTGTACTTACCTAAATACAAATAAGTATCCGCAACATGCTTCGTCAAAATTATCAATCTAATAAACCGCCCCTAATCGTCCCTGGCTCAAAGGTTCCCATAATGCTAGCAGCATTTCCACGTTGTATAGCGATTGAAATCCTCTGAGCAAGAAACGACATGGAGTTAAAGTTTATTACCTCAATATTTCCAGTTTGAAAAATCGTAAAAAAAAATATATCGACAAGGAACTCTTTATCGAATATGTTCATCACAAAATTTCACGAGAATCGGTTCAGAAATGCGACCTGTAGGCGAGAACAGACTGACAGACGGACCAGACATTTTTGGCCAATCTCGAAATTGCGACGCTTCGCTCGATCAACGAATAGATCGGATCAACTAAAGTGTATATTGCCAGATGATGTGTTATTTAACTGGACGTCAGGGTTTCAACTTTCATTTTCGGATAATATTGTGGTGAGTATTCGGAGTGTCAACTTGTTTTCATAATGAATAAAGTTTTTAACCAAGACATAAGATTATAAAACCACGGATTACGTCAAAACTATTATCAATAACACAAAAGTTTACAAACAGAGCCTTCCTATCTCCAGAAACGCAACCTTGAACTTCCCACAGCAATATAACTTCATTCAAACCAATCCAAATTATAATACACCTTAGTCCCTTGTAACAAGAGTCAATGAAACATGAAGTTCATTGGCTTTGTATAAAAACCGGACGGCAAACCTTGGGCCTATCACGCTATGCAATTTGTGTTTGATCTTTGTGAAGAGTTGTTACGTTGTGTATTATTATGAATGATTGGGTGCTATACAGGAAAAATGTTTTGAGTGTACGTTTTGATATAGCAACATGTATACATTTATCATCTTCATTTCTTTTTTGTCTTCACTCTAGAAACACGATCCTCTCTTTACTATCAGAGCCATAATTGGCTAGAGCAGCCAGAAGATTTGGCCTACACTCTACAAGCTGGCCACAGATGGGTTGGAGTGGTCTTTCGCTTTTAGTGACTTGGAGTGGTTCTATTTCTATTCTACTCTGCCGAAAACTCATTGTCATTCAAATCTTTTATTATCATTGGATATTCCTCTCGTCACTTTGTTTTGTTACATAAAAGTTGACGCCGAATGGTTATTTACAGCTAAGTTGACTCTGCAGAAGAAGCGACAACAAACTACACTGTAGTATTTTCTCTAAGTTTGACGTCAACACGCAATTCAAAAAAAAAAAAAATCAAAAAATCAAAATCATTTATTAAATTAATATATTATTTAAAGTTATTATGTGGACAGAGAATACATTTTTGGATGTGTCATACATAATTTAAATATTTTTTTTAGAATGTCGTAAATTTACTACATACTTTTGTCTACTTTTGACAGGCAATGTTTTGCCTCATTGTATCATAAATATAAACAAAAATAAATAAATATATAGGGACAAATTACACTGATTGAGCTAGCCCTAAAGTCAATTCGAGACTTGTGTTATGGGATACTAACTCAACGATACTATATCATATAACAAATAAATATATAGATAAACATCCAAGACCCAGGACAATTTGAAAAAGGCCATTTTCCACCTTGCCCTGACCGGGGATCGAACCCGGAACTTCTGGGTGGCGGACTAGCATGGTGACCACTCGCCACGGAGGTCTTCAATCATCTCTGATTGTATAAGGCATGGCACGCATATGATCCTTCTGTGTCGTGTCAATAACTAAAATGTATAAATTAAATTACTTCTAACCAGAAGGAGGCTATGACAGCAACGGTAGCTTCCTCGGGAATGCAGGACTGTCATACTGAACTCCGACTTTTAAAATATCGATGTACGAAACTTCGAAAATTTTGTATGGGATTTCGAAATATGAAGAAACTTTGAATTTTCCGTACATTGATATTTTGAAAGTCGGAGTTCAGTATGACAGTTACTTGTCAAGTGGACCTATGGAAATTTTGTCAAAATCGGTTGTGAAGTCTGGCAGAGAAATCGGTTTTTAGTTTTGAAAAATTATACGGTTACTAGATGAAGTGGTTCTATTCTAGGCCGAAAACCACACGATACCACGGTACATAACCTTGATGTAACTTCATTCTTTACACATAATTATAACATAACAATGTACGCTCAGTCCATATATCATATTTTATTATCAATCTTGTTGTAAGTTGACGTATTTAGAGAAAATGCTCCAGTGCAGTTTGTTTCCGCTTCTTCTGCACTTGCCCTTAGGAAGTGGCACTTAGCCGTAAGTAAATGATCTGTCGTCAACAATAATTATGATCGAAAGAAAAATTAACAAATTATCAAGAGATACAAACATGTAAAGATAAATAAATGACTTTGATATTTTGCAAAACAATGCGTAATAAGAATCATCTATCATTTGTTTAACTTTAACCATTAGTCAACTTGTTCGATTTAACTTTGCTAATATTTTGTTATCAAATATCGGAACGTGTTATCTGTTGCTCCATCTTAGGCTCTCTGTTGAAATTAAACATGAATTTCGGATTTATTGGAGATGCGACATTTTGGGTCTTTCAGAAAAAAAAAAATATAATTAATTCAGTCTATACTAATGTAGACCTTTGCAAGCAGTTTTTAACCGACTTCCAAAAAGGAGAAGGTTATTAATTCGTCGCGATCTTTTATGCTTTTTTATGTAGGTATGTTCACAGATTTTTCGACGAAGAAACTTTCGAAGTTCCGTACATCGATATTTTAAAAGTCAGAGTTCAGTATGACAGTCCGCCTGGACTGATTTAGAAAATTCTTTTTTGTTTTAAAATGTGTTTTTTGTGTGTAAATACTTGTGAGATGGTCCCACATAAATTTTATCAAAATCGGTTGTGTAGTTTGGGGGTAAATTAGGATTTTACTTTTGAAAAATTATTCATGTTAGTGTAGATTGTGTTAAATATTTTGAAGGATACGTAATATAGGGTCATCTTGTGGGTACCAGATATGCAAAGGCATAGAAAGAAAGAGAAAGAAATACGAATGAGTGTTGAATAAGTGTTTTTTTTTTTCATGGATGACAGCAGATTAAGAGAAATGGAATAAATTATTCTTCTTAAAACGAAACTGAAAAAAAAATTATTAAGCTGCCAAAGCATCTGACAAAGCTTGACTGTGACTACTCAATTTGTGACAAGAGGGCTGGCTCATAAGTCGTATCTCGCGCAGAAGATTGTAGTAGCTATTCATCGTGGGAATGCAGCTGGTGCTCTTGGCACCATGCCACATGATCCACATTTTGATTTTAGTTTGGTTTAATTTAGATATTAATTAGGGATTTAATAAGAATTAAAATTTCGATTTTTAGTTTAGGTAGTTTTGCGTTTTATTGTAATTTATTATGTTTTTTTTTATTCACAATAAAATTAATGTTTGTGACTAATATAGTGAACGACATAAAAGTTCAGGACGTGTTTTATTTTACCAGTCAAACTATAATTTACCAGTCAAACTATAATTTACCAGTCAAACTATAATTTACCAGTCAAACTATAATTTACCAGTCAAACTATAATTTACCAGTCAAACTATAATTTACCAGTCAAACTATAATTTACCAATCAAACTATAATTTAACTGTCAAACTATAATTTTTCAAAACTAAAAACCGACTTCAGCATCCGGTTTTGATAAAATTTCTATGGTACCACCTGATAGGTATGCCCTTTTATAACGAAGAATTTTACAATTTTTTCCAAGCGTCTGAGTTTTCGGGGAACATATATATTTAAAAAAAACTTAGGTATATACAATCGAATTGACTTTCATTTCATTTAAATGTAAGAGCCACGCTATTTTGGAGTTTCTTCCGTCTTAGTACGACACCACTCCTACTTTCTTCTTTATTTGCCTCATAAAGCTGTGACTAGGTTTTCCTTTTACCCTTCTATCGTCTTCATAAATTCGCCGTGCCGTACCAAGTGTCCCAAAATATTTCCTCGCAAATTTCCGATAGCTTTTAGCCTATTATTAATTGCCTTCTTTTATCTGCTCTGTTGAATACTTCTGTACTTTTGCGTCTTGCATTGATAACCTCCTTCGTTTTTAAAGTGGTTTAAAAAACATACGAAATATCGAAACTAACAAATACACGTGTTTTCATAGGTACCTCTTTTTAATTGCAGGTCGGGTCGAGGTCGCTGGTCGCCATGGCAACCGGCGCTGAAACAAACCTGTGAGAGCGGGTGAGTAAACGACCTACCGAAGGTCAGGTCAGGTTACTACCTACTCTAGATCAAGGTGTTACTACTCCATGTTGTAAGTCTCCTTTTACGCTCAATAAAAAGCATAGAGAAAAGCTGTAGGTTGACTGGTAGAAAAGGCTCAGGGCCTTAAGGGGATACCTGAATTTTCCGGGGTCCAGTGCTGCCACCATTTGAAAGAAACTATTTGAAACGAAACGGAGACACCATTTAAAATTGTTAAAACTATTTTAAATGGTGGTTACAACTTTAAACTATTTTATAAACTACTGTTTACATTTTAAAGTATAAACGTGAATCTTTTCTATGTACATCTAGGTCGTCGTCACGTAGTCAATATCCTCTTTAGAATCCCATGTTTTTTCAAGCTATATTCTAATTATATAGATCACAGCGTGTAGCATTTTAAAAACACATGCATTTGATGAAGATTTTTCCTTAATTTTTGATGAAACATTTTAACTTCTAGTTGGATATAACAGATATGCACGCACTCTTGGCGTCACGCGACAAGCAGATGAAATAAGTATTAATTTTTATACTTTTTGTTTGTAAAGATGGTTGGTTTATATAACCTTATTTATGAATTGTTACGTGAAAACTAAAGGATGTCTTGGCATCTACGACACATGGTCACCAAAGGGGGGGGGGGGGGGGAATAAAAGGTTGAAAAAGAGTCTTTTGATATAAGCATGTATGGACGTACGTACTATGTTTTTTATTATCCGTCTAATAGACCGATAATATAAAGATAATTACACCCATATTACATATTGAAGCAATCAAGTAATCTGGTGGTAGGGACAGAATACTTTTAAAATAAATAAAAAATCTATTTACTTATAGATTAAAAGATTATTTGTTTATCTCAATATACATACATAGGTACATACTATCACGCCTATTTCCCACAGGGGTAGGCAAAGACTGGACCTCCACTATTTCAATAATAGTTTATTGGAGAAAGTGGTTCACAGTATCACTGCCCTTAAAATATTTCTAATTAATTCAAAAGAACCTTATTTGCAACACAATATCTTAAAAAAATAACAACATCATTGTTCTCAGGAATGAGAAAATCCATATTTCTTACATCTGAATTTCAAAACAGGGACGTATTAGGGAAATTGGAAGGTCATTATTTCAAGAGTCGTTCAGATATTAACACCACGGTCTGACATGAGAGTTTTTTGTGAGGATAATTTGAATTTTAAATTTGTAATTATTGAATCTTTTTATACTTTCACGACGGTGGCTTTATAAGACTTATAAGTAATGTTAATTGTTTTGGTTCTAATTTTAATTGTGCCTTTAATATGTACTATAATCCATTTGGTTAGGTATTTAAAAGAATGTAAACAATCTTGACATATCTTTTTATTGAAATTTACACTTTACAAATTAATACCTTTGTAAACATTTATAAAGTGTATTATTTCAATTGAAAGACATGTCAAGATTGTTTACATTTTTTTAAATACCTAACCAAATGGACTATATGGTCTTATTAATAAGGTCCCGGTTTTACCCTTTGTGTACGGAACCCTCAAAACGATTTAGCAAAGCTGTCTTTCCGCTTATCAGCCGCTACTTCGCCTACTCCTCGCTGATGATAAAAAAATTGAATCCTATTAATCCTGCCGTATAATTTTCGCCATAATACTACAAAACAACAAATACAATATGTAACAAAATCTCTGTCCGATTCTTGTAGGAGCAACGCAGACCGTCAATATGAACAACTTTCCCTATGGGACCAATGCTTGAAACTCGAAAAAAAATCGACATTTTCATACAAATTGCCGGGCCGGCCGAACACTTTTGTATGAAAATGTCGATATTTTTTTTCGAGTCCGGCCCAAAAAACTCCACTTCCTGCACATTACAGGATCTTAATGAGGCAAATGACGGAGGAGTCGCTGTGACCAAACACTGGTCAAAATTATAATTAAATTGTACTTAAAATTATGCCCTTGGACTCGAGAAAGAAACATATTGATGAAGATTTTGAAAAATCGTAAAATTGCCTATTCGTGGAACTGTCATCCCAGTATTCAGTACCTAATCTGAGACACCAGAGGATCAAACCCTTTGTTATATTAGTTATTGTTTGGTGTCTATTGGCACTAGAGGGCTTTTACATATTGTGTTTCTAAACTGTTTTTGGTAGCCCCAGATTAGGCAAACAGCGTATTCTTGTAGGTACTCGTTTTAGTTACGAGTATATCCCTACACTTATATTACTAAAGTCCATTTGAAAAAAAAAAAAATGAATGTTAACAATCTTGACATGTCTTTTTTATTGGAATATACACTTTTAAAATCAATACCTTCGCAAAAAATATAAATTATTTATTTAATAAATATAAATTACATAATTCATTTGAATTTTGCGAAGGAAAATTCATTTATAAAGTGTATATTCCAATGAAAAGGCATGTCAAGATTGTTTACATTCTTTAAAATACCTAAACAAATGGACTATAGGTAGGTAATAAATATTGTATGAGGTATTGTGTGGTGGTATAGGGCTTTCACATATATTGTTATCCTAATGCCTAATAGGTAGGTCTGGACTTTGTCCTGGATCCAGTTTATCCTTTTGTTTAAGTTTGATTACGTACTTCTTAGTAATAACATTTTGATGAGTACCTACCAAAAGAAAATACGGTATTTTACACAATTATTTTTATTATTTATATCAATAAGTAACAGAATCTGAAACCGAATACAAATTGTTCTTTTTTAATCTGCCCAAAAATAAGTAAGTTATAAGCTTTTAGAATCTGATGGAAGGGGAAACTGTCAAGTAACAGAAAAGGATGCACGTACAGCGCTTTGACGTCACTGCTGTTAGGTCTCGCGCGTACGAAAGGGATAGTGAGATGTCTCCACCACGCTCCCACTGTTATATTTGAAATGCTAATTACTATTTAATTAATCAACCTATTTACTTGCTGTTAAAAAAAAAAATATTTCTTTTCACTGGTATTTTTTGTTTTATATAAAATATTAACCAAAACATACTCAGTATTATAAAAAAAAACCAGGCTGCTTTCACTATGTCAAGATCTCATTTCTGATATAAATCAGCAATCAATTTGATATTATTCTAAACGAGTATCATCAGTTATGTTTTGCATAATCTCGTCACATATTCAGTCTCGTTTATATATAAGAAGAGGAGTAACTTTACCACTTGATAATTTTGGTGGTTTACTCCCACTGTCCACCCAAATAAAAAAGAGATTCCGCTCTATATCACCCTCCCTTTATCACTGTCTATACTTCATTTGGGTATGATTCCATTGTCTGAGTTCATAAGACGGTTTTAATGAAAACACACTTTGATTGTTTTTTTTTTAACCTCTACTGTCCCAATGCTGGACAAAGATCTCCCCATCTCCTTTCAAATATCTCGATGGTGTGCCACTTCCAACCATTCCCTTTCAAACTGTCGCAAATCGTTACACGCAACGCTTCTGGGGCGCTTACCTCTTTTCCTTCGGCCATCTTCGGGAGTCCACTTTGTTACCAATATATAAAGTACCTATGAGGATTTACAAAAAAAAATGGTTAAAATAAGTATTACTTACTTGGGCATGAGCAACCTTTGAATTGTGTTGGGATCAGAAAACCAAAATCTCTTAAATGGCGACAAGTTTTAGACGATTTTGTAGCGTTTTTATATTAAACAAAATACACTTTGATTGGTTTTACAAAAAATAGTGGTTTAAGAAAGTAGTGTTTTTAACTTCAGCATGAGCAACCTTCAAATTGTGTTGGAATCTGAAGACCAAAATCTCTTTAAGACGAAGTGGTAGCTAAAGTGGCGCCCTCATTTGAAATAAATTGTTTAAAACTAAATAAAGTACTAATTAAAAATTTGATTTGTATAAATGTCTAGAAAGACTTTTAAACTATTTTATGAATAACCTTTGAAATTATTACTAATAGTCTGTCTAGTTTTAAAACTGTTTTAAAACTAGACGGACTACCAATATTACTTTCAAAAATTATTCATAAAATAGTTAAAAGGTCTTTCTAGACATTGATACAAATCAAATTTTTAATTATCACCTTATTAAGTTTTAAACAATTTATTTCAAATGAGGGCGCCACTTTAGCTACCACTTCGTCTTAATAGCGACAAAGTTTTTCGATTTTGGAGCGTTTAGAAAAGGAAATCCCATTGTAAATCCTAAATAAAGACAACACTACACCACTATTATCTTTGTTTATCCCGTGTTGCGTGGGTACCGCCACCTAAACAAACACACCTAAATATTTTATTTACCTACGAATGAGGCCGCGGCCTAGCAATGTCGTCTGACAACTGTTTCAATAAGAAATGTAACAAATAGTTTTGTAGGTACACTTCATTAAGAACTATTGAATACTGTTTTTTTTTTCTATCCTTTCAGTTCCCATAGTTGGGCGAAGGCCTCCCCTTGTTATTTCCAGTTTTCTGATAATGGACTTTTTCTTTAGTTTCACGGGTCTTTTCACCCCGGTCTCTTGAGAGGCTTGCGTGGGGATACAGATCCAACACGTAGAGGCTCTTTGGAGAATTTGATGTTATGTGGTGCTCGGTGCTCCCGCCAAAACTCATGTCTGAATATACCTATGAAAGGTGTACCCTTGAATAGGTTTCGGCCGGAGAAAGATCTATTGCAAGAAAAGAGGAAAGGTCTATGGATTATGGAATAAGATTGGGATAGACTGATGCTGGGATATTGCAAGAGAAACGTAATAGA
The DNA here is from genome assembly GCA_943193695.1 of Acrobasis suavella. Classification (NCBI taxonomy): domain Eukaryota; kingdom Metazoa; phylum Arthropoda; class Insecta; order Lepidoptera; family Pyralidae; genus Acrobasis; species Acrobasis suavella. The sequence continues at coordinate 2,110,169 of OW971944.1, forward strand.
CTAATTATTATAGTAGATTCAAATACAGACAGATATTTGAATGAGCGAGCAAAGTTCTTTGAATCTACTTGAACAATCCAGCTTTTGTTTGTAAATGTTAGCATGTATTATAGACTCTAGTATTTTGATTGAAACTTAAGATACATGAATTTTTCGGGGTTTTCTTCGCTCATTTATATACTTACCCCCTTATTCATAAAAATTACCTAACGTTTGCTAAACCTCTTTTAAATAAAATATGTTTACTTACTTTGTCTAATACTAAAAAAAAGAAAGGGACAACACATGTTTTAGCAAACGTTTGGTAATTTTTATGAATATAAGGGTACCTATATATATCCTATCGATAGCCGATCGGTATTTTAAATAAAACCTATACTTATTGTCAATAGTATTGATCCTGATGACGAGGTAACTATCTGAAAGTATTGCTTTTCATAATACATAAACTCTCGATAGTATCAATAGTATTGCTCAAAAACAGCTATCGATACTATCGATATTGTCGATAGGCTTATCGATGTTGGCATTTTTCGATCATTCGACAACTATCGATTGTAAAACTATTGATTTTTCGGCAAAACTAGGCAACAGCGTCTTCTGTGCAATCACTACCATATATACTATCTACTGCGATTGCCTGCGATCCACGACCCGTGGTTGCTGGTGATTTGGAAAATCCTTGCTTTTATTGGGAGTGGCCTTTGTTAAAGCAGTGGACTAATAAAGACTGTGAAGAATATTGGGAATAATATTTTTTTTTAACTCGAAGTTCAGCTAAATAGGTCAAGTGATTACCGACATAAGGTAGCACAGGTATCGCGTATTTAAATTACTGAGAAACGACTACTGTTAATAACGTTTTGTCATCATGAGGACAACTTTCAAGAAACATAAAGATGCTTATTTCTTGCCTCTGGATAGAGTTGTACCTAAAAAGCTTATTATTTCTATTTATGCCACTTTAGGGGTTTGCTTTCAGTAAAATTTTATTTGTGACTGGTTTATTTTATTCAATACTGAATCGACAAAAATTGTAACAAAAGGTTTCGGAGGAAAAAATAGAAATTTGAAGAAATGATAAGAAAAGAAGAAAAATACTGAATCGACATAATTTTTAAAAACTAAAAACCGACTTCACCCCCAAACTACAAAACCGATTTTGATAAAATTTCCATCGTACCACCTGGAAAGTATACCCTTTCAAACAAAAAAAAAATTTTTAAATATTTCCAGGCGTCTTTGAATAATCGGTGAACGAATTGATAATCTCCTCCTTTTTTGGAAGTCGGTTTAATATTGATTTAAACTTGAAAAATGGATTAGGATTGTATCAATTAAAGCCGTATCAATAAAACTGTCGTAGACGAACAAAGAGCTGCACTATTACTACTTTACTATGAAACTTTTCCACTGCAATAGACGAACAGTTCCACTAGAAGGAAATTGCATTAGCACCAAAGCTTTGCAATTTAAGTTCAATTCCTTTGTTAGCTGATCCTTGGAAGCTTTTGCAGTTTTATCTGAAATCAAATGTTGATTAGCTTCGCCTTTTAAAGCTGAAGTAGTGTTGTCAATTCAATAAGCATGAGATAAATAAGGAAATTAATATAAAATATTGAAATAAAATACCATAAGTAGGCGGGGCATAAAGCGCGATGAATCTATGGCCGATGGGACAGAAACGATAGCAGTCCGTACTCGTAAGTACTGCCATGCGCAAACGTAGGACATCATCCGACAAGGTGGTCAGACGACCTGCCGGCAGGATGCATGCTGGTTCCGATCCAAATCATCTTTGATGATCTTTGATGAAGCCTATTTTTTATATAAAGAAACTCTATAGCAGTGGGCATCATTCGTCAGATGTTTTAACCAGCGGTGTTTTGTTCTTATAAAATGTAGTCACATTAGCCAGAGCGAGATAGAATCAAGAGGTATGGAGGATTCTTTAGCAGGGTGCGTTGAAACTACGACGAATTTTTGAAATCGTTAATTTGAGCACCAATACCACATATATAGACAATGGCAGGAGACGTGAGATTAAGAGATGTTGAACCATAAAAAGGGAGGAAGTAACAAATACAATGCGAGTTACGATAACAAAAAATGATTTTATATCTAGATATATTGCCATCTCCAACAAGATCATCCCATGTAGGATTTAGTTTTAAAACCAAACGCTTCTTTTCATAGGCATTTTTAACTTACGCTTCTGTTAATCCTGTAATCTTAAATGCCAGTATTAATGATGATTGAGATTAAAACCGCCTTGTTAAGTTACCGAAAAAAAAGTAATTTCGTAACAGCCAGTAAGTAACCCAATTCGAGCCCAACTGATTTGTTTATTTTACCATTGTACAATCACACAATCGGGCAGTGTCGCAATGGTGAAAATGGTCATTGAGACCCAGTTCCCAGACGGTATTATGACCACTAATGATACCTGACAATGTAATGATGATGCCAATGCGCAATCCGATTTGGATGAAATGGTTTTATTGTGAGCTTGGCAATTGAAAACTATATGCGTTGGTAATTATTTGTTCAGGTTAGGAATTTTTGAAAGGCACTGCTGGACATAGGCCTCTCTCATGGATGGTCTAAATGACCGATCTAAAGCGGTCTGCATCCAGCGCTTTCCAGCGACCTTGATCAGGTCATCTAACCACCTCCCCATTATGTCGAAACTGTTACTGTATGCGTCTATTTTCATACAATGTTACCGAAAGGAGACTGATTCTTACATCTAGAAGAGAGAGTCCTAGATATTTTAAATAGCCAGATGTTGTGTCTTTTTGCTGGGAAAATGCCTCCCCGTCTCTACCCATCTATCTCTATCCCAGAAAAAGTCCGAGAGAGTCCAGAACACGATCAAAATAACCAGCCAAGTCCGAGTCGGACTGGCGCACTAAGAGGGTTCAGTACCATTACCTATAAAAAATCACGTTTATAGTTTGGGAGCCTCACCTAAATATTTATTAAATTATGTTTTTAGTATTTGTTGTTACAGTGGCAACAGAAATATATCATCAATGAAAATTTCAACTGTCTAGCTATCACGGTTCATAAGATGATAAGAAGAGAAGACATAAGAAGAGAAGACAGCCTGGTGACAGACAGACAAACGGACAGCGGGGTCTTAGTAATAGTGTCCTGTTTTTTACTCTTTGGGTACGGAACCCTAAAAAAACTATATCGAAGATGATATTTTAAAGATTTTCTCCAGGTCCGTGACCTATCAATCGTGGCGATTTTTTTCGTTCTAGAACTTCAAGATCGCTTTACCAAGGGTTAGCATAATATGTATGCTCGATGATAACTTGAGTAATCATGATCAGAGCTTCAAGAAATTTGGTAGGCTTGGGAATGGTAACTATATTTTTATTTCGTTCAAACTTGAACGCGCCATGGAGAGCGATCGAATCAGAAATGAGGAAATTCGTAGGAGAACAAAAGCCACTGACATAGCCCAGTGGATTAGTTTGTTGAAGTGACAGTGTGCGGGACACATAGCGCGTCCTACCGATGGCCGATGGGGCTAAAAGGTTCTCGAAAAGCGACTACGTACTGGCAAGCGAAGCGTAGGACACCCACTCACAAGGTGGTCTGACGACGAGACTGAGGTCGCTGGAAAGCGCTGGATGCAGGCCGCTCTAGACCAGTCCTTTTGGAAAACCTTGAGAGAGGCCTATGTCCTGCAGTGGACGTTATGCGGCTGAAATGATGTTGATGTTTTTGATAGACAGAAAAGGATAGCATTATAAAAAGGGCTATTCCGTGAGCGCGATGAAGCCCAACCCTTAAGATATTCTCCAATATCCGTGACTAAGCTGTTGAGGCAATTTATTACGTGCTAGAACTTCAAGATCGCCTTACTAAGGGTAAGCGTAAGTATCTCGATACTGTCATTTATCTTCTCAAGTCTCGGATGGATTAGGTTTGCTAAGTGGAGCCTGTGATTGACGCGGGTTTGGTGCGAGTATGTCAGTGAGCTTGCTAATTCGTAGATTTTAACTGACTTCAAGAAACAAGGAGCTTCTTAAAACCTCGGTGTTGAAATTAGGAAAAAAAACTCCTTATGATTTAGTTTCTTATAACCGAAGAAAAAGAAGAATGAGAAGTCAGATTGATGTAAGACAAAATAAGGAAAAGTGTGCATTGTAATATTTATTATAATGTGAAGAGCTGAAGAGAAAAAAAAGATAGAGTATATATTGGTGTGTTTTACTATATTTTAATTAAAATAATTATAAAAACTAAAACATTTAACTATAAGCAACATGCTTCATCAAAATTTTTACAACTAGAAATCCGCAACATGCTTCTTCATAATATTAATCTATGAGACGTACCAGGCTCAAAGGTTCCCATGATACAGCGGCATTGCCACGCTAAATAGCAATTGAAATTCTCTGAGACAGATAAGCTGAAGAGCGTCTAACATTTGCCCGCTTAGATATTTGTGACCAAGTTCCTTAATAAAATTCCTTGCCTTGATTCCCCAAACACCCGTGGTCTCAAAGGCCACAGGCACGAATATAGCCAGGTTTCAAAAACTTAATTAATTAAGTGTTTTACTTAATGTAAAGAGAGAATTTTAACTTTCGGAATCTTTTTACAAGCTTTTATTGACTGAGCGAGCGGTCTCGACCGAGCGTCTGTCCGGCTGTTCTCGGCTACAGGTCGAATTACTCAACCGATTCTCGTGAAATTTTGTGAACAGGTCTAAAAATTATACAGGGTCAATTTTACTTTTAAAACCAGCAACCTTTTTGGAGCAAGTTATGTCCATGATACTGGCCTACCTACTTACTTGACTTAAGGTCCTAAGGCCCCTACGTGGGACAGAGGGCTTCAACAGTCTTTCTCCTAATAAGCTTACTGTAAAAACATGTAAATGCTCTGCGATCAATAAGTGACCAACATATAATTAATATTTTCTCTTGACAAGGTCTGCGAGGGTTTTTCATGCTCACTAAAATGTCTAATCCGGTGGTGGCGTCGCTGGTCGTGTCGTTGGATTCCCTCTAATATGGTTGAGTTTAACGATGGCTGATCCGTGCGTCAACTCGTGAACGGGTGCTGCCGGGAGGGACTGGTCAGCTCGGCTTCGCTTTTTTTGACTACTTAATATTTTTTATCATGCAATTTATGTTTGTTTACTTGTTCGCCAGCATTACATGTTATAATGTGTCAACATTGTATTAAGTATTTATTAATTATAAGACAATTATAATAATATGACAAAGCCCTTCTGGCGAGTAGGCGATCAATACTGTGAAAATGAGTTTCTTTCGGCGTTTCTTCTCAGCAGTGGTCGTTACGAAGCGCTGGTATCGGTAGCTTTTCTTTAAAAATAAATTAAATTTTAATATACTTTACACGTAACATAAATTATACTTATTGACGTGTAAAAGTGCCTGTAAAGGTCTAATTACTGAATAAACATTTGAATCTTTGAATTTGGCATTTTATAGGCAGCCCTGACTCACTACTATCAGGGCTCCCACCGAGCCATACCTCAGCTTCCTACCCCAGGTCTATAAATTATACAGGGTTACTTTTAAAACACAATTGACGACCTCCGTGGCGTCGTGGTCACCATGCTAGTCCGCCACCTAGAGGTCCCGGGTTCGATCCCCGGTCAGGGCAAGTTGGAAAATGGCCTTTTTCAAATTGTCCTGGATCTTGGATGTTTATCTATATATGTATTTGTTATAATATATACATATTATAGTATGTCCCTATATATATATACAAGCAACCTTTTTGAAGCAAAATCTGTCCATGATACTGAACTACCTACTTTCTATAAAAACAATTATTTAAAAAACGAAACAAAAATTTCGACTTTTTATGCCAATTACTATTTTATGAACTACTGTTTACAGTTTAAAGAAATAACGTGAAGCTTTTCTACGCACAAAAATGACCACTTAAGGCGTATGCGCGTAGAAAAGCTTCACGTTCTCACTATAAACTGTAAACAGTAGTTCATAAAAAAGTTTGAAGTGTTGTATAGTGCCTGGTAAAGACTAAATTTTAAATGATGTCTCCGTTTCCTATCAAATGATTTATTTCAAATGGGGGCAGCACTGGACCCCGGAAAATTCTGGTAGCCTCTTAATATACATCAATGACGAACATCTTGATAAGGCTGATAATGTGCTCCGTCCTTGAGACAGCTGTCACGAGGTCGCCGACCCTCATTTGCGGCCCCACACGAATGATGGATGATATGAAATGAAATACCATCCAGAGACATTAGGAATGTCATTCGGGCGTGGTAGGCGCTTTAAATAAGTACTTACTAATGTATTTATATCTATATTATTATATGAACTACCCCGCAATACCTAATTTCCCATTACTATTTTCTATATAGCGAGGTAGCCTGGAAGAAATTGCTTAGCGATAAGGCCGCCTTTTGCGCATTTCCTAGTTTTTAAGATAATTATGTCCTGTATTTATTTATTTTGTGCAATAAAGGGTATTGTGCTGTATTGTATCTTCCATGCTGGTCTAGGAGAAAAGAAAAACCTTAAATTGTAAAAGCTGCTTCTCTTCCTGCGCAGATCGTAAAAGCTGATCGAGGAAATGGGCGAAAATGTGAGCTAGTCCCAGTATAGTCCTATCCAAGTTTTTCCTTCTGGTAGGACTATTTGACGTTAACCAATTACACATAAGAAATATAACTGGGAATTATGGTCTGAAGTTTAAAGCTAGCAAACCATCACTAGAATAATCCATTTTTTAGGGTTCCGTACCCAAAGGGTAAAAACGAGACCCTATTACTCCGCTGTTCGTCTTTCCGTCCATCTGTTTGTCAATATGCTGTATTTTATGAACCGTGATAGCTAGACAGTTGAAATTTTCACAGTTTTAGGTATTTCTGTTTCCGCTTTAACAACAAATACTATATAACTAAAGACAAAATAATATAAACATTTAAGTGGGAACCCATACACTATGAATAGACATGATTTTTTATAGATAATGGTACGAAACCCCTTCGTGCGCTAGTCCGACACGCACTTGGCCACACCAAATGTAGCCTTTGTGTATTGCGGCCCTTTCGATCTGCCCCAGATAAAGACGTGTTTATACTGTCGAAAAATCAACATATTTAAAAAAACTCAGGCAATTTGTATGAAAATATCGATGTTTTCTTCGAGTTTCAAGCAGTGGTCCCATAGGAAAAGTTGTTCATATTGACAGTCTGAGTTGCTCCTACAAGGATCGGACAGGGTTTTCGTTACATATTGTATTTGCATATGCGTTTATTAAACTGATCGCCAAAACCAATGCATAACATAAAACAGATCCGACTTTCCAACACATCGAATGCATTAAATCCTTCGACAGAACACCACAAACCAAGAGTAGACCGCGCTCTTTCCATCCCTTTCTCACCTTTAACAGCTTGTATATCGCTGACTCTTTCCCCCACAGCATCCGTATCGATCCAGGGGTTGCCCTTGACCTTCGCGTAAACAGCCCCGAAGGCACTGACCTTGTACTATGAGATACGTTGTTATCGTAACGTTGTCGTAACGTTTGGAAGTTTTCTTTAGAAACCGCTAGTTTTCTCAAAGATAAATTAGATACTTTTTTGTAAAATCAAAAATAAATTACATGGGATTCGTATAAAATATTCAACCGTGACGTCAAAGTGTTTTTGGAGTCAAATAAAGTTAGATATTGATATCAGTTTTTCTGCTTCAATAAATCTAAAATCATTTTGAAAATAGATGGTGATCTGATCAATGACCAGAGACGGACGTTGTGACGTTTTATTCTCTGTTCCGTACCAAATAATGTACGGTAAGCCTCAAAAGTGAAGTCTCCATTTTTCATACAATTAGTGTGAGAAAATGGGACTCCACTTCTAAGGCCTACCGTACGTTTACTCAGTAATTTTAGTAGGTGAGCTAGACTTTGATTGATCAGGGTGGAGTGAACACTAGGTTTTTGGATAAGTTTTATCGTGATATGTCAATTTTTTATCGGAATTTAGAAATATCGGAAGATAGGAGAGGAAAAGTAACGAGTGACAACGTGAAGCTTTTCTATGCATATTTACGAAAAACGCCACTTTTGGCTAATGTGCGTAGAAAATCTTCACGTTATTACTTTAAACTGTAAACAGTAGTTCATAAAATATTTTGAAGGGTTATCTAGGGCGCGGTCAAGACAAAATTTTAAATGATATCTCTCCGTTTAATTTCAAATAATTTATTTCAAAAGCACTGGAATTTTGTGAGGCTCCATGAACGTTTCGAGCCTCATCTAGACAATCTTAAATTTGCCGTTGACCAATGTGCACAAAAAGTCTATTTTGCTATTTTAGTACAAGAAAATGGTTTAAACGGTTAAACCAAGTACTTAATATAAGATAAGATAAGATAATTTTTTTTTTCTGAAACGTGGTCCCTTACTATGGGTCTCATAAGAAGGCTCAAGGTCGCTCAACGGGCTATGGAGAGGACTATGATCGGTGTTTCTCTGCGCGATCGAATCAGAAATGAGGAAATTCGTAGGAGAACGAAGGTCACCGACATAGCCAAGCGGATTAGCTCATTGAAGTGGCAGTGGGCGGGGCACATAGCGCGAAGAACCGATGGCCGATGGGGCAGAAAGGTTCTCGAATGGCGGCCACGTACCGGCAAGCGCAGCGTAGGACACCCACCTGCTAGATGGTCAGATGACCTGAGCAAGGTTGCAGGGAGGCGCTGGATGCAGGCCGCTTCCGATCGGTCGTTTTGGAAATCCTTAGGGGAGGCCTATGTCCAGCAGTGGACTTCCTGTGGCTGATATAATGATGATGATGATGATTTTTTTTTATTGCTTCAACTAAGTATGACAATAATATCAAAAGCACATTTAAAATATAGTAGGTACAACGGCGGGCTTATCCCTAAAGCGATTTCTTCCAGCGAACCTTTGGGCTTGACACAAGACTATAAAATATGTGGGGGAGTTAGCGCATTTAGAGTATTACAGTGTAAAAGAATATAAGAGTACATCTATATAGACTATATACTTAGTCCGTGTTCTGTAATAAGATGAATAAACTTCGGACGGAGCCAAGAAGTAACCACCTACTAAAATAACCTAGACTTGCTAACCCTGCAGCTGTCGGGGTGATTGACCCATGCAGTTAATTTTAACCCTTCTAAATAGGGGCGGCGGTGTTGACAATCTCGGGTACTAATAGACCGCTTTGTTTAGACGGAAATGATTTATTGCTTTAGTTTTGTGTTATTTATTTTGAGGTTATTTTTACATAAATAAATGAGGAAAGTTAAATGATTGATAATAACTACCATGCTGGTTTGAGAGACAAGAAAAAAAAAGTGTGGCACTCGGGGACTGCCGCGGTATAGCTATTGCATTGCATTTTTTTTTATTTATATGTTAATTATCTAGATAAATTTTTATTCGAATAATGCCCAACTCTCTACACGCATACGTCTAGTCGCACGCACACAAACACCGTACCGAAGTCTGCCGAACTGAAACGACGATAGACGAGTGTTAGGTTTAATTTTCGTTATGGAATTTCTGGATGCGGTTGCCGCTCCCAATGCCCGCGATACTGTTCTGCCGTAATACTGTTCTGTTCCATTATGTAGCAAAAGTATAGTTTGTCTATGACTAAACTTGTCTATACAAAAAGTTATGAAATAAGCGCGATGCGACGACGGGGGAACGCCGCCAGATCCGACCGACTGGTGTTTTTGACGTTACGTAACCGCGTGACTTAGTACTTTCGTCCGGATCCGACCGATAGGAAGTTGTTTGAAGGAAATAAAAAGCCGCCCGTTCGCTGCTGGTGCATTGACTAGTAAAATCGTCTATGAATGACCCCATGACCTCAACATGATTGATTGTTAATATCGCCATCTATTACAAGTCAGTAATCTAAGTATATATAACTCAAAGGGGACTGACCGACTGACATAGTGATCTATCAACGCACAGCCGAAACCACTGGACGGATCGGGCTGAAATTTGGCATGCAGGTAGATGTTATGATGTAGGCATCCGCTAAGAAAGGATTTTGATCAATTCTACCCCTAAGGGGATAAAATAAGGGATAAAAGTTTGTATGAAACTTTGTCAGTTTTAAACCGATCGGGCTGAGACTTTGCATGCATAAAGCTACTATGAGGCATAGTAGGCATCCCCTAAGAATGGATTTTGATAAATTCCACCCCTACGCGAGCGAAGCCGCGGGCAAAAGCTAGTAACATATACGCACGAGGCATAGTGATGAATGCGCCCTCTGTTGTAAAACTTGTAAAAGACACACAACTTTAAGCCAGCTGACAAAATAGTTCCTCTTGTTAGTTGTTAGTGCTGGCGCTGTATACTTTAACCGGGTACCAAATGGTTAGTACATATAGTACTATGTGTCTACACGCATACGTCAGTCGCATGCATACAAACACCGTGCCAAAGGTCTGCCGAACCGAAACGACGTTAGACGAGTGTTAGGTTTTATTTCCGTTACGGAATTTGTAGATTTGGTCGCCGCGCCAAGGCCCGTGATAAAAGCTATACAATAGCTTAAAAACGTAGTATGTAGCTGCTGCTTCTCTTTTCACGATCTTATAAATAAATAAATATATATCTATAAGGACAAATAACACTGATTGAGCTAGCCCCAAATTAAGTTCGAAACTTGTGTAATGGGATATTAACTCAACGATTCTATATTTTATAACAAATACATATATAGATAAACATCCAAAACCCAGGAAAATTTGTAAAAGGCCTCTTTCCAACTTGCCCTGACCGGGGTTTGAACCCAGGACCTCTGGGTGGCGGACTAGCATGGTGACCACTACGCCACAGAGGTCGTCAAATACCACTACCACTACGCCACAGAGATCTTATAAGCTGATAAGATCAAGGGAATGGGATACAAGGCAACGTGGAAGGGACATACCCGTAATAAATCGAACCACGGGCTATACATACTAGATCACTATAGTATAATGAAATTAAAATAAAAACCAAACAACGAAAAAAAAAACATTCTCTGAAAAATTGCCCGGACGCACACTTTTGTATGGAAAAGGCGAATTTTTTTCGTGTTTTGGCTGTTATTTTAATTTCATTATACTATAGTGATCTAGTGCTTGTTTTTCGATTTATTACGGGTATGTTCCTTTCACATTGTACATGTATAATCGAAATTATGGCAACGGGCGGTGCGGCTAGTAACCAATTACTATTTTTGATTACCTTCTCCCACCAGGTTGGCTTTTAAGTGCCGCAACAGACGGGGCGCAAGTTGCGTCGCGTAACAGCTAGAGATGGGCAGTGGATAGTACTCAATCTACCCATTTCAGTATTTACTCACTAGATTTAATAAATAGAGTAAATAGAGCGTGCTCATGTATTGACATCGCATTTGATGTCTGTTTACTTATTTTTACGTAAAATTACGTCTATGCACACCTCCCACCAAAAAATGATAATTAGTCAAAGAAGTCTACTTTCAGTGTATGATTAGTATGGTATTTTTATATAATTTAGCGTCGCATATAACGTTTACCTACATTTAAAGCATATTATGGCGTACGCACACATTTTCCGACACGAATTGTAAGTGTATACTAGATTTAAGTTTCAAAATTGTCATGGAAACATGATGTAATGAATATGAATATAAATATGAGTCGCAACTTATATAAATCAATCTATTCACCAAATGGATAAATATCCTTATTTATCCCTTTGGTGAGGTGATAGATTATGAGTTGCGACTCATATTTATATTCATATTCATTATTTCATGTTTTCATGACAATTTTGAATTTTAAATCTAGTATACTAATAATGAATATGAATATAAATATGAGTCGCAACTCATAATCTATCACCTCACCAAAGGGATAAATAAGGATATTTATCCATTTGGTGAATAGATTGATTTATATGAGTTGCGACTCATATTTATATTCATATTCATTACATCATGTTTCCATGACAATTTTGAAACTTAAATCTAGTATACACTTACAATTCGTGTCGGAAAATGTGTGCGTACGCCATAATATGCTTTAAATGTAGGTAAACGTTGTATGCAAAGCAAAATTATATGAAAATACCATACTAATCATACACTGTAAGTATACTTCTTTGACTAATTATCATTTTTTGGTGTGAAGTGTGCATAGACTTAATTTTACGTAAAAATAAGTAAACAGACATCAAATGCGATTTCAATACATGAGCACGCTCTATTTACTCTATTTATTAAATCTAGTGAGTAAATACTCAAATGGGTGGATTGAGTACTATCTACTGCCCATCTCTAGCTGTTACGCGACGCAACTTGCGCCGCGTCTGTTGCGGCACTAAGTCTTAAGCAAAATTATACGTTCAAGCAAAGTTATACGTGCGGCACCTACGCAGAACTTAAGAGAGTGAACAGATTTTATATATTAACGTATCTTAGCCGTGTGTGATACCTTAAAATACTAGAATATATCATATTAAGATCTTTAATGTAAAATATTATAGTATCTTCACCGTCTGTGATGGGCTTCACGGCCCCAGGTTCTGTCTACTCCATCCTTCTACGACAATTCGTTCACAGTTCAAGCTATGCGTTTATGGAATGAACTGCCTGAGTCTATTAGACGTGCACGATCTGTCTCTATCTTTAAAACCAGACTTAAAGAACTTTATCTAGCTCAGTAATCGTACATTTTTTTTTATAATTGTATTATATTTATTTGTATGTATGTTATATTTACTAAACTTATTTATGTAGTTTTATTGTATTGTATATATGTAGCTTTTGTTGAAGTGTATCATAGAATATATGTGTAGTGTATTATGTAAATTAAAAAGTAACCTTAGCTACCTATTGATTTAGCTGATAGTTTTCCTTGCACCACCGTTATTTCTGACGTCCCTACATTCCTCTCCATCCACCGGTTGTCTGGAAGAGATCGCTTTAAGCGATTAGACCGCCCATTGTACCTATGTATTTTAAATTTTAAATCTTCTTTTGTTTTTGTTATTTTTTTGTATTGGTGCAATAAAGAGTTTTTCATTCATTCATTCATTGTTATAAAGCTTTTTAACCGACCTCCAAAAAGGATTAAGTTATTAATTCGTCGCGATATTTTATGTATTTTTAGGGTTTCGCACAAAAAAGAAAACACGGAACCCTTGTAGGATCTCTCATGCGTCTGTCTATCCGTCTGTCACAGCAAATTTGCTCCGAATGTACTGGACCAAATAAGATGAAAATTTGGTATGCAGGAAACTGACACCCTGGATCAACAAATGCTACTTTAGACGCGGGTAACACCGCGGGGCGCAGCTAGTCTTTAATACATATAACGAAATTCACGCAATATCACAGAAAATATTCGTGTCAGGAGGGGCGTCTTATTAAGGTCCAAAGTTAATTAAGTTGGTGGCTATTAATTTATTGGGTGCTTTACGCCAGCCCTACAGGGGACCTTCATGAACTGGCGAAATGCGTGAAGTCTTTAATTATCCTTGGAAGAAAAATATTTTCCTAAGAAAAAACATTGAAATCTTTTTCTATGTACTTGAACACGACCATGAAATATTTTGAACCTGCTTTGAGGAAGAATGTTTTCCTCGAGAATGTTTTACGTGGCAAGAGTCATAAAAATGAAATTGTAGAATTTTAAAGAATGTAATTTCTTGGCGAAATGATAAAATGGATTCAGATGCTCATGAAAACCATTGCCTTTTATAAGCACCTCCTTTAGGTTCATCATCATCATCCGAGCGTATTCCCGGTTGCATCCTCAGCAGTAACGCTTCAGAGCCCGGGGTCCGCTATCTTACCAAGGAGATTTGACGAGGTTGCTGGTTTTTACACAGAGCGACTGCCGTCTGACCTCCACAACCCAAAGGGCAAACCAGGAAGCAATCGTTGGATAGTTTGATTATCAAACGCTAGGTGGCGTTCGGGACCCACAGTTTTACGTGCCTTCCGAAACACGGAATCATCTTTCTTTTCGGATAATCAGGTGATTCAAGCCTGCAATATCCTATCCAGACTGGAAACAACTTTTCACAAAGTATGCTTCCCAGAGGGAATCGAACCCATGACCTCCGGGTCACAAGGCGAACGCCTTGACCACTGGACCACGGAGGCAGTCGGAGCACCTCCTTTAGGTTGACTGGCAAAAAAGGCCCTAGCAGCCATACTTTAAGCCCACCTATTATATGTTTTGTAATAAAGATAAATACTTAAAATAAGACAATTGCTTTATTTCTTTTCATTCATTTCATTATTACAACACCAACGTTGATTATACAATATGTAAAAAAACCCTGTCCGATCTTTGCAGGAGCAACTCACACCGTCAATATAAACAACTTTCCCAATGGGACCAATGCTTGAAATTCGAAAAAAAATCGACATTTTCATACAAATTGCCGAACCGGTCGAACACTTTTGATGAAAATGTAGATTTTTTCTCGAGTTTCAAGTATTGGTCCCATAGTAAAAGTTGTTCATATTGATGGTCTGAGTTGCTCCTAGAAGGATCGGACAGGGTTTTTGTTACATATTGTATAAGCTGAATAATAAATCACGTCACGTTACATGGAACATTCCAAAAGATTAGCACTGCCATACAACGTAGCAATGCTGCCAGCCTTCTGGGCACGTTACCAAGGAGCAGCAATTTGCCAGGGCATTTTTATTTATAAGTAATTTAAGTAGTATAGCATTTTTATTTTATTGATTATTTTATTAATTTATTTGTTGATAATCTCCTTTTTTATTCCAGCGCTCGGGCACGGGCGAATGTCGGGCGGCGGCGCGGGCCTGATGTCGTGCGTGCGCGAGGGCTCGTTGGAGCCGCCCTACAGACCGCCGCACACACAGACACACAACAATGGTCAGTGTCATTCAAACTCTTACTTGTACCATAGAATTGATATAAGTATTACATTCTAAACAGAATCTCCTAGGGTCCCGCTCAATATGTGTCCCCGTTTCCCGTCCCCGCACCTCACCCCCGCTGTCGCCTTTTCCAGTGTGTTGTGTGTTCACACACACATTGCCGTGTGCACGGCTGTATAGTTTCCTTTGTAGTAGTAGTAAGCATGAATGATACTCCGCTTCTATGAAGTGCCATACCTGTGCTTGTACCAAAAACCTATCATCATCACCATCTGACTCGCCTTCTCTCTATTTGTCACCTTAATCGTTTCCTATCATTTGAACTAACTCTCCTCTCGTTCATGTCCTGTTTCACACACTCCCCGTAAGTTTCATTCCATACATACGCATTTGTTATAAAATAAAGTATCGTTGAGTTAGTATCCCATAACACAAGTCTCGAACTTACTTTGGGGCTAGCTCAATCAGAGTTATTAGGGACACTATTTATTTATTTATTCCCTATCGTTGACACACATAAAAGATTGGCATACTTCTTTTGCAATCGACCGCCAGTCAGACGACATTCCCATTTTTCTAACCTGGGATGAGGTGCAAGTAGATTGGCAGTAATCCACCTTAGTGGGGTTATGAGCTACCTCAGAAAGCTCCATGCTTCCTTCACTATTCAGTAATGAAACAGTCTTTATAACTTGCAAACTTTTCATTTCCAGGAGAGCGTCGAGGTGGGTTCCTGCGCGGACTTCGGCGCATGTTCAAGCGGCGAGGCAGCGGCGCCCGCGTGGATGCCTCGCCCGACCCCAAGAGTAGTTCCACCAGCGAGCTGCTTGATGCAGAGAGGCACGCTAGAAGAAAGTGAGTACTACAAACCCCTTATCATTTTAGCCGCGTGACGTCCATTTCTGGACGTGGACATAGGCCTCTTCCAAGAATTTTCAAATTAATAAATTTGAAAATTCTTGGAAGAGGCCAAGCGCTTTTTAACGACCTTGGTCAGACGTCTAATCACCTTGTAAGGACAACTGCTGCACTTGCCAGTACGCGAATACAGAACTTATTAGTCCCTTCAACCATGGGTTCGTTGGAATATAGCGTCACCGTGTGCCCCGAGTTCATACAAAATGTATGAAAACTACAGGAAAGAGTTCGGTGGCCGCGTTTTGTGGTGGCCTGTTTTCGCCAAGTCTTAGTCCCATAATCATTTGATTTATTCTTTCTTCCGCAGAGAGGGCGCGTACGGCAGCGGTCTGTCCGTGTCGCATGACTCGGTGTTCACGGGCGAGCGGTCGGGTGACGAGTCTAGCGACGAGCGTCCCACTCCTGCGCACCATCTCGCTCATCTAGCCACCTCGCATCGGGTATGTATCTTGATTGATTGACGACCTCCGTGGCGTAGTGGTCCCCATGCTTGTCCGCCACCCAGAGGTCCCGGGTTCGATCTCCGGTCAGGGCAAGTTGGAAAATGGCCTTTTTCAAATTGTCCTGGGTCTTGGAGGTTTATCTATACATGTATTTGTTATAAAATATATTATCGTTGAGTTAGTATCCCATAACACAAGTCTCGAACCTACTTTGGGGCTAGCTCAATCTGTGTTATTTGTCCCTATATATTTATTTATTTATTGTTTGGTTCTTCAACCGGTGTCTTCCTACCTAGCTGAAAGATTTTTCTGACACACTGTTGTGTTCTGTATTCTAAGTACTGGGCAAAGGTCTCTCCCATCTATCTCCATTCAAATAGCTCGACTGTGTGCCACTTCTCCAACCATTAATTCTTAAGCTGTCTTATGTCTTACTAATGCTTTCGGGGTTGACCTCTTTTCCTGGTTCCTGCAACCATCTTTAGGAGTCTTTTCTTAGCAAAGTGGTCCAGTTTCTTAACAAATCTATCTAGATGCATTAAGCAAACGTGACCTTTAGTTTTAGTGGCTTTGTGTCTAACATTAGAAATGGCAGTTTTTGAACGAAGCGTTATTTTTGGCACCTTATCAATCTAGCGAATGGGTTACATTATACCATATTCTGTTCCAATGTCGCGTCTTTCTGTTATTTTAATTTCATCTAGTGTAGTTGTATTGGTTTACGCAGAATCATTACTCATTCACTTATAAACCGGCGTATTGTCTCATAACTTCCTTTTATGGTCGTAACTGACGACAATTGGCTTTGCTAATTGTCGTGATGTGTCCGGATGTACACGGTCTTTGTTCTAATGCTTTTGTTGTTGAGTGCTTCATCTTTATAATAATAATAATATTTTATTTCGGACAAAAAAATAATAATCCATAAGTTGTTAGTAACATTGTTCTTACTTACTATGTTAGTATGCGTACACGCGATATGGGCTCGCATGCAGTTGAGTCCAGTGATTTGAAATGGGCCCATCTACCCTGCCAGCAATGATGGTGAGGAGGCTGTTGGAACTGCAGTATACCCTGCGCATCAGGGAGGCCACCCTCTTTCGCACTATGGCTTGAAAACTATCCACCTGGGCCTCTGCAAACATACCTGATGCAGAGCAGTATCTCGGCAGTCCCAAAAGCGCCCTTAGCCCATTATTATATTGAACACGCAGGGCGCTGTGTGATTTCTGCGTATATTTGACCCATAGACTGCATGTATAAAATACCTGGCAGTATGCCTTAAACAAGGTAAACTTGACACTATTTGTGCATTTAGCAAATCTACGAGCCAACATATTACATCTAACAGACAGCGCCCTACGCTCCCTATCCATGTCCATGTCATCACTCAGCGTATCCGTCACCCAATGCCCTAAGTACTTAAACTGCGAAACCCGTTTAAGGAGCGAACCGGCAAGCGAAATTGGCGGGACCGAACGATACGACCTACCAGTAGCCTTGAAGATTATAAATTCGCTCTTAGTCGCATTGTACCTGAGGCCGTGAGCCTCGGCGTAACGCTCACAGACTGAGATTAACCTTTTGAGGGCACTAATGGATGGCGCAAGAAGCGCCATGTCATCTGCATAATTGATGTTGTTAAATACTGTGCCTCCTACAGAACATCCAATCCCAGTGCTGATGAGCTCACGAATCAGCTGGTCCATGTACAGGTTGAACAATGTTGGTGAGGTAAGCCCACCCTGCCTCACCCCACATTCCATCTTGTATTCCTCTGACAATGAGCCTGCCCAACGAACATAGTTGCTTTGATTGCCATACCAGTATTTAAATATTTCAGTAACTTCACTTGGCACATCAGTCTCGGAGAGTTTTCTCCATAACTTGTCGTATGCTACAAGGTCAAAGGCTTTGGAGAGGTCCAAGAAACAAGCGTAAACTGGCGTTTTCCTATCTGTGTAGTAACGGACAGTATGCTTGAGACACAGCACTGCTGACTCAGTGGAGAGTCCGGGTCTAAACCCGAACTGAGCATCATGAAGTTTAATATGTTTGCTTAGTTGTCGATCAAGCAGACTGTCCAGTATCTTAGCTAGAATAGTAGCCAAAGAGATAGGTCTATAGTTATTGACATCAGACCTATCCCCTGTTTTATTCTTTGGAACCGGCACCACCAACGTCATCATCAACTCTTTTGGTAAGTATGCATGTCCCACACAGAGAGTATATAACATCGCTAGCACTCGGGGCAGATGGTCACCAGCATGCTGTAGATGTTCAATACTGAGTGAGTCATGTCCCGGGGATTTACCACGGGTCATACCTTTCACTGCATCAACCACCTCCTTAACACCAAAATGAAGGTAAGGCTGTTTGCTCTTGTTACTACTTGATACATTAACCGGCTGTGACGGTCCCAAAGGTGAGACAACTTGAAAGTGTTCTTTAAACATTTTAGCAATTTTGGCAGGCTCACTAACACCCTTCACGCTGGCAATGGACATGATAACAATAGTGCGAGTAGTGCGGAATAGTAAGATTTGCACTTCGCACGTGGTATTTTAAGGGGCTACCTGAGGTCCAGTGCTGCACCCATTTGAAATAAATCATTTGAAAAGAAACGGAGATATTATTTAAAATTTGGCTTTGATATAACCTTGTGTGGCGTTTTTCACAAAAATGCTTTAAAGCTTTTTAAAGCATTTTTCACTTAAACACGTTCTCACTTAAATATAAACAGTAGTTCACAAAATAGTTTAAAGGGTTATATAAAAGCCAACGTTCAAATAATATCTCCGTTTCTTTAAAAAATTATTTATTTCAAATGGGGGCAGCACTGGACCTTTGGTAGCCCCTTAACCATCTATGCTTCGGTAACATTTAAGTTTATTTATTTATTGTCACAATATCCTTTGCTCTTATATAATTTATAATATTTATCTTAGTGTGTACAGCACTGAAAACTATTATTGGATTTAGATTTATAAAACAAACATTTTCCAATATATTTACCTTAGACAATGCAAAAACAAAACTCTTCCACATATTGTCAATAATTACAATTACATTTCTGTTTTCAATCATCTTCAAAAAAGGAGGTTATTAATTCGACTTTATGGTTTTTTTTTTGTATGTTACTCGATATCTTTGTCAATCGTGGACCGATTTCAATGATTTCTTATTTATTTGAAAGCCTTTACTACCAAGTTGGTCCCGTATTCATTTGGTGAAGATATGATGAGGAACTTTGGAGATATGGAAGAAAATCCTAAAAGAAATGAAGTCGGTTTTTTTTTTGTTAAAAAATGAATTATTGACTGTTATGGAATGTTAAGCATTCATCTTGTGTACCATTGTGGTTCATAAAGTATTAACAAATAAATGAGTGTTATGTTTACGAATGTGTTGTTTCGAAACGATTACAAAGGGCACTAAAACGGTAGTTAGATGGATATATCTAGCTTGGCTTTCCTTTGATATAAAAAAAAAAGTAATTTTATTGTTCGACCTCCGTGGCTTAGTAGTCACCATGCTAGTTCGCCATCCAGAGGTCCCGGGTTCGATCCTCGGTAAGGGCAAGTTGGAAAATTGCCTTTTTCAATTGTCCTGGGTTTGGGTATATGTTATATAATATAGTATCGTTGAGTTAGTATCCCATAACACAAGTTTCGAACTTACTTTGGGGCTAGCTCAATCAGTGTAATTTGTCCCTATACATTTATTTATTTATTCTACTATACATTTTGTCTCAAAATGTGACCAAAAGGTACAACCACTCTAAAACCCCAATATTTCTCAATTTACCTTTGAAACTTTTTCTTCTGTGGGCGTTTAATTTCCGGTAGTAAGTTACTCCACAACACAGTTGTGCACCCTTCGGTACCTTGTTTTCGCTCCTTACTCCTAAAATTATCCTCCTAATCTTCGCAGTTAGACTGGAAGAGATCTCTACATGGAATAAGACCGCCATTGTATATTTGCTCTTTGGAATGTTGTGTTTCTGTAAATGTTTTTGGTACAATAAATTTATTTACTGCTGAGGATGCCACCAGGAATACGCTCGGATGATGATGGCCTTCATAGATGTAGGTTACGCTTAGTATATTTATATTTATTTAAGATAACATTTATATAATTAACTTACTTAAATAAACTATGACTAAACACAGCACAATACATAAAATAAATAAACTAAAAACAAAATAACCTACCTATAAATTAAAATATATCTAATTAAAAATAAAACATTATATTATATAAAAAATAGACCCCAGGTCGCTACGGTCGCAAGGCAGGGTGCCTAAGAGACTGGCAGCATTGCCTCGTTGTATGGCCAGACTTAATAATTTTACATACAGATTAACAGTATATACAAAATATCTGCGTGCTAGAGACTCACAAACATATTAATTAAAATTAACTGTCAATCAACTACTCGCATGTATAAAAACATGATTCTCTTACTGACGTCACAATTATAATAATCAATATTAATGAATGCATTATAATAATTTCATGTCAACGCTTAAGTTATGTAATTAACAGAATTTAAATAAGTTATCAAATTGCGTATAAATACTCTCAAAGAATCATTAAAAACGTCCACGTTATTGTACTGCAAGAGCATGTCACGAGCAAATGTAGGCCCTCACTGTCGGAGCGTTTTTGGCGTAATTCGTACGAGTAGGAGGCGGCTCAAATAGGTCCAATATAGTCGCTAATCTATGCTAAAACTTACGGCGTTTGGAAATGAAAAGATTTCCTTTGGGTGAGTTGATCTTTATGACTCAAATATGGATTTAAGAAGAGCCATCTTGAATTTTCGTTCAGTGAGGAGTTATGATATTATCAGTTTTTATATGGAATTAACTTTTTTTGAGTCATTAAAATCAACTCAGCCACAAGAAATCTCTTGACCACTTAACGCCGTATAGTTATTGCATTGTTATGTCGTGTAGACACACTACTATAAATTGGAACCAGATTCAGGTACTTTTAGAGGACAGAGTGAACAAAGGGCGAACTAGAAAGGCGAAAGAGGATAGGGCCAACAGGTGAAAACATTGTAAACTGCGCGAGACAAGATTTATCGTTATTACCTGTCTCTCACGGCCGACATCGATGGTAATTAGTGTTTATTGTAAGCTTCTTTGACTATTTATGCAAACTTCCTTTATTCGTTATTAAGGAAAAAAAATAGGTACTTAAATTAAATATTATGAACTGCACTACATACACACAATTTCATCTTTATCATGAGGCAAGCCAATGTTAGTGTGCTACTGGACTGTTAAAAATTAGATCTCGTTAAAAATACTACTTTCATGGGAATTAAAGTAGATTCAAAACTTCAATGGGATGCCGATTTTTTTAAACTCGCTAATAGGCTAGCGTAAGCCGCTGAGCTAGGCTACGCTATTAGGAGAAACAGACGATTGACAGATGCAGTGGCGTAGCATGGGGGGGCGGAGGGTGCGGTCCGCACCGGGCGGCACTTTGCCGGGGGCGGCGCTGCGGAGGTGGCAGTTAGAAAAAAAAAATATTTAAAAAAAAAAAATTAAATTAAAAAAAAAGTTAATTTCTTTCAGTGTTTTTTTCGTCATTTTTTTATGTTACCAAATACCCAGGTACCTATGCAGGTTCTATGCATGGGTGATGCAAGCGCAAGGTTTCTCAATAACTATTATTTAGGAAACTTATTTCGTTTCAATGTTATTTTAAATAAATATGTCTCCTTTTATAAAAGTAATAAAAGTACTCTTTTTACCATGCCCAAATTTTTTATAATGGATTACAAAAATAAGAGGGCGGCAAATTTGGAATCCGCACCGGGTGCTAGTGACCTATGCTACGCCACTGGACAGACGTAGCAACTGCTACACTAGTTTACTTTAGTTACTTTCATAATCTGATGTCCTGCGGGATTCATCTATGGTGGAGTGCAGCTGATATACAGACTATTTTTATTTGTCAAAAAAGGGCAATTCGTATTATTGACGGAGGATCGAAAGTTTTTTTTTAAAGAAAATTTATATTCTTGCTGTACTATTCCAGAACATATTTGAAAATATAACGTATGTAAGAAAGAATGTTGTCTTATTTAATAAAACAGGTGATTTTACGGATAGAAACTTACGTTATATAAATGATTAAGCTACCTATTATTAAGGGCTGAAACAATCGGATTTTAAAATCGAAAAAAAAAATGATAATGATAAAGTAATACAAAAATAAATTATTTTTGACTTTGACTTTGGCCGTAATAGAGTAATTAAAGCATTGTAAGGTCTTTCGGCTCCAAGCGGACATATCCGCACAACCTATTTTCCCATTACTATTTTCTATACAATGTCCTTTTTAATTAAGTACAAATATTTTAAGGGGCGATTCAGTCCATCATTTTGAACAACTTTTTCCAAAATTTTAGGTTCTCATACAAATCGAAGTAGTCACGTGATATAGTTAGTATGAAAAATGCAAAATAAAAATGCGTATTTCGATAAACATTTATTGGGAAAAGTTGTTCAAAATGATGGACTAAATCACCCCTTAAAATATTTGTACTTAATTAAAAAGGACATTGTATAGCGAGGTTGCCTGGAAGACATTGCTTAGCGATAAGGCCGCCTTTTGCGCATTTCCTAGTTTTTAAGATAATTATGTCGTGTATTTATTTATTTTGTGCAATAAAGGATATTTTATTATATTGTATATCCCTGGGCCACAAGACCCAAATGTCACTTTTAGTCACGTGATGGTGGATTAGAAGTAGAAATCAAAATAGTGATGGGTTCCTAGCCGCATCGCTACACGGTAAAAAAGGATTTCTTCAACTAAAAGAAAATGGATTATATCAAGAAAATATTAATTCATATATATCCGAAATCATGAATCCTCTTAATCTCAAAATTCCGTGTTTTTGGAATAATTACCTTGAGATAAACTAATATTCATTTATTCCAATGAGTTCAAAGGTGATTATTTTAAGAAAGTGTTGTTTTATTATAAGATAACGAGTAATTTTCATTGAAGCCATTATAATTAGTTTGTGTCAAATTAATGTCATTTACTTATATAGAGCTACAGCGTTTACTTAATTTAAGATAACCGTTTGCTTGAGATCAAACTAACCGCTTATTAATTTATAACATTCTGTTTACGGCAAGAATTTTTAAATATATTTACAACGAATCGTAAGTTTCCATTAAAATAATAAGTTTTTACTGAAATTTACTGTTCTTCATATGATTATTAGGTCTGTTCATTGGAAATTGAGATGCTTAATTTAAGAAAATATCGTGTCACGATGAAAAAATTAAGACTTTGGCCTAATTAGTCAGAACTTGATTCAAAATATCAAAATCATTTGAATAAAAACAATAAAAATATAATTCTAAAACACGTTGCTATTTTATCCCAAGATATATCTTTCTTAATAAAATACCTTAGTCGTTTTAGATTAATAGATGAGAATTCTTAAACTGAATGCATCTTAAATTACAGCAAATTGTCGTATTAACTTGATGAAAACTTACCAAAATCTAGATCTTTTGCCAGAAAACAAAATTAGTTTGTTTTGATTTACAGTATTCTGGGTCAAGACAATAATTATTTTGAATCAATGTATGTGAACTTCGATTAATACTAGTGATATTTCGATTTGAATTTGTGAGTTTGAATGGAAATTCCGATTGCCTTTAAGGAAGAGTTTGTTATGTTTCAATAAAAACCACATTTTTTAATTTAAGAAAAGTTTATTATTTTAATCAAAAATGGTACAATTCTTTTTTACTTAAGGGGCTATATCGGGTCCACTAGCGCCGCCATTTGAATTTAATTTTTTGACGAAAAAGGGAGATATCAATTAATTTTTGAGTAGTTAAACATTACAATAGGTACTGAAAACAGATCTCTTGTTTACGCTATCTATTGTAATGTTTATAATACCAAAATGGTCTTTTATCTTTTCGCAACTACTCAATAATTTTTATACCTTAAAAAATGTTGATATACGTAGACAAGATTTAATTTCACTTAAATAACACAATACAATATTATTAACACTTTATTGAGGAGCATTACCAACATTTTGCATCCCGTCTGACCATTGACCTTTGATTTTAGCAATATTTATTATCATCATTTTTTTCCACGTTAGGCGCAGAATGTCCAATTCGCAAAATGTCTAGTGGTCGCATAATGTCCATTTCGCAGAATGTCTAGTTCACAAAATGTCTAGTTCGCAAAATGTCTATTTCGCAGAATGTAATTGTAACAAAATTACTTTTTCTCAAAATGTCCACTTCTCAGAGTTTCCAAAGTTCATGATAACATGAAGTCATTAACCTAGTTTGTGTTACTTACCTAGTTAGGTGTTTTAATCTGTAGTCAAGTTTTTCGTCAAAATCTATTAAATTTCGTCGAATTTCTTTATAATACAATATAAATTTTTAATCTTTTTATTAATTTATTATAAAAAATTAAAAAACGCTGTCAGGAATATTGGAAATTATGGGAACTGGACATTCTGAGACATGGACATTTTATGATACAATATTTTTTGTGATACAATCTATTACATGTGCCTATGGGACAGATATAATAATCATTAACATTGTGATAAAATTTCAAATGAAATGAGTTTTTTTTGAAAATCATTAAAAACTTTTCCACATTTAGAGCAAATCATTACGAAAATTAAGAAATTGTTTTACTTATAAATACTTATTTTTAAAATGTCAAATTTAATACATCAGAAATGTAGGGAACCGGGTTGTCATACTCGGTTGTAATATTGTAGATGCATTTCTGAACACATAACATGATATGTTCACTTGATTTATTATATTTCGCATTGAAGACACGATATGATTTAAAAAGTGTATCATAGGCAGATGTTGCAGAGTCAAAAGTATATTTTATCTCGTCAATCACTAGGTAAAACTGTTTAAAAGTCTGAAGATTTCCAAGTAAAATAAGGTATGGCTGTACAGGTTCCCGTAGTTTTCGCGCTTTTTCCTTTTTCTCTTCCACAGTTTGGTTAATATCTCCAGGATTCTGAAAAATGTGTTTTAGTAAGTATCAAATTTATTATTTAAAATAAGTTACAACTTCAAAAATGTCAAATGCGTGCTGGCGCCAGCGCTGATAATACTGATAATAATTTGATATAGATTTACTTACTTCGACAATGACCATAATGCTCTCTAAGCAGTCCCGTGTTGAGAACTTCTTTTTTTGTGATGATCGTCCTTTTGGTGGAATTAAATGAACCAAAAGAGTCAGTTCTGATGGTATTTTCTCATCTGAAATAGAAAGTGTCCAAATGTAACTGCGATATAATGAAATAAACATTTCTACTGAAATGTACTATGTCTTAATGACATCATCGTTATGAATTTAACCACATGCTGAAAAAAAAATACTACGGTGAAATCGCGAGAAAAAAATCAGCTGTTTCATACATTTCTCGGTACCTAACAGGCAATAAATGTAAGGAACAGCAGATTTTTTTTACCTGTTCCATCTGTCTTGAACAAAGATAGTAAATTTTTGAGACATACTAATGGGACAAACAAGAGTAACAGCTAGGACCTGGGGAAACCACATTACAAGTGGTGATAGACACATCAATGATTAACATAAGAATGCTTACATAATTTCAGTAAGATTAAACAATTTCAACAAATTGTTATATAGGTAATCGTCAATAATTATAGTAGAATATTAATTGGTAGACAGTAGAATTTTGGGTATTTGCTTACCATCAGTGTCTAAGCGGCTTAGTGAACTTAACAAGTCTTCTTTGTATTCATCGCTTTTTATTTCTGATTTCTTCAATTCAAATACTTTTTTACAAAATGCTTGCCAATTTTGCCTGAATATGTCTTCTTTACCAGGGAATAATAAATCAAAATCTTCATCAATCTGAAAAAATAAACAATTTATTAAGACCTTAGATTTAGATTAAATTCTTACCAACAAGTGCTTGCATTCCACCACTGGTATAAGCCATAATTGGTTGTTATAGCTATCCACCACTGGTATAAGCCATAATTTGTTGTTATAGCTAATAATTTTCGATGAATGTCCCATGGTACCACCACTACATTTTCACTCTTGAGTATTTTTTTTTTATTTCTTACAGGTAAAGATCAATCACACACATTGACTGATACAAAAGATCATTGCAGGAAACAAAAGAACATTGAGTAAAAACGTAATACGTTATAGTGAAATTCGGGTTACATACTACTGATGGAACCGGGGGGCATTCACAACATTTTCATACACAGCCACTTAGTCATTCAGAAATTACTTGTATACCATACCCAAAAAAACTTACAATTGTTTAGGCATAAAATGTCCAATTCGCAACATGTCCATTTCGCAAAATGTTCAATTCGCAGAATGTCCAATATTATCATAATGTCAAAAGTTACAAATACTTTACTGAAAAAGAAAATAGGTGCCTGGATTTTTATCAAACATCGCAAAAAAACTTAAAGATCTTCAAATTTCCCTTTTTTTTAAATTTCAATTACGATAAAAATTTAAAAAGTATGTTTATAATTTTTTTAATTGATCTTATATCTAAATCAAGAATATCTGTCTTCATAACTTAATAAGTGATTGAAGGGTGACGTTATGATGATGATAGGACATTTTGCGAATTCGACATTTTGAGAATAGGATTACTTACCACTAAGTGTTTCTATCGTTCTTGTTCTTTTTGGTGGCGCATTTTCATTATCATTATTAATCGTTGATTTGCGTTTTCTTTCTCCAGATTGAAATAATAAGTTTCTCACTCTATCTATAAGTTTTCCCTTAGCTGGTACTGATCTTCCACTGTGTGAATCACTTTTTTTAATAGGCCGGGTAAAAAGAGTTATTATTTTACCAGATAGCACTGTATAGTCATCATAAGTCAACCGCCTGAAATAATGAAATAGAAGTTTTAAAAAACATGTTTTTAGATTTTATTGTATTATTTTATTTTTCAATTTTCTACAATGAAATAAGTACATAATTAGAAAAAGTTCATAAATTTTTATTTCAATCTTTTAATATCCAACCACCATTAGAAAAGTTGTGCCAACCAACACACAACTTTTCAAACTAATACTATAAACTATGTTTATACAAAATTCTAGGTTTGTATTATTTTATTTTTCAATTTTCTATAATGAAATAAGTACATAACTAGAAAAAGTTCATAAATTTTTATTTTAATCTTTTAATATCCAACCACAAATTTCATTAGAAAAGTTGTGCCAACCAACACACAACTTTTCACACTAATACTATAAACTATGTATATACAAAATTCAAGGTACTCACTTATTAAAAATAAAAGTGAACAAATGTCTGATTATTATATCCGTTAAGCGGTTTCTGCGCTTACTATTTAGGCATCCATTTGTACTGTAAAATTGGAGAATACTTTTTCCGCATGGAGAAGTTTCCAACAGAGTTTTAAGATCAAAGTCTCAAGACTTTACCCCAATTTTAATTTTAATTTTTTGATTTTTAAATTTTAAATTTTGATTTTACCCCTATTTCAAATTGGGGTAAAATCAAAATTTCAAACAAACTTATACTAAAGTCTGCATTGATGTCATCTCCAGGAAGCAATATACTGTTAGAATCACTTGAGACAGGATCGGTAGTAGCCTGAAAATATTATAATATGTTAGTGATCTTGCAAATTCATAGTGACAGTGGTTTTAGTGTAGATTGAAGATCAAATAAGTTCAGCAATTTGCAATGGGCATAACGACTAACACTAGGACTAGACCTTAGGTATACATTGTTCCTCCTGAACAATGCACCCATGAGAAAGGTTTAGCTCGTATACCTTTTAACAGTGTTAAAGTTTAATACAATAAATTACAAAGAAAGAATTTATGATAAACGCCTGCAAATTAGAGAATTAGTTGCAAAATAAATCTTTTGACTTACCAATCCATTAAGGAACTCATTTTTTTCTTTAAGTCTATACGCACTCCCATCAATGGGTAAAGTTCTTTGAGATTTTTCTCCGTGAGAGCATTCAGATGGTTAGGCTCGATTCCATTTTCTGCAAATAAGACCTAAAGATTACAAAAGGCTACCTACCACTCCTAAGGTTTGAAACTGAGAAATCACTGGCTATACTAGTCCGTTGGAGTATTTTGAATATGTCAAATAATTTTTTCAAACTACCACAACAAGATACGAGTCAAAAGACTAAACTTATTTTATGAGCATATTTAACTTTCTGTGAATGAACGGTAAAGAATTTTCTAAACAATGTATATTATTTTCGTAATCTACATAAAAATACCTTTCATTTGATACTACACTCGATATATTTGAAAAAAAAAAATCTTTTTGAAAACGTTTGTAGTTTTTACCGTCTAGAAGTCGCCTTATTGGATTTACAATTAGTGTGACGTCATATAGCCTATAACGAGCGGACAGTCGAGATGCATGAAACGATATGTCTTATGTCAAATTATGTTGAGTGGTTTAGGAGATACGAGAAAAAAATGAACATACACACATAGATACATACATAGCGGCCAAAATCATAACCCTCCTTTTGGCTTCGCCGTAGTCGGGTAAAAATGGAAACATCTTGTAAATATTTATTCACTGATAAGAACTGTCATAAATGGACACGTCATTAGATATACCATGTTTTAATTTATTGTCGTATTGTCGGCGCTACTTTGTAGATAGGTAATTGAATAATGGTAGGCAGTTTGCAAGTTTCAACATGCTCATCACCTAGATCATTTTGCTGGAAAAACTGCCGCCTCTCATTTCCTGACCGGACCCATGGGGAAAATCGACACCGACGAACTTCAACCTTATTACATTGACATATAAAGTTTCAGTTTTTTAAGGCAATTTTTGACCTTTGCCTAAACAGGCTAGGAATAGTAGACGTCACTTACCTAGGATAGTAACACTACTTGTATACCTATTCTAAATCTTTGGATAGTAAAGCTTGAGGTTTTTATCAGACAGCGACTCTGTTACGTAGTAAAGAGAGATGTTTGTTCTAGAACAATTTGACCGAACTATCAGTGACGTAACAATGGTGGCAAGACAAGAAATATGCCAAAGGCCGCCGGTCGGAGAGAGTCCATGAAGGCCGCAAGCACCTTTGCCTTTATTATTATAAAATTATGTAAAATTTGTTTTGTACCTACATACAGGTAGCGGCACGAAACTAGCGCTGATCTTGCTTGCGCAGAAGTCAAAAATTAATAGGTACCGTACCTACCCGTGCGTACGTGTTAGTAAAGTACTTTATTAACTTTATTAAAAAGTAAATCAACGTTAGTTAAACTCCTTTACAAAGAGAGGGCCCCATTCAATGAATTAGGTAGGTACATAGGGAACTTAAAGTTAGAGCTAAAACAATACATTTTTAAGTATACTTACTAGAAAATAACTCTACAACTTCATCTGGCATTTGCCAGGATTTGAGAAGTTGGTCCATAGTCCTTCCTTAGCACTACTAAGAATTTTTAACTTTGGCACTGCACAAATTGATAGGTATTTGGATCTCGGATGATTGAATGACCACTGATGACCACGGAACAATATATTCCGAAATGACGCAATAAATCTGGTGATAATATTTTTTTCAAAAATGCGGAGCACACTGCACGCTACCAATCACCAAGTAAACGAACGAACTTAGGGATGCGCCGTGCGTGCGGGCGTGCGCCACTAAAGTAATCGATAACATCGATCGATGATATTAGTTTTAATCGTGATTTTATAGAAAAACGGTTTAATTCAAAAAACCAACAAACTGTTTTATTACTAACACGTTTGCCATTACCAATTACAAATTCAGTGCAGTCCTGAATTTTTAATATCAAAACTTCGCTCTGCTTGTCATTTCAATAAGAGAGATAATCAATTGTCACATCTAAATATCCTATCGTACTAATATTATAAATGCGAATCCTACTTAGATAAATGAGAAATTTTGTTGATGTTTGATGTTTGGATGTTTGTTACTCAATCGCGCAATCAGGATTAACATATTCTTTTTTCTTTCTTATTGAGTCGAAATGGCTCATATTAGATATTGTTAGATATAAGATACTTTTTATCCCGGAAAAATATTTAGTTCTCAGGGGATTCTACGCTGATGAAGTCGCGGGCTACAGCTAGTTAAATATATAAATGATTGACCGAGAGAAGCGAAAGTCTCAGAGTTTAATAGGAACAAACATCTTCTTCTTCTTAAGGTGCCTCTCCAACTAGTGAAGATTAGCTATCAGCTTGGTACAGTCCTCTTTATTCTTGGCTTGACGAATAGGAACAAACATACAAACTTCGAATAGAAGTTTGTATGTTTGTTCCTATGCCTTCTGTATCTGACCCTTCATCCAGCCATCCAGCGAGATTCTCTTAAAATGTTGGTCGACACTGCCATGTTCGCTTTGAGACCGTTCGCAGATACGACTATCGGGAAAATGAACTGTCGAATCCACATCCCACACAGCGATCACCTCGTGGGCCAAGTCTATAGGTACTCGCTAAGCTTGTCCTTATAGTATTTCACGAGAATCACTAGGCTTTTGCGTCCTTATAGTCTTTCACGATCCCAGTAGACCGTGGCACGACCATTTTCGAGAACCGGCGCGGGTAAGTGCTTAACGGAACCTCGGAATCCACAAGACTATATCGACATTAACATTATTATTATACATTGAAATATGTAGAAAAAAAAAACGACAGTCGATGTTATTTAAAATAATGGATTAAGATAATACGATTACTTTCTTGACCTTTAATGAAATCGCGAGTACTAATGAAAGACTTTTCGCATCACTATTTTCTGAGTATCATGTATCAGCCTTCTGATTGGCTAATGATTGGCCAACAAGGACAAAGGGTTTGCAACGGTTTATTCTAGAATATTCATTGAAAATTTTAAAACTCTTGAATGGAAAATTTTAAATTTCGAAATAAGATTTTACAAAAGTTATTTACAAAAGTTGGTTAATTTTAAACGAAAAACATAACATTTTCTTCTAAACATTTTTTTTGCTGAAGAAACGAATATAATTTTTTAACCGACTCCCTTCTATCTAAGAAAGGAGGTTCTTGGGTGCTATTTACCCGACTGCGAAGAAGGAGGGTAATGTTTTTCGGGTGTATGTGTAAGTATGTATGTACAATTCTTTGGCACGCCCCCACAGCCTAAATGGCTTGACAGATTTTAGCTTGAGGAAGAGTCGTTGGATTCGTCTTGATTGTCAAAGAGACACTGGACATATTAAAATTACAATGGCAGTCGGGTTTTTTAGATTTTTGAATGAATTTAAAAAGTGTGCCTCAGTACTCGAAGGATTTAAGCTAGTGTATGATTTTCTAGTCCAGCCGTCATGACAGCGGACGGATGTGAGCGGGAACTTACAAAATAAATAAGCATCTAAAGTACAATAAATATAAGCATGTTGAAGAATATTGCGTGACGATTGTTTTAATAATAATATCTAAGACGCTCGTAACGCTCGACACTGTGTGACAACTTAGTTTTACAATGGACGAATATGCTATTTATTAGAAGACAATATTTAAATAGGACAGAATTTGTAATTAAATTGTTTAATCAATGAAAACAAACTAGTGTTAAATAAAGAGAGGAAACTCTTAAAATAAAATAAAATGCGGACTATACATCTGATTTCATAGAAATTTTGCTTGTAAAAAATAGTTTAGAAATCAATTTAATTTTGTTTTAGCTAGAGACATTTTCAATATATTGTTAAAAACAACGACCTGATATTGAAATAAAAGCGTATTCTCGGAGGAAAAAAATATTTTTTTTACTAAGAGGTCCTTTATCTTCTATCAAAAAAGTAAATTTTTAGCTTAAGAAGATGAAATATCTCGTATCAAGTACAAACAGATGTTGGAACAAGATTTTTAGATCTCTTTAATGAAATGAAGTGTAATTTCTTCGGAACAATAAATTTCGGTCACTCGACCGAAGATATGTAATCTTAGTATAAAATATTTTGGTCTTGTTCAGTTAAGAGAACCAAAATCTGAACGTAAGAAACAACTTTACACTGAAAATAATACTCTCTTAAAATGAGCCAATATTTCCAAGAATATGTATAATCTTGGTGGAAATTAATCGCAAAATCTTTTTTTTCCGTGTACGATTCGCATTTACGCACATTCCAACGACCGGCAAATACAATGCGACACAAAAAAGTTGAACAAAAATAGCGGACTTTATAGCATTTTTGTAATTCCCGGGACGTAGGTTGAACCAAAATGGCGGTTATCGGCGCAGGTACAAATAATGCGCCGACGACCGCCATTTCGGTTCAATTTACGTATCGGGAATATGTACAAAAAGGCTGTGAAGTCCGCCATTTTTGTTCAACTTATTTGTGTTTAATTGTACAACTGAGTACTTTCCTTTCCAAAATTATTTGGTACTGTAATGAAAATAAAACGTCACAAAATAATGTTATTTGTCATGATCATTTTTATTTCAATTTGATTTTATATTTATTATTTCAGAAAAACTAATATTAAGGATGAGCTAGTTCGGAACTCGAACTCGTCGGCGCACGTGGCTAAATTGCGTGCTATTTCGCTGAGAAAGGGATAGACTCGGTTATGAACAGTGCGGAACTATTTATTTACCCCGATTTATACGCACATCGGAACTACAGTCTAGTGTGTCGTATCCGACTTATCGCACAAAAACGTTACGTTACACGTTTAAAAATTCACGAGTATGCGTTTGAGAGAAGTGTTCTTGTGATAAAACAGCTGAATGTTTTAATTAAAAGTAAAGTTATTTAATTTTTTTAATAACCAAACTATGCTTGTATGAATTTTGTTTTAGAGATTTTATACTCCTTCCGGTATTTAATTGCGCCCAAAAATGTGTTAAAATTACGTGTTGAAACGGAATGTTTTGAGACTCATAACTTTTAAAGTACTTATCATTTTACAATTATGATTCCATACAAACGAAAAGACAAATCGATAGAATCAAAAACTTTAAACAGACAATACCGAACAACGGAGTCATCACCCTACAGAATTTGTATGGCGAAACACCTGACTAGCGTACCCTTAAGAACGCTATTTGACTCCAAGAAACTTTAACGTCATAAATCTATAAAACGTGAACGAAATATCAACCCGCAAGTGAGTAAACATACTAATCAATGTGAACACCCTGAAATCGTAAAAAAAATCTTCACCTCCAAACAAAATTAAATACCTACCGTGCCAAAATGTATGGAGCTGCAGTTTTTTTTTTATATTTCAGTGATGGTTCCATAGTAAAAGTTGTTCACATTGATTAGTATGCTCTTTCGGGTTGGTTGACACCCCTTTCCGTTACACGTTGTATATGACCAAATTCTATAGAAAATGTTTGTTTTGACGTTTAGAAAAATTTATCTGACGGGTGGAAAGCAGAGAATTTAAGTTTGGAGTTTTTGGCGGAAAGTGAAGGGGTTCAGTTGGAGTTTGCTTTAAATCGTTTTGCAAATTGATTCTAGTGGACTTTATAATATGAAATCGGTGTAGTTTAGAAATGCTCATGCTTATGGACAATATGTAAAATGTTTAAAGTGGACACTCATAGTGCGGCTGTAGTGATATTTATTTGCGGACTGTGGTGGGCGTCTTTAGGCGCCGTCCGCCACTTGAGTGACAAATCTATACGAGTTCACTGATTTTCATAGCCGATTAATCGGCTATGAAAATCAGTGGACTCGTATAGATTTGTCGTCAGAAACTCCCTTGAAGCAATCAAAGGACCTACACCAACCTTTGATTGCATAGTTAGGGTTAGGCTTAGGAATAAAGAATTGATAAAATAAAGATAGGCTCTAAAGGACTAGTATCCAGAGCCGTAAATCAACTATTAAAAAAAAAAGAATTTAAGTTTTTATTTTTCTTTTTCCCAGACTAGCATGCAAGAAATTCTAACCCTCATATTCATAAATATTAAATATCGTTTGCTAAATAAATGCATATTAGTTTCCCTCTTTTCCTCTTTTCAATATTTGACATTGAAAGAACGAGACAAAACATATTTTAACTCGAAGAGGTTTAGCAAACGTTTGTAATTTTTTGTGAATAAGGGGATAACTAAATAAAAACTTAGTTTAAAGAAGTTTAAAGCATACGGCTCGGGTTTGTTTTCATGTCAAAATATTTAACTGAAACAAACATTTGACCTACAGACGTGATTCGTTCCGATTCATCTGCTTTGTTTGGGCGTGGTTCAACAATGAAACTATTATTGTTGGTAACTCTATAGAAATGTAAATAATGGTAGGGCTTCATGTGTTCGGTAGCCTAGATAGGTAGCAGTTAGTGACGTAGGTACACAAATATTTTTAGGCAGGGTAGGCAGCTGTAATCTAAATTACGTCAACGGCTGCATGTGCAGCAAAACTCATTTCTCGCTAGTATCAGACATTATACAATATGTAACAAAAACCCAGTCCGATCCTTGTAGGAGCAACTCAGACCGTCAATATGAACTACTTTTCCTATAGGACCAATCCTTGAAATTCGAAAAATTTCGCCATTTTTATAAAAAAGTGTTCGGCCGGCCCGGCAATTTGTACGAAAATGACGATTTTGGGAATTCGGGATGGGTTATAATTAAAAAGGACCAGCTGCATCTCATCCCACGCAGACAGTAGAAGCGGATCGCGGAAATGGGCGAACATGCGGAACATATTAATAGGCAATAATGCGGCTAGCAACCCATCACTATTTTGATTTCTTTTTCCACCTTCTCGCCCACCATTATGCTAAAAGTGGCCTTTGAGTCTTGCAGCCCTGGGCTCTGTCAGCTTAAAGCCACAATACCCCAAAATGTGACGGGATACAAAATCTAAGAGGTGATCATGAGTTCGATGGCATAACCCCCAGAAATAAACAGGTTTCTAAACATTTACCTATACTAAAGCTTAACAGATTTATTGGTTACTAGATACCAATAAAGGGTAAGAATTCAGACAGAATTTAAATATATTAGAAACATCGTAAACAAATAAGTATGAACGCGCACCTTTGATCATAAAATCGCAGTTTATCGTATCTGTTCAACAATCGGTACATCCGTTCGAGCGCTGCGACGCTACAGATAGACAAACAGACAACAGACAGACATTAGAGTCAAACTTATAACACCCGTCATTTTTGTCGGTGGTTAAAATGAAGAGGTAACCGGCGCCTTGCATAAAGAGGAATAATGAGTGTAGATGAAGCGAAAGAGGTCTGTCAGAATCGTAGCAAGTGGAGGTCCATAGTCTCTGCTTACCCCTGTGGGAAACAGGCGTGATATTATGTTTGTATGTATTTTGGGTTAGAAAGTGAAACAGAAATCAAAAAGTGATGGGTAACCAAAGTTTGTAACTTAAGTTGGATAAAAGACGAAATTCATCAATCGCATAACTATTTTCCGAATGACTGAATATCGAAGTTTCCCTTTCTCGCAGCAGTAATTATTTTATCAGATTAACAATTTTAACGAGTGACTATTATTTAGAGAGTAACTATACCTAAAAATGAAATCAAAATAGTGATGGTTTGCTAGCCGCACCACCTTATAACATAATTCGTATTCTCTTATAACCAAAACTAAGTTTAGATTAAAAATCATATTCATCAATTTCATAATTATTTTCCGGATGACAGGATATCGAAATTTTCTGCTTTCGCAGCAGTACTTATATCAGACTAACAATTTTAACGAGTTCTGATATAAAGAATGATATTAAAACAGTAATGGGTTTAATAGACCTAAAAACATGATTCCATTGTAACCAACACGTGTAACTAAAGTTGGATAAATGACCAATTCATCAATTTCATAACTATTTTCCTAAAGACAGGATATCGAAGTTTCCTTCTCTCGCAAGCAGCAGTTCTTATATGAGACATACAATTTTAATGAGTTCTATATAAAAATAAAATCAAAATAGTGATGGGTTGCTACCCGCACCACTTAATAATATGATACAAATTCTCTTGTAACCAAAACTAAAGTTAAAGACCAGATTCATCAATTTCATAACTATTTTTCGAATGACAGAATATCGAAGTTTCCCTCTCTCGCAGCAGTACTTATATCAGACTAACAATTTTAACGAGTTTTGATAAAGATTCAAAGATTCAAAGATTCAAATGTTTATTCAGTAATTAGACCTTTACAGGCACTTTTACACGTCAATAAGTATAATTTATGTTACGTGTAAAGTATATTAAAATTTAATTTATTTTTAAAGAAAAGCTACCGATACCAGCGCTCGTAACGACCACTGCTGAGAAGAAACGCCGAAAGAAACTCATTTTCACAGTATTGGTCGCCTACTCGCCAGAAGGGCTTTGTCATATTATTATAATTGTCTTTTAATTAATAAATACTTATAATATAATACAATGTTGACACATTATAACATGAAATGCTTGCGAACCAGTAAACAAACATAAATTGCGTAATACAAAATATTAAGTAGTCAAAAAAGCGAAGCCGAGCTGACCAGTCCCTCCCGGCAGCACACGTTCACGAGTTGACGCACGGATCAGCCATCGTTAAACTCAACCATATTAGAGGGAATCCAACGACCCGACCAGCGACGCCACCACCGGTGATATAAAAATGAAATCAAAATAGTGATAGATTGCTAGCCGCATCATCTAATAACATGATTTAGATTATCTTGTCACCAAAACTTGTAACTATTTGTAAAGTTAGGTAAAATACTTCATCAATTTCGTAACTATTTTCCGAATGACAAAATATCGAATTTTTCCTCTCCGCAGTAGTATATCAAACTAACAATTTTAACGAGTTAGCCATCCGCTTTTTGTCGTGTTCAATCACTGTCTTGGCTAGTATGCGTTAATTGAAGACATAATACGATCGCGAGGTAATTCTTGGGAGATCGGAGACTTTTTATCATAAAAGCAAGCGACCACAACCAGTTTTTAAACAACTTTGCAGTTTGGCTCAAAGAGTATTGTAAAATTCATACCGTCTGTTGGAATATCTGTTCGGTTTGGGCTAAATTAAAATACTATTTGTCTGGTGAAGTATGAAATTATATTGTTTTAACTTTTACTTGGAACTCTTGGAAGTAATACATGTGTGATTCCTATCACAAAGAGAGAAGAGAGATGGCATAAGTGGGTGTTGCCAGCAATAAAAGGTTGCCAGCTATATTTAGTACAAAAATAAAGATTGATTTTTGCAATTCAGATAATAGAAATCCACACCGTCTTATTATAAAACCCAGACTAACTTTGTTACTAGGTTTAAACTATTATCCGACCAAATCAAGTTGACATCTAGTAACATCACTCTATCTCACCTGTCAATGTCAAGTTCATTTTGGGCGGATAATGGTTTAAACCCAGTAACAAAGTTAGTCTGGGTTTTATAATAAGACGGATAGAGAATAGTTATTACTAAACTCTAGGCTTAAGCGAAGTCAGTAACCGTCTTACTAGACTCTACAAGATATATTAAAAAGTAACTCTACAAGATCTACTCTAGAAGACTATAGTCGAATCTGGCAAAATTCAACTTAGTAATTGGAAATTTTCCCATTTTGGCCGAATGCAATATTGTCTTGCACAAAATTTGGGAAAAATGCCAGTTAATTTCTCATTCAGCAAGACTTGTCCATTACTTTTGCAAGTAAAACAAAGTAGAATTGTGGTTGATGAATATTGAAATGTGACCTGGCTACAGACTGAAACCTTATTAAATTTCAAATACCTAAGACTTCCCATGGGGCAAGAAAGAATTAGTATGTTATAAGTTTATTTTTTAGTAACACACAAAAAAGGATCTCCAAACACAAAACATTTTGAGCATTTACATCACGGGCAATGGAATATTATGTTATTAAAGACTTCTAGCAATATTTTTTTTGTCAGCATGACATTTCTGGAATAAGTTTAATAAAGCCGCTTTACATTTTAAAATAAGAGCGTTCTGAATTCAAAGTAAACAGAAGGTCAACCAGTCAAGATATTAAATTTCGAACTTTTAGTTTTTAAATCGCGTGGCTTTGCAGAAATTCGATAGAGATGTTGTGATCGTTCGGCGCCTGTCCGGTTCTGCTCTCGTGCCCACGACTAGCTTTTTAGTCCGCCATCCAGCGCGCTAGTGTGCACCAGTGTATTACACGCTTTTTTGTGTATTTCAAACTACTTTTTATTTTCCTTACGCGCCGAGATGGGATGAATCACGCCGTAGTCGACGGCCCCGCGCGGACGATACCAGTCTTCCATATTTGAATCGCGAAATTTATTAGTGGCCAGTGTTTTAGTGACCAAAGAGTTGTGATTTTTAAGTGAAGGATAAGTTTCAAGGTTGACTCAGCTTTACCTAACCTGTTTGTGTAATCTTTTAAAGTTAATCTATATCCGGTTCAAAACGAGTTCGGTTTATGTGATCCTCTTATGAAAGTAATTGCCGTACGAGAGTATATTGTTGCAATATAAAGCACGTAATCCGATATAATAAAGTAACGTTACGATTACAGTTATGTTTAA
The DNA here is from genome assembly GCA_943193695.1 of Acrobasis suavella. Classification (NCBI taxonomy): domain Eukaryota; kingdom Metazoa; phylum Arthropoda; class Insecta; order Lepidoptera; family Pyralidae; genus Acrobasis; species Acrobasis suavella. Next base: position 2,149,031 of record OW971944.1, read on the forward strand.
GTAGATTTATGTTCGTGACGTGACTTCATCTTGAGTTTCATTTTCTGTTTTATTATACCTAACTAACACAACAAAACAAAAATAATAAAAATGCAGGCATTTGATCCTAAGAAATATGCAAAAAAAATAAATAAAAAAAAATTCCATAAAAATCTTGATCTTACTTGAAGGTTGTCTAAAAATTTACACTTTCCACTGCACTACAGAGGCCGTAAAACAAACATCATACAAAGTACTTAAAATTAACTTACGCATGAAAATAGTTTATTGAGCTCGGTGAAAAAATTGAACAAACTAAATAAAAGCATAAATTCTATATTATAAAACGACTTATATTTATCTAATTTTACAATCTAAGATACAAAACTATTATCCATACTGAATTTAAATTTTAATTATTTTTCACTTTTCTTGTTTGTTTGTTTGTTTGTAATAACTTTATTGTACAAAAAAAAATACATTAAAAAGGCAACATACGAAAGAGCAAATATACAAAGGCGGACTTATCCCATGTAGGGATCTCTTCCAGTCAACATGCGATAGATTGAGAGGATATTTACTCAATTAAAAGGTAGAAGCAAGTACGTACAAATTTAACGATAAGATCATACTTACATCGCTACGCACATATATAAATAAATATATATGTATATATATATATATAAAAACATACATACATAAATTATAGCAATACATATATACACATATACTAACTATATATATATACATATCCTACATACATACATAATAAATATATAAAACAGATTTACAGATAAGTACCTATTCAGTCCAAGTGTGACGCAACTAGAGAGGACTTTAATAACCTAATTTTAAAAGTATCCAGTGAAGGTGCCATCTTTACTTCAGCAGAAAGCGAGTTCCAAAGCCTTGCCGCCAAGACTGTGAAAGAATTGGAAAGATTTTCTTCTTACGTGCCAGTTACATATTTCGTCTATCCTCTTTTTGACCGGCTTCAAAAAGGAGTACGTTATCAATTCTTCGGAATCATTTGTTTTTTTGTATATGTTCACCGATTACTCCAAGACGTCTCGACCGATATGCAAAACAATGTTTTTTGTTTGAAAATGCACACTTTTCAGGTGTTTCCATAAAAAAAATATCAAAATCCGTTGTGTAGTTTGGTGGTGAAGTCGATTTTTAGTTTTTAAAAATTATAACTTGCCTCGTCATCCTACGAGTACCTATTTAATCATCTAAATACTATATTATCTATGCATCACGTCACGTGCCATTGGATACAAGTAGATTGCACATAAATTCCGTATGTTCGTCGGAAAAAGTTGTCTAGCTTCATGGACAACGAGCATCTTAGGGCCGTAACAGACGCGGCGCAAGTTGCGCCGCGTAACAGCTAGTCATGGGCGATGCATAAATACTCAATCAACCCATTTGAGTATTTACTCAGTAGATTGAGTAAATACCCGATAAATATCCTTATTTATCCATTGGGTGAGTGGATTGATTTATATGATTTACATATTTATTATTTCATGTTTTCATGACAATTTTGAAACTTAAATCTAGTATACACTAGCAATTCTTGTCGGAAAGTGTGTGCGTACGCCATAATGTGCTTAAAATGTAGGTAAACGTTATATGCGACGCTAAATTATATGAAAATACAATACTATTCATACACTGAAAGTAATACTTCTTTAACTAATTATCATTTTTTTGGTGGGAAGTGTGCATAGACTTAATTTTACGTAAAATTAAGTAAACAGACATCAAATGCGATTTCAATACATGAGCACGCTCTATTTACTCTATTTATTAAATCTAGTGAGTAAATACTCAAATGGGTAGATTGAGTACAATCCACTGCCCATCTCTAGCTGTTATGCGACGCAACTTGCGCCGCGTCTGTTGCGGCACTTAACGTCATAACTTTTATGTTTTGTTAACCGTTGAAGTGTTCATTATATCTAAGACAAACTTAAAACTACTTATTTGTTTATTTATTTACCAATTTATGTACACGGAAAACTAATACAGAGAATACATCAAATAAAAGTTGTACAAAGGCACTACTTATGAATATATAGATATATAGGGAAAAATAACACTGATTGAGCTAGCCCAAAAGTAAGTTCGTGACTTGTGTTATGGGATACTAACTCAACGATACTATATTTTTAAAAAAATACTTAAATAGATAAACATCCAAATATTATCTCAAATGAGTCTTCTGTTTATTTTTCATTAGGCCTGTGAGAGGAGATATTTATGTAAGAGAGTACTAAGTACATAATAATATTTCAAAACTTACCGACTTCAACCCAAAATGCATAATCGATTTTGATAAAATTTCTTTAAAACCACCCTTGGGATATGTCCTTTTTAACAAAAAAGAATGATCTAAATCTGTTCATAAATGACGAAGTTATCTGTGCGGGACCGTGACACGGTCCCGGATGACCCTGACATGAACTGTGTACTCAAGATCGTACAAAATGTGATGTAAGCAATGTTTTTCAGTCCACACGCTAGCACCACAGAATACGTAGGTAATAAATAGTGTCTAACTATCACGTCAAAGGTTATCACCACAGAATATATAGGTATAGTATTTAACTATCACCTAATAGACTATTACCACAAAATAAATAGGTAATAGTGCCTAACTATCAGGTAATAGACTACACGTATAACAACAGAATACATAGGTAATAGTATCTAACTATCTCTTAATAGACTGTTATCACAGACTACAAAGGTAACTATCACGTAATACACTGTCACCACAGAATACAAAGGTAACTATATCACGTAATACACTGTCACCACAGAATACAAAGGTAACTATATCACATAATACACTATCACCACAGAATACAAAGGTAACTATATCACGTAATACACTATCACCACAGAATACAAAGGTAACTATATCACGTAATACACTATCGCCACAGAATACAAAGGTAACTATATCACGTAATACACTATCACCACAGAATACATATGTAATAGTACCTTACTATCAGGACAAGTTGGAAAATGGTCTTTTTCAAATTGTCCTGGGTCTTGGATGTTTATCTATATATGTATATGTTATAAAATATAGTATCGTTGAGTTAGTATCCCATAACACAGGTCTCGAACTTACTTTGGGGCTAGCTCAATCAGTGTTATTTGTCCGTATATATTTATTTATTTATTTATTTATTTATTTATTTATTTATCACGGTTTTATCCCGATAGAGCCTTTCGGTCTTACAAACCTGGGTAGAAAGAACCCAGCCGCAAGATCCAAATCTACTTTTAGCATGATAATGGGCGAGAAGGTGAAAAAAGGGATCAAATAGCGAATTTGGAATTTGTTATTATCATATACGATTTAAATTCGTAAGAGTAAAACATTTCAGAATATTTTGCTGTTGAGTTGTGGCCTGGCAATGTACTTCAATCTTTATGATCTTTTTTGGTTTAAAAAATTTGCTCGTATAAAAAGGTTTGCTTTGACTTAAACTCACACATATGACGTGGATAACGAGGATAAACATACTGCATTCTGTATATGGCTGTAAGGTAGTGGGATTGGTTTAAATTGCCTGTGACTCATGATCGACGACTGATCAATAACTGGCTGGATAACTGTTTGACATTGAGAGTTGAGACGCGTAAACGTATTCCATTTTTAAATGTTGAAGAATGTCACTGGCTGGATTATAGTTTATTAGTTTTTATTGGTAATTGGGCATTTGGAGAAGACTTTTCAAACGGATTGCTGGATTGACATTGAGACGCTTTGACGTATTCCATTTTTGAATTCCGTTTTTAAATGCTGACGAATGTTACTGGCTGGATTGTAGTTTATTAGTTTTTATTGGTAATTGGGGAGTTGGAAAATAATTTATCTGCACCCATGCTATAAAGTTATCGTCTATAAAAATTTCTGAAACAGGAAGCTTATTGACAACATTCAAACACCCAGTGTCATAGTAACCATTATATCACCCAAACGAGTGTTATAATGTTGTACTAAATTTCATTATGCAACGCAAACTCCATCCCTTCTTGCTCATCAAACAGCCACATTCTTTATGAATTTCAAAAAAAGAACATTGTCATGTACGCGCGGTTCACAATCACAGCTTCGTAATTTATAAAAAGAACTTATTGGTTATTCGAATTCACGCCGTATCCTGCCATTTTTGTTCGATATTAGTATAATTTGCATTTCAATAATTATGACGATCTAAAAATGTAAATTCAGTCATAATAATCATTACAGTCAATAATTTCAATATGAAACGATATAACATGTATTAATTATAAATAAATATTTTAACAAAAAAGAACTTAAAATACTTCAATTCATTAAATCTAAATTAAAACCTAAATACACTAATAAAATAAAAGAAACTAAACATGAAATACCTCCTCAAATGCATCTGATTGAGGCAAAGTACCCATAACACTGGCAGCGTTGCCTCGCTGAATAGCAAGGCTAATTCTTTGGGCAAGGAAGCTACCAGCTCTGAAGTCTCCTGTTGATAAGTTCAATATTACCTATACATACATAGTTACTTTGTATTAGATACTCAGCAATTAAACTTACCAGGAATTAACATTGTTCTTACAACACTGTACAACACCCTATGGATTTATAACCTTTTATTGAGGATTAATATCATGAGTGCAGATAAAGTCTTGTATGCAACTGTAATAATTGGGTATTACTCATGTGATACTATTATCACACGAGACGATCCAGATTCGTGTTGTAATACCCCTATAGCACAGTAACATAATAACTATTTTATACCATTCCCCGTCTAGAAAGTTAATTTAAAAAAAGAGAGTTAATTGACTGAAAATGAATGAATTTAGAATAATTTACGCTTAATTTTAGTAATTGTTCCAATTTTAATGTACATTTTAATTAACTTCACCTTCCTTTTTCTTTATTAAATGTCTATTTTCGGTTTAATCTTTCTTTGTAGCCATGGTATAAAGTGTTGTATGCAACTCTTCACTCGCATCGCTCAGGATTCTAACACTATAGGTTAAAGTAAGTGATTCAATCATCATTGATTCAGTCGTTAGAATCCTTCAATTGGTCGTGATTCTTCTATGGCCTTCGATATAAATCCGTCCTTTATTCACTAATTGAATAACATACTATTAAATGTGATGCGTCATGAATTCACAAACTTATATTTTTTTTTTTTATAAATTTACAAGTTTTTATTTTTTAGTTTCACCTGTCCGGTTCTGTCTATCTGTTATTTTGCACGCATATGTATATCGACAATGCAATATTATGATGGCATGAAGCTGATCTGATGATGGACCTGGTAGGTGGCCATAGGAACTCAGTAATAAAACGACGCCACCATATCGACTTTGGGCTTAGTACATTTGTCTTGATAAGACTGGCCTCACAATAAAAAATTGTAGGAAAAATGTTTTTTTTTTTTTCGAAATACATATTGTATTTTTTAAAGGAGAGACAAAAGAATTAAGGAAAGACAAAATTTGGGAAGAGAAGAGCTTGTAACAAACAAATTTTTTTTTTTTTTCCCAGTACAACATGGAAGATCAAAATAAGATTTGAAACCAATTTAATAGGTTATAAACACACATACAATAATCTACAATGTTGGGCTTTAATATTATTAAGACGAAGTGGTAGCTAACCTTTGAAAGTAATATTGGTAGTCCGTCTAGTTTTAAAACGGGTTTTTTGTCAAAAGTGGCCACTTTTGGCGAAAACCCGTTTTAAAACTAGACGGACTATTAGTAATAATTTCAAAGGTTATTCATAAAATAGTTTAAAGGTCTTTCTAGACAGTGATACAAATAAAATTTTTAATTATCACCATATTTAGTTTTAAATAATTTATTTCAAAAGAGGGCGCCACTTTAGCTACCACTTCGTCTTAAAAGTAACGTGAGATGTCAGATGACATAACTGAATATATAAAAACGGTTTTACTCACGTGGTGTAGTCGGAAATAGCTGACTAGTTTCGATCGGTTTAGACGATAATCATCATTCCGAGTGTTAACTACACTACGTGAGTAAAACCGTTTTTTATATATTTAGTAATGTTAGGCTTCCTACAAATCGCCTAAGAATCCTTGTAGACGATGAAGCACTAGTTTTTTTTTTTTTTTTGTATTGGCAGACATTGGTTGCCTCGGACGGCATTTCCTACTTCACCCGGACGATGAAGCACCATGGCCACCTGTTGAAGGGTGGCACGTGCGACGTGCCGCATAACGAACGGCATTATGTGCTTTATTGCAAAGGCTTATTTTATAATGGAATAACATAAAGTCTATATCAAGTCGGTACTCTATCAAGCATACCGAAAAAAAATATCGTAAAAGTGTCTATTACGGGACGAACAGAGCCAGGTAGTATAAATTAATGGCAACAGTCCACGGCGTACACCAAGTTTAAGTTTTAAGGGGATACCTGAATTTTCCGGGGTGCAGTGCTGCTCTATTTTGAAATAAATCATTTGATAGGAAACGGAGACATCAATTAAAATTTGGTCTTGGCCAGGCACTACATAACCCTTCAAACTACTGTTAACAGTTGAAAGTGAGAATTTGAAGCTTTTCTATGCGCAATTGCGAAAAACGGCCGAAAAGCGTGCGTGCGTGGAAAAGCTTCACGTTGTCACTTGAAACTGTAAACAGTAGTTCATAAAATAGTTTGAAGGGTTATCTAGCGCCTGGTCAAGACAAAATTCTAAATGATGTCTCCGACTCTCCGTTTCCTATCAAATGATTTATTTCAAATGGTGGCAGCACTGGACCCCGGAAAATTATTCATAACGGGTTTATTTACAAGGCAAAATAAAGAAAACCCCGACGAAGCCATCCAGAGATGAGAGGCGAAACTACATATTCCAACCGACGTTTAGTGCAATTGATATCCGTAGCGCCATCACTTGCCAGATCAATTAGAAAACCCCTACTTTTAAGCGTTAAGCCCCAATAACTTTTGAACGGTCGAACCGTTTTTCATCAAACATAGTGAGGAACCACCGCAAGGGAACTCGCTTTCACGTGAAAAAACCGCATCGAAATCAGTTCATCCGTTCGAGAGCTACGATGCCACAGACAGAGAAACAGATAGACAGACCGATGACATTAGCATCAAACTAATAACACCCCGCTTTTTTGTCGGGGGTTAAAAATCGGCCACCTTAAATCAGACGTACCTATATAAATATATATAGGGACGAATAACACTGATCAAGCTAGCCCCAAAGTAATTTCGAGACTTGTGTTATGGGATACTAACTCAATGATACTATATTTTATAACATCTACATAAGTATATACATAGATAAACATAGAAGACCCAGGACAATTTGAAAAAGGTCATTTTCCAACTTGCCCTGACCGGGGGTCTAACCCGGAACCTCTGGGTGGCGGACTAGCATGGTGACCATTACACCACGGAGTTCGTCATATATGGAGTACTATAGAGAAAATAAAAATTACAAGTTGCAGAAAAATCTGAAGCCTATTTCAGGTATCAAACAATAAGACTTATTAAAAGGAAAAAAAAAATATTAAAAATCTATATTGTGAATCAGCCAATATTAATAGTATCAAATGTTATAAGCCTCTCGAAGGACCGGGTAAAAAGACCCGAGATTCGAAAGTTAGGCCACCCAATAAAGATTTAAACAATTATTTAGTAATGTGGCAGTTGTGACAACAAATGCTAAAAATAAAATATTTAAAACATTGCAACATGCGACATTCGTGTCCCACTCGCACTTGACCGGCGTATTTTTACTTATAGATAATATATCAGAAAATACTATCGACGTCTTTATCCCTAATGGGGCAGATAGAGCATTTGGGGTCTTGCGGCTCTGAGCAGACAGTGCCCAGGTCGGCAAGACTACTTTTAGCATGATGGTAGGCGAGAAGGTGGAAAAAATAGCCAAGTTCTAGTCGGACTCGCGCAAGAAGGGTTTCGTACTATTATATATAAAAAATATCATAATAATCATAATCATAATCATATCTTTATTTGCCTAAAACATGGTAATATAGGTCTTACAATAAATATTAAAGAACAAACATGTTTTGCTAGTAGTAATAGCATGCAAATATTAGTAGTCCAGGAATTGTCTGAGGCTATAAAAGTTTTTGTCAACAAGCCATTTATACATTTTTTTCTTAAAGAGCCTGACATTTAAAATTTTTAGTTCTTCTGGCAATTTGTTGAATATTTGTATACACACATATATAAACAACTACTTCTGTATTTTTCAGATTTAGGACGTTTAGATTTAGATTATCACGTTTGTTGTATGGGAGAGCCCCCCTTAAATATATATTTTATTTTAAAAAAATATATTTAATGAAGGAAACAAAGGAAATACAATATAATGTTGAAAGATTAAAATAATGCATATAAATAATTCTTAATACTTAATATTACAATAAATAAAACATGACAAAAGCGTGAAACAAGAGTTATACATTCCAATTGTATTTTATTGTTGAAATGTGTTTATAAGTGTTATATGTTAATTCTGATAATTATATCATAATAGGCAACTACGAATATCTTAGATCTTAGAAAGCGCATAGTTAGGATGCGTGTATAATAGTGTTTAAATTGAGGTTTACATTTTTAGCATTTTCTTAATATGGCCAAAAATTACAAGAAACCTTTTCACCATATAACATTACGATTACAAAATTTTAAGTAAGGACAATAAATAATGTAAGCTGGCCTTAAACAACCTGAAACCATAAAGAGTAACATAACAGGGGGGCGCACTTCAAATTTTATAATAATTAGGTTGTATTCATATTATATTGGAACGAAGTTCCTTACGGCAGGCTTGGAGGAGATAGGGATTTTGCTGCGCGACCGAACTGAAAAAAATGTGATAGTAAAACCGTAAGGATGACCTCGTTAAATGAGACGTGCGCAGGCGCGACAGTCGTATACACAAGAACTTTTGAACTTCGTTCCTACCTGGTGTTCCACGACACCACATTTCTTTTTATTTTTATTAGTTTTGATTATACTTATATCATAAAAGTTAAATATTAAAACGAAACAATACCAGTTTATTTGCCAATCAAATAAAAAAAAAACCCGACGGCATCACACGAAACGGTACCACAGAATAATAATACCACGTGACAGATCCGACGTAAATTGGGCGACATATAAAAAAGCACGTAATTTGTGTAATAGAATGGTAAGAGCAGCTAAACAGAAATACTTTCATGACCAGCTCACAGATTCTTCTTCGGCCAACACATGGAAGTTCCTTCGTTCATTGAATATTGGTAAAAATACACAAGAAACGACTTCTACATTTTCATTAGACAATTTCAATAGTCACTTTTCCACTTCTTCTTCCCTTGATTCGTCGGTCAAACTTCGTACCATAACAAGGATTTCTTCCATGGCCAATCTCAATATTGAACCTTTCTCTTTTTCTCCATTAGCTGAGGATGATATACGCAGAATTATAATTTCTCTTAAATCTAATGCCGTTGGGTGTGATGATGTAAGCCGCCAAACGATTATTAATTTGCTTGATATTCTTCTCCCGGTTATTACACATATTGTCAATTTTTCTCTAACCTCTGGCACTTTTCCATCTCTTTGGGCGAAAGCTTACGTCATCCCTTTGCCGAAAGTGTCTAATCCGCAGACTTTAAATAATTTTCGACCCATCTCTATCTTACCTTATCTTTCTAAAATATTAGAAGCTGCGGCCCATTTTCAGGTCTCTTCTTTTGTGCACACCCATCATCTTCTTACACCGTTGCAATCTGGGTTTCGCCCTGAGCATAGTACCGCCAATGCCCTTCTCAGTGTCACAGAAGATATACGCCTTGGCATGGAGAATTCATTGATCACCATTCTTGGTCTTATTGATTTTTCTAACGCTTTTAACATGGTTGATCATGATATTCTCCTGGCTATTCTTCAATACATGAAGTTCTCACCCTCAGCAATGGAATGGTTTTCCTCATATCTCCATGATAGGCAGCAAGCGGTTCGAAAGGATCGGGAGGTCTCTCAGTGGATAAAACTGTCGTCAGGCGTCCCTCAAGGCGGCATTCTGTCTCCGCTATTATTTGCATTGTTTATAAATCTTTTATCACTTTCAATTAGCTGTTCTTATCATTTCTACGCGGATGATCTACAAATTTATGTTCAGACCACTGCTGAAAACGTTGACTTTGGAGTGGATCAGTTGAACAAGGCTTTATTAGAGATTTCTTGCTGGTCGGACAGTTTTGGCATCAAGGTCAATCCACTTAAGTGCCAGGCTATTTTGATGGGTAGTTCAAGGCAACTAGCTAAATTGGATATGAGATCTATTTCCCCTATTGTTTTTAATAACACAACCATTCCCATCAGTGAATCGGTAAAGAATCTGGGCCTTTATCTTGATTCAACATTGAGTTGGAGGACCCAAGTGACAGAGGTCTGTAGAAAAGTTAATTATTCTTTACAATGTTTGAATCGTTTAAGAAATTTCCTTCCTGTTAAAACCAAGATAATTCTTATTCAGTCACTTATTTTGCCTATCATCGATTATGCTGATGTGTGTTATCCTGATCTTAATCAAGATCTTCTCGATAAGCTTGATCGACTCATTAATAACTGTATCCGCTTCATTTTTTGTCTTCGTAAATACGATCATATTTCTGTTTTTCGATCTAAGCTCGAGTGGCTCCCTGTTCGTCAGCGTAGACAGCAGAGAATGCTCTGCACACTATTTTCTATTCTAAAGAATCCTTTTGCTCCCGAATACTTGAAGAGTAAATTTCAATATCAGTCTGTGTCCCACAGTCGAGAGCTTCGCTCTAGTCATACACTTCGATTAGAAATTCCTTTGTTTCGCTCCAATTTCATGTCTACGTCTTTCACTCTTCAAGTTATACGATTCTGGAATGCCCTGCCTGAGGACCTTAAAACTATTACAAACAGATATCTTTTTAAGAAAAAAGTCCATATGCGTTTACTTTCTCCTTGAATGCAGCAGAAATTTTTATACTGGTTTTCTATAGTAATAAGACATATTTATTTAATGTATTTATTGTTTGTATGGTTATGTATATATATTATTTATTTATGTATATTGTATAATATATGTTTATTTTATATGTATTTAATATGTTGTATGTTTGGTGCATACTGTTTGAGTATACATTACTTTTACGCCTACTACGCAAAATTTCTATTTATCCCGAAGGTTGACTGGTAGAGAATGCTATTAGCATTAAGTCCGCCTTTTGTACCATTTATTATTGGTAAATAAAGTATTAAATAAATAAATAATAAATAAATAATTACGAGTACTCATGTACAGAAGTCTTACTCAGAAAATAAATTCAAAAGAATATCTACTTAATGTGGTTAGCGGTATGGTTTAATTTAACTCGCGTCAGAACTCCTCACCTCCTTTAGATACCTAGACATCCATTGCAAGCCAATTTCATTCTTATTACTCTGGACAAATGATTCATGTAACTGAATGTTCCCTATCGACGTGGTCGCCGCGCGCATTGTAATAATGGAGGTATATTTTCTATACCTAAACGGGGAGTGACACAGGCCTGACGGAACTACATATTCCAAACGATGTTAAGTGGATTTCAAAGTTAACAGCATCGAAATCGGGCCATCCGTTCGACTTCTCCGATGACACAGACAGACTGTCGGTCTGTCTGTGTCATCGGAGAAGTCGAACGGACAGAAATTAAAGTCAAACTTATGACAGTCTTTTATGTCGGGGGTAAAAAAAATTGCTAAAACCATAATTATTTTTGAAAGCAGTTCGGGTAGATTTATAAAAGCCGCTTTGCTTTCTACTTTATTAGGTAAATACCTGCATTATGTGAAATAAACAATTATTTTTCCTCATATACTATACATAGACATTCGGTTGGTAGTTAGTGACTAACCTTAAACACCCTAGTGTTAAAAATCTTATTATTTGACACGTGAAAAGATCAATTATGCGTTATTTTGCATTTATATACTTACCCATATATATTTTAACGTCAAAATTAGCAACACTAGCAATAGCTAGTTTTGTTAATTTTGAAAATAACATCACAAATTAAAAAAACATCAATTTACTTAATTGATTTCTTTTTTTTTTATAGTATTCGTTGAGATTTAATTTATAGGTTTTAGATTAATTTTAGCAGTGTCAAGTTTAATTTAGCTGTAGTATTTTAGTGATAAATTATATTTAAAAAAAAAAAACATTTAATTGCTGGGAGTAAGACATTTATATAATGCGATTTTGTTATAATAGCGTTATTAGAAGTCCCCGAAAGGTTACGTTTGTCATTGATCATAACCATTTAAACAATTTATGTTTTTAAGTTGGATTATTCTATAAGTAATTAAATGTAGTTGTAATATTTTTTAATATATACACCGTGTTACCGAAATGGGCAAAAGAAAGAAAGAAAGACGAGACGGGCAAAAGAAATGGAGGCGTTAAGCTGATTGGTGAACGAAATTGCGATTAAAAATGTTTTTATTTTTTTATAATTTATTGACTGAACCGAAAAATCTGATATTTATTTACGATAAATAGGAATGTTATTCCTAACAAAAGAAAAAGTTTCAGGCGTTTCAAAAATTTTCATCCCTTCCCCATTGTTAGGAGTAAGGCTATTTATCATGCAATTTTGTCATAATAGCGCACTAGAAGTCCCTGAACGGTTACGTTTGTCATTGATCGTATCGCAGTGAAAACATATTATTTAACACGTAACAAAGAGCAATTACGAGCTAGTTAGCATTTAGATATGTAACATGGCTACTTAGCATTTAAATGCGATTTTAATTAAGACGAAGTGGCGCCCTCATTTGAAATAAATTGTTTAAAACTAAATATGGTGATATTTACAAATTTGATTTGTATCACCGTCTAGAAAGACCTTTAAACTATTTTATGAATAACCTTTGATATTATTACTAATAGTCCGCCTAGTTTTAAAACTGTTTTTCGCCAAAAGTGGCCACTTTTGGCGAAAAACAGTTTTAAAACTAGACGGACTACCAATATTACTTTCAAATGTTATTCATAAAATAGTTTAAAGGTCTTTCAAGACATTTATACAGATCAAATTTTTAATTATCACCGTATTTAGTTTTAAACAATTTATTTCAAATGAGGGCGCCACTTTAGCTACCACTTCGTCTTAAGTAAGCTTAGCTCCAAATAGATAAATAGTTTTTGGGAAATAAACTTCTTAATCTCGAATTATTTTTTTATATTATATAGGTTAGATTTGACGACCTCCGTGGTGTAATGATCACCATGCTAGTCCGCTACCCAGAGGTCCCGGCCAGGGCAAGTTAGAAAATGCCCTTTTTCAAATTGTCCGGGGTCTTGGATGTTTATCTAAATATGTATTTGTTATAAAATATAGTATCGTTGAGTACAAATGACCAAAAAAATTTCCGACATTCCCATACAACTTGCCCGTGCGGCTGCACACTTAAAATAATATTCTTAACGAAATAAACTTCTTAATGTAGAATTATTTTTTATATATTATATAGGTTAGATTTTGCCATTATATACATATTATTAAGTAAACTGTTATGATTTTTTTCATACATTCCAAACAAAGATAATACTTAATTAGATTTCAATAACTGGCTAAGTGCGAGTCGGATTCGCGCACGAAGGTTCCGTACCATTATCTATAAAAAATCACGTTTATTGTATGGGTGCCCCCTTAACTATTGATTTTATCAAAATTTAAATATAATTTAATTATTTTAAAAGTGAATATACAACTGTTGTGTATATTTCAAGCGTCTACCTTTTGCTGTTTCTAATAACGAGCAAAAAACGGCAAAAATATCACGTTTGTTGTATGGGAGCCCCCCTTTAATATTTCTTTTATTCTGTTTTTAGTACTTGTTGTTATAGCGCCAGCAGAAGAACATTATTTATGTGAAAAATTCAACTGTCTAAAATGAGATACAGCTTGGTGACAGACAGACAGACGGACGGACGGACAGCGGAGTCTTAGTATAGGGTTCCGTTTTCCCCTTTGGGTACGTAGCCCTAAAAATATCTTAATACGTATACCTATCAATTGAATTTACAAAAGCAACCTTCTAAAAAACCGTTTTTTTTCTTAATTGTGAACTGAGTAAAACATGACCCTTTTGGCGAGTTGTAATTTAATTGCTATTTGTACTTATTAAAAAAAAAAACTTGGGTGGAAAATTTACAACAACAATTAGGTACTGGTGACGAATCAACATATACTTTTTATACAAGTGACGAATTAACCTCGATTGTATGAAATTTTAAGTAGGTGACGAATGTGCAATAACCCCTGCAATGGGTTTTAGAATTTGCAGCTATAAGAATGATAATAGGTTGGTACTTACAAAGAATTAAAGATCTATCTCTAAAGTACTTAACTAAAATAGAAACTAAAATTATAAATGAAAATAATTTCACTAATTTCCTTAGAGCCGCACCGTAGCTGTAATTCTCACCACAACAATACGTTACACCGTCGTGTATCTAGCCTTACCATCGCCATACATTAATTTCAATGCTCGGTACCGTCTGGCGGCGACTTTCCAAAATTCTCCCAACACACAATTAGCTCAGTGTTTTGGGTGATCTCGACGCGAATGTGTGTTCTCTGTTTGAAATTAATCCAAATTAAAAAGAAGAAATTGTTATGACTTGGCTGTATACGTTTTTTACCTTTGCCATTGTTAATTAATGGCTGTATAAGTTCTGTGATCAAGTATAAAAATTGTGACTTGGCAGTATAACAGTTTGTGATCTTTGCTTAGATTAATTTGGACTGTGAAGTTTTGTGATCTTTGTGCGTGATACAGTTTTGGGATGACGCGATCGTTGACAGGAGCTATCCGCCATATTTGGAATTTGGCGTGGTTACTGGCCACTAAAGTATTTTTGGTAATGTTGTTTTTTTTTGTGCTAATGTTTCATTGTTTTTAAAGGTAGTCATTTAAGGTAATTTATTGTAAGATGTAAATAAAAGATGAGGAAAATACACAAAGATTTAATTTAATACTTATAGAAGTAATTTAACCAAATCAAAAAATACATAAATTAGCTTGGAGATAATTTAAAACTAATAAATAAAGGATTGTCATTGTCATTTGTCACTATAACCAAAATTAGTGTCTGCTAGATTTCAAATATAATAGAAGATGCCTAAACATTGATAAAATAGTCAAACGTAGACAAGCTATATCCATTGATTGCATTGCATAATACGAATGGGTAATATTATTTAAAAGTAGTAAACTTACTAGAATTCTACGTCTTCTATTAGGATTTAAGTAAATGCAGACTTAAATTAATGATTTTTACAACCGAACCAAGATATCTAATATACAAACATGGTAGGACATTGTGCTGTGTGTGGACAGAAAAGGAATAAAATCGGAGTCAAAACTTGTTGGTTTAGGATGATAGGTCAAAGCACTAACTTCTAGCGATTTGCAGTGACAAACAAAAGAAAAATTAAAAAAAAAATGAAATAAAGAGTACTTTCTACGTTCTTATCATAGAAATAATATACTAATGTGCTTATTTGTATCTATTGAGTTTTCATGAGAAAAAAGGATTTTTTAGAAATTCTCCTGCATTAATTTGTAAACGAAAGATAGTCCTAGTTTTATAACTTTATTTTCCAGAACTTCAAGCTATTTAGTTTTATAATGTTTGCGTGGAAGTTTAGAGACATGCAAAATTCATACCTAATTTAGAATATTCGACGAAAGAATAGTCGATTGAATTCCAAAAAGGTATTTGATGTTTAGCGGTGATCTTTGCAACGCAACCTCTTTGGTGACAAGTGTGACAACACTGACAACCTATTTGGCTTCATCTTAATAAAAATAAAATTGAAGATGACATTTATCATTATGTTGCGAATTTTGAGTAAACTTGATTCAACGTGAATTTTATCATTGTCTAATTTTGAATGATTAAAATAATTATTGTTTATATATCCAATGTATATTATAATTTCCCTCTTTACTCCTTCTGAATTTTGCCATTCTGGAACTTCACAGATTAATTCCAGAAATTTAGTTCTATTTATATATATTTTTTTTTTAATAATATTTAGCATTTCGGCATTATTTCGTACATTATTTTTTTATTATTCTACGAGTGTTCTTCCGCCAATCGTTAATTATTTAGACTACACTTGAGGACATAGTTTGAAAATATAATTTTTGCTGTTGGTGCGAACCACATTTAATTGTTACCGTGAAGATATCACGTTCACACTCATTGTTTGTTTGTCTGTGGATGTGAATAATAAAGTGTTTGTTTAAGTTATTCGTAATAACATTACGATGAAGTTCCGTAACTTGTTGATTCCAATTAAAACCATACTTTAAACAATAACATGCTTTATTTTAACTCACTTAAATTCAGGTTTTCAACTCGATAACCTATATTTTTTTAATGTTTATCTAAGAACTCCGCCATAAAATTGATTTCGTTAAACATTTATTTTTTTTTATTGAAAAGAATATACTTATAATAATTATTAATTCCGACTACATACGCTTATGGATTGATTACATACTAATGGATTGATTTTATTCTGTCAGTAAGTATCAAAATCAGTTCGTTAATTTAATTTTAAACTAAAATAACTGGAAAAAGAAGTCGTCCATGAAAACAGAGGTAATTGTCAAGTCAAAAAAAGAAAGTCAAAAAGTCAAAAATCATTTATTTATCTTTGGATATTTATATCACTTGATAATTGTCATTTCTTTTTTCTTTCGATTTCTTAATAGTTAGTTGTTGACGTCAGATCATTTACTTACAACTAAGTTTACTGCCGCCTCCAACGTATTTTGTTAACCTATGTCTCGAGTGGTGTTCGCTAGAATCAAGTATTTTTTGTATAAGTAAAGAATAAGTTACTGCTACTCAAGTTAAATAAATAAATTACAAATTATTAAATTAAGTCTAGTAGATACTTAAAAAACCCACAGTAAAACAAAATCTAGTTTTACTTCCTTAAAATACTATGTTTCCATCCTACTCGTCTAAAAATAGAGGTAACATATAAATATATTATGTAGGTATTTAGTTAGATACAACGCTATTAATTTATGTAAAAATGCCTAACCTATATTGGAGGTCATCACAATAATATGTCGCAAAAATATCAAATCTGCATAAATTGAGAGGTTTAGTGAGGCCAAACCGATCACTTTTAAAAGCAACTTTAGTATTGAAATGTGTGAAGTACATAAAATGATCATAATTTTGCGATCTAGTAATGTAAATGACTTATCTTTAGCCATACTTCTAAGAATTTAATGGTGTAAGTACTATAGTACATACACCATGAGCTCCTCGGTGCTTTGAAAAGAATGTATTATTTCAAGTTGCCCCAGACTTGATAGACCCAAGTAATGCTGGCTTGACGTCATTAAGGATGATAATTATGCGAGTCAGTGATGCAAAATGTCATGCGTAGTGGGAAAGAAAAAAACGGAAAGTTGGACCCAGGCATATAGCTGAGGATACAATTGGGAATACGCTGAGGTTAGCAAGGAATTAATGCTATAAAATCATATACAAAAATTATTCGCTCTCATTTATCTGTAACGATCAGATCACAAACAAAAAATCTGTAATAAAGACACAATCGAGACCAATTTATTCTAGACCTAAAAGCCGTTCTAGACGATAAAAGTCAATCGGTACCGTGACTTAATCCAGAATATTACGCCAGCCTCATTTGAATATGCAAAGTTGAATACACAACGTAGGCGGGCCGTTGAGCTTGGTAATTTGGAATTCCTTGCGAAACCAATCGAGGATTAGGGGTTCTCTATCCCGCGGCGTATCGAGATTCTTGCTTTCAAGATCTGAAGCTTCTACTGCTACTTTTTCCCTGCGTCTTGCTTTAATAACAGAAGGAATACCAAATTAGAAATTATTGATGCTATCATTTTCAGCCCTATCAGCTGTGGTTTGCTGTTGAGCTTGGCATTCCTTTCGAAATTAATCCAGAAATAGGGGTTCTCTGTATCTTATATCTTTCCGCGGTGCAGCGTAAAATTTGATTTCACTATCTGGCGCTTCTGTTGCTAATGTTACTTCTTCCATAAAGAAGTCTTGCTCTTGCAACAGAAGAAAGACCAAATTTTAAATTATCGCTGCTGTCATCATCAGCCTTATTAGCTGTCTCCATGCTTCCGTTTTTCATGTATTTTTACAGTTCTATACCTGTCTTATCCTTTGCTTTCCCATCAATCTTACAATGACCATCTTACAGTGTCATCAGTCCATCATCATCATCTTTAACAGTTTTCTCTTTTAGCCAAGTGACCGGCCCATTTCCACATCTATTGTATGATCTGTCACTTAAATAGGTACCATAATATCACAGTATGTTTTTGTTTAGGGCTTTTCTTAACTAGAAGGTTTCAGATTCCTGTTATACGGTTTCAGACGATTTCAGACGTAAATTAAAAGTATCGATGTTTTTGATAATCATTTTTACGCTAGGTAACCGTTTGTCCTAGACCAAATTGCCTTCTATATTTACTGTATTATAAAATATTTAAAATGACACATCAAGGCTAAATGCGGTTCCACCAGGTCTCTGTCATCTGATCCACTACAATTTATAATAAGCCACAAGGAAAACTATTGTTGTAAACAACCTAATCCATAGAGGCTAAATACCTTCATAAACATAATTGAGTAGGTAATAATAAATTTTTTTCTCAGTTTGCCATCTTTACCAGCTTATTTTAGTCCTCTGCTGATATAAACGTCTCATCTAATAAAGGGACAATAGAGAAAGAGAAGGTTTAGAACATAATCGCTGGGCAGACGCATTTTTTTTTCTTGAGTAAATGATGTAAACTCGTTACATGGGCGACGCGGCTGCTCATTCCCTTAATCCTTTACTACATACGGCCTATATCCTACTTAGCCGTTCATTATGACACCCGTGGGAGAGGAAAGAAGTGATGACGAATTGCATTCTACTCTGCCGTTACCACACTTCTAATTTCCTTTCGAGTGAGTTAACCATGCCTAATTTTCGAATCAGTTTACATTATATCACATATGTTTGTATGTTTATACAGAAATAACTTTTAGCAAAATCATGATATATTACTGCGTAGTTATACTTTTTATAGTTTCACACATATATATTAGTAAAACGCTTGCTCAGATTGCACAAAAAACTATTTTGCGTAGAGTTTACCGCTAAAAACAGTAAAATGTAGTTGTCTTGTCTAGTCTTATGTAAATGTCAAATCTGAATATGCATAGTTTTATTTCCGCATAAAAAAAGTTTAGATTCTGTTATATCACGGTAGATACGACTCAAAATGTAAATAGTAATTTCTGATATAAAGAAACATATTATGTTTTTGCATTAAATTACATTGTTACTTTTCTATGATAAAAATCTGGAAATTCTGTTTACGTCGGATTATTAAAAAATCTATTTTTATTAAACTAATGTAATTAAATTATATTATCGAAACGTATGCACTTATTTTAAGAATAAAATACATTGTTAAACGTATAACTTGTAACAAATTATTGAAAAAAAACAAGTACTTACAAGTAAGGGTAATAAAGATGAACAAGCAACAAAAATATTTGGGATCCTTTTTTGTACTCAGATAAAAGATCACGGAAACAAAAGGCCAACGTTATTCAAGTGAAATAAACGATGTGCCGAGAGAAGACATTCGGCGAAACAATGAGATAGTTTGATAAACTCCATTGTGTGAGGTGTTGCAAAATCGGAAATGTAGATTGTGATGATTTATGCAACGCCTTCGATAAGCTAGGTCAGATGAAAAACCATTCTGCATATTGTTTGTGCGATCAGATACACTGTTCAACGTTATACAATCTACTTTAGTAAGGATATATTTAATTAAAACATTCAAAAACATTTTTTTAAATATTTTTTGATGTATTACTTTGTAGTCCCACAGGGAAGTAACTGAAAACCGATAGTTACTTAATAAGTAGCATTTTCCGTAAATGTTGAAACCATTTCTAAGCTTATTTAAATGTGTTTTCATCATTTGAACTTTACATTTACGTAATAATACGTAGAAAAATCATAATAAACTGAAAAATTTAATCAAAGTCAAATAATTTATTTTGAACGTATCAGTTTTATACGTTCAATTTAACTTAGGTAAAAATATATTTAGAAATTTCCCAAACAATTTTACCTTTCTGCGTAATCATTTTGTCTCATGATTACGCAGAAGGTTAAAAATTCTTAGAATTAATAAGATCGTATTTAGTCTATTTACTTTACTTTCAACCTTTTTTGTTATAAAACCTTTTTTGTTTAAGGCGAAATTAAACGTCCCGTGAGAAACCTATTGTTGTCAAAGGAATGTATTTTAGGATTAAGATGAATGATGACTTACATAGATGAATATGTATTGTTTTGCCTTCCTGGTATTGCTTTAAAAATTAATATTCCTACATACATAGTTTTAAAAAAAGTATATACTTACTTACATGACAAAAGGTATTACCAAAAAAAAAAAGTACTTTAATACTGCCCTTTTTCTGAAGTCTTGAATAATATGATATCTAGTATTGAAATTATATTAGGTTGGGGAAAAAGTCTTTTCGCATATAGTATGTATGAACTTGTAATAAAACCACTTTGGCTATACTATTTGTACCTGGCTGGTTTTGGTATCATTTAAAAGTTTAAATTTTAAAGAAGATAATTCCAAATTCTAATTAGGGAAATGCATGATTTTCATTTGTTTTTCTTACCGTCAAGATAAGTGAATCTAATAGAGAAATTAGATACATTTTAAAATTTTACTACCAAAAAGGTAAAAATGCAAAGCAAGCCGCGAAAAAAATTTGCTATATTTATGGACCTAGTGCAGTGTCTGTGAGAGTAGCACAAATTTGGTTTAAGCGTTTTCAATCCGGAAATTTTGACGTCAGTCTGGTCGCCCTGTTACGGATAAAATGGATGCTATTTTTGAAAAAGTGCTGCAAGATCGGCATATCAGTAGTTACGACGTAGCTGAAGAACTGGGAATTGACCACAAAACAGTTTAGGCGCATTTGAAAAAAAATGGGTACACAAAAAAGCTCGGTATTTGGGTACCTCACGAGCTCTCTGAAAGAAGCCTAATGAACCGTGTACTCATTGTGATTCTTTATTACGACGTAATGAGATCGAATCGTTTTTGAAGAAATTGATAACTGGTGATGAAAAGTGGATCACGTACGACAAGAACGTGCGAAAAAGGTCATGGTCAAAGGCCGGTCAGGCTTCACAGACTGTGGCGAAACCCGGGTTAACTCGCAACAAGGTGATGCTGTGTGTGTGGTGGGATCAGAAGGGCATTATTCATTATGAGCTGTTATCACCAGGCAGGACCATCGATTCAGAACTCTACTGCGAACAACTGATAAGATTAAAGCAAGAAGTTGAGAGAAAGCTGCCGGAATTAATCAACAGAAGGGGTGTGATTTTTCATCTTGATAGCGCTAGACCTCACACATCTTTAACCACTCAGCAAAAATTAAGAGAGTTTGGCTGGCAGGTGTTAATGCATCCGCCATATAGTCCTGACCTGGCACCTTCAGATTTCCACCTGTTTCGGTCTCTTCAGAATTCTTTAGGCAGTGTCAGGTTAACATCACGAGAGGACTGCCAAAACTACTTGACGCAGTTTTTTGATCAGAAGCCCCAAAATTTCTATAGCAATGGGATCATGTCCCTACCTATAAGATGGCAAAAAGTTATCGAACAAAATGGTACCTACATACTTTAGTTAAATGTAAATATATAATAAAAAATGTTTTGAATTTTCATATAAAATGCAAATACTTTGACAGATATAGTTATTATAACAGTAAACTGGACTGCTTATATTACTTAATTTCGTAATTTTGGACAGATTGCGCAAAATTTTTTGCAGTCAACTAAAAATACGTTTTTATATTTCTATCAGAAATAATTTACTTATTTAATAAAACTGATACTTGCGATACAGCGAATAACCTGTACACTGTAGACCCACGTCTACAGTGTTCGCAAAAAACAGGTTATACACGGTTGCTAAATTCATCAATCCCATACAATGACTGAATAAAATTAGTTTTATTAGTTATAAAGTCACCCATTAAGATTCTTCTTTTCTTTGCATGTCCTACTTTCTTATATTTGTCGGCACATTAAGTACCTATGTTAATTTTCAGCTTTTGAGCTATCAAGGTCACTAATCATGTCATACTACCGATTGGTTTGATCTCAAATACTTTTTTTAGTTCTTTCTGTGACGACCTCCAACGGAGACGACCTCCGTGGCGTAGTGGTCACCATGCTCTGGGTGGCAGGTCACCGCCTCCCAGAGGTTCCGGGTTCGAGCCCCGGTCAGGGCAAGTTGAAAAATGGCCTTTTTCAAATTGTCCTGGGTCTTGGATGTTTATCTATATATGTATATGTTATAAAATATAGTATCGTTGAGTTAGTATCCCATAACACCAGTCTCGAACTTACTTTGGGACTGACTCAATCAGTGTTATTTGTCCATATATATTTATTTATTTATTAACCATTTTCTTTGCCAAGTGTCCTTCGTTAATACGTGTTAAAGAATGTAGATTCATGATATTTTTCGAAAGAAAATAATTGTACATGATTTATTAGGCATCCAGTGCTTCACATTTGAAATATATCATTTGAATGGAAACGGAGATATGATTTAATTGTGGATTGATCAAGAAACAATTTTAAGTCATATCTTCTTTCCTTTCCTTTTTCAATTTTCGAAAATTTCATGTATTTAAGATATTCTGTTAATAATTTATTTTCTATACCTTAGACATCCAACATCCAGCTATAATCTCCTCTTTAGTCGCCCCAGTGAAAGAGAATAAGCACTTACATACATTTTATTGAAGAAAAAAATTCGATGTATACAACGAAGGGGCATTCCTATTTATTGATTATTTAATTGATTTATTACGGGTATGTTACCTCTACGTTGTATAGGTATACAAGTAGGTAGGTACCTATATAAACCTAATTACGGGTATCCCGTAATAATACAATGTGATATCATTTACTGAAAAATCTTCCTGTAAGACTATTATGACCTTATATGTCCTATTTATATCTTCAATTCCATGAATCCATATTGTTTGTTGTATTTCATTTTACATACCGTTATCTGAAATGAGTCAGTCAGAAGTTGACCGCGTGTCGGGACGCACGTCTATTCACATAAACACAAAATAATATGAAAACTGAACGTGTTGACAGGAAAACACATATAAATTAGTGAATATGAATATGTTATAATCATATAACGTAGGTATACGAGTGCATTTAATATATTAATAATTAATTAACATTAATTTGTTATTGTGTTTTAGGAATATTTGCGATTTAAGACGAAATCAATAAAATTTAAGCCAGAAATTTTGTGTATTTGTGTTAACTTGAAACTTATTCTTTCAACCAGTAATAGTACCTAAGTGATGCTGTGCTGTGATGTTATGGTGATATGTTAAGTGATAAGTGAGGGGATGAGTCAAACATGGAAACGGAAGTTCTCCTGGGTCACAGAGTCCAAAGTTGCGAAGTTATGGGTTTGTATATTTACTTTCAATATTTTTCGATTGTAATTTTATGTTACTACGATTTTGTACAAAACAAAGAATATTTTTTTAACTAAAATTGATAATGTAAAAATTTGCTAAAATTCTAAACATTTTTCATGTGCCAAGTGTCATGGTGCCAAGAACAGTGGCTGCATATCCGCGCTAAATGGCTATTGCAATCTCTCTGCGTTTTTATCAATTCAGTTACTATCGTGCAGTTTGTGGATACAATATTATTCGCAATATTTACTTTTTTATACTGTCTCTATTTATATTACCTATGTTTAGTTTTTCATAAAGAATTAAATATAAAACACTGTCTGATTAAAACAAACACCTTTTACTGTAAGTTTATTGAAATAAATAAATTTTTGCCCACAATATCCAATGATTTATAAATAAGAGTCAAAAATTATGTCGCAAATCTATAGATGATTACCGCTTGGCTTGTCCTTTAATGAATCAGTAGGTTGTTTATCACGACAATTTCAAAAGATATTATTATACAGGGTTACTGGTAACTAACGCAAAACCTTTTAACATCGGATTCAAAATCCTAACATAATATAGATTTGCAAGAAAAAAATAAAAAAATCTAAGGAAAAAAATTGGAATCCCCATAGAAACTCGACCAGGTGATCAGTGAATTTGTATGGGAGGCCCATTTTATTTTCTGCAATTTTTTGCCTTTTTTCTTGCAGATCTATAATGTGTTGGGGAGTTTGATTCTGATATTAAGAGGTTTTGCATTAGTTACCAGTAACCCTGTATACTTTGAAGTCATTAAGTTAGAAGTTAGTTTTGATAAAACTAATATCTCTATGAAGTCAATCATAAATGATTGACTTCATAGTAATATTAGTTTTAAAAGTTTTATTTACACATTTGATTCATGTCGAAAATTTATTTATATTTGTTTATTAAAGTTTAAAATATCTAAGTTGTAAGAAGTTATTTGAAAGAGTGGCCTTTGCCCAGCAGTGTGTTACGATCTCCTGATCGTCTAGGTATCTTACTAACTTTTCTTTAGTGTACTTCTAAATAAAACCTGGGAGCTCCTTATAAATAATCCCTTTTTCAAAATAATCTCGCTGCATGAAAAGGTGGCACTTTTCTTAATGTCCAGCAGTGACAGATGTCAGCAGCGTGGCCGGTGTTACCATTTTCTCACATTTTGGGTTGCCAGTATTGATAACATTACGGCTGAGTTATAGAAATGCTGACAAGTGGGACACATAAAAAGGCTGAATAAAAAAAGTACAAAATACTTATTTTTTACATTACATAATATAATATACACATTTAATTAATCAAATAAGTACATATTTATTTCTTCCTAATACAATGTCTTCATCATCACGATTCGGTCATAGTGAAGTCATATTATTTCCAATTTTATGACAAACAAAGCATGACACATTTAAAATGTGCACAATAACAAATTAAGACGAAGTGCTAGCTAAAGTGACGCCCTCATTTGAAATAAATTGTTTAAAAAAAATATGGTGATAATTAAAAATTTGATTTGTATCACTGTCTAGAAAGACCTTTAAACTATTTTACGAATTAGAAATTTTATTAAAAAACAATTTATTTCAAATGAGGGCGCCACTTTAGCTACCACTTCGTATTAAGCGGAAAATTTTAACTTTTCTAAACAACTGTACTCTGTATATGTACTCACTTGAGTAAATACAATAGGTAAATATTAGTACCCACCTATATATGCTATTCCTAAATACAGGGTGATATTTTAAACACCAGTAACATTTTTGAAGCAGTCCATGTAACTGAACTACTTTCCATAAAAAACAATTATCAAAAAACGAAAAAACTTTGTTTATCGATTTTCAATATTTTTTATAATAAATAATAATAATAATAAAAAAGGCGTCGGGACGTGACGACCCCATCGCCCACTGGATTTCCAGTGCAGTCAGTCAACGCAGGGCAGCTTGTGGCGAGCTGATGGTGAGTGGCGACATACACACCCTACCTCCAGGGGGACCATACACACATGCGCTTACACACACACATACACACAGTTACACACCCCCCGCCTCTGTCTTGCCTTAACTGGCCGGCCAGAGTGGAGTCGCAAGAGCAGAACACACGCTGGGTGTTCTGCTCTTGCGACAGGGTGGAAGTGTATTGCACGTAATGGCGTAATAACGGGGAAACTCGCTCTCGGGGGTAAGCCCCGTGATGGTGAAACCGGAGCCGCACCTCTCGACACCCTCAGCTGCTCACATTGTGTTGCGCCCTGGCCGCATCTTTGTGGCTAATTAGGGTGCCCACAGGCAGTGTAGCCAACGAGCAGCGAGTCACCATCTACCAGGCTAAAATTGTTGTGAGAGATTTTTGGGTAGATGTCCGTATCTCACTCCATAACCCAGTTATCCGGTCCACTAACATCCCATCCATAAAGCCCAAACCAAGTATCTTCCTGGCAATAGTTCGGCAGCTGTGGAGGACTGTCCGTTGGTGCATCTCAATGGTACATTAAGGGATAGACCTCCACACATGCAGCCATCTCACTTTTTAGATAAAAAGGTACAAAAAGGCCTCTTCATGTTGGCTTTGGCCTCAACGCCTCAAAGGACCGGGTCCCCATGGACCCGTGGCTGAAAAGCGTACCAACATAATAATAATAATAATCATTTATTCTCAACAAACAGATTTACAAGATAAATGTAGCCCTGGCTCTCGGACTAGGATAGCCTGTATCCCGAGAACCAGTTCTTCCCTATTATAAGTTCTAGATACAAAAATTTTGTTGTCAAGATCAAATTTTGAATTTAACATAGATGATTACAAAATAATAATGACATGGGATTACATAAAATGTGTATAAATTTGATTTGCATGCATAACCATTAATTACTTCGACTCATTTTGCTAAATTAATGTGTTTGAAATATGAATGTATTTTTGTGTTAACTTGGGTGCTTGTATGTGTAAATAGGTGGGTGTGAACTTATTACAACCAATAGTATCTCCGTACTGTCATAGTCTAAGTTATACACGTAATTAGTTTAGTACCATAGATTGAACTGGCTCTAAATTGTTGTCATTGTTTAAAAAAAAATAAGTTTTCTAAATATAATTTAAGAATATTAAATCTGAAAACAATCAGAGAGCAATTTTCTTGTGACTTCATGAAATGACACAAATGTTGTAGGAAATTGTGATAACAGCCTATCGCAGTTCCGTCCGATTGCGTTGTTCAAGATTACATTTTACTACATCCATTTTGTTTATACCTAAAGAACAAGTAAATTATTAAATAAACAAAAAAAAAGCTCGTCTGCCTTTTTAACCTACTTCTAAAAAGGAGGAAGTTATCAATTCGTCACGATCTCTTATGTTTTTTTTTATGTATGTTCACCGATTATTTGAAGACCGACTTGAAAAATTCGGTTTTTGTTTATAAGGGTATACTTGTCAGGTGGGCCCATAATTTTTTTTATCAAAATCAGTTGAGTACTTTGGGTGTGAACCCGGCTTTTAGTTTTGAAAAATATATATACCCAGTGTCACTTTCAGAATGGGTACTTTCCTTGGTCAAAAATAAATTATTCGGTACTGTTCAGAAAATAAAATGTAAAAACATAATGTCGTTTGTCATGATCTATCCATGTTTAAGACGAAGTGGTAGCTAAAGTGGCGCTCTCAAAGGTTATTCATAAAATAGTTTAAAGGTCTTTCTAGACATTGATACAAATCAAATTTTTAATTATCACCATATTTAGTTTTAAACAATATATTTCAAATGAGGCGCCTTGCAGAAAAACTGATATTAAGAGCGCTATTTCACTCCCAAGAAACTATGACGTCATTAGTCTATATTTCATCATACAAAGCCCATAAAAATTGTTTGTTTCGAAGTTTAGAAAAAAGTGTCTGATTTGAGTTGCGAATGAAGACGAATCTAATGATCCATTAAGCTGTTTAGGTTGTAGAGCGTCCTATAGAAATATACATACAAACACTCGAAATACATAACCCTCCTTCTGGCGCAGTCGCGTTAAAACAACTGTGTAATGAACTTCGATGTTGTCTCGCGCACGTTATGATCATGGTAATGAATGAAAGAAAGAAAGAAAACCTTGGGAGACAAAATAT
This sequence comes from Acrobasis suavella, assembly GCA_943193695.1. Classification (NCBI taxonomy): domain Eukaryota; kingdom Metazoa; phylum Arthropoda; class Insecta; order Lepidoptera; family Pyralidae; genus Acrobasis; species Acrobasis suavella. The sequence continues at coordinate 2,176,836 of OW971944.1, forward strand.
GGGAGTTAGGTATTCTTCCTTCTTCTTCTTATTGAGTCAAAATGGCTCAAATCAAACATTGTAAGACAAGAACCTAGCCACGGCGACCGCCCTGTCATTAGCCACATTTAGATCTGCCTTAGTACAAGGAGTAGGGCAGTTGGGACATGACAAAAAAAAAGATGGATTGAGTGAAACTACTCGTATTATCAGAGTAACCCCATTTGACTCTGCTCTCTCGGCATCTCTCTGTACCAGATCGGAGTATGTTTGAAAATTTCCAAACTGTCCAGGGAAGATTCTTACCCGGGTGTAATTATATTATCTTTGCCCGGGTTATTCATCATCATCACCCGAGCGTATTTTCCTGGTTGCATCGCCAGCAGTATTACTTTAGAGCCCGGGGTCCGCTACCTAACCAAGGAGATTTGACGAGGTTACTGGTTTTTACACAGAGCGACTGCCGTCTGACCTCCGCAACCCAAAGGGTAAACCAGAACCAATCCTTGGATAGTTTGGTGATCAAACGCTAGATGGCGTTCGGGACCCACAGCTTATATGTGCATTTCGAAATACGGAATCATCTTTCTTTTCGGATAATATAATCAGGTGATTCAAGCCTGCAATATCCTAACCAGACTGGAAACAACAATCTTTGCCCGGGGTTCTTAAAGAAATCGGTCGCTTAGGGTCTAGACAGATTGCCCCACGGATGGAACGCATATCAACCGTATTTGAACTGCCTAATTGCAGCAGTTTACACTCAAGACACTGATTCTTATCTCTCCTAATGTTAACAGCTACAATGAGGCAGATAGGCAGAAGGTACTTAAGAATTTAGCTTGAAACCTACGCTATATACTTCTTAACGACTGACCAGATTTTAGTGATTTGTTTTATAACAATTAATAATAATATATATATTAAATATAGTATTTTTTCTTCCGAAAATTGCTAGGTCTTTTTGTTGTCAAAGAGTGCCTGTTCTTTTTTTTTTTTACTCGAATAAATTAGTTTATATTTTCATCACCAGGTGGAGCTTTTCATGTAAATTAATTAGTTTATACTTTTGCCACCAGGCGGAGCTAGTAGCGGCTGTGCGGCGGCGCGGGCGCGGTGACGGCAGTGACGATGACGAAGACCTGGGCCTGCCGCGGAGTCCGCCAGCCTCACCACCCACTGATAAGGCTGATAAGGTAAGCCTTTTTGAGTCACTTTTTTGTCATTGTCAAGAGGAAGTAGTTTCTTGACATAGGCAGGTACTTACCTAGTCTTCACTCAGACGGTCCTGCATTCCACTGCTAAGTACTTAATAGGCACATAATCGAGGTAAATGGAATGCCTTTAATTAATATAAAGTAACTTATAAGTAGGTAAGTAGGTACTTGACCTAATTTTGGCCTTATATCCACTGGAGGTTTCATTGGCGAAAATCACTGACATGGATACTTCCGCCTGTAAATTGTGTTCTGTTATTTGTAGTATTCTTTGTTAAAGAATTTATATAATGTACATAAAGAAGCACAAACATTATTTGGTTTAAGAATTTACATAGGTATCTAAGTACATAAAGAAGTACAAACAAAAAACTTGAAACTTCAAGGGTTACCAGTAACGCCATCTAGAAATAGACCGTCATAGCGAAGATGCTACTGCGGTGAATGACACATTATCGGCCATTTCTAACTGGTTCTCTGCCAATTACCTTCTGTTGAATGCAAACAAGACCCAATGCATTAGATTTAGTCTTCCTAACGTGAGGCAGGCCAATGTTGATGTGCTACTAGACGGTCAAAACTTAGATCTCGTTGATAATACTACTTTCTTGGGAATCACAGTAGATTCAAAACTTCAGTGGGATGTCCATATTTCTAAACTCGCTAATAGGCTTAGCTCAGCGGTTTACGCTATTAGAAGAATCAGACAATTGGCAGATGTAGCAACTGCTAGACTAGTTTACTTTAGTTACTTTCATAGTCTAATGTCCTACGGGATTCTTCTCTGGGGGAGTGCTGCTGATATACAGACTATTTTTATTTTACAGAAAAGGGCAATTCGTTTTATTTATGATTTAGGATCACGAGAGACTCCCTAAGAGATTTTTTAAGAAAATTGATATAATAACTGTACCATGCCAGTACATATTTGTAATATAATGTATGTGAGGAAAAATATTGCCTTATTTAATAAAACAGGTGATATTACGGGTAGAAACTTACGTAACATAAATGTTTAAGTTACCCCGTATTATAGGCTGAAAACAGTGAGCAAATCGTTTAAGGGAAACTGTATAAAGTTTTATAATAAATTGCCAGAATCGATCCTTGATATGCCAGATAGAAAATTTAAAGCTTATGTAAAGAAAGTACTTTGTGAGAAGGCTTATTACGGAACCGATGATTATCTTAAAGACAAAAACGTCTGGCTTGAGCTTGGCGCGGGTCCCTCTTAAAGGTTTATATTTGTAAACTCACAAATGACTTAATTTGAGTACAATCGGTACATGTACTTTGTTTACAAATTGACATTAATTTAAAATTTGACATTTTTAATTAATAACTATGACATAGCAATGTATTCTCAGTCCACACATCTAATTTTAATATCAGTATAATTGTAAAGTTGACGTTTTTGGAGAAAATGCTGCAGTACAGTTTGTTACCGCTTCTTCTGTACTTGCGCTTTGGAGGCTGCAGTAAACTTAGTTGTAAGTAAATGATCTGACGTCAACAACTAACTATTAAGAAATCGAAAGTAAAAAAATGACAATTATCAAGTGATATATATATCCAAAGATAAAATATATGATTTTTGACTTTGACTTTATAAAGAAACTTCAAGGGTTACCAGTAACGCCATCTAGTTTATATAGCAAAGAATTGTTATTACTTCATCTCAGCGTACTAACGCGAACACTCGGATAAAAAGTTGTAGCTGTTGTCGAAGTTATTATGCAGATGGCAGCAGTAGCTTAATATTAAAACACGAACTTTATAATAATTAATCCCGGGGATTTATCCACTAAAGTCTTAACATATTAATGAATAAGTTTTTTGATTTGAATAACATTTTAGTTTAAGTAAGAAAAATCTAAGTAGATTGGAAGGTATATCATTATTATCTTACTGATTGAAAAATCATTCATTTGTACTTATCATCAATGCGCGGTTTAACAAGGTACTTAAGGGATTAAGTACTTCCTACTTACATTACTGATACACGTAAATCCTTCAACAGATAGGAAATAAATAAGCTATATTAAAAATTATCTGAATAGGTTTTAGTAATTGAACTGTAATATACCTAAAAAAAACTCGAGAGGTGTCAAGGGACACCCGGATGGAACGAAGTAAAATATAAATAGGTCTAAATTACATTCAAACTCTTTTCTGCGTTCTAAAAGCAAGTTTTTATTAACTTCATAAATTTGAATGAACAAAAAGTGTTGTTACAACTTTTGGTCTTAATTTTTTCCGTCTAGCTCCCTTTCGCAACGCGCGATAAGGAACTTTGTTCCAACAAAGTAATTATTACTAACGTAACAAATACCTAACGACCTTCGTGGCGTAGTGGTCACCATGCTAGTCCGCCACCCAGAGGTCCCGGGTTCGATCCCCGGTCAAGGCAAGTTGGAAAATGGCCTTTTTCAAATTGTCCTGGGTCTTGGATGTTTATCTATATATGTATTTGTTATGCAATATAGTATCGTTGAGTAAGTATCCCATAACACAAGTCTATAACTTACTTTGGGGCTAGCTCAATCAGTGTTATTTGTCCCTATGTACAATGTCCTTTTTAATTAAGTACAAATATTGTAAGAGTTGATTCAGTCCATCATTTTGAACAATTTTTCCCAATAAATATATATCAAATATGAAATATTTTTTTTGCATTTTTCATAGTAACGATATCACGTGACTACTTCGATCTGTATGAGAACCTAAATATTTCTTTTCGTATTTCGATAAACATTTATTGGGCAAAGTTGTTCAAAATGATGGACTGAATAACCCCTTAAAATATTTGTACTTAATTAAAAAGGACATAGTATATATATATATATATATATATATATATATATATATATATATATATATATATATATATATATATATATATATATTTATATTCATTAAAAAATACCCAATACCATAGAAACTATTGATGGCAGCACACACGACTAGCAAAAAGTGACCAAAAAAGTGTTGAATATTCTTTAAAGATATAAGTTGCATTTCATATAAGTCATATTTAATTAATTACAATACTTTAATTAGATAATCCACTTTGAGTTCACGCCACTAAAAACGTCCAAAATCTAATTTTCTATTCAATTTGTATGAACTTTTCCTTTTCCGAGTACATTTTATAATTTGGTCACTTATAACTTTTTAAATTGTAAACCCTACTTAGCTCTGATAGTTTTCCTTTAAACTTCTACTGCTGTGAATTTTTTCACACGTCCATATATAACCGTTTAATAGATAGAGGGGGGAACACTTGACTCTAACAAAAATTTGCAATATAAAACCAAATATTTCTGAAACGGATCCATAAATCGAAAAATGATGTATACTCACTCACAATATATTTAAAAGACCTATTCAGCGATACCACACTCGATGGGTTAGTCGAGAAAAAAATTGACTCCTACTTTACTTATAAGGGAACTACCCTAAAAAAAATTTTCTTTCAATATTTTATTTTACCACTTTTTTGGCATGATTAATATACATACATTTACCAAATTACAGTTTTCTAGTACTTATAGACTCTGAGTAAAACCGCGGACGGACAGACAGACATGGCGAAACTATAAGGGATCATTGTTTACTACGGAACCCTAAAAAATATTTTAATGTTTTAATAAATAACTGTAGCGCCATCTAGTGACAAGGTAGAGAAATAATTATGTTTATGAGGCGATGGGTAAGCGACATAAGTCATTTATGATCGATGATATAGGTACCTAAGCGGTGGTGGCCGAGCGGTTTTTACAGTTTAAAGTGAGAACGTGAAGCTTTTCTACGCACATACGCCAAGAGTGGCCGTTATTCGCAATTGTGCGTAGAAAAGCTTCACGTTCTAACTTTAAACTGTAAACAGTAGTTCATAAAATAGTTTAAAGGGTTATCTAGGTTCTGATCAAGGCCCAATTTTGGATTATATCTCCGTTTCCTTTTAAATGATTTATTTCAAATGGAGGCAGCACTGGACCCCGGAAAATTCAGGTAGCCCCTTAACAGGGTACAACAGCGGTGCAACCGGGAATACGCTCAGATGTTGATGAATAGCTTCTACAACATGTAACAAAAACCCTGTCCTTTCCTTGTAGAAGCAAGTCAGACTGTCCATATGAACAACTTTTTCTATATTGTATATTGTGAATCACATGAAATGTGACACACCAGCAGCGTAGGCGAGACACGAGACCTCGTCCCCGATGCACTTTCACCGGCGGTGCATCTACAATGCAGCGTGGGTGCAACGGTGAATACGATGCGACCGTGTATTGTTTACATTTACAAACTTATATCATAGAATAAGTACCAGTACTCACGTACAGAAGTTTTACTCAGAAAATAAATTCAAAGAAATATCTACTTAATGTGGTTAGCTCTATGGTTTAATTCAGCTCGCGTGAGAACTCCTCACCCCTTCGTTTAGATACCTACACATCCATTGCAAGGCAATTTCATTCTTATTACTCTTGACACACGATTCATGTAACTGAATTTCGAAGTGGTCGCCGCGCGCATAGTAATAATAAATAAATAAATATACACGGACAAATCACACAGATTGAGCTAGCCCCAAAGTAAGTTCGAGTCTTGTGTTATGGGATACTAAGTCAACGATACTTTATTTGTAAATATAGTATCGTTGAGTTAGTGTATTGGATGTTTATCTATATATTTATTTGTTATTGTGATAAAAAATACATATACAATGTGTATTTTTTATACTTGATTAAACGAAATGTGCGGATATTAGACGAAATCTCCTTTAGTTAGTTATTTTAAAAAATCCAGGCACTTTAATTTTTTCGTCAATTATTTTTCAACTAATATCCTGTTTGGTATTGTTAATTATTTTTTACATTCTTAGCTTCTTAAACTTTGTAGTTTTCAAATGAGACAACTTTGAAGAAAATACGCCGTTTACTTAAAGAGAAAAAAATTAAAAGGTATACACGACCTTTAGAAAAAAAAGTGTTAATAACGATTTTTTCCCCGTTTTTTATATAAAATTAAATACACATTGTAAAGGTAAACATCCAATATCAACAATAATGTAAGTAGATCTATTTACGATATCTAAACGGGGAGTGACACAGGCCTGCTTAGGTATATTATAATCACGACTTAATCTGTTACGGGTAGACAGAGCCTATGGTAAGAGGCTTAAACTCAGAAGTCACGTCTAGTATGATAATGGACGTGTGTTGTGTAGGTCCTCTAGGCGAAAAAGGGATTAAAATACTAACGGGCATGATTCCTCGAGATTTTTTCCCTCAAACGCTGCGTTTGCGAGAAAGTAGCAGCTTCTACATTGTTTTTAATTTTATACTAGCATGGAAATCTTATAACTACTAATTTTCTACTCCCTACTCGAAAAAAAATCGCACATTTTTGTAAAGACTTAAAATTTTATTAAATAGGTAGGTACTATCTAATCATTTAAGTTGTCGACGCAATATCTAGTTTGCGACAGACATACAAGACATGCATCAACTGGGTACCGTTGAAACGGTGCGGTTGAACTGTTTTATGCAATCAACTGTTTGCTAACCAATGACTCCACTGTACTCGACACAGTGATTTTTAGGGTTCCTTACCCAAACGGTGCTAAAGGAAATGCCCCCTAAACTGTCAAAAGTACCTTTCGCACAATCAAAGAAAAAAAAAACATTTATTTATCTTTGGATTTTTGTATCACTTAATAATTGGCAATTTTCATTAACTTTCTGCCGCTTCTTTAAGCTCAAGTACAGAAGCGGTAACAAACTGTACTGCATCTTTTTCTTCATAAACGTCAACTTACAATTAGGATGATTTCAGAATTATATTCGGTTTATGCTCGGGCATATTGGGCGCATTGCATAAATGCCGAAGAAATGTCCGTATATGCCGAATAAATGTCCATTGCCAGGGCAAAATCAATAATGGAATGTTTGTTTACTTTTTCAATTAAATAGCTACATTTGAGTATGCACAAAACATAAAATTAGATTATGACTAATAAATTGACAACGAGAAACAAGCAATTGATATTATATTTAATGGCTTAGTCAGAGTAGGCAAAATATCACTTTTTCGGCTGTCCAGTCAAGTAAACGCAACGCGAGCGCATTATGATGATGATGTATCGAGGACTGCGTCTAATAAGAAATTGAAAAAATATTCTTATACGTTTTTTTTTTTATTTATTTAACTTCATACACAAATACTTATAAGGCAAATGTGAAAGGAACAGTAGGGAAGGGTCGGCCTCGGCGAACATTCTGCGACCAGGTTGCAGACGTTCTGAAAAAAGGAGAGGTAAAAAGTACCCGTAACCGAAGGGCATGTATGAAGAGATTGATGAGTATAGATGAAGCGAAAGAGGTTTGTCAGGATCGTAGCAAGTGGAGGTCCATAGTCTCTGCCTACCCCTGTGGGAAATAGGCGTGATATTATGTATGTATGTATGTATGTATACACAAATACAAGTGTAATGTCGGACTTAAAGCCTAAGGCCTTATCTACCAGTCAACCAAACGGGTGATGTGGAGAATGACAGGGGTAGTGCAAAACTTGGATAGGTACATGGCGAAAAAAAAAGACTATATGTCAAAACAATAAACTACATACAAAAAAATACACGCTATTAAGTATATACTATGATAAACAATACCTACATATACTACATAAATACACTATGATCTATCTGACAGTTTTTGAAGAAAGTGTGCCTTCACCTGTTTCTTAAATAAAAAGCGCGTTTTAGCCTTCCGGACATCAACTGGTAAATCGTTCCATAGTTTGATAGCCTGGATGATGAAAGAATTTGTAAAGAACCCACTCCGATAATAGGGAACCCATTACGATAATAGGGAACTCAAGTTGTGACGTCAACTCACACTTGACGAATTTTTAATTGATCGGATGATTGTAACCTTTGCTATTATCGGATCAATTAAAAATTACCGTTGCGAGCTATATCATGAATGAAACATGTATCCGTTGTTTCCATGCTTAGGTATTATTTATAGGGCTTTTATTGTTAGTTGGGAGAAACTAGAAAAGACACAATGAATGTATACTTAGAGTATTTCTGAAAACCGAGCCAACTGAGCAGGGCCGGATTAACTCTATCAGGACCCCTAAGCAATACAATCCTGAGGGCCCTTTCATATACCCTTTTCTTAAAAAAGAATTAAAATATATATAGGGACAAATAACACTGATTGAGCTAGCCCCAAAGTAAGTTCGAAACTTGTGTTATGGGATACTAACACAACAATACTTTATTTTATAACCAATACATATATAGATAAACATCCAAGACCCAGGAAAAGGCCATTTTTCCAACTTGCCCTGACCGGGGATCGAACCCGAGACCTCTGGGTGGCGAACTAGCATTTAAAAATACATTTTTTCATTTTTTGTTGTACAAATCGAATCGATCAGATCGACTCCAAATTTTGAAGTAACAGGATACTGTTACTTCAAAGACAGGTGATGTTGGAACTAAAAATTATTGCAACAATAGGGTTTTTGTTTTTCATAATTACTTGTGTTAGTTCTACTATGTATAAAATATTTCATCAACTGACAACATGTGTCGAAAAAAAAGTAATAATATTCGATATCTCCTTTATATTCACGGGTCTTTTCACCCCGGTCCTTTGAGAGGCTTGCGTGGGGATACAGATCCAACACGTAAAGGCCCTTTGGAGAAGTTGATGTAATGACTCCTCTCTGTACGGCCAATTAAGGCAATGCAGAGCTGAGAGCCCTGCGAGCCCTCTTGGGTCTCCACCCCGACCGATGAAGACACGTCGGGGACGAGGGCCCTGACCGGCTCCCTGGAGCACTCGGGTCCGTGGTGTCGTTACTCACCAACAGCTCGCCACTTATTATTTAGGAAGTAGGTATACAAAATAAATAAATAAATCGTTCGTGATGTGGTTTTTTTTTGCTTTGCGCATGCACGCGGCTAAAAGTCAATGCGGGGCAGGTGCCTAATCCGCCTTATGGATAATCCGCAAGGGCGGATCCAGCTTTGGTGCCAGGGGGGTCGCAGAGTCTTGATTAAGTCAAAAGAAGTTATAACTTAATTTTTATAATCATAGATACGAGTAACAAGTAGGTATTTTATTAATGTATGTATGTAAGTACTTACTGTACTTAAAAATACATATATTTAAATGACAAATGTGGTGGCGGTGGCGCGGTCAAATTCAAATTTTCGATGCGTTCGTTCCCGAATAATGCGTTTGCCATTACTATACAAAACATTATATTAAATTAATTAAATATTGAAGGTAATTACATAAAATCTTTATTGTGACAAAAAAATATTTAAAAACATTATGTTTAACAATTTTAATTAGCGGTCCACCTAGGTCCTGGCCCCAGCTCAGGGAGGGGGTCATTTTCCCCAAGACCCCCCCCCTGGATCTGCCCTTGATAATCCAGCTCTGCGACTGGGGTTTCCTCAAATAACGATCGTTGTGACTGTGGAGCTGTTAATCCATGCCCCAACTGCCCAACACCTTGTACTTACAACTTGACTTAAACTCTGCTAGTGACAGGCAAAGTTAGAATTTTCCGGGGTCCACTGCTGCCCCCATTTGAAATATTTTTTTTGAAAGGAAACGTAGATATCATTTAAAGTTTTGTCTTGAGTATGCCCTAGATAACCCTTCATACTATCATAAAAACTACTGTTTATAGTTTAAATTGAAAACGTGAAACTTTTCTTTGCACAATTGCGAAAAACGACCACTTTTGGCTACTGTGCGAAGAAACGCTTCACAAATGATCCAACTTAATATTATTTAATCTGATTTGTTACTAGCTCTTTCCCGCGTGGATCAAGGAAAATCCCCAAAGAAATGTGAGATCCCACGGGAATCTCACATTTCTTTGGGATAAAAAGTACCTATCCTGTATTAATCCATTCAACCATGTTAAACTGAAAGAAGTACGAATATCCATATATCTTACAGACAGTCGAAATTTGAAAAGACAACCAATAAAGTCTCATTTTCTCTCGACGTTTCTTCTCAGAAGAGCTCGTGCCGAAACGAATTTGGTATTCCGAAATTCCAAAAGCAATTCCTCTCATATGTAGCGGAATCTAATAACATACGCATGCAAAACCGGGGCTGCATACTAGCCTTAAACATCTTCGAGACGACGATTGACCTATCACGTAGGGACCATAAATTCCAGTGCCATCGCACCGCCATTAAAACGAACGGCACCCATGGGATTGACTGAATGTTGTATTGCAGGAAATATGGAGTGAAAATGCTTGTTATATAATTTTCTAACGCCCTCGTAGCATAGCACCGGCGACAGCATTTTATCGAGCGTTAATATCATCATCATATTTCACAACCCTCTCTGTATTATCAGAGCCACAGAGGCCAGAGAAGCTGAAGGATTTGGCCTACACTCTCACGCCGCCCAAATGGCGTCACCGCCCCTAAACTTTTAAACCGCTCAACCGATTTCCATCAAACATAGCTCAGAATCATCTCGATCGAGTAGCTTCAAACACAACAACCGCATCAACCTATTCGTGTAGGCGCTACGACACAGACAGACACACAGTTACGTCAAACTTATGACACCCGTCTTTTTCGTCGGGGCTTAAAAGGCAAAGGATATTAAAATAATAAATAATTAATAATTTTTTTTTAACAAAATTGGCTATTTCGCTAATTTGAAGAAATTTACGTTGAAGTGGGCCTCAATCAATGTTCGAGGGGGAATATAGGTACAGGGGCGGCCGTGGCGCCCCTGTACCTATATTCTTATACCGTCTTCTACCTTATATCTGTACCTATAGTCCCTTGAAGGGACATAACCGTAATAAATCAAACCACAGGCTATACTAAATCACTATAGTATAATGAAATTAAAATAACGAAAAAAAAAATGTTTGTCCCATACAAATTTCACACTTTTATATGGAAGTGGCAATTGTTTTTGTTTTTTTTTCTGTTATTTTAATTTCATTAAACTATAGTGATCTAGTATAGCCTGTGGTTTAATTTATTACGGGTGTGTCCCTGCCACGTTGTATGTATCATGTTAAAATAACAGATCAATAGAACTTTGACGTTTGTATGAAGCCTTGACCGCCGCGGAGGCTTCATGTAATTAAATATGAATGTATTGTATGGCTTTGTTATAAGTGTCATACATGTCACGCAGTCACGCTACAGACGGCACGTTTCACATTTTTAGGGTTCCGTAGTAAACAAGGAACCCTTATAGTTTCGCCATGTCTGTCTGTCTGTCTGTCCGTCCGCGGTTTTACTCAGCGACTATAAGTACTGGAAAGCTGTGATTTGACATGGATATGCTTATTAATTATGTGGAAAAAGTGGTAAAATAAAATACTGAAAATATTTTTTTTAGGGTAGCTCCGATACAAGTAAAGTGAAAAGACAATTTTTTTTCTCGATTAACCAAGCATGTGGGGTATCGTTGAATAGGTATTTCAAAAATATTATGAGCTTTTAAACACCGGTTTTCAATTCAGCGACCCGTTTTTGAAATATTTGGTTTTGAAGTGAACATTTTTGTTAGAGTCAAGTGTCCCCCCCATCTATCCGCTAAACGGTTATATATGGACACGTGAAAAAAATCACAGCTATATGTAGTTTATATAACGAACTTTAAAGGAAAACTATCAGAACTAAGTAGGGTTTACAAATTAAAAAGTTATAGGCGATCAACTTATAAAATGTACTCGGAAAAATAAAATTTCGTACTAATTCAATAGAAAATTCGTTTTTAGGCGTTTTCACTGGCATTAACCCAAAGATGGCATTCGTTACTACGGAACCTTACACTGCGCGTGGCCCGACACGCACTTGGCCAATCGTATTTTTAGGTATACTTACTAGTTGTTGCATATGGCGTTGCTTACACAGTCAAAGTCAAAGCATTTAATATGTGTTAAAATTGACAATATTCTGCAAAAATCAGTCAATTTTCTAAATTAATTGTATGCAACGTATAAAGGAAAGGGGTATCAACCCGAAAATACTAACCAATGTGAACAACTTTTCTATGGGACCAAAACCAAAATCATATAAAAAAACTGCACCTCTTTACATTTTGGCACGGTACGTATTTAATTTTGTAATGTAGGTATCTAATCTAATCTAATATCTAATATATATATATATATATATATATATATATATATATATATATATATAAAAATATATATAACTCAAAGGTGACTGACTGACTGACATAGTGATCTATCAACGCACAGCCCAAACCACTGGACGGATCGGGCTGAAATTTGGCATGCAGGTAGATGTTATGACGTAGGCATCCGCTAAGAAAGGATTTTGATCAATTCTACCCCCAAGGGGATAAAATAGGGGATGAAAGTTTGTATGAAACTTTGTCAATTTTAAACCGATCGGGCTAAGACTTTGCATGCATAAAGCTACTATGACGTAGGCATCCCTTAAGAAAGGATTTTGATAAATTACACCCCTACGCGAGCGAAGCCGCGGGCACAAGCTAGTGTTTTAATAAGCTACATTATATGACAATTATTTAAGCCGTTTCTGAGTTAACAAACACATATCCCACATCAATGTTATGTTTGTTTGTTGTAAAATAATAAGTATAAGGTATATACTAAAGGGTATCTTTGCCCAACTATGGTACCTAAATAGCTAAAACAAAGTTATCGACTACTATGGATTATACAATATGTAACAAAAACCCTGTCCGATCCTTGTAGGAGCAACTCAGACCGTCAATATGAACAACTTTTCGTATGGGACCAATGCTTGACACTAAAAAAAAACATACAGTGAAAAAAATCAATCAGTGTTCGGCTGGTCCGTCAATTTGTATGAAAATGTAGCTTTTTTGCGAGTTTCAAGCATTGTTCGCATAGGAAAAGTAGTTCATGTTGACGGTCTGAGTTGCTCCTACAAGGATCGGATAGGGTTTTTGTTACACATTGTATAATATTATATTTGGATGAAAGGAATTCCACCGCGAAGAGCAATTAAATTTGAATGAATTTAAATCTATTACAATAAATATTGATTGGTATAAAAATCAATAACACATAAGTAATATTTAATGTTAGATATAATTGTGTTTATTAAATCAACAAGAAACATAATTATACAGAAAGTGAATTCAAAAGACGCAAACTAAAGTATGAAACAAAGCTAATAAATCATTAAAAAAAATGTTATTCATTTTATTATCACTAAATATTTTTATATTACGTTTGTCTATTTAATAATCAATGTTATTTTAAGAAAACCATGTTTCATGACGATGCGTTATAAACCCCATACAACCCATAAGAAAACAGTTAATCTTACACCTACGTTAAACGCCCATTCATTCGGCATTACCATCCATACATGGCCATGGAAATAAAAAATCGTCACACCAATTAAGGCTGCAGTTACACTATCATCTATCGCTAGAACACCAGTCTATGTGAAGCAGTGACGCGCGAGCTACGCGTTTCGCGCGCAAATAGACATACCTTAGAAAAAAAAAATTTTTCTTCTTCTTTTGATTGTGACTTTTTTATTTTATTTGTGGAAAGTTTAAGTGTACAAATTCGTTGAGTTTTAAGTGCTGTGAAAAAGTGACCTGGGTATATTTTAAGTTTAAATTTTGGAAAACAATGTGTTATGGTAAAACTAATCATTTCTTTTTATATTTATAAATCTTAAAATGCGGCAAAAAATTACACGTAAAAATAATAACATGGGTGGGTACATACTAGTTTTGCTTAAAATCTTTATTTAACAATATTAAATGATTCTCACTTATTGAGAATCGTTTAATAGGTATATAAAATATTAATCCACATGTTAAGTTTTATGTGCCTTGCTGTAAATAATTTTAGCATGGTATGTGCATTTATAATGAAATAATTATAGGTAAAATCAGTTGTATGATAAATTGATAAAACACGACATACATAATATTAATTTCTTTTATAAACATACCTGTCTTTATACTTAACTAGCTTTTGCCCGCGGCTTCGCTCGCGTAGGGGTGTTATTTATCAAAATAGTAACTTTATGCATGCAAAGTCTCAGCCCGATCGGTTTGAAATTGACAAAGTTTCATACAAACTTTCATCCCCTATTTCATCCCCTTGGGGGTAGTATTGATCAAAATCCTTTCTTAGCGGATGCCTACGTCATAACATCTACCTGCATGCCAAATTTCAGCCCGATCCGTCCAGTGGTTTGGGCTGTGCGTTGATAGATCACTATGTCAGTCAGTCAGTCACCTTTGAGTTATATATGTATATATATACTAGCTTTTGCCCGCGGCTTCGCTCGCGTAGGGGTGTAATTTATCAAAATCCTTTCTTAGGGGATGCCTACGTCATAGTAGCTTTATGCAATGCAATGCTCAGCCCGATCGGTTTGAAATTGACAAAGTTTCATACAAACTTTCATCCCCTTTGAGTTATATATATTTAGATTTGTATGGTACAATTATACACAAAAGTTCTGCAAATTAATAACTACTTATTAAACACGTTATTTCTTCATTTTGTTTGGATATCATTGTTGAAAAAAAAAACATTTACGATAGGCATTAATGTAGAAATTACGACAGATAATAATAAAAAATTGCACTTATACAAGCAATTACATTAAAACTAGGTCAGGCTCGCGCTATGCATGCAGTTTCTAATCACATATTTATTTTGAAATCTACGCTTTAGCACTTTTTTCGCAGTTTATCGTTACTTTTAGGACTGTATAATGGTTAATGCCTTTGCCTCTATTCAGGAAAGAAACTCACTTACGTGATGTTAGCACGTGTTACTCAACATGAATTAGGAAAAAAGTCGATGTATTCGAAAGAAAGCATTAAATAAAAAATATCAATGATTTGTACGCCTTTTGTCGGTAATTACTTATTCGTCGTATCTATTAATTAATTACTTTGAAGAAGCAGAGGTAATATATATGTAAGGAAATTGAATTATTGATTGCTTACACTTAGAAATTTGCATATATATTTTTACAGCTTAGGTATTTATTTGTTCTTTTATGGGTTAAGTCAAGCGTGGCTTGACTCACGCGGGATTTGGCCCTGTCTTCAGTCTTTACCGAGAGAGAAAAAGTATATTATAGTGTTAAAGCATCAGATCAGTGGTGCTTTAACACTATAATATACTTTTTCTCTCTTTTTTTTCCAAACGCGTAGTCTCTAAATAAACAGTTTTTGTACTGAACGGAATAAAGTCGTATAAGGTGACTTCGCGTTTCAAAAATTGGACTTCAGCTCCTTCTAGATGTCGAAAAAGAGCATAAATCCTATGTATCGATAATTTAAATAATATGTCGATTTTGTTCAGTTGCCAAATGACTGAAGCAAACAACTACCAGCTGCTTCTCTATCCGCGCAGATCGTAGAAGCCGATCGAAAGACTGGACGAAAATGCTAATCATTTTAATTTTATAGGCGATGCGACTAGCAATCCATCACTATTTTAATTCCTTTTTCATTTTCTCGCCCACCATCACGCTAAAAGTGGTTTTTGTGTCTTGAATCCCTGGACTCCGTCTGCTTAGAGCCGCAAAACCCAAAGTGCTCTGCTGCCCAAAACCAAATGCTTAACGGAACTAAAAACCTAGTTCTAACTTTATATTAATGAGGAAACACCTAAGTTAACTATCTGCGACCGGATGCACCTAGTTCTAGCCGAAATGATATAGGTTTCACCACCTAGGTCTAGTCGAAGATAAGCAGGATAAACCTAAGTGTAACCATCCAAGACCGGCAGCACCAAGGTCTAGCCGGCTAAACCTAGCATAGCCGTATTTCGGGGTTAAGCCGTAAGATATATATTACTACAAGTAATGTAAGCTAATATTGAGAACCAAACAAGAAGTATTTGCAACGAACGTTTTGCGACCAAATTGCAGATGTCCTGAAAAAGGTGAAGTAAGGAGTACCTATAACCGGAGAGCATGTATGATAAGAGCAATGAGAGTAATGTTGACGAAGCAAAAGAGGTTTGAAGGATCGTAGCAAGTCGAAATGTATAGTCTCTGGCTACCCCCATGGGAAACAGGCGTAAAAATATGCATGTATGTATGTAAAAACGAAGTATAATCTTTGTAGTAACATCTCAGTAGTAACATTGAACCACAGAAAGCTATGCTATCACGCAGCTCGCACGTTTTTGCCACTTTAGCCAGCTCTCCGTCGATCTGTCGATGCGTCGTGAAATATCACGGATTGTGTTGT
Source organism: Acrobasis suavella (assembly GCA_943193695.1). Classification (NCBI taxonomy): domain Eukaryota; kingdom Metazoa; phylum Arthropoda; class Insecta; order Lepidoptera; family Pyralidae; genus Acrobasis; species Acrobasis suavella. The sequence goes on from OW971944.1 coordinate 2,193,317, forward strand.
CAATCAACGAGATAAGTGCTATTTGACGGGTTTTCACTGCGTCCACAACGTTACCGCAAAACACAAACTTATTTATCTTTGGGTACTAGGTAGATATATAAGATTTTTCCGCAGTATGTAGGCGTTTTGTTTTTGTTAATTGCATTTTTTATTGTACCTATTCTGTTTATCGTCAATCTCAGATTGTGTTTTTAACCGACTTCCAAAAAAGGAGGAGGTTATCAATTCGTCGCGATCCTTTATTTTTTTTTATGTATGTTCACCGATTATTCAAAGACGCCTGGACCGATTTAAAAAATATCTTTTTTGTTTGAAAGGATATACTTTTCAAGTGGTACCATGGAAATTTTATCAAAATGGGTTGTGTAGTTTAGGAGTGAAGTCTGTTTTTAGTTTTGAAAAATTATTAATTAGCTAAATAAGTGTGGTTTGAAGCGTATTCACCAAGTCAATACTTACTTATAGATTCATTATTAAGTCTATATAGCTAATGGGACTCACGTCACGTTTAGTGAGATGGTGGAAAAAGGCAATCGAGATAGTGATGGGTTGCTGGATCGTGAAATATTTCGGATTGTGTAGTCAATCAACGATATAAGTGCTATTTGACGGGTTTTCACCGCGTCCACAACGTTACCGCAAAACACAAACTTGTTTCTCTATATGTACTAGGTAGATAAATAAGATTTTTCCACAATATGTAGGCGTTTTGTTTTTTGTTGATTGCATTTTTTATTGTACAGTCAGCAAAAGAGGCCCTGACCAGGCCCTTTATCTACATCTTGAATTTTCTCTCGAACTGAAAATAATATTAACATGAGAATGTATATTCTGAAAGATTTTAATGAAGTCTTTTTGAAAATACATTTTCATGTTAATATTATTTTCAGTTTAAGAGAAAATTCAATATATAGATATGTATTATTCCTATTCCTATTCCTATTCTATTCTGTTTATCGTCAATCTCAGGATTCTCAGTTTGTGTTATCAATTAGCTAAATAATTTTAACGCGTATTCTTCACCAAGTCAATATTTATAGATATACTATTAGGTCTATATCGCCAAAGGGACAAGCGTCACGTTTAGTGAGATGGTGGAAAAAGGTAATCAACGAGATAAGTGCTCACACGTCCACAACGTTACCGCAAAATACAAATAGACAAATATGATTTTTGCGCAGTAAGCTTTTGTTTGTTTTTTATAATTGCATTTTTTCTTGGTTACTGTTTATCATTTTTTGGAAAATTAAAATGCGTAAAGAGTAGTTTAAACAGCTTTTGAATCTTACGTACACCAGTGAAAGCGACTTTACACTGTTATATTTAAATATTTTTGATATTGAATACATTGTGACGTGTAATAGCAATTATGAGTATCTGAGTATCACGGAGTCCACTGCTGCCCCCATTTGAAATAAATTATAATATTATTTAAAATGTTATCTCATGCGGCTCTAGATAACAATAACCCTAAAAACTGTTTAATGAACGACTGTTTAAATTTTTGAGTAAGAAAGTTAGCATTTTTGCAAAAATATTTAATTACAAATATTTGTATTTCATAGTTTTTTTTTAAGTTTTGTTCTTAAAAAACATGCTCTGAAGCGTTGCATCCTCAGCAGCAACGCTTCAGAGCCCGGGGTCCGCTACCTAACCAAGGAGATTTGACGAGGTTACTGGTTTTTACACAGAGCGACTGCCGTCTGACCTCCACAACCCAAAGGGTAAACCAGGAACCAATCCTTGGGTAGTTTGATGATCAAACGCTAGGTGGCGTTCGGGACCCACAGTTTTACGTGCCTTCCGAAACTTGGAATCATCTTTCTTTTCGGATAATCAGGTGATTCAAGCCTGCAATATCCTATCCAGACTGGAAACAACTTTTCACAAAGTATGCTTCCCAGTGGGAATCGAACCCATGACCTCCGGGTCACAAGGATAACTCCTTGACCACTGGACTACGGAGGCAGTCATGAAAAACCTCACACTGACACTCACAAACGTTCGCCTTTATAATATTATATTATAGTGTGATCTGAATATATTTATACGTCTTCTGTATACGTAATAGTATAAGTAAAATGTACAGAAGCACTAGAAATACGGAGATTTCAATACAAATCGGTTTAAAGCACTGACACATAACACATTACCGTGCCTTCTTTATTTTCACTTAATTAGAAAGAAAAGAAAGACAGAAAGAAAGAAAAATATTTTATTTGGTACAAATATACAGGAAATTTATTAGGCAAAGCGACTAGCAACCCATCACTATTTTTATTCCTTTTTTATCTTTCCGCTCACCATCACGCTAAAAGTGGCCTTTGCGTTTTGCGGCCCTGGACTCTGCGTAGAGCCGCAAGATCCAAAGTAAATAACAAAGCATAATTGCAGATGAAATGTTTCTATTCTGGGCCGGGAACCAAACAAGTGTGGTTTTTGGTGGCTTAAAAGTGCCGTGTCATATAGCTACAAGTGAATAAAAAAAAAAATTTCCTAATCTACTATTTAATTAGAATTAAATAATTGGTTAAGTGCGTGTCGGGCCACGCGCAGTGTAAGGTTCCGTAGTTACGAATGCCAACTTTGAGTTCATGCTACTAAAAACGTCTAAAAACTAATTTTCTATTGAATTTGTATATTTTCCTTTTCCTAATACATTTTACAAGTTACAAGTCGCCTATAACTTTTTAATTTGTAAACCCTACTTAGCTCTAATAGTTTTCCTTTAAATTTCGTTATATTTTCTATAGCTGTGAATTTTCACGTGTCAGTATATAACTGTTTAGCAGATAGAATGGGGGGACACTTGACTCTAACAAAAATTTTCTCTTCAAAACCAAATATTTCAGAAACGGATCGCTAAATCGAAAAACAATGTTCGCAAGCTTATAATATTTTTAAAAGACCTATTCAACGATATCCTACATGATTGGTTAGTCGACAAAATAAAATTAACTTTTGACTTTACTAAATACTTAATAATTTTTCCATCCCATACAAGGGAGCTACCCTAAAAAAAAAATATTTCAATGTTTTACTTTACCACTTTTTCCGCATGATTAATAAACATACTTATACCAAATTACAGCTTTCTACTACATATAGTCGCTGAGTAAACCGCGGACGGACAGACAGACAGGCAGACAGACAGACATGGCGAAACTATAAGGGTTCCTTGTTTACTACGGAACCCTAAAAACGGGCATCAAGGCAGCATCGTACCGGCGATGGTGTTTATCGAGCGCTATCGTCTATCTCTTCTTGATCTATGTAGTAATAACAAACGGGATGGCACTACTCTGTCACGCGATAAACAATTTGTATTTGATGAACAATTTTTATCATCCATCAAATACTAATCAATTCGTTTAAAAAGTCTCTTTCCCTTGTTAGAGAGGTCAATTACCACAGTCTATAAAAACCCGTCCATAAAACCTAATCGCCATGGCTCGTGTCATTGAGCATTGCAACACCTTGAATAGTCCTTGGAAAAGCAGTTGTTGTTCAAGATATTACTCCTCCCCTCATATCAAAAATTCTCGCATACCTACCATCACAAGTACCTCTCCTGTGATGAAATGCGGGAATGTTTGAAATAGGAAATACTATGAAAATAACACTAACAAAATATTTTTTCCAATCTACAATTTAGTCAAAATAAAAAAAAAGGTCAATTACCACAGTCTATAAAAACCCGTTCATAAAACCTAATCGCCATGGCTAACGTGACATTGAGCATTGCAACACAGCAACACGCTTTGTCCGAAATCACAATGGCTATTATTTGAGCCCATTATATTCTAATTGCTCGAATGGGATCTGCTGGGTGTAGAGATAATTTGATAGGTGTACCTTGGCCGAATTCCAATAGCTTATATGAGTAATATATATTTATTACAAACAAGCTGTACGCTCCGACATTGCACGGGTATAGCTTTTAGGTCCCGTCGAAAACCTTTACCACAGAATAAGTGCTCACGTATTGTCTTACTCAGCAAAGAAATTCAAAGAAATATCTACTCAATGTGGTAAGCGATATGGCTTAATTTAGTTCGCGTCTGAACTCAGCAACTATTTGTTTAGATACCTAGAAATCCATTGCAAGCACACAAAATTCTAGTATATATGTATAATGACTTTTGTGACGTTTATACTTATCATGTAATTAAGGGCTTGCTCTTGTCGGTAAAGTTAAGTGGAAATGCCTTCTTCTCCTCTTTTCACTCTATGCTTTCCTGTTAGAAAATCTTGATCACCGGTTTTCCCCTTCCTCGTCTTCCTTCTATCTTTCCTTCTACTATTATTCTTATTTGATGTCCAATAGTCTTCCCCCTTCTATTTTCAACAGTTTTTAAAACATTTAGTCTCCCTTCCTACTCTTTCTAGTACTCCTCATTGCTACCTCTATCCATCTAACTTATGTCATGGTCAATATGGTGGTTTTATTGATTTTGAATTTGTCGATCGGTCTTAAGAGAATTAATACAGAAATGTTAAATACAGAACGGAAACTCCTAGGTCCCGCGCAATATGCATCCCCATTTCCCTTCCCCGCACCTCTCCCCCGTATTCGCCACGTGTGTTGGCGGGCAAACACACACAGACAAGTGCTTTTATGTATAGTTTCGTTTGTAGAAGTAGACATAAATGTTACTCTGCTTCTATGATCTCCTATACCTGGGCTTGAGTTCGAATCCCCCATTTCGCATTGTTGTGGCAGTTCTACAAAACATCGCTCTGTTGTAAATGCCTCTACATCACGAACAGGCTGCCTAACTAATCGGTGTGGCTTTGTTTGCGAGTGGTTACCTACGCAACCGTTATTACACGCATAATGAGCTTTCCTGAACTTTTATATGGGCTAGTAGAGCAATGTACAGTCAAAGTGGTTAACATACTTACTTCTTATATAGTGTGTGTGTCTGATTTCACTCGCAAATTGTATTGCAGCTGTTCGATTTCAGCTTCAAAATATAGTTAACATGTAAAAATAATTAGCTTACTGTAAAACATGTTCATGCTCTGCGATCAATAGGTGACCAACATATAACTAATATTTCCTCTTGACAAGGTCTGCGATATCGGGCTTTTCATGCTCACAAAAATATCCAATCTGGTCGGGGCGTTAAATTCCCTCTAATATGGTTGAGTTTAACGATGTCTGATCCGTGCGTCAACTCGTGAACGGGTGCTTCCGGGAGGGACTGGTCAGCTCGCAGTCGATTTTTTGACTACTTAGTATTTCTTCTTATTACGTAATTTATGTTTGTTAACTCGTTCGCAAGCATTACATGTTATAATGTATCAACATTGTATTATATTAAAAGTATTTATTATTAAAAAAAAAGACATATGTAGTAATAATATGACAAAGCCCTTCTGGCGAGTAGGCGACCAATACTGTGAAAATGATTTTCTTTCAGCGTTTCTTTTCAGCAGTGGTCGTTATGAAGCGCTGGTATCGGTAGCTTTTTTTTTTAATAAATTAAATTTCAATATAAACTACACGTAATGTAAATTATACTTATTGACGTGTAAAACTGCCTGTAAAGGTCTAATTACTGAATGAACATTTGAATTTTGAATAAGTAGACCGGTTTCTATGAATTTTTAAAACTGCCATATGCCAATAAGGCTTAAATGCTGTAAGCATTTAAGCCTTATTGGCATATGGCAGGCATTTTAAAGTTTACAGCGGTCAAGTAAAAGATAGAACGGAAATACCTTGTTAAAGCAAACTTTATCAAGTAAAAATCATGTATTTACTTTGGATATTTGTGTCACTTGATAAATTGTAAATTTTTCTTTCGATTTCATAATATGTAGTTGCTAACGTCAGATCATTTACTTACAACTAAGTTTACTGCCGCATCCTAAGCGCAAGTACAGAAGAAGCGGTAACAAACTATACTGCAACATTTTCTCCAAAATTTCAACTTACAATTATACTGATATTAAAATAAGATATGTGGACTGAGAATACATTGTAATCTTTACACTCTTTCTCTCTTTTTCGTCTCAGCGAATTACCGATTGCATCCTAAGCTGTAATGCTGTGAAGCCTGGAGTACGTTTTCCGCCTTTTTCTTCTTTGCACGGTCTTGAGCATTTTCGGTAGTAGGACCATTGGCACGCATATCATCCTTGACGACGTCAAGCCAGCATATCTGGCCACGTTTATCATCAAAGGAAACATACATCACAGGTATGTTACTTTATAGAAGCGGAGTATCATTTATGACTTCACTACTACAAACGAAATTATACATCCGTGCACACGGCAATGTGTGCGTGTGTTCGCCCACAGCTGCCGTCCGCTCAACGGCGGGAAGTGCGAGGACGGGGAACGGGGACGCATATTGTGCGAGACGGGTCCTGAGAAAGATCCGGGGTCCAGTGCTGCCCCCAATTGATATAAATCATGTGAAAGAAAACGGAGACATCATTTAAAATTTTGTTTTGACCAGGCACTAGATAACACATCAAACTATTTTATAACTACTGTTTACAGTTTAAAGTGAGAACGTGAAGTTTCTCTACGCACATACGCCAAAAGTGGCCGTTTTTCGCAATTGTGCGTAGAAAAGCTTCAAGTTCTCACTGTAAACTGTAAACAGTAGTTAATAAAATAGTTTGAAGGATTATCTAGAGCCTGGTCAAGACAAAATTTTAAATGACGTCTGCGTTTCTTTTCAAATAATTTATTTCAAATGGGGGCTGCACTGGACCCCGGAAAATTCAGGTAGAGATGCCGTTCTCTATGTTATACTAATATTAATTCTGTGCCTACATATGTAATACGCATAATATTTCCTGCCTTTACAACATTTTGCCGCAACCAAATTTCCAATCTACTGACGCGTTGATGCATAATGTTACAATTAGTTACACCAATCACTGGTGTTTCCTGCCGAGAATTCTGTAATAGCTAATGCAATTTATTTGAGAAAACACTATTTTTCAGGCCGCCAACCGTGTAATGCGTATTAGTCAGGGACAGGAAAACCGATATTTTGTAACGATATATCCATACCAGATTATTAATATTATTAAGTATTTTATCAATATTTTGTATCTATCAATTCTAATACTGGTATTCTATCGAAATTTTGTAGTAAATACTGATATATCGAAACAAAATATCTATAAAATACTGGTATCAGTTATCGATATATCGAAATAAAAATATCGGTATTCCTGTCCCTGCTATTAGTTCGGTGAATCGGTAAAAATATATGGGTGGTGACACTGGTGACCGTAATATTATACAGTAGAACAACTGTTCAGGCTTGCCATGGACGAATCAAGATTTAAAGAGCTGACTGCCAATCTTTAGGAATAAAACGGCGCCTAAAGAAGAAGTCATTATACAGGGTCTAACAGAATATACTGCAACGATTTCAAGGGTCAGATTCAGTTCACGGTACTGAATAACTTTTCACAAACAACATATGGAAATATGAAAAAAAATTGCCATCCCATACACATTTATTGACCGATCAACTGATCCAAGTTTGTACGAAAAGCAAAAAAAAAAAATTGTTTAGTCAGTTTAAACTGTAAACAGTTTAAAATAGTTTGAATGGTTCTCTAGAGCCGCGTGAGACAAAATTTTAAAGGATATCTCCGTTTCAGTTCAAATATTTTTTTTCAAATGGGGGCAGCACAGGAATACGACAAATTCATGTATCCCTTAAATTTAAAAATATATATATATATGTAAAGAAGGTACAACCAACAACCTAATCCGTAATATATATTTTTTATCTATAGTAAGTTTAACCAGTTTTCATAGAAATCCGAGCCGTTCAGATGGAAAACAACAAAGGTGCCTAGAAAAAGATTGCGTTTTGTTTCTGCTTGCGTAACCCCGGACGCGCTTCCGACGAGATTGCGCGGCGGCCATTTTATTTAATTTGGGTTCCGTAGTAAAATTATAAAAAGTTCTTTGGTACCGCTCTGTCCATCCGTCCGTTCCTCTCTACTGAAATTGATACATTTTGTTTTGCTTGATAACTATCAGTATTAATTGTTATCACTATGATACAATACAATATCCTTTATAACATAAAAATAAATACAGGATAAACAATATGTAACAAAATGGGGGTATCAACCTGAAACGCACTAATCAATGTGAACAACTTTTAGTATAGGACAATCCCTGCAATCTGCAGCTCCATACAAAATGTAATACAGTGAGAAACCTCTATTATTGAGAGTTGCAATGAGATCCCGGTTCTTTTTCATTAAATTACCTCTGTTAATGGGACTTTTTGAACCTGGTTAAATGAGATTTGAATTCTAAGACTTTTTCGATGTTTACCTCTATAATCAATACTCTGTAGCTCAATTACCTGTATAAGTGAGACAAATTAATCAGCTTTTAACACGTTTTGACATGTTTGTTTACATACAATTCGCGTCGTCTTTCGCGCAAGCTTTGTTTGTCAGTACTATCTATTGTTAACTAACTATATTGTTTTTTTTTTCGACGCCGTACTTTATGTACATTCATACCAACATTAAATTCATAACACTAAAATACGCATTTTTATTAACATTTCCACCTCTAAAAATGGAATAACGGCACATTGCGACCTCTGTAAGCGAGGGCCTCTGTAAATGAGACCACTATAATTTTAAACCTGCTTAATTGGAAAACTGGATTTTTGGAAACCCTCAATAATTGGTACATATGTCTTGGTCCCTTGAGATCTCAATTAACCAGGTTTCACTGTATTACTGTATTACTTTTTGCGATTTCTGGGTTGGTCCCATAGAAAAAGTTGTTCACACTGATTAGTATTTTAACTCCCTTTCGAGGCGATACCGCCTTTTCGTAACACTTTAGAAAATACCTACTGCCCTCTACCTGGGCTGGTTTTAACGGGAAAATACTAATTTCTTCAGAATTAATCCAAATTAATGTGCTGAACCTCGACAGGCGAAACACACTTGGCCAGTTTTTTTTTACTGTTTATCTTATCTGCGGTCTCTAAATTATTGATGACAGGCAATTAAACGTTTCTTCAGTTTTAATTAAGTTTTAAAACAATTTGTACAATCTTAGAATTAATTGAATCTAATATTAGGACTAAAGTATCAGCATAAGAGGGAATACTGAAATCGCAAATGGGAATCAGGAAATCGGAACTCAGAAGTTACAAGCTAGAAGAAGCCTGAAGAACCACCACGGCAGTAATATAATAAGCAAAAAAAATATAATAAGCAAAAAAAAATAATAAAAAACCATCTTACAAAGAAGAACCAAAGAGCACCCCAACGGACGCATAACAACAAAGCAGTCTATTTATCCTACCAAGTATATATTACACACCAAGTATAATATCTATCTTCCCCATACTGATTTGATGCAAGTATTCGGTCGGTTCTTACAACTCCCTCTCTCTCCTACTTCCTGACTGCGAATATCTCTTACACTCCCTATCCGTATCTACGAGTCCAACTGGTTTCTCGAGCTATGAGAGCGGTATAACGAGGTTTGGCATCGCCAAGCTTGACGAACTAAAGACGGTACACATACCGGCTTTGGTCTGCAAGCGTGATGATGCACTTTCCAAGGTAGACCTTATTTATAAACTCTTGCAGCGTAACTGCTGGCGGGGCGGACTCAGAACAGAACAGAACAGAATTTGTACAATCTTAGAATTAACAGGGAATATGCACGTATTTTTTCATTTGCTTAATAAAGTTCTTATTAACTACGGTAAACAATTATGAAAGAAAAACTATCTTAATCAGCGACGAACATGTGATACTTTTAAGTTTCAATTAGTAAGAGAAGTCCGATATGGACTGGTGACGTCAAAGTCCATATCATCTATATTCTATACATTGGCTATAGAATAGCGTTTTTGCGAGTGAGATATGTTCGTTTTTCAACCATTTTTATCAGTTTTCACTGTTAGTGCTTTACTCTTGAATATTTATGGATAAACTGGTATAAACTAAAGGGACATACCCGTATTAAATCGAACCACAGGCTATACTTGATCACTAAAGGTACTGTAATTAAATTAAAATAACAGTCACAAAAACAAAAACACCGCCATTTCCATACAAGTGTCCAGCCGCCCAGGCAATTTGTATGGGAAAGTCGATTTTTTATTTTACTATAGTGATCTAGTATAGTTCGTGGTTCGATTTATTACGGGCATGTTCCTTCCACGTTGTATAAAAATATCTATTTAGCTTTTTTCCAAAAAATGGAAACTAAATCGCTATTAAAAAAGAAATAAACAAAAAATATATTTACATATAAACTTTGAATTTTCAGCGGATATCGTTATCGACAGGACATAAGTAAACTTTGACCCAGCACGAAACTGGACCAAGGATCGCCGTGTTCATATCAAATATCATAACAATTATTACATTTAAAATTGCTAGCAAAATTATTCAATTTCTTCAAATTGATTTAGTTTTTTATTTTTTGCTTTGGAAGCGGCAGTAAACTAAGCTGTAACCGTTTGACGTCAACAATTGTGCAACAAAGCAAAGTGACGATTATTAAGAGATATTATAAATTTAATATCCTATAAATAATAATAATAAATAAATATATAGGGACAAATTAAACTGATTGAATTAGCCCCAAAGTAAGTGCGAGACTTGTGTTATGGGATACTAACTCAACGATACGTGGGGCGCACTATAAGTTTCCAGAATGAATATGAAAAAATTCTATTAAAGGTACAAAATTAATTTATTGTTTTTCAAAATAATCTCCCTTGGCGTCTATGCACTTTTTCATTCGATGAAACCAGTTTTGAAAACTTTTGTGCCACTCCTCTGTGGTGACCTCTGAAACGTGTTTTTCATACTCCTCGACAGCCTCTTCTGGTGATGAAAATCGTTGACCGCGTAATTGGTTCTTAATTTTTGGGGACAGAAAAAAGTCACAAGGTGCCAGGTCGGGACTGTATGCAGGATGACTCATGAGTTCTACATTTTTCGCCTTCAAAAAGTCGTTTGTCTGTCTGGCCGTGTGAGAACTAGCATTGTCGTGGTGCAGGATGATACGGCGTTTACGGTTTTTTTTACGGAGTTCGTCAATAACTTCCGGCAAACAAATGGTCATATACCAGGCACTATTCAATGTACGACGATTCTCTAAAGCAACAGTAGCCACGTGTCCAGTTTTATTAAAAAAAGAAGCAATCATCCGCTTAGATGCACTTTTCACGCGCGCCACTTTGGTTGGTTTCGGCTCATCTTGAAAGACCCATACGCTCGATTGCTGCTTTGTTTTGGGATCGTAGCAATAAATCCATGTTTCGTCACCTGTTACTATGTCCCACACCAAATTTGACGCACCTTCGTTGAATCTGGTAAGCATGGCACTGCACCAAGTGACGCGGTCCGTTTTTTGAGCCTCGGTCAAGTTGTGTGGGATCCACCGCGAGCACAGCTTTCTCACACCCAAATGTTTGTGTAGGATTAATTGTATTTGAATCATGCCTATTTCTAAGGATGCGCGAATTTCATGGTAGGTCACATGCCTGTCTGTTTCAATCATACGGCGCACAGCATCGATGTTTTTGTTGGTCACAGCGGTGGACGGCCGACCATCGCGAGATTCGTCACTGAGATTGATACGACCACGCTTGAATTCTGCAAACCAGCTATAAACAGTTGTCTTGCATGGTGCTTCATTGCCAAAAGCTGTTTCAAGCCGAGCGATGCTCTGTTGAGCTGTCAAATTACACTTAAAATCGTAGAAAATCATACTACGAAAATTTTCCCGAGTTAAATACATGTTGATGCAGACACACAATTTTTTGAATAGCGCCACAAGGTAAAAACAAAAGACAGTCAGATGAAACAAACTGCATTCTACAGCCAAAGAGTTCTATTTTCAAATGTTGCAATAAATTTTTAAATATTTTTTATGTAAGTGGCCAGTTCCGGAAACTTATAGTGCGCCCTATGTACTATATTTTATAGTAAATACATATATAGATAAACATCCAAGACCAAGGACAATTTGAAAAAGGCCATTTTCCAACTTGTCCTGACCGGGGATCGAACCCGGGACCTCTGGGTGACGGACTAGCATGGTGACCACTACGCCACGGAGGTCGTCATCCTATGATGATAAAGATGTAAAGATTATCACACTAATATTATAAAGGTGAAAGTTTGTGAGTGTATGTTTGTTACTTCTTCACGCGCAAACGGTTGGACCAATTTTTATAAAATTTTGTATGCAGGAAGCTGACCAAAACTGGTACCTATAGTAAAATTTTTGGGCATACCAGTATAATAATATAAATTTTTTTCTCTATGTCAATATCTCTATTTCAATACGAGGTAAAAAAAAATTCTATGGTTAAAAAAATCGGTTATAAATATTTTTCAAAATTAAAAACCGACTGCTGACATGACCCGCCCAATCCCATTTAAGCTTTGCTGTTTTCTGTGGGAAATGAGAGAGACCTTTGCTCAGCAGTGGGACGAAACAGGTCAATTAAAAAAAAACCGACTACTCCCTAAACTGCACGACGACAAAAAATAAAATTTCTATGGGAAAAGTATGCACTTTTGAACAAGAGAGAATTTTCTAAATCGGTCCAGGCCTTTTCGAATAATCGGTGAACATGCGTAAAAAGATCGCGACGAATTGATAACCTGACTCCTCCTTCTTGAAGTCGGGTAAAAATTATAAAATAGTCACTCTCTAAACAAGTAGTAAACAAGTTAATCTTAATAGTTAGGAGACAATTGAGCCATGGAAAGTGCATAGAAAGCGTGCACTAGAGAATAAAACCTCCATTGTAAGTAGACCTCGGCTTTGTTTTAAAAGCCACATTTAGCGGGGTCTCACTTAAATGGTGTTCAGATGGATTTTCTACGCGAAGACGCGAATCATTGATTTTTCTTTTGTTTCGTGTTGTGTAACAAAGATAATTAATTAAAACAACGAAAAAAATATATTTCCATGTTGTTTCCTACTTATGTATTATGTCAGTACATATTTAACAAATTTATACTGTCACTTCGCTGAAAAAAAAGCAGGTACTAACAGTATACTAGATTCTAGATTTTCTAGATCTCAATAGTATAGTGAAATTAAAATAATAGTTAATAAAAAAAATCTAAATTCCCATACAAATAGCCTTTTTTATGGCTGGACACTTTTGCATGGAAATGCCAAAAAAATATTTTTGTTTTTTGACTGTTATTTAATTTCATTATACTATAGTGATTCAAATTCAAATTTAAAATTCAAATTCAAATATATCTTTATTATCATAGGATATTTATAATATGTCTTAATAATCGTCACTTTGTTTTATTTCACAATAATTGTTGACGTCAAAGAGTTACTTAGAGCTAAGTTTACTGCCGCCTCCAAAGCGCTAGTGCAGAAGAAGCGGTAACAAACTGTACTGCAGCATTTTCTCCAAGAACGTCAAACTCACAATGAAATTTATATATATAGTTGATATGTGGACAGAGTATACATTGTTTGTTGTCATAATTTACAATGTATCTAGTGTAGCCCTTGGTTCGATTTATTACGGGTGTGTCCCTAGGCTGCCACGTTGTTTAATGATTAATGATACACAAAATACACTGAAACTTTTAAAAGAGTCAATTGAATCCATGTTACTGATCAACTTTTCCCAGTATAGAAATATGAAAAAAAAAATTTTTTACTCTTCGTACAAACTCCTTACTTTTGTCCAAAATTTGCTTTTATCAACTCAACACCATTTGTAGGTTAACTGGTAGAAAAGACCTTGGGCCTTGTCCGCCTGTAACATTTTTGTAATTTTTGTAAAAAAAATTTTTGTCAACTTGTATAGGAGATTAAAAAATATTTTTTTTATGTTTCGATATATGTTCCTTGGGGAAAGTTGTTCAGAATCATGCATTGAATAAACCCTCAAAATAGTTTCAATAGTAGTACCATATACAAGGACATACCCGTAATAAATCGAACCATATCACTTTAGTATAATTAAATTAAAATAACAGTCAAAAAACAAAAAAATAAATAAATTTCCATACTAAAGTTTGCAGCCGCCCGAGCAATTTGTATAAGAATGTCGATTTTTCTTGTTTTTAACCGACTTCCAAAAAAGGAGGAGGTTATCAATTCGTCGCGATCCTTCATTTTTTTATGTATATTCCCCGATTATTCAAAGACGACTGTACCGATTTAAAAATTTCTTTTTTTGTTTGAATGGGCATACTTTCCAGGTGGTACCATGGAAATTTTATCAAAATCTGTTGTGTAGTTTGGGGGTGAAGTCGGCTTTTAGTTTTGAAAAATTATTGGCTGTTATTTTAATGTCATTATACTATCGTGATCTAGTACAGTCCGTGGTTCGATTTATTATGGGTATGATGCCCCTTACACGTTGTATATTTGGTTTAAAAGTCTAAGATATGTATATGTACACTTCAGAACACGGTATAATTGTAACAAAATAATAACCGAACCATATGTATTTGTCCAATTCTTCTTGATCTTTCATTCCTTTTATTTTTTTCTTTATATATGTCATTTGTTACATTGGGATTACTCACCCACAGGACGGAGTATTGTCTTTATGAGGTATATTAATTGATAGACGTTAACTCTTCTTAGTATAATCTCAAACCTTAGTGGTTTCACTATGCTAAGTATTACCTACTCAATGTTATGTAAGACCTTTTATATGGTAATCAATAAAAAAAAATAAAAAAAAAATGTAGCACACACAACCTGTACGATCATTGGTCTAGTACCTACCGTGAAGGAATAAATATCAAGCTACAACCTCTGTGGTTTGTGGTCGCGAATGGGACCAAAGAACAATAACCTACTGGGTCTTTCCGGCGTTTTTTTTTCTTCTCTTCATGACCTACATGGCGACGACCTCTGTGGCGTAGTGGTCACCATGCTAGTCCGCCACCCAGAGGTCGGGTTCGATCTCCGGTCAGGGCAAGTTGTAAAATGGCCTTTTTCAAATTGTCCTGGGTCTTGGATGTTTATCTATATTTGTATTTGTTATAAAATATAGTATCGTTGAGTTAGTATCCCATAACACAAGTCTCGAACTTACTTTGGGGCTAGCCCAATCAGTGTTATTTGTCCCTGGGAGCATGCATCAGCTGTTGGTGGCGGGTGCACACGGGCTGATTGTGGCAGGTTCGCTGGGACTAACAGTAGTGGGTGGGCGCCGGCCGGTAATAGTTTGCGTGAACTAACTGGTGACGGAATCGCACAAAGTAATTTAAATCACATAGTTAGTATGTAACTTACTTACAGTCACGATGTTTAATTATTTAACTTATTTTTACCATTTTGGCTTAAAACCGAAACAAATATCCATAAAAACTTTCGCATTTTTAATAAAAGTGGGATAATATTAATTTTAATGGGTCGCCTTTATTGTATAGCTAATAACTCCACTGGGTATAAGATTATACGAGAGGGAACATCATCGTATCGTAGGTGTAAGTCAGGTTTATCTTTGGATATTTTATCACTTGATAATTGGTAATTTGCATATTATCATCATATTTGTTGACGTCAAATCATTACTTACAGCTAAGTTTAGTCAGGTTTGTGTCACTCTCCGTTTATGTAAATTTGCGCTTCCAAAGCGCAAATGTCCAATATATTATACAACTTGAAAGGGTACTCGTATAAATCGAACCACGGTTTATTCTAGATCACTAAAGTTTAATGAAATTAAAATAACAGTCAAAAACAAATATAAAATTGGCATTCTCATACAAATAGCCCGGGTGGCAGCACACTTTTTTTTTACAATATATTGGTTTAGGCATTTGTACTCAATCTCACCGTAATATATAACTAAGCGACGATGAAGACTAGGATGAAGCATGCCTATCCAAAAGATACCCATTCAATCTAAATACTGTAATATGGAAATGCCATTTTTTTTTGTTTTCTGCAGTTTTTTAATTTCATTACAGTATAGTGATGTTGTATAGCCCGTGGTTCGATTTATTACGTATAAAAGGCGCATGTCTATGGTCATTTTCTGAAACATCTGACCAAAAGTCCGTTTTCGTCAGAAAAACAGAATAAATTATTCTGAAGAAAGCGGTATACGATCAAAGTGGCCTTAATCTCCAAGGATGCCAAAAACCTTGCGAAGTCGAGAAAAAATAGCGGGAACAGTTTATGATTAGGCTAAAATTTTACAACCAGTTAAAAAATTTTAGTTAGTAAATTTTCTGCATGAATTAAGTTAACCCTTTTTAGGAATCCTCTTGATATTTCTGGACAAGAACTTGGCTTCTCAATGTAAATAGCAAATAAAATAAATAAATATACCAATAGGAAGTGTAATGCAACCAACGAGATTTGATCCGGAGACGTCGCAACATCCGCGTTGCCACAGAGACCCCTCTTCCTATCATCATAACTATTAATCGCAAATGATAGCAAGTCAATTTATTCTATACTAGCTGCTACCCGCTACGTTGCATGCGTGGTTATAGACAATCCCACAGGAACAAAAACAGCGGCAGAAAAGTTTCCTATTACATGCTTAATTTCGTTCCAATTTTGACGACCTCCGTGGTTAGGTCAACACGCTATACCGCCAATCTGGAGGTTCTGGGTTCGATCTCCAGCCAAGACAAGTTGGAAAATGGCCTTTATTAAATTATCCTGGGTTTTGGGTGTTTATCTATACATGTATTTATCATAATATATAGAATACAATATAATACCCTGTATATATACATCTTACATAAATACATACAACTTACACTGAAAACAAAATGATATTAACAGTACGAGATGAAGAGAAATGGAAACAAGGGAAAGATATTTTATTTACCTTTCATAAGGATAGAAAATAAATTTCACTTGGGATTTGAAGCTGGCTAACGTGTCGGCGCGTCGGATAGTAAGTGGTAGTGAGTTATATAGTATCGTTGGTGAATGTATATAGTATCGTTGGGTTGGTATTGATATTGGTTTACTTTGGGGCTAGCTCAATCTGTGTGATTTGTACATATATATTTATTAATTAAATTCGTTCAGATGTTTTTGCGCGATTGAGTAACAAACATTCTTCTCACAAACTTTGCACATTTGTAATTGAACGAGTGAGCCAAGCGAGCGAAGTTCTCAGATTCTATTTGAACAATCTGACGTTAGTATGATGTATGTGTGTTTGATCGACGATAACTCGAAAAGTTTTGTTTTAAGCTTCATGAAATTTGGTAGCCATGTAGATGTATCCAATATAATTTTTAACTTCTAATATGAGCCTTATTGGTCAAGGGGTTGCCGAGATTTGGGGTTCGCGAATTCAAAGTTCGGGACGAATTACTAGTATTAGCATAGTAGAAAAAGATACGAGGTGTACGGAAGACCTGTGAAATTTTAAAGGGGATTGGAGTGAGAAAGGGAAGACCAGAGATGATTGGAAGCGTTGAGTGGAGGCTTTTTGTCTAACAGTGGGATAAAATTAGCTAAAATCAATTCAAAGTGCGATCGGACTCGTGCACGATAAGGGTCCCGTACCATTATCTATAAAAATCACGTTTTTTTTTTGTATGGGAGCTCCCTTTGAATATTTATTTATTCTGGTTTTATTATTTGTTGTTATAGTGGTAACAGATATACATCATCTGTGAAAATTGCAACTTTTTAATAGCTATTACGGTTCATAAGCCTGGTGAAAATGAGTTTCTTTCGGCGTTTCTTCTCAGCAGTGGTCGTTACGAAGCGCTGGTATCGGTAGCTTTTCTTTAAAAATAAATTAAATTTTAATATACTTTACACGTAACATAGATTATACTTATTGACGTGTTAAAGTGCCTGTAAAGGTCTAATTACTGAATAAACATTTGAATCTTTGAATCTTTGAATTTGAGAGACAGGCGGATAGACAGACAGCAGAATCGTAGTAATAGGGTCCCGTTTTTAGGGTTCCGTAGTAAACAAGGAACCCTTATAGTTTCGCCATGTCTAAGTAGGGTTTACAAATTGAAAAGTTATAGAGGATTTAAAAAAAACGATATAGGCGATCAACTTATAAAATGTACTTGGAAAAGGAAAATTACATAGAAATTCAATTGTCAAAATTAGTTTTTAGTCGTTTTTAGTCGCCTGAACTCAAAGTTGGCATTGCAACTACGGAACCCTACACTGCGCGTGGTCCGACACGCACTTGGCTAATTAATACCCTTTGGGTACGGAACCCTAAAATGTAGAATATCAAGCGGTTTCTGTAAGGCATGAGTCCGTTATTTACTAGGCGCGACTATAGTCGCAGATATTTCTACCTTGATATATGTATATTATGTATGCTTTAGGCAAGTTTATACAAAACAAAATAAATATAAATACTCTCTATTGCACCATAAATAAAAGGCAAAACAAAAATCACAAAAAAGTAGACAGAATTATGATACAAAGGCGGACTTATCGCATAGCAATCTCTTCCAGTCAACCTTTGGGTAGAGGGAGAGGTGAATATTTGAAAAAAGGCGGGGCACTATGTCAGATTTACTGTAAATAGTTACTATATAGAACCTGCCACAATATATACATACATATTAATACTTACATACACTACATACATATCTATGAAAGCTCTTCAGTGAGGTCCAAGTAGCAGGGGTCAGCATAATGGTGAACGCACATTTATCCGAGCCGAACGCGTCGAATCGATAGAAGTTTTTAAGGCCTCGCATATCTATCCGCACCGAAAGAAACGACTGACCAAAAAAATCGAGCGCGCCGAAATAATTGTTGCCATTTCCTTTACACCTGTCGCACTGTAATCACATGTGAATTGTGATGAATCTTGACGAGATTTTATTGTCAGTGCTTTATTACTAATCAATTATGTTAGAATCACTCATTTTTGTAACATTTAAAATAAATCGGAGTAGTAACTCGATCGCATAACTCTCATTGCTCTTACGCACACACTTGTCATTCTCGCAATTCAGGCGATTCGGTCAATTCGCCGCATCACCCGCGCCTAATTTGTTGACCTCATCCGAATTCGTGTAAGACTTCTGTGTTTCTTCTAGATTCGGACGATTCAACGCGGTCAGGTGTGTGAGGTTTCATAGGATTTCATATAAAGAATTCTTAAATTCTTTTCGTTCGGCTCGTTCGGCTCGTTCGGCTCGGATAAGTGTGCGTTCACCTTAATCGAGAATGGGAAGGATTAAGGACTGAGCAAAATTTTGGTCTTGATGGGAGTTCCTCAGTCTTTTAAGAGATCCTGCAGCACCGAATACCTCCTTACTGACTTGATTTGGGTCGACCACGACAGTGTTCTACCAAAGTGAACCTCCAAATTCTTGACATTCTCACTGTACTCGACCCTGACGCCATCAAAGATATCATAGTCATATAAGTCTGAGTTTATCATAGGCGAGGCGAAAGTCTGACACATATGCAAGTGCAAAATAGTACATTACATTCAGAACACGCTCCATGACGTAATGTTGGAACCGACTGTCTCTGTACTGCACATCACTCGCCTTTTTTCGCGTTTTAGTTTGCAATGCCGCATTTAAGACGAAGTGGTAGCTAAAGTGGCGCCCTCATTTGAAATAAATTGTTTAAAACTAAATATGGTGATAATTAAAAATTTGATTTGTATAAATGTCTAGAAAGACCTTTAAACTATTTTATGAATAACATTTGAAAGTAATATTGGTAGTCCGTCTAGTTTTAAAACTGTTTTTCGCCAAAAGTGGCCACTTTTGGCGAAAAACAGTTTTAAAACCAGACGGACTATTAGTAATAATATCAAAGGTTATTCATAAAATAGTTTAAATGTCTTTCTAGACATTTATACAAATCAAATTTTTATTTGTCACCGTATTTAGTTTTAAACAATTTATTTCAAATGAGGGCGCCACTTTAGCTACCACTTCGTCTTAACTGACAGAACGAGTTGGACATGACGTACTGCACTTAAGGCCATGAATATTCGTGAAATCAGTCTTTCATAGTAATATGTAAACTTCTTATTTAAAAATTTAATCCAACTCGTCTTACTCATGGTATACAGTACCAGAAACCTTAAGCCTATGTTTGACTACTTAGTATTTCTTCTTATAACGTAATTTATTTTTGTTAACTCGTTCGCAAGCATTACATGTTATAATGTATCAATATTGTATTATATTAAAAGTATTTATTATTTAAAAAAGACATAATAATAATACGACAAAGCCCTTCTGGCGAGTAGGCGACCAATACTGTGAAAATTAGTTTCTTTTGGCGTTCCTTCTCAGCAGTGGTCGTTACGAAACGCTGGTATCGGTAGCTTTTCATTAAAATAAATTAAATTTCAATATAAACTGTAAATTATACTTATTAACGTGTAAAAGTGCCTGTAAAGGTCTAATTACTGAATAAACATTTGAATTATGAAATTTTAAGTATTGTCTATCTACCTAAAATTGAAGGGTGCGTTTATTTTGTCTATTCCTTAACGTCAAACAAAGCAACTGTTTGTTTCAGCACACTATGCCAAAGTTCAGCGCGGCTGAACTTCAGCTTTTATAGTGTTTCATCCCACCGAACTTTAGCCGCTGAACTTCAGCCGCTAAACTTCGGCATAGTCTGGTGAGACACTTTATCATAATTTGTTTCATGCAAATACTCGAAACATTAATACATGACATAGTCTACTTTTATTCTTGGAATCTGTTTCCCGGGAAATACGCTTGAAAGAATTGTCGAATAAAACGTTAAAGCCAATTTCTATAAATAAACTAGGTATACTAAACTGTCGCGGTGAATTACAAAATTAATGTTTGCAGGAACCAACGCGAAACCAAGTAAAACATATTTATTTTTAATGAGACTTCGGTAACATTTAACAGGGTTGTAAGTACACATACCTAAAATGGTACTAAAGTTCGCAAAGTAAATAAAGAAATCCGACCAAGTGCGAGTCGGACTAGCGCACGAAAGGTTCCGTAACATTATTTATAAAAAATCACGTTGGTTGTATGGGAGCCTCACTTAAATAATCATTTTATTCTGTTTTTAATATTTTTTGTTACAGCGTCAACAGAAATACATCATCTGTGAAAATTTCAACTGTCTAGCTAACACAGTTCATGAGATACATGCTGGTGACAGACAGACTAACAGTCGAACAGACGGACAGACGAATCGGATGGACACACCGATGGACCGACGGACAGCAGATTCTTAGTAATAAGGTTCCGTTTTTACTCCTTGGGTACGGAACCCTAAAAATAGTATAAAAGTTCGCAAACTAAATAATGAAAAAAACTTTACATATATTTTTATACATTACACCCGTATTAAAAAAGGAAAAATCCTAATAAACAGTTTCTGTAGTAATGGCGCCTTAAATTGACAGACATCAGAAACATATTGCAATTTGCACTTAAGTGTAATCGTTAGAAATCAATACGTGGTCGTTAATTGAAGAAATGTGGCTTCCGCGTCAGATTTCATGCTTTACGATGCAGTACTAATAAATCTTTATTAATGTATTTAGTTAACGTTATATCGTTAACGTGTTACACATACTTGAAGGGGGTGACTTATGAATTATCCAACCAATATCAACAACTCTACCTTTGGAACCAATGCTAGGATCTCCGTGACTTTTTCATTAAAGGTTGAACTAGTTGCGGGCCCGAACTCGCAGGTGGGCGTGGCCTCAAAGCATGCTGTCTCACCTAACATTGTGTTCGGCTGAAGCAGCAAGGAGAAATGCACGATAAATTCATAGTAAACCGAGTGCGTAAAAAATTCGTCAATACCTTTGGGAAAAGGGTTTTTATACGAAAACGACTGCATTAATCGATTACAAATAAAGTTTATTAAAATCTTCGATAAATAAGCGTTCTGGAGATTTTACACTCTTTTATTACTTACGCCGAAAGTTGGGTAAAAATAAGCAAAAAAAAAAAAGAATCTTTGATGGCTCATAACTGTTTAATGGCTTTTTATTTTACTATTCTGTACCATACAGACAAAATTTATAATCAGACAAAACGATATCATGTTAAAATTTTGAATATACAATTTCAGTGGGGGAAATTCCCTCCAAATTCAAATTCAAATATATCTTTATTATCATAGGATATTTATAATATCTCTTAATAATCGTCACTTTGTTTTATTGCACAATAATTGTTGACGTCAAAAAGTTACTTAGAGCTAAGTTTACTGCCGCCTCCAAAGCGCTAGTGCAGAAGAAGCGGTAACAAACTGCACTGCAGCATTTTCTCCAAGAACGTCAACTCACAATCTCCGAATCCTCCGAAATTTTTATTGAAAAAATATCGACTAGTTCGCTCTTTAATAGTTTAGCTGACCAAACAGTTTTAAAATTTCGATCGATGTTGTTCAATCGTACTTACACTATAATACCTTTATATAAGGTCACTTATTGAATTATCGAGTCACTTACGCATTTTATGTGGCTGGTAGATTCTTAGCCAATAGGTATACCGAGGGAAATGTAACGAAATAAAATATCTATAGCCGTTCCGCAGTAAAATATAATTAAAATATCAATATTATCAAAAGACTTAGATCTATAAACACAAATAAACGTTGATTAGATTGTTTGAAACAATAAACTGAAGTGTTCCAATTCATTTTATCTTAAGGCGATCGTGATATTGATACGACATAATTAGCGTCATAAACTTGGTATAATGCAAATTTTTACATCAATCCTTCGTTATACCTATGTTACTTACAATCTCTTGAGACTTTAACGCTTCCTTTACCGCCACTACCACACACAATAGTAAAACAATGGACGGTGCATTTATTAATGCCATGCGGTGGTAAATGAAGGGTTAAAATTTCTCCATGCATCCCTGGGTAGCTTAATTCATTTTTTTTTGGACAGATAAATAGATGGGATGACATACCACATAGATCTTCTCTGTAGTTTAAGTGTTGGTTTTTTTCGGTGAGATGCTTCTATTCCTCTCTTCTCTATTCTTCTTCTCTGCTATCCTTTTGATGTCCTGGTATGATCTGACTTCTAACTTTTATTTGTACGAAAAACTTTATCCTCGGTAGTCCTTTTCCTTGTGTCCCTTTTATATTTCCTTCGACTTATCTTCACCATACAAATAGAAATAATGATATTTTATTTCTACTTTTCCACTGAAGGCCTAAACAGAACTTTAAAGAAAGAAGTGTAGGCTCTTTAGCAAATATAAAAATGTGTGAGTATCGTGGAACATTAACTATATAATGTATTGGATGTTTATCTATATATGTCTTTGTTATAAATATAGTATCGTTGAGTTTAGTATCCCACAACACAAGTCTCGAACTTACTTTGGGGGTAACTCAATCTGTATTTTTGTCCCTATTTATTAGTTTAATTATTCGGTTGAAACGAAGTTTGAAAAAAAGTTCGTGACGAAAAAATCTTACACTTCTTTTCGCCTAGCCCCGTCTACCAAGTACGTACTGCCCGAAAAGGAACATCGTTCAAAAAACCAAAACGCTAACATAAAATAACTTGATTATAAGATTTTATGCAAAACAAAGGCCTAAAAACACCGAAACTGATTACGTTTTTGTGTTATTGTGAAATTGCGTGCATAATTAATTTAATTTGGACAGTGAGGTGAGTGTAAACGTGTCTAGGTTGGTGAAAACATTTCCAAGGACAAACGCTGCGGCCACTCGCAGAACGATTTAATTAATTAAGAATTAAATAAATGCTAGTTTAATTTACGCGGTGCCGGTTCCAAACTCTATATTACTAGTAAGTACAGTCAAGTACCAAGATACCTGACCAGGCCCTCTACTTATTTCTTGAATTTTCTCTGTAACTAAAAATGATATCAACATGAAAATTTTTATTCAGACAGATTTTAATTAAGTCTTTCTGAATATAAATTTTCATGTTAAAGGCCTACCTGAATTTTCCGGGGTCCAGTGCTGTCCCCATTTTAAATAAATCTGTTGAAAGGAAACGGAGATTTCATTTAAAATTTTGTCTTGATCAGACCCTAGATAACCCTTCAAACTATTTTATGAACTAATAACGTTCTCACTTTAAACTGTAAACAATAGTTCATAAAATAGTTTAAAGGGTTATCTAGGGTCTGATCAAGACAAAATTTTAAATGATATCTCAGTTTTCTTTCAAATGATTTATTTTAAATGGGGGCAGCACTGGACCCTGGAAAATTCAGGTAGCCTCTTAATATTATTTTTAGTTTAAGAGAAAATTGAAGATATGAGTAGAGGACCTACTCAGGTATCTTGGTACTTGACTGTACATTAAATTGGATAGATGAATGAGACAAAAATAAATTATTCTGTACAGTTCATAAAATAAAACGTAAAAAAATAGTGTCACTTTTCATTGATCATATCCATTTTCAACAAGATTTGATTTTTATTTATGCAGAAAAACTGATATTAAGAACGCCATTTGACTCCAAAATTTCCAATTTGACGTCGCTGGTCGGGTCGTTGGATTCCCTCTAATATGGTTGAGTTTAACGATGGCTGATCCGTGCGTCAACTCGTGAACGGGTGGTGCCGAGAGAGACTGGTCAGCTCGGCTTCGCTTTTTGACTACTTAATGTTTTTTATTACGCAATTTATGGTTGTTTACTTGTTCGCAAGCATTGCATGTAATAAGTATTATATTATAAGTATTTTTTAATTAAAAGACACTTATAATAATATGACAAAGCCCTTCTGGCGAGTAGGCGACCAATACTGTAAAAATTAGTTTCTTTCGGCGTTTCTTCTCAGCAGTGGTCGTTACGAAGCGCTGTGTGTGTTTCAACACACTTAGATACGCGTAATGCAAAAATATGCTAAAAGATAAGTTTCATAGACAAAAACAACAAACCAATCTTCCGTTCTGAGTAAGCGGAAAATTTTATTAAAATCGGTCTTTTGTCTGGGTGGAGAAGTCGGTATTTTGTTTGAAAAAAAAAAACATTTTATTTAAACTTTACTGTTTCACAATGAACAAAACAATCTGTGTTTCTAATTATTATAATAAAATCATCATCGTCATCATGATGATAATAAAATATAAATATATTTTCATTTTATTTATAAATTATTGTTATTTGTGTGCTTAGATATTTATAAGTATAAAATAATTTTTTAAATAAACTGTCTCCATTTATTATTAACTTAATACATTTTTACTGTAATATATGTATAATCACGATGTGTGTCATACTCAATTCCGACAGTTAATTATTTCGTAACGGTCCCAATTTCGTAAAATAATAGTTCGACTGCCCATTGGTTTGACAGAATATGTATTATTTATACCAGTTTATTTGCAACAGAAATGTACAGTTATTTTACTTCTAAAAGATCTAAAACCCTTACATAACATCTCCACCAAACGCTATCATATCACTACATTGACATTGATCTTGCGTCACTATCTGTGAAAAAAGCGATTGCCTTATAAGGCCTGAGAGAAATATCAGCTGGAATAAGTAGATAGGGAATGATAACACATTTTATTGGAACGAAGTTGCTCGTACATTCGACGTATGTACATACAAGGAGACTAACGTTTTCATCTCGAATGGGGCAAGCATAGCATTTTGGTTCTTGGAGCCCAGGGCTGCAAGACTCAAAGGCCACTTTAACGTGAAAGTGGGCGAGAAGGGGAGAGGTATTTATTATTTAAAAAAACACAATAATAATATGACAAAGCCCTTCTGGCGAGTTGGCGAGCAAAATTGTAAAAATGAGTTTCTTTCGGCGTTTCTTTTCAGCAGTGGTCGTTACGATGCGCTGGTATCGGTAGCTTTTCTTTAAAATAAATTTAATTTCAATATAAACTACACGTAATGTAAATTATACTTATTGACGTGTAAAAGTGCCTGTAAAGGTCTAATTACTCAATAAATATTTGAATTTTGGATTTTGAATAAATTTTGAATTAAAACGAAATCAAAATAGAGCTGGGTTGCTAGTCGCAACGTCTATAAACATTTTTAATTAAAACTGACGTCGAGACATTGACATTATTAGCATGAATTAACGGGTTACTCATGAAGAGAGAGAGAGAAGAGCTTCTGGCCGTCATGATTCGACCTCATTCGGTGACTGTGGGTAGAGGACGCGCGTACTCAAAACCGCCTCGCGACACAAGCGTCCTCTCCTCTAGTCACATTCGCCCTCCGGATGATCAAAACATGTCGGCCATTACCTGACTCTCTACGTTAGTAACCCGTGATTTCATGCTAATAAGCTAGTCGCAGTAGTCCTACCAAGTTTGTTCTACCAGTGGGACTAATGAGATATTTCGTCCCAATAGATCTACCGATTGTATTATCAGGATTAGCATTTTCGCATATTACCTTTATCGGCTTTTAAGACCCGAATTTCGGAAGAAGGACGGAAGAGCAGCCAGCTTCACTTTCGTATTCTTCAATATCGTATTCCTACGTCTTCTGACACCTTTTCCGACAGAAAATCACAAACGCTTAGTTACAGAGCCTTCAGCATATTTTATTCTTTATAAATCAGTTTTTTAAGAGGACATTATTCCTTTTATCAGACGCATTTTTGAAAAGACAGGAGATATTCGATCTGTGTCGTTTCTTGCTCAGAGAATTTCTATCGCAATACAACGTGGAAATGCTGCTAGCATTATGGGAACCTTTGAGCCAGGGACGATTAGGAGCGGTTTATTAGATTGATAATTTTGACGAAGCATGTTGCGGATACTTATTTGTAAATTTTTATGACGAAGCTTAAAGCTGATGAATCTTTGTAATATTGAAAATAAATTGATTCAAAAGTTTTTCAAGTACATTCTAAGTTTTTTCTCTTCTCTTGGACCAGCATGGCTTTACGAAAAATGCCAGATTTTCCAAATCTGTTAAGAGAACTTCAACTTTCTACACATAAAACAAACACGAACATAGCTACTTTCTATAAACAAATGGTACATTATCAGGTGTAAAATCTATCGATATACCTATTTAGGGTACAGATAAGATATGGCTATCGGTGTTGGTGCACATGACTTGGCACTTGAACATAGTGCGCAGGAGTTGGAGAAAGTGCACGCTTTTCTAAAAGGGCTCAAATTGTTTTTGTTTACAAAAAATTGCTTTATTTTATATTTTTCAGCTCATGTAGTTTACTATATTTTAGTAGGGTAATAATTTTACACCTAATAATTATATTAAAGTAACGCAATAAAAAATTAAATACGTTAATATGTAATCTCAGTAAATACCCAAATATTATAAATTTAATTAAATATATACTTACTTTGTCATTTTTTCCTCGAGAGTCGAATACTTTGTCACAGTAGGCAACAAGACATAAGATATTTTATTAATTAATTAGACAAATTAAAATTATTGAAGAAAAATTAATTACTTATTATAATCTCTCTCAAATTTTGAGGACTAACATAACACAATGTTTTCATATAATAATTTGGTTGTAAGTTTCAAAACTTTGACTAGATAATACAAAATAACAACAGGACACCGAAGTGCAATAAAACTGTGATAAAAATAGTGCTGTGATGAATCTACATCGATAGTGTCGATAAGTCGGTCAAGATGATGCTGTACATCACTCAGAGCGAGGAGGTTCCCGTGAAACGACCGCCGAGACGGAAGCATATTAGTGCAAAAATCCAGGTAACAAGTAATTATTAAAAAAAAAAAAAACCCGACTGCCTTTAATATATATTCAGTGTCACTGTCAAAGTTAGACAAATCTTATGACACCGCTTAAGTTTAAAGATGGATTTAAGCTTAAGAGATGCCGTTTAGTTTAGCCGTTTAGGCTGTAGAAGTATACATATTTACGCACGAAAAATATAACCCTCCTCCCTGAAGCAGCCGGGTTAAAAGAACCGTCTTTTAAAACGCAAACTTGCTTTACCTTGGACTTAAACTTGGTTTAAACCAATGTTCACCTAAATGAAGTTGACAGTTAGTGACAAAAGATAATGTCATAACGGTCTTCTTGTTTTGAGTGAATAATGGTTTAAACCAAGAAGATAGTCCGTATTTTATAATAAGATGGTAAAACTCTAAAAAAGTATTAAAGTCTTCTACTTATACTGAATATGGTCTATGGTTTGTGTATGCAACTTATTCTACAACAACTGACAGAAAAAGTAATACCATGTAATTAAAATACAAAAATGCATATTTTAACACATTTTATAATGACTACTTCATTTATCTGCTAGTATAATATTATCAATTGTGGTTTCTCTAATTGTGAATCAGTAATGATTAATGATTATTACTTAGTTAATGATTGCCATTTCCTTGTTATTGTTTGCCAGCATATCTATCTTAATCGATATAACATTAGTAAAACACAAAAACCAACATCAAAATATCGGCTACTAATTAAAATTATATCAAAAAATATCGAAGGTAGATTTCGCTTACTGATTAAACGTACAATTAAGATATTATCTAACATTTATACAGACATAAAAATAGTGTTACCGTTTCGGTACAATGCTTACCCGGACGAAATGCACGAACATCCGGAGTGCGATTTATACCTATCAACTGCCTAATCTGGTTGAAATGGAAATGAGGAGAATATGGTTATGCAACTTTTAATGGCGTTGTGTTGTGGATTTTAAACATCGATGATTTTATCGATATCGAGCTGATGAAATGATATTGTGTACAAAGCCTATTATGTATTATTTGTTTATTTATATTTTCAAAAAGGAATTGCTTTTTTTGTTACCGAATGGTACAAGAAGATTAATTGCTAATCTAAAGATTGTGTATCAGATAATTGTAACTATAATAAAACTTATTGATTTATTCTCTCTAAAATGTAAATGTGTTATTCATTCATATAGATAATAACTTAAAATTCATACGTAGGTACTTTTTATTAAATAAAAAACACATTAGTGCGTAATACATAGAATACTATAGGCATACATAATTATGAGTTTGTTTGCTAACTAATAAAAATTTGTAAGTTTGCAAACAATATACCTAATGCAACTTTGGCTTTGGCTAAAAAGGATATCATGCTTAGTTCACGAAAATTTGATCCTTTAACATGAACACAAAACTACAGGCAGATGTTTGGCAAGTAAGCCGAAAATAGTTTTGCAGAACAATCGATAAAACATGTTTTATGAAAAAGCAATACTATCGATAGATATTGATAGTTTTTCGTGGTCAGTATCGATACTATCGGTACTATCCATAGACTATGGATACTTTCGGTTTTGTTTAAAATACCGGTAGTCTATAGATGGGCAATCGATAGTGGATTAACGAGCGGCAACACTAGCTGAAAATGCTAGTTCATTTTAAAATACTACTTTTATAATCCGCTGCCTCATCACAATGTATCTGTCGCAGATGGATTGCGTAATTGGCTTATTTACATAACCGCTAGCAGTTTGGCAAAATAGCTCCAAACTGCTAGCGATTATGTAAAAAGCAACAACAGTAATCCAACTTCAATTTAGTATCTAATTACATCCTTGAAATATTCAAAGTTTCGTAATGTTATCAAATCCAAGTCCTTCCAATTTTCTGTATTCCCAATAATATACTTTTTATCATAACAAAAACATTTTCTGAATTCCAGAGGCACCATGCCGGTATCTCGCAGTCGTCTTGCAGCGATGGCTCGCTGCTCAGTGTGGGGTCGTCAGAGATGGACGAAGACAGCAGCAGTGGACACCACCACTCGCACGACCACTCTAACCGAAGCGACCACTCTGACATTTACAGTAAGTCTCTTTGTCTCTCTTTCACTCAGCGTGAGGTCGTCAGAGATGGACGAAGACAGCAGCAGTGGACACCACCACTCGCACGACCACTCTAACCTGAGCGACCACTCTGACATTTAAAGTAAGTCTCTTTTGTCTCTCTTTCACTCAGCGTGTGGTCATCAGATTTGGACGAAGATAACAGCAGTGGACACTACCACTTGCACGACCATTCCAAACGAAGCGACCCCTCTCTGACATTTTCAGTAAGTCTCTCTTGTCTCTCTCACTTAGCGTGGGATTGTCTGAGATGGGCGAAGGCAGCAGCAGTGGACACCACCACTCGCACGACCATTCTAACCGGAGCGACCACTGATATTTACAGTTAGTCTCTCTTTTCTCTCTCTTATTCAGCGAGGGGTCGTCAGAGATGGATGAAGACAGCAGCAGTGCAAACCACCACTCACACGACCACTCCAACAGGAGCGACCGAGTGGTCGCTCCGATTGGAGTGACATTTATCTCTTATGTCTCTCTCTCTCTCACCTAGCGTGGGATTGTCGGAGATGGACAAAGACAGCAGCAGTGAACACCACCACTCCCACGACCATTTCAACCGGAGCGACCACTCTGACAATTACAGATCGTCTCAAGATTCAAAGATTCAAAGATTCAAGATTCAATCTTCTATCTCTAGCTCAGTATGGGGTCTTCAAAGATGGAAGAAGACAGTAGTAGTGGACACCACCACTCTCACGACAACTCCAACTGGAGCGACCACTCTGACATTTACAGTTAGTCTCTCTCGAAATGTGTCATCGTACGCGTCTCAAGTCTCATTCGCCCAGATGAAGACTCGGGATAAGGTCGAAACATGTCGGCCAGTATCTGCCTGACGTTTTCCAAATATTAATTAAATCTCTAACTATCTCAATAGTATGTTTGTATAAAACGCATTACATTTAAAATTAATTGTAACCTTTCTCGAATTCCAGATACATCGGAACCACCAACGGGTGTGGCGCCTCTGTCGCACTCCGCCGCCAAACACAAGATGGCGGTCCGGCCGCGGCGAACACACGGCGCGCCGCGGCGTAAGAAAAATAATCCGGTATGTATCAATTCCCATTGGTTTGCACGTTTCAATCTGTCATGATACTTATTATGTCAAAGGCAAAGTAACCACATTGAAATTTTATTTGCCCAGTAATTGCTAACATCTATCTATAGCTATAAAACTAACATTCACTAAAGAGCGTGTGACGTATTGGTAGAATTTTAGTTTTGGTAAATAATGGTTTAAATTGAGTATTATTTTTATAGACGCCTAAGACAGTTTGTAATATCTAATATTATATCACCATGCTGGCAGACACGAAAACAACTAGTGAGCGTTTTTTCTCTTCACCATTTTCTCTTGTTTTTTTGCACAAAATAACATTACTAATTACAATTTTCCAGATCGCTGCATCAGCCTTGCCAATCACGCCCGAACTCAACGAAGAAATGATACGAAGCACTACTCCTGAAGTCACACACAAAACCTCAGAAGTAGTTACTGGTAAGCTATTTATTGATATTTACACTACCAACCTAATAAAACTTAGTTGCTAAAATACCTAATGTTAGATTCTAAAATCTGCTGGGTTCGTAACGATGATTGAGGTGTTGGTAATAATTATTAAGAAAAAAAGGGTTTCCTTACCTGTGGTTACTAGGTAAAACTTGCAATGCTAATTAAACTTACCTCTAACTTTTGCATAATAATAAGTCAATTGAGTTCCTCATTTTGTTAATTTCAGAATCATTCTCTTCATCGACAACTACGAAGCATATGATCGTCAAAGAACAGCATTTGCTAGTGAACCGAGAACTACAGAGGGTCTTGGAAACGCCGAGCGACACGAAAATGAAGTCTTCATCGCTACCTCCAGGGCTGGCGCTCAGCCAGCTGATGGGGCAGTCGCCGGCGAAGCTGAGTATAGCTGAGAATGACACCCCGAGGTCCTCTATAAAGAGAAGCAAGTCCAGTTCACAAGGGCAGTCACTCAGAGACAGCTCTCCCAAACCACAAGTCCCATCAGAAAGTCAAATCAACACTTACCACTCAGAAGAACGAATGACCAAATACCGTACAGATAAGAAAGCCGATGAATCTTGCCTCGAAAAGAAATCTAAGTCAGAAAAGAAAATGGAAAACGAAGTTATTCGAAAGAAAGAAGAATCGTTTTTCAGTAGACTATTATTAAGAAAGAGTGGTAAGAAATCAAAGAAAGACACAACAGACACAGATGGGCAACAGGATGTTAAAAAATCCAAAACTGAGAAAGCAACGGCGCAATACAAAGTTGTAGATAGTGAAAGAAGTGGGTTTTACGGAGAAGGACAAGGGTATAAGCCGGTGCCTGCTGAAAGAACACATAAATCTGCAGGTCAGAAGGCGTTTGCTAACCAGATGCACAAAAGATTGGACAACAAAGGAAGTTACGTCCAAGATAGTGCATACAAAGATGTATATAGCGCAGCCAAAGTTCCCGGTGTCGAATATAACATTACTGATCTCAAAGTTGCTGAAGAAACGGACAAGATGTTGAATTTAGAAATGAAGAGTCGCTTCAGTAGGCATGATGAATTTAGTGAGAAAGTAGATAGGGCTAAGCGAACTACTTCAAAAGAAGCCATTGATGTTATGAAGGACAACATTAATTTCCATGAGAAGTCTAAAAGGCCTACTTCAATGCAAAGAGACCCGTTCTCATCGAAAACGTTTATCAACAATGAGATAGCAAGTAGAATCAAGGAAGATACCCTATTGCCAGCGATAGGACCCTTAGACGATGATACGCCAACACGAGCGATGAAAATTAAAAGTGTTCACAATGATTATACATTTCACAGCGGCAGTATGCCTAAGAATATACCTTACTTCAATCCAGGTATAGGAATATCATCTTCATGCTCTCCTCCAAAACCAACAAAACATCAAAGTTCAGAAAATATCAAACACAGATCTTCAGAACATGTCTCAGATATCAACGATAAAACAGACGGAAAGCGTGAATCTATTCAAAGGTCGAGTAAAATGGACGAAGCATTCGTTCGGTCAGAAATGCGATCTCTTGGCGATGAATACGTGGAGACAAGAAGCAGCATTGGAAAATCACATAGTTTCCGCTACGCTTCAGAAACAACTTCGATTAGTTCACAAGAGAATCAAATGCCTAGTCTTCCGGCTATAGTGGGCATATCAGAGCCCTTACTACAAAGCTGGGAAGTGAATTACCGGAGAAATGTAACAGAAAGGCACGATTATTCTCAACAACGAATATCTGCTAGAAATTATAATATTCTCCATTCAAATGCTGAAGCAAATTATGACAGCCTACCAAGTACTGATAGCAGTTACCTAGACAGTCTCAAGACAGATGTCAATGAAGATCGCAAACTATTTACTAACAACATTCACATCACGATGGACAGTCATAAGCGAGATAGCGATATATCCCAGATAGAGGCTAAAATAGATGATATTATTAGCTCTCCGAAACCTATTATTGCCCCAATACTCAAATCTAGTTCATTAGATAGTGTTAAAAGTAGTCCTGAAAAGCCTATTGAAGATAGAAGGAAAACTATTTCTGTTGAAAGTGCGTTGAGTCAAAGTTCAAAGATGAATACTCAGAAAGAAAAGCTAGATGTGGAAGGGTTTATTTCTGTAACACATATAAGTAATGATCAAACCCAAATACAGATGAGAAGCAATGAAAGTGTAAAAATAAATAAAAGTGATGAGAAAATACAGAAATCGGGAAAACCAAGAGTCCCCGAATTCCTTAA
Organism: Acrobasis suavella; assembly: GCA_943193695.1. Lineage (NCBI taxonomy): Eukaryota > Metazoa > Arthropoda > Insecta > Lepidoptera > Pyralidae > Acrobasis > Acrobasis suavella. The sequence continues at coordinate 2,226,877 of OW971944.1, forward strand.
TATTCAGTTGAACAAAGTTGACGCAAAACCTACAACTAATATTGTACTAACTGCTAATGTAACGCCAAAGAAAATTGATAGTCCCCAAGCTGATAAAGAATTAGATGTAGAATGCATTCCAATAACGGAAACTAAATTGACACAAAGTATTCCAGCTAAGAAAGAACCTGTGAACAAAATTGTGGAGAATGTTGCAGAAGTTGTTATAACTGAAGAAAAAGCTTCTCCAGCAGTTTCAAGAAAGTCAGTGCAATCTACTAATATACCACAGAGTCCTTCTACTCCTAAAGCTTTCTTCAAAAGAAAAGCTGCAAGTGTCGAACTACAAGACAGGCATGAAAAACCTCGGACAAATTCAATGAGCACAGACGGCAGTACTGAAAGAATTTACGACAACATATCTATGGATCAAAAGTCTCATTCCAGTTTCGGAAGTAAGAGTTCCATTCAAAGCATTGACAGCAACGATGTCAAAGCCCCTGATAGACATGAAGAGGCTGTTGTATATCGAAGGAAGCCTGTGATGTCTAAAGATATTCGTAGTAGTAGTGATCGAAAAAATGACGATGAACCTGAGTTAATGAAAGTGTTTGCACGTCGATCTTTAAAAATAAAAGATTCTGAAGCAGACAGTCTGGCTCAAGATATTGCGGAAGCAAATAATGCTAAAGATGAAATCAATGAAAACCTGACCGCCACTAGAACAAAGATACATAAGAATGAATTTAACGCTTCTATTAAGTCTAGAGATAGTGATAAAGAAAACGAAGACGCGAGCTTGAAAGAACAAGCTGAGGAGAAAAGATTAGTAGATATAGCTGCTAGAGTAAGTCAGTTCGGAGTGCCCCATTATCAGAGAAGTGTCAGCATTAATAGTGTGTCAAACCCTAAAAGAGAAAGCGCCCCAGTATACAGAAGCGAGGTAAATAAATATAAGAAAGAAGTATCAGATTCGACACCGGAGAAACGGCTGAGGAACCGGACATTCCCTGATCCGTCAAACGACAGAGATGATATTAAAAACATCACTAAAAGCGAAGCAATGGCGTACAAAGCCGATACGCTGACAAAAAGGCCATGGCAAAGAAAAGACGACGACAAATTGAGAAGATTATCCGTTGATAAAGAAAAACGTGAGAGTGCTGTGATAGAAAAAGATGGCGATACGGAAAAAGACGAAAGTGCGAAGGAGAAAGATGGTGCTGGTGGAGAAGCTGACGCGTCTCCACAATTCAAGGGTATACTACAGATGCGAGCGGAGTGGGAGCGTCGGGCGAAGCAGGGGATGACCAAATAAATACTGGTGCTAGTTACAAGGTAACGTCGTTTCAGTATTCTAGATCGATATGTCTCGTTTGTAGATTGCGTCTACAAAATATTTAAGACTTCAATATTCTTTCTTTTGTTTCCCTTTCTCTATGATAAAGAGATTATCAAATAATTCGACCGAGCGCTTCTAAAATTTAACTTGAGGATTATTTTCCTATTGAGTAACTATTTTGACTAACTTTAGGTTGCGAAACTGTGTTCGTGTGTTAACTTATCTCATATAGAGATATATTAAGCCTTATGAAGGTTTTATCAAAAAAAAACATTTCAATAAATGAACGAAAACTGAACAATACTTGGTATATCGTCCTCAACATTTAAATGGAAGCATTTTTAATTTTAACGTCGTACATAATTTTTTACTTTATGAGCATGTCTTGTATAATATTTTTTCTTTTTCTAAATAGACATTCACATTTTTAAACTAATAAAATATTTTTTCTTGATGGCGTCACACAATGCGACAAAATTTCGCTGTTTTTTATAAATCGTTTGGTGTTAAAATCTTGCCAAATTATATGATTGTTAAGTTTTTGAATGAATTCGTAAGTTTGTATATTAGATTGCCAAAATTAACCATGCTCATTTAAGGCTCAGTTTCATGTTGTAGCATTGTGACTTTTGCTCATTACATCAAATTAATGCCAACGCTGGTTTGACTCGATTCACAACTCGACTTTCAAGATTTGAAATAAAAGCCTCATTGAAAGTGTTTCTAACTGTGGCAAATACAAAAATGTAATTAAAAGATGACATCGACACGTTTTACACTTATTTTATCAAAATTTTGAAAACTGTACCGTGATAAATATTAATATCCAGCTCTGAATTATTCAAACTATTAATTTAAAATATTAATTCAAACTGTGAATGTCAGTAAATCGATTCTAAATGGGTGTTGACGTGATGAGCAAAGGCTTTTTAAAAGACTACACTTAATAAATTCACTTAAAAGGTAGTGAATAGAATGTAAATAAATATAACTAGAATAGCACTGTTTAGTACGAAAGACCGCTATAACCAATGTAATAATTAAATGACTATGAAATGAATTAAGTGTAGTCTAAAACCAAGGAGTCCGATTTTTTAATACATTTTATAGTCCAAGAGGCGACATCAATTAGTAGGGTCTAAAAACCAAATGTTTTTTTTCCGGAGACTCGAGTACCTAATTCGATTGCTAGTTTTATATAGGGTCTAAAGAATTATATTAAAACAAGGGTTAATTAAGTCTAATTACACTGGAAAAAAATCCCAAGAAATATATAGTGACATACGAAAAAGAATTTTGGCCTTGCTTACAAGATCAGCTGATCAGACTTCTATGTAAATCGATATTCTTCATGTTTTTTTTTTTATTAAGTATGTTTCTCAGGGAAAGTTTTTCATTATCATGGACTTAGTCTACCATTAAAACAGTTTAAGTAAATTTTGTTAGACGTTGTATACAAACGTTGCCTTTTTTGTCACAATGAGGGTTTTCAGAAACATGTGACGCGAGATGGCAGCACAGTGACGTCAGGTTCAATCGACTGTTGTGATTGGACCATCAGTTAACAAGTTCTTTTGCTCCATCAAATGTATCCAATAACAGCAGCTTATTGGACCTTTGCATCCTGCGTCCCCTATTTTTAAAAACTCTCATTAAATTCTAATTTACCAAAAATTTATTTGCTGCCATCTAGTGGCATACATTCCCAACACTCAGTGGCATTACCTTTAGTTGCCTTGTTTTACTGTTTGATAATAGGTCGCCTCTTGTTTTAAGTTGAACTGTCAGCGCAATCGTGCATTTATTACAATTATGATATCATTAATGACATAACTCGTTTTATTCTGTTGTACATAAGTACAATCAATTGACATTTTGTGAATATTCGCTGTGGAATTGATAATAATTAGACGTCTGGTGAAACGAGATAGATATATTTATCGTTTTCTCTTTCACATGATTTATTATACTTTAAAATGACTGTTTAGAGATGAATAGCACTAGTTTTGCTTCTAATAGCAATAATGTGTCATTATTTCAATATGCAAGAAGACTTTTTGGTAAACTGGAATTAAATATTGCTCAATTTACATATATATTTTAATTTGACTAGTATCAAATTGTATATTAATCAACTTTGAACAAAGTCTATACATATTTATTTATATTGGGTGTTTACCTTTAATAAAGAAATTTATTATTATTATCATATACATTGACTTCAAAAAAAAACAGAAACTGCAGCATTTGACATGTTTTTATCTATTCTGTATTACTTTAAAATATTTACAATTTTTTTTACTTGGACATATATAAACGATACTACTACTGATATATGATGTTTTTATCGCAACAAATAGTATTTACGTCTAATATTATGTAATACTTACCTTAATACAATATGAATAAGTACCAACGATGAATAAAATTACATATTTTTAATTCTGAACAAAATAACTTTTTTATTTAAATACTGACACATTAAAGCTATTAACATAAAAAATGTATATTTGTGTGTTATAATAATAATAAAATCAAAAATCTTATAATGATTAATAAAATTAATAATCTGAATTACCTTGTGAAATTAGCACCGATTAATCATGAAGAAACATATTTATTAATGTTTTTGATGTTTCTGAAAAAAAATATCACGATGTATAAAAAAAACCACGTAACTTAGTTTAGAATAGTGCTTAGAACTTGCATAATTGGCGAATAATGTTATAATAACTATAGAACTCTATCTAAAATTGTTAAGCCGATGTATTTTTGAGTGTTATTACGATAGTTATATTTTATTAAAGAATAATATTGTGTATTAAACATTTAAATTGTGAAATACAAATTTTATTCCTATAGTTTCTAGTTGTTTTATTTTAGACCTAGCAGCGAACTATAAATGTATGGAAGATAACGATGTGCAAAAAAAAATATCCCACCGAAAGTACATTCAAGTCGGCCGTACTTCAACAACATACCTTTTACCAATAATACTGTTACTGACGTACTATGAGGGAACTCGGTGGATCGGCGGGAGTGCGCATTACTAGCGCTTTCGCAAGTAAAGCGACACCGGGCGTGGTCCGCACTTGGATGGGCGACCACAAGTGGCATATAAATTTCTCGAGCTCCTCCGAGCTTTGGAAGGCACGTATAAGCCGCCGGTCTTGGCAGTCATAGTATGACATGAGATATAATAATATGTCAAAGCATTTCCGGCGAGTAGGCGACCAATGCTGTGAAAATGAGTTTCCTTTGGCATTTCTTCTCAGAAGTGTTCGTTGCGAAGAACTGGATCCGGTAGCTTTTCTTTTAAAAAAAAATACACTATACGTAATGTAAATTATACTAATTGAAGTGAAAAAGTGCCTGTTAAGTTCTAATAAAATTACTGAATAAACATTTGAATTTTGAATTTTTTATATAACTTTCATGAGGCCGTTTTGCGGGATGACTCTTCCATAGTATTATTTCAGCGAATGCGCTGCCTAATAGTCCCTTATGTTATTAAATAATTTAAAAGTCAATGAAGTCATGAAAGTCGTAAGTTTATTTTTAATTAATTGCATTTATTATTATTATAGATAATTTACTCACATTAATGTTTCATATTTGATAAATTTTGTTAATTACCTTATTTTGTCTTTATTTTTTTTTGGTTTTGAATATTATTATTAATGTAATACCCTACCAGTGTTTAATTTTATATTTAAGTAAGAGAGACAATAAATAAATGAATATGAAGTAAGTGGAGAAGAAAAATTAAGAAGCTGACTTAGGGCTGTAAATCAGCTTAGTCAGGTCTGTGTCACTCCCCGTTTAGTTATCGAAAATATACCTACATTATTTCTATGCGCGCGGCGACCACTCCGAAAGGAAAAATTCAGTTACATGAATCGTTTGTCCAGAGTAATAAGAATGAAATTGGCTTGCAATTGATGTCTAGGTATTGTTTATTTATTTAAATTTGATAATATCTAAACGAAGAGGTGCTAAGTTTTGACTCGAGCTAAATTAAACCATAGCGCTAACCACATTAAGTAGATATTTCTTTGAATTTCTATTCTGAGTGAGACTTCTGTTCGTGAGTACTAGTACTTACTTGTTCTGTGGCTCAGATAGGAACGCAACCGGGAATGTTTTGAGATGTTGACTGTGACGCGTCAGTCAGAGTCAAGATATGCAAGACCCTAAAGGCCATGTTTAGGTAGATGGTGGTCATAGGTACCTAATATAAAAAATTTGATACATGAGTAGGTAATGAGTAATGACGTTTTTTTAACGTATCACCACCTTAAGAAATCACTTATTCCCATTCAATTCTTCTTTTTCTAATTATCTATAGCAGCAACTTGGTATTGATAGAAAAAAGAAGCGGCCTTTGCCCAGCTGTGGGACACATCAACCAGCCTGGAAAAAAATGAAAATTAAATGATTATTTTATTTACAAATCTTTTTTGATCTACAATTAATTGTTTACAATTGGCGGATTTAACGCTAAAAGTCAACCATAGGGGAAAACAGATAAATTGTAATCATAATACGTATGTACTTTTTACTATACTAAAACTAATAAAATCATATTTTATTTGTAACAAAAAGGAACATTCAATAAGTACACTACTAAAAATGAATAATAAAATATAAAAAAAAACATTAGATTTTTTATTATGAAAAATATTTAATTAAATACAAAAATCTCAAGATAGACACACAAAACTTGTCATAAATTTCCGAAAATTAATAAGGAAGCTATATCGGGATGGGGCGGCCACGGACGCAAACAGAGGGTAAGAAACACTCTATAGCTGTAGGGTAGGGCATCCTGTATACCTTATATTGAGGCTGGATATTAAAAATGCCGCGTGGGTCGAGATATTGAACAAGATTGAGAGCGGATATTATGTCTACCTTTGTTTTGAACCCCCAATAAAAAAGAGGGATGTTATAAGTTTGACTCTTACGTCTGTCGTCTGTCTGTCTGTGAATGCCATCGTGGATTTACCGATTTCATTGCGGTTTTTTTACGTAAAGACTATTTCCCTTGCGGTGCTTCTTAGCAATGTTTTTAGGTGTTAACGCTCGAAAGCTTGGGTTTGTAATTTAACTGGAAAATAATAGATGGCGCTGCCGATTAGAATATTATGTAGTTCCGCCACTTATCAATAGATGGTGTCTTCGGAGGTTTTTAATTTGCCTGCAAATCAAGTTGTTACAAGCTTTAATTATACTTGCAATGTATATTGTACCAATGTTAGTTTAGGTCAAATCTTGCAACTGAATTTTCAATCAGTTAGCATAAACCGATTGAGCTGAAATTTTGCGTTGCGTACTTGTGTAAATACACAACATGGAAGAGACATACCTGTATATAATAAGTCGAGCCACGGGCTATACTATATCACTATAGTATAATGAAATTAAAACAACAGTAAAAAAGAAACAAAACAAAAAGCGACTTTCCTATAAAAATCGCCCGGGCGGCTGTGGACACTTTTGTATGGAAATGCCGATTTCTTTTTGTTTTTTTTTGACTGTTATTTTAATTTCATTGTACTATAGTAAACCAGTATATCCCGTAGTTCGATTTATTATGGGTATGTCCCTTCCACGTTGTGTACTATATTCCCTAGGGAAAGTTGTTCAGTATCATGGACTGCATTCACTCTTAAGGGGCTACATGAATTTTCCGGGGTCCAGTGCTGCCCCCATTTGAAATAAATCATTTAAAAGGAAACGGAGATATCATTTAAAATTTGGCCTTGATCAGACCCTAGATAACCCTTCAAACTATTTTATAAACTACTGTTTACAGTTCAAAGTGAGAACGTGAAGCTTTTCCACGCACAATTGCGAAAAACGGCCACTTTTGGCTTATGTGCGTTGAAAAGCTTCACGTTCTCACTTAAAAATGTAAGTTCATAAAATAGTTTGAAGGGTTATCCACAGTCTGATCAAGACCAAATTTTAAATGATGTCTCTAGTTTTTTCAAACGATTAATTTCAAATGGGGGCAGCACTGGACCCCGGAAAATTCAGGTAGCAGTAGGTAGTTAAAGCAGTTCCAGTATAAATAAAAAAAACGTCGGGTTGCACTCCGGGAGTGCCGGCAGAAGTGAAAACTTGAATATTAACGTTGTGCATTTCCATGGATGCGCGTGGCACGCTGTAACATAAACACAAACGAACATTCGCGCAAGCGCCCTGCGCCATCTGAACGAAACAGCAGGCGCAGGCATACATTTTCGCCGCGCCGTAGTAAGAGAGGGGGATACTTCCTCTCCTACGCCGCGCCGCGCCGCGCCGGCTGTCTTACGAATTTTCGATCAGTCATCCATTTTTACCCATTACAAAAAGTGTACAACGCCGCTAAAAAAGTTTTCACTTCAATAAATAAATATGTAATAGGGACAAATAACACAGATTGAGCTAGTCCCAAAGTAAGTTCGAGACTTGTGTTATGGAATATTAACTCAACGATATTACAGTTTGTAACAAATACATATATAAATAAACATCCAAGACCCAGGACAGTTTGAAAAATTGTTTAAATAAAAATTATATCTTGTTAGACCCTATTGGTATGAATCGACAGAGATGTATCGTGCATTTTAGTTAAGTGTAAATAAATATATAGGGACAAATTACACTGATTGAGCAAGCCCCAAAGTAAGTTCGACACTTGTGTTATGGGATACTTACTCAACGATACTATATTTTATAACAAATACATACATAGATAAACATCCAAGATCCAGGACAATTTGAAAAACGCCATTTTCCAACTTTCCCTGACCGTGGATCGAACCCGGCACCTCAGGGTGGCGGACTAGCATAGTGACCACTACACCACGGAGGTCGTCTATACACTATAGGTACTATACAGTCCTTCAGCCTGCTTTAACCACGTGGTTCATACATTAATATATATATAAAGCTATATGATGAACCATAGACAATATCATGCAGCACGCGAACCATAAATAACCCCACAGCATTTCCACATACAAAACGTATCCCTCTACAAATAATAAAACGTTATCAATAATAACCATCAAAAGAATGGGAGTACCATCCAGAGTTATTAATAGTGTAGAAAAATTTTCGTTATCCTCAAAATGAGGGTGTACGGAACGCACATTAGGGGCGCCTACCCGACGCATGCGTACACCACTAACCATCTAACCCCAATACGAATCACGACTCCATTTTATTTTCATTTATTTCCTATTTTCCCGACAAACGTTTCATTTAGAACATGAACTAGAGGTTTAAATGAACTAATAGATGCTGTGGGATTATGTGAAGTGACTTTTGATTGACTAACTGACTTGATATCAAAGTAAAGTTGAATTCAGTGCTTACGTAATATTTTTTTCGAATTCTTCAATCGTGTTTGACGGGACTCTACGGAAGGTAAGAAATTCGCTTTTTAAAACAAATATTTCCTCATTAATTGTACAAGAAATCATTGAATGATACTTATGACAATGTTGTGTTATGTTGTTAGAGGTCACTCATTGATTTTTACTTAAACTTGAGCCATAAAGAACCGTAGATAACACATATTCTTATAAGACGCTCTTGCGTAAACATATATACATTTGTGAATGTTATATGCCCTTTTCTTGCTTAAACGCTTAAAACATTCGTTTTTTACCTCTGTATTGACGTCAGTTCTATAGATTTTGATAGTAAAAGTATCATAATTACGTTATTTTTGGTTATAATACAAATGTCAAGAGTAACTTAAAAGAATATTATATTTTTATGTGTGTGATTCTACAAGGTCTACTGTCGACATACTTACTTGATAAAAATGCCCTACATTTTGCACAATGCTAGACTTGAATGAAGCAAATTACAAGGGAATTGCAGTGGCCAAATATTAGTCAGGTTTATTGTGGTTGTGGCCTTTCGACTCGAGAAGAAGACCTACTTAATAAAAAGAGAGTAGGTACTTTTCTTAAAAAAATATCGTCTCCTATTATACAATATGTAACAAAAACTCTGTCTGATCCTTGTAGGAGCAACTCAAACCGTCAATATGAACCACATTTCCTATGGGACAAATGCTTGAAACATGACATTTTCATACAAAAAAGTTCGGCCGGCCCGGCAATTTGAATGAAAATGTCGAATTTTTCTTCGAGTTTCAAGCATTGCTCCCATAGGAAAAGTTGTTCATATTGACGGTCTGAATTGCTCCTATAAGGATCGGACAGCGTTTTTGTTACATATTGTATAATAGAAGACGATTTTTTTTTAAGAAAATTACTTACTCTCTTTTTATTAAGTAGGTCTTCTTCTCGAGTTGAAAGTCCACCCAACTGCAATAAACCTGACCAATGTTTGGCCAGGTTTTTAGTTTTGTATAATAACTGTCATCAAAAAACTGATGTCGTGCAATTGCAGTACCACGGACGAGAAAATCTAGTGGAAGTGCTACTGGACAAAATTAGTATCGAAACCACTGTCGCCAAACTCACACAAATAAACCACTAATCACATTTGCATTACATTTAAACAATTCGTTTAATTGGTCGTATTCATTTATTTCAATAATGGCTTTTGGCCTCATTAATAAGATTTATTGTGCGGCTTAAAAAGTACTTACGCTGTTTTGCAGTCTGTCTGTAGTATAACTTTAGGAAAAACATCGGGTAATTTATCATAGATGGCGTATTTTGAAAAGAAGCAATTATAAACTTAAGTACTATTGACATAAGGTCTTAATTTGCTTCAAAATACATTGTCGGTATTGAGTGTAGTTGTGCCTAATTATGACACGCGCGCCACGCCCTCTTGTCACTTCCACTTTTTGTTCACTTCCGTGGTAGAACCAATCAAGTGTTATTTAAGCCAATTAAGGCAATGCAGAGCTGAGAGCCTTGCGAACCCTGTTTGGTCTCCCTGACCGATGAAGATGCGTTACTCACCCACAGCTCGCTCATTATTAACTATGAATGTTAGTTTATTTCACTCTAATACCTATATATACTCTATTCCGAAACACTGGAACGTCGCGCTACGAAAGGTGAAGGTGAAGGCGGGAAGTGCGCGGCAGGGAGATTACGCGCGAGAGTCGTGCCGCGCCTCAGGCCGAGTTTTAAAAACCAATATAAACCGGTTAAAACCATGCGCCGATCGTGCCGTGCCTCAGGCCAGTATCTCTCCTACACTATCTGTACGCACTCACTGAAATGCGAAGATGAGCTTACGTCTCGAGAGCTGTAACGTAGCGGTTATAAGCAGTAGACATAGATTTTCAGGCGCGACGCGACTCTCTCCTTTGACTTTGTAATCATGTACGATCAGCTTTAATTAGCGCCACCTGTTATAGCTGAAATCATCGTGAGGAAACCTTTATAGTGTTCAATAGTGTATACGGAGGCGTAGCTAGGCGTGGGCCTCGCGACCTCGCGGACTATAGGGCCTCGCGCGTGAAGCGGACGAGTTTTTTTAAGAGATCTTGTGCCTAAATTCATCACCATAATATCAAACCAGAAGGGCCACACAAAGCTAGTCCTCTGTAAAATACTCTTATTTGTATTGCTATTTAAAAAAAATGTCCAGACTCCTAACCTCCGAAAGAAAAGGGGGCCTCGGTACTACGTCTTCGCTTTGCCCACGTTTATATAAGTCCACGCTTACACCACTGAGCGTGTAAGTCGAAAGAAGAGTGGATAAACTCAGAGCTTCTCAACTCATTGCAAATTGCAGCCCGATAATTGTTTAAAACTTATACAATTTTAAACAATTATTAACTGTATAAAACAGAAAACATGAAAACACCCAAACTACTCATTCGAAGCGCATTCCAGAACGGAATGGCAATATATGGCCGTCGCGTCCGCTCGCTCGTTCGGGCCGCGGTTGACAGCAACTGCGTGTCTCGAACCCAAAAGCGGGAGACAAGTGATGGCTGCCATACAGTTTGCGATAATCAAGCGACTGTCGCTTGATATATTTATTTTTCGTTTTACTTTTACAATTTGTACCCTTATTCCTGTTAGAAGATTTACGCCGTTTTTAAGTATTTTAATCACTCTCCCACGAAAGTCGCAACTTAGGCACCAAGTAATTAATTTCTACTTTAAGCCGTTTAATTAAATTCTAAGCATCAAATTCTCTTAATGAAACGAGAGGTCCTGAGGATCCACGTAAGATGTGACCTATTTCACATTAAGTTTAAGCACAGGAAGTTAATTATAGAGACTAAGATTTATAATATGTCTGTATTTCTCATCTTAGTGCAGTGCGGTCGATTCCTGTTGCATCGTTAGATGAAATATTTTAGATTATTTTATTTAAGCATCTGAATGACAAGGCTAATTTGACTTCCAAAAAACTGAGTATCCTCGGTAGAGCAAGGCAATATTTCATATCGTCATATCGCCTTCAGCTGTATAAGGCACAAGTTAGGCTACATATGGAATATTGCTCCCATCTCTTGGCCGCGGCAACTAAATACCAACTTATTTTTTTTGAGCGTATTCAAAATAACGCAACTCGTATAATCGACGATGTGATTCTCGTTGGCTGTCTCGATCCTCTGGCTCTACGTAGGGATGTTGCACCTTGTGCATTTTTTATCGCATTTATCACGGAGAATGCTCTGAAGAATTGTTCGACTTAATACCTGCTGTATAATTTCACTACTGCACCACCCGCTTGAAATTAAAATTTCATCCATACCACTTGGATAGTTGGCAATCAACCACGGTACGTTTTAAAAGGAACTTTATACCACGTACGACCGAACTGTGGAATCAACTTCCTGCAGCAGTGATCCCGGACTGATACGACATTGAAACCTTTAAAAAACGAGTCTATATCTTCCTGAAAGACCGGCAACGCTTCTGTTACACCCCTGGTGTTGCAGTTGTCCAAGGGCAGCGATGATCACTTACCATCAGGTGACCCGCTTGTTCGTTTGCCGCCCTATCACATAAAAAGAAAATTATACAAATAAATAAAATCCAGAATAATTCTTGTTCGTTTTGATTGAAGACAATGAGATTTGAAAATATTTTGAAGAGTATAATTTATGAGCTGAAAAATGTACAGAAAGCCCCAACTATTATAAACTTAAACGAAAATGTCGGTTTTTAATTTTTCAAAACTAAAAACCGACTTAACCCCCAAACTCCAAAACCGATTTTGATTAATTTTCTATTAAACCATCTGACCGGTATACCTTTTAATTTTCTGAATCCAAACAAAAAAATAATTTTCTGAATCGGTCCAGGCGGTTTTGAATATTCGGTGAAGATACACAAAGAAAAGATCGCGACGAATAGATAACCTCCTTCTTTTTGGAAGTCGGTAAAAAAGAGAGAATACTTGGGGCCAATCGTTAATCAGATATATGATGACAAATAAAGGATTTTTATTTAGATACAATATATACCAAGTGTCATCATCATCATCCGAGCGTATTCCCGGTTGCATCCTTAGCAGTAACGCTTCAGAGCCCGGGGTCCGCTACCTAACCAAGGAGATTTGACGAGGTTACTGGTTTTTACACAGAGCGACTGCCGTCTGACCTCCACAACCCAAAGGGCAAACCAGGAACCAATCCTTGGATAGTTTGATGACCAAACGCTAGGTGGCGTTCGGGACCCACAGTTTTTCGTGCCTTCCGAAACACGGAATCATCTTTCTTTTCGGATAATCAGGTGATTCAAGCCTGTAATATCCTATCCAGACTGGAAACAACTTTTCACAAAGTATGCTTCCCAGTGGGAATCGAACCCATGACCTCCGGGTCACAAGGCGAACGCCTTGACCACTGGACCACGGAGGCAGTCAATATATACCAAGTGTGGAGGTAGTATAATTAGAAACAACAAATATTCACTTCAGATATCTGTATTCTTCAACAACCAAATGAGGAGAGGCCTCAGACTATTGCTCATGTTACATTTATAGCCAATATCAGTACAACTACTCTTTTCTGACGAAAGCTAGTTTACAGGAAATACATGGTGTTGCCCTATTCGTTATTAAATTAACTACTACAACTGAGTACCAAATAAATATTAGATATTTTAAACAACTATTTCTACAATAAGAAATTACATACATTAAGTTTACTTACACAAGATATTCCAAATAAAAAAGACTTACTAACTGTTTTTCCGAGGACTTTGTGAAGCTTGCTCTCTATAGGTAGAAGATCCTCTGCAATTTCAGAGCACTGACTCCTGACCTCACTGTGCCACTTTTAAATCTTTTGTGCTAAAAGTAGGTGACTTTTAGTAGTTGCCAGGTTTGGTACCTAGCTTTAATGAAGTGGAAATTATTTGAGAACTTTTAAGTTTTAACTAAGATCTATATTCAATTTTAAACAATTGAGAAAAATATACATTGTCACACTTAGTAACATGGGCCTGTAAAAAAAGATAATTTTTCAAAACTTAAAATCGATTTCATCACCGAACTACACAACCAATTTGAGGAGCTCGGTGGCCCGGCGGGAGTGCGCATTCCTAGCGCTTTCGCAAGTAAAGTGACACCGGGCGTGGTCCGTACTTGAATGGGTGACCACAAGTGGCATGAAAATTTCTCGACCTCCTCCGTGCTTCGGAAGGCACGTATAAGCCGTTGGTCCCGGCTGTCATCATTGTATGGCAGTCGTCAAGCTATGTCAGTTGCCTTTAGGCAGCTTGAAAAATCTGACACTAGTGTACGAGTAGGCCACTCACACACACGAAAAGCAAGCAAACAACGAATTTTAATAAAATTTCTATGGGACCACCTCACAAGTATGCCTTTTTAAACAAAAACAATAAGGAAACGTAACATAAACCATTCACATACCTACCTATACATTCGAATTCATAACCTTCTGTTTTGAAATCGGTTAAAAAAACACACAAGAAAATGTAGAGGTAATATGTGCGGCCGATGCCCAATTCGAGTCTCGACTGAGACATAAATTAGGAGGCGCACTTTGCATAATGACGACCATCAATAATCATTTTGTCTCGATTAAAATTTACGGCCTTGAGCTCTGGAATGCAGGTGATTTTTTCCCGACTTCCAAAGAAGGGCGATGTTTTAAGCGTTAAACTGTTGCTAGTTACAATTTTTAGCGACGAATTGGCTTGTCAACTAAATAATTAAATTTTTAGTTGGTTTTAATAGAAAATATAGACCATTTTAAGAAGGTAATTTGAATACAAAAATTATACGTGTTATCAGGATTTTTTTATATCATTTTAAAATTTGCACCGGAAGTGACGACACACAGCAATCAAAGTTTACATTTTTCCTATGCCTGCACAAAAAAAAAAAACAATGCCTACGGTCATCTGTCAATGTCACCTGTTTAAATTATTTTTGTTATATTGGTTGTAGTCGTTTGACATATATTGTTATAGGGAGATGACAGTGACAGTGACAGTACCATGGAATTATATGTACTTCATTAGACAGTACAGTACTGAAAGCGGAAATTACCAATCTTCATCGTGACTTCACTTCTTCAAATAGTTGACCTTGCTTGAAAATGAAGGTCATTTGGAGTTTTGCAAATATCTTAATAACTAAGACCTTATTTTAAAATCTGATTAGAGAAAGCTTCTCCTAGAGGCTGTTCCTCGAAAAGGTTTGCGAATTAGATCTTTTTTCAAATAACTTGACTAGCGAATTCTTCTTTTGATGAAAGAGCTTGCTCTTGGCGGTAAAGTAAATGGGATACGTGAATTTTTTCCGGTGCTGTCCCCATTCAAATATTTTATATAGATATATTATAAAAATACTAATCTAAGAAAATAAATAAATAAAGTGACTATAAGATAATAAGGTAATATTTTATTTGCAATAAATAGGGTGTAAAGTACAGGTGTTAAAAAATACAATTAAAAAAAGTAGCTTAAACCTATTTAGCCATATTAAATAGCATGCAAATTTAATTTTTCTAATTTATATATCGCAAAACTAGTCGGATTGTGTGTGTGTACTAATGTTGAAGTTCTGGAGCGCATTGGCAAAAAGCGTAGCTCGTTCGAACCATTAAAATAAGAAAAATCACATATCTTGGTCACGTGTTGAGAAACCCACAATATCATCTACTCCAGACCATAATTATGGGTAAAATTGGCGGAAAGCGCAAGGTGGGACGTCGCAAAATCATGGCTGAGGAACACCCGACAATGGACTGGTATCAAAACGGTAGAACAACTGTTCAGGCTTGCCATGGACAAATCAAGATTTAAAGAGCTGACTGCCAATCTTCAGGAATAAGCGGCACCTAAAGAAGAAGAAGAACTTATCATTAATTTATTGATAATACGAGTATTTACCGGTTGGATCTGTATGCCCATGCAAGTCTCTCAAAGGTCCGGGATGAAAAGACCCGTGATTCTCAAAGGAGATACAAATTATAATAAATTTCAATTCAAAAATAAGTTTTTGCAAAATCTTTACACTTTGAATGTCAAAATGTAGAGCTAAGCTACAAATTGTGGCAAAAACATAGGTTGTAAAGTAGGACTCAAATTAAAGCGCTTTATAGCCAGAGACAGATGGCGATAGAAACAGAATTTTATGGAGTTGTGACCCAGCCAGACACACAAGTAGATAATCCAAATCGTATATTGTCTATATCCCTTAATGTACCATTGAGATGCACTAACGGACAGTCCTGCAAAGCTGCCGAACTATTGCCAGTGAGGGATTTACTATTATTATGTATCTCCTTTAGATTCACGGGTCTTTTCATCCCGGTCCTTTGAGAGGCTTGCGTGGGGATACAGAGGCCCTTTGGAGTTTGGAGAAGTTGATGTAATATGGTGCTCCTACCAAAACCCATTCCTGAATATACTTATGAAAGTTGTACCCTTGAATTGAATAGGTTTCAGCAGGAGATAGATCTATTGCAAGAAAAAGGCAAAAGGTTATTAAGACGAAGTGGTAGCTAAAGTGGCGTCCTCATTTGAAATAAATTGTTTTAAACTAAATATGGTCATAATAAAAAATTTGATTTATTAATAAAGCGTGTAAGATTTTTCAGTCACGAATTAATATTTACTACAAAATTAACTTCGTTCCAACTGAGTGTTCAACGATACTCACGTCCTTTTTTTGTGATGGATTTCGAACGACAATTCATTTCAATGTTTGTTTGGACAATGTAAACACGCAACGGGTTCGATTCCCGTTCCAAAGCAAATACTCGTGTTGGTTTACTCGGCCATGTCATCAGTTTTTTTTTAATATTCCAATATTTTATGTTTACAGTGATGTTTACCAGTGATACGATATTCTTCTACCCAGGGGCGTAGCTACCGCCGTATCTGCCGTATCAATTATACGGGGCCCCCGGCCCACGGGGGCCCCCAACGTGCGTAAGCAAAAATTTATAAAAACTTTCCAAATTTTTTTCATTTCAGAACTGAGAAAAGTCAAAAAATCATTTTTTTCCCCGCTTAAAGCGTGCGTTTAAAAGTTGGCAACACTCTACATCGGCTATCGCGGGCTGCGGGATTCCCCGTTTAAGTCATTTACTTAAACGGGAATTCTGGGAATTTTCAAAATTTTGGAAAAAGCGACAGATAGATAAATATTTCTTTTAATTTTATGCCTACATTTTTTTTCTTTTGTGAGAAATCTTTACCCTTCCTAAGCTTTACCCCGCATAAAGATTTATTGGGGGCCCCCCAAACAAATCTTTATGCGGGGGGCTTAGGCACGCTACGCCACTGCTTATACCTATATTCGATATTGATGGGATTATTATTTTTTAACCAACGCCCAAAAATACGCTGGGAGAGGTTTTCAATCAAAGTATTTTTGTTGCTTTCATTATTGTGAACTATCGATATACTCACTATTTAAAACACCCCATAGGACGTATTAACCATATGCATATACCTAAAAATCTCTCACGACAATTTTAGGCTGGTAGATGGTGACTTGCTGCTCGTTGGCTACACTGCCTGTGGGCACCCTAACCAGCCACGAAAATGCGGCCAGGGCGCAACACAATGTGAGCAGCTGAGAGTGTCGAAAGGTGCGGCTTCGGTTTCACCATCACGGGGCTTACTCCAAAGAGCGGGTTTCCCCGTTATTACGCGATTACGTGCAATACACTTCCTCCCTTGAGCGTATGTTCTGCTCTTGCGACTCCACTCTGGCCGGTCAGTTAAGGCAAGACAGAGGCGGGGGGGGGGGGGGGGGGGTAACTGTGTGTATGTGTGTGTGTAAGCGCATGTGTGTATGGTCCCCCTGGAGGTAGGGTACGTGGTGTCGCCACTCATCAGCTCGGCACGAGCTGCCCTGCTTTGACTGACTGCACTGATTATTATTATTAAGAACGTAAAAATTGTATTTATCTCGTTTATTAATCGACCAGATTTCATGGAGACCTGTCCAATTTTCTAAATTAAGCTTGAACATGCATACAGTACCTAATATCTACATACACAAACTTTCGTCCAAAAAAGGACTTGGAGAAAGTTGGAAAACAGTGCTCTCATTCAAAAATGCTGTTCACTTCAGAGTCTAACGAAAACAATGATTCTCCTTTGAGAGGGAAAGGTTTGGGGAGGATCGATTCAGCATTGTTTTATTGGAAGCCATCAATGGATTCATTAGGCAATTATATGAATCTATTGGAGTTGAATCTTACGTAAACAAACCGTGGCGAGTCATGGGATGGAGGGAATTTCCGCGAGCATATTAAATAACTTTAAACAGGGTTACTTTTAAAACACCAGCAACGTTTCTGGAGCAAGTTCAGTCTATGATACTGAACTATCTCCTATAAAATAAAACAACGTGTGGCACTCGGGCACTGCCGCGGTAAAGCTATTGCATATCATTTTTTATCAACTTATGAAATTATAATGCAGTATTTTTTTTTCTTTGATATTAATCCAACTTTTTGAGCGTAGTGACCGATAAGAAAACAATTTTTTTTTCTTTTATTGAATTAATAAGAAGTTAATATCGTTTAAAATATTTTTATTATCTTACAATACATGTATGTTATTCAGGAATTTTTATTATGAAAGTTAGCAGCTAATCTACACGCATACGTCTAGTCGCACGCACACAAACATCGTGCCGAAGTCTGCCGAACTGAAACGTCATTAGACGATGGGTGTTAGGTTTTATTTTCGTTACGGAATTTCTTGATTCGGTCGCCGCGCTCAAAGTCCGCGATAAAAGCTTAAAAGTTATTTAAAATCGGTAAAATTCTGTGTGGCCCAGCGCTAATTTGTACATAAAGCCAAATTTTTTTTTTAGTTTTTCGAAAATTGTGTTTATGGAAAATAGTTCAGTATCATGGACTAAACTTCCTCCTGTAATGTGTGTGTTTAAAAATTAACTCTGTATTAGTAGGTATCTATTAGAGTAGGAACATTTCCTCTCATGTTAGTCTAGGAGAAAAGATAAAACATACAAGCTGAAAGTTTTCCGTAAGAACGGTCAATTGGTCCGCATAATATTCAAGAATAATTCATCAGGACCTTGTATTCTTTTATCTAAACGAATATTGTAAAGAGAAAAGATTTGATAATTTGCAGTTTTTTTTAATAGGTCGAATTTTGGTCCCTTTGTTGGGCAAAAGCCTCCCAACTCTCTCCTTACCAACGTCTCGTTCCTTTGATATATCACGCTCCACTCCTTTTCAAACTGGGTTGTATCCATAAAATCCATTACAATGATAAACTCAAAGCTGCGAATGCGATCTAGACACGTAGACACGCGGCATCGTGTCAGAGCCAAGTTCAAAGAAAGGAACTGGCGACTCAGCAGCCGTGTGTACATTTCACAACCCGAAACCTTTGTAACTAAAATACATTAAATTTAGCACAAACATTAAAGTCCTCTAGCTCATCTTGAATCTAAAAATTCAATAATGTAGCTCAAAAAGTAATTATAATAACGTTTAAATAACTTGAAAATATGATTAACTACTTATCCATCATCAAAAAGGCAACCTGCATCCATATGAGTAACGACCTCCGTTGCGTAGTAGTCACCATGCTAGTTTACTACCCAGAGGTTCTGGGTTCGATCCCCGGCCAGGGCAAGTTGGAAAATGGCCTTTTTCAAATTATCCTGGGTCTTGGATGTTTATCTATATATGTATTTGTTATAAAATATAGTATCGTTGAGTTAGTAACCCATAACACAAGTCTCGAACTTACTTTGGGGCTGGTTCAATCAGTGTTATTTGTCCCTGTATATTTATTTATTATTTATGACATGGAAAGTTTATATTTGGCATCTAGGTAGACTATTAGGCGTATACAAAGGAAAAAATAAAAAAAATAGTGAATTTCGTAAATTTGATTATTTTTTAAGAAAAGTAATGATATTCCATGAAAAACATAAA